>CM065949.1:10000000-12400000 GCA_033459515.1 Theretra japonica
TAAATACCTATATATTCTGACATTTTTTTGAGCTCGGTTCCAGCTGGCCGACCATAAGCTATAGGTATAACATCACGCTACGAACTATGCGAGTAAAACCGGGGTAGGTACCGAGCTCAAAAAAATGATAGAATATTTAGGTATTCAAGATGTATTAAAAGATTAGTTTTATTTCTCTCTTTTTATTACAATTTTGAAGTCGGTTTAATTATTTTTTATATAAGTTTCAAACTACATATATTCTTCTGCCTTTAGATTTATAATGTGGGTGTGGGAGGGGTACATTAAGTATAGTGGATATCTTCAGTCTGTTGTTTTAAAAAATCTTATGTATCCTTTTTTACAGAGCTAACATTAAGCATTATGTCTACCAGTTTATAAAAAGTTGTTTGCTAAATGGAGTGATTGCCAATGCAGGCCGTAACGTTCCATATTCTTGTCTATATCGAAGCTGACCGTTCATGATTTTATTCAACATTCAACCTTAATGCAATAATAATACAATGAAGTTTTTATTGTTCGCATATAACGACGGAGATCAAAACACAATGCAAATAACGCGTAGGTACCAGTTTTCTGCGAATCTGTTCATAAACAATGAAATATTAGCAACGCAGATCTGACCACGGTCTGATTTTTTTGAGGTTGCATGAATAAGACAGTAGTCTATACTGATTGAATTGTAAAAACGACAAAATATTCCAAAACAGGCAACCATAGCAGCGGCAAAAGTATTGGCTTGAAATAAGGGGAGATTTATGTTTAGCAGCAGACGTCCTGTGACTGAAGAAGTTGATTGTGCAATGTCTATGCCAGTAGATAGAAAGTACCTACGCATTGATAACACAAATTATATCATGTAATTACTGATTTCTAAACTTACGCATTTTTCCCAGAAAGCGTTGGCAGAGGTGCAACCGGGGCACCCACGTTTCGCCTTGTATGTTTCGAACCACGTTGTGATAGGGGACGGGTCTATCGCCATATCGGGCGCAAATTCCTGACTCTGGGCTGGTAATGAATAGAAAAATCCAATATCACTTTACCCGACCCGGGATTTGAACCCAAGACCTCAGCTTTGCAATCATATCGTAGTACAACTGCTACACCGAGGCAGTTGAAACTAACTTTCTCTAAAAATAGACATCCTATGAACACATAGATTAGACTACCTGTATCAATGCAATCCAATCCAATCCAATCCATCAGCCAAAGGAAGTCGACTACTGAACATAGGCCTCTCCTAATGATTTCCACAGTGACCAATGCAATAATTAGAGCGAAAAATCTAGAACTTTAATTGATGTTGATATTTTTATACATGCTTCGCAAAGTCACTACCAGACATCTGACCGAATTTCCACCTACAGTGTTGTAATTTAAAAAATAATAATTTTGTTGTTACGTCATCCCTCATTAATAACATTTAATCAGCACCAAAACATATTAAAGTCTGTTTTACAATAACTTACTGGGTGATAAGCTCAGCGGTTATTGTTACTAAGAAAAGTTTTATATAAACAATGAATACAAGACAGTAAATAAAATTATGTAATCACCCGGCATAAATTATTCCACAATCAGTAAACTGGGCATTCCATTTTGTGCGCTCGGAGTTCTGTATATGGTTTTAAAATTGTGTATTTTTATTCGCAGTCTATTTTGTGGACCACAAATGTTATTCTTAGAAAAGAATCGAAAACAATAGCAATAAAGTTGGAACCGCTTTTATAAATTGGCTGTCAATATTACTTCTTAGTAAAAATATTTGTCACATTTTTATGCAATGGACGTAAGGTTGCAAATTCATGGCATATGCTACATAATCTTGCCATCTTGCCATGTATGTCACATTTTATTAATAATATAGTTTTAAAAGCACATTTATTAAACACAACATTCTTTATCCAAATATGGTAGTCAGAGTTACGAGTAGTGGTAATTGAAAATTGTCTTTATGAGCCGCAATGAGATTGTGTATTTTTTAATATAGGTACGTTTATTGAAGTAAAACTTCTTTAGGCACGCTTGACTTGGGGGGTAAACTGGTGAATGCATGACGAGAGCGTTACGGAAGTCGTGTGACACGACAAAGACAACGGAAGTTGGAAATTGTCAATACAGATCCATGAATTGATGGAGATCAGTCGATTTGGTCCAAGTACGGGCAAGAAATTCATGATGACTAAAAAATTTGACTTATTTTTTTAGGTTTCTTTCTCATTTTATTTTTATCCTACACCATCGGAATAAGATTTATAAGAAAAATAAGGACATATAGTATAAGATACTTCAACCATTACGATTATTACATTATTTTATCAATATTCATATTTGACACCTGTCAAGTCATTAGTATGAAGTATTTGTCAAATTTCGTTGTATACTCGTATTAAATTATCTCGAAAAGTACTTATGTGTGTTTAAAATTGAATTGATAAGAATGTGTTTTCATTTTGTGATTGAGTTATTTAATGGTTCCGACTAGCCAGTGCAGTGTCGAGATTTGGGTTTACAATAATACCGATTGAAAAAGAAAACCAAATATGGGGTTTTTAATGATTCCGTCTATTTATGTATTACCTCTTTGGGCGCGTTTGGAAACAAATGTGTTCAATTATATCAGTGGAAAAAAAAATAATTTAGTCATAACTATAATTAAGTGTAAGTGAAAAATTCTTGATAAAGTAATTTATAACATAAAAATAAAATGCGTAGATATATACATTAGGGGTTACTTGTCGGAACGTATTTTTTTTTCCTGCTCATTCCATGTGTGTATGTGATTAAAAATAATATATGGTGGTGAAGGATAGGCCATTGTTAAAAATTCGTGATAAAAGTAACTTTTATCAATTATATAGGTGGAGCTAAGGAAGTTTTACTTCAGTAGTGTGGTCCAAAACACACTCGTTTTTTTTGTATTGAGTTTAGTATTTTATTTATACACTAGCTTCTGCCTGCAACTCCGATTGCTTGGTTATCTTTATAAATAAAATTCCATCCCGTCCCGTCTCATTATATTCTGTCTCATTCTCACTCAAGATATGCAATCCCAAATCCCATCCCATGCATTTGAGTACAAAAAAGTAACAAATATATCGGAATTCCTCCCTCATCTCATGGGAACTCTTAATTTTTCGTGATAAAAAGTAGCCTAAGTGTCAGCTACCTCCATACCAAATTTCATCGAAATCCATTAAGCTGGTTTTGAGTTCATCGTGCACAACCGCACAGACAAGGAGACACACAGACAATAAATCCAAAAATCATTGTTTCGGGTTCTACGAGTATAACGTTAATATAGTCCCCCCATATCAGTTTTTCTCATTTATCTTCCATGTACAGGCATCGATTGGTTACAAATTTATTATATGCATAGAAATAATTTAAAAAAAATCTTACATTTATTCTCTTTTATTTCATTTCTTATTCCCTGTACTACCCAATAGCTCGACATTCTATATTAACTAATCCAGACCACTCAATCATTACCTGCCTGGAAGAATTCGCAGGTTGCGATAAGGCCGCAAATTGTAACCGCGTCTTGCGTTAAGCGTTTATTTGTTTTATAATTTTGTTTCATTTTGGTGTACAACAAGGTATATATAAATAAATAAAAATATACCAATTCTTTGATTTCGCCAGAAACCCATCTCTTGCTGTATTTTATATCCAGAAGCATCGGGCTCATAAATTCAATTTATTTCACCCGTGACGATAAAAACTGTGCACAAAAAACGGATCTAGATTTACATATATACCAAGCGTTGAACCCATTTGTTTGTTCGCTTGCAAATCAGAGCTAACGCGACGAAATGACCTCATCGGTCACGATTATCTATTTACGTTTACATTGCTGCTTGTTCACCTCATCACAAAATTTCACCTGGTCAAACCAAGTAGTGTACACAAAACGTTGGTGTATACGAATGATCTTTGCGTATATTCGAGAGTGGTACCTCCCCACTATAACAAGTTATAAAGGGGATCGGATCTCCATGTTGCCAGTTCACCTTGTGTGACCGGCGTGAGTGTGAGCAAAATGAAAACTGCAGCATTGTTTGTGTTTGGTAAGCTTCATCATTTTTTATTAATCGTACTTTATCCAGAAAGTATAGGCTTTCTTAAAACATCTTTTACTTTCATAACTAAATGCGATTTAATTCTGAGAACGGTCGAGATTTATCTTGAAGTGATTTTTTATTATGCCATTTAGAATGAGGTCGTAATGTTTATGTGCGTATATTATTATTTCCTTCTAGTATACGGTGGAAGGCTAATACATTTTTTTGTCTAGATATGGTAGTGTTGTTTGGTTCATGGATAAATATTTATAATAGCCGAATGATCTTACTAGAAGATCCGTGGGGTACTTAGATGCATAACCAATATATTTACCGCTACTGTTTTTGCGCAATCCGAGAAGTATACAACACGATTTTGAAATCATTTTAGAGAATAATTTCATAACTGCTTTTACAACCAACTGCTTATACGTTATAATTTTTCAAAATTGTTCAATTTTGTGAACATCTTCTTTTTTTAAATCAGTTGCGCGACTGGTTCGATTTGGTAATCAAACATTGGACCATGCGGTTTTATATCTATGTAAGTTTAACATACTACATACATACATACATAAACATCACGGCTTTATCCCAGAAGGGGTAGGCAGAGGTGCAACCAGGACACCCACGTTTCGCCTAATGTGATCCGTCTCACGTATTGATAGGGGGTGAGCCTATCGCCATATCGGGCACAAACTCTTGACACCGGGCTGATAATGAATAGAAAAATCCAATATCACTTTCCCCGTCCCAGGATTCGAACCCGAGACCTCAGCTTTGTAATCGTACCGTAGTACAACTACGCGACCAAAGTATGTAAGTTCTAGTAAGAATTTAAATGTTGTCCACGGTCAGCTTATTCAGAAAATAGTCATTTCACTATATTTAAACCAAAGAACATGCGGGTAGCGGTAATCGATACTAATCTGCTATGACTTTGTAGAATAATGGTTTCTTGGATTTAAGCAAATGTTACACATTGAAATAAAACGGATTCTTACGGATTTTATCGCGAATTTCTCCGCCCCGTGACCACGAAAACTATGAAGTGATCGAATCGTCTGGATTAAATCTGCATTAAATAATGTAAAAATCAAATCAAATTCGCGATAAAATCGTTTTATTCCAATTACTTTAGAGAAATTTATTACGAAAAAAAAATGATGCACTTGTATGATTGCCTATAATTCAACCTTTACACACAATGCATAACTATACGAGTATAAGAATAAACAAAACCGGTACAAAAGTGCCTACAAAAGCAGACCATATCATGGCAGATCATCGTGACATTTCCCTATTCTTATCTTATTAAGCCATCCACTTTGTACCGCGTTCGTGCCTCGTCAATGTCGCTCATGATTCGTCATTACCTTTGAGTACCAGTTCATCAGGCCAACTGCCCGTCTTCCTGTCATTACGATGTCGACCTTAATGCTCGTTAAGGTCACTGCGTAGGTTCCTTTTTGCTCGACTTTAGTTTTTGCGGCTAGTTGACAATCCTTTTTTAGGCACGACATCCTATTATATTTTCTTCTGCTTCCTGTTGTCTTGACTTGCAGAATTCTTTAAAATGATTTCTTTTCATTTTATCTTTGGCTGTCTGCTTTATATTATCGTTAGCAGATGTTAAATTAGAGGGCGTTGAATTGAATTTTTAATCTTTCTTTATTAAAGTTATAGAATGACTTGTATCACCTGTAGTGTATACTCTAACCGCCTTATTCATAGACAGTTTTAAAACCTATTTTAGTTATCGAATGTTTTGTCTTCTTCGCTCAAACTGAATTTAAAAGTCGTTCGAAAGAGACAAAACATTCGACTATTAAAACAGGTTTTAACTTTCTATGAGTAAGGCGGTAATAAGCCCGTAATTATATAGTATTGCATTTATCATCAGGTGAATTAGTTACTTCAGAGTCAGGATAAAAAGTATGAAATCAAATGAGATTTATTTAACGACAGTATTTGGTAATAAGTATTTACTGCCATAATAATAATGATCTTTGAAGACATAGATGCTGTAAAGATCTTTAATATTGAGGTGTTGAAGGATCAGATCCCATTGATAGGAGTTTTCGGGTTTCTAGTAATTTTGTAGGGGGAAACGCAATAGCAATTTTGTCAGACATACGGTAATGTCATTTTCATTTAATTAAATCTAAAGTATACGTTCACAGTACCATGACTGTAGGTCTAGGCTGATTAAACGCACTTTAAAAATTCAGGCATATTATTTGGCCCATGTACGCTTCTAGCAACTGCTTTGCACACAAAAGACAATGTGATAGAACTGTGGTGATATCAAACAACATTTTTTTGTATGCCACGGTTGGGTGGCTACGGTAATTGTGAAAAATGTTCCATTCAAATATTCCAGGAAATCTGCTGGAAAAAATTCCGACTGTGATTTTAATAAAAGATAAAATGTTCTTTGTTCACCAAGGTTTATGTTCAAGGTGCATAAAATAGTTCAAGGCAGTGTATGGAAATAATGTCGTACATTATGGTTTAAACAGCGGAGTACAATAATAGTTGTTTAATTGTGTTATTACATGTTTTCTTCCAACGTCTGATACACTGATGCACTCCTGCCTTATCTTATGACTTCAACATTATTGTTTCCATCCATCTGTCGTTAATTACTTCATATAAATAACATTTCCATTGTTTACATCCCACATTTTGTTTCTGATAAAAATAATTCATATGTTATTTCTGTAGTCAAGACTGGTGGAAAAATTGATGACGAATAACATATTTTTAAACTATAGGAGATAACTGGTTCATTTGTTGTTGTAGTTGAGGAAAAATTATGAATATTTATATAGCAAAGGAACGTTGTTGTTCATAAACTAATGACTAAGTGATGAAAAAATATAAATCTGCTTGCACATCATCGTCATCATCACCATCGCCAGCCTTTTGTAGTTGTAATGTTCGTAACTAGGAGCACAAGTTACGCGCGTGCACTAGTCTTCGGCTGAACATTGGTCTATCCCAAGGTGCATGGTTTCGTAGGTAAACCCTGTACTGAAGTTCCATACAATTCAGTACTTCATGGCTGTGCAAAATAATGTGACATTCATGTTCATGATTTTATTTTCTTAAACCAATCTATTCCAGCGGTGCTGTTCGTGGCGGTGTCCTGCCGTCCCGACAAAACGGACCTGAAGCAGCTGAAGGCAGACAATGCTCGCAAGAAGGCGTGTCTCCAAGATTGCACTGGCGTCGCACTCGACCCTATCTGCGCCGGCAAGCAGGGTGACAAACCCAAATCCTTTGGCAACGAGTGCGTCATGAACAACTACAACTGTGAAAATAAAGACTGTGAGTATTTTTGTGACTTACTTGATAATTGTGATGGCAACTGTTTGTTTTTCTTCTTGTGGCGTCGCAATTACGTCATTGTTCCCCTTGTAGCACGAATCGTCTTACACGTCTTGACACCAATCTTAAGTCAGGCAAAACAATAGTTAATCTAATAAAGGCAATTACCGCAGGATTAGATGTCCATCATGGGAAAGAGATCCCAAAGGCTGGTGTATTTATTAGACCTCTTTCCATAAATATGCGAGATTACAAGGATTTTCAAAATGTTACTGTCAATTGTGCATGCGATATTAACTAGTAGGAACTAGGTAGGTATAATTAATAAATATATGACACGGGGAACCTCGTTAATATTTGCTAAGAATGTCTCAAAGATACATACATACATAAACACACGCCTTTATCCCAGAAGGGGTAGGCAGAGGTGCTACCAGAACACCCACGTTTCGCCTGTATATTTCGTCCCACGATGTGATAGGGGGCGAGTCTATCGTCATATCGGGCACAAATACCTGACTCCGGGCTGATAATTAATAGAAAAATCCAATATCACTTTGCCCGACCCGGGATTCGAACCCGAGACCTCAGCTTTGCAATCGTACTGTAGTACCACTACGCCACCGAGGCAGTCCGATGTCTTAAAGATGGTGTCTTATAATCTCTTAGTGGTTTAGTATGGAAATATTACCATTTACCGATTAAGGATACTATTCACACTGTTGCTACTACTCGTAGTAGTAACACATACTAAACCCGACACCATTGTTCAACAGTATCGAAACTCAATTAAGGTGCTATGTAGGAACATGCGGTATAAGTTGTCGAAACAGCAATTAGACTTCGTAGAATCGAACTTGATACGTGGGAAACAAAGTTGGATGTGAGCCCAGCTGGATCAGCAATCAGAAACTTGACTCTTACAAATATTTTGCTACCTTGTTATGGTGTGAGTTTTATTAGGAAATTTGTTTTGAAAGGAATATTTATTTTCATTTTTAATCGTTTTTACTTTGTCAGGGAACGTAATGAAATACATACATTTAAATGAAAATCGATTGTTTAACTTTGAGATTCTCCATAATATTATTGAACTGAAATTAAAATAGGCATAGACAGTTTTAATTGCTCCAACATTAGAAACAAATATTTATATAGAAAATGGGAGGATAAATTATAGTCCCACGAATGCTGTTACGCGTTTTCTAGCAGGACAGCACTATGACAAAGGAAAGAAACTTTACGGCTTTTTAAATCATTGTGTTAATGGAATTGTCCATCGATTAAGGTTATTTAAAGATATTCAAGGTTCGTTGTTGTAACTAAAAAATATATTGCAGACGATATTTAAGAAACATGAACATGAAATGCAAATTTAAAGTACAAAGACTGGTTAATGTTTTCCATCCTGTTTCGCATTGTTTGGCCTTTATTCTTAGCGTGTTACGAGTGGATTTTATTCTGAGTCATAATATAATTAGCGAGTGACCAACACCGGTCAAAACCTCTTAGTTTTATGTAGACGCCTCCACAAACTAGCCAGCAATGAAGGACAATAATTTAAATACCGAGAATTTCGTGGAACAGGAAAAGTTTGTTTGAAATTGTTTTCCTCATATTCTGTGTCTTAGGATCAGAATTTCAAATAGGTAATTAGCGACAGAACCTTTAAAATATATTGTGTTCCTTAAGTTTGCGTCATAGTTATTTGAGGACAAAAATAGGTCTGTTATGGTTGTTTACATGATTTTTTATATTTATCAGTGTATATTAAAACAAAGTTTGCTATATGGACAGTGGTGTCCACTTTATTTAGGCTAAATCTATTACGATGCGTACATAGCTGTGAAATTGATAGGTTACATTCGATTAATTCTTCAGGCTTAATCAAAGTTTCCTAAGCAGTCCACAACAAGGCTTTACTATTTCTAAATTGTTTCTTATAGGATTGTTATTGTTATTACTGAAAGAAGACATGTCATCATGTTAGGTTGAAAAAAAAAAACTGCATTCAAAGATTTTTTATAATAAAATAAAACAGGAATCGAACCCGTCATGTGGGAACAAAAAACCCATCATTTTACGATGCCAATCAAAAGGCTCGAACATAAGGATTATTTTTCTCCATACAACATGTTAATTATAAGGAAGACCATGAACCTTTGAAACTATTGGATTATTATATTGTAGACAGTTTAGCAAATACGACAGCTTTTGTATGACATGGGAACGACAAACTTTTTTTAAGGCCCCACAGTTGTTCGCTTAGATTTTCCTGTCATTTTCATTCAATTACTAAATACATGTTTGTCACGTTTGACAATAATTTGTGATTTCACTTTATCCGGTACAATTTGTTTATTGTACTATGTGTGAGCGCCGTAGCGTGACAATTGCTATGATTCAACTGTGTTGCTCCATTGTTAAACAATGAATTGGAGTTTTTCAGTAATTGTTGGGGGTTTGTCGAAAAATATATGCTTATGTAACGTTGATTTGTGTAAAGCTATTATCAGACAATAATGTCATTTATGAATAATTGAATAGGCAATTCAGATTTTCTAAAAGTAGTTATGAGTGTTTGTGTAATAAATATAAAAGAAATCACAATATTCGATTAATATATTAGTATTTTTTTTATTAGAATGAATGGCGAGACGAGCATGCCATTCGCCTGATGGTTGGCTATACCACCGCTCATATACAGTAGCAAAACCATACAACGCCATTAATTATAAAGCAATACTTGGCATTCCACTACGCTCGTCATCCTAAGATATATATACATCTTTAGAGTAACTACTGGATGTTACTCTGGCTACAATGTCCTGCGAACACACATGAAGAAATAGACATTGCGGTGGTACCAGGTATACAATAGGTATACATATAGGTATACCCAGGTAGACAATGAGAGATCTACTACCATATAATCTTAGTCCAGTATTATTACTATATTGATTTGTTCCTTATGTGGATAAGAAATTAAAAATTATTTTTACATCTTATATCTCTCGCTGTAGTCTGACAGATTAATTATTCAAATACAATTTTAGTAAAATATAATTATTGATAATTAAGGCCATTGTTTTCTCTGTTTGTTAATAATTATTTTATATTTTCAGCTTTGCACAAGATCAGCAAAGGCCAGTGCCCCGGCTCCGATGGAATCCGCCTGTCTTAAAATCTTCAGCATTTGTATATTAAGAAATATGAATAATTATCGCCTACAATTAGCATAAGATTTACCAGATTTTTCTATTATCATTTGTAATTTAGCTTGTATTTAGATTTAGGCTTAGGACCTTGGTTAGACGGAGCGAATTAATAAAACTTCAACGATTAAATAACTTCTAAAGCAATTTTATCGCTTGAGTAGTGCTTATATCAGAATTTCAAAATGTCGCTTTTTAGTACGGTCGCTTATGATGTCGCTTTCGGGAGAATTTAATAATACTAATGGATACTTGTGCTCTGTCGAATTAGGGTCCGAAATATGGTTACATCAAAGAAGCTGTGATGTAGTATGATATTGTTGATAGCAGTCTAGAGGGGCAGTGTAGTGTAGTTGATTTCGTTAATCTCTTTTATTTCATGCTTATAAATAAATGTTTAATATTTTATTAACACGTAAAATATAAAATAAAGTTTTTAGTTTTAATTTTGTTTATTTAATACCCCGCTTAGTGAGGCATTTAAAACGAGTCCTTTGTTCTAGTGGAAAGGTATATCAGTTAGATGCAGTAACTGGAAATCAAAATATGGCATCTACAGTATTTGATACAAACAGTTATGCACATTATTTTTACAAAAAAAATTAAAGGCACACACGCTGAATTGGATTATGTACATTTTGGCCAATAAACTTTTGCTCGACATGACTTGAATTCCACACTTGGAATATTCTTTCGTAGTTTCCACACACTTTATTAGAAATGCGATTAGAATGCCCTAGTATTAATGTTGGCTTTTATAAAACTTTGATTGTCATTAATACAACTGGTTTTACTAATTGCAAGTATTCAATTTCTTAAAATCCATGTAGGTTTTAACAAATTGAAACTTAACAATAATTGATACAAATCTGTTTCTTGATTGGAATTTTAAAAACGTAGCAATTATTTTGCACCAATATGAAATATATGAGGATAAACACGAGACTGAAATAAAACTTAAACAATTTTAAAAAGGTCACACAGCATCATA
This sequence comes from Theretra japonica, assembly GCA_033459515.1. Classification (NCBI taxonomy): domain Eukaryota; kingdom Metazoa; phylum Arthropoda; class Insecta; order Lepidoptera; family Sphingidae; genus Theretra; species Theretra japonica. The sequence continues at coordinate 10,011,607 of CM065949.1, forward strand.
CATAAACATGTATGATATGTATGTTGAATGATATGATGTTAAATACTTAAATAAAAAATCTTTATTAGGAACTTGTATTTTAAATAAATGTCTATCTGAGTGTTCAACACGGGAGCTGAACTATCGATGTTCATAGAAATAATTAAAAGGAACCTGAATACAATTGTATATAGGTTTAATTATTAAAAGTGTTGTTTTTTCCTGGCTCGGTAAAGTGACATTAAGAGCAGGGTGATAGAGAACGTAAAAGAAATACATCAGTTAGTAACTATTATTTTTGTAACACACTTCATTGAAGTATACGACCTTCTTATATTATTAAATTGCTAACTACAAGTTTGCTCATATATTTATATCAGGCGAAAACAATAAAAATGTAACGTTATTATTCCTTTTATATTAGCATTGGCTCTACTTGTTTCAGTAGAATTGTCATGACACCACAAGAGAGAGAGAGATAGAGAGAGAGTGAGAGAAAATGGGAGATTGAATCATTTCTTTTGCCTATTAATTAAAAATAGTTATGGTGTACATACATGGTCATTTTTCGCAGCATTAAAACGAAGACTTGGCTCGTACTTACTTAAAACTTCATAGTAATCTTTGTTTGCCTCGATACTGAGTATTTACTATTGAGTACATGTAATACATGCCTACGGAGCTAAGTTCAACATGTGACAATGAGATTATCGCTGTGACTTAGGTGCGTAGAAGCAAATGGTGTCACCCAGATCAACTGATACGGCTCGTGTGATCTAGAAAATGCAATAATGTTATGTAGACTGCCTGTCGCCTGCAAACGTGATTGTTTACTTCAATTTATTTATTAACAGTACTAGCAGACGAATTGTACGGATAACATGCTATAATCTTGGAGTTTTCTAGAAAATTCCATATTTGTTTTTGCGAAAAGGCACCAGGTCGCGTCTACTTTTGTCCACTGTATTTATGTCGAATAATTTACGATACGGCAATTTACAGTAGTCATTGGTGGACTATATGGCCTAACCACTCTCAATCGTACTCTCGATTGTAGAGGAGGCCCGTGCCCTGCAGTGGGTCGTATATGGGCTGATACAATACAATACAATACAATTGGCTCAATTCTTAAATTCAGTGGAATTTCAGAAATCCTTACGTGATGGATCATTTACTCCTGCAGATTTTACCTTCAAAGCACATTTTCCAATCATCAAATAGAAATATCACGAACATATTAAAAACTCACGGTTGGACTAATAAAATTGTGCAATTGAGTTACTTTTATTTTCAACTGGCATAAATTATAATTAATTTTCAGCATAACTTTTATCAAGGTCTTGAAAAATCTTATTTCAAAAAATACAAAACTGCCGCCAACATGGAAATGATATAATAGCAAGGAAAGACTAGGATTAGAAAAATCACACTTTGTTTAGAAAACAAATAAATAGGTATTTAGTACAATTAGTAAACAGTATATGAGAGGTAAAATTCCATTGAGTGTGACAAAAGGTCATGCGGATTTAGAACTAGGTCTTTCAAGTCAAAACATTCGATGATGTCATGTTTATAACAAAGTCAGCCTATCACACTGTGAACTGCCAACACTGTGAACTCTTCTCATATTCGCATGTTAATTTGGGTTCCGTACCTAGAAAAAAAGCTGAATCTCATGGATTTTATTGTCCATCTGGCGTACTAGTAAATTGTCTGAAGCCTTTACTACCCACCTACATGCTATGAAGTTAAAATATATATTATATTTCACGTAGGAGAGATTATGGAAATTCATCTTTTATGGGAAATGCAATGCCTAAATATTGGCATACTTACATAAATAAATAATGCATAATATTATGTCTCATATATTGGTACTCACAAACTTACTCATCAAACCTGCATACTTCATTTGTACTAATGTATCACAGTGCATGAAAAGGGTAAACACTTAGCTTTGATAGTTTTTGTATTTTTTTGTGAATTCAAAAATTGAAGTGAATTCAACAATACACGTGTTTGTAATAATTTTTTTTTATCTTGGGTCCGGCAAACAAGCTAACAGGTCACCTGATGGTAAGTGGTCACTGCCGCCCATGAACTTCCACAACGCTGGATCATGGACGCGTTGCCTGTCCAATTGTGACGGGAGCGGGAAGGAAAAAGGATAGGAAGAGAAATAGGGTATAAGGCATCCGGCAATCTCACTCACCGAACGACACGCGAAAGCGCAGCTGTCGCTTCACGTTGATTTCCTGTGAGACAGTGGTACCGCCTCGGATGAGCCTGTCCATTCATGCTGAGTCATGACTGACAACAGCGTGGTTCTACCACTTCCAAAAACGCAAATAAACCATTAATCGCAAGTTTCGTGTATGAGAGATTTTTCTCCAATGCAAAATTGTCCTTGGGTCCGATTTACTTTTTTTTACATCATGAATATTTACATTACAATTAATTTAGTTTGCACAGAACCTTCAGAGCGCGATTACTACTGGCAATTCGCACTTGAATCTTTTTCCGTGAATTGCCGGTTCCAGTTGCATCAAGTAATAGAGGCTGGTTGCCAAAAATGGAATAATAGGCACAAGGACGTGGCAAATATTCAAATTAATAATGAGGTCATAATGAGGTAATAATGAGGTCATTGCTGGAATTGTGTTAGTAAACCATCTTTACATGATCGATTGGACTTTAAAATGGCATTAAACTATTTATTATTTAAATCGATATACTTATTTCTAATCTTTGGAACGTGTTACAGTTGTGAAGAAGAAACTGTGAAAACCAGGCAAACCGGAGCTCAGACTCGTGGGAACATACATACATACAGAAACTCATGCCTTTTACCCAGAAGGGGTAGGCAGAGGCGCCATCATGACACCCACTTTGCGTCTTATATGCTCCGTCCCACGATGTGATAGGGATCGAGCCTATCGCCATATCGGGGGACCATACTTTTTAATATATATTTGTACCTTTACAAAACAAATAAATAATAAAAAGGATTCTCCCTGTATAAACTAGGTGGTCAGATGATCTGGTAAAGGTCGCGGGACGTCGCTAGATGCAGGCTGCCTCCAACAGGTCACTGTGGAAATCATTAGGAGAGGCCTATGTTCAGCAGTGGACTTCCTTTGGCTGATGGATTGGATTGGAAACTAAAAAAGTCTTCATTTTTTTACTTAAGTTTTCTTTACTTGGCTGTGAGTAACATTTATAAATATCAGTTTACTCGTGAAAACTTCTGGTAGGTACTGAAAAAAGTAGTGTCCGACCGAAACTAGTTTTTCAGCCGAAACCGAAACCGAAATTTATTTAAAATTACGATTATATACTAAAACTCACAATTTTTTTTACATTTACCAAATCAATTTATTAAATAAATGTAAAAAAAAAACAGTGACTTTTAGTAAATAATCGTAATTTTAAATAAATTTCGGTTTCGGTTTCGGCTGAACAACTAGTTTCGGTCGGACACTAGAAAAAAGTTACAATGACAACTTAAATGTATTTTTTTTTTATTGATAATTCAATTAAAAGTATTATTCTATGGAATATAGGAGGACTGCTTTTTTAGACAGCAGTATTATAGTAGTGATAAAAAGTTCTTATTATGAATTCTTGATTCTCTTCTACTATTAAGAACAACAGAAAAATACAAGAAAAGACGGAAAAAAATATTTTCTGCAAGTCGTCACTCACCGCAGGTTCAGGTAACAATAATATCCTGTATTTTTTATTACAAGTCAATTTACACTACTTATAAAAAGTTCAAGATTTTGTTTCATCGCCCTAATCTTAGCAGCTATTGGTTGTAATTGAAAACTTATTTTAGTGTTATGGGGAAGCTTACACCACACTTTTGAAATTTTCCGTTGCGTGCGTTGCGTAAACGGTCAAAAGTTACGCAACAATAACGTGTGATGGAGTGGTTGGTCTTAAGATAATCTAGTCTGCGGTAGGATATGTCTATTGTTTCCCTATAAACATCAGGTTCCTTTAAATATGGTATGCAGGTATGGTAGAGCAAGTTGAACGGGAAATAATTGAAAATTAATTAAACGGGGTGTTTTTTACGAAGTGTGTACATTGTTACCAACACTTTTTTGTAAACATGGATATCTTCTCTGCAATGAAAAGATATTTGTGTATTTATTTATTTTATGTTTTCTATAGACTCTAACACAGTGGTGAAGATAGCAAAGAAAGTAGAGGACTATATGGTACTTCGGTTGAGTTTATAATAGTTATTGTTTATGGTGTAGAATTTATTGAAGAAATTACTACACCCAAGCGAAGCCAGGCCGTTATATAAAATAAAAGTAATACTTGTCGATAAAAGACAAGACGAGAGATACATACACACACACACATATACCCGCGTAGTTCATAAGTAGGCCATACTTATACTTTAATTTAAATTGTTTAAAATATTTTATATAATTTTCATTCTTAATTTGTACAAGTTTGGTGCAACCTAAATCTTTGGAGGCTGGACACAGATCTAACTACAGCAGCTATTATAGTTTACCTATTATATTTATAAATGTAAATATTGGTACAAATAAACATTTTTATTATTTATTAAAGACGAGTACCTGTTTTAACAAGTATGGGTTGAAGGTATCTGTGATTTTGTGACTGGTTTCAGGGTATATAAACCCACCAGTGGTATAATGCAGTTCAATCGTTACCGAGACTCCGACGACGTCGGTCGTCGTTGAGGCTCTCACTGTGTCGGTTATTCGCCGTGGTTTTTGTTATAAAGGATAATACCGTCAATCAAAAGTGCTGTTCTTATTTCAACGTACAAGTATTATATTATTAAAAAAATGTAATTGTGTTAACTACGTCATCACTGCAAGGTTTGGCGTCAACATCAACAACGTGTCCCCTTCTGCTAGATTGTCAGCAACACAAATTATGTTCATCAACAACACTTTTAGACCTGTCATCGGGTAAGTAAATTATTTTATTTTATCGATTTTGGACAACGGACGGATTTTGTATAAATCACAAATTGAACAAAGTTATATATTTACAGCATACACTATCAATATTTATTTTTTTAAGAATATAATTATTAAATGATATTGGATTAAGTGAAGGCCCGTCCTTTCAATAATTAATCTACTGATAAACCTGAGCATTAATTAAGTAACTCCCAACACAAAAAAATCTAAAAAGTAAAAATATAAAATTGCTCTCTCGGCATTGGTAGTGGTAGACACACGCTATTTTCAGTTTTGAGTCAGCATGGATAAGCAGGCTCATCCGGGGCGATACAATTGTCACACAGGAAATCGACTCAATCGATCAATCGTGAAGCTACAGCTTGGCTGTCGCGTTTCGTTCGGTGAGTGGGATTGCCGTATACCCAACACCTTATTCCTCTTCCGATCCTTTTTCCTTCACGCCCCCCTCCTAATTGGGCCGGCAACACGTCCTTGATCCAGCGTTGTGGACGTTCATGGGCGGCAGTGATCACTTACCATCATGTGACCTGTTTTCTCGTTTACCGGACCTATGCAATAAAAACTATATTTCAATAACATAGTCTATTCATATTTTTATAATGTGCGTCGCCAAGTCAGGGGACTGCTAAATAAGGAGAATAAAAATTAGCTACGAATAGAAAAAACCTAATATATTTTTTAGCTTCAAATTGTATCTACGCATGATGTGTTCAATATTATTATTATTATTGTACGATTTTTTCCTTTTAATAATATCTTATATATTTTTTTATAATTAAAGTTTTTGCTTAATTAATTTAATGCTAAATAGTATTAATAAAAATCCGCTAACGGTCAAACACGTGCGCTGCCATGGATGACGAAGTTTTGCATGTTTTAGATTGAGTTTATGAATAATTAATTTACAATTTTTTTTGTGAATATCTAACAATTTAATTTATTATTCTGTTCCGTCTTTTTTGAACTGGTTTCTCAAATAGGCATACGTAGTAAAGTGTCTTGGATGGGATAAATAATTTAAAACTACAATATGTGTGCTTAAAAATCTTTATTGATCTACATTCTGTCTATTATAACGACAAAGTTGCAAGAACTATATTAGTTCATTCATACAATTTTTCATTTCGTACTTTGTACAATAAATAGAAGTATCAACTTACCATAACTTAACTATTAAAATGTTATTTGAACATGACTTTGGCGTTAAATCTAAACGTACACCTAAGCGTCTTAATATTAGGATAATTTGGAATTTTAGGAACTCTCAAACCAAAGTCTTAAATCTAATTACTGACCGAACATAATTATTGTTCTATGTATACTGGTATTTTGTAGGTACATAAACTCATTCGTTATAAACTAAAACAACTAAAATTCGATACCGTATCATTACACGATTTACAATATGACGTACACAAATAGTTTAATTTTCCGTTGAGTACGGCGTAGTTTGTTATCTCAACAATACGAACGGTTGCGGCTGTCCATTCCGATGCGACTGTTTATGAACACATGATCTTCGAAGTCCATCGCGATTTAAGTAAATCAGCACTCTCCGAGACTCGTTATCGCGTAATCTGTAAAATAACGAATTAGGTTAATAATATAATTGCCTTGACAGCCTCCGTGACGTAGTTGGTTAAACGATTGTGAAATTAGAGGCCGCGGGTACGATCCCCACACCGAAACAAATGTTTGTGTCCCACAAATATTTGTCAGGTCTGGATGTTTGTGAGACCGAAATGTCTCTCGTAGTTACTGATACCCATAACACAAGACTTAATTGTTTGTGATTGTAAAGTTGAGTTCTGCGTTAATTATATTAAATTCAAAATCTAGCACGTTACTGAAGCTCTAGCAGAAAAGTCCTATCGAAGAGTCAGTCAGTCAGTACTTATATTCCGCTACCTTCTAAAACATCGCTTAATACTCACACGTGCTTTCACGACACGAAACAGCTTCTAATTCGCACAGCGTGGCGAAGGTCCTCGCAGTACCAGCGGCGTCGAAGGCACAGACGGGGCCTGCGGGGGGAGAGGCGCAGCGCCCCGCGCACAGAGGCGGCGGGACACCCTCCCGGACCCTCGCGCGCACCAGCTCAGCGGGGGGCCGCATGCCCCCGCTCAGCTCTTGCAGGTCGCCCACACGAGAAGGTATGAACGGTAAGCTCGCTGATTGCACTTCGTACCACGCTGGAACAAAAATAAAGGGTTCAGCATAAAAAAGCATTGTCTACTGCTATTTGATTTGATGTTTAGTGTTCATCTGACCAATGAACGATGTTTCAAGTTTTGTTCGGTAAATATGCAATCAGATAAATGCAATGAAACATCAGTAGGTGAAGTACGAGACGGTCTTTCATTACGATAGTGAATGAAGACTCTAGAAAGAGACTAGTAACTGTAGCAAAGTGGATATAGAAAAAAAAACATTAAGTGGAATTGAGAACCTCCTCTTTTTTTTTTGAAGTCTGTTAAAAAGTATGATCATTTTCAATTGTTTTAGTCACTCACAAAACTTGTCAATTACAAAACCGGTGCATCTACCAGGCAAAGGGTAAATATCTATGAGCTATTTGAGACATACAGAAAGCGCTAATTTAGAAATGGCTGAAATGGAAAGTAGTAAAATGAAACTAACAGCAGCATAGCTTTCATAGTATCCTTATCAGTTATCACGGGTGACACGTCGCATACTTTTTGTTTATAAATAACTCTTAATCATGGTCTTATACATGTCTGTCATATCTGTACCAGCGCGGGAGCGTTCCAACTCACAATAGCCTCAAACATAATGAGGGCATAATCGATTTAATTGTTTCTCGTTTTATTCCATTATTGTTTTGGCCAGTTCGAGATTGCTGTGACACGACCTTTTGTACTAATCAGTGTTATTTATTTTCCTAAAGTTTTCCTGTGATCTCATCCATATTACGCGTTATGCACCGCCTTATCGGCCAGTTTGGTAAACAATGCGATGCGCACGCCCCTTCTCATTGAATCGTGAAAACAACTAGCATCATACCTAATTATACACTTATTTACATATCCTTAACTTATCCATTTCGTCAAGAAATGTACTGATATTATCTAGATAAATGAAATGAGAAATTTAAATGCAGTACTGACATGAATCATTTGTAATCATCCAACGAGGAGAGAAAAAAATACCTTGGAGCAAAATTTTAACTCGAATTACGTTGAAACTGCGACTAAAGAGGTGATATTAATTATACCTGCGATACTGTGTTTTTGATACAATAAATCCGTACCAGTGTACCATTTTAAAGCTTCCTCTGAATGTCTCGGTGGCGCAGTTTTATTATGGTGTGATTGCAAAGCTGATGTCTTGAGCTCCAATCCTGGGTCGGGCAAAGTGATATTGCATTTTTCTATTCATTACCAGCCCGGAGTCAGGAATTTGTGACCCATATGGCGATGGGTTCGCCCCCTATCACATCATGGGACGGAACATACAAGGCGAAATGTGGGTGTCCTGGTTGCAACTCTGCCTACCTCTTCTGAGAAAAAGGCGTGAGTTTATTTATATATGTATGTATGTTTAATGCTTCTCATTGCATTGTCACGTGCTTTTACCTCTGCCTACCCTTCTAGGAAAAAGGCGTGAGCTTATGTATGTATGTATGTTTAAGGCTTCTCATTGCATAGTGACGTGCTTTTAGTTGTAATGATCCAAGCTCAAGTGGTGAACTTGATTACTTCACATAACGAATGACATCAAACATAGAACCAATCATCAAGTTACAAGCTAATTCCCTTTGTGTATGACTAATTTTATTACACATTTTTGTGGAATAAGAGTATTTCGAAGAATCGGTATGGCGAGCATTTAACAGGAAGGTTGACCCTGGTACCGGCCGGGGGAGCCCTAAGTAGACAGGAAGAAAGGTAAAAATAAAGTACTTAGAATCCAGATATTAGATCCTGCAATTTCAACTAAAACTAGTACTGTTAATTTTAACTCGATAATATTATAATATGGAATGTAACGGCCCATACACGTTGAACTGCAGGGCACGGGTCTCCTCTAAGAAAGAACGATTGGGAGGGGTGAGGCCGTATAGTTCACCTCGCTGGCTTAGTACAAAAATATGGATTATACATTTTAAAATAACCACGTAGTATAATAATCTTTACAAACTTATTTTTCGTTACTATCAATATTTGAGCCATAATGAGTCCTACAAGTCACGTTCATTAAAATTCTCTACTGTCGATTAAAGTTGTACGCGTAGTCCTTGATATCTCATGTAAATAAACTTAATTTGTAAATATTTTTGTGCATTTGCTCCGTAATATTGAGGGAGTGGAGCAAGATTGTGTTAATCTTGCTATTAAAGATACATTTTGTTTAGTAAGTAAAACACAGTGTTTTTTTTATGTATAAGTTATTGATTTTTAAAGGCAGTCTGAAGGATCTGTTTTTTTTTATAAAAGTTTCATTTACAATAACATGCTCTTCTTTTTGTACGGAAACTGGGACGTATATGGGCTGATACAGAGAAATATAGTATCCAATTAGTAAAAAATACAGTAAAAACGTAATACGATATTACAGAAACAGTATGAAAGAAATTACATGGCCATGAAAACAAAACCGAATCAGCGAGACGTGATTATGTTTCAGATCTTACTAACGTGAAGTTTCATATCCGTTGCATACTTAAAGCTGCTTTATGGGGCATTAAATGAGTTGCCGTATGTCGGAAGATTATATCCAAGAATGATTAAGTTAAATAACTTTGTTGATACTTGACCTATATTCCAGCGTGCTGGTAAGTTTGAGGAATAATATTGCGCTAATATAAGATGTTACTGTCTGTATTAACCATAATAAAAATTGGAACTAGGCGAGTGGAAGTCTAGGATTCGATGTCCGTGAATATTCTCTCTCCTATGATTCAGACGGGTTCGGCCATCGCCCATCACGTTGATCTATTGGGTTGCTGGATGTCACAGACCGCATATTGTAGATATTGCACTAGCTTGTCAATAAGATTTAGAACTAGAAAGGAGGCTGAATCGCAAATTATTTCTTTATTTACACTTAGTACATACCATGTGCGTGGTGGCCTGTTGCTAACGGACCAGACGCGGCTGCCTATAAGTTCACGGTGGTCGCGGGTTCAAATCCTAGGGCACATCTGACTTTTCGGAGTCATGTGTGTATTGATAGTCAATCACCACGCACTATAACGGTGTGAAAATATCGTGAGGAAACCTGCATACCATAGCGATTTGCATAAATTGTATGTAAAAGTCCGCCAACCCGCACGAGGCTAGCGTGGTGGACTATATGGCCTAACCACTCTCAATCGTATTCTCGATTGTAGTGGAGGCCCGTGCCCTGCAGTGGGACGTTTATGGGCTGATACAGTACAGTACAGTTCTAATTATGACGAGAAACCTGAGGCATTATCTAACAGTCTAACTTGCGATGACGTAAAGATCAAATCATTGTAATTTTATTAGCGTATTAATTTTGAAGTACATAACTACTCCATGTTCAATACCTTACTCACGCACCGGGTTTTTGACTAGCCGATAGAATTCTAATATAGTTCGGTCATTGCAAAATTGAGAGAACAAACTGGACAATAATACAGTAACATAAATTCTGCTCTACATAGCATTCACTTCCTCAACTGATTCATACAAATATCAGGATATGCGCCGACGGTTTGAATCATAACTTGATTATGTACTCGCTACGCAATACAAGCTTGTGTATTGTAATGTTATAAAATTATAATTATATCATAAGCATGTAGTACATATAGAAAAGGCTTAAGGTCACAATTAAGCCGACTTAGTCATTGAATTTTATCAGTAGTTATTTTAGTTTTTTTTGTAATTTTTTTTGGTAAAGGTTGCAGCTCGACCGTAACATGTGCAAAGGTGTCAGATTAAAAGGGACATACTGGCATATCCCTTTTTGCTCTCCCTGGACACCGAAAGGAAAACGTAACGGCTTTTTTCCGTTAATAAGATTTCAACAGATGCGTTTCCAACAAATCACTCGGGGAACATGGTTATACAATTTGCTCCAAGTTTTATCTTTTTATAGTTATGAATAAAGGGCTATCCCTTTATTCATAACTATAAAAGTTAATAAAAAATTTATAGTTATGAATAAAGGGCTATCCCTTTATTCATAACTATAAAAAGTACTAGTATTATATGTACAAACATAGGTTTGTACATATAATACTAGACCTTGAAGTACATCTGTTCATTAAGATATATAGAATTTTTATCAGCTACTCTCCAGATCCTTCTAAAAATTCACATTACATCAGCACAGACTGACCACCTGCTTTTTGTAACTAAGGTAGCTTATAAGGTAAATTATAGAACGAATAAACTATATTAAATGCTCTTGGTTTTTACATTAACGCATCGCTTAAAATAACATGCAATAATCCCGCAACAAAAGGTAAACTAGATCGAAACTGTTCATTGGCGTTTCCAAGAAATTCTATTTGCAATAATGATTCAACGAAGCGTTTACCGACCGTATTGAGCCCTGTGATCGATCGGAAGGCTAATAATAAGTGAACGCTGCCCTGCGGTCGTGTATCGGCCACTTATTAAGGGCTGTCAACCCTATTGTATAATCTTATTTTAACTTATACATGCCCTTAGTTTACTTTTGGTTCTGCGCGATATGTTGTAGCATAATCATCAGATTATGATCCTAAAATTAACCGTCTGCTAATTGTTAAACTGTTCGAGGCTAAAGCTCCATTTACACGGGGTGAATTTCTCGACTCGAAGATACAATTATCTTGAGGATAAAAAAAAGTTACATAGTGTAAAAGTTCTAATAATACGATAATCTTATAGCAATTATGGCATGCGACAATAGCATACGATTCTCGCCTGGTATCCGGCGATGAACTCTCTCCGTGTAAATCAGACTTTAGTTTGTGATTAACCCCCTAGGGATTAATCTGTAGTTCACCACACTAGCCTGAAGAGGGATGGCAAATGTCACATTATCTTAAAATTAATGTGCAGAACTTTTAGGTAGATTTCTTCAGGATATTTTTCTCGACCTAGCAAAGCGAATGAATATAATTTATAATTTACTATAACTATAAAGCGCCTTAATACTATTTACTATCATTTATCCGTCTCTAACACCACAATATTTAATGCAATATGAAATTGTAGTCGAAAGTTGTGATTATTTGTGTAAATATTATTGTGAAAAAATCTTATATTTTTCTTTGTACTTATTAACTGTGGATGTAGTGTTAAGTAAAATCAGACGCGGCAGCTGTCAACCCTAGCGATAGTGGGCGTGCGAACGATAACCCAAAGATCACGACGCCAATCGGTCTAATGTGTGCTCGACAGTCGACATACAGCTTTCTACTCACTATCACTGCTTTGTACAAAGCTCTATTGACGCAGTTGCTTGTGACGTCAGCACGCAAGATTTAGTGGGAACAATTAATGTATAAACTGATAAAGAAGCACTTGAAATGCATTAGCTTCTTTAAATATACGCTTTTGTTTGTCGGTTTTGCTTTTGGATGCAATGGGTTTGCTAACGCGAAACGGCCTTATTCATAGACAGTTTTAAAACCTATTTTATTTATCGAATGTTTTGTCTTCTTCGCTCAAACTAAATTCATAAGCCGTTCGAAAGGGACAAAACATTCGATAACTAAAATAGGTATTAAAACTGTCTCTGAATAGTACCATAAGAATTTGAATTCTTATGTTCCATCACATAGATTGCATTTGTTTAATTTTCCCTATCAGTTAACCGTTAACTATACGGTAGAATTGTTAATTAAATCAGTTTTAATATATTCTAATTACGTCTAAAACTCACCAGCAACTATAACTACGCACAACAAAACCTTCCAGTTTAGCATTTCCAAATGTGTGTGTCTAGTAACAGCACTGCGCACAACTGTGTATTGTCTCGTGTTGGTAAACGTTGTTTCAGTCTCAGATTGAGCACGCACGTCCCGAGTTAATATTAAACACAGATGTTTATGGGCGAGAGCTTATCTGTCCACTGGTGCATCTGAAGCGGCCGCAGCGTGCTCCAGGATGGACGGAAGGGGGGAGCGACGTAGCGGTGGAAGCGATAACCTTTGCCTCGGCCGGAGGACGAACCATAGATAACAGCAGCGACTTTCAAATGAGAGCGAGCATTCTTTCGCTTCACAGATAAAGGTAATTATTTTAAGCAGTATAAACAAAGTTTAGTGTTCTTTTAAGTGTTATTGGTTTAAAATAAAATAAATCAGAAACTAAAGCAATAAGACTTGTAGGAAAATTAAGTGATTTTGCAGCGGAAAAATACTGTTTTTTAATAGGGCTATGTCTAACGTTGTAACAATATTAAGCGATGTATAAATCTCGATGTGTTATCTTTGTAATGTTAGTGTCCTTTAAAAATATAACGTCAGCCGTTGCCACAAGACTTCATTGGCTTTAGAGTCAGCTATCTGTAGTTTACATTGTACTATATCCGAGGATAAAAATAGACATCAAACACTTTCACCAATCAACATAGTAATTAGTAGAACATAAAACATTCTTCTTTCTTCTGTCCTACCAGTACTGTCAATTACCATATTATCGAATATATTTGATCGAAGAATATCACCATTTTTCATATCACACAACACTGTAGGTTTTTGTTTATGGTGTTGATAGAACTCGTGTAACAACCATCATACAAAGGGGTAGAAAACACGCAATAACTTTGAGTTAGGGGTAAAACCTGTGCATTTAATTTCAATCAGGCTGGGACAATTATGTCGACAATGGAGAGACAACCATCCCTTTTGTAGGTACTAATCTAAAATTAAAAATATACTAGACTTCACTTTTTAATTTAATTTACTGGTGGTAAGTCTCTCATATGTGACAGGCCGCCTGGGTAGTTAACACCGCAATGTCTATTTCTCCGGCCAAACATTAGAGTAAATGCACTGTTGTGTTCCGGTTTGAAGGACATTGTAGCCAGAGTAACTACTGGACATCATGAGACATAGCAACTTACGTCTCAGGATGGCGAGCGGAGTTGAATGTCAAGCATTGCTATGCAATTCATGGTGTTTGGTTTTGCTACTACCCATGAGCGGTCGTATCGCTTATCATAAGGCGAATGGCATGCTCGTCTCGCCATTCATCGGAAGAAAAAAATTATCCAGCCAATAAATCAGGTTAATGACAAAACATATTTATTTCGAGCGGTGATTTAATTTTGTCACTACACCCATTCATTGTTTGTGTTGAGAAATATGCCTTCTTATGACGAGGGTTATCAGGGAACGATTTCGTGTTGACCTTAGATAGCGTGCCACAACACGAGTATCACGAAGATATAGATTTGTATATGATTTTGAAATTCACTTCAATGTTTAATGCTTGATAGTTAATGTAAACTGCATGTTTTTGTACTAGTGGTAGGTCTCATATGTGAGAGGCCGCCTGGGTAGGTACCACCGCAATGTTTATTTCTCCCGTCAAACAGCAGTGCGAATTAACTGTTATTTCAGTTTGAAGGACATTGTAGCCAGAATAACTACTTCACATAATGAGACTTAATATCGAAGGTCTTAGGACGGCGAGAGCAATGGAATACCAAGCTTAGGTTTGTAATTCATGGTCATGTTTGGTTTTGCTATTGTCTATGAGCGGTCGTATTGCTTACTACCATGCGAATGGTATGCTCGTCTCGTCATTCATTGAAATAATAAAAAAAATGTTATACTGTCTTGTACTCAGTCCAGTGAAGTAATCGGAGATGGGGCCCAAAGGTTACTCTACCTAATAAAGATTGTTGGGAGATGCTTGATGGAGGGAACTTCAGGTCGCTGTGTATATCCTTGGATGACGTCTAGCTTGGTTTAGCAGTAGACTTTTTGCGTTCTTGCGTCTAAAGATGATTTTGACGCCAATAAACTACCTCCAAAGTGGTAGAAAACGTTTTGAGGGTAAATACAAAAGCGACTTTGTTTTATACTATGTATTGATATAAGTAGAATATCGAACGGCGAGACACAAGAAGATTTCTCAGTGTTTGTGACAAATAAACCAGACTATTTGAAACCGTTTATACACAGGTTGATCCTGAAATGAAACACACTAAAAGTCTAAATGTCTCTCGTAGTTTCTGACACCCATAAAATAAATCTGGTTTTCTCGAATGTAAATAATTGATCATTTCTTTATAAATGTATTTTATTCTGCTCGAAGTTCTTAATATAGAAACACGTTCAGTTTAAACCATACACACTCAATTCATACAAGTCATTTTTCATAAATAGTAGCTACCACAGTTACTTCAAGCTGCTATGAAATTTTAATTACATTATTAAATATCTGATTCAATAAATATGTTAGTATATATTGTACAGTTATGAAATATTTTCTATGTTTTTTCAACTTATCCACGGCGAGGTGGGCGGGGGCAAGGCGAATGTCTAAGGAGTTGGACATCTGAAAATAAAGTACAATAATAATAATTAATAAGCTACAAAGAGTGGCATCATATCGATCATAGAAGTTTCTGCACAGTAAATAACTGATATTGTTTTTGATTATAGCAATTCCAGTAAATATTTAAATATTCATCCATCCATCCATCAGCCAAAGGAAGTCCACTGCTAAAAATAAGCCTCCCCAATGATTTCCAGTGACCTGTTGGAGGCAGCCTGCATCCAGCGACGTCCCGCGACCTTTACCAGGTCGTCTGACCACCTTGTGGGCGGACGTCCTATGCTGCGCTTTCCGCTACGTGGCCTCCATTCGAGAACTTTCTGGCCCCATCGGCCATCAGTTCTCCGCGCTATGTACGGGTACATAGCACGGAGAACTGATGGCCGATGGGTCGGGACCCATTGCCACTTCAACTTACTAATCCGCTGGGCTACGTCGGTTACTTTAGTTCTTCTATTATGTTATATACTAGTTTAATATTTATGTACCTATATATCCGCAATCTAGATTTAAGCAAGCCGCAGCCCCGACATGCTCTCGGACCTCCACCAGGGTGCCGGTAGGGTAGCTTAAGGCGCTTTCCTCTCGCCAATAAGGCGAGTTATTGGACCTCCCCAGAGGTGTCGAAGGGCAGCTGATGAGGGTCTTCTATTCCTAAAAAAGGTGTTATTAGGTAAAATTTAAGAAGCGCATGATACGTACCCACGCCACAATTCTGGGCGCAGTGCAGTCTGCTAGGGTTAGAGTACGTGACGAGGTTGGTGCCGCAAACTGGGTTGTACTCCGCGGTCACTATGCAGTCGTCAATGCACGCTTTCACCCATGGAGACATAGTAGTCCTACCCCTGAAAATTGATATATATTATGCTAGCGGCCCGACCCGGCTTCACCCGAGTGCGTACACTTTTATGTAGATATTCTATCGCCTATGTTCATCAGGGATAATGTAGGATTTTAATGGTGAAAGAATTTTTGAAATTGGTCCAATAGTTTCAGAGTATATTCAATACAAATAAACAATCAAATCTTTCGTCTTTGTAATATTAGTTTAGATTATATATCCCGTTTTAATATTTCAATTGTGTCTGAAATATGACTGTAAAATGTAAGAATATAATATACATATTTAACGTAAAGCTTAATATTACATTCTTATATCAAATTCTTGACGAATAAACATCATTTGCCTTGGAATTGTTTTGCAAAAAAAATGTTTGGATAATTTCGTTCTGTGTGCATATATCATCCTTCTTACCCATTAGTAGCTGCTGTGGTCGAAACTCGTGGGTGATATTGACCGTATCGACGAGGAAGTAGTGCACTGGGCCGGTCCGATGGTGCTCTAATATACCCGTAGCTCATAGTTATATTTTCACTGACGACTAAAGCTGTAAAAAACAACATTTACATAGTGGTAGAGCCACGTTGTTGAAGTACTCGTATGAATAGGCAGGCTCGCCCGGGGTGGTACCACTGTCTCACAGGAGATCGACGTGAAGTGAAAGCGTTGTTGTCACGTTTCGTTCGGTTAGTGAGCCTGCGGGATGCCCAATACCCCTTTCCTCTTCCCATCCTATTTCCTTCCTGCTCCCCTCCCGATCTCATGGGCCTACAACACATCCATGATTCAAGCGTTTTGGATGTTCATGGGCGGCAGTGATCACTAACCACCAGGTGACCTGCTTGCTCGTTTACCGAACCTATGCTATAAAATAACATAAATTATATGAACTTATATTAATTTAAAGCGACAGATTTGTTCCTATAAGTGCAAGTTCTTAAACTAAAACTAAAACAAATAAATTACAGAATGTGAATGGAAATGGTGACAGTAAATGGAATTTATCTACCCACCTCTATTTACCTACATCGACGATTAGGCCTATGGGTCATGCCTAATCGTGCAAATAATACTCGTAAGACTAAATGAAATGGAAATAAACCGTTAATGCAGGTACCAATGGTAATGACTCAAATACAACTACAGAAAATCCAAGTTATGTTGTCACTGGTACCGGGTTTCTCGGTTTACTAATAAATGTTATTGCAATTAAGTACATAGCCTTTGTTTTACTTTAACTAAAGCCTACACGTAGCGAACTGGATTGTACCATATTGAACACTAGCGGCCCGACCCGACTTCGCCCGGGTGCAGAAACTTTTTGAGTCCAGTCCACATCAGATACATATTATTTCACATACTGTTTTATATTTAAGCTCAACGTGCTTGCCGTCCTTTATGCTGTTTTTCTCGTCCCGTCCCGTTACATCCCGTCCTGTCCCGTCTCAATCTGCCCCATGACTCAATGCATGCAATTTTGTTCTCTTACGTCTCAAATATACATATTTGAATTCTTTGAACATCCCATGGGAACACAATTTTTTTCTGGGATATAAAGTAGCCTACGCGTTAATCCAGGGTATTCACTACTTCCATATAGTATTCTAAATTTCATTACAATTGGTCCCGCTATTTGAGCGGGAAGACGTCTTGGTCATCCTACGGGAAATACATGTTTCGGGATAAAATGCCTAAAATGGGATAAATAGCCTATGAGTTAATCCAGGTTATCAGCTCCGTCCATGCCAAATTTCATCAAAATCGGTCCAGTCATTTCAGCGTGAAGAAATAAGAAACACCCAAAATTTCGACTTTACAATACAAGTAGGATTATATTTTCTGATCCGATTGCTGTTAGAAATTATATCAGATTATCACAATTCGTGGTCGGAATTGAAAATGGTGGCCAAGATTGTTAATTTTTAATTATTAATTTTAAATATAAGTTTTTTTAACTGAATATGGATTTACCAACACAGTAACACTCCTTTGCGTGTAAAAAATACACGCATTTTTTTCATTATAATCCTAAACAATTTTAGAAAGAAATAAAACGGTAAAACGCTGAAGAAACCACATGTCAAAAAACTGGTACACTATAAATTTAGTTTAAAACAAATAAATTAATAATTTAAACATCAAATTAAAACTTAGAAAGGGTATACAAAAATTAAACAATACTCTCAAGATAGTAATTGGCTCACACTTAAATTGACAAGAGTTTTAAAATAATATAAAAATTAAAGATACGAGACGGCAAAAAAAAAATCACTCTCTTATTTATAAAAATAATTTCAATCTCACCCACAACAAAAACGGCACACAGCTTTTCCATTTTCAAAATATCCAAATGAAATTGCGCACTTTATGAAATATTGCGAGATCGTAGTCGGCTAGTTCGATTGTCACTGTGTCTGTTACATTTCTCAGATTGGCTTATAAACACACGCTCTCGTCACACCATATCCTCTATACGGGGTTGTGGCTGGGTTATTGCTTTATTTTTTATTACAAGTATAATGAAATACCCTATGCCTATATTTCTTAACGACTGGCGGGAAACATCCTTAAATAAATTGTAGTAAACAGGACACTAAAAAGGTTTTTTAGCCTTTTTGCGTGGGCTTTGAAATTTCCTGATTAATAAAATTTGTGAATAACTGACATTTAATTGGTACAGTTGGTTAGATGCTACGAAAGGATAGGTTGCGGATTCGATTTCTGCGCCATGAAAATTAAAATGAAATGGTAGAGCCACGCTGTCGGCTGTTATGAATCAGCATGAATGGGCAGACTCATCCGGGGCGGTACTACTGTCTCACAGGAAATCGACGTGAAGCGACAGCTTGGCTGTCGCGTTTCATTCGGTGAGTGAGATTGCCGGATGTCCAATACCCTATTCCTCATCCCATCCTTTTTCCTTCCCACTCCCCTCCCAATTGGGCCGGCAACACATCCATGATCCAGCGTTGTGGATATTCAGGGGCGGCAGTGATCACTTACCATCAGGTGACCTGTTTGCTCGTTTTCCAGTATACTTGTTAATTCATTAACGGTGGGCAAATAACTGCCCAAATTTCATACAAATTTTCGATTCGAGACTGGTGCAAACTCAGACTTGCACAGTTATTGCAGTTATATCGTTACTTGTGTGGCGACCGTAAAACTATTTTTTTTTGTTCAATAACAATTTTGATTTTTAATTGATTAAACGTCCATAATTAAGTTTTTTTGAACCCTATAATATTTTTCTTCCATTGTTGAAATAGTTAGGGATACTTACGCGTTTTCTTCGGTGAGTGAGGCTACCGGAGACTCATGACATGATGATAGGATATTGGTATCCGCCCGGATATATACCAGCATAATCAATTGTGGAAAATCCGTCATTGTGACACATACAAGTGTGTTGCGTTTCCGGGTTAGTCTGTGTATCGGGTTTCCATCAGGTCGGAAAAACTGTATCGACATTCGACCATTCTTTGTCGTTGATATACTGTTTGAATTTCATTGGGCTTACTATCAG
This sequence comes from Theretra japonica, assembly GCA_033459515.1. Classification (NCBI taxonomy): domain Eukaryota; kingdom Metazoa; phylum Arthropoda; class Insecta; order Lepidoptera; family Sphingidae; genus Theretra; species Theretra japonica. Next base: position 10,031,425 of record CM065949.1, read on the forward strand.
ATGTATTTCAGTCATAATATCGCGCCTGGATAAAAAAATCCTGAATTATAATTTTTTTTTAATAAAAATCGGTGAAATTCGTGTTATTTGAAAGCCCTTACGACACATTATGGAGAAATGACCAATAGGCAATAAGTAATAAGCAATAATTATAGTTACCAACCAAGATTATATAGTTAGACCAGTATTGACATATTGAGGAAAGTTATTGTCTGAATGTAACATGAAAATCCAACACGTGATCATGTATGTATTTTACTTAGAAAATTGTGTCATCACTACACAGTATAAAACCAAATCGCTTACTGCTGTCTGTCTGACCCTATGTATGCTTAGATCTTTAAAACAACGCAACGGATTTTGATACGGTTTTTTTAAATCCATCCATCCATCCATCAGCCAAAGTAAGTCCACTGCTGAACAAAGGCCTCTCACAATGCTTTCCACAATGCACTGTTGGAGGCAGCCTGCATCCAGCGATGTCCCGCGACCTTTACCTGATCATCTGACCACCTAGTTTATACAGGGAGAATCCTTTTTATTATTTATTTGTTTTGTAAAGGTACAAATATATATTTAAAAAGTATGGTCCCGCGATATGGCGTCTGACCACCTAGTGGGTGGACGTAAATAAATATAAATAGAAAGAGTGATTAAAGAGGCAGGTTTATATGTATAATACATATACAGGCTGTCCCAATTTGTACGAGACATAACATGTATCTGGTGTGAAGTGGAATCAAAAAACATCTGCACCCAGGCGAAGCTGGGACGGGCCGCTAGTGCATCATAAAAGTAATTAAACAGTATTTTCCGCTATGTTAAGGAATATAATTTTAATATAGTGTGACGACCGTTTGTGTTTATAAACCAGCCAGAGAAACCAATAACTACACTGACAATCCGGCTAGCAATCCCACAGGTTCTCGTCATATTCCACAAGAGTGCATAATTTGAAAATTTTTTAAAATATGAAAAGGCTGTGTACCTTTTTGGTTGTGGGTGAGTGATTTTGGAACTTCTTTTTTAACTTATGTGTTAGTCCAATTGCGAGTTGTGCTATTGCTGTTATGAATTATAATTGACAGCCTCCGTGGCGCAGTTGGTTAGACGCCGGCTGTGAAACGAGAGGCCGCGGGTTCCATTCCCGCACCGAAACAAAGAATTGTGTGAACCACAGGTATTTGTTTCGGGTCTGGGTGTTTGTGAGACTGAAAAGTCTCTCGTAGTTTCTGATACCCACGACACAAGTCTCGATCTTAGTGTGGGGTCAGGACTATGTATGTGACTGTTGGATGTATTTATTTACAATTATTGCATTTCTTGTACCGACTTTTCCCGATATAGTATTGTCCGTGTAACTTTTGTAATATGTTTTTTTTTTATATGCATGTAATCTTTCTATGCAGTAAATTTAAAAATACTGTGCAATTGTATTCTAAAGTTAGCGTAACTCATAGTAATATCTAAGAAAATAAAATAAAAAGTTAACAATGATTGAATGTCATGAGCACAATTTTAGATTTGACGAGCGTAGGTACAGAACTTCAGTAAAGCTCTATTCACACGTTGAGAATTTCTCGCGGCAAGAATTTTATGCCATTATCGAATGACATAACAGCCATAGGATTATCGCGTTCTGACAATGTTTACATGATGCAACTTTTTAATATTCTTGCGATAATCGTATCTTCGAGCCGAGGAACTCTCCCCGTGTAAATAGGGCTTAATTGTTTTTAAGAGTAGTAGCGCTAATAATAAAAAATGGTGGCCACAATTTTCGATTCCGACTGTCAGAATTATTCGAGCATGACGAAACTAACACAAATTCTGCCAACACTCGGATCAATAAATATAATGTTCAATATGGCACAGTGAACATAATTGCATGTAGGTTGTTAAAATACAACAAAGGCTATGTACTTAATTGCAATAATATTTACATTAGTAAACTGGGGAACCCGGTACCAATGGCAACATAACTGGGAATTTCTGTAGAGGTCATTGAGTCATTACCATTGGTACTTGCACTAACGGTTTACTTCGATTACATCTAGTTTTATGAATAAACTTTTGCGCGATTAGGTCTATATATACTTACATCCTTTTTTAACAATAAGCGTAGACACATATACCTAATATTAAATATATGTATTGTATTATCACTGTTGTTATTATATAACCCTCTTACATATTTTCCTAGTTTTTTTATATATAATAGCTCCAGCAAACGAGCAAACAGGTCACCTGATGGTAAGTGACTACTGCCACCCATGGACATCCACAACGCTTGGATAATGGATATGTTGCCAAACCAACAAATAGGGAGGGGAGCGGAAAGGAAAAATGATGGGAAGATGAAAGGGGAATTGGGCATCCGGCAATTTCACTCACCGGACGAAACGCGACATCAAAGCTGTCGTTTTACGTCGGTCTCCTGTGAGATAGTGATAATGCCCCGGACGAGCCTCCCATTCATGCTGAGCCATGACTGACAACAGCCTAACTCTACCACTTCGAGAGTTTTAGTAGCTATGAACATTAAATGCAATTTGCATTGCATTTACAGGACATATCTATTTAACTGTAGATTTTAATAAATATATTTTTTATCATTTACAGCTTTAGTCGCCAGCGAAACTATAACCCTGAGCTATGGGCTTGTTAGAGCAGCGTCGGACGCGCCCAGTGTCCCAATCCCTCGTCAACACGGCCAAGATCAACCACAAGTGACGACTTCACCAACTATTAATGGGTAAGAAGGGTGAAAGGCACACCTAATCTTGCCTTTCATCTATATATATAAAAGAAAGTCGTGTTAAAAGTTACACTATTTATAACTCAAGAACGGCTTTACCGATATGGCTGAAAATTGGCGAGGAGGTAGCTTAGAGCCAGGAGACGGACATAGGATACTTTTTTTTGTGAAGAAAAGGCTTGAAGGGGTTGAAATAAGGGATGACAGTATGTATGGAAAAATCTAAACCGTTAAAGTTAAGATGTTAAACTTGGCACTTTAGTTACTCATTTAAAAATAAAAATATACAAATTAACCGTAAAGGGGTTAAAATGAGGGTTGGAATTTTATATGCAAAATCGAAACAGCTGAAGCTATTTCTATAAAAATATATATTTCAGCTCCTTATTACAAACAAAAAATTATGGCTTAATGGCTTTCTCCCAGAAGGGGTAGGCAGAGGTGCTACCAGAACCCCCACGTTTCGCCTTATATATTCCGTCCCAAGATGTGATAGGTGGCGAGCCTATCGCCATATCGGGCACAGATTCCTGACTCCGGGCTGATAATGAATAGAAAAATCCAATATCACTTTGCCCGACTCGGGATTCGAACCCGAGACCTCAGCTTTGCAATCGTAGTACCACTACGCCACCGAGGCAGTTAATAGGTAATGCATAGTCTTCTTTATTAGCCTAAAGCGACGAAAAGAGGTTTGTTTTGACGAACATTCTTAGCGCTGTTTCAGGTAGGAATTAAACAACAGAAATCACCAAGAAGGGAAAAGTGTTATGACTATTGCATTGTTTACATTTGAGAAATAAGTAGTTTACTATACTTCAAAAAATCAATTTCGTAGTCAGAATTTTGGCTGAGCGGAAAGTATTTGTGTTTGCGTATTTTTAAAATGATATTCGTCGGATTTTCGTGTTTATATAAGGCCTATCTACAAAATAAAAGCAATTCCAAAAAATTGTCAACATGCCTATTTAGGCATTAAGGGATTAAATGGGATAAAGTGAGACGAACGCGATGAGACCGGTCGGATCCGGATTGCATTCGATGGGAAATAATGGGACGGGATGTAACAGAAAGAAAAGGAGCCAAATGAGATGGGGTGGGATACGATAGGAAAAGGGATAGTAGGTACTTAGGTTGAGTTCAGGAGTACAAAAGTTTGAACGGGAATACGATATTTCTGGTGTGGAGTGGAATCTAAACATCTAAGCACCCAGGCGAAGCTGGGCCGGGCCGCTAGTTTTTTATAAAAGTACTGGATTTAGGTATTATTATGTATTATTATCTTTCAAACTTTTGAATTATTAATTTCTTCACCTTTTTCCTCTTGCTTATAACTAAACAATTCATTTATGACTGTTTCTTAGCGGTCACGTATTACTAATATAACAATTTACTAATCATTTAACTTGACATTGAATACATACTCGTACTTACATAAAGTCACGCTTTTTCCCTGAAGGGGTAGGCAGAGGTTTTTGTGAGGCCTTTTGTGTTTCGTCTCACGGTGTTAAAAGGGGCGAGTCTATCGCTATATCGGTCACGAATTCCTGATTCCGGGGTAATAGTGAATAAAAAATCCAATATCATGATTATTGACATATTCTTCAATATTGTTAATGTCTCTACTTTTTTATTTACATTTCTTGTACAGAAAAAGATAGCTGTGTGATACGTAGGAGTGATCTGTGGATACATATACTGAAAAAAAATTATATGAATTGATTTCTAGGGGCCCGTCTACCACGACAACTATGTCCCCTTCGGTTAAAGAGTGCATCCGCGGATGCCCAGTGACTGCAGAGTACAACCCTGTGTGCGGCACCGACTTGGTCCTCTACTTCAACCCTGGCAGGCTGTACTGCGCACAGGCTTGTGGTGTGGGTACGTATCGCATATTGAGATAAAAATAAATAATAATACACTCAACAGTCTCATACATTCTTGAACCTGCACTAAGATCGAGTCTTGTGTTGCGGGTATCAGAAATGACGAGAGGAATTTTTCACAAACACTCAGATCCGAAAAGAATATCTGTGGATCACACAAATATTTGTCTCGGTGCGGGGATCGAACCTGCTCTTTCTCGTTTGGTAGCCGGCTTCTAACCAACTGCACCATAGAGGCTGTGAATAATTATCTATCTAAATGCCTTATGATAGATAGTAATGGTCTCACCAGACAGCGGACGGGACGGGACGGTGCGACGGCTCTGTGTTACATGTTCTTTACTAATCGATATATTATAATTAATGTAAAATTCATTTCATAGCCGCCAATAGAATGAATTGTTCATTATAATTTATGCTATTGGCATGTGGCGAAATTTGGATCTACAAATAAAATTAAAAAAAAAGATATTTAACGCATTGTCTGAGATATGTTTTCATAATATAAACAACAAGCATTTATACTAATAGTAATATGTCTGATTTTATAAAATGTGAAGAGACTAAAACTGTTCCCAACATTTTAACAATAGAATGACAACAACGTATTCGGACGCCAAAAGATCGCTGACAATCTATACAACTCCAAGCGTCCCGCCATCGTCCCTAACCCGTCCCGTACAGCCCACTGTCTGGCGAGACCATTACACGATAACGTGATTACAACGCGCCTAATGAATTACAATGCAATATGAAAACAGCATCCACTACCCAACCAGGAGGTATTATATTCGATTTGACGCCAACCAAGATTTTTTACTAAAGCGCCATTTACACGGGGAGAGTTTCTCGCGACGAGAATCGTATGCGATTATCGCATGACATAACCGCCATAGATTATCGTGTTCTGACAACCGTTTACACGATGCTACTTTTTTATATCTTTACGATAGTCGTAACTTCGAGGCGAAGAACTCTCCCCGTGTAAATAAGGCATTAAGGCGCATAAGGACATTTTTATTCCTAATAAATTCATTTACATCCTTAATTTATTTATTTTGTATTCTCTTTTCAGATGTGGAGTTCCTTAGTACTGCGCCTTGCCCCACTACCACCGTGGCTCCTCCGCAGCCAACTAAAAATGTATGAATTTATTTATTCATACTTTCAAAAATATTTATAATTTGATTTCTTGTAATATGCTACGTACTGACTTGGAGTAGTAAATAATTTAATTAGTTACTATCGATGAAGAAGTATTTTCGTCTATTATTGCATGTTCTGTGATTAAAATAAATTCGTTTAAGTTTATTGCATGTATTTTTTTTGCCAACAAAATTGTCTACGATGAATCTACTGCTGTGTTAGTTGTAAAATATGAACTTAATATTTTTCATTGCAAGGATCGAATCCGCGAAGTATTGTTTAACACTTTCATTTTTTCTTGTTATGCATAGATATTAGTCTTGTTTTTGGATGTGAATAAGTTCAGAAACGTGTTGAACATTTAAGAAAGCTCCTTGCTGGAGTAGTTTTTGTAAAATTAATATTATTTTAGACTAAGATAGGTAGAAGCGAATTTATTGGTATTTTATGAGGGGAGACATGTATAGTTATGCATAGCATTATGTTTTAAATGCGAACATATAATTAATAACACTTGAGATGTTTAATCGGGTTTCCGAAATATTTAAAAGGGTGTGTGTGAATCGAGACTTCTCTAGGGTTCATAGGTAGCAGAGAAAGCATTAGTAGAACATCAAAATGTGGAGGGGTGACGAGTAAACTTTGCTCAACCCTGTCTAATGTATACATATACATTCCCTATACACATGTGCGGAGTAAGCCGTAATCTGCTCGGGCATTGAAGTTATATGCAGATTCATGTGCCTATATTTTATAAGATAGGACCTGCATGGCCTGCATACATACATAATATACCCACGCCTTTTTCCAAGAGGGGGTATGTAGAGGTGCTACCAGGACACCCACATTTCGCCTTGTGTGTTCCGTCCGTCCGTATGTGATAAATACCTGACTCCGGGTTGATATTGAATTGAAAAATCCAATATCACTTTGCGCGACCCGGGTTTTCAACCCTAGACTTCATCGCTGTATTCGCCCTGTGGTATGGGGGCGTTTCGAGAATTCCGCCACGGTATCCCGTGGCTGCCGTAAAAGGCGACTAATGGGGATGTGGGGGTCGCGGGCACGCAGTGGGGGACTGTTGTAGTGCCATTTGTACACAGATACATTGCGATCCCGAGATGTTCAGCAGCATAGGGTAAGAGCCGCAAGTAAGCGGCAGTGTGCAGGAACGGTTCCAGTAGAAGCTGAGGCGCTCTTGCTTCGGGTCCCCGGGTCCGTTCCATTTGTGCCGAAGAGGGCCACGCGGGGTTTTGGTTGGTTTGCCGTAGACCGGTGAACCCAACATAATCGCTCCACTTTCCCCCAAGGTGGAACGATAGCGGTAACTCGGTTTCCCCGCGTCAACAAAAAAAAAAACCTCATCGCTGTATACTGTAGTACAACTACACCACCAAGACAGTCTGCACGGACTGGTTTAGTATCAATCGGTTTTAAACAAGGAAAGTTGTTTGACACATTTGAAAGCGTATGATTAGGTATTTCAGAATCGATAGTCAAGTGTGGTGGCCTGTTGGTAATGAACCAGACGCGGCTGCCTACATGTTCACGAATTTAAAATCCCAGGGCACATCTCTGACTTTTCGGAGTCATGTGCGTATTGATAGTCCCTTACCATGCACTATAACGGTGAAGGAACACATATAACATGTAAGAATTTCTATAGCATGTAAAGTCCGCCAACCCCCATTAGGCCACCGTGGTGGACTATATAGCCTAATCAATCTCAATCGTACCTTCGATTGTAGTGTAGGCCCGTGCCCTGCAGAGTGCACTTATGTGGGCTGATACAATACCATAGTTACCATCCCAATGTATATTATACGCCAATGATCAAGTGCTTCATGCATGCTGGGGCGTGGGAGCATTGACAGCTCATGACTATAAACGAACCGTATCAAAGTGAAAGACAAACAAAGACTATTTGTAAGCGACGAGCGTGCACGAAGGGATTAACGGCAGTAGATAATGTGAAAGAGTTATATTTAGACTGTTGCACTTGGTTTTCTTAGATAGCTCTATGTACCTCAGTGGGAGATATCCGTGCGTTTATGTAGGTATGTCTCTCTCGCGTCAGCCTAAGTATATCTATAGCGAGTTGTTGCAAGCGCCCTGAGTCAACTGACTTCTTGCAACCTGAACTAGATCGTATATCTTGTAGGCGGACTGTCCACGTTTTCCTTGTCATCTACTTGTTAAGAAACTCTTTTAATGGAATGCGTTTAACCTTAGTATATGTAGGTCCTTCATTTTGGCAAGACTACAATATCGTTGGCAAATAGAAGGTGCTTATTATACTCTTCGTTGACATTAATGCTGGATTCCTTTTTATATCAAAAAACAGTTTTCGCATTAGTAAGCTAGCAACCTGAAAACCTGCATAAACGTGATATAATGTATATATTTTTACACATATCGTTGATAAACAGCGTAAGACGACCTCTTCTTATGCGTCGACGTAAGATAAACTGGAATCTTTGATTAATGGTTATCAGCAGGTGACAGGGTACAGAGTACATATTACACAAGCTACGAAGATATTAATTATTAATATAAATATTTCATAACTCTTTATGAAAGAAGATTAAATAAACACCTGGTATTTATAAGCCTCAAATATATCGCTCATCTACTTTTTTAGAACGCATACTTCAGTCAACTTTTGATTTTATAGGTGGTAGTCTTGCTGTAGATCGTTAGGCCGCGCCCACGAGGGAAGCGGGACACGAGCGGCGAGTGGGACGTCAGCAGCAGTGCGGGACCAGGGCGCTGTCCTCACGCTGCCGCTGCCGTTTTGCTCGATGCTGCCGCCCGCTGCCGTCGTGGGCGCAGTCTTAAAGCTACAACACAAATGGGTTGGCTCGGCTGTTTGTCTCATAGAAAACCTAACTATATTTTCCGTCAATTGACATAATAATATTTATATTTAGCATATCGAGAAAATATATTTCGGTCTTATATCAAAGGCACATTTCCATAATTATATCGATACTTTAAATCGACTATTGTAAGCCTTACTACATTGGTTTGGTGGAAGTTTTGTGTTGTGCAAACGACGACGCTGGTTTTCATAAAATTTAAGATTTTAGATTTCTAACCTTATTCAACTGTTCTGTGGTGTACAACTTAGCCGCCACACTACTGTGGCGGCTAAGTTGTACATCATCATGTATCAACATAAGTTGTACATTGTATTATCGTCGATACTACTATCGACGAGTGAGAAATAGTGATCTCTCTTCATTGGATACTTTATTTGAACTGCTGTCCATTAAATATCATGCAAGGTGAATACACCTTGTCAAACCAGTATACAAAAAAACTACCTTTTTTATACAGTAACATAAACGTTGACATTAAATCATCAATTATCTCCTCAAAACAACTGGTGGTTGAGTTCAATCCACTTTACCAGGAAAACGGTCTCGGGGAATGTCCAATATGAGCTCGCAGCGCGGTTATCGATTGCACAAAATAGTGATGTGAAGATATGTATCGATTTTTCCATCCAGCATTAATTATTGCGCAAGTACTGGTCATGGTACTATACCTTTTTTTGGAAATTTTTTTTGGAACTTTTTTTGCCAATGTTAGTACTATTATTTGACTCTATTTGTGGAAACTTTTAATTGACCTTTCTGTATAGTATTTATTACCTGTTATTTTTTAGTTGTAAGTTTTCCTAAAAAATTGTAAAAAAAAAAAATTTGAACTACAAATAAAAGTAAAAAATATATATTTAGGGAATTGTTTGGCATGATTTTCATAATGTAAACAACGAGCATTTATATTCGTAATCTAATAATAATAACATGTCCAATATAATAAACCGTGAAGAGTGAAACTAGTGTATAACTTTGCTCAATAGCGCTTATGCGCGACAGAAGATGGTAGATGACTTACTTAATATGTATAAGTTAAATTACACAAAGTCCGTTTGTCTATGATATATAAAGAACTGGTGCCTTCTTGCACGATTGTTTTTGTGTGTAATGTCAGTAGCATTCATGTCAAATGTTATATTGCAGATGACATTGACAGTTCACTCACGAAGTTCATCTCACTTCTTAGTTCTTGACAATTTTGAAACCTTAAACAACAGACTTCGTGAGAAATAATTATAGTTTATTTTATAAATAATATGGTATTGACTGTGAACTGAAATTCCACTCGTATTAGTCTAGAATATAAATTTTATAAAATATTTGTTCATTATATAATTTTTTTGAGAGTTGTTAGGTCAGCGGTTAAGCTTAATTTTTTTACTTAACTATCCCAGATTTTTGTACATAAGCGCATTAAATGAATACAACACTAATCTCACAAAGGTTTTAAACTTAATAAAATAAATACGGTCATATTATACTTGTGTAGAAAAATGACCTAAATAGAAATATTTTTTAAGAGAATGGCAAAAAAATATACCATTATTTGTATAAATATGAAATGTAATTTCCTGTTAAATGTTATACCTAATCACTTAGAGAAAAATTAATATCCTTTTATGCTCTGACATTTATATAACTTTCCTCAACCTCACACTCTTGGTGGGTGAATGTTGCCACTGGTCACTTCTGATCTCATGATATTGTGGTTTTTCCATTTACACCTACTTTGTTGAGTTTTAATGAGGTATGACGCATACTAAAAAACCTTATCTGGCTTAAGCTTTTGGTCATTGACATAGAGTTCCACATACGGTTCCTGTGTGGTCGCGTAGTTACAGAATTCCATAATTAATTAGATTATTAATACAGATTTCCAAAATTAATTAGACTATTAATACAGATTTCCATAATTAATTAGATTATTAATACAGACTTCTATAATTAATTAGATTATTAATTATGGAAATCTGTAACGATTATACCACACAGGAACATAATTCGTTAGATATTAATTAGAATTGAACAATTTTCAAATCATAGTTTAGAGTATAGACTAAATTTTGAGCCATAAAAATCGGGCTAATTAAGTTTGTGACATCTGAAATTAAGTTCTTATGTGTTTTTCTAATCATGAAACTCACATTCCATATTCAATATCAGAATCAAACCTAAGTATTCATCAGTGGCAGATCATGTTCTAATATTACGTCAAGGGAAAACAATACATTTCACACGAAACAAATATCACGTAAACAATTATGAGACTTTGCAAAAAAAACCTTTTACAAATAGTTTTGTTTAATTAATTTATTACTGGCTTCCGCTAAACGTTGAGGAAAATGCGGTGAATTACATATTTCACTGCGTCGACGTCACACAACCCTATCGGAGCGATGTCGCGGCGCGTGTTTATAAACAAAACTGGGCGGCGGACGGTTTCAGTGTCCAGTGACAGAGCGACTCGCAGACTCACACGTTCTCTCCGTAATTCGTAGTGATTTTTTAAAATGGAAAAGCTGTGCGTGTTTTTCGTTCTCGGTGAGTGACCTTGGAATTATTTTTTAAACTTAAATTGATCTATTTGCAAAAATGTTTTTTTAATTTTATGCTTAAATTTTTGTGTTTTTCGGATTATTGGATTACATAAAAATTATTTTTTTATTTAAAATACTCGTTTGCCTCTTTAATTACATATGATAGCCTCTGTGGCACAGTTGGTTAGATCCCGGCAGTGAAGCGAGGGGCCGCGGGTTCGATCCCTGCACCTAGAGAAATGTTTGTGCGGCCCACAAATATTTGTTTCGGGTCTGGGTGTTTGTGGGACCGAAAAGTCCCTCGTAGTTTCTGATTCTTACAACTCAAGACTTCATTAATCTAATTGTGGGGTCAGGACTATGTATATGTCTGTTGGGTGTATATTTATATTTTGCATTCTTATTTTCTCTAACACGATTCGAATTTTGCTTAAACCTTTATCTTAAATAACAGTTAACTCATTATTATACACTTCAAGCAATACACGAAATGTACATATGTGCTTAACATCAATTTACATACTAAGTCACCTTTTACATAAAACCACCGTTACCTACATACCTAACAAAAATAATATCGTCATACCAGAGACTGCCATCACAACTATCGCAATAAAACATAAAACAACATATCTTTGGCATGGTATAAATGTAATTGTTTCTTCAAATATTTTAGTTTAATAATTGAAAGGAATTAAAAGGGATTAAAGGAAGGAATTAAAAGCAATTTTAGTTTAATTATTGAAAGAATATAAATACAATAAACTAGCTTAAGCTAATCCAAAAAAACTCGCGCTTAAAACTACACAGAACAATGAATTGTCCAGTCGTTTACATTAGCAATCCGGTTTTAAAGAGCCAATGAGTTCTTTATACTTTTTACTTACCTCTCAAGTATATGCTAATAGAATTAAACAGGTCTTGGCACCAAAGAAGCATAAAACTACTTAACATATAATATACTAGTTATAATATGTATACTGAGAAAAATAAAAATCAGATCAAGTTCTTAAAAGGCGGATTAAAACCTGTGGGACGTATTAAAGGTTATCCAAAAATATTAACAAATTACTGTGCCTTTGACAAATAAAAGATACAGGTAGAGATCACTATTTCATTGTTTATTTTTAATATAATTACGGTAAGTGATCGCACCTGATACTGGGTAATTGCACCGCGTTTCGTGAAGAGTATGGCGGCTGGCAAGAAACGATCAGTCTACATTGTATCGACCTTTGCTTAAAAATATAATTTATAAGCAAAGAACAAATATATTTATAATTCATTTGTACGATTTCATACAGTTCTAGTTACTTTAATTATTATAAAGTGTGACATATTGATACTCACAACGCACTGTCGCAAATAAAAGAGAGTTCGAAAAAAATGTCCTAAAGTTCCAAGAAGTGATTTTTGAGTAAATTAAAATAATATTTGTAGAAAAGGTTGCTTCCATGTGCAATAATATATTATACTCGTATATTCATTATGTATGACCAAGGCAAAGGGTAAGAAAAGCTCCCCAACTCAGATCGACGGTGCTTTTACAACTAATGGGAATTTAATTGATTGCTCTGTCTATTGTTTACTTGAGCTTGGCCGGCCTATATGCAAAAAGTAACAAATGGCTGCAATGATAGCCCTATCACAGTTATTTATTTATATACTGATAATTGAGGTGTAAATATCACCGATTATACCAATAAAGTAAACCCATATGAATTTGAATGACAAGAAATACTACCAGAATGGAGTTAAATCATGTAAAAAATATGACATTATTATTTTTTCGAAATGTCACTTACCATTTCCACACCATTTAAGAATCTTCATTGGCGAAGAAATCATCATTTGTCTCAAGTAGTGTAAAATAAGGGGAATAGAATAAAAGAATAAAAATCACTACGAAGTATTTCTAATACAGAAAAAGGCAACTGAGATAGTAGAGACAACTATAAAACTAATTTTGCAAAACTTGTATTCAAAGACATTTTTTTTCTATATTCATGACAGGAAAAAATATACTGATCACAAATATCAATGCACATTCAAGTTATTTCTATTGCATTCAACGTAATTTAAATATCAAAAAAATATACGGCAATGCACTTACCATGAGGAGTAGCGCAGTCACAATGCCATGCCAAAATATAAAAAAATACTTGTTTTGTTTCGTATTAATCTTCCATAATTTATTAACGTTAAACATTTCCTAACAAGGCATTATAAAAATGGAAAACCCAACCAACGAAACCAGGTTTTACCTTCCGTGAGTTTTGTTAATTTTTCAAATATTTTTATTTGTTATACAAACATATATAACAGGTTTTGATCAGTCACGGCCGCTTTAATGTGAACCGGAATTTTCAACAACGTCATTTCGTATTTCAATCATTTCCATATGAATGAGTTGCATCAGTACTTACTCGGTTTTTATAATGTACGTTTTTCTGAAGTACAAATTGAGCTATTCACTGTTATTATGAATGTTATTATTTTGTTTTACAACTACTTTAGTTTTTGTTCGCTTATGAGCTAATTTACATGTACCTAGAGGTTGTATTAGTGTACTATTTTGTTATGACGTCACTAGCGCTATTTACATTAGCAAACCGAGGAACCCGGTACTTGTGACGATATAACTTGGAATTTCTGTAGACGAGTCATAACCATTGCCTATTTGTATCTTAATGCATTTACTTGCTTCTACTCCGAATGATGGCTAGGCCTATAAATTCTGTTTGTATTTTGTATTTACACAAACATGCATCATCACTATTTTGATTTCGTTATATATAATTTTTATTATCTTTTACAGCTTTAATCAGCAGCCAAGCTATGTGCATGAGCTTCAGGCATAAGAGACAGGCTACTGAAGAAGGGTCACTTGACGACAGGTATGGTTGGGCAAGACCATGGGACTTCCCCAATTTCCCATTCCCTAACCCTAATGGCCAATTTCCGGGCCAAGGGCAGCTTCCGGGCCAAGGGCAGCTTCCTGGCCAAGGGCAGTTCCCTGGCCAAGGTCAATTCCCGGGTCAAGGACAGTTCCCGGGTCAAGGACAGTTCCCGGGTCAAGGCCAGTTCCCCGGCCAAGGTCAACAACAAACTACGACCCCAGCTCCTAATAATGGGTAAGAAGGATGAAATTAACGCGTATTTATTACTTTCTTCCATGTTCTGTAAAAGCACCGAAACTGATTTGATTTATTTTTCAAAATTCCGTCTGTTTTTTAATTTCTTTCTTCACATACCTTTTTCTCCTGCTTCAATACCTAACACTAACATTTCTGCTAAAGAATTAATGAGTGAATACTTTTTAAATCTGACTGACTTAACATTTAACATTCTTCCCTCTTAATAATAATTTAACAAATCATCTATTTTCATATATAATTTAAATCCTCAAAATATATTCCTAATTTTCCAGGGCTGCGCTCCAAGCGTGCATGCGCTCTTGCCAAGTGACAGCTGAGTACAACCCTGTCTGCGGCACCGACCTGGTCACGTACACCAACCCGGGCAGGTTATATTGCGCGCAAGGCTGCGGTTTGAGTAAGTATATTAAACTATGGTTTTATATTACACATATTGAACTTCCTGAATTCCACCATTGGCATCGAGAGGTTTTCTTATATAAGCACGGTGACTACAATAAGTGATAACGGGGACGTACTAGGGGCAGAAATTTTATTGCATTTAAGCTATACTTTTTAAACTGTGGTTCATCAATAGTATTTTAGTCTTTCGTTCTACGAGTAGTATAAAAAAGAGGCGTAGCAAATATATGTATCTATAAATATTAAATAAAGGGGCGAAAACTTATCGACAATTTAAAAGCCAAAATATTTAGTTTCTTTCAATTATCTAGTATTGTAATAAGTATATTTATTTGTAAAAGATCATTGTAGTCCAATGTTATGTTGTATGGTACTTATGATAGGTATTTGCGTAGTGGCCTGTTGGTAAACGGACTAGACGCGGCTGCCACCATGTTCACGATGGTCGCGGGTTCAAATCCCAGGGCACACCTCTGACTTTTCGGAGTCATGTGTGTAAGATAGTTAATCACCACGCACTATAACGGTGAAGGAAAACATCGTAAGAAAACCTGCATACCATTGCGATTTACAAGAATTTCTATGGTATGTAAAAGCCCGCCAACCCGCACGAGACTAGCGTGGTGGACTATATAGCCTAACCCCTCTCAATCGTACACTCGATGGTAGAGGAGGCTCGTGCCCTGCAGTGGGACGTATCTGGACTGATACAGTACAGTACAGTATGATACATTAATAACAAATGTGAGTTCTAAATGTTCTAACACTTTAGTTAATTTTTTCATCATAAAAACTTAGGTTAGATAGGGCGGCGTAAATAACACTTATTTACATAATTATATCATTATCCTCTTACACAATTAATAAACATGATAAGTTATAGTATCTTTAATATCGCAAGATGAGCTCATATAGTTACCAGTGTTTATGTTCAAATGAGGAAAATCTCCAAGGAAACCACCTTACATTAATGAGCTATTATGCCATCTTAATGAGTGCTTACAAGCGTTGTATTATTTAAAACGGTTGTATTTCATACATTAATAAGTATACATAATAAGTATATACGAGTAAGTACATATAATAAGTATATAGTAGTAAATTAAACAAGTTTGTATAACCATGAAGCATGTTGTTAGTTGGATATATACCTCGATGGCGTAGAGAGGGAAACTGTGAAGAGTGGTCGCGGGTTCGACCCAATTTATTTGTTGTTTTTTTTTATACTGGTATGACAAGTGACATGCACCTAATGTTAAATGCCATCCAATTCAAACATAAAAAACCAAGAGAGATGAGGCAGTGGAACCGTAAGTGGGAATATACTACAATGGAGGGTCTCGAAATATAGCCAATTGAGCATGCCTGGTGAGGATTAGCGCATTTCATGATACGTAGAAATCCTACATAGGCCTCTGTGCCTTGTAGGTCTCTTCAAGATTATTTTATTTACTTTTAAGTTCCGGGGTGATTGAATCAGAATACGCACATGGTTAACGAGTGAGAGGTTTGTGCCCACAAATTCAAACCTGATACTCGATGTCCCGGAATTTTGCCTTTAGTAGACCACTTTATGTACTGGTACGGCAAAGTGACTAAATGGTGAGTTCAGTACAGGAGAAATAGGCTCCAGTGAGATATACTCTTCTCTGTCTAAAATTATTCGAAATGCGATAGTCTGTATGAACTGTTCTGATTTAAACCAACTTGTAACATTTGTAGATAATAATAATACACTGTATAGTAAACTAGTTTTGAAAAGAACAACACTAGAGTTTCTTGCTCGTTCCTCTCTAGTGAAAACCGCTTTCCGAATCGGGTGGTAGAATAAAAAAATGACTGAATCTAAATGATGTTGAAGATTTTTACAGATTCAATAAATTATTTTCATTTTCTCTCGTACTATGACGAGCACTATGACGGGGTTTCTACCACTGATTGAATACACAATAATTACATTATTGTACATCGATTAATTTATACCTGTATTTTATTTTCAGACATCAGCCTGCTTAGAGCTTCGCCCTGCCCTACCACCACCGTAGCTCCTGTCGCTGCTAACTGAAAAATACAAAACGATAGATTAGTATCTGATAAGTTACGTAGTAGCTTGAAGCAATGTACTTTTAAACTACAATTATTTTTGTCTGACAATGTACAACGAGTAAAATCTTTTTCTGATAGTACATGTAAAAAAAATCTCTGTCGACAAACAAAATGACAATTATAATACTCATAAGTTAGTTGTAAAAATGTAAAATTGAAATTATTTCGAAGTCTGGCTGTGAATGAATTGTTATGTTGGGAGAGACGTACTGAATCGACAACGACAATAAAATGTTAAGAATTACTTTAGTTATTTTACTTCTATTTAAATATTTATTGAAGAAAACAATGCTATACCGTTAGACGAGGCATTATCTTGAAACAAGGTATCATACATACGGTATTACGTTATCGATTATTACACCAAATATTTTTTTTTTATTTGGTTTACAGAACAGGACATATACAAAAAGCAATATTAGATGAAATATTGTTTTTAAATGTAACAAATGTTTGTAAATCCTACTCGATGTGAACACGACTTGTATTAGATTGTTACGTGATTACTATAAAAATACAAAATTATAAAAGTAGACAAGTGAGGTGAAACACAACTATAATTTTATGAGCAAAATTAATAATTAAATAACATTTAACGGTTTAAGTACTGGATATGTTTTAGTATATTAATTTAAATTATTATAGGATAGATTACTTTTCTCATTTCCTTTTTAAATATTCCACCTAAGTGAAAAGCAATTGTGTTGCAGTTTAATGTCGTCATGTCTCCCATATTCCATTGTAGTGGTATCAGTACATATACGTCCCACTGCAGGACACGGGCCTCCTCTACAATCGAGAGTACGATTGAGAGTGGTTAGGCCATATAGTCCACTATGCTGGCCTAGTGCGTGATGGCGGACTTTTACATACCATAGTAATTTATGCAAACCGCTATGGTATGCAGGTTTCCTCACGATGTTTTCCCTCACCGTTATATTTCATTGTATGTAGGTAGTAGAATATCTGGCTGGAAAAATCAGTGTTAAATGCTGCTTTATGGTTAGTCCTGTAAACTATTATTCATCTCTTTGTTGCTTCCTCTCATATATGTGGTCAGAGGAGTCCTTGCCTCTTGGGTCTCTTTCGAGCATTCTTACCGAATTTCTCTTAGTTTACCAATAGATTTTGTCGTTCTACTGAAATAATTTTTATTTATACATTTACGAATTGCTAGATAAATTATTAAAATAATGGAATAATATATATATATATATATATATATATATATATATATATATATATATATATCAACCCACGAACTATAGCAAGAGTATAATATTGGCCACAATATTCCTAACATCTAAAGGCGATGTTCATATTATTATAGATATAAAAAAAAAACTATTTACACTGCTTGCATAATCTGTTCGTTTTTCTGTGCACGCCGATTAAATAGGGCTAACTACTAGTAAACGAGATCATTCAGTTAAATTTCAAAGGCAAGATAAATTCTCAAGGGTTAAAATACTCAGTTCTTTGGGGCTTAGGGGATCAATCATCCTTCTATGAAAAAAAACCAATGGCACAGTATGTCGGTAATATGAACTCATTAAAGTTCCCTTACTAAAGGCGTTAAAACGCCTAAGTTTTACTCCAAAAATGACATTGTTACATGATAATTGGTTCGATCATTATATTAAAGTGTAATTCAAATAATATCATAGCTACTAATATCATTTTAAAGATGTGGATAAATTAATAAACAAACTGCGTTTTTGCCAATGCAACCATAGTATTTCATTGCATTTTATTTTGTCAGATATGGCGTAGTTAACTTGAATAACATCTGCATTTGATTGGTAATTGGTTGTAATAAATCCAAGCGATTGATGTATGGAGTTATATTACGACAGCATCTTGTCATTCTCTTATTATTTTATTAATTTAGTTGCGGTTTATAGATGAATAACATATTCCCAGAGACTTGCTCAGGTTTCATACTCGGTTTTATATACAAAAATAAAATAAAAAAACAATTTATTGCTTCAATTTAGTTACAAAAAAAAACTATTAAGAATGACCTGTGGGGAAAGAAAATGATTCAGCTTATGCTGATCGACAACTCGGTACCGAACAGCGCTGATTTTCAGCCACCACCGTCTTCGTATGGTGTTATGAGGATTTATATGCATGCCGTTGCAAATCTTGGCTAACAACAGTTGAAGCCATGGGCTGAAAGCGAGGTTCTTTTCTATGGAGGTATAACTACCAATACAGGCTGAATAGATATTATAGTGCCAGCTACAGATGTCTGGTCTATGATTTAAAAAATAAACAATGAGATTCTATAATCTGTTAACCTCTCTATATTATTTTAGACAATCCTAACCAAAATTCACAGTTTGAGTTAAAGTACAATGTCCTCAAGGTGCTAGGCCTTTCAAATGAAGAAAGCATAATCAGTTGTTAATATATTTTCCAACCTTTCGTTTTTAACTGTAATAACAAAATAATATTTAAATTCATAAATTATTATCGTGAAGTATTAAATCACCAAGATCACCAACGTATCGGATTTAGTGTATTATGTTCATGTTTTGATTCAGGTATGTTTATTTTTTATATAAAATAAAGAGCTAGAATTTAATAAAAACACATGTACCTAATGGTGTTCGAAAAATCAATTTCGGAGAGGCTTTAATGAAACCTGTTTTTAGTGTATTTTATGAAAATATGTTTTTTTAGGTGAATAAACTACATATTTCCATAGATATATACTATACACATAGTAGTTATATATCGATATACCCATAGTATGGATTAGGTCGCCGCTCGCCACTCGTGTTTTGTAACCACACCTATATGGCCTTTGAAAATGCAATCAACATATTCCATAATAATATTTTATAAAGTAAAAAAACCGCTTCTGTAAACTGGTCCGAACGTGTTTCCCATACATACACAAATTTTTGAATCGCAGACGTAAAGAATGACGCAATACTCGTTAATCTATTGATGTGGGACACAAAGTATTTAAAACTAAATTGGAGCTTCATTTCCCATTCAATTGATAGTATTATAAGTCCGAATGCGTTGTTGTCATGCTGTTGTCAAAATATTAGGAACAGTTTTTCTCTTTTTAAATTTTATTTTATTGGACATGTTAATACTATGAGATTACAATTATAATTAATGCTTGTTATTTATATTATAAAAAACTTAACCCAAACAATGCGTTAAATACATCATTTTTGAATTTAAATTGTAGTTTCAAAGTTCGACACACGCCAATAGAAGTTATTTTTCTTGAATAATGAGTGTGTGAGTGTGCTTGTATTACATAGGTCGTGTAGAAATCGTCGATGAAGACCTATGTTCAGCAGTTTACTGTTTCTAAAGTCGAAAAAGAAGTGTATAGTGAACGAAAGTAATATCAAATAAATGAGCGACCGATAATAATTTAGCGCTATTTTAATTTACATAGCCTGTTGGCATATTAAATTAACATTTATTAAATGTTATAAAAAGACCCTGTGATAATGCTACAAAAACATGATTTGACCACAAACCGTTTCATGTTTTACGAAGGATGTTCTCGGTGTTGTTTAAGCACACTACACACTAAAACCGCCGGCCCGCCGGCATAATATGTCGGCAACATTTTGTTGGCGGGATAGCCGGCGCCTTATTCATCGCAAATTGGAAAATTTGACGGCGACATGGCAGTGCCTCTATTAAATAAGGAACATTTTGTGAAGTTGTTGACGTTATGACAAGCAGAGTGCTTGCGCTGTAAAAATGTCATGCCGGTCGGCAACAGCTGCGGGCGCTTGTCGCCGACATGAACCTTGTCTAATATGCTTACGGGTTGTGCCGTCGGGCTGTGTCGTCCAGCCGGTGGCTTTGGTGTGTAGTGCTCTTAATGATGACTAATTTCTTGCGAATGTAAGTAAACAAGTTCAGGTCAGAAAACTAGGCACGATATTTAAAAAAAAAAAGACTTAGGGCTTTTCCCTCCAACTTAAACCTGTTAAAGTTGGAAATCAACGAATTTTTGTTATTTTTAGTGCCCTTGAACCTTTGTGACTCGTATATTAATGGTCAATATAAATAGTTGAAGTATTTTTTCCCCCGGGGAAAATCCCTTCACGGACCATCCCACCTCTGAAGGGGCAAGGGTGTGTCGGACTCACCGCCGCCGTTGCCGCCTGTGGATGTGCCGGGCGGCCGCTGGGTCGGGTTCCGATCGTAACCTACGCGCCGAAATACCGACTAAAAACCCCGCGTTGGCCATTAGTGCACCTCAGACATGGCCCCGGGATACGGTTTACAGAACGCGCCGGCACTGCCTCTTAATTTTTTTTTATTGCATAATTCCGGGAAACGAGCAAACAGGTCACCTGACGGTAAGTGATCACTGCCGCCCATGAGCATCCACCAAGCTGGACCATGGATGTGTTGCTGGCCCAATTGGGAGGGAAATGGGAAGAAAAAGGAACGGGATATTGGGCATTCGGGGATCTCACTCACCGAAGTGATTCTTTTATTCATTCAAGTAAACATCAAGATGAGCAAGCAGAGACACATGTTACTTAGCGAAAGTGTTTCCTTCCTAAAACCTAATAACGATATATCGAGGAAAAAACCATCTTGGAAAATATAATGGTTTTGTATTGAATCGAAAGATCACAAACTGGTTTATTGGGTCTAGAAATCCGATCTAATGTTTCTTTTTATGGTATACTCTTGGTGTTTTTTTTTGTTGCAGTGAATAGCGCGATGAGCATGCCATTCGCCTGATGTTAAGCGATACGACCGCTCATGGACAGTAGCAAAACCAAACACCATGACTTACAAAGCAATGCTTGGCATTCCACGGCGCTCCCCATCCTGAGTCATAAGTTGTTAAGTCTCATTATGTCCAGTAGTTACGCTGGCTACAATGTCCTTCAAACCAGAACACAACAATGCGTTTACAATGCTGTTTGGCGGGAGAAAATGTCTTGGTTGTAGAACAGCCTTGTGTTCAGCAGATACTGGCTGGTGCAGTACTGTACAGTTATATCATGGTAGATGATGACTAGTGACGGCCGTCGATAACAGTAAAGAACTTGGGTAAATTGCCGGTTTTGAAAATATTCAGAGATCAAATCAGCGTTAGTCCGCAATCGCTACGGTCCGCACCATAGCGCCACATTCTGCTGAGCGATCACCTACTTGACACAGCCAAACTTCTTGTTTCTTTTTTAATTTTAATTTTTTTTTGTTTTTTTTTTACACCTGTGTATGTACGTCTTTTTGGTCTTTAGTGGTAAATAAAACTGTGTTTCTTTCTTTCCACTTACATAAAGAGATATGAGGATAGACGGAAAAGAATGATGGGTAAGTATACTGCTGCTGGTTTAAAAATCACTGACCACCATTAAGCATGTTTTGGATCCCGAAGGTATCGAGCCGAAATGCTATCGGTCATTTTGATACAGGTACTGTCACGACAATGAGACTACAATGCGACTTGATGGTAAGTGCGAGCAGTCTAGATATCCACCAATAAAGAATATCTCGTCAATCGACACGGTTATGCC
This sequence comes from Theretra japonica, assembly GCA_033459515.1. Classification (NCBI taxonomy): domain Eukaryota; kingdom Metazoa; phylum Arthropoda; class Insecta; order Lepidoptera; family Sphingidae; genus Theretra; species Theretra japonica. The sequence continues at coordinate 10,053,831 of CM065949.1, forward strand.
GACCTTATTGAAACCTCATATGTACTCATGAAACCCGAAATGTGAGATACTTTTGTCATATGTAATCACGTGTTTTCCATGGTTTCCCTTGTTTGTTGGTAGCCGCTATTGAAATGGCTTTGAATATTTCACCGCCATGTCAGTTAAATGTGTTTCTGTTATTTCGTAATAACTAACTGCATCAATATTAAATCGTTATCTATAGATTTGATACACAGAGATACCTCCAAAATTAGAATATAAAAATTTATGAATTCACCAGCAGTAGTTCAATTTAGTGACAATCAGACGCAGGCATACTAAGTACATCCAACACTCACTTTTCGAATTGACTTTTATGTTCTTAGTTAATTATTGTTACTTGCATTCACGCTCCTAAAATCCTAAGGAAACCTACATCTAAGAAATCACAAATTAGAAGGTGTGTGATGTCTACCAACAGCATTAGACCCGCGTGGAAGATAAATTAAGGATAAATTAACTATTAACAAAAAAAAATAGTTTTAAACTAAACAGTTTTTGCGATAGCCTATTTGGAAGTGGTGCTATCAAACTGAAGACCGCATTTTAGAGTTTAAGACACACAGCTTTGGCATTTCCTAGTAGAATCTAGTCTTTACTTATTTTTTCCTTCAAATGTTAAGATAAAATATTGAGGAAATCCACATATTGCCTCAAGTTCTCCACCATAAAAAAATTAAAAGATGCGGTCCATTAGTTAACCCTTTAATAATAATACCTTACTACTACTTACCTACTTACCTACCTTTAATAATAACCCTTTAATAAATAAATTTAATAATAACATATAATATTCAATTTGCTATTACATCAATAAAGTTTCTTTCTCCGTGTGTATAGGAAATAACAAAAGGAGCTGAGAAGGAGAAAAAAGGAAAAAGATTTTACTCTCTGGGAAAAGGAAAAATAGAACGTCATTGGAAGCTGAACATTGCGAAATTAACGTTCACAAATTTTTTCAATATAAGTATTTTGTAGCCGAAAAATTCTCTGCGGACAGGACTTTTATGAAATCATCTTTAGTAAGTCTTATATCATCCATCAATGTTTCTTTCGACATGAACCAGGTACAATTTTAATACGTTCAGAAGATAACATAGAATGGCTAATGGCTATTCCATAAAATAAATCACTTGTAATTGATTTAAATATGAATTGATATTTAATTGTTTTCCTGACAATTAATTTAATTGTGAGTTTTCCAAAATTGTTTTACCTATTGGATTCCATAATTTTATAAATTGCGTTATGGAATTTCCTATGTGGAAAACCTTTGATAATATGGCGGATGGTAAAGAACGTAAGGATAATATTACATGCATTAAAAGAAGCGAGATAAACAGAAATAACAGGATTCAAACTAGATCTAAGTGTTTAGTCACGCAGAGATTTTATAGTGTTTATTATTAATAACGTATTGGGTCTAATGATGTACCTTTCATGAGGACAAATATTAATATCTAAAAGTATTTTAGGAATGGACATTGAAAAAATAAAGTATCTGCATAATTTCTTATATGGGGCATTTCACGTGAAGCGGACAACCAAAAAAAAAATGAGGTCATGAATTTTGTTTATAATCCGGTCAGTTATACTTCTAGTAGACGTGGATGTGTACACACATTATTTTTTTAGTATGAAGCTTTATTGCACAGTTATGAGCTTTTAAAAGTTTACCAAGAATGAAGTCACGAATTTTTGGATGCTTATTATCTGCATCAATTAATGTGTAATAACTACTAAAAATATATTGTTTCTTAAAGTTAAAAAGTCGAAGATTTTAATTTTTTTGTCGAATTCTAAATTTGAATTTTTTTACGTAGACTAAACCGGAAGTGAAAGTTTCAAATCGATATTTGAGTAACTTCAACACTTGTTTTTTAATATTTTAATCTTAAATGAAAGCTTTAAACGTATTAATTCTTCACAAAAAAAATTAAAACGTGATCACCAATAGTTTAAGACTTAGAGTATATAGAGTACATACACGTAGCTATGAGCACTTTCTAAGCAATCGGGTTTATGGGGTAATACGGGTATATTTATAATATTATAGGTGTAGTGATAGCGTTATTCGTGGACTGTAAGCTTGCTCGGGGTGCCAAACGTTTAAGGTTTCCCCCAAGACCGTCACATGGCCTTTTTCCATGAGCGGTGGCATGGAAGTGTAACTGTGCTTCTATCTTAAAATCTTGGTTGTAGTGAAATAGGTTCACAAAATTGAACCTATTCTTAAAATGTTGAGGAGCTCCGTCTGTAATGTATTTCATGACAGAAACCACAATTTTATACTCATCAAGGTTTTATGCGCATAAAATCGATTGCTTATAAAGTGCTCATAGCTATGTGTATGTACTCTATATGCTCTAAGTCTTAAACTATTTCCCCAATAGTTTAAGACTTAGAGCACGTTTTAACTCACGTTTCACTCACGTTTTAATTTTTTTTGTGAAGAATTAATACGTTTAAAGCTTTCATTTAATGTTAAAATATTTAAAAAAAAAGTGTTGAAGTTACTCAAATATCGATTTGAAATTTTCACTTCCGGTTTACTCTACGTAAAAAAAATTAAATTTAGAATTCGACAAAAAAATTAAAATCTTCGACTTTTTAACTTTAAGAAACAATATATTTTTAGTAGTTCTTACAAATTAATTGATGCAGATAATAAGCATCCAAAAATCCGTGACTTCATTCTTGGTAAACTTTTAAAAGCCCATAACTGTGCAATAAAGCTTCATACTAAAAAAAAATTGTGCGTACACATCCATGTCTACTAGAAGTATTGTATTGTATTGTATCAGCCCATATACGACCCACTGCAGGGCACGGGCCTCCTCTACAATCGAGAGTACGATTGAGAGTGGTTAGGCCATATAGTCCACCACGCTGGCCTAGTGCGGGTTGGCGGACTTACATACCGTAGAAATTCTTTAAAATCGCTACGGTATGCAGGTTTCCTCACGATGTTTTCCTTCACCGTTAAAGTGCGTGGTGATTGATTATCAATACACACATAACTCCGAAAAGTCAGAGGTGTGCCCTGGGATTTGAACCCGCGACCACCGTGAACATGTAGGCAGCCGAGTCTGGTCCGATACCACGAGGCCACCACGCACTATACCACGTGGCCACCACGCACCGGATTATAAACAAAATTCATGACCTCATTTTTTTTAGATTGTCCGCTTCACGTGAAATGCCCCATATTTGAGTTCAAAGGTTGAGCGAAATTGCTGAGATTACGCAGAAATATAATCTCTATCGACCGGGTAATACCAAGTAGAAGGAAAAAAACATCCTTGTTGTGGGATATAAAATATAACTAATTATGAATTATTCAATTCGTAGAAAAGTGCAGGCATTGTGAAAAAAAACAGAAATATTTGCATCAGTATGAGTCTTGCCAAATACTTGAAGTATAGATTTTGTTAGACATACGGAATAGAACAATTTTATTACATCCGTGTTGTAAAACGTTTTCTTGATTTCTCTTAATTTTGCTAATTAATTAATTTCGTTGAATAGGTATTCTTAAGTGTCCTTTAAATGCGTGCCCATGTCTAACGGACTTGCAGTAGCTGGTTTGAGGGCAGGACAGTCTCCTGTAACCTCAGATACTATTAGTCTCATTTAATCTTTTAGATGAATGTTTAAGACAAATTCGTTAATTGTCAAATAGAAGATAATAAATATCATTTATTGTTGTTTGAATTATAGATTAAGGCAAAACGTTGATTCAGAAACAAATTCTAATCACATATGGCATTCAAATTTTTTTAAATTTATCTTTATGAGATGTTCATAGATTTTTATACTTTTAAAATAATATTGATTCTATAGGTTTCGGTTTGTTAATATCAATAGTACCTATATAGCAGAGCACGGAAGGCATCAACCATCAAGAGTGCCATTGATAGTGTTTGAGTAGTAACCCAGCACGCTAGCCCTTAAGGGTTGGCAGACTCTATACAGGGTGACAAAAAAACCTGTCCGATCATTGAAGGTGTTATCAGGCATCATTATTGTGTTGCATTTCAAATATCCGTTTCACATAATGTGATAAAAAATATCCTTCATAAAATAAATAAAAACAAAGAGAAACTGACATTACACTGCTAATAATCGTTTCGTAATAAGCAACGTGCGGCGTGACATTTCAGAATTGTCAGAATGTGTGTTGTTGTCAGAATTTAAAACTTTGCTAGAGTTTAGGGTAATATTGATACTAAAATGTAGTTTATAACTTACGATAACTATTTTATCCTTTATTATTATTTTTTTCGTATTTTTTAAAATACTATAATTGGGATACCTAAATGCGCGTCTTGGATAGGTCAGGGGTTTATTGTCATACTGTATACTTTACTATTTATTTATTTTTATTTTCAACACTTTATACAAATTGTTTCTTGAAAATATCTCTATGGAATGTAACCTACATTGTCAAGAAGTTTTCCTTCACCTTTATTAACTGCGCGATAATTACCTAACAACAAGTTGCTCCAAAAAGTCAGAGGTGTTGTGGGATTCGATCGCGCGACCACCGTCTCGTCAGTTCGCGTCTACCAACGGCCACGACGCATTTGACAAAGTATAATCGTGTTCATATTCATTGAAACCTGTCTCATAGAATCCTGACTGGGCATCTTCAACATACCTGTTCAGAACTGGTATAAAACTAGATATTCAGCGTGTGGATAATTTAACATGTCGCTCAATTTTATGCTAATGATTTATATTAAAATATTATTACTTTTCATTCGCTAACGGTGTTGCTTACGTAAGAGAGGAATCGTTTTCCTTGTCTGATTTTTTTATTTTGATATCGAAGAGGGTTTTAAATATTGGAAGTAAATTTACGAAATAAATGTTTCATCATCATCCATCCATCAGCCAAAGGAAGTCCACTGCTGAACATAGGCCTCTCCCAATGATTTCCACAGTGACCTGTTGGAGGCAGCCTGCATCCAGCGACGTCCCGCGACCATTACCAGGTCGCCTGACCACCTAGTGGGTGGACGTCCTATGCTGCGCTTTCCGTTTCGTGGCCTCCATTCGAGAACTTTTTGGCCCCATTGGCCATCAATTCAATAAATGTTTAGATCTAGTTAAAATTATTAGGTATTAGTAGTAGCTAAATAAATATCTTTAAATCTTAATATATATAAATCTCGTGTCACAATGTTTGTCCTCAATGGACTCCTAAACTACTTAACCGATTATAATAAAATTTGCACACCATGTGCAGTTCGATCCAACTTGAGAGATAGGATAGTTTAAATCTCAAATTATAGTCGCAATTTTAATTTATTGCTCATTATTTGTCTGTTATTATTTGACAGTCACAATCATCTGTTAACTCCAAATGATTCTAACAGATGTCGATACCTTTCGACTGGGTTGAGTAAGTAATCAATAGATGGCGCTGCTATGGTAAATCTACGAACGTGTCATATAAGCTACATTTTAACAGTATAATTACCACGTGTTGTTGACGCTATAAAATTAATTAAATTTAAAATAAGTAGTTCATTATACTTTAAAAAATCAATTTCGTAGTCAGAATTTTGGCTGAGCGGAAAGTTTTAGCAGGAATTTTGCAAAGTATTTGTGTTTGCGTATTTTTTAAATGATATTCGTCGTATTTTCGTGTTTATATAAGGCCTATCTACAAAATAAAAGCAATTACAAAAAAATTACAACTTGCCTATTTAGGCATTAAGGGATGAAATGGGATAAAGTGGGACGAACGCGATGAAACCGGTCGGATCCGGATTGCATTCGATGGGAAATAATGGGACGGGATGTAACAGAAAGAAAAGGAGCCAGATGAGATGGGATGGGATACGATAGGAAAAGGGATAGTAGGTACTTAGGTTGAGTTCAGGAGTACAAAAGTTTGAACGGGAATAAGATATTTCTGGTGTGGAGTGGAGTCTAAACATCTTAGCACCCAGGCGAAGCTGGGCCGGGCCGCTAGTCTTTTTATACATTTATTTATACTTTTTATACAGAGTATAAAGGCGGACTTAATGCCTGAGGCATTCTCTGCCAGTCGACCTTTGGATAGTGCAGAGAGGAAATTAGTAGGCGCATAAATTATAGAGACTTGAGTATTGAGGGTTTATATGTAAACAATACTTAAATATATTATATATCCAAACATACATTCACGTATAGATACAAATACATATATACATTATACATAAGTATATAGATATATAATAAAATAAATATATATAACACATATGAAATCTAGATTGGACAAATAATTTTAAAGCGACTCTGCCAATTTGTTAAGTAAGTGTTGGCGAACCATCACCTTGAATAACAAACGAGTGCCGGATGCCCTGATATCGAGGGGGAGTGCGTTCCAGAGAAGTATTGATTGGATAGCGAAGGAAGAGTGAATAAAATCTGAGCTATGAATAGGACAATGGAGACTGAGATTATTGTTTGAGCGAAGATTCTTATTATGGTTACTGCCTAAGTATTGAAATTGAGAAGTTAAATAAGAAGGTGGTGTAGGAGATGTAAGAATAGAAAAAAGTGTAGTAAGTGCATGCATAGAACGACGCTGGCGAATAGGTAACCATTTTAGCTGGGAGCGGAAAGAAGAAACATGATCATATTTACGAAGATTAAAAATGAATCGAATGCAGTTATTGAGAAGTCGGTCGAGTTTGTTGAGGAGTTCTGCATTCAGGTCAAAATAGCACACATCACCATAGTCGATTAAGGGGAAAATTAAGGCTTGCACAAGCATTGTCTTGGTTTTAATAGGAAGAAAATTCTTCAGGCGATAGAGGACACGTAGGGTACCTGTGACCTTTTGACAAACAGAGGCAACCTGAGCTCGCCAGTTTAAAGCGGAGTCAATATGTATACCTAGATCTTTGACCACAGGGCACCAAGCGATGACCGTCCCATCATAAATAACAGGCGATAAATGTGCGGTATCCAATCTGCAAATCATCCTTGGACTGCCGACAAGAATGGCCTGACATTTAGTGGGGTTGACAGACAGACCAAAGCAATCTGACCAGTGTTTAATGTGTGCCAAGTCCCTGTTCACTTGGTCGATCGCTGTAGTCACGCAATCCACACTCGCTTGGGAGTAAATCTGCAAGTCATCGGCATAAAGATGATACGCACATTGAAGACCTTGGGATATTAGATTTATAAAAATAGAGAATAACAGAGGAGAAAGTATACCGCCTTGAGGAACGCCAGAAATAAGGTCACACCAGTTAGATGATGAGTCATCAAGGCGGACTGACTGCTGACGCCCCTGAAGATAGGAAGAAAACCATTCCAGAGCTTCGGACGAGACCATAAAGTGGGAAAGGATGGACAGAAGGATGTCATGACTGACGGTATTGAAGGCATTTGAGAAGTCCACCAGAGCCAACACGGTGACCCTGGAGTTCTCCATGCCCTGCCTAATATCGTCAGTCACTTTGAGGAGCGCGGAAACAGTGCTGTGTCCAGGTCTGAACCCGGACTGTAAAGGATCCAGCAAGTTGTGACTGTGTACAAACCTGGACAGTTGCTTGTGTGCACAAGCCTCAAGCACCTTGGACAGGAAGGGTAGGATAGATATAGGACGGAAATGGTTTACAAGGGTTGGATTAGGGATTTTCGGAAGAGGAATTACATAAGCTTTCCGCCATAAAGACGGAAATATGCCAGTTTCGAGGGAAGCATTTACAATATGGGTAATAAATGGGAGGAGCAGGTCAAGGATTGGGATAATCATACGACGGCTGAGATTGTCGCATCCAATGGCATTAGATTTAATGGAAAGGAGAGTCTTTTTGATCTCGTCCGACGTTACTGGAGAAAAGTAAAAAGGGTCTATATTACGACGAGGAAGGCTGCCGAGGAAATGCAGGGTACGACACTTGGTTTGACGATCAAGGGAAGTAACATTACTAAAGTGGTGATTGATGTCGTCTAAACCAATCGTACTCGGAATCTCAAAATCTTTCCCCTTACCAATACCTAGCGTTCCTAGAAACTTCCAGATATTAGCAGGGGTAGAAGAGGAAATGTTATCGAGGATATGTCGGCGTTTAGCATTACGTATCATCTGGTTACACCGATTTCTTGCAAACTTAAATGTGCACCAATTATCCTCTGTGCGGGCTCTCTGGAACTTCCGAAAGGCACGGTCCCTACGTCTCATCGCCATCCGAACATCCTCAGTCATCCAAGGAGCTGGAGGACGTTTGAGCTTGATTAGCCTGACGGGCGCGTGAGCGTCATATAGAGCAAGCACGGCATTCGTAAATATGTGCACTTTTTCGTTCACTGTACCTGCGGTTGCCAGACCATCCCAGACCAAATTCCCAGCATCCCTGCGTAACCTGTCCAAATTTAAACGACCAAAACAACGCCTGCGCAAAACCTTGGTAGGAGGTCGGTCAGGTTTTAAGGCGTAAGACAGGAAGAGGAGATCATGGCGTGAAAACCCAGGAGCCGGATATTGGCCATGACAGGAGACAAGGGAAGGTGCAGCGGTGAGGATAAGGTCAAGCCAAGTGTCCTCCCCCTCAGTGTTATGATGAGTGGCTTTAAGAGGCAGGACAACAAGGTTGGTGGACTGAAGAATATCGAGGAGTTTACGGGAACGAGAGGAGCGTTGGGCAAGGAGATCGGTGTTAAAATCTCCCATGATGATTTGGTGTGCATATTGTGACCCTAAAGATTCCAGAATCGATTCGAGACTGGGGAAATAGTCTGTAGATGGAGGGCAATAAATGACACCAAGTAAGGTTTTCACTCCCCTGACCCAAACCTCAAGAAAGAGAAACTCTGCTGAAGCTGAGTTATAAGAGGGCGAGGTCGCTACAACTTTGTAACGTAAATTGCTACGTAGGTAAATGGCAACACCTCCCCCCCTCATATTGACTCGGTCATTCCTAATAAGAATAAAGCCAGGAAGAGGGTAAGCAGCAGAAAGTAGATGAGGTTTGAGCCAACTCTCAGAAATCAGGACACCGTGAACGTTTGCATCAGTGAAGGTCGCCAACAAGTCACTATAATGACTTGGTACACTTTGTGCGTTAATATGACACACATTAAAAGTGTCTGTTTTAAAGTCAAAGTTTTGCCGCACCAAGTCACAAAGTCCATCGTGTATGGAATTACAACTGTCGTCACTCGAAAAAGAAGAAGTTTCTATGGCAGAATGAAAAGAATCATTATCAGAATTCATTGTGCTAATAATTATAATCTAAATAAGTAATAAATATAGTTATAAAGTATTTAAAAACAAATAAAATAATATAATAAAATATATAACACTAAGCAAAATAAAAAAAAAAAAGCAGGGTAGGTACGAAAATTTCTTCTCTGCACCACCCGCCAGCCCAAACACACCATATACGAACAAACAGTACATTTGAAAAAAAAAAATTGTTTAAAAAAATAAAACAAAAAAGAAACGAGAGACAATAGTAAGTAACAAAAAAAAAAGTAAAAAACAAAAATTAGAAGCAAAAGAAAAGAAAACAATAACTATGAATGAAAAATATAAAACGTCACAAGCAAGCGGTTTTCGAACGACTTTATGTCACCGCACACACGTCAAATTCACACAATATTTAAATTAAATCCTTTCAGAGGACAGTTTAGAGAGGTAAGAACTAAGAAACCGCCACCAAAACATGCCATGTGTGATGTAAATAAGTCCGTAAGTTATTTTTTTATTGAGATATAAGTTTTGAAGAATTATTTTGGTTCCTACAATGTATTAATAAGGTTTTTTGATATACGAAAAAAATGCGATAATTACTATACGTTCAAAGAAGTCTTCTGTAACATGATATACATATGAATTTCGAAGAATAAAAATATTTTTTTTCTTCACGATATAACTTGATACTCGTGCTTATTTGATGGAAATAATTATGGATAAATTATTTACAATAAACATTTAAGCGAGGAATTTAAATTGTCTTCATTTGAAAATACATCAACATTTTAATATCACCGCGTATTTTCTATTACCTTTTTTGTCCATATAAAACGAACAACAAAAATGAAACTTGTATAATTATTAAAACCTGATTTGATAGTGAGTGAACCGTATTTCCCACAAACACCTAAACAGTAACATTATTCCAATAATACAAGATATGATGTTACAGTTTAACAATAATTTAACAAGACAATGAATCACAAGATGAAAACGGGTTGTGAAGCAGTGAGGAGGGGATTTTCGCGAACATAATATCCTTTACAATAAAGATGCCGGTCATTCGTAACTCAGTCTGAAGTCGACTGACTCAGGGACACGTTGTTAAATATTTTATAAATTTATTTTATAAGTGCCTGTGTTTTTAAATAAAATGAAGAGGATTTTTGCAATAATAGGTAAGTTATATTAAGCATAATTTACATTTAATTTCGTGTAATAAAACGATTACCGTCTTGTTTTGTTTTGAAGGCTTACTTTTAATGTTGATGTTTCTTTCAATCGCGTAAAATACTTGTTTCGTATAACTAAATCGTTGTGTTTATGCGTGAATAATATGAGTAGAATATTTTCAAATGTCAAAATTGTTGAAGCCAGATATATGCCTATTCTTAAATGAAATTAATTTTGCCATATACGTCGTCGCACTTGGTAAAGGCCTTTTTCATGGAAAGAGTAAAGCCTAAGTAAACAAATGTAAAATCAGTAGTGCATTAACCTCTTGGATATTTGAGAACGGAACATAAATTAAAAAGACGACGGCCAAGACTTCAAAGAATCCTTATCTAGATTTTTGAGTTCAAAATATTCGCCTGTATTTAATAATTAAGATTGCAATCATTATTAACACTGACATGTGCTGATGTTTAAGTTTAAACCTGTTTAACCGTGATTAATTTGTGTGTGCATATTATGGTGTAAATGCATGTTATATACAGTTAAATAATCTATACATTCTATGTATTAAATAGTATTTAGTAAAGGTCGCGGGACGTCGCTGGATGCAGGCTGCCTCCAACAGATCACTGTGGAAATCATTAGGAGACGCCTATGTTCAGCAGTGGACTTCCTTTGGCTGATGGATGGATGGATGTATTAAATAAAGCTGAAGAGTCTGTTTGTTTAATCGCTTTAATCTCATGAACTACTAGTGCGAAATTCTTTTAGCGTTATTGTGACTTATTCCGTAATTTTTATTACGCGGGCGAAACCGTTAGCAATAGTTAGTATCTTCATATTATATTACATCAGTTTTTTCGACAGCCTCCGTGGTGCATTTGGTAACACCGGCTGTGAAACGAGGATCCGCGGGTTCAACCCCCGCACCGAGAGAAATGTTTGTGCGGCCCAGAAATATTTCTTTCGGGCTTGAGTGTTTGTGAGACCGAAAAGTCTCTTGTAGTTTCTGATACTTACGGCACAAGACCTAATTGATCTTAATGTGGGGTCAAGACTATGTATGTATTTGCCTCGTGGTTTGGGGGTGCAAGAATTCCGCCACCGTACCTCCTGCCTGTCGTAAGAGGCGACATAAAGGGGCCATCGGGGTTGTTGGACAATCTGCGGGGGCAGTGCGCCCTCACTTATAACTACTTTGAGACGTATGATAGAGCGGTTGGCTTAGCCTCTATCGTGGACGCCCACAACATCCGAAACGGGCGTCCAAAATAGCAGCAAATGTGGTGCATTCAGACCCCTACAATGGAAGGACCAGCAACGGTTTTGCGCCAGGCGGTTACGCGGACGTATATCGGGGCGCTAGTCGCCCTGGGAGGTCCAGTGCCGCCCATAATGCAGTGAAGATCACCGAGGGGTTTTTAGTCAATATGCTGGCGTAGGTTATTTAGAGTCCCAGCCCGACCACAATCCGCAATGTGCCGGGATAGAAGGCCAGAGATAACGACATACCCCTTGCGGCCTCCCCTGGGTACCGAAAGGGGAGCTTAATAGCTATCCTCTTGGACACAAAATAATGGGCTATGTATATATGTGACTTTTGGGTAAATTTATTTATTTATTACAACTGAATATAGTACTGCAACTGTGCTTTGTACACAAAACGGCAAACAAACTCATCTTTATTCCTTGAACGTGGATTTAGTCGATCGTAGGCGAACGTACAAGACAGCCTAGGAAAGTACCCAATAATAATATCTAGGTAGGTAGGTTTTAGGTGTCTTTAATGATTCACTTTTATGTGGTCTGCGTTCACTTCCCGTCTCTATAAATATAATTGAAAAACCCGAAGGTGCTTGTGATTCCGTTATTTTAATTAGATTTCGGTATACATGCGGATGATGAATGATAAAAATAATCAAAAATGTACACGGAGTAGATATCTCGTCAGTAGTATACGAAATTTTGTATATTTTACGGTATGACTGGATTTTTTGCTCAACAGATTTCTACATCTATCATGTTCCCATTTAATTTTTATGAATATATTAACTTTTATAAAACTTTAATAATACATAATTTAAATATATATAGATGTTTTTAAGACGTGGTCATGTTGTACATTATTAACGTTTTTCACGACTCTGTATCGAAACTACGATGGCGACATAAATTACAGCGTATGAATATTAACATTAGGCAATTAAATAACTCGTGTTTTATAGCGCTTTTATTTTCCACATATATTAAAATATCTGCCGGTACTAAACTGTTTAGATAACATAAATAGGTCATTGACATACATTACACGTACACATGTCTTCGATAGGGTCTTGTAAAAAAGTTAAGAGGAGGTCTTCGGTATTATGTAAAATTATGGCTTTTATAACGATTAAATTGTTTTGACAAAGTGACCACACTAGACCGCATGGCAGTGTTATGCCATCTAGGTAAAGCATCGGTCTTTCACCCTGGGATGTCCGGTACCGCCCACAATGCGTGTGACGGTTTTCAAGAGGTTTTTAGTCAGTATGCTGGCGTAGGCTTGGTAGGGACCAAGCTTGGCCACAAATCCGCATTGTGCCAGGCTGGAAGGCCAGAGACACTGACATACCCCTTTCCACCTCCCCCGGGGCAACGAAAGGGGAGCTTAATAGCTTTTCCACTTGAACAAAAAAAAAAAAAAAAGTAAAGCATCGGTAAGCATCAAAACAACACACACCTAATTGCGTATATACTTTGGGAGTGTAGTCTTTGTTAGAATGAGCGTAAAACCATGCTGGTAGTAGTAGTGATAGTATGCGAATATCATCCGGAGTTGTATACTTCATGGACCTTGTAGACACTAGGAGGAATTTCCGTGTTTTCTCGCGTTTTTGCCATACCTATTGTTGGAATCCATTATAACAGTACAGATTATAGGTCCCATTTAAATGTAATAATGATTTGATCCATGGTGCTTTACATCTGGCTACTCTGGCTGTAAAAGTTTTTAAGCGAGGTTATTTACCTCTTTAGTTCATGGTTTTTGTTAACCGCTTTGTTACGGAGGGAAGTGGACAAGAATTTATTTTTGCACTTTATGATCGACCTCGTTGCGGATTAAAGACAAGTTAGACATTCCCGGAGATTCGTTGAAATGCAATGCTCAGTGTCATTAAAATGCGTGCCACTGGCTTACAGGCTTACAGCCATCGTGGCTTACAGGAGTTGCAGTAGTAGGTGTTAGGGCGGGACAGTCTCGAAGCATCAAAACAGTAATTTCTTACCAATCGTCACTGTCATGCCAGCCTTCCAGATTGCTTCTTTGCGTTATGGTGGAAAGTCTCAGGGTTGTAGGTTTTACTGAATTTAGAAACAAGACATTTGTATTGTCAGGAAACATCAAATGTGGCAGCGAAAGACAACATAAAGTAAATAGGCCGGTCTTAGACAATTAGTGGTAAAGCCACGCTGTTGTCAGTCATGACTCAGCATGAATGGGCGGTCCAGGGCGGTACCACTGTCTCACAGGAAATCTACGTGAAGCGATAGCTTCGCTGTCGCGTTTCGTTCGGTGAGTGAGATTGCCGGATGTCCAATACCCTCTTCCTCTTCCCATCCTCTTTCCTCCCAATTGGGCCGACAACACATGCATGATTCAGCTTTGTGGATGTTTTATGGGTGGCAGTGATCACTTACAGTCAGGTGACCTGTTTGCTCGATTGCCGGATCTATGCAATAAAACAAATTATAATCAAACTAAACAGCATGGTCAGATATTTGGTGAAAACATTTTCCTGCGATTTGTGAGTCAGCGATCTATGCGGAAATCTCAAAGACGGAATCGAAGGACGACAGAAATTAGACTGGACGGGCGTAGCCAAACTCTAGGCAATATTAGTCAGAGGTTAAGTGAAAACACGTTCAATCGTCTAAGCTCGCTGGGCATCCGTTGTAACATAGGCCTTGCAAGTCTTAGTCAAACGATAGTAGGATAGTTTTCCATGGTCCTTTCAACTCTCTAGAAACATGGACATTTATACTAGAGGGGTACTGCGAAAAAAAGTATGTTTTTTTATTCAATAGGTCCACACAACAAGCAAACGGGTCACCTGATGGTAATTGATCACTAATCGCCCATGAACAACCACAACGCTTGTATCATAGATTTTTGCCGGACCAATAAATTGGGAGGGGCGTGGGAAAGAAATGGACGGGAAGAGGAATAAGGATAGGATGGGAAGTATGTAACGAATAAACGGATACGTGTACCGCTGTTTTGTTTCTATAATTGGGACTCCTACGCATTAAGAGCATGTTCGGTGTCGTTCTACTGGGTTTCCGTGGTCCTGATTATATTACTATATAGAAAAAGAAAATAGAAATATATGGAATATCAAATAATTTATTACAAATAATAGTATTGATGAATGTATACATTTATATGTATATATTATACATTTATAGTTGAATCCTTCTGTTTTTTTTTCTAGTAATGTTCGCTGTGATGAGCAACACGGCAACTGGCTGGAAAAGGCGCGGGCACCACGATTTCCATCACCACCATGACTGGAATATGGAAGGAAATGGTCACTTCCCACCCTACCATGGAGAACACGATGGGCATCATCACGGTCCTCGTAATTGGGATGATTCCAATAAACCACATTCCCAGGATTGGGGCCATCATCAACATCCCCCTTGTCACCACCATCCACATCACGATTGGGGTGGCAATAATGGTAACTGGCATGGGAATAATGGTCATTGGGGTGGCAATCATGGTAATTGGGATAGAAATAAAGGTCACTGGGGCGGCAATAACGGTAATTGGGGCGGCAATAATGGTGATTGGGGTGGGGATAACGTTAATATGGGCGGTAATAATGGTAATTGGGGTGGGGATATTAGTAATTGGGGTGGCAATAATGCTGACCAGGATGGAAACAATGGCAACTGGGTCGACAATAACCCTGGTCAGGTCAGCAACAACGGTGAAGCGGATGGCATCAAAGACGACGGAAGAAACCAGATTGTCGATGCACATTGGCCGATAATTCAAAGGTTTTTTCAAACATTTTTATTTTGGTAATTCCTAATATTTCTATAAGTGCGTGGTGGCCTGTTGGTAAACGGACCAGACTCGGCGGCCTACATGTTGACGGTGGTCGCGGGTTCAAATCCCAGGGCACACCTCTGACTTTTCGGAGTTATGTGTGTATTGATAGTCAATCACCACGCACTTTAACGGTGAAGGAAAACATCGTGAGGAAATCTGCATACCATAGCGATTTTAAAGAATTTCTACGGTATGTAAGTCCGCCAAGCCGCACTGGGCCAGCGTGGTGGACTATATGGCCTAATCACTCTCTATCGATTCTCTCGGTTGTAGAGTAGGCCCGTGCCCAGCAGTGGGACGTATATGGGCTGATAAAAAAAAAACTATGCCCACAGCGCAGGCGTAAAATTGCATAAGCACTGATTTAAAGTTATTGAAATCATTGTTTGTAGGTATTTTTTATAACCATACAATATACCAATATACTTATGTGTATATAAGATGATGTATATATTATTGAATGCCTAGGCAGATTCATGAATGTGCTACTAATGCAAGCCATAGCTAGTCGAGCTTGAACTGTCGCAAGATGTATCAGGTTCCGAGCCTACATAATACTTTAACCTGAGTAGAATAGTAGTAGTAGGCTGCCTCCAACAGGTCACTGTGGAAAATAATTGGGAGAGGCCTATGTTCAGCAGTGTACTTCCTTTGGCTGATGGATGGATGGATGGATGGAGTAGAATGTTATAACTCCCGGCCACAATCTGCAATGTGCTGAGCTGGAAGGCCAGAGACACTGACACACCCTCTTCTTCTTCGGTCTCCCCCGGGGTACCGAAAGGGGAGCTTAATAGCTTCTCCTCTTCGACCTTTAACGGACAAAATATTCAAAGGAGGATTTAAGAAGTAAATCAATTTACACTAAAAACAAAAATACCCGCTTGACTAGCTAAAAATTAAATAAAACGTTGAATCTGTATCGGCTAAAGTATTAAATGGACGATTACATAAATATAATTCGTTCTAGGTCAACTCCGAACACTCCAATAACTCAAGCAACTCCAACGGCAGATTATCCAGTTCCTACAGAACAATATCCAATTCCTACAGAACAATTTCCAGTTCTCACAGAACAATCACCAGTTCCCACAGAACAATTTCCAAATCCTGCGGAACAATTTCCAAATCCTGCGGAACAATTTCCAAATCCTGCGGAACAATTCCCAAATCCTGCGGAACAATTCCCAAATCCTGAGGAACAATTTCCAAATCCTACATCATCCAGTTCAGGTTCTAGATTTCTGCCGAGTCCCCCACCAGAATCGATGTCACCAATATCGCAAAATACAGACGACTGTGAGAGGTCCTGTCTAGTTACATCAGAATTTAATCCTGTATGTGGTTCCAACTATAGGACCTATAACAATATGGGGCGGCTTCTCTGTGCCCAGGCATGTGGTGTTGGTAAGTATTAATTACTTCTATTATTTTTAAAGTTAAATTTATTATGGGTTAAATCCCACTCTTATACAGGGTTTGTGTAACATGACTCTCCATTAATAATAATAAATAAATAACAAATACACCCAACAGTCACATACTTATGTACATAGTCCTGACCCCACACTAAGATCAAATCTTGTATCGTGAGTATCAGGAACTACGAGAGACTTTTCGGTCTCACAAACATCCAGACCCGAGACGAAGACTTGTGGGCCTCACAAAAATTTGTCTCGGTGTGGGGATCCAACCAGCGGCCTCTCGTTACATAGGCGGTGTCTAACCAACTGCGCCACGGAGGCTGTCAATTAGAGATTAGCGTGCATAAAAGCACAGACAAGCTGGCAAAAATTCTAACTATCATTATTTTGGGTTCTATTACGTTAATATAGTCCCTCATATGAGTTTTTCCCATTTATCTTCCATGTACAGACATCGATCGGTTAAAAAATGTTATATGTATAGATAGATTATATTTTAAAGTCTTAGTGAAATCATATGTCCTGTATATGTGGCATGAATTCTTTGAATCAGTTAAACGATCGATTATGTATAATGTCAATTTTAATATTTAGGTATTTATGCCACGACCTTTTAGTATAAAACTGAAATTGCATGCCAAGAATTTTTGGTTAATTTATAAATTAAATTAATTTATAGCTTTGTGCTGATTGTTCCAAAAAGACTAATCGTAATTATATTTTAAAGTCTAGTCAAACAAAGTCGTAAAAAAATTAAATACTTTTGGTTTAGTCTAGTCACTAGTATCCTATTCGAATTCGAATTCGACGGCCTCCGTGGCACACTTGGTTAGGTTACACCAACTGTGTAAAGAAAGGCCGCGGGTTCGATCCCCGCACCGAGACAAATGTTTGTGTAAAGTACAGGTATTTGTTTCGGGTCTGGATGTTTGTAAGACCGAAAGTCTCTCGTAGTTCATGATACCCACGGAACAAGAATCGATCTTAGTGGAGTCAGGACCATATACATATGTGACTGTTGTGTGTATTTATTTATTTCTTTTTTTGTGTGTAGGAAATACGAATGACCAATAGTTTAGTAAAATAGTTTAGTGGTAGGTCATAGCCACCTCTCATATTTCCAAGCTATGTGTGTATAAAAATATAATCGCTCAATTTACGTTAAAGAATGAATAATAAATAGAAAAACTATTGCTGTAAATTTCAATCCTTATTTTTTCAGATGTAAGAATATTCCTGCGCAGAGCTTGTCCATCACTAGATGTGCCAACAACGGCTCGCGCTATTGTCCCGAATGGTATCACAGGGGTCGGCGCAGTTACATACACTGCAGTCCAATGCATAATGTCTTGTAACTTCACAGAGGACGATAACCCTGTATGTGGATCAGATGATATCACTTACGACAACCCATCAATGATATTATGCGCCCAAACGTGTGGATACAGTAAGCAGTTCTTATAAAAAACTATATAACTACATTAGTCTGATAGTCTAATTATATGTAGGTGTATATAGCCTACCCTTCTCAATCTTACTTAGCTCTCGATTGTAAAGGAGGCCTGTGCTAATACAGATACAATAGTTTAATTGGTAATTACTAAAGGCGTTTAAACCATATACTTTTTTGTGATAGAAATAGAAAAAAGATGATGGCGAGTAATAAAACAGACAATTGACTTTTAATTGGTTGCATTGTTATATAATTAAATAAAATGAATTCTCACATAAATTTGAGTATTCCGTGTTTCATATGGTGCTCTTTGGCGATATTGTAAACCAGTTTCTTTGTTACAGACGTGACGATCAAAAGAATGTCAGCCTGTTCAGATGTCAACAGCGATCCTTTGAGGAATGAAGTGCAGACTACGCCGATACCGTTTGCTGTGAAGTCGTGCATCAACTCCTGTTCCTCCAGTTTGGAAAATAATCCAGTATGTGGAACCAATGGCGTCACTTATCAAAATCCTGGTCAACTGAACTGTGCCGCCCTGTGTGGGATTGGTAAGTCTTTCAAAATTAGTGCTTGACTTATTACGATCAAACTATAATAAATGTAAATAGTAATAGAAATAACAATAATTACTTTTGCTATATTTTATTTGCTGAGTCAGAAGGTACATTATATATATACGTGATGATTTATGGAATTTTTGTCTGTTTGTCTGTGCGGTTGTGCTGGATGAACTGAGAATCGACTTAACAGAATTCAATCTAACAAAAAAAACTCATTTCATTATGAATACGTATATCGAGATGCAAATCTCTTTAATATATATAAATCTCGTGTCACAATGTTTGTCCTCAATGGACTCCTAAACTACTTAACCGATTATAATAAAATTTGCATACCATGTGCAGTTCGATCCAACTTGAGAGATAGGATAGTTTAAATCTCAAATTATAGTCGCAATTTTAATTTATTGCTAATTATTTGTCTGTTATTATTTGACAGTCACAATCATCTGTTAACTCCAAATGATTCTAACAGATGTCGATACCTTTCGACTGGGTTGAGTAAGTAATCAATAGATGGCGCTGCTATGGTAAATCTACGAACGTGTCATATAAGCTACATTTTAACAGTATAATTACCACGTGTTGTTGACGCTATAAAATTAATTAAATTTAAAATAAGTAGTTCATTATACTTTAAAAAATCAATTTCGTAGTCAGAATTTTGGCTGAGCGGAAAGTTTTAGCAGGAATTTTGCAAAGTATTTGTGTTTGCGTATTTTTTAAATGATATTCGTCGTATTTTCGTGTTTATATAAGGCCTATCTACAAAATAAAAGCAATTACAAAAAATTTACAACTTGCCTATTTAGGCATTAAGGGATGAAATGGGATAAAGTGGGACGAACGCGATGAAACCGGTCGGATCCGGATTGCATTCGATGGGAAATAATGGGACGGGATGTAACAGAAAGAAAAGGAGCCAGATGAGATGGGATGGGATACGATAGGAAAAGGGATAGTAGGTACTTAGGTTGAGTTCAGGAGTACAAAAGTTTGAACGGGAATAAGATATTTCTGGTGTGGAGTGGAGTCTAAACATCTTAGCACCCAGGCGAAGCTGGGCCGGGCCGCTAGTATATTATATGACATAATTTTAACCTAAAATTTTCTTGTACCTATAAAATTTTAAACTTTGGCATTATATTAAATAAACGTAAATATGATCTAATAAAATAATTACTCATTCTATACTGCACAGCTGTGGAAATACTTCGCAACATCAATATAAAATCATTATGTTTCATAGACATATCTCGACATTTAAAGTGACAAGCCTTGACAGCCTCCCTGACGCAGTTGGTTAGACATCGGCTGTGAAACGAGCGGCCGCGGGTTCGTTCCCCGCGCTGACACAAATATTTGTACGAACCACAAGTATTTGTGTCGAGTGTGGGTGTTTTTGAGACCGAAAAGTCTCTCGTAGTTCCTGATACCCACAACTCAAGACTCGATCTTAGTGTGGGATCAGGACTATGTAGGTGACTGTTGGGTGTATTTATATGTATTTATTGTTATGAATACTTACATAACTGAAATGTCCGTCTTTACAGACGTTGAAATACTGAAGCGGTCACCGTGCTCCTCCAACACAAACAACAACGGCAACTCCAACAGCAATAACTTCAACAGCAACAATAATTTCAACAGCAATAAAAACTTCAACAACAATAACAACTTTAACAGTAATGACCTAGTAACAACGACTACATCAGCCCCTGTAGCTGTTCCATCAAGAGCCCAGTTGGAGGCCTGTATCAGATCGTGTCCTCAGACTCCAGAATACAACCCAGTTTGCGGCACTAACGGCGTCACTTACAATAATGCTGGACATTTGAGCTGCGCCCAGGCCTGCGGCATTAGTAAGTAGTTCTATTCAAATTGGTACTATTTTATTTAAACGAAATACTTAGAGATACGACGATACACCAAAATTATAGGTGAATAATGTTAGGTATTTGTTTATTCATTTCAATTTTTTTGAAATATCTCAATAAATAAATGATAATATTTATATAAATGATGATAGATAATAAAGTTTGTATGGTTTTACCGTAGGTGTTCAAATAAGGCGGAACTCAGTGTGCCCTAGACCGGTACCGACACAGTCGCCTGCATCAGATTTGCAGCCTGTGAGCCCTGTGACCAATCAGCAGCTTCCTATAACACAATCAACGACAACAAACACGGAGTTTATGATCGATATCAACGGTCCAGTGAACGGAGCTGATATTATTAATATACCGCCTACACAAACCCCCAATGTCAGTAATGAAAATCCTCCATCCAACGATTCCGCTACTACAATATCTTCCGAGCTGATTTTAAGTATATTTACACAACCAGCACCTACAACAACTCCTGAACCTGACGAAGAATTCGATATAGACCCAAGATTTGGTGAAGACAAGAGAGAGTGATTATATTTATTTGGGCATGGAGTAAACTTAGACTGCAGAAACCATTTTAAATCCCTAATTTTTAAGCTAATAAAGAATAAGTCAACAAAGATTGATCGTTTTGTTTTATGATAATTTTTTTTTTTCGTTTCATTTAAAGATATTTATCCATCATCTAACAATTAACAAAAAATGTTTTGAAAACAGATTACAAAATAAAATTGACAGGGAAATGTTACTCACTAACAAAATCTTGAAATAATTTAATGTTTACACAATATGTATGTGAATGTAATCGTTATTTAATTAACATTCTAATGATGTGGGGATTAGTGTTCTATAGCAAATCAAATTTCAAGTTATGCTTGTTTATGAGCAATGGATTTACTAAATTTAACAATCGGTGTCAGTTATAATTAGTTCCATTTATTAGATTTCTAATGTTCGTGCATTTCTTCGTATCGAATATTCTGTCATTATAGAAGTATGACGTCATTAGTTTAATTTACAGCAATTACATAAATAGTATAAATTTGACATAACTGACTATATTTAATTCAGTCGTGGACTGTGGTTAGTGATTGGCGAGATTACTTCGAGAAGAAAATGTGTTATAATTGTGTTTTATTGATACTAACGCTTCTGATAGCTACAATTCACAGTGCTGGTAAGTTGTAATTAAATTTATTTTCAGAAAAAATCTTGACGTATTATGTACGTGACACTAAATCTAGAATCTGGTTGGAATTGCAAAAAGTCTAGTAATTCTGGTTTAGTACCCGGTAAACTTCTAAACACGATTTTTACGTAGTAAAGGTCGAATAGTCATTAGCTTGCGGTTTTATAAAAGGGTTCTACTAGCCAGACCAACTAGTGTCAATAAGTACAGAAAATCAAGTTGGTGGCACGTCCACTACTGAGTCGGAACTCCGATTTCAAGTTTATCATCCTATCTTAATATTCCGTACCTGAAGCTTATAATCTAAGCAAAACATTTATTTTCTATATTTACAGTGCAATTTCAAAGACCATGCGACGACATATCAGAAGAATGTTTGACAAAGTCTGTCCGCATGGTGTTGCCGACTTTTGTGGAAGGATTGCCCGAGTTAGGAATCGAGGTTCTCGACCCGTACACTATTGAGAAATTGGATTTGGTGCTGCCTGGGGGCATATCGATCGAGTTCAGGCAAGGGGTTGCTAAAGGGCTTAAGGACTGTGAAGTTGATTTTGCGAGGTATGTTTGTTCGTCAGTTTTGTAGTTATGGTAAAGTAATCGCCGCGGATTTGATCATAGGGTGGGGATTGATGTTCGAGTGATCCGCTAATATCTATATCGAGTCTGGGTCTTGTTTGATGAACAAGGAATCAATATTTTCTAACAATACAATAACATACTAATAATAATAATAGGAATTGTTTATGTGGCTTTTATTTATTTGTTGGCCACATTTTCTTGTAATTTAATGTAACAGTAGCAAAACTTTTTATATATATAAATCTTTAATCACACGAAGCTTGTATAAATTAAATTACATAAAACGTGATAAAACCTGCTGGTAAACTTAATACAGAGTTTTTTGAGCAAATTTTTGATGTCTATATCCCGAGTCAAGGTTGAATTTTGGTTTGATTTTCCTTATTCTGTTTTGGTTATTTGTCCTTGGTAACAATAACAAGGTAAAAACTTTTATACGACGCAAATATTTACATTGCACAAAAATGCAGTTAAAATTTTACCAATCAAAATAGTTTAACTTAATACCAACATTAATACCTAAAGAATTTGACAAAGACGACCAAATGCTGTAAAAAACAGACATTTACATCTCTAAAGTTATTTATTTTATATTTTTTATTTATTTGTACAATCTTTCAACATCTTTAATTTGTATAATTGCATTTGTAGGTTATCCGGAGATACGTTTGACATTCAACTGCACTGCAATTTGACGGTAAGAGGGAAATACAAGTCACAAGGAAGATTGTTAGTGTTCCCTATTGACGGCAATGGCGATGCTTCTATCAGATGCAGTAAGTCTATCACTGTTGTAATATATATTTTTATCAGCCCACATACGTCCCACTGCTGGGAACGGGCCTACGCTACAATCGAGAGAATCGATTGAGATTGGTTAGGCCATATAGTCCACCACGCTGGCCTAGTGCGGGTTGGCGGACTTACATACCGTAGAAATTCTTTGAAATCGCTACGGTATGCAGGTTTCCTCACGATGTTTTCCTTCACCGTTAAAGTGCGTGGTGATTGACTATCAATACACATATAACTCAGAAAAGTCAGAGGTGTGCCTTGGATTTGAACCCGCGACCATCGTGAATATGTAGGCAGCCGAGTCTGTTCCGTTACCAACAGGCCACCACGCACTTCCGTACACGTACGTAATATATTTACACGTATTTAAAGCTTGTACACTATGGTGAAATATCTGAATCGGTATTTAAAGAAAAATTTTGTAATATGCCGCGTGGGAAACATTACATTACTATAAGTTATGAAATACTGCCTCGGTGGCGTAGTTGTACGATTGCAAAGCCGAGGTATCAGGTTTGAATCCCGGGTCGGGTAAAGTGACAATGGATTTTTCAATTCATTATCAGCCCGGAGTCAAGAAAAGGAATACTTGTCTTTTTTGTGCTGAGATTCTCGTATAAATAGAAATAAGTTTTTTCCATAGCATATAGTCGTTATGTTTAAATCATGCTACATTAATTTGAAAAAACAAGGAAACACAATAAAACAACATTTTTGTTTAATTTCACGCCAACTTTAATAAATCATAAAAATAAACATAACATTTAATATGAACATTTTATAAATTACAGGAAATATAAGAATACATAATTTGTTCAAGTTGAAGTCAAAAGTGGGGTCGGATGGTGAAAAATATATCGAAATAGTGGACTCGAGTATGGACCATAGCTATGACGGCAGAGTTGGATACAGCATGACGAACTTATTGAAAGGAAATCCAGAATTAAGTAAGATTATTTATTTAGATACCTAACTATGCTTTATTATAGAAACAGACAGAATTAGAAAGAAAAAAAGAAAAACTTTTGAGAATTGTGCAAGTTTCCAAAGGAAGTCCACTTCTGAACATAGGCCTCTCCCAATTATTTCCACAGTGACATGTTGGAGGCAACCTCACGATATTAGTAGACAACTACATAATATAAGTAATTGAAAAAATATTATCTTAAAACATAACATTAGTACTTCTATGTATTTAATATAAAACATAAACACGTTTTTTTTATGATGGTAACCAAAAGTTGGATAATTTTATTAATTTAAAACTTCAAAATTGCCCTATTCCAGTATTGATTGAAATTTTGACTATATTTTCAGGTGTTGCAGTGGTAGATTTTATGAATGAGAACTGGCGGTTAGTAGCAGAAGAATTTGGTAGTCCCCTGGTGGAGTACGGAGTATCAGCTGTCACAAACAACATCAAGAAACTTTTGGAAGTAATACCAATGAAAAAAATTGTTACGGTTCCTCTAGACCTGTAGATTGTAATCTTGTATGGATTTATTTTTATTTTTTTATTACCAGTCAATAAATTATGTCTTTAATGGTCGCTATAGTTTTAATTTATCGTGTAACCATTTTTGACATTTAAAAAAATATTAAACAAACATCCTCATTAGAAATTTAATTGCTATCTAAAATTTATTCACGTTAAGAAATCGACGCACAATTATAAATATATCTAGCAAATAAGCAAAGCGCAATATTCAATGATTTCATTAATAAGCAACAATAATAAAATTGTTAAATAAAATGAGATAACTGAATGATAACAATCAGATATGTGGTAGCGACACTGATAAACTTCAGTATTAAATTAATGTCTACAGAAAACATGTCGTAAACCAAAATATGTAATGGCCATGCCTCTATAAGTCCCATAAAAGCTTTAGCTTGCACTCTCATTATGTTCGGTAGGTCATAGTCCATAATCACTTTGTTCACTAAAATTTTCGTAGAGTTCCGAGTGAGCAGCAGCCTTTCACAAGTCAAAGACATTATTACTACACTAAATAATATTGTCAAGCACCACATTACGACACTCATGAATACCGTGGAACTATACTCTGGAACTCGAAAATAGTATACAATGGACCAAATAGCCACTAGAACGAATGCAAAAGTAGATATGAGAGTCATAAACAATTGTAAATTGAATGTCTCATTAATCAAAGAACAAATATTGCCAATCGAATCATATATGTAGGCGAGCTCTCGGATTTTCATATTACTGTGTGAAGGCTTGCCAATGTAGTGAAACACTTTTTCAGAATCAACTTTCCGCTTCTTTATAGCTAACACAAAAATGTTGCAATGTTCCTTATCCTCTAAAAACTTTTTTAAGTAAGCGTTAATTGTCTCGAGTCTAAGTCGTACCATATAAATTAAATTACAAAACACTAGTACTTCCAAAATTTCCAAATAATATAAAGGTAATACTAAGATTGTAGCTACTACTGCGTTTAAGTTAGAGGTGACGTCCAGCACACCATTTATAATAAAAAATGCGATGACCAAAAACATGTATTTTATTAATTGATACCGTGATTTCTTGTAGAAGAAGTTGTCGGTATTCGTGATGAACATCGCGTCGAGATCAACTAAATTCTCAATAATGCGATTGCATTTTTTATGCAAGTGAAAAGTGACGATGAGTGTTGTTATAAGATACTGTAGCAGTACAAAAACTCTTGTTAAAATATCTGCATAATCTACTTCGTCATAATAATCAAACTGATAAGTAGTACACAGGTTCCAGATTGTTAGTATAATATACACAGTCGGTATTATTAAGCACAATACTTTCTTAAATATGTTCGGTGTTTGTAACTGACCGTTAATAAAATTATATCGATATATTCCAGAGCAATACTCGGCAATAATGAAAGGTTTCATCGACCATATTATATCCTTGATCTTTGTTCTTTTCATTTCTTCCTTTTGTACTGTCGTTCGTTCTTTCACTTTTATCATATTTCTGTGAACAATCTTCAGTCGGTAATAGGTGATGAAAGATTAATGTTTCGTTTTAATATATTCAAGAGATAGATTAGATCCCTCCGATACGTCTACAGCGTCTCAAAAGCAAAGAAGGAATATCAAATGTTAAGTTCGTAAAACAAATAGAATTCCATTACTTTAATTAATTGCGAGGTTTTCATTAGTAGGTACTTGTGTGGAGTAGCTTTAAAGTCAATTATATTTGATGAGTAATTTATCAATATTGTTTGAGGAGATCGTCATTGGAAACGGACGATAAGTTAAGGTCGTAATGAATTGCACTCAAGATATTAACGTGAATTTTTTATAAACAATATTGTACAAAAGAAGGTTGGTAAATATAAAGGTAACAAGGAGACTTTTATATTATGAAGTAGGGTGTACTCAATGAGTAGTTCCTTAGATTACGACTGTGTATTGTGTTAAGACTTACAGTAGAGGCGTTGGAGTAGAGCGTGGTTAGGTGAGTCAGGGCTCCAGAAATGATGCCGGTGATCTAGGTTTTTCTGTTTTAATCTTCGTTTAGATGACAAATAAGGGGCACATAACTAATTAAATAACTAAGGACAGGCCTTTCAGTACATTGGGAGTATCAATAAGATGGTCGGGACTGTCGCGCCATATATTAGACTTTTTCGTAACCGTGGAAATAAAATTGCTAAAATAAATATTAAATTGACTTCGCGTTATATTTTTTCTAAACGATGATAAAAATATCTCTTTTATAAGTATTACATTTTCTGTCATAATACAAGAAGACATTTTTAAAATCATTGCGAGCGAGTACTAATTTCAATAACTTTCCGCTAGAGAATTAACATAAATTTTATATTATTAAAAAAATATATATTTATGTCATAAGTTTCTGCCCGCAAACTTCGTCTGCATGATTAAATTTATTTGAAATTTCCCGTCCCGTAACGTCCCGTTCCGATATATCCCGTCCCGTGCCGCCTCATTCTTACTCTAGGCATGTAATCCATAAATTAATAAATAGCCTAAGTGTTAATCCAGGGTGTCAACTACCTTCATACCAAATTTCATCGAAACGTTTTTGAGTTCATCGCGCACCACCACACTATCGAACAGACAAAAAGACAGAATATCATTGTTTTGAGTTCTGTTACGGTAATAGAGAACCCTTCCCCTCCTATTACTTTTTCTCATTTATCTTCCATGTAAAGATATCAATCGGTTATATTTTTTTATATGTATAGATTGAGCACCATAGTAACCATAGTAACTTATGGGGCTGATAAATTCAAACAAATGACATAAAAAAAAAGTATTACTATCATCATCAAATTGATGACGCAGCCTTATTAGTAAGCATCGTAATTGGGAATTAACATTTGTAATTTGCTTTTAGTGACATCTTTCTACATTTTAGTATAAAACACATTAACTAACATAATGAATATATAAAAGCTTACTATTTG
Organism: Theretra japonica; assembly: GCA_033459515.1. NCBI lineage: Eukaryota > Metazoa > Arthropoda > Insecta > Lepidoptera > Sphingidae > Theretra > Theretra japonica. Next base: position 10,081,665 of record CM065949.1, read on the forward strand.
ACGCTAGATGGCGTTAAACTACAAAACACTAAAGGCTTTAGAATATCGTTATTAATAATAAAATAATTATTTAAAGCTAGGAAAATCCGGAAAATATTTCTAATGATGATTATTGCTTTACTAAAAAACACAAAAACAAGCAAATTTAACCGCAGAATATCGTGTATAAATAAAAGATTAACAAGATTCATAGCATTTATTTGCTATAAGCTTTGCTTCTGTAAAGTCCCACCTCGGGATATTTTTCATTAATTATGATATGTTTTAAAAACAAATACTATTGAAGCAAATCTCCTTATCTATGAAAACTTTTGAATTTTGTGTAGGTTGAGATTTAACCCGCGCGGTGCGGGCTTGCGCCCGCTGTATCGACCGCGCATTCGGTAGGTTTGGAATTATGTAGTTATCGATAACCATATATGTATGTACGTCTATAGTTAATCATGGCCTGTACTCTTTAATACATCTGAGAAAATACTTATAAAATTATGAAATGTTATTATTGCTTAATTTTTTAACATCCTTAAAGCTTAACGAAACTGTACATATGTATTTGAAATTATATGTTGATAGCAACATAGAATTTGAAATACATATGTACAATAAAAAATAATAGTATCTAGTAATCGTACTAGATACTTTTATTTTAATTGTATCGTATAACTGATCAATTTTATCGTGATTTTTTAAATTTTTCACGCACTACCGTTATAAAACCGAATCTATTACAAGAAAAGCGTTTGTCGATGTCAGTGCAAAGAGCGCAACCCTATAACCTGAGGGCTGTATGTTGGAATTTGGAGGCAGTCAACGCGGCGCGGCAGTGGTCGCGCGACAGACGCGCGGGCGGTGGCTCCACGCGGCCCACCGCCGCTTCGGCCATAGGCCGGTATTCCTTGGGCCCATTTAGGGCTTACAAAAGCTCCCGACAGCATCATGGGACAAACGGCCGGTGCCGAGTGCTCGGCCAAAGACAATGAAGAGCCTCATATACGAGTCAACCCTACCGAACGATCACTGGTGAGTTACCTAACAAAGAAACACGTACATAACGATTTTGAAAATAGAATCTACGTAGTCGATGTATTATTATATATATTAGAAGCGTAATTTTTTTGGATAAAGTTATATAATTAACGTTCTGTACTATATTTTGGTAATTTTAAACATTTCTTTCTATATGTGACTCACATTCATTAAGATTGTGTCTAAGTATTGGGATTACGTATTCAATTTATCTGTATTAATTTTGTAGGTATTGAAAACTTCTATTATACTTCGATGTTTATTGGTGTCGTACAATTTTAAATATAGGTAATTCATAAAATGCGCCTAAAGAAAATTAATAGCAATGTTTACTGCGCTCGTGAATTAAGTATATTTAAGATGTTAAAACTTCTTCAGTCAACTAACATAAGAATGAACAATGATGTATTTAAAAATTTCATTACGAAGGAAATACTATTTATTTATTCTATTCGTAGTACAACATATTTACATCTCAAAATGGAGTGAGGCAAGAAAACATACAGTTTCTGTTTAAGTACCTAAATGTATTAAAAATTATATAATGGTTTATGCATTTTAAAATACACGTATTTTTACTAAATAAATCTAGAAAACAGGACAACTCGATATTTTTCTGTCACACATATTGTTCTGAAGTAATCAAGTACATTTAAAATTAAATGTGCGTGGAATAATTCTTCATCAGATCAGGCCGGGATTGAGAATAAATACATATAAATATTATTAAAAGGGCTCATAACTAAGAAAATAAAATTCCACTTTCAAGATGCCCGCGCGTAATATCTTTGACATTCATCATCATCATCATTGGAAATTACCAGTGCGATGATTAAATAACACATACTTATATCTTAATGGTCATTTATATTCAGAGCTGAATATATGTTTAAATTCAGACCTCTCCCCATAGCAACATACTTATATTTCAAAATAGGTCAAGTCTGTTTAGTACGTCGCTTACTTACCTATGCACATACGTGTAGTGTTAATATATTATAGAAGGGACAAAAAAATTACCGTGTGGTCATAAAAAGAAAATAAGTTATAGTTAATTTACTAATACTTAGTGTTTTACGTAATTTGTACATTTTAAAAGAAGGACATAAGAACTACACAATCTGGCAAATTTAAATTAGTGCTTTTCTTACATTTGCAAACGTTAGACGAAATTAATGCGTAAATCAAATAAGTATTCGTTATCAGGTACATATTGTGCTCCATGTAAAAAGGATATAGGTATATGTATTTAATGTTACAGTTGAATAAATAATTTCTACGAATAAAGAAAATACCCGCAAAGTAACTTTCGCACGCATTTTTTATGTATTAATTTTTCGCGCCCGTGTCTACTTCGTGCGTAATTTGTTCGTGATTTTGACAGTTCTCGGTCTGACGGCACGAAGAGCGGGTCCTGTGTACGCGTGCGTTCCGTAAAACGAAACGTCACATAAACGCAACCAATCTGTCAAATCAAATAGTTAAAAAATATTCTGAATTTGTTAAAATTATTTTAAGCTATTTTTATATTATTTAGCTGTATATGTTTGGACTAACGGTATAGAGTTAAATTTGTTGTAAAGTTATTAAAAATGGGGTTGTGCAATTCGTAATATTTTTGCTGTCAAAATTGAACTTTTGTTTTTGTAAAGCGAGTTTTTGGATCTTCGTTTGTTTTCCCTTGAACTTGAAGTAGACACCGTGGTTACAATTAGCTTGTTACCAGCAGTACAGTGACTAAACGTTCTATTTTTTGTGGTGTTCATCAAAAAACGACGATAAAACAGTCGAAGATGTCTAAGTTGTCCCTGAATAATGTGCCTTCAAACCCTCGTATCAACCGTTTAAGGACATTTTCAAGGGTAAGTTTAACGCTCCTGAATATTTCAGTTGTTCATTAATGAAGGGCTAGCTTGTGTGTTGGCTAAATTTATATCGATTTGAGGTTACTTTTGTTCTATTTTTTGTCCTCTAGTATTTAATAGGCAACATATTATCCAGTTATCCAGTTTTTTCTTTCGTTAAGTACTTAGTGCAGAAATGCCATTTTGTTCCACGTTAATGTATACACCTCCTTTGTAATGCTGCTTCACCAACAAATAGATTAATAAAGAACAATGGCTGAAAAAGGCCAAGGTAGCTACTGTAATCTGGAGAAATGCCAAATAAAATGGAAAGTTTACAAGGATTCTATTGATGCTTGTCAACATTGAAATAGACATAGTTTTAATGCATTTAATTCACACAAAAAATACATAGCCTGGTAATGAAAGGAAGAGCCTTTATAATATCAATATTAATATTTCCCTGGTTACCTTTTTATTTTAGAATGTATTTATGAAAACAACACATTTAAGTCATATCAAAATTTAATATCAGTTCTTTGTTTAGCCAACATAATTGTTTACTCATATAATTGTAACCAAAAACAGAATGTATTATATTCATAATTAATCACTTAACTATTTCAATTTAGATAATATCACTCACATAATATAAATACATATTAATTAGCTAATTACTTATTAAATAGCTCAATTTAAATATTCATTGACTTTCTAATTGCTTTGTTTATTGTTAACACATTTTAATTTTTGTTCCAAACATCAATTTAGAAAAAGGAATATTTTAAATGATGTTTGGTATTTTGATAATTATGTACAAATACTTGGTGATGATGATGAGGTTCATAGATAAGTGTAACTGTAATTATTAAAGAAAAAAAAATTATTAGCATTTATGTTTTCTAACTCCATTGATTTTTTTACAATCTAAAATTACTTACATAATGATTTTTCAATAATCAACACATTTACATAAACATAAGCTGGCCAAGTTAAAAAGAAAAATAAAACAATAGTGTAGAAAGGATAAAATAAACAACATTTTTAAAGATCTGTATAAGCCCATATACGTCCCACTGCAGCGCACGGGCCTCCTCTACAATTGAGAGTATGATTGAGAGACTTTACATACTGTAAATTTCTTCAAAATCTCTACCATATCCAGGTTTCCTCATAATGATTACCTTCACCCTTATAATATGTGGTGATTGACTATCAATATACACATAACTCAAAAAATCAGAGGTGTGCCCTGGGATTTGAACCCGCAACCACCGTGAGCATGTTGGCAGTCTCATCTGGTTTGTTTTCCAACAGGCCACCACACCCTTATTATTTATACTCCAGCACAAATGAGGATATGAGGTCACTACCCATTTTGTCCAGAGTGCACTAGAATGTTAATTTGCGTACGGCTTGATATCACGATCATGGGTAATTGCAAAATTGTCTTGTATTGGATGTGCAGTTGTATTGGCTTGTTAAAGGTTCCCGTAATTATAGTTTTTACATTTTCTGTGTAAGATCTAAAAGAAACAAAGATGCTATACAATTATTATAAATACAATTTCAAATTAGAATTTGACTGTCTCTGGAGTGCCATTGGTTAAGACACCAGTTTTGAAAGAAAAGATTAAAAATGATTCTTTGAATGGAGACAAATATTAGCATAATCCAAAAGTATTTGTTTTGGATTTGGTTCCAATGGAGTTAAATAGCCTTAGAGCTTCCAATAGCCACTGCACAATGCCTATATTGTAATGTGGTGTCAATATATGAGTGTGAATGTGTATTTATTTTACATTAATAAAGTTTTGTAAGAATACCCAATCAACAATATAGTACAATTGAGATATCAAGAGAAAAGTTGGTCACTCATCGGAAGGATAACAGTTTAAAGTTAAGGGATAAGGATAAAATAAAAGGATGAATTTAGTACAGTTCAGGCAAATTAAGTAAGCATCAAAAACGGCTTTGGTCTAGTAGTGGTTAAATTGGACTTACCATTATGGTATACTACATATATGTTGTAAATGGTGTGGTTGGAGGAAACAGCTGATGGTACACTTTTAAGTTTAAAATACAGCTTTAATTCCTGAGCTTCGGTATACTAAAATATTATATTATTTGGCTGTTTACCACCTTCTAGTTGTTATCCCTAGAATTTTGTTATCATTTATAAATTTCTCTTAGTAAATACAATACAGATAAATGACAAAAAAGTAAAATGAATGCTGATGGCATAGGATTTGTATTCGCCCAGATATTACTCACTAACACAATGGTGTCATAGTGTTCCTTGCAACTTGTGTTTTGGGTTCAATCTGTGTATAACCGGATTTGTGCAGACAACCTTAATTCTCACCTGTAGATATCGTTTTCAATTTCCTCCACTTAATACCAGATGCATTAAAGCAATTGTTGTGTGCCAGTAAAAAAAATCGTTTTGATAAATACAAATTTTGATTTCATAATAAAACATAAAAGAACAGTGTCTAGCATTTTTATATATGAGATTAGTCATGTAGTTGTTTCGCAACAATCATCTCTAGCGGACTGCGTGTGCCGTCAATTGGCGCAAATGCTATGCGCCCACCATTATATCAATGGCTCAGCAATCATGTACTCTAATGTCGCTCGCCAAATTTTCTTTGTTTATAAACACTAATTTATCTCGCAGATTAAAAATAATTTTCTGTTTTACATGTAATCCATTGGATTTTTTTTACTACTTAGTCCCGTGATTACTGTTTAGTATGTTGCAAGGCGAAATTATTTATGAAGTTTTATGTGAAACAAAAGACTGTAGGTTCTGTCCCCGCAGCAATACAATTGTTTGCGTAATTCACAAAACTATGTTTTGGATCTGAATGTGAGATCAAAAAACCTCTTGTATTTTCTGATACCCACATCACAAGACTTGATATCTTACTATGGGACCAATACTGTTGATTTAAAATTATTTATTATAATCCATGAGAGTTGAAAAATGTTTTTTTAAGGTGTAGATAAATCTAAAAAGGTTTATTAACTCCTACTTATTAATATACGAGTATATCATAATGCCCTTTTGTTATCAAAGGCATAATGTTTGTTCAGGAGCTGTTATCGTCATACGTTATCTTGGATAATGTAAGATAAGCTGCCTGCTTGTAGATCTATGCATTGTGTAATGTTTTCACTTTGCACTATTTCGCAATTATTCACTTGTGCTGGTTATTCCCTGTGTCTTATCCATAATTAATACAACAAATATGTAGTGTTTATTGTTGTTCCTTTGATAAATATGTATGTAATATTTTATTTTGTCGTGCACCGAACCGAAAAGGTGGTCAAAACTCGTACTAAAATCGCACTCTCTGATTTTTCGAAGTTACATTAATTATGAAGGTGAATGAAAACATCGTCAGGACACTTGCTCCCTGTTTTATACTATAGAGGAAACCGCTACCTAGCGTGGGTCGTGGATAAATAGTTGACTAACATCTGCGAAATATTTTTTTCTATAGGTTGAAAATGAAAAGCCCGCAGCGCCACTGCAGTCAGACCGTACCTACAAGTTGTATAAAATATGTCGCGATGCAACCAACGAAGTTTATATTTGTGTGATAGCATCATATATTGCAATAAAAGACAAGTACATCTTCTTTAATAGAAAGCACAAATCATATACAAAAACGGCATTCCTAAGACGTTAGCACACCAAATATATTTGTGAGATGTGGTTTAGGTTGGATAGCGACCATGCTATCTGGTCATATACGAAACTTCTACTATCATGGTTAAACAATAAATATCAGCCATAAAAGAATAGTTCTCTTACAATAATTGGCATCAGTAGGTATGTGAAATAATTCAATTCCATTATGTATAATCGATAATTTCGCCCGCCCTTCAACACGCATACAACCCATTGGATAATTTCAATAGAAGGGGTTTTGTCAGACGGTCGGGTGTAAAACCCCAAGCATGGCGTCATATGTGCAGAACTTTGGAAATAAGGATAGGTTGAAGAACGTTTTTGCCCTGAACAAAATGCGAGATATAAAAAAAATAGATACTTTTTAAAACAATATTTTATACATAAGACAATATTACCACTTTAACTCTTGAAATATTGCAGAATAATTTATCTTTGTACTTTTAGTATTTATGGCGGGTTTTACGCAAATAACCGCTCACATCGAGCGCAGCAGTGATATGTGGTTATTGCTGTATTGTTTTTATTGTAAAACATTAATATTTATTAACCACTTCGTATCTAAGGTCGAATGCATGATACACAACAAATCATTGACTTCTCATATGACATAACATTATCGAACTGGATCCATGAAGGGGTAGGCAAAAAAGGAATAAACGCTCACACAGCATGAACGGTATTTTCTTCGTTCAGTTTTTTTGAGCGGCCCACGTACTCCGTCTTTATAATTCCGGGCCCTCCGCATAGAATCGCCCATCATTAATCGAGACTCCATCTCGACAGTGAGACATTCCACTTACATTCTGGCGCAGTGCAGTCAGTCAATTTGTCTTGTCAGTAAAATTCAATCACAGATAACCCCATTTTCTCAAGTTTATTGCCTTTTAACTAATGTGGTCTCAAAGGCTCAAGGTCCAAAGCAAAGACATGTAGTGAAATTTAAATTTAATTTATAAGTATTTGTTTTATAAAAAAAGATAAAAAATGTGTGAATTCACAGTGGGGTTGACGAGCAACATTCAAGTGTAGTCTTCACAATTTAAAATAAAACAACACATTTTACTATAACAATCAAAATTTATTTACAAAACTTGTTCATAACACGTGTACACGCTACATTCATTCAAAAAGAGTTCCTTTGACACCAGGGCCATTTCATTTTCGCCCATTCAAGTCTTCGTAATAGGTGTGACACTATATCAGCCCGCTACTCTATAGCTCATTCGGAAGTAATGATTTTGAGTGACAGTTTATTCCATGTCTGTTCTATTGTTGACAAATTTTATGCTTTTGATAAAAAATACGTTTTTTTCTATTCAAGGTGTTTTATAATGGTCATAATAATGTTAGTATTGTAGAATTACGCTATTTTTATGATTGTAAATGCTAACGAAGCATTCCGATAGACATTACATATTTTAATGACGATGAATTATAAAGATATTTAATAACGTAATAAGCACAATAATAACCAATGCTATGTAAAAACAGATGTATTATATGAAAAATACAAGATATAGACTGTAGAGAGAAATGTATTATAAATAAAGAGGAATAAACTTTCCAATGCAGGGAGGGTACGTAACAACGACTGTTGCAAACAAAAGCGAGTGTCTTTGACAATGGCCATCCACCGCAAGGCTGGCTTGAAACCTTCATTGAGGTTCTAATATTATTTCATATCAATTTCACACGGTAAAATATACTTTATTATCAAGGTTTACAGTTCAATATTCATGGTAACGACTTTCACGGTTATCGTGTGCTTCAGGAACAATGAAGAAGTCACGGCACTCGGCAGGGCGTTTAAATATTTAAAAGTTAATCAATGTGCGTGTCGTTGACATGGCAGGATAAAATCCTTTGTTGTACACACGTCCTGAACAAATAAATGCATAAATGTATTGCATTGTTTTCATTTTTTATTTGGCGTATACGTTTATCGTCATTTTGATATTTATCCAGGTAACCATGTGAGGGTTTTGCAGTATCAAAGACAAAAGAGAAAATGCCAGAAATTCTAGGAATTTTTGAGTTGAATGCTTAATAATCTTAACCCTTAACGGAACCCTATAAAGACTAGATGCTTTATATAATTCTGGCATATTTTGTGACTACAAAGAAATTCCAGGGACAGTAAAAGTAGAAGCGAACGAAAGGAAAGTTCACTCACACAAAATATGCCTAAAATAAACACGTAATTTATATAATATGTTAAAAATGTGTCAGGTTTGTTAAACGAACAAACATGATTACATTGTTACGTGTACTCATTGTCGGATAAACATAGAGCGGCATTAATGGAAAATCACCGCCACCGACAATCATTACTCATTATATACACGATTGGTTTCAAATCTCTATTAAACGTAGTGTTGGGGGGAATAGACATCGCTCAGTTATCCTCTCAATCAACCTTCACTGACACCCTGCCGCTTCAGAATACACAATGCGGCTATTTTTATACATGTTTATTGTTTCCGGGTGATGGATATTTACTATTCACGTTGACGCTTCATCTTCTTGGATTATATATGATATACTAATTAATTACGATGCTGTTTTTTTGGATCCTTATAAGATCATATTCTCAGCCGCTGTCGAAGAGCATATTTTGTTGCAGTCTTTGGAAATGTATAAGAATTAAGAATAGCCAGGATAAATGCTAGAAAAAGTAACGATTACATATCGCTCTAAAAGAGAACAGCAATAGTAAACATTACTTTTCTCTCTTCACCATTAATTATTTCAATTGTAGTCGATATAACGAGATGACAATGTTAGTTATGCAGGAAATGTGTCCGTGTTGCGATATTGCAAAATGGACGGATATATATTGTCATAATGTAGTCCCATTTGGCAATGCACTTTGCCACCGATTGTAATATCCGTTGCCCATTAAAGTATATTATTATTTTGAAAAAGAAGAAATGCATTATCTGATATTGACCTCATGTATGATTGATAGTTTATGTATGTACATACATATATAACGCTGGTCAGTGCAGATTGGCGTTGTATTATCAAGTCATATTTCACGTACCACTAGTTGTATCTACAGTCACAGTTTCAAACATATTTTACTGTCTCCGTTCAAATTATCAGTAACATTAGTGTGCGTAACTACATATAATGCCCAATCTTTATCTTATAATAATTATTAAGTCTTTTATCGCACGCATACAGCCCTTAAGACCGCGATTACAGAGTAAATTCCTACAAATATACCCAGGATACACGTTTCCACGGTTACTAGGCAAAGGTTTTGTTATTTCATTTAATTATTATGTGGCCTTTATACTGTTGGATGTAAGTGTGTCAGCCTATCGTTTCATATGCGGTGCGCAACTCTGACTCAGATGTAAATATGTTGAGGATGTGTTTGGACCATAGTCGATATGTTTACAAAACAAAACAACCGGCTTTATTAATTTAGTATTTGTTATTGTTATATCAAATAGATACATCACGTATGTCTGGAGTCAGGTGTTTTCAATAAGGACACTAATCAGTTATGTTGCACACAAAGAAAAATGAGCTGTATTTTTTCTATTAAAATGTTTATTAATTATATATTATATTATATTATGTAAACTTTGTCCGTGAGCGATATGGAAGGTAGAATTCTACTTCTTTGTATTGCACCGTGGCCCATACATTAATATTTTCAGTATCATGCTGTGTTTTTTTTGTTTTTATGGCGTAAATCACATATTTACTATGTTTATTAGGGGCGTAAGTTATCAAGTCATATTGTGTGTCATTTCATGACACATTGTGCAATCGAAATGAGATCCGGTGACATTTTTCAGACTAATGATATCAAATAATTAATTAACGTAGTTTTATTTTATTTCCAATTATGTAAAATTTCATACACCTGGGTTAGGAATCGACACATATATTTTAATATCCGTTTAAATTGTTACGTCATATCCCCTGACAATGCTAGGTGACGTCTGCCGTAGGATTAGAATGCATAACACTAAGCATATATGTTTTAGTCAGTTTAGCAGAAATGTGAGCTTGATTGCAGTTTTGCGTGCACATTGTAACAACAATCAACTCATGAGAAATTTATGTATTGTAACACACTAACGGCCATTCCTGGCTTTGCTCTGGTCGAATGAATACTTGTTGCATCTCAGTAGTCGGTTGCTATGGCCAAGTTTCAGGTTAATTTACTAAAGGAACACGACTTGTCTACTCTACTTGTACTTTGGTATACGTTGGTAGAAGTATGCCAGGAAACTTCGCGAAGGCGCACACATATATTCAAGGTTTCAACTCAATTGATGAACTATACGTAACGCTAAAAAACGATCAAAACAAACATTAGTATACTGCAAAAGATTAACTTCCACACGTAGATTAGCTCACGTGGTTATAGAAAATCATCATCGAATCTATTCCACAGGAAATATTTATCCGTTGCTGGGTCAAAAAGATCAAATGAACAGTCTTTCATATCTATAATATAAGGAATTGTGAAGTGCCTACGTCAGGCATAAAGCCAAGCAGCGCGTTGCACAGGTTTATTATTACTATGGACGCATTTTAGTGAGAAACGTAAAATAGGTAAATATGTGTACGAGTCTATTTTGAGCTGTATCAACATTCTTATAATGAATGACACGCACGCGGCTCGTGCGCGACCAACGGAACACTTTATTAATGAAGTGGATATTTTACAAATCTTTAACTATCCATTTCTCTGTCGGCTGTTAATCGACAGTCCGTGGACTTCGATTCCCGCAGAGACAAATGTTTCATATCCCCAAGTAGTTTTAACTGGATCGTGTTTCTGTTAACTGCGACACAAGACTTGTGTGGCTCAGATTCTTGTGGTGATTTCTCAGATGTAGAGGAATATTTACAAGATTTTCCTTTAACGTTGAATTGAGATATAAATAATTATGAATTTACACGTGACCTTAATGTGTTAAATGCATGCCCCCGTGATATCGATCTCGTGAATATCGATCTTCTTTCGTTTCGGCTATCCAGTTCACTATGAATTAGTATTGTTTTTTTTTTTAAACAGTAGCAGTTTAATTGTTGGTACATGTATTGCATTCCATAGTTTATTCAACACGGTTCTAGGAAGTTGATAGATGAATGTCGCCTTCCTTACTGGCTCCTATTTGTTCCTTCCTTGTTACAAAGACAATAATATACTTACCTACATTGTGTTTGTACTAATGCATCGATCAAAGTCCCTTAAAACTTGTACTTATGGTTTCTAATATCTGTTTATCTAACTCTCCATATGCGTCCATTTTTGAGTACAGATCTTTAGGCAACTCTATTAAACTATTGGTCACTTCATCTAGTTTAAAACAAGAAAATAAAAGAGGAAGTTTTGATATGTATTGATATAAATCATAGTCGAATTCGTTAAAAAAGTATATTGTATTTAGTTCACAATCATTCATCAATTTCCATAATGCGACGGTTTACTGAGCATAATCATTTATCGTTATAAATATCGAGTCAGAACAGATGAAATCGCGAGTGAAGCATTGATTAATCTAGTTCGTACATTTTGGGCGAAGTCAAGTCACGTTTTTCTTTCAATAAACCTTATTAAGGACAAGTGGGGGCTAATTCGTTTGGGAAACATTTCAAGGTATGCCCTGAACACTATTTTGATCGAAAAGTATATAATTTGACGTCACATAGGAAATAGCGGAAAACAAGTCTGCTGCAGTGCGTATCAAAACATGTTTTGCTTACTCAAGGTAATGGGATAAATATTATAATGATGTCATTAAAATAATGCTGCATTACCTATCACATTGAGTTTGAATGAAATTTTATTTGCTTGTTCGTGGCCGAATTATCAAGGAATACTTACATAGTGATTAGGATACGAAATTATCAAATTATTATAGGTCCAGTTGGCAGTATCAGTCGTCATTGTTGTTTCACTTTGTGTCGAAAGTGGATGTTTTGTGCGCTTCTAGTGTTTTATTCATTACATCACTGAATTTATGGAGAAAGTTAGAGTGAGTACAAATATTAAGCTTTTATTTTTTACGTGAATAAATTGGTTGTATTTTAGAAATAAAAAAAAACTACTTAATACTAAAAACTAAAACTTGCATAAATGTCAATGGATTCGAATTTGGCTTTAGTCGACCTTGTAAGTGACGTAAAGATGTTTTTTAAGGAAAATGTTTAAAACATAACAGATGTTACACAAATTATATAATAAGGTTAATGACTCCCCGGTACATTTATACAGAGATATCTGATTCTGTATTATTTAGCTAGTAAATATGCGTTGTATAATCTCTACCATATTTAGAGACATAGGGTTGTAAGATATTTATTTCCCATGAGTTAATACAGTTACGATGTTGATTGTAGTGTGTACTATCGTGTTATTTTCGAACAGCTTAATATTTCAGTCACGAAGAGGACTAAGTATTAATTTATTAAGTCCCTAGTTATGGATGAAATTTTATACCGCGTTGCTAATAAGATCTATATCCATCCATCCATCCATCAGCCAAAAGAAGGCCACTGCTGAACATAGGCCTCTCCCAATGATTTCCACATTGACCTGTTGTCTTAAGATTTATATAATATTTCTTTATTGTGTCATCATTTTATTTTATTTTTTTATTTATTTATTATTGTGTCATCCACAGTTGCAGAAGTGTTATTTGTTTTCATTTATGTTTTGTTATAACAAATATCTAGCAATTAAAAAAATAGGTGTGATTGTAAAATAAATACCAACTTTGATTGTAAGATTTGTCTTCCCTGTCCTAAATTACCGTGCTTACATGGTGTTGGCGCAACGCGAATTCTATGCATGCCCGACGTGAAACCTTTTGAGAATAGGGTTAAGACTTAGGCTCATAGAATTTTGTATCATTCGAATTGGTTGCAGTGGGTTTCATATCTGTCTCGGTGGCGTAGTTGTATTTGAGTATGATCACAAAGCTGAGGTCTCGGGTTCGAATCCCGGGTCGGGCAAAGTGAGATTGGATTTTTCTATTCATTATTAGTCCGGAGTCAGGAATTTGTGCCTCATGTGGCGATAATCTCGCCCCCTATCACAACATGGGACGGAACACTTAAGGCGAAACATGGTGTCCTGGTTGCACCTCTGCCTACTCCTTCTATATGTATGAATGATCTCATATGTTTTTGAAATTCTCGTACAGAATTTTCTGGTAAGTAGGTATTTTTTACTCCGTTTTCCTTTAAGATTGAAACGAGTGATAATTAGGTACCACAGATCACTTTAGGTACTAACTAATTAAAAGTTATATCATCGAAGTCAGTAGCGGTCTTTAAATTCATTTTCATAAACATTATTTTTTTATAGTAAAACTTGTCCTTCATACTCATTACAAAGAGAGTACCTTTTAATAAGTGCGTGGTGGCCTGTTGGTAACGGACCAGACTCGGCTGCCTACATGTTCACGGTGGTCGCGGGTTCAAATCCCAGGGCACACCTCTGACTTTTCGGAGTTATGTGTGTATTGATAGTCAATCACCACGCACTTTAACGGTGAAGGAAAACATCGTGAGGAAACCTGCATACCGTAGCGATTTTAAAGAATTTCTACGGTATGTAAGTCCGCCAACCCGCACTAGGCCAGCGTGGTGGACTATATGGCCTAACCACTCTCAATCGATTCTTTCGATTGTAGAGTAGGCCCGTGCCCTGCAGTGGGTCGTATATGGGCTGATACAATACAAATACCTTTTAATAAGAAATACAATACTATTGTAAAAGTATACTTTAGCATTTAAATTCCATACACTGCTTGAAGTGTTTACAGATTTGCAATTATAACACACAATTATCTCAAGGTGCAGGTTGGAATAATGCTACGTGTATAGTTGTGCACATGTCGCATAATCACATCCACGAGTCACAAGCTATCACAAATGTGTTTGAAGGTAGTACTCGTATAGTAGCGGCGTGCGGCACTAATCAATTAATGGCAATCGACATCACGTGCGCAGGCGACGCACCACGCTCTACCACGTTGCCGCCCCACTGCCATTTGATATGAATTGACCTAAAAATTACCCTGTTCATCCTTTTTGGACTACGGTGTGAACATACATGTGTTACATAGGCTAATGTCATCTGGTAATTTTTGATTGAGTTCGAAATGTGTCTTGGAATGTAGCGTTTTAAATTTGATGTTTCTGAGTACCCTTGGTATAATTAGAGTATAGATGTTAATATAGAACTGTCACGTGGTTTTTTCATTATTTCTTGTACTGGTTTGTTTCTTGTCAGGGCTGTTAGGAACATATTTTCTCCTTCATAGATCAGAGAAAAGGCTGTCAGGCTGTAGTTTGCCCCTAAGAGATAACAAAAGTAAAGTAATATTAAGATTAGTTTTCTTTGGAACAATTAATTAATTTGATTTTGCCATTTTGAGGACCTTTTGTAAAGCCGCATGCGGTGGTTGTTACAAATATTTGATGGATGAGGCCTAATTAAGTGTTAGCTAATAACGGATTAAACGATAATTGAACATTTCAATCCGTCGTTGGGCTATTTAATATTGTATTTTTTACTTTCCGGTAATCTTTGATAAGTTAGGATTAACGGATTTGTGTATAAATTGACATGATATCTTTAAATGTGAAAAATATGCGATTGCTTTTCAACGTCAAGAAATATACTTGCGAAGTCATAAAAATCTTTTTTCTCATTAACCTAGCAAGTATTCGGACTCAACCGTCTTTAGGCAAAAATGTTAAAAAGGAACCGTTTCTTTGATGTTTTCTTTTAGAGTTGTTGGAGTTAATGAAAGCCCAGGGAAAAGTGCCGCAGAGGAGAACGAACTCTCATTTTTCATTTAAAGTTATTGTGGGGCCTGTCATTGTTCCTAAACAAATTAACTATTCCGGTCTCAGCAGGATATTTTTTTCGAATATTTATAAATTGGGTTCATTTCCTATAGTTTGCAATCAAACGAAGACAGTCGTAATTTATTTACGCCCTTAATTTTGCGGCCAGTGTCCTGTCTTAGTCTAAAATGTCCGACCTAATGCGGCATGGCTGCCACAGGGATTGTATTAGAATAATGGCCGGCCTAATGCGGCTTAAAGACTACTGCTCTTGCCAAATAGCATAAACTGCCACTAATGGCTTAACGTGCTGTCAGAAACAAGGAGCTTGAGTTTTTGTCCTCAAGCATGACCACCTATTACCTTACCTCATACTATGGAGTCTCATGAGTGCTGTATCAGCAAAGATACGTCCCACTGCAAGGCACGGGCCCCCTCTTCAATCGGGAGTTGATTGAGAGAGGGTTAGGCCATATAGTCCACCACACTGGCCTAGTGCGGTTTGGCGGACTTTACATACTGTAGAAATTCTTGCAAATCGCTATGGTATGCAGGTTTCCTCACGATGTTTTCCTTCACCGTTATAGTACGTGGTGATTGACTATCAATACACACAAAGATTCCGAAAAGTCAGAGGTGTGCCCTGGTATTAAAACCCGCGACCACGTGAACAGGTAGGCAGTCGCGTCTGGTCCGTTTACCAACATGCGACCACGCAATCTCATGAGTATCCAAGATAAAATACCTACGTTTTCTATCAATTATTTATATTGTGTTTCATAGTTTTCTTTCTTACCCTTACACTTTGTCTCATAAATGATATAGCGTCAGAAAAAAATATCTTTTGGTTTGTTAAAAATACAGCTCGTAGCGTTTTAATGTGGTATTTATAGGTATGTTATTGTACGATTTGTTTATCTCTACTGTTAATACGATATTTAAAGTTTTGGAATAAGATATTTCCGTTGATGTTGCTTTTAGTAGAATTTGTTACGTCCGATTCCGCGAAACGTTCCCAACAATTAGCGAATTTATATTTGTGGGTATGAAAGGGTAGTGTGCATGCACTTGTTGTTCATATATGTTCATATAAGTCGTACGTACCTAAATATGTAGGTACGTACGACGTGTAGGTAGATAGGTATAGGTAGATATGCAGGTATCCACGCAGGGTATTTACGTTTCTTAGGTTCTGACCAAACGACAGAATATGTCGTAGCGACGCGCATATAGCCATATCGAATATAATTATTCCCAAGTGACAACATAAATATCTTCAACCCAACCAGGATACCATACGGGCCTTACAGAAAATTTATTTATAAAGCTGTTGCTGGACGAATGTGGAAAATTTTATTTATATACTCGTATATCTCTTATTTATACTATATACTCCTATTTATAAAGTGTTTGGCATACGAAATGTTTTGCTGAGTGTGTACATTTTCATTGCCGTGAATCAGCGGTTCAATAAACCTTATTCTTTGTCCAAACACAGTTTTTTTGTGTTTTTTTATAATATTTAATGTTAATTCCTCGAAACTTCCTGTATGTTCATAAATAGAAATGCATTACGAGTACACTTCGAATTTTGTTGGGGCCTTTTTATTTTAAATTATTTACCGTAATACGTAGGTATTAACTATTATAGGCGATTCTAATAGAATTAATACTGATCCTGATGTCATACGTTGAATTTTAAATATTAATTGAAAGTCAGGAAAAAATATCATAATCAATTGTATTACTGGTCTGACAATGCGGAATATTTTGTTCCTTGCAGTATAATTGTTCTAAAGATTCCTGTGTTATCGGAATTGTGCCGTCATACGCTCTGTAACATTTAATTC
Organism: Theretra japonica; assembly: GCA_033459515.1. Taxonomy (NCBI): domain Eukaryota; kingdom Metazoa; phylum Arthropoda; class Insecta; order Lepidoptera; family Sphingidae; genus Theretra; species Theretra japonica. The sequence continues at coordinate 10,098,920 of CM065949.1, forward strand.
CTTTAAACCTTCCTGATTCTTGTAGCTTTCCGCATTTACTGGGATCCTAGTTACTGCCGCAAATACCTACAACTAACTACCATTTAATACCTTTGTGTATTTTATTATTATAAATAATCCTTCCTGTACACGTCTATGCCTATTTTATATAGATAAAACTCAACCTTGTGTTTGACAAATGTGACAAAAAACTCAATTTATACAAGAAAGTCACATCGTATGAGATCGTCGTTTAAAGGAAGTCTATTAATGGGAGAGGTGTATAAATAGTTTGATAAATCACCATGTCGGACATGTTTGCTTTGTCAACGGTTGACAAGGCCGGATTGTCTTGTTCTTCCCACTACGCAATCAATACCATGTCTTATAAGAACATATTTTACTGTAACAACCCTATGAAGTGGCGCTCGAGAGGATTTTAACGATCCATATAAAAAATAATAGACTCGAATGCCGCGACGCCATTAACATGTTTACGTATTATGGTCAGTTCGGAAAATTCCACTAGGGCTGGTCATTTTCTAGAATTCTGGCATACATGTTTTCTATAATGAGCCTATTGGGTCTAAACTTTATCGTTTCTTACTAGTTTTATCGGCGCCCTGACCTAAATCAAGAAGCATCGGCATTATCTTAGACAATTGTTATTCGCATTTTTATCTTTGTGGTAGCAGTGTTATGAAATTGTAATGTGAGTGCTCCACTAACATCTTAAGATTAAGATCGACTTTACCTATTTCTTATGTTTTGTCAAATGAGCGATGCTTGCGTCACATTAACAGCAGCAATATTCAGTTTTGCGCATTCTACAGAAATAATTTTATTCCAAAAGAGGCAATAGTGGGTATACTACATAACAGACAGAGATTAAGAAGCTTGGATTTTCTCTGAGGGTTCGAAGTATTTATAGCCTAGGCGCCTTACCAAGGCTGCTTATAGATTGTTGTTTTGATGTCGCAAAAAGCCTTTGACAAGTCTGGGCTCTTAGGAATACATTGTTGTCTACAGGTATCTGATAAATAAACAATTTAAATTGTGAATTAAATTATCATCCAATACTTAATTAGTCATTTAGTAGCCATATTCGATCTACAATTATAATTATCCAAACTGTAAACATTTTGCAGCAGTTTACCACCAGTATGTCGTGAGTCACATTCCGGTCTGTTTACATCGCATTATTAATTTGAATGGCTAATATTATTATTAATGAATAGCTCATGGAAATCGGAATCTACTTAGAGTTAGCTCTAAGTAGATTCCGATCTGCGCATTTTAGAACAACAACACGTATGTAAATAACAGTTATTGTGTGAATTATCCATTTTATATTTGCATTCTAATCAGAAAATAAAGTCTTTGAAGCTGTTTGCTTATATCGGCCGCTACAGGAGACAAAGGATGATAGATGGCCGTTGTGTGACGTGACATCGCAACATCACACAGCGACACAAAGAGGTGATAAAATGATAATGAAATAGCGTTTGCAGTGAAAACAAAGCGATGTTCTCATCCCTTATATGAACATATATTGGTTGCGATATGTTCGCCTAGTTACAGTCTTGATAAACTATTACGTATAATTATGATTGTGGACAAACAATTGCACACAGGACACGATTGTACAAATATTTAGCAGTCGGCATTTATCGCGTAATGTGTGATAATTTTTCAATTGACACATTTTGACATTATCGCAGAGTTCGATGGTACTTGGCAAGAAGCGCAATATTTAGTTTGAACAATGACAATGATGCAGCCAACAATGCAAAAACAGTTTATCCTGTACCTGTTTGTATGCAAATAAGTTTGCATTGTACACTAGCTGTGTACTATATTAATGAGACGCACCACGTGTACGAAGACCTTGTAGCTAGTAGTTATCTTACTAAAATTATGTTCGACAATGACAATGACCATGAAGTTAATCGACGAGATGAACCGCATTGCGTAAACAGTCATTAAACCTATTATCATTACGCTAAGAAATTTTGTAGTGTTAAGATAACCTCTTGATTTACTCATTTCAAAATCCCGGAAGAAGAAAAAACATACATATGTACTTTCGTATAGGTCTGCGCAAGAGTACCGTATGAGTACTGGTTGTCAAAACATATGTATCTCGGGACACGAAGGTTATTTCTGGATATCGCGAACATTTCGAAAATGCTTTTTGCGTTTCTAAAATCAAATATGAATGTTAACGATTCACCAATGTATTGTATTATTTACTGACAAAGATCGGAAGACAGATTTTGCCACGAAAATATCTGTTGATCACGTAAATATATGTCTTGAAGATGAATGGATTGTTATCTGTTGAAGATGGTTATATCACTATAGTCATAAACTGAGTAAACTGTCTCTGCCGAGATTTTCGTGATTAATTTTATTTGAAGAGTTTACGATTGCCGGCAATAAAACAATGAAGTGCGCACAATAATAACTACCGATGTGACGCAACGTATCAAAATTAACGTAGCGTTCATAATGCCTAAATAAAATAAGGTAATTGTAATTTGTTTTGATGACGCCGCATAGCACCGTGCTAATAATGATTTCATTCTGAGCGATAATTTTGGAGCTGAAATAATGCGCACGTTTAAGACAGAGCACAAGTTATGGAAACAATTGCACACGATTTCCCTTTTAGATTTGCTAAAATATCACAAGTATTTATTTATAAGTACCATTTTTATCAAATCCGTTTTATCACCTTGGGACATTCTGATATCTCGAACAGCGCAAAGTTTATGATACATAATATGTATTTTTTATGAATATATTTATTTTATACCTAGTAGTATTAATCTCAGAAATAAATCAAAACGAAAAATGCCTTAATAAAGTTCAATGCTCATTTAAAATCCTGTAATAAAATGAAGTTAATTTGTTACAGACGGAAAGCGAAACCTCATGCGAAGAGGCGGCAAGATTAACAGCGGAAGGTGCAGGGGCCGACGCTGACGATGACGAGGCCTACGACTACGGCGCCCTGCCGCCGCCGCCCGACGGAGGCTACGGCTGGGTCGTCGTGTTCGCCTCCTTCATGTGCAACATGATCGTCGACGGCATCGCCTACACCTTCGGAATATTCCTGCCAGAGTTAGTCACCTACTTCGGCGAGGGCAAAGGAACGGTCGCGTGGGTCGGCAGTCTGCTGTCCGGAGTTTATCTCGCAGCCGGTGAGTGTTATTGCCTATTACAATTGTTTGATCTGATATATTTACAACACATTAAATGCTTGTGTAGTGTGAGCCGATCACTGTTTTTACTTAATGCAATTTGTTTGACTTTCAAATTAGCTATATGCGCTGTATGATTAGTTGCAGTCACGTTAGCTGGACTAATGGTGCATACATTTGTTTTGTTATTTATGGTGATTAGATGCTTAACGTGTTCATATCCCACGTGAATAGTGCATCAAACGTCATGAACACGGTCGGGTTATATGGTAGATACTTGATGTAGTTAATCGTTGTACGTGACCTTAATACAGATGAGACGCAGATTCCTCGGTTGCATTCGTTTTTCAACGTCGGATCAATCAGCATGTGCTGGCCATTTCCTATATATTCAGGTCACGTTGTCAGCTGCACTCCTCCATTATTCATGGTTACTTGCTTCAGTGACGGTCGTGGTTATTGTTCTGCTTATCAATAAATATAGCAAAATGATGAAGGAAATACTGCTCATGTTATAGAAAGAAGTGGTTAATACTTAATTCATCTATGCTATTCAGCTTTATTTCAGTCAAATGGGTAATTCAATGTATAGTAATTATTAAGACTTAATTTTTATTGGTGTGCTGACCGTTGTGAATATTATTTTAAGACCCGACTGTTTGGTGATTTTATAATGTTAAAATACATACTTACATATAGACATATCGCTTGAAGCTGTTGTTTACCATGTATCATATCCGGGCACTGTAAATGATGCGCAATTAATGACATGGACAAAAATATAAAATGACCTTTACATGACTGCAATTACTCATGTTTTACAAATCTATGGTTCAAAATAATATTGTAGCGTCCACGATAACTTATTAACCGATTAAAGTGATGTGCATGCAAACAATTAATTGAAATTTTTATTATAAAAATAGTACGAAGGTCATTCGAGTCAATTAGCATTTCATGACATACTTGATACCGCTGAATTAATGCTACTAAAATATCCTCGTTATGCATGCGATTAGTTGTTTTAATGTTGCAATGTGCATCGTTGCCATCAGGGCTTATTTGGTCGATTAAAATTAACATACACGGCGTTTGATATTTTAAACCAATGCTTATCTGTATGCGATATTCAATCAATAAATCCATTTAAGGTGTACCTAAAAAGGACGAGTATTATTCACGACTAATTTTATTCCATATTCGACAAGGCAATAAATACAGATACCGGGGGATTAATTTATCGCAAAAACGTAAATTACTTACGCTGCGTGACATTAGATTCTTATCAAAATTATTAATGCCCATTTTCAATAGCAATAATCAAGGAGTTAATCACTTGGTAACATGTATCCGCTGTGTCATAATCTTGTTTGATATCTTTAAACTATGTTGCAGGTACGATATTGACCCGATTAAATACCTACGATGGCAATCGCATATTGTTACTACATGCTATATCTGTTCAATTGTTTGGAGCATATCTATTTAATATGTATGTTTAATTGTGTAAGTGCGTGGTGGCCTGATGGTAACGGATTAGACGCGACTGCCAACATGTTCATGGTAGTAGCGGGTTCAAACCCCAGGGCACACCTCTGACTTTTCGTAGTCATGTGTGTATTGATAGTCAATAAACACACACTATAAAGGTGAAGGAAAGCATTGTGAGGAAACCTGATACCATAGCGAGTTTTAAGAGTTTCGACGGTATGTAAAGTCCACCAACACGCACTAGCCCAGCGTGCTGGACTATATGGCCTAACCCCTATCAATTGTTCACTCAATTGTAGAGAAGGCCCGTGCCCTGCAGTGGGACGTAAACTGGGTTGATACAGATGTATGTGCAATAAGATGTAGTCATTGAATAGCGAAAGTATTATCACCCGGTAGACTGACATCGTGACCTGTCAATGCAATATACATTATCTAGCAATTGAATCTAAATTAGTTTTAATTATTGCAGTTTCTAACTACAAGTCAGTCACCTTATTACCAAGTAATTATAATGCATTAGTAGAATGTTTAGTCATTCTGCTTTGTTCTCACATTCTGAAAATTTGCCTAGTATCATCCATTGTTCAATGTTATCCACTACATTGTGTGATCGGATATTTTGTCTCAATTTTAAACTTTTTAAATAACCGTTGTTGTATGCATTTTTTGGTTTCGTTGTTTCGCAATTTTTTGTAAGAAATATAAACTTTTCCCAAATATGTGGATTCAAGTGTGCCTCTGACATCATTGGCTTGTCGCTTGTTCAGTATTTATGTTTATATTGTTGTCAAATATATTTTGACTTGCACTGTAATGTGCCCAATTTTGCAGATGTTACAATGTTGCAAATATTTTTTTAAGAGAAAGTTAAAGTTTCGTTTGCGCTTTACCTTTTATGGCGTTAACATTAAAATGATTGTTTATTTGCGCATCCAACGCAACAAATTAAATGTTTTACGATACTCCTTGAACTGGATTTCAAATATGTAAATGACACATGCATTCGCTGAATCCAGTTTTGCTATGTAGGTTTTGGTCCCAAGGTGGTCACTTCAATTATTCCTAATAATTTCAACCTTTTTACAATAATTATGCGTTTGAGTAATAAGAACGTGTTTGCAAATGTGCAAAACAAAGTTTTATTGAGACTTATTATTTTGTTAGAATAGCGTACCTACTGGACTCACGGTATATGTGATTAGTGATCGTTTTCATAGTTACTGTTTCATAAAATACATTATGTTTAGTGATAATGGTTGCCAACAGCATGGGCCAGAATCATAATGGAAAATATTGTGAAAAATTGATTATAGACCATTTTCCGCAACGCGTGCCATAAAATCGGCCAGTATCTTTATTATCGGTCGGTATAGTGATTTCAATTAATGATAGTTCCTTAACCATTTTTAATAATCCTTATCATTTTTATCTATTCGAAATAAATGTTGTATTAAATTTTTGTTGTGGATTAAAAATTATAATTAAAAAGATTATTTAATGTAGTTTGTTTTTACACATATAATTGTCCATTGTCAGTGTTGGATTTATTAATAAAAATAACATGACTATAACCTTGTAACGACTAAAAAATCTTCATTTTAAATACTTTTTAAACAATTAACAAATATTCACAGACTAGAAAAGTGCAATTTTAGTGTTATTGTATTTCATTTTAGCGGACATTGGAATTCCTTGATTGTTGTTTGAGATAACTGAATTAGGCGATAAGCTGATTTGGTTCAGTTTTCCAAAAGTAATACTTGCTTTAATTATATTAATGTTGTATTTAAAAAATATCATGTTAAATATACTGAATGGAATTTTCCTCTTATTCCCTATCGTATACGCCCACGCAAAACAGAGCTTTAACAAAATTATTTATGACATTTCGTAATGGGAATGGTTTACGATATTGCCGTGGATTAATACCAGAGTAATCTTGCTAGTCATTAATTTAATGAACAAACGGAACATTTGGGAACAATACTGGATCGTAGGGGTAATTTTTCCTTTAACGTCATTTTCACGGCCCACAATTCAATGGCTTTAGAGGTCGATACTTTCAATGTCAACACTAGACTTGGCTAAATTCCCGGAAGCAGGTGTGAAAATTGAATTTCTAGTAATACACGTGTAGTTTACTTTCAAGTGTTTCGTAATCTATAACTCTGATATTGAGTAAAGTGCATTGCATCTGTATATTTGTGTCTATCGATGAGAGATAACAAAATCTTGCTAGTGGATGTTATAGTTGCATTACCCTGCAGTCTGCACCTACTATGGGAATCAGGTGTATTGTGCTTATTTTGTCTTGCAGTATATAAAAAAAATATCATCATCACCTATAAAGCGCCATTTACACGGGGAGAGTTTCTCGCGGCGGGAATCGTATGCAATAATCGCGTGACATAACCGCCATAAGATAATCGTGTTCTGACAATGTTTACACGATGCAACTTTTTTATATCGGTACGATTATCGTATCTTCGAGGCGAGAAACTCTCCCCTTGTAAATGTGGCTTAACGGTGAAGGAAAACATCGTTAGAAAATCCACATACCATAGCGATTTGTATGAATTTCTATGGTATGTAGTCTGTCAAACCGCGCTACGCCAGGGTGGTGGACTATATAGCCTTACCCCTTTCGATCGTAGTTTCGATTGTAGAGGAGGCTCGTGCCCTGCAGTGGAACGTATATAGGCTGATAAAGATAATAATCATCACATTGTTAATTGGGTCGTTGTTGTTGCAGGTCCCATAGTATCGGCGCTATGCAACAAGTTCGGTTGCCGAGCGGTGTGCGTCGCCGGCTCGTTGGTAGCAGCGGTTGCCTTCGTCCTGTCAACATTCAGCAAGAGCGTCACTATGATGATGATCACCTATGGATTGCTCGGAGGTAAGTTCTCGGAAATAAGCTATTAAAATAATACCTCGTATTTTGTGTTGAAATCTCTATAGTAGCTCATATTATCCTGTTCTCGAATATAGTGATGTTGTTAGTCAAGTAGTCGGACTCTTGTTTATGGAATACTGATGTGATATTTTGATTTATTCTTAGAACTGAATAATAATTGTTTATTGTATATGCTGTATGAACGATGAGACAGACAAACCATTATTATGTATTAGTCAATATGGTAAATGACATAACATAGCCGTTTCGAGTTTGAAGATTATACATTTTATTTATTGAGTCGATTATTACCGTCACGTTTATCTGACTGGCCACAAGATTTATACCAGACCATGTATGTTTATGTTAAATTATTGGTTTCTACCAGGTATACACAAAGTACTGAATATATAAATTATCATATATGTAAGTATATGCTTAGTTTCGAGGTATTCAGACACGTGTTGTACATATATTTTTACTAGTAACTAGTGCATTTTATGAGGTAATTTAATCATTCAATAATATTATTATGATGATTTTGCCCTCATTCGATGTATACGCATAATGATACACTTGTTTGGTTAAATTAAATTATTCTCGTTTATTAAGGTTATAATTTGTAAATGTGTAGTATGTTTTTTTCATATATGTAACTCTATTTGATTAGGTATCAATACGTTCAATACAACATCAGTTCACACTTTCGTGTTTGAAAACGTGGCGCCATTACACCCGGCGAATCTACGACTCAATGCGGATAATTCGGTATTTGCGTTTACTTTACAAATAAGTCGATCGATGGCAATTAGGCAGGACGTTGTGGCATGTGAGGTTTCAGTGTTTGGCCTAATTGCTCTTAATTCGTCCACCGCAAGAGACCTTGTATGTATAGGCGAAATCATCAACATTTATTGTTATTCCTAATTGAGAATTTCAGTGATTTCTAGAAAGTACTTTTCTGCTGGAATAATCTTCTATTTGTGTATATATGTATATTATCTCATTCCTGAGTATGTGTGTCTTAACGCATCACTTTTCTCATGCTCTGTGCCATATAAACCCCATTACTCCTCTTGTCAACTTTATTACCGATTCATTCCGTCCGCCATCTTGCTGAATTGCCAATTATAGTCTACACACGGATGTTAAATTCATGTCACAATTTTGAAATTGTTGTTCACAACACATAAATCGCGAGATGGATGTTTTAGGAGCTATAAATACTGTGTACTATTTTCGGAGATAATACGAGTGCAATAAAACAAAACTCAGCGCTAGTTGGAAACGTGAGCGTTATGTAAACTTGGCGGTGGCTGGCCTTGGCACATTGGCACGGATACGCCATGGCGTCGCCGAGTCGCGTGTCCTTCGAACCTTGGACTGACTCAGTACCGCGGGAAGGATATGGCAGCGGTTCAGATCATTCGGGTCGTGTTCCAGACCGGCAATTAACACCAATAATAGACGCGATGTGGAGGCTACAATGCTATTTACAGACGTTCTGGGAACTAATAGAGTCGGTGTTAATATGGTTTCAGTTTATGGTGGATTTAGAAAATTATCGGATAAATGTAAAACACAATTACTTGAATGGAGTGTCGAGTCGGTTTGCGATCTTTGAGTTCAGTCAAATGATTATCGTTCACCTAAAATGTAAAAGATACCATGGTGTTGAAATCAAGGAAATTTGTTAAGATCTTGCACAATAAAAATATATTTGGAGTTCACCAACTTACAGCAGCTGATTAACGGTTAGCTGAATCTTATCATATGATAAGTTCGTGTTCAGAAGTGGGACATAAAGATGTAGACTGAAAATATAAGTAAAAATAAATTAATACTTTTTTGCTTCTTAGATACAATGCGCTCAGAGAAATGTAGGCACTCTTGTTATTTTTGTTTTTCCGAGTGACAAAGACAAGCGTCTTGAGCGATTATGCACTCGCGTTCGTGTTGAAGTGTTTGTAACCTTTCAAAAGCGGCCACTATAGAAACGTTGAAAAACCCGTCGTAATGACCTGGATCTGCCAGCCGCGTGGTTCACTCAGCCGATCCATTTTCATTCAGAGCATTATGTAGGTATTTAGCTATCAAAGTATAGTTGAATTCCCCTTTATTCTCTTTATCTTCATATTTGTTCATTAAACACCCTATCTATGCTACTCATTTTGTTGTTTTTCGTTGAGTCAACATAAAGTCATTTTTTTGCAATATCACGGTGTTTTCTTTCTTTGCTATATATAAAGAAGTTTTCATCGTCTGCGTCAGAGTGCGATGTACACAATTAAGTTATTTTTGGTGCAGTACGGTCTGTTTTTGTAACTTTAGTGCTTTCAAGAGAGGGCATTTGCATTTCTGCATTACAGCTTTTCTTATTAACTGCTGCGTGGGGAACAGAATTCGTTGAAATGCAAATTTCGCGTTATCAAAACTTGTACAAACAATTCCTTGTTCATTAAATTTTGACAATGAGACTCGTCTGTTTTATTTGTTGACTTTGTTTTCATTTATCGGTGCAATAAATTATATTGCTGATTGTAAAAAAAATGTGAACGAATGTCAAAAAATATTATCGGAAATGCGTAATAATCCATGTAAATCCTAGCTAGTCGCTATGTCTTAAATTAATTTATGTAAAAGACGCATGTTTATCACGTAATAAATACAAAAAATTTCGAAGAATACGTAAAAACCTACTTCCTTCTCTAAAGTTGTTAAAGAAAGAACTTACAGTAACAATAAATGATAGCTTTAAATAAATGTAAAACACTAAAGATCACCGCTTTTAGAGTTAGTGAGCTGGGCGTGTTAACAGCCTCCATTTAGCTTGATATATCGTATTGCGGATCCACTGGGAAATTCCGAGAGCTATCAATGTCTAACTGCACTTGTTCTAAACAACTCACATCTATTGGTTTCTAGAACTAATTGAATGCTAGAAACATGGTAACATAGCAAAGATCCTGGGAGTTTTCAAAGAACTCTCTTTCTTTGTCCTTTGGTTTCATAAACACTAATGTATTTGCATTTATATCTATTATTTATATCGCTTCTTGGTTTGTCTATTAGGACATTATTAGTCACTAATAGACCCTTCGGCCATTACGACTTCTGGACTTCGATCCATTTACTATTTATACACTTCACATACCCTCAGTTGATTTACTGATATTATTCCAAGTAATTGTGCCGTCATTATAAAATATATCGTTCTACAAACATTTAATGCAATTATTAACCCTACGGGATTGGTATGACGCAATCCATTTCCTACGCATTTTTTTTATCGATTTTCTGCAATATCTGTACTGGTTATTGTATTACCACTTGAATTAAAACTTTAATAAACATCTGTGCATATTTGTTTTTAATTGCAACATGTATAAGGTATTGTCGGATAATTGCGACTGCTTTATTTGGATTTAATCTGGATCAAAATGCACGCAGAAATGAATAGTGTGTAATATATGTATAATTATTTTGCACTTCGAACGGTTATCGATGATAATCTATAATCCTAGTCACTACAACTAAGAGATCATTTTCCGCATTAATGGATGATATCAACTGCAGTTGTCATTGTGAGCATGAATATCTTGTTATGACGTCAGTAAATCGGCAACTTGTCAGAAATCCCAAATCGCAACAATCAACTCCACGTCAAATTCTAGCATTGTGAGGGACTCTTATTGTAATTTCCCACTGGGCCTCAAAGTGCTTCAAACATTAAAACCGTTTCAACAAGTTCTTTGTTCTCTCGAACCCTTGAAACCGGCACCACAGCTCCGTGTGTGAAATTGGACATATGCCAATACAAACCTGCATATTGCAAAATGACCTAACTAATGGCCATTCGCAACGACTTAAGTCCTTTTGTGAACTAGCGGTAGGCGCGCTTTCCATTCCACATTATGTTATGCTAGCGATGTGAATTGCTGATAGAAATCGACCTCTATAGTTAGGTGTGCTATAATACTAGTCCCGGTTTTCCGCGATAGGTTCCTGCATTGTACCTAAAGGGAACAACCTTGCGTTCTATTTCCTTTATGTTATCGAATGTAGTTAAGGAAGAGTGTAAAACGGCTATAAATTTTATATGCACCAGCTAAAAACTAAAACGTTTCTTGTTAGTAAACAAAGCGCACATTAGTAGTTATGTATGTATATGTATTTGCGTTCGAGAAAAGTGTTCTTGGTTCTTCTCGGCTAGTGGGTTATATTTTATTACCAACATCAATTGCATGTCCTTAGCAGGAGAAATAAATATATTCAAACATTAAAACTAAGTAGCACTAGTTACCCGATTTACTTTATGAACTAGAATTAGTCTTATTTATCTATGCGAAGGTCAAAATGACGCGCTATTGGCGTGGTGCCAGATATCTCAGACGATACGGCGCCATATACGACTATGGTCTTGTCTAATTGTAAATTTACTAACAAAAACGAACTCACAAAAATGCTTGAAACTAGTGTCAGAAATTCTATGGGTAATTACCTGTGGCTAAGTTCCGATTTTGAAGCATAAAAATGCATTATATATATTCGCATTCTATTATAATATTATATTTTGTTACTCCAGTTTTATTGAAAGTTCATTCAAAGCAATAGTGTGATTTTCTTGCGTTTTGTTTTCATTAATTAGCAATTCCCATTCTTCACATTGACAGTTTCGAATTTGCATATCTATGCAAGTTGATAGCAAAACAAAAGAGCTACGTTCTTACAATTTCCTGAATATGTAAAATGTACATATTTGATGTTTGAAAAATCATTAGCGACTCTGTTTAGCACCAATTATACCGCGGTTCTTGTTGGCAACGCGTATTGAGATCATCGTATTTCAATGTCGAGACCATTCGGAAACGACCCGTCACGTTTATGAATTACACACATGCATGCATAATTATTACGATTTTCCTTCCCTAACATCACCTTTATTGTTATGTATCGTGAACTTTGGCTTCTTTTATCTACTAACATCTAAAGTACAGTAATAAAAGAAACGTTTTAATTGTATACAGCGGTAGTAAAACGTGCGTAAAATCCATAAAAGAGCGTTTATTGCGTGGAGCATATACAAATTTGTATAATGAAATCCCCATTTTTCAGAGCGCTGTCAAACGTTCAGTTCGGATCGCTGATTGGAATAATTGAATCAGAGTTTGAGTTGTTAACGATCTATATCGCGCAGTATTATCAAGCTTCTTACATTTTTGTAATGTGTCCAAGAAGTAAATGAACATAGATTAGGTATCTTGATAGTTTTCATAAGACAACGATAATCATTACTGATAATGTAAAGGACATTTGATAAGATTTTGTAATCTTGTGCTCTAGTTTATCGAGTATTGTTTTGAGATGTAATAAAAATCAATAAAACTATTTAAATATTTTATTTAAAAATTAAATTTGAATAGAACATTATTTTCAAATTGTGTATTATGCAATACAATTGTCATGTTAATATTTGTTGTATTCGCTTATAAATTAGCACCCCGAAACGAATGTGACAAAAACCCAGACACGCTCACCTGTCTAAGCAACTTGGAAAACAATTTCGCCTGATTTCCGTGTAGCACACTGCCCTACTGCTCCTCTTTCGTTTGCCCATTCAACCATTGTGTGCAAATCGATGATTAATTAATTTGTCGAGAAAAATAATTGGAATACGCGCCGGAAAATGACGCATTTAATAAACGAGTAGCATCGACCGCTTTGCAGCAGGCAACAACCCATGTGTTCCTTTGTGCGGTTTCAAATAGCCATTTGTGGGCCGACATCAGTAAACACTGACTAATGCAATATCATATTCCAGATTCCACAGTGTATGCGCATTTGGTGTGATGGCAACAACCAAATTACTAAATGGATTCGTATTGTTTAGATGTTTTTAACAGCGGGATCGATTTTACGCATCGTGTAGAAATGTAAAACAGAAATGATTCAACCCCACTTACCGGTTAAGGGTTAATATGCGTGACTCACGTAAATATTTAACAATCCAGTTGCATGTTCTTATTTACAATAAATTAATGTCTATTGTGCATTACTAAGCGTAAAGATAACCGAAGGTCAACGGCAATAAAACTAGAACGTGATCCTGTGTTCAGGAAAATTCGATGTAGATTTTTTTTCAACTGACTGCCCAGAACAAGTCCAATGACCCTTTGAATTAAGCTCTTTATAAAAGGATTATTATGTTTGGCAATGCACACGATAAATGCCTCAATGACATAATTTCGAAGTCCATTGTTTCGTGTTCACCGGGGTGGATTGACCACAAAACAAAAAGTTTGTATATAAATTTTCGTTTTCATCAACAGAGTTGAATGGTATAGTTTACTTATGTTTGATAAATCTACGCCACTGATGAAGTAATTAAAATACTTTACACACGATTTGATTATAAAGTCTGCATTAGTTATTTTTATGCATTTATGATTTACTTTAGTTGTAGTTCTATAATGAAGCAAAGCAACTGAAATAACATAGCACTCCATGTCCTAATGTGATTACTCGTATGCTCCTCGTCTGGTGTTCGTAAATTGAATAAAGAACTGTAATTTGGTGTGCTGCCAAATTGGTGACACACGTATCACAGCATCATTTCTTCAAAGAAGATAATGAAGTACTGCTTGATTTATAAGCATGAATTGCATGTAGTAATACGGTTTTAAGATGTTGCCACTTGCCAGATATTGAATCAGACACTTCTCGGAAATCATCAGTGTGCAACGGTCGATATAAACAAAATTATGTGACAGCACAATATTAACAATAACCTTTTAACAATTTCTAAAAACGTATCTATAAACCTACATATTATATTCTCATTTTACTTTATTATTTGTAACTTTTATATGCTCTCTAGGGGACACTAGTGACTAGAGACAGTATAGTTATGAAATATCATATGGTGGTTTGAATTAAACTCCCCTAATGCTAGTAAATGCGGATTGATAGGATAGTGTTTAGTCTAATGTCAGAGTTATCAAGCTACACATAGAGAGTACCTGGCGGGGCTTAACGGATGCTTCCGTTGTCAAACGGCACAAATAGGTCAGCGGGTTAATGAGCTCCGAGGGAAGATAACACTAATTATAATATCTCATCTGACATTAAAAGCAAATATCGTTGTAGGTTTTGCCTATTTGTAATCAAATTATTTTATTGAATTCTGCTTTCGTGTTTCAACAAAACAATGCATCATTGCAAAGATGCCAAGGATTTTCAAACTTTAAACATTATCAATTATCTTGAATTCAATTCAACGCTTCCTTCTGTTCATATTTACGTGCACGAGACAACAATGCACTTCATATCAACATTATAGATTATCCGATGGCATAAATTTACGTGTTCCCAAGATCGTACTTATCTGACACATCAAACTAAATTATTTATCTATAAAATCGCACGATAAAATATGTTTAATTAAATACCAGACTTGTAATCGATCAAAATATTTGGTCATTGACAATACGAGTAGATATCATTTAATTAAGCTTACGTGTGCTGTGTCTGCACTATAGCACTGAATTTCAAAACTAACTAGAGTTGACGATAATGAACAATAGACATACACATTAGCGATAAATGTGTGTAGTGTATGGTATGGGACTACCTTGGTGGCGCAGTTGTGCTAGTGTACGATAACAATGCTTAGGTTTCGGGTTTGAATCCCGGGTAAGGTGATATTTAATTTTTTATTAATTATCAGCCCGGAGTCAGATATTTGTGCCCGATATGGCGATACGCTCGTCCCCCTATCACATGATAGGACCGAACACACAACGTGAAACGTGGATGTCTTGGAACCACCTTTACTTACCCCTTCTGGAAAAAAAGACGTGATGTGTGTTTGTTTTGTGTGTGATTACTACATTCCTGTGCGAGTTTTATTTCAACTTTAGAGTTAAACTTTTTTTTTTGTAAGCCCATATACGTCCCACTGCTTGGCACGGGCCTACTCTACAATCGAGAGAATCGATTGAGAGTGGTTAGGCCATATAGTCCACTACGCTGGCCTAGTGCGGGTTGGCGGACTTACATACCGTAGAAATTCTTTAAAATCGCTACGGTAAGCAGGATTCCTCACAATGTTTTCCTTCACCGTTAAAGTGCGTGGTGATTGACTATCAATACACACATAACTCCGAAAAGTCAGAGGTGTGCCCTGGGATTTGAACCCTCGACCACCGTGAACATATAGGCAGCCGAGTCTGGTCCGTTACCAACAGGCCACCACGCACAATATTACATGCACGTTAAACTATTTGTGTTTAATTTCGGCAAGTCTTAACTTTTAGATGTTGCTTTATCATTGCAGGTATCGGCTTCGGTATGATCTACCTACCATCAGTAGTGGCGGTGGGCTACTACTTCGAGACGCGTCGGTCCCTCGCCACCGGTATCGCCGTGTGCGGCTCTGGTGTGGGCACGTTCAGCTTCGCCCCCCTCGCTGCCCTACTGCTCAATGAATTCGGCTCATGGCAAAACGCGAACTTACTGCTTGCTGGCTTGATCCTCAACTGCGCTGTCTTCGGCGCGTTGATGAGGCCTCTTGTGTACCCCAAGGTAATTATAATTTAAGTTTGTGAGGAGGTATGATTCTGTAATTGACTTATTGAAGGATTAGAAGAATATTTTGTTGGTAATAAAATATCGTCAATTCATCATTGCACTAAATCAAATTTAAAATTTGCTAAATATTGCAACAGATTTAATAGAACAATCAAAATAAAAAGCCGTGAAATATATCAATATTTTTTCCACGAAAATACGTACCTCTTGCAACAAGGATATGTATTTTTCCTCTGCATCATAACACACTTATTCTAACAATTAATGCTCACCGCAATATGTAGGTACAATGCTCTGAGAAATCGTATCAACACGCCATCAAGAAAAACCACAGCTAGACCTACGTTATCGTTTACAAACATCCGTTTACACATATACAGCCTTATTCATAGACAGTTCTAAAACCTATTTTAGATAACGAATGTTTTGTCCCTTTCGATTGACTTTTAATTCAGTTGAGCGAAGAAGACAAAATATTCGATAGCTAAAATAGGTTTTAAATTTGTCTATGAATAAGGCCGATTGCGTATAGAATGTAATACCTAAATGTATTAAGGATATCTAATACAAAATATGCTCTAATAATTGCTTTAGTTTTACATACGTACGTTAAGTACTTGTCTGATAATGTCGATAAGCCGCGAGGAAAAATCACGAGAGGCGATACGATGAAGTAACATAAGCATTATTTCATGCATACTATGGATTTAAGGACGTGTTTTATTCGCAGCGGAAAATTTGTATGAAATTAAAACCGATTGTAGTAATTTGTTTTGGTATAATTAGAGACCAAGATGAATTTAATAATATTGTTTTATAGATACGAATTACCATGGTGTGCCGGTATGCTAAAATTTAACAAGCAACGGCAAAGTCATATTACTCATAGTTATGAAACTTTGATGACAGTGCTTTAATTGATTAAAAGAATGTAGATATATTATTAATGCAATTTCTACTTGTTAGAATCGGTGTTGGAACGGTGAAGGAAAACATCGCGAGGAAACCTACATACCATAGCGATTAGTATAAATTTCTATGATATGTAAAAGTCCGCCAACTGTACTGACAGTACAGTACAGATTTAGTATGGCAAGGTCTAGTTTCATACACTCAAATGCATTTATACTGATTAGACTCAACACGTATGATAGCAGTACTTGTAATAGCTTTCATTGCAGATTATTACTCAAGTGCGATGGGTTATCGAGCCTTGGTTTAATGTGCCATTCATTAATAAGTGCTTTCATGTATATTTGTAGTTACTTATGTGGTCTTTGAACTATTTACTTTACACCTTGAAACTAAGAGTAGTTTTGTGTAGTAATACCAACACACAGTAGTAATTAATGTGATGGAGTTCGGATAGAGTACCGGCTGAAGAAAGATAAAATGATGTCGGCTAAATTGAAACCGAATGTAGGGCAAACCGATCTTCGAATGCGATCTACATGGCTTTGATGTTTATTACACCTTGTGTATGTTGGTTGCTATCCGGGCGCAAACATAAATCTAAACATCTAGAAATTGCGTTATATTTTCATTACTTTTCGTCTTCTCTTTTGCCATCGAGTCACTTTATTTGAGATCCTGGGCATATGTAAATAGTTAAGATCTTGTTACAATGGTAACAACATTTATTCAAGGGACAATCACTTCTATTTTGGACCACTGCAGTTCGTGCATCATGCCAATTAAGGTCACACCCTGAACTAGATTCTAGGTCAAATGTTCATTAGTTTCAACTGGACGACAATTTTTACAGTCATCGGGTGAAAAGCCACTGCTGCAACGTATGGCTGAAGAGAAAAGATTACAAATGGAACGAGGGTCAATCGGCGGATCATACTTCGTGGTACAACTACCTGATGGCACAATGGAGAAGAGACTGAAGGTAAGCTTGCAGGAATAGAATGAATTCAAAAACAATTGTGTCACACAATTTGCAAAAACAGATTATAAGGTTTTAAATAATTAATTTATCATGGAGCAAATTAACAAAGTATAAATTTGGTGCAACTTGTTTTACTTCCTTTAGTTTAAAGAGTTTATTAAATTATGCAATTTCTTAATATTGTAATACCTACGAATTTAAGCTCAGAATTCACATTGATGGTTTTTATAGCGACTGGAACGAATCTTAAACGTACTGTGCCAAACAGAACTCGATAATCCAAGGAACAACTAGTAGAACGTGCAACGACGTCAAAAATGCTGCTTATCGATTAAGGGCAAAAAGCTGCGGAATGACTCCTGAAATGCACAGACACAATTAAAGGTGTCACAGGAAACCGCCGATTAAATATGTAAGAGAATGTTGTAAATGGTAAAGAAGGCCTGAATTTGAAGGCCTAGTAGTTAGTACGGCGAGTGCAAAGTCGCAAACTGGTGGGCGGTAAAAGTGAGGAGAGACAGTGGTGCGTGTGCAGGCGCCGCTGAACATCGACCCGGGCGTGCACTCGTCGCTGAACCTGGAGGCGCTGGCGCGCGTGCCCACCGCGCCCTCCATGCACGCCGTGCCCACCGCGCCCGCGCTGCCCACCATCACCGAGGCGCACGTCGTCGACGTCGCGCCCAGCTACAAGGTGAACCTCTTCGCACGGACCCAGGACCGGACATATGGAGCTGTCTCTACATTTCCTATCATGATCATGCCTCTTGTGCTAACTTTATCAACTATGCTTGTCTTTGTACAATTGGATTCTGAACGCACTGTAGTGAGAATCTGGTGCAACCTTTGATTATTCCTGCTTGAGTTCCTATCGCCTTCATGCTGACACGGATCCAGGAACGGATTGACATTGGAAACGTGGATTTTACATACATCCAACGTGGATACATCCATAAGGATGTAGAGATTATCGAAACTCAGAAATATCACCACAATTACAGTGGTGATTTTGCTACTTTTTAGCAAGTTTCTCTGATGGATATTTGGACAAATAAAGCACACTAAACGTGTGGGAGTTATTACGATAACTTTACTGGAGTCACTTACTGTTTCTTTATGACAGGATTAAAGATGCACTTCATTGCTGTCGGCGTTATTTTGAAATAAACCTTCCTTTTATCCTTGCACTGCTGCTTTTCTCGCACCTTCTAACCTATACCTGCTTTATTGACTAACATTTTGACTTTCTAATCTATTTTAAGGTTAAAATAAATTAGAATTAGTGTAATGTTTTATGTAGTGTTTATCATACTTTTATTGGAATGTAAAACCTGAAATTGGGATAAAGAGAATTGCAGCATGGAATGTGAGAACAGATAAGTTGTAGTAGTGTGGTGAGAAATGTAGTTTAGTTGATACAGCGGTTCTAGATTAATGGAGAGTCTTCCTCCATGTACACAAATTATTGATCATGCTTAAAACGGACAGGAATCGTTATGAGACCAGAATAAAATGTATACAAATTAATCGGATGAAATGGACTTACCTTTATAGCAAGAGCTGTGGTTCTTTCTACCACATATTACTGACAATACATGGGATAAAGGCTTTGTAGAACAATTAATAACCGTGCATGACTAATCAGCGTAATGGAGTGCTTTTATAATTAGCGTATCTATATTATTTTGCAAAGAAGGTGGGTTTAAAAAAAATGGATCTAAAAATAATTTGTTGCATTAACCTGTAAGATTATATTTGGCAATTTAAAAATACCGTCTTAATTTAAAACTATTTAAGTTTCCACACCGTCACAGATTGATATTCTAACATTACGGGATGAGATATTTTTTCAACCTTATATATTATATACTAGCTTATATGTTTCGTTTTTGATTCTAACATTGCATAAGTAGTTGTAGTTGCTGTAGTACAGTAGTGAGTAGAAGCACAGTAAGTAAAGGTCCTTGTGTATGATAGAGTGAGAACGGCAACGTGACCGTGAACCCGGCGCCGGCGAGCCAGCCGCAGCACATGTCCCGCAACGTGTCGTCGCCCGCGTTCAGCGCGCAGGCGCCCGGCCTGCCCAAGAACGGCTCCGTGCCCTTCTTCGACAGGCAACGCAAGCAGAGCACTGGAGACAGGTAACTACTCCAATGCTCTCTTACGGCAGAAATTAATAAGCGATCCCAATACCTATCCAACGATCGATCTCGAAAATAGCCCTATCAAAACACCTCATGTGGGCGTGTCGACTATACCTTGAGCCGATTGGTCTATTTTCGTGATTGATTCTTAATAGACAACAAAATTGTTTAGTATTATGCACCGTTAACAACATATTCAGTGATATTTAATGTTAATTAAATACTTCCATTTGCACTTACATATTTATTTCTACGTAATATCTATACTTATTTATTTTATTTTATTTTTCACGGAAGACCAACAGCTACTACATTATATTAAACAAATGAGAAAAACACAAATAAGGCAATTAAAGGTCCTCACTAATATACAGCTGTATATGACAAAACACAAGTGTGAGTTAAAGTCATACAAATTATCGACTAATACAACAATAGTAAATACAAGACATTTAGGTCTTAATTATACATACTATATTATATAATTATATATACTGAGGAACTATTGATTTAAATATATGAGTATGGCAGTAAGCCTTTTGATCACCCGGACCTCACAACTCTGTGGTATACGATTTGCGAAATCGGTGGACTCTATGGTCTAACCCGTCTCAATCGTACTTTTAAATGTAGAGGAAGCCCGTGCCCTGTAGTGGGACCTAAATGAACTGATACATAGATAACAAGTAAGATTAGCCATATTCATGATAATTTATTTGTTTGCAGGTTCAAGCCGTCCTTAGCCGCTATCAAAGCAACATCCAAAACATCAGTGAACAGCCAATACAGAACTGCACCAGATGTAAGTATCTTATCAAAACAGTAGGTAGATTTTTAACGTTAAAGTATTTATATATAATTCGGTTTGATAAAAGTATAATAGTGATTTGAGCGGGTGATGTAAAGATTTATATAAGACAGAAGGTAAAGAAAAAAAATGAACGGATTCACGACGGATACCTACTGTACGCGACAGGTCGCGATAGTAATTTTCTAGTGATGTAGTATCACGTTCCAAGTAGTTTATACTTATCGGTATTTTTTTGCAACGCAATGACATGAGAGTAAAAATAATGAAGTCAAGTTTATTATATGCAATACAACAAAAAAAATCTACAATTTGTTACTGATCGATGTCGATCTTTCGATGTCTACACATGGAAGATATATGAGAAAAACTATTATGGGGAACTGTATGTATACTATATGTTGAGAATGAATTATTGATTTTTCTTTAGCTTTAAAAGCTACGCCAGTCATTTCAATACACAACAATGTATTACACAAAGAACAATGTGAGCGGGATCGAAATCGATAACCGCGGTCGATGCGGACTCGTGCAGCACTAGACTAGGACGGCGCGGGCGATGTGCGGGGGTGCGGGGCGTTCCATCCCGTACACGTCATGTCATACCCCGATTGCCATGCCTGCCGTTTACTATATTATAAATATACGTTATACGGAATACTGGCCAGAAGGTGGAATAATTGTAGAAAATATGTTTCATAGTACCTTTTGCAACAGCCATCATCCAATTTTAAAAATATCACAAAATACTTCAGTTTCATGTAAATAATTTTCGTAACCGCTGTGTCGAAATTGGATTGAACCCAAATAAATTGACCCACTTTATGACGACAGCGTTGCGTTCTGTCGCTTCTATGTGCGAGTGAGTTGATAATGGTAAACACTAGTAGGACCTTGAACTCTAAACAATCCGTTGCCAAATCGAACGTTCATTTGGCAAAACTCCAAAACACTTTTGTCTTTTTCTTCCTGTTTACAACTACATATGTTCGCTAGCGAAGTATACAAAAATTATTTGCACCATTGTACGTTTCCATCAATACGACTCAACGACAGAATGCTTGCACGTAGTAAATTGTTTGAAAATAAAATGTTGTCAGATATTTATACAAAATTGTTATGAAACTAAAAGCGTGGGATATTTCTAAATATATTTGTGTGACACGCTTTTAGTGACTGGATGACATTCGTGTCCAGAATGTTCTCTTTTAAATTCTCTACAGATTTTACCACACTGATAAGTTTTTAATAGTTTTTATTAACATTTTATCTGTATTCAATTATGTAAGCGCCATATTTACTATTTCGATAACTTCCATGTTTTTGAACTGCTGTCAGCATTCAGATTTAAAACAACTTAAGACTTATTCGAGTCCTGGGTAAATTATATGAGAATTTTTTCAATTGAAAATGTAGGAAAACCAACCCAGCAACTTAATTGTATACATGCTGCCACTAAGACCAGTGACACATCTAGAACATATAAGTTATATATAAGTTCGGCACGGCTCGGTTCGAAGGAAATTTTGGGGATGGAAATAAACTAAGAACTACAAATACTAGTGGTATCTCCATCTACCCCTTAATACCAAAAAAGATATGACTAATGAATAAATACCGTGTTATATTTACAGGGCGACACAGAAAGCCAGATGTACACGTCCAAGCTGTCAGTGTCAGGGGGCCGTGAACAGGCGCGCATGGTGCGTCCGCTCTCGCGCAAGGACATCTTCTACTCGGGCTCCGTGCTCAACCTGCCGCAGTACCAGAGCCAGAAGTCGCTGCAGGGATACAGGAACTCCGTACTCAGCCTGCCGCAGAGCAGACAGACGGGAGACCTCGAGAGACAAGAACGTCAGTACTTAAAAAACCTTTTGGAATTCAAAAAAATAAGTTTCAATAGATCTTTTAAGTGGCTTCATGAAGCCTTTTGAATGGTTGCATAAGAAATCTTAGATGGTCATATAAGATCTTTTGAATACTTGTATAAGGATATTGTTTTTATTGCGGTGAATGGCGAGATGAGCATCCCATTCGCCTGATGGTGAGCGATACGACCGCTCGTAAACAGTAACAAAACCTTTTATGAGGTTGTTGTAAAAAACAACCTCATAAATTATAAAACAATGCTTGGCATATTCCACTGCTCTCGTCACCCTAAGACGTAAGATGATAAGTTGTATTATGTCCTATTGGACATAATGTAACGCCAGAGCTACAGCTGGCTACAATTTCCTTTAAGCCGGATCTTTTAAAAATAAAAATAAATTGAATGTGTTGAAAAGATCCCTGAGGTGTCCTAAGATCTTTTGAATGATGTTATAAGACTTTTGAAATGAATCCATGTGGTTTTTTAAACGGTTCCACAAGACCATTTTGAATAGTGTCTCAAAAACATTTTAAATGGGTTCATAACGTTTTTTGGATCGACTTTGTAAGACCTTCCGTATGATTTCATAAGATCTTTTAAAATGTATCATTAGACCGGTTGAATGGTTTCACAAGACGTTCGAAGTTGTCTTACAAGATTTTCTTAACGGAGTTACAAACTTGTAATTATTTCTTTTACGCATATTTTGATTAATTACCTTACGGTTGCTGTGTGCAGAGTACGACCTGTGTCCGTGCCTGCGGCTGCCGGGCTCGTTCAAGGCGGCGCTGTCGTCCATGCTGGACGTGAGTCTGCTGCGCGACCCCGCCTTCATGCTCATCGGAGTCTCCAACATCTTCGGCATGGCCGGCCTCTACGTGCCCTTCGTCTACATCGTCGACGCTGCGAGGCTCAATGTCAGTCTTACACGTGTGGCTTGCATGCTATATGTGTCATGTGATCATTAAATCCCATTTACACATAACCGCCATAGATTATCGTGTTCTGACAAACGTTTACTCGATGCTACTTTTTTATATCCTTATGATAATTGTATCTTCGAGACGAGGAACTCTCCCCGTGTATATGGGGCTTACTCTCAGCTACAGGAAATCGACATCTGAATCCAGACATTAAAAAAATATTTTCACTGCGATATACTCGTATTTGAAACTGAAAATGCATTATTATGCAGATTACAGAAGTTTTACTTTAATTTCCAAAAAAGTATATTTAATTTTGGCACCCCGATAGGTCATTACAACTGAATCAACCACATAAATAAGTGTAGATAATTTGTATGATCAAAGGATATTTAAACTACAAATATTGATAACTCAACGGAAATTAATTTAAATTATTCTAAAAATAAAGATTCCGACGAATTGAGAATATCCTTTTTTTGAAGTCAATAAATAACAAATCGTGCGTAGTTTCTGACACACGACTCAACCTTAATCTTGAGTGTATTTATTGATTTATTATCTAAATGTATTTCTATAATTGTTGCAGGGCGTGGAAGGTTCTCAAGCGTCGTTCCTGCTATCTATAATCGGCATCACGAACACGTTCGGTCGTATAATCTGCGGCTGGGTGGCCGACTTCCCCTGGATGGACTCGCTGCTGCTCAACAACGTGTGTCTCGTCGTCGCCACGGTAACTTACTATTTTCTACACCGATACGACAAACTGTAATAGCGATACATTCCAAATACACTTCATCTCTCCCCTGCCGACACAGGGATGGACCCGAAACGCGACAGGTCACTCACTATAACGGGTCTTTAACCAATACATAAGGTGGTCCTTTCCGGGCGGTTACGAAAATCTTACAACTGCCTCACCTTGCTTCAACGTTACTTTTATGAACATTTAAAAATTATAAATATTTTTACATACATAAATATATAAACACACGCCTTTTTCCCAGAAGGGGTAGGCAGAGGTGCTACCAGAACACCCACGTTTCGCCTTGTATATTCCGTCCCACGATGTGATAGGGGGCGAGCCTATCGCCATATCGGGCACAAATTCCAAACTCCGGGCTGATAATGAATAGAAAAATCCAATATCACTTTGCCCGACCCGGGATTCGAACCCGAGACCTCAGCTTTGCAATCATACCGTAGTACCACTACGCCGAGGCAGTCAATAAATAAATATTTTTAATATTTAAAAAATATAATTTGGTTATGAGTTCAAAAAATAATGTTATACTCGTACTGCATCGATTAATTTTGTTTCGCTTATCGACGAAAACTATTCGTGCATACGTTTTGTATGTACATATTCAATATTTTTTCACTTTCTTATTTATGGATTTTTTTTTCACACGGTCATCATCAGAATACTCATAATAACGCTTGGAATATTTTTTTAAACATTTTCAGATTTCAGTGGGGGTGACGCCATTCTGCTATTCTTATGGTGCATATGTCGCAGTGGCCATAGCTTTCGGAATTGCCATTTGTGAGTATTTTATCAAGAATTACAAAAATTCGTTGTCAATATTGACTTTGTTATCTAAGGTTTTCTAACTATTAGTGCGATTGTTTTCGAAAGAAACTAAGTAGAATCGAATAGAGGTTTTCAGTCATTAGTTTTCAATATCTAGAACTGTATGTTTATTGATAATCGTGATTAGTGTTCATAATACCTAACATGAGATACTTTTCAAATACGAAAGTAAAGTTTAAGTTTCACTTCATCCGCGTTAGCAGTTATGTGTGGTTATTTCGTTGTTTTTTTAGTGTATTGGTAGTTTGTAAGTTGTAACAAGCAACATACGTTTGCAGCGGGCTACATATCGCTGACGTCGATAATCCTGGTGGACCTGCTGGGCCTGGAGAAGTTGACGAACGCGTTCGGTCTGCTGATCTTGTTCCGCGGCGCGGCCGCCATGGTGGGGTCTCCGCTGGCGGGCGCCGTGTACGACGCCACGCACAACTACGACGCGTCCTTCTACATGGCCGCCGCCTTCTTCCTGGCCGCCACGTTGACCTCGTTTGCCGCGCCACTGTTCCGCAGGTAATGTACTCTCCTCCTTGACTCCATTTCCTCGTTGCTGAAGGTCGTGACCACGGCCGGTATTAGGGTAGGGTAAGGCGAAAGGGCGCCGAATGCCAGGGTTTATTGTAACCTATTCTGTGCTATTATTTATATTTATGATTTACTGTTATTTACTTGAATAAGAATTGTACTTAAAGAGGTCGTAGAAACGTCGCCCAGGGCGTCGTTAATGCTAAACCGTTACTGGTTGTGACCCCACCATGGGCAATTTTTTCTTTAATGATATTACGCCATCTGGGTCTGCTTTTTGCGGTGCTTAAGGCTTTGTGTGCTACTGCCAAGAGCGATGCGGAATTGATCAAACCATCGTCACGAGTTTCGACCTCGTGCTCTCTTTCTCTTCCCTTCGATCTTACCGATGATGACTAGCTTGTAAACGTTGTCATCCTTCGTCCGTACTGTACTGTACTCCATCAGCCCATATACGTCCCACTCCACGTGGCACGTGTTTTCTCCAGAATCCACAAGATTGAAAGGGGTTAAGCCGTATGGTCTACTAAACTAGCCTAATGTTACATACCATAGAAATTCTTAGAAGTTGCTATAGCATGCAGGTTTGCTCACGTTATTTTCCTTCAGCGTTATAGTGAGTGGTGATTGACTATTATTATACTGTTGTAACAGTACGTAATAGTCCAGTGCTATACAACGCCTTTAAAAGGGAGGTAGATTGAGAGGGGTTTCACATATACTTACATTTTTAGTTTGTATATCTTTAAATGTTCTCTTATTACAATTTTTCACGTATAGATATTGATTTTAATTTTGGTGAAGCATGTATCTATCGACACTTTGTCAAACTTAAAAAAAAGGCAACTGCGTCATTATCTATGTATAAAGATACCATTGATAATGGATGACAAAACATATACTTTGATATACATACATTATATTAACTCATATAGTATTTTTTCAAAAAATAATCACACTTCGCCCCACAGAAAACCGGAGGAGGTAGTTCAACCAGCAGACGTTCTATCTCCCATCGACGAGGACTTAGAAGAAGGCGAGGAGGAAGACCCCGATGACACGCCCATCACGATGGGTGCGGCCCTGGCACGCGGCCCCGGGGGCGCCGCACCCCCCGCGCCCGCCATCACGCGCACCGCCGCCTCCCCCTCCGACCCTCCCTCCCCCGACGCCGCGCCGCAGCGGGAGAGCGTGCTGTAAACACACACACCGCCACCCCCTCCCCACACACACACACATTCTCCATCTGTTTCCGTCCGGCTCGAGAGATGGCGCCTCACCTCGCGTCACACAACACACTTTTGTAAATTAGAGCGTGATTGGATTCGTGGCGTTCCCGGTTTTGTACATTTATAATGGAATAGCAGAAGTTCTGGAAGATCTACGTGTCTTCTAGGATCCGTGTGGACCGACCTCCTGTGAGGCGGAGAGACGAGATCGTTTCATAAATCCCGTTCGAACCCCCAATAATTTCTACAAATTATTCGATCTCATATCTATTGGCGGTCTCGACTGGGGTTTCTCGGGACGGTCGTAGCTAATAATTCTTGCGTTAGGCACTTCTAGTGAAGTCTTAAAAAAAGAGTCGATGACAAAATGATGCAATTTCGGACGATAAATGTACAGTGTTCTAAATTATTGAAAATGAATCATTTTGTTATTGTAAAAAAAAACCGCTTTCCTCGTGAAAGTGGATAAAAAGTTACCGTAATATAATGTCGACTTGAAACTGTTACATCAGGAATTGACTGTGAGCAATAAAGCGTCTGTACCAGCTTCGTGTTAAAAAATAAGCAAGATTGTCGAAGGTTCTTTATTCCAACGTGCCATATAATTGTCGTGGTGCTTACGTCAATGTATTCAATGAAATAAATAAAAAAAAAAATACTCAAAAAGAACTGAAAACGTTTTATACGCAAAAAAATGTCAAATTGTTATAGTACTTATGTCAAGTACTTAGAAAAAACTACTCTTCGTATAAAAGGGTTTTCAATTATTAATCCCGTAACTGACAATAAAGTATTGTTCGAAAAAACGCCTAATCAAACTGGAGAAGTGGACATGCATGTTTCAGTCACTGTAAATAATTGCACAATTAATTGTAAATATTAATTGAATGTAGTTAAGAAGTTTGGAAATTCTGAGTATAATTGCTGACTATTCTATTAGTACACTATTTCCCATTCGAAGTTCGTGTTAAATAAAGAATGAACTGTGTAACAGGTGCGGATATGGGTCTTATCCTTGGTAAGAAACTGCCAAAAAAAAATTGTTGTAATAAAAAAAAAAATTGTGCACAGAAGAGAATATTCTACGCGGCGTTATAAAAAGGATGGGTGGATTATTGCCCCCATTAACTATGCTCAAATCGGCACCTGTTGCTAATTATGTAAAACCGAATTGTAAGTTAACAACAGGACTGCTGATCTGTATGAAGGCTATCTATATATATTTTCTACTCGATGTATGTCTTTGTAGTTTTTAAATCTGCCCGTTCCAATTGCTAAGATTTTCGAGCTTTGCTTTTATCTTGTGACGAAGTGGCGTCTACACTACGGATGTAGTCTTCGTAGTCACTACGATTGGTTTTGTGAAGATTTTCGTCTTATTGAGGCTCTTAGATAAGCACGACGCATATTGTAACGTTTTTTCCGCTATATATTTTCTGTGTAGTACATGATGTACGCGTGCCATCGTAATGAACAACATATTTGTAAAAACGTTTGTAAGTGATAGAAGTGAGCAAATGTAACGCAGTCAATTTTGTGTGCATCATTCTGTACCAAATACTAATTCGTTAGATGTCACGAGAGAGTTGGCTGACACTTGCCACGTTAGCGTAGTTGTGCATAGAGTATACACAATCGATATATTTTTGTCATGTAGGTATGGGTATATCAATTAAATAAGTTATATCGACAATCTTCGTATGCGCAGAAACGTGTATCTACCGTCGACTAATATTAATTGTAAAACAAATGAAATATAGGCCTTATTGCCCTAACTTTATATTTGAAATACAACAAAATATTGATGCTATTACGTTAATAAGTAACGATTTCATGATGTGTCAAATTGATGTTAAGCTGCGGTCGCCACAGTGATGGACTTGTAATAACCAATGGTTGAAGTTCGCACGTAAATGATACGCGTGGTGATTGGTTAAAATATATTTCCGCGTATGAAATGATCATCTGCGCAGTTACGTCGTAATAACTTATTTAAATGGTGGTACAATGTGTCGATAAAATTGCATAATTTAGCTTTAAGCGTTAGTGTACTTTATGTATAGGGACGAGGAATGATAGGGCTAAGGAGAGGTATTATGTGATAATACGAAAACCGTTAATAAAATGATTATATTGTTTTTTAAAGGACATGTGTTTGTAATGCGTAAGTTAATATTTTGTTTGTAATTAGAATAAACTGGGTATAAAGTTCAAATTGTACAGATGTGTATTGCGAAATATTCAAAGTTATGGATTTTAATATAACTGTTGTTATAGCTTTATGTAAAAACCAAAAGTGTTATTATTGTGTTTAAGAATT
Organism: Theretra japonica; assembly: GCA_033459515.1. Classification (NCBI taxonomy): domain Eukaryota; kingdom Metazoa; phylum Arthropoda; class Insecta; order Lepidoptera; family Sphingidae; genus Theretra; species Theretra japonica. The sequence continues at coordinate 10,128,382 of CM065949.1, forward strand.
AAAAAAATATATAGGCGATGATAAATAAAGTTACAACTGGACGCATTCAATGTATCAGAATTCTATTGTGTTGTCAGAGAGATTGTATGAGAGATAGAAAGAAATAATCGACGTTAGACGATTCATTTCTCAAATAGAATGTATTAAATTATAGGATATATGAACATAATTAGCAAAAAAAATGTATTTCCAACGTGTAATTAGTTATCATATATTGTGTATGTCATTCAGTATTGGCTCAAAGTATTCATTGTTTTGTCAAAATGTTAGCGAGTTCACGCGTGGGTCATTGTGATTTTAATTAATTGAAGTGTTGCGAATATTTTCAATTATTGCATTCGATGATGCAATAATTGAAGTTTTTAGTCCGTGATCAGGTTATAGTCCCGTACATTGGAAGATTCTAGAAACTGAAGTTAATTGAACATCTAGACATTTCCAGGGCATAGACTACACGTATTGTGTGGTCAGTGCTAGTATGTGCGTGGTTCAGAAGGGTTACTCTATGATCCGAAACGAAGTTCGAATGTTCGAACGTCGTAAGTAAAACTGTACGAATGTGCCTAGGCACTCCACAAAGTATTCGAATCCTCTATTGCACGTCGTAACCACAAGCTAAGTACGGAGTGAATGATAAGTATCATAGGACATAGTATTGATTTTTTGAAGTGGAAATCTTATACCTTACTTCGGACGTTCGAACATTCGAACTTCGTTTCGTATTATAGAGTATCCCCCAGTAACTAGACGGCGAGTGGAGATCATCGCACGCAGTCAGTACAACATGCAAAGCTTATTGTTGATAATGTCCACCGAAAACTTTTGTAAATAACGGATTCATTAAATGATAATGACGACTGAGGTATATTGTTTGATTTTATTGCCATGGTTAACAAATATATTGACCTCGTGTTTGACCAAAAAGCGCTGGTTTGATGTCGTCACAAAATCATGGGAGTATGAATGACAGGCCGAAAAATGGAAATATAAGAGAGAAGGTACTCTGGCTCTATGTGGGACAACATCAGATAGCAACCACGTTATCTTCTGGATGGCTGTATCAGTTTAGTCTACGAGATCTATAAGATTAATAATATACACCCAAGTCACATACTATTGAAATAAAACGAAAAAAACATTTTCGTGGTCCGTGACCATGAATGCTGTAAAGTGATCGAAACGTCGGGAAATTAAAAATGTAAAAATTTATTAAAATTCGCGATAAAATCCGTAAGAATTCGTTTTATTTTAATGTGCAGGTAACATTCGCGTAAATCTAAGAAACCATTAGTCACATACATAGTCCTGACCCCACACTAAGATCAAGTCTTGTGTTTCTCTTGTGTCGTGGGTATCCGAAACTATGAGAGACTTTTTGGTCTCACAAAACCCAGACCCGAAACAAATACCTGTGGAACACAAAAATATTTGTCTCAGTGCGGGGATCGAAACCGCGGCCCCATGTTTCATAACCGACGTCTAACCAACTGCGTGGTCACCCACATTTCTAAATCATTAATCAAGTTATTCCCGCGATCTACCACCAACGGAGCCTAATGTAATAAAAACAAGCCGTGTACTTATGTCCATTAACTTGTTGAGTGGCGTCGTGAGATGTAAGTGAAGTGTCGATCGCTCACTGCAGTTATCTCCGCCTTCGTGTCACTGCACGTGCTTCAATTTTCCGCATTATCCATCATTGGAACATCCGCGTTGGCCACTTAAGAAAAATTACTAAATCCACTCCTCGATACTTACACTCGCAGAAATGTAGACAGCGACTTAAAACTTCATTTTATGTTAGCTTGATTTTCCATTCGTACTGAAACGAGGAACCGGCTAATTTGATCGATGTTGAATATTAAGGACGGTATATTTATTTATTCACGACACGTTACCCGTTATTCTATCTAGACAGTAGGAACTAGGTACATGTTACAATAAGTTGCGATATAGTCCCCAAGTTCTCGATTCGCAGACAGCTGCTAGCTCGTTACGTCATATTAAGCCTAAAAACATGCTGAAACATAACATCAGTATACCCGAAGAATCGCTGCCAATTCTTATATTTCTGTTGTACCATCAATAGTAGTTAGATATATTTATGTACACAATGATCCATAATTGCATGGTTATGCAATTATGATTACACAGCAGTCAGCAATCGCAGGATGTCCGAAAGCATATTTGCGGGTCGGCTACATGAGATTTTTCTACTATACCCTAACTCTATTAAATCGGTCGCTACTTCAAAAACTTGCTAGAGAAGAATTGACGACAAACACCACTAGCGTTATACATATTCTTCTATTATTTTTAAAATAATCCGCACTAACTATGGAATTGGAGTTCCTAAATACAGTATTAATTAAACATTTGGTTTATGAACGTTACGCTTCGTTTGCATGCCTGGCATCAACCTAGCAATCCTATTTAAACACGTATATAAAGCTGCCGTGGTATTTTAATTAAATTAAAACACTCAATAATTAACAATTTTAATTACGTGTGCACCGGATTTTTAATTATATCCTTTGATAGAAACCAGATAGGCACATACCAAGTAGGTACCAAAACATCCGGTTGTGCGTATCTACCAACCAATGTTTACATTGTACAAAATTTATTAATATTTTAACTACTGGCTTGTAAATAATATTCCCTGATCAAGTTCAAGCTGATCTCATTATATTTCTTGGTAAATTTAACCATTAAGTAGATACGTATCGTGTTTCAACTAGTAACAACGTCATTCTGATCATTAACGTTATTGGTTCGTCTCATGTACCTAGGCGTCTTTGGTAAATAGCCCCGAGGCCGTCTGTCGTATCATTTTCTATCAATATAGTAACCGAAGGAACGAGTGCTATCATTGAATGACATTGTGCCAAATTGACAGACATTTGTCTATAGGTTACATCGGACTTCATTGATATAGACACCGGCCGATCTTCATAATTAAACGACGCGACGTCGGAGTTCCGATTTACAAATATCTAAACACGAGTACATCGTTTGAATTTCGGGTGGATTGGTTCGTATTGGCATAAGTTGACCAATTGACCCCATAAATTGGTAACGGCCGGTATATGCGTATGCAGTGACGGGTTAATACATTACATCAGTAGTTCAACACTTTCAATTATTTCTAACTACTTTAGGAGCGTAAGAATTTATGTTTATGTGTGTGTCCTTGGCTGTCTATCCTATTGTAACGGAAATAAAATTTGAATATTGCAATAAATTATAGAACTATCGACTTCTCTATAATAGTCGTATAAGTATTATTCATGGACTATAATATAGCTGACATGTCCGGCAAAGCTGTGGAAGCTCCGTATATCTAAATAATGTTAGAATTAGTCCATCGTGATCATCCACAGCCACGGATGAGATGGTAATCTCTCGCTGGCGATACAACTATGACAGCTTGCGCGTAACCTGCTTTACCTAGGTTCAAGTCTAACGCGACACACAAGCTTAAGTTACTTTGATGGCTTTTGCATCATCGTGTTAATAAGTTGTAACCCTAGGACGGATAAACCTTTTACCACCAGCTGTGTCACACAATCACGGTAATCGCACATATCAAACGCAACACAAGACGTTGGTAATTCACGTGTATTTGTCCACGGCAGCGATATCACCTAACTAAAGCTGGCTCATTGGTACTGTAACTTTAACGAACTTCCGCATGGCTGTAGGTACCATATCATCGAACATCCACAACTAATTAAATACAAATATAAACATTGATCAGAAATATGAGAGTAAAAGGCCAAATTAGGGGATTAATTATGGAGCGAACAGCTGAAATTATGGGGCTAGACAGTTAAAGGAGCAAACGAGACATGCTCGGAGTATGCCATTTAGCGCTTTATAGTCTCTGGCTAACCATCCTACGCCGGCATACCATCCAAATTTCCTGAGTGATCGTCATTACTGGTGGCACCAGACATCCCTTGTCGAAAAGCGCCCTAATTTTTTTCCTCCACTGCCCAGCACAATACCTGCCAAATGTCTTAGGTATAGATATTTTTAGTTTGTGAACCACCTGACGGGACACTGGCGTAATTTAGTGGGTTAAACGAATATTAAGTCTTTTAAACTTCATGATTTCTAATATAGATAATATTACATTAAACTGGATACGATTAATATACAGCGCATGACTGATAAACAAAAGATATTGTATATAAAATGTCTTACTTACGTCTTCCTTGTTCCTACTTTCAGTTCCGCTATTGGCACGATCGTGATTTTTGCGCAGATAAATCACTATGCCTACTGAAATCTAGATTACGGATGTAGGAATAATATACTCACTTCTAGGTAGTGTATATTTTATAATGATACTTACATTTAATATAGGTAATTATTTATAATTAGTAACAATGAAATACAGGGAAATCGAATAAACTTTGGAAAATAAGCTAATGCATTATATAGCATGCTGGATTTTCCATTATATACAACTGTAGGGCACGGGCCTGCTCTAAAATTGAGAATACAGTTGAGAGGCTTAGGCCATTGTCAAAGAGTAGAATAATATATGAAGGATAATATATGTATCCACCACGCTGGCCTAGTGTGGGTTAACGGACTTCACATCCTTTTATTTATTTTTATTGCAATTTTAACAAAACAATTATAAAAAATAACTGCCCTACATTCGCGAGGCATACTTAACAAATTTCCCCGAATTTCGGAAAAGGGAACTGACCTCGTATCGTATGCTTCAAATTGTATAACGTTGAATGGTTCATTTTAATGTTTTATTGTTCAATTGCCGTTATGTAATTTTCTACTTGTTGACTTAATCAAATTCTGAGATTAAAATCTTGCATAACCCAATAAATTCATGCAAGAGCCGTCTCCAAGGCGCAAATGGAAATTTAAACGCCACGTTTCATGATACGCATGAACGTTACTGACATTAAAATGTAAGCACCGCTAGCGCACTAACATATTCATAAGTATTGCCACGTAGCGTCGGTGTACTAGACATCTTGGGTGGCTCGGCCCCAGACTTATTTCATGCAAATTCATCGCTAAATATTAATATTTAATAAGCGTTATAACGCTTATAACACTTGATATATCAAAGCTAAATAATGTCGAAAATCTATTTTTAGTACGTTTGAAATTATAAATTATAGATTACGATCATTAAATAGAAAAAGGAAATAAAAACATACTGCCTTCGTGACATGTTTTAGTTTCGTTACGAAAATTATATTAGTAACAGCTCTTTATGGATGCACGTACGTGTGTAAATAGTGATGTACACCATGAGATCTATTTATCGATAGTGTGCATGCAAGGTCGTTGACCGACGCGTCTGGTGCAACCACGCCGCAAGTTACATCAGCCGCGGCCGGCCTTGTCCGACACGGAACAATGACAAGCGGCGTAATTTAACTAACGCTCTTGGTCGTTTCAGGTGGCGCCCGCGTCGCCTCGTGTGTATAAACAAAATTTTTTGCAAAATTTTCAAATGATACAACCAGCCGTTATTAGTGTTATGGCTATATCTTCCCATACTTGTCAGTCTTAATAAACCAGTCTAGTTGTATATTAATCTTACATAAATAAATATATATTTTAGATGTATATAAAAATATTATATGAAAATATCGAAAATATTAAATTTTCTTGTAAGTACAGATGTCGTGGTCACCCTACAAGCTTAAAATACTCTGCCGCGTGGCTTACATAAATAACTGTATGAATAAGAGTTCTCATTATATTTTCTTCAGCTACGTAAAATATACATATAGGTATGTACACTTGCATAATAGCATTTGGCGTCAGAGTTCTCATGAGTGTATGGTTTACGCCTCAATTTACGTCAACAAAACCGTTTCATTTTTTATTTCCACAAACTCAGGAAACCCCCTCGAGTATAAAATAAAAAGCAAACGATTTCACTCTTACTAATATTTTGTGATGACGTCGTAATCTTCATAATTTTAATTTTTAACCTTGTACTTGTTAATAAATTAGGAATTATCTTCACACGGGTTTATGCTTGTACATTGAGGAAAAACCTTTAATATAAATTAGGTATATTTTTACGCAAAAACTTCCCAGTAATAAATCGCAGTTCAGTGTAAATTATTATAAATTTAAATTATTAGATTCCCTATAAAGTGTCTTTTCAAAGACCTGTCGCTTATTTTAGCATAAATTTAGGTACTGCTAAGTGCAATTTTAACCCAGCAAACAGGCACAATTAAACCGCAAACTCCTTTGATTTTAAAGGGTTATAATACTGCTGATGACTATATTAAAACAATTCTTTTTACGAATTACGAAAAACGTGGATTGCTAGTTTTAAATTTCAAACGTATTTTTACACGATGTTTCTAGTATTTTTCCAAGTCATTTGTTTGATAATTTAGTGGAACTAATGGTTTTTTTTCTGAAGTTTTGCCAATGTTCTCTCATTTTTTGTGCTGTTAAAAGATTTGTTGTTTTTACTTGTCATTCGTCTTGTACGACGTAATTTAACGTTGAACTTGCATCAACTTCTGGGGATTTCCTTGATTTATAGCACAATTAATTGTTTTCCATTATATGTATTTATAATGATTAAGTATTATAATTATACTAGAAGCGATATTTAGGCCTTGATTACTTTTTAATTCATGGTTGCTATAAACCATTGCAAAATGGTTGTATTTATGCATTCGTAGGTACTTTGTAACTTCAATAGCATGAATATCCGGATCGCTTATAGTAAAACACAAATAAAATATGCACAACTAATTCAAGCTCAATACTATGTACATTGAAAAAATCTAAATAGGCTAGAAAGCAATATTTAATTGAAAAACAATATTTGAACATTAATTAATTATTTTACAGCCGTTATATTTGCACTCCGTTGTGCATCAGAGTTCCCGTTATTCGTACGCAACTAATTAACTGGATATTTAAACGGCTTAATTAAGATCCAAACAATAATATCTAATGTGTTGTTGTTTATCGAGAATTTAATTATATTCCGGTTATCTGCTTACGTTGATCACATGATGAATGCTATGCTGGGTGGTAATATGTATTATTTTAAAATGATAACTTGTTTATCTATAATATCAATGGCGTTTCGTCCCTGTAGGGTTAGGCAAGGGTTTCAGCTAAACGATACACAGATCCACGAGCTTATTTCCGCCCAAAGATAACGTAGCGGACCATGCCATTAATTTCAGCCCCGGTTAAAAAAATGCATATTTTTTTACTTACAATGTTTTCATATTCATAAAAACAATTTTGAAAACAAATTTATACATATTGCAATGGCCCTGTAATAATGAATTATAATAAATATTGTAATAAGACCTACTTATTATTAGGTACCTATAATCCATTCCACGTATAAAGTTTATTATTTAGTTTTAAACTGAACTGAACGGAATCATTTCGAGATCCTAAAACATCGCTTGTTATAAATTCCGAAGAGGAATTTATTGATTCTGCAAACACAACTGTCAATGTATATACGTTTATGCATTCAATTTTCTTCGTTATCGCTGACGACAATAAAACAAGGCACACCTTCCATTGAAGAGTTCACTCTTATAGGGTTACGACGTCTCCTATAACGGCAGCAATGAATCAACAAGCAAAAATGTTCGCGCCAGTTAATGACGCATACGTGAATGATGTAATAATGCACAGACTTGCACCAGACAAGTTCTTGTTAAAGAAACATTTGAACTTTTATTAGTAAAAATGCAATTAAATTGCATGCAGAAAGTATTTTCATTGCCTTGAAAGTATTTAAAAATATTTTTTGTATCGATTACCCGGAGAAATATTGTTTATGCTCGAAGCGGAAGTGATTGAAATAATGCAATACATAAATATCTGGATTTTATAAGTCATGTCTCACTTCATCACTTTTTTTTGGTATCCCTACCAATTAGTGCGGGACTTGTAATCGATACTTTTATCGATAAACGTAAACATCACGCGAGGAAAAACAATATTTAATTAAAACTGAATGGCTGGGAAACTGCTTATGATCACAAATTCATTATTGAAAGATTTTCCACGGAGTGGGTAAAGCGGCCAAGGCGCAGTCGATAAGGTCAGATAAACAATAAATTGACGAATAATTGTTCATTAGGCATTTTCTTAAACTGTTCTTAATCTATCAGTGAATTAATATCTTTATCTATTCAGGTTTCCGATACTCGTAAAACAAAAACCATTAGCATGCAATGTATGATATTAACAAAGAAAACCGCATATGTTGCAGTTAAATAACAATTATGTATAAACCAAATTAAATATTAATATAACAAGAAAATAAAATTACTTATATACCTAATTAAGGATTAGGTACGTTTTTTAAACCATTACAGATCGCTATTTAAATTCACGCACCAAAGCAATTTGGACACACGTGCTCCGAGTATTTGTTTTAGCTATGTTCATATCAATATGTCTATACAATAATTAGTAACCTAAAAAAGAAGGACGTAGTTTAACCTTGCTTGAGATCATCTCTGATGATGCAATCTTTGTACAGTTGGAAACCGCATTAATTGTTACAATAAAGAACCTCTAAATGGCAATTGACAAAAGTGATAGATCTAACTTTTTCAATTACTGGCATCCTTTGTTTCATAGTTGAGGTAATGTCTCAACATTACATAAGAACTTTAGCCAGTAGTGGTGTTAGGGTAGGGTACGATTGAGCACCCACCCAGAACGTTAGAAATGGAAGGACCTGCGATTCCAACTGCTGCCAGCAAGCCTACTTTTATGTTTTTTTGCATGGGTTTAGATGGCAGATAAGAGGTGTTGTCTGGCCTGCATGAGCATCTCGCAAATCGCCTTGGGCACTGGTTCTTGGAAGTGAGATATAGAGCCCGATGGAATCATTTCTTTAGCTTTGTTGTCATTGGAATTAATGACAGACGCTTCGCTTGTCCCTAAAGTATGCAATTATTATTATAAAATAAAATAAATATACAAAAAATCGAAATATGCAGATTTATACTGTTTCTTAACTGTGTTAGAAAAGTAACGAAAAAATCTCGCCTTTTCAGATTATAACGTCGTAACTAATTACTTAGGTATTTTTATTTTTAAAAATAACAGTAATTCTTAACGCATAATGTATTATATCCACGAATAAATTGTTATAGCATCAATGATTTAAAAAGTATATTGCATGTACATATTCCGAAACTCGTTTGTGCAGAATCTCAGCAAGGTTATGGCGACCATAAACCTCATCATAATATGTCCATGGAGGTATAACGCACCGTTTTGATATATTACACAGATAATATTAACTTGACAAAGGATATTTACGACATAATCACAGTTTAATTTATGTTAACCATTGTATACGTTAGTGCAATTACAGTAAAGGTTTGACGCAAACCAAGTAATGTTGCAGTTAAGGTGATTTATTCGTTTCTAATTTAAGCAAATTGATACAGCGACATCTTGCGGATAAAGAATGTATCATTTAATTTTAAAAAGCACGTAAATTGTGCGAATTTCAAATTTCTCTTATTAAAAAAAACAAACTTCCGACAAATTGAGAACCTGCTCCTTTTTGAAGTCGGTTAAAAATGAATATTTGACATGAAAATAATGCCAGCTTTAATGAGTGTTGGTACGGTATCCTGAAACATGGAACGCGGAGAAAGCCTAAAAGCGATATTTATAATTATTATCACGGTGTTCCCGACTCTTGCTATCTCATGTAGGAAAGCGGTTCACTAAACTCTTATAATATTAAATGGGAACATAAACCTACGCAAAGATTAATTCGTCTCTGTTATATTTAAACGGTCGAATAATGTATTAGCATTTAATCAAATCATGACTCATTTTTTGTATCAAATAATGAAGACGCTGTTAAATATTCTATAAATGTTTTATAACAAGGAAACATTCAAAATCAAACGCGAGACAAATAGTCGTTTGTATACAGTTATTCAAAACGGTTATTAAAAGTAATTTTGTAACAATTATCTACGCTATGTAATAAATAATCGCAATGAAATAACTGTGAAAATTTCATCAGCTGTTTCAAAGACTATTATAATTAAATTAATGTACATATTTGTTTTTTATTATTTTACAAATATGATTGACAGATGAACGTGGCCGGAAGATATGGTTTCCGTAACGACATGCCGGAAATTTACAATAAATTCTTGGAAATTCTATAAGACTTGCGTATTTTCCTTCATAGTCGACATTTACCTGAAATTCTAATGTGTCTAAATAATTTATGTTTGTATACAATTACTTTAACCACTTCTCCATATCACTGTCAATATTATTATTAATCTTATATTAAAATCAATTAATATTTATGACAATGATTAAAACTTACGATAGCGATGTACTGTAGGCTGCGTAGGAGGTGGAGAGATGACTTAGATCATTTCAATAAAAACTGGCAGAAGAAAGCTTTGGATAGGGAGGGGTAGAAGAAGGAAAGGGAGGCGTTTGCCCTACAGTGGAATAGTACGAGTATAAATTGGAAAAAAAATGATGTACAAATAACAAGTCATTATTTTTGTCACTATATTGGGGACTATATATAACTAGGAAAAAAATAATTATATGTATCATTTATTTCTTTAATAAAATAGATAAATATAATAGGAAAAAACCACTCAACAGATCCCAACAATTAATTTCGCCAGCGCTTTATTTGTACGACTAAAATTAATTTCAATTTGAAAGACGCAAAGCAGCTTAAGTATATGTGAGAGACAAGTTTGGTTTAAATCCACATTATTAATCTAGATTTGGGCCTTGATGGATTGCATCTTATTAAATTTGTATCTACATACATCAATCAAACGGTTTCGCAACACGCTCCGGTTCGCTGTGACTTCGCCGAGGCCCAAGACGTTCAAACGCAACGGTGCTTGGGCTTATGCGAATATATTGTTCTTATGTATTTTAATATTTCTATATAAAAACATCATCGTTTTCTTGGAGTAAAGCAATGTCAAATGCCAGGGATCGTGAAGTCCTGGCTGCTATTTCGGAGTCTGGCACTCCTCTTTTTACATCAATTTTGTGGACAATGCAAAAGGCCTGCCCCTTAAGAGATATCGGGATGATAATTAACTATTTTACCACTAGTGGCACACCTGCCTACCCCTGGGAATACAGGCGTATGAGTTAACAGATATTGACAATAAAAACTTCTGTCAGCTTTGACCCACTAAATAAACTAAATATTATATTATATGTTTTGTATTTTTTGACGATGAATCACCGACGAAACCACGTATTAAGAAAGAGGCGCAATAACGAAATCTTTAACGGTTGTGTCACAAACTAGACTTATCATTCTACGCCTTGTCTTCTGACGTCAACATTTCCGAGAAACTACGCCTAGCCTAACTAATCTTTTGAAGTAAAGTGTAAAAATGCATTAAAAAAAATTCCAATGACGTACGGGTTTCCTTGTTTTATTCAAGAAAATGTGATAATTGCTATAAAACATATAGCGCCAGTCCTTGACTTGAGGAAAACATAAGAACTTCATTTCCTTCAATAATGACACACATTTATGGAACAAAATGTCCTATAAACTATATTAAAGTGTTGCGGTTGTTATTGTGTACAGAAATAAGCTATTTTTGTATTGTTTGCCTATTAGGTTAAGTGATAATTTGAGCAATTGTTTTTTTTTTGTATTTGTATGACTCATAGTACAGGGGATTACCTCCAAAATGGGAAAATATAATCTTGTTAACAGTATCAGGAAGTGCGTGGTGGCCTCGTGGTATCGGACCAGACTCGGCTGCCTACATGTTCACGGTGGTCGCGGGTTCAAATCCCAGGGCACACCTCTGACTTTTCGGAGTTATGTGTGTATTGATAGTCAATCACTACGCACTTTAACGGTGAAGGAAAACATCGTGAGGAAACCTGCATACCGTAGCGATTTTAAAGAATTTCTACGGTATGTAAGTCCGCCAACCCGCACTAGGCCAGCGTGGTGGACTATATGGCCTAACCACTCTCAATCGATTCTCTCGATTTTAGAGTAGGTCCGTGCCCAGCAGTGGGACTGGCTGATAAAAAAAATCGGGGAGTTTACTCAAATATAAATCTAGAATCCGTTAATAAATATTTTAGCACCCTTTTCCTAAAAATCTATAGAAAATCTTTATACGAAATTACTTAATTGCGTGTTGCTAATAACTCAGCTTTTAGAACGAAGAGGAATAATAGTGAATGAGCCATATAATACTGCGTTTAAAAAAAAAACTAATTGAATGTCAGCCTGGCATCTTTTACAAGATGAATTAATAGGATTATAAGATGAGTCATAGCCCATGTATCCGGTGCACGTTGAGAAAAGAGCAAATTCGTCCTTGTGCAGGGTAGAAATTCAATTACCTACAATATATTTTCATTTCTCCGCTCTTCCTAAACACCCACTACATTAGGGGAACCGTAATTACATTGCCAATCTTTGAGGATAAAGACATATGGGGAGGCGTAAGAATTGTTGAAGCTCTTCGTAATCTCGAGCCACACACAACCACTAAGCTATATTGTCGGCTCCGCATTTTTTTTTCTTTATTAATAAACCACTATTCGTAATTTTATTCTATATAAACCTATTTCGTCTGCTAGGCAAAGGTCTCCCCGCTCTACCTCCACAATTCGCGCACTGAACATATTTCGGGTCACAAGTGCCATTCTTTAATTACTTATAAATAAAAAATACTATTTTAAGGCCGTTTTTATTCCAATTACAAAGAGCAACAAAGCTGATACCACATTAAAGTTACTGCAATGTGTCCGTTTTTTTTTTGTTTTTTTTTTCTTATGGGGGAAAATCCTCGTTGGATACCCGACTATCCAAAATATGCCGAGCATGCCGGACTCCTACCGGCTAAAAAACTCCATGTCTCCATCTGCACTTTAGAGGCACTTTGGGACCTCAAAATGAACACGCCAAAGTGCATCCAGTGCGCGACATAAAGCCACTACACAGGAAAAACTCTACAACGATACTAGGTGGTAGAAACAGGACGATTTCTACCAAGACCGTTGCGTCTCCGTCTTCGAGCGGGATCGGCTCTTTCGCGATCGCGCTCCGCAGCCTCTTTCTGAAGCATTACAGCTTCACAGAAAATGGCCACGGCTTTCCGGTTTGACTCTCCCGCCAGCATCGACTGCAACGTGTCCACATCTTATATCTTTAAATGAGCAATTCTTGTATATATATATATATATAATTGGAATCTCCGAATCGGCTCCAACGATTTTCATGAAATTTTGTATATAGGCGGTTTCGGGGGCGATAAATCGATCTAGCTAGGAATCATTTTTAAAAAATGTCATTTTATTCGTGTTTTATCGATCGTTTTTAAACTGAAAAATATGACTCTTCCTGACGTCTATTGGCGAATAATAATACTATTTTTTGTGAGCAATAAAGTTATTCCAGCAGATGGCGTTGTTAAGTAACACGAAGTCAATGAGTGTTTGCTTTGAGGTTAGGCTAAGAAAATCAATTGTTTATTTAAATATTATTTGTGTCTTCTTAATGCACGTGTTCACTTAAAAATGCCTAAACGATCTTGGAAAAAAACGCTTATAAACAATTAACTTCACGAAGCCGCAACTCGTCTCAAGAACACCTAGAAGAGCATCGTCATCAAACTGATCAGGATTCTCAAACTTCTCACAGTGAAGACTCATTTCAAGGATACCGTCATGAAAATCAGGTTTCTGCTCGTCCCACACGTGCTGCTAAAGTAAGATGCTTGCAAAATTTGACTGACATTACACGAGCAGAAAGGTCTTATGATTTAGATGTTTCACGAGAGCGTGCGGCCCATCGTGTAGCTAATGAAAATAAGGATAATTTCCAAAAAACACAATTTGTAAAAAAAAAAAAAATACCGAGCAAAGCTCGGTCATCCAGGTACTGTCATTAACACGAGCAAAGATCCTTAATACTATCCGTTAATTGGTTATTAAATAAACAAATCATTACATTCTGCCCTCATTTCCCTTCCGACAAGACTTCATACAAATTGCTGTATCACTTAGTTGATAAAACACTTATTATACTCTATTAAAAAAGTTAACGATCTTACAGCGGCGGATGTGTGTAATTGGCCGCCGGAATTTAAGACTACTGCAACTGATCTGATGATGGTTGAGTAATCGCATAAAATCGCTTTCATAAATGGCAGCATTTAAATATCAAGCTTTTTAATATTTAACACAGCTTCTTCTCTTTTCACAACATTTATTTATAAACTCGAGTCTATGTCCTCAGGCGTAGGCAGTAATGGCATATTTTGTTGAGTTTATTTTCATTCAAAGATGTGTTAGGTCAGCCTATCGCCATATCGGCCACAAATTCCTGACACCGGGCTGATAATGAACGGTAAAATCCAATGAAAAGAAAATAATTTATTGATTCCATTAAAATGTTTAGTTTAGATTCAGTAATTTTTTATCTACCACCCGGTTCAAAAACCGGTTTTTACTAGAGAAGAACGGGCAAGAAACTCTAATGTTGCTCTTTTCAAAACCAATTTACAATATAGTGGTTATTATAAAAGTTACAAGTTGATAAAAATCAGAACAGTTCATTATTAATTTGTTATAATTTGCAAGTAACATATGTATATTTTTAATACAAATATGTTTACGTTATATTTAATATGGCTGAGTGAAGCGTAGTAGCCCAGAATGAAGAATCAGTATACTCTGTTTCGCCAACGGAGTGAACAATTAATCAATATCACTTTGTCCGATTCACTATGATTTCACTATGATTCGAACCCGAGACCTCAGCTTTGTAATCATACCGTAGTACAACTGCGATACCGAGGCGGTCCTATTTTTATTTTACAGACTTAAAATAATTATATGATACGCCTAATTACATTAAATATCTACGTGACAATAATCAAAAATACACTAACGGTTTTGCTTTAATCATAAAACACTCAACAGGATCCTTATTAGATTACGGATATGGAATGACATTCATTTCAATTCAAAACCGCCCACGTATGTTATTAACGTTTTATTTCCTAGATATAATAAAAGTTCAGTTTACTTCCGTTGTTAGAAACCGATACACACCTACTTATGACGTAGAATACAACAAAGCCGGTACCTTGTTGTATCTGCCCAGCCCAGTATATTATCAGCCCGTATACGTCCCACTGCAGGGCACGCGACTCCTACAATCGTGAGTACGATTGAGAGTGGTTAGGCTGTATAGTCCATCACGCTGGCCTAGTGCGGGTTTGCGGATTTTACATACCATAGAAATGTATAACTCGCTATGGTATGCACGTTTCCTCACGATGTTTTCCTTCACCGTTATAGTGCGTGGTGGCACTATAACGGTACCATATTGCACATTATTTTGTTTAGGTTCTAGCCAGTAGTCATTCGTATTATGAACTTTTAGGTCGACAACATTAACTATTATGTAGAAGACTATAAACTAAATTCCGAAATTCTTAAGGAATTATAAACATTGAAGCAAATTTCGTGTTTCGTGCTCACTACGTACTGAACGATCTTTGGCAATGAATTTTCTCAAGAAAGTGTCATATCAACTTTCAAATATGATATAATTAATTTTTGTAGGATTTTGGAAATACGAGTATTATTTATTAGTTTTATAGTATAATTCTTCTGAACGTCGTGTGTATGCATTTTATTGAGCTAATATATTTGTTCCATGTTGAGCAGTGCAATACGATTATATATGCATAATTTAACCACGTGTGTAATTAATTAAACTCTTTATTTATAGAATTTAATTGATATCAACATTCCATATTTAGTGTCCTATACAGGAAACTGATAAAACATAAGTACCGGTTTTTGTCGATTCAATTTTAAATTTTGGAGATAATCTTAGATTCGGTATTCTAAATTAGTCAATTAGTTTATATAAATAATAATAAATAAATACACCCAACAGTCACATACATAGTTCTGACCCCACACTAAGATCGAGTGTTGAGTCGTGGGTATCAGAAGCTATGAGAGACATTTCGGTCTCAGAAACACCCAGATCCGAGACAAATATTTGTGGGCCTCACAAACATTTGTCTCGGTGCGGGCATCGAACCCGCGGCTTCTCGTTTCACAGGCGGCGTCTAACCAACTACGCAACGGAGGCTGCCATATAAAATCGTATTCCGTTGCTGAATTCTATTTTTGTACCAAATCGGGAAGTGACGCATACTCCCGCGTGCCGCATCTGTTTAAAAATTCTTTGAATACTTTGTGGATCTATAAAAATCTGTAAACATCGATAGTGCATAAAAACTGTGAGCAAATCTAAATAATAGGCGAAAGTAATTATAATTAACTATTTAAAATGAAATGTAATTAATGAATGCGTAAATTAATTAATATCATATTAATAAATTAATAGGACAAATAATTATTTACAAATATTGTACAATAGTATCATTTACATTTTATTAAATCCGGGAAAATTATGGTAATCATAGTATACAAGATGTTCAGCAGTGGACTTCCTTTGCGGATGGATGGAATATGCAAGTGCGTGAATAATTTCGCTGTAATAAATATTTAGGTTAAAGATACGCATTAGCATTGGCACTATCGTCGCGAACGGACGTAGGGCACGACCTTCGCCTTTTTACTTCGTTCAAACTTGTGTAGATAAGCCCTTAGACAGGAAACGGCGGAGTTTTTTTTACACTAAGCGATAAACGTGTTTTGTAAATATTAAAGTTTATTCTACGCTCGCAGTCGTAAAGTGCTCGTTGGCGCCGCCACGAGGTCTTCAATAAAAATCGCTCTTAAGGCTTTTTGTATCCGATGGACTAATTTGCTGGGCGTTTAATTTTAAGTCATACTAATATTTTAATTAGTTAGTCATCTCCTCATTGCCTTATCACTCTAAAAAACATACAAAAAAATTGTAAACAAACATCCAGTTATATTTGAATTACCTCTAGAAAATTCGCCGTAATTGACACAACGAGAAAAAAAATTTGAAGTATGTTTCTTTTGCATTTTATTTTTTCGTGGATTGAATTTGACACATTTAAATTAGTATTTCCTTTTCGTTTCGCTTCTGCTACTTAATATTTTGAAATTCGGTGCCAACTCGAAGAGGTGCGTGAGAGACGTGATGGCCTGTAGGTAACGGACCAATCGCGGCTGCCAACATGTTCACGGTGGTAGCTGGTTCAAATCCCAGAGCACATATCTGACTTTTCGGAGTTATGAGTGTATTGATATTCAATCACCATGCATTATAATGGTGTAGGAAAACATCAGGTGGAAGCCTGCATAACATAGCGATTTGTTAATATTTCTATGGTATATAAAGTCCACCAACCCGCACTAGGCCAACGTAGTGGACTATATGGCCTCACAACTCTGAATTTTACTCTCGATTACAGAGGAGGCCCGTGCCCTGGAGTAAGACGTATGTGGACCGACACAAACACATGCCAACTCGGACCCAATTCCATAAATCGATCTCAATTGCCAAGTGTTGAAAAAGCTGCCACTTAGTATTATTAAAACTATTCGCTTTGCTTACAGTTTTCAAGTGAATCGTGTAGCAGACGGGTCGACGTTCTGCCGAGGCTGTCTCGATATGTTTGCCATATGCGGTCAACTGCGCTATGTGCCGCGTGAAACACTCAACCACACGCTCGCATATGTGCCACCAGATCCTCTGTTAGTGTGAAACACACACCACAGACGAAATGTAATTAATATAATAGTATTCTTCATGTAGAAATGAATGATAGGTGGTCTATATGGCTGCCTGGCTGCCGACTTGACTTGAAATGATAATTGCTTGAGATGAAAGCATAAGTCTGTGACTTTTCAAATTATGTATGGTTTGGGAATTGTACTTTGTTTACTTTAACGGTGGAGGACAACACGCTTAGGAGACACATTTCATGTAATAACATTCCACGGGAATGCCAAAAGTAAGTATCTACCTATGTAATATTCGCATATTAAGTTGTGTTCTAGAAAAAATCTTTCAATCGTATTCCACGCCAAACAGGGGGACAAATATTGGTCAGATTATATTATGTTGTTAGTTTCTCTCTCTCTCTCTCTCTTCAGCCACAGGAAGTCCACTGCTGAACATAGCCCTACCCCAAGAATCTCCATATTGGCCTGTTAGAAGCGGCCTGCATTCAGCGACGGTTGATATTTTCCATTTCTATTAGACAATTCCTTGAAAAATGATTATTATGAAGCGAAAAGTGAGAATCGTAGCCTATCTGCCTACCCCTTCTGGAAAAAAGCCGTGACGTTTGTGTGTGTGCTTGTGATTATGAACATAGTGGAAATTGAATTGTTTAAAATTACTTATAGCTTTATAGTTCACATACCTCGTACAGCAGATTTCCATAGTGTGTACTGGGTAAGTAGTTGGGTTTTTACGCCAAAGTTTGCTCCGAACTCCGCGAGGATAAATATTTGTATGGTTTACAAAATATATTTGTCCGGATTTGGGTGTTTGTGTATGATGATGTATTTGTAAAACGAACGATACAAGAATAATTCATACGCGAGGTAAAGTTAAATAACATACCTGCGTTCTTCACTTCTTAAACTTACGCAAGCCGACTGCGCGGAATTTTATATAAAACAAACAAGATATTAATATGAAGGTTAAGTTCGGCTACCACCTGGACTCATTTATTAAAGTAATGTGATAGTGGGTGTGCGTTTTTTTATTTTTAAAATATGACTCATTTCGGATACGTCAAGCGTTCACTCGCTACATTAAAGATTATGTAAACAAACCGTGCATTTTAACCAAGCATCTGCAATAGAAAAAGTCCAGTGGGCGGGATTATATTTAACGACTAGATTCGGATATGAGATCATCGATGAAAACAATTGCGCTAGAATATCATTTGAAGATTCGAAAACCGAAATAGATAGCGAGCTGAAACTTGCACGATCAGAAAATCTTATTACGTAACATAAACACACGCCTTTTTCCCAGAAGGGGTAGGCAGAGGTGCTACCAGAACACCCACGTTTCGCCTTGTATGTCCGTCCCACGATGTGATAGGAGGCGAGCCTATCGCCATACCGGGCCCAAATTCCTGACTCCGGGCTGATAATGAATAGAAAAATCCAATATCACTTTACCCGACCCGGGATTCGAACCCGAGACCTCAGTTTTGCAATCATACCGTAGTACCACTACGCCACCGAGACAGTCAAATCTTATTACGAGTACAAACATATTCTCAAAAGATGATACAGATATTGTTTTTTTTTTTTTTTTTTTTTTCTATTTATTTTATTAAAGAGGGTTTAATCAAGAGATGATTATGTCACCCTCATTGTATAAACATAATATAACAGTAATTTAAAATCTATTAATTAAAGCCGCTTTAGCTACGTTGTACAATAGGCCCGCTTCCTTTGAAAAAGGTAAAGCGAGTATACTATTACATACACCAATATTATGATTGAACTCAGGCAATAATATCTTTCTTTCCCTCTCGTTCCGGACACATTCCATAAGGATGTGATGTACATCTTCTACGATATTACATAGAGTGCAATTTGGTGAGTTAATTTTGCCCATTAAAAATGCAAATCGGTTTAATGGAATGTGTCCCGTCCGAAGACGTAGTGCAAGAATTATATCCGACCTGTTCATATTGGTTTGATCAATCCACGGAAATCGATGTATATTGGGCTGGATTGTTCTATACCAGATGCCTTTCGTTAATGATCGTCGATCAAAATATTCTGACCATAACTCAACACATTTATTTCTTACCGTGTATAAAACATCATTTAAATAAGGGGAACATGAAATGTTTAACCCTTCATAAGATGCATCTTTGGCCAACATGTCTGCTACTTCATTTTCAAACAATCCAATATGAGCAGGTATCCACTGTAGAATTACATTTTTATTTTTAGACTTAAGTTCCCTAATACAATTAATCACAATATAGGCTATCGACGTTCCACGACTTTTAAAAGTACAGCGAGTAATATGTTGAAGGGCGCTCCTTGAATCCGTAAAAATAACATAATCGCCGCTTTCAAAAGAGTTTATATAAGACAGAGCTTCAGCAATCGCAATGAGTTCAGCGTACATTATGTTTATGTTTTGTTTTATATGTAATTTTACCGAAGTATTTGTTTGTACGTCAAAGAGCGCTGCACCAACGTTACATTTATCTTTGGAACCGTCAGTAAAAATTTTGTAAAAGTGATTGTAAGTATTATTAATATATTGGACACATCTTATTCTAAGTTCAGTACAATTGTATGATCGCTTCGGCTGACTAACTTCGGGTAATTTTGGCTTTATTATTGTGGAAAGATCTATATTAGTCATCCAGGTGTCTAAACTGAACATTTCTAGTTGAGGGCTAACATGTAAGTCCTCATGTTTAAGGTACTGGTGGACGGAAACCAATAATGATTTTTTCGCCCTTGTATTTTGTAACAAAGACTCCAGTTCATCTAATATAGGCATAATGCTATTTTTGGTATAAGATTTTGACGTAAGCCAAAATTTGCCTGCCAAATAATGTCTCCGTATGTGTAATGGTTGTAGATAAAGTTCGTTTTCCATGGCGTGTATGCTCGTACTTTTAATAAACCCCCCTATTAATCTCATAAATACGTTTTGAACCTTATCAAGTTTGTTGAGTTGTGTTTGGGATGCGTTGTCATAAAAAATACAGGCATAATCCATCCTACTGCGAACCAAAGAAATATATAAGCGCCTTAAGTGAATGGGGTGCACACCCCATTTAGGTCCACTAAGAATGCTGAACATATTTACGAATTTGACTAGTTTACATTTTATCTCATTAATATGTTTAGACCACCTTAATGACCGATCAAGCCATAGCCCTAAATATTTTACATGGTCCACAACAGGCAATGACACTTCTTTAACTTTTAGATCAATGTTTTCTCTCTTAAAATGTCTTTTAAAAATGCAAACTTTGCTTTTGGATTCAGAAATTTCTAAGCCTAAGTTTAAAAGAATATTGTATAATTTATTTAATGCCAATTGTAAATTTTGAGTTGCAGCTGTAGTGTCAGTGCCAGATGTATACAAAATAAAATCGTCAGCATATTGCGAAACATAGACCTGCTGTATTTGTTTGCAGATCGACATAGTAGCGATGTTAAATAAAAGTGGAGATAATGGATCACCCTGTGGCAAACCCCGACCGGTACTACGACTCATACAGACGTTATTTAAATTGATTTTAAGGTTCCTTTCTTTTAGATAATTCCAAATATAGTTGCACATCGTGTGCCCCACTCCAAGTTTGTCCATTATTTGCATTAAGCTAACTAGATCCAAATTATTATAGGCGTCATGAATGTCGACAAAACACGCAAAAGTTGGAGTTTTTTTTGCGAAACCAATTTGTATTGTTAAAACTAGATTTGCCAAATTATCCATAGTTGAATGACATTTCCTAAAGCCCGTCGTTTCGTTAGAAAGAAGACCTTCTTTTTCAATAAACCATTCTAACCTATTCATTAGAATGGTATGAAAAACTTTGCAGAGACATGATATCAACGATATTGGTCTCAATTATGATAAGTCATTTAGGTCGCGGTTCGGTTTGGGGACCGGCACAATAGTGATATTTCGCCACTGGTGCGGAACATAGCTTAAATTATAAAATCGATTATACAATTCAAGTAAGATTTGCTTTCCGATTAATGGCATTTTTTTTAACATCGAATAAGATATGTTATCGTGGCCAGGCGATGTATCTTTAGACCGGATAGATCGTTCTAATTCATGAGCCGTAATAATAACATCCAAGTTAGGGTTAAACGAAGAAAAGCATAAGTCAGGAGGAAGCACAAAATCTGGTGTCAAGTTTTGTAATAGATTATGGGCTCTATCCTGATCCACATGATACCTGCGCGAAATATTACGTCCTTTAATCCACTTCATTTTTCGCCACACATCACTGGGAGAAGTATTTTCATCTAAGGATGAACAAAAGGACTGCCAAGACTCATATTTAGCATTGCGAATTGACCTTTGAGCTATTTTAATTTTATCTTTTAAAATAACAAAATTCTGAGGAATAGGATTACGTCTAAAGTCCTTTAGTGCAAGTCTACGTTCCGCGACATATTTTGAGAGTTTGGCATTCCAGTAAGGTTTTGGAGCAAAGTCAGTTTTAGGGTTTTGATTAATTATAAAATTTGGTATATGTAAGTCTGCAGCTATATTGATATACTCTAAAAATAAGTCATAACTAGTCTGAGGGTTTACTGAAAATTCAAATTGAGAAAATAATTTTGTTAAAAGATCTTGGTAACCAACCCAATCCGCTTTTTTGAAATTTCTACGACTTATATTGTTAACTTTTAATTTAATATTAGAAGATATTTTAATAACACAGTGATCACTGCCGAGGGTTTCTTTTAATGGTGTCCAATCAAAATTCAGGGCTATGTCCGAAGATGCCAATGAAATATCCGGAGATGATTGCCGTAATACATTGTTACATAACTGAATGCGTGTGGATGTACTGTTATTTAATATGACAAATCGGTGATCGAGTATTGCATTAAAAATTTGAAGACCTCTGTGGTCTGTTTTTGATGACCAGCTGGCATGATGCCCGTTAAAATCTCCTAGCAATAGAGTATTTTTACCACATATAGAAAATACTTCATCCCAGTCGCGTTGACTTGTTTGAATAGATGGAGGGCAATAAATTGAGATGATGCGCTCAATATCACTGCAATTAAAAATTTCAATCCCTATAACCTCTATTAAAGAACTCATTGGAGCATATTGTAATAACTTTGATTTGATAGAAGAATGCGCTATTATAGCTACACCTCCATAGCTGTCGTTTCGGTCATTGCGATAGATGTTATAACCACTAATTTTAAGTGGACTTGTTGGTTCTAACCACGTTTCATTTAAAGTAGCGATGTGGATCTTTTCTTGTGACAATAAATTTTCTAATGAGGCTAATTTGGGGCGTACACTTTGTGCGTTCCACTGTATAATATTAACTTGGAGCGTTATTTGCGACTTATCCATTAATTAAATCAACAATATTCTTTAATATAGGCCAGTCCGCAATATTATCAACAACTACCAAAATTATCCACTCCACGCTACATTTTATCACATCATAAAGTTTAGCTTGAACACTATCATGCTTCAAAAATATAATCTCTTTTAATCTTGATAATAGTTCGTTGAAATTGACATCCTTACTTTTACTTGTAGTTGGTTCGGCATCAGGAGGATTACTTGGGTAAGAGATATTGTCACCTGGGATTGGTTCAAAACGGAACACTGATTCAAAAACAGGAGTATCCGGTCTCTGAGATCGCTTTTGTCGGAAATTGGTGAAATATTTTGGAGCCTTCGCTTGGTGAATAACAGCTTCTGATTTAATGACATCGCTGAAGGTCGGAATATTGTTGGATTCGGTTGGAGTAATACCCATTACCACAGGGGCAAATTTGCGCTCGCTAACTGGTTCACGTCGTCCATGCATATGACTATCTTGGGGCACGTATAGCATAAGAGCTTTTCGGTATGTGCAGTTGAACTCTGCCATTAGGTCTCTAAGTTTTCGTTCTTTGAGATAAGCTGGGCACGATTTTAGCAAAGCCATGTGATTTCCGCGGCAGTTAACACACTTGAATGATTGAGTGTCGCAATTGTCATGATCACCGCCACACTTTGGACATACTTGACTCTTCGAACTACATGTCTTGATGGTATGTCCGAACTTCCAGCATCTAATGCATTGCGTCACGGGGAATATATAGGGGTCGACTTTTATCCTCAAATCATCTACATAAACGAACGAAGGAATACTCGCACCTTTAAAACACACTTTAACGGCTTCGCTCGGAATCCAAGATTCATCGCTATTATTCTTGTCGGGATTGCGTTTCTTCAGGCGATTGACGGACACAATTTCTATGTCGCTCGGGCCGGATATACCTTTAAAAATCTCTTCATCCGACATATCCAAATCTACGTTTTTAATCACCCCGTAAGAAATGGCCCTATGGAACCGCCATCCTTTGTCAAGAAATGTTTTACATGTCTCCAGGTTTATCGCACTATTCGCATTTATACAATCAATGCGTACTTTGTATTGATTAATGTATTTTAAGTTTGCAATATCTGTTATTCCTTCCGCTTTTAGTAGTTTTGCCAACGCAAATTGTTTTGGCATTTTCTCTTTCCACGTAATATATATTTCAATATTATCCTTCTCTTTGATTTTCTTTTCCTTTTTCTTGACCACAGTCCAGTCTGTAGTATAATTCTCGTCTCTTGACCTTTTTAATGTAGTTGTATAGTTCTTCGTCTCGGATTGTATAATATCTTCATTCTCAATATGCTCATTATTTTCCTTAATCGTCTTATCTTGGTCGTCATCTTGTTCATCAGATGATATATCCATAATAAATATTGTTCGATAGGTACATTAGAAAGTTGTTTACGAGATGCGGCGGCCGGTCCGTCGTACGGCACCAAGGTCACCCTTTGTTAATTACAACAGATGCAAAACGGTGATAATTAACCACACTACACGCCCGTCTATTCCGTACGAATGCCGTAACGCGACTGCAGATATTGTTCTGGCGCCATTTTACTGCTTACGGTATTAGAGCCTTTAAAATTACATTACATTTTCCATCTTAATAAAATGATCCTGATGATAAAATATTCATATACATCAAAAAACGGCCTATAATTAATTACAAGTCATAAAACCCGCTTTAATATATCGCAAGATTTCGCGATCCGGTATGAACCAGTATACATCCGGCATTATTGTGTCGACCGCCACAGATAATGATCTGTAGCTATAAAAAATATGTTGTCATAAAATAATAGGAGAACATAATAACGTGAGCAGGTATCTATATGCGTATAAACGCTAAACTGCTGAAAATAAATCAACACCGGTTCAGTAAACTTTGGGTGAACTATCCACGTAACATTCACTAAGATGCCTTAGAACTATGTCAATTTAATTAAAATTGGGTCAGAAAAAATGCTTGGCCTCTACAATTTAAATCGATGTTTCAACATCAAACAAACCTAGAAAAGGACACAACATTAAATGTAAATAATATTGAGCATACTCGTAAATGTGTTTCCTGTAAGATTTCAAAGGTACTACAAACGCCACCGCACTCTTTCCGTGCTTTTTATTACTCTTAACCGTGATTCATTTGTCCCCGACATGTCCTTAAACTGCTTACATACATTTTATTCTAATTAGAAGGTATTAAGCACTCGCCCACCTTGTCGATGACGAAGTGAAATCCATGTGTAATGACTGCGGGACAGCCACAATTGGTGTAATAGACCGTCGAGTTTAATCAAATGGCTAGACTGAAATCAAACAATGGAACAGTTGATTAGTTTCGCAGATCGGTAATGAAATGTCATGTAATATATTATGAAATCACGTCTCATATTTCATTAACCCTTTTATAACATGTAAGTTTTAAATCAACGCAGCGATTTTGTAAGATTTGTTTAATTCATACGAGGAATAATATTTAGCTATACACGCCGTGGTACTTTGTAGTGGGCATAGGCTCAAGACTAAAAAATAAAACATTTTACTCGTGCCCAATTAAAGATACCTGAATAGATACTCCACAGTCAAGTAAATAAAACGATAACTATAAATATTACGATAGTTTTTCTGTCCTACAAAACCCCAACCCGAAACAAATTCCGCAGAATCATTTGTGTCGTATGACCGAATGTTGAATAGCTCTCGCCTGACTGTCAATTGTTTCATCACACTTCTCCGAAAGATCCAACTTGCGACACGTCTAATTTTACAATTTCTTAAAACACGCCATACAGAAACCATTTCCCTGTGCACAACGTGTTTTCAAGTTCCTTGGTCCTGCAAGGCATTGTTCGCAAGGAAATATCTAGAGAGATGCAGTTGTGTGAATACTAATTCATCTTTCCTTGACATTGTTTTCGCCAAATGATTGACATTTCCGCTAACAATCTAAAGAATTTGTAATGAAACCAATGTCCTCAATCAAAGTTCGACAGCATTCTTTATCCTTAAGCGCCAATCGATTTTAGTGCCACTGTCAAATAGTTTTGCGTAAATGCGTATTGGCAAGTTATTTATCCTCATTGCCAATTAGCCATGTAATTCCAATGGTAGCTTACATGAGACACTTTGTGTTTTTCAATTACTTGACAAGGAATTATATCCCATGTCAGTTTAAAAATTATAAACTAGTACTAGTGGCGTAGTAGAGCCACGCTGTTGTAGCCTTGACTCAGCATGAATGGGCAGCCTTGTCCGGGGTGGTACCACTGTCTCACAGGAGATCGACGTGAAGCGACAGCTTTGCTATCGCGTTTCGTTCGGTGAGTGAGGCTACCGGATGCACAATACCCCTTTCCTCTTCCCATCCTTTTTCCTTCCCGTTCCCCTCCCGATCTGACGGATGTTCACGGGCGGTAGTGATCACTTAACATCAGGTGACTTGCTTGCTCGTTTGCTGGACCTATGCTTTAAAAAACTAAATGTTTTCGAAAGTACGTAGATAAAACTGCATTATGGTAGTGGTACTCTACTTTGCCACGAAAAACTATGGCAATAAAATAAAGATAATGTACTATTTGTCTCAAATAAGAACCAAATTTACACATTTTTGTCGGGTCATGAGAATGTAAGCTAACTCTTCAGAGTAACTACGAAAGGACGGTACATACATATATAGAATTCTCTGAGCGGTGAATTAAATATATTTTGATATACATTTTATTAATTGATTGATTTTATACCATTATTGACAGTATAAGTACGTAAATCTCAGCTTATTTGCTAGTATACTCATGATTTTAGTTGTGCGCAAGGGAAGTAATTATTTGTATAATTATTCCTCGTCCTATACAGTAATACGTCATGCAATTTATTTACCGAGTTGTGCGGAAATGGATCCACAGATAAACTTTGACACCGAGAGCTTTTGTTATTGAAGATATGAAAGTGTCGTAAACAATATAAATACTGTAATTTCTTTGAATAATTACTGAGCATATTGATCTATATTACGCTATGTAGTATGTACGTTCCACTGACACGAATCTTCTTCGACTATTTATGAGAGGGCTTCGTCTACCACACTAGACCAGAAAGGGCTGAGATCTTAAATAGTGTATACAAAAAATGAAAACATACCAAATTATCCATGTAAAGAAGTATAATATATAATTCTCCAATTTATTGTGTAAGGTAGGTAACTCAACTTGAATACGTGTAAAATCATCAAGACCCAAGACCCATGTGAATGAGGTGGTATATAGTAGTCATAAACATTTTAATTAATTTACGCCCGAATACTCAAACGCGATTTAAATATTAAGTTGCACTTAACTACCCCCACTTAGTAAGTACATTTAAGCGGGATTTGGGTAGTTATGTGCAATATAATATTTAAGTGTCGTTTGAGTATTCGGGCGTTAAAGACACAGAATAGGTGGTCTATAGTAGCGTTTGCCAGAGTAGAAACAGTTTATTTTGTCCGTTTTGCAAGAAGCCGCTAATAGAGCAGAGGTATGCGGGCGGATAAATTTGTGAAATAAAACAGAATGTACATTTAATTTGTGCAAAAAGTATTTTCTAATATGAGGTTATAAGGGAAAATGCTGAGGAAAACGACATTCAATATAATTACCAGCGATTATAAAGTGCTGCGACCAAATGAAGTCCCGCAGCGGCTGTTGCGTTAGAATCTAGTATTCTTACAATGTTGCAATCCACTTGCGATCATTTCTAATTAACCATCCCGTGTTTATATTAAACTTTGGCATACACTTTCCCACATTAATGTTTAATTAGAGTTTAAGTAGTCATTATATTCTATTAGAATTGTGGTAGGTTTCTCGTATGTCAGAGGCCGCCTGGGTAGGTACCACCGCAGTGTCTATTTCTCCCGCCAAACAGCAGTGTAAATGCACTGTTGTGTTCCGGCTTGAAGGACATTGTAGCTAGAGTAGCTGGACATAATGAGACTTAACATCTTATGTCTCAGGATGGCGAGAGCAGTGGAATGGCAAGCATTGTTTTGTAATTCATGGTGTTGTTTGGTTTTGCTGTTGTTGACGAGCGGTCGTATCGCTTACCATCAGGCGAATTGCATGCTCGTCTCACTATTCACTTCAATAAAAAAATACATACATACAACATATAGAAAACGACGAGAGAAAAGTTCTTGTAGGTCGAGCAAATGGGTCGGAGATAACCATCCCATATCGGTGGATACTCAAATTTTATTCCACAATTGCATATATGGAAGATAAACGAGAAAAACTATTGTGGGGGAACTGTATTAACGTCACGAAACAATGATTGTTAGAATTTTTGTCTGTTTTTTTTTAATTTTTTTTTTAATTTTTGTTTTTTGTAATTTTTGTATTTTTGCCTGTGTGCGCTCATCTCAGAAACGGCGGCTAACATTCTGAATGAACTTATAGGCTTCTTAATCCGAAAAATATAGAATCGGGCGTATTTTTCGGGTTGAGAAGGCGGAATGAGCAAGGAATTTTAATACATTTGTTATTCTTTTAAACCTAAAGAAACGGGATGGGACAGGCGTGTAATACGCCTTGTATCATAGGACAGAAAGAGACGGGACAGTACGGGATATAACAGGACGGGGCGGGAAAATCAGTAAAATGGGCTGCACTCAAAAAGTATTTGCATCCTGTCGAGGCCTGCCAGGTGGCTAGTTTAAGATAAACTTTTTAAAATGTGGTATTTTGTATAGTTTTTCTGTATAAGTGAAGCAGCAAACGAAATTCGATTGGTTTCGTGTCTGGATTTTATAGGACAAAAAAGAATCTTGTAGATTCTGACACCCTCGACGATAAACACGTAGGTAACATCCTTAAAAGGACTTTATGTGTGATTTTTAAATGCATTTAAGTATTATTTATTGTATAAAATGTATAAAGTTCCATATTATGCAATTAATAATAATAACACCCAACAGTCACATACATAGTCCTGACCCCACACTAAGATCTTGTGTCGTGGGTATCAGTAACTACGAGAGACTTTCGGTTATATGTGGTAGGCGCGGCTCTACCACATATAACCATGTTGTCAGCCATGACTCAGCATGAATGGGCAGGCTCGTCCAGGGTGGTACCACTGTCTCACAGAAGATCGACGTTCGGTGAGTGAGACTGCCGGATGCCCAATACCCCTTTCCTCTTCCTATCCTTTATCCTTACCGCTCCCCTCCCGATCTGATGAGCCGGCAACACATCCATGATCCAAGTGTTGTGGATGTTCATGGACGTCAGTGATCACTTACCATCAGGTGACCTGCTTGCTCGTTTGCCGGACCTATGCTATAAAAAAAAAAAAAACAAACACCCAGACCCAACACACATATTTGTGGATCATACAAACATTTGTGTTGGTGCGGGGATCGAACCCGCGGCCTCTCGTTTCACAGTCGGCGTCTAACCAACTACGCCACGGAGGCTGTCGAAAATAATAAATTAATAAAGGATTATCAAGTTAACATTGATATTTATTATCTACGATCTACAAGCCCCAAGAGTAACCTTGCTTGTTCGCAGAACGTCTTGAACCCAAACAAAACGTGAAAGATCTTAATCAAGCTCCAACTATGTACTTCACCTTGACAATAAAGGAAGCAAGAAAAACGCAAATTTTTACTTTTATCTCACCGTTTTGAGCCGAAGGGTATTCGATCTAGCAAGAATGTAAAAATCGTGACAGATATTAAAAACTCACAATAAAAAATATATAAAAAATAGGTGTTGCATTAATGATTGTCTATGCCTCAATACTATTTAGCATCTACACAAAATTCACGCCTGAATTATTTTTTTTGTTATTTTAGCAATGAGCGTGGATATCCAATAACAGGCAATTATTTTCTGTAATTGTAACCTTGTATTAAATATAGCTGTGAAAAGCCAAGGGATAATTTTATCTCAGCCAAATCGAAGTGGAAAAACAATATCGTATTTCATAAGACTTCCTGATACCTTGGCAAAAAAAATGAAAAAAGAACCAATAAAGATTTGATTGACATTAAAATTGTACAGGTTTCTTGTTTTGTAGTCAAGTGTCGATGTGTAAACAGATCTCCACAATGCCCTTTGTCAGTCGACTGTGGTATAATACGTTCCCAAAAATGACGAAAATTAAACATAGCGTGAAGACAAACATAGGACTAATTCAACGCATTTTTTGCCGGATGGCTAATACCCCTTTCCCCTTACCACCCTCTTTCCTTCCCGCAACTCCCCCCTCCCCCCCAATTAGACCTGCAACACATCCATAATCCAGCGTTGTGGATGTTCATGGGCGACAATGATCACTTACCATCAGATGACCTGTTTGCTCGTTTGTTGGACCTATGCAATAAAAAAATAAAATAATAAAAACGCAAATTATACACAACTAAATGTCCGTAAAACCTAAATAGGTATTTTTTTGAAAATGTACTTAGCACACAAAAAACGCGCTAACAATTCTAGTAAATGTCCGTACGCTTTTTACAGACACAAATATTCTTCACCTCTTAATTGGACTTTTGCGTCATTCCACTGAGCAGTTATGATTTACGGAAAACACGTGGGTCTACTTTACCATACAACTTTAAGGTAGTTAATCTTTTTATGTGAATAAAATACTGATGCGTCTATACCGAGTCACGAGTATCGAGGTCTTCGAGCATTCGTGATGAGGACATAAGAACCACATATGCCTTATTGGATACGTTTAATTGAAAATGTTGCCAACCACTGACAGTTACATCGAGTTACATGCATTATGTATTAACGTAGCTCGTTAGTTTTCATGGACGCGTATAAAATTATGTAAACCAATATTGATAAATGTGTTCCGATAAAATCGTTGCACAAAATTGTGTTAGTTTTACAGTTAGTAGTTACTTGACATCTATATTTTAAAACACTAATTTGATATACTTAGTTTACGAATAAAAACTGCGGCGCATTTCTGTCATTGAGTTTGCGATTTTCCGAATACATTTTTGATTTGACTTCGCTTATACACGTGGATTTACTCTCGGTTGCTAAAATATTCACAATTTTCATGATTAGCCTTTAAACCGTTCTGTGTTACAATTATCTGCAAATTAGATATACAAACAAACAAATTCTATTTTCATCTGAATAATAGATGAAATAGAAGAACCTATATCCTATATATATATGTATATATATATATATATTAATTCCTTATAATTTCCGACATCAACATCAGTCTTGTGGTTAAAAAAATATAAAATATCGTTCTAACAATCACAAAAAATAATCGTAGGCCAACAATATCTTTTCTATGGTGAATTCTTATTGTTTCATTTGATGTTTCCTGTTCATTTCCAACTACTGCTTATTCTTTTT
Organism: Theretra japonica; assembly: GCA_033459515.1. Lineage (NCBI taxonomy): Eukaryota > Metazoa > Arthropoda > Insecta > Lepidoptera > Sphingidae > Theretra > Theretra japonica. The sequence continues at coordinate 10,159,862 of CM065949.1, forward strand.
AAACAATGGATGTCAAAAGACATTGAACGCTATTGAACACAGAAATACATTAATATGACAAACAAGTACTCAGAATTACAATGTTTTGAGGATCTATGACAGTATTTATTCAAAGCTTACACGAACCAGTGTAATTGGCGCAGGTGCACTTTTCAAACCTTACATCAGACATCTGCAACACACGCAATTTAAGCATTTCATGTAGATGTCACCTGCCGATGATGATGACATGTATCCCTCTCTCTTCACCCACAGGAAGTCCACTGCTGAACATACGCTTCCCCCATGGATCGCCACATGTATAACATGTATGATGTACATAAACTCATTTTTTTTATCAGCCCATATACGTCCCACTGCTGGGCACGGGCCTACTCTACAATCGAGAGAATCGATTGAGAGTGGTTAGGCCATATAGTCCACCACGCTGGCCTGGTGCGGGTTGGCGGACTTACATACCGTAGAAATTCTTTAAAATCGCTACGGTATGCAGGTTTCCTCACGATGAACTATAAACTCATTTAGTAACTGCTAATTCAAGAATTATATTAAATTTGAGATAATTGAGCGATAGCGTAGTTGTAAAGTGAGGTTATAAAGACACAGGTGTCTGTTTTACTCCCAGACCTTTTATATAGGTCCTTTATTGCTTAAATATAAACACTCGCTTAGCAGTTGAACGAAAACATCGGTAGGAAATTTGCAATCTGCTCGATTTAAGATTACCAAAATAATTTTAAAAGAATCATAATCTCGGGTTATGCTAGCCTGCAAGACCATGTTAGTCCATGTTCCATGTTAGAGACATATAAAAACTGACTTATATTACAGAGAAGCAAAAATGTAATAAATAAAGTCATGATGATCGTGACGTTATGAAAAGAAATCTTATGTTATTGTTAAAAATCATTTGATTGGATTTTACTCGTAGGTTTATAGAAGATAGCGAAAAAACTAGCAATTAAGATAAATCAATTCAACTGCGTAATTATCGTGGTTAATAAATTGTTTAAAAAACTTTTGTTGTCGAGATAACGGCTATTATATAAAACAATTATATTAAATTATGACGCAACATCCATAGCATGATACTCTAAATATTAAGAATACTCTCTAGATATATAATATGTAAAGTAATCAAGACGTGTGTATGCTTTCTCAATTCAGAAGAGAAGATAAAAATCGTGTGTTCACATTAAGCCGCATGCAACACTAGTGATGAAACCTGCATTATGAAACCAACATGAAACAATGGAAAACTCCGCTAAGTAACTAGTGTAACTTAGATAAAATATGTAAACATATGTTAAGTAATCACATGGAATTAACGTGAATTGTACCACGTGGTTTACATTAATTCATTAACCGCGTTTGCTTTCAAACAACATTTAACCTATTTAAAATAAATCGATTAGCAGAGAAAACAATTAATTTAAATTGGTAAATTCATTAAAATGTTTACACCGCTTACACGTTCCGTCTTTTATTATTCAATCACTTTAGAGATCAGTATTAAAATAATATTGACACCGCCTCTCTTGTATGTGATTTAGTGGACGTCTAACCAAACAATTTGTGTTTTTTGTTACTTCAGTAGCTTTGTTCAATCTCATTTAGGTTTTTAAGCAAGGGTCTGTATTTCAGTAAATAATAAATTACCTAACAGCGTCACACACAAGTCTGTTTGGGCTACGTGGACTCACTAACACAACGATTTCAAACAAATGCTTATGAATGTCACATATTATATTTGTCTCGTTAAAGAAATCGAATCTGTGGCCTCTTGTTTCACAGGTGTCTTAACCAACTGCGCCACTGGCTGTCAAATCTAATGAGGTTTGAATGAAGTTATCATTTTAAATGAGTAAGTAATACGAATGTCATAACTAAAAAAGTTATATCTAAGTTAGTTCTAAGTTATATTTACGGTACCTTGCCATATTATTAGACCCAAACAAAAATAATTAGATTTTCTCACTTTAGAAGACAATAGCGCCATTATTTAGGTGTAACTTGTGTTAGTTTTTAAATCCCCTTATTCTGATAACATTGAGCTAAAGATTTCAATGCTTCCAACACAGTAAAATAAAAACTAAACGTCATTAAAGGCGCGCAAGTGCATTTAGTGATTTTTATCCTAAAAATCTGTTAAAATTAAAAAGGTTTCTTTTTAAAAATAATGATTAGTTTTTGATGGAATTTAATTTTAATTACGATAGTATATTATTGTATTTATTGCTTTTTGTAATCATATAGCATGTATAGTGATAAAATTACCAAATATCAGAACTTTTAAATTATTTTAGATGGGAAAAAATCGTGATCTTTCTCCCAAGACATTAGGGCGAGTACGGGGGCTTTTAAAGGCTACTGAACTATCACAATACCATATTGCTAAAGCAACGGGCCTCTGGAGAAGTTCCGTGATCAATATTTAAAAAAAAAATGAATATCGGGATAACTTTGTCGCCAAAAAGAAAAGGTGCGTGTGGACGACAACGCATTACGACTCTTAGAACAGACAGAAAAATTCGAGATATTTTTATCCAAAATGGAAAATTACCCGTTCGTTTATTAACGAAGAACATTATGGATAAAGGAATACTCATTTCTCGGCAAACTGGCCAGCGGCGTCTTGCTGAAAATAAATTGAACGCGCGTAAACCTGCAAGGAAACCGAAGTTGACTCGATTGATTGAAGAAACGACTTGATTTGGCCCGTAAATATAAAAACTTCACTATATAATATTGGGAAAAAGTAATAAAATATGTTTCCACTATGAGAAGACAATATATTCAATATGTTACGTCATAAATTTAAACAAATATTTGATCATAATAGGTTTGCTTCTCCGACGAGTCCGTCTTTCAAATTTCGATGGAAAAATCACTGTTTGTACGGCGAAGACCACACGAGAAATACAAGCCCGACTGCATTTTCCCTACTGTAAAACATCCACCTTCTGTTATGGTCTGGTCTGTTAAATCAGGCAAAGGGACAGGTCGCCTCTATATCGTAAAGAAGACAATGCGCCAGGATCAATACAAAAAAGTTCTTGAAACAAAATGAGTACCTCAACTTAAAGACTGGTTCTGATAAAGAAGAACCAATTTTTATGCACGATGGGGCCCCTTGCCATAAAGCAAGGAGCATTACAAGCTTTTTATATCAGCAACATATAAAAAGTAACATATAAATAAAGCAACATATAAATGGCCTGGCAATTCGTCAGATATGACCCCTTTCGAGAATATCTGGGAGCTTCTGAAGGGGGAAATACCAAAATATCCGTTACAACAAAGAGATAAATGATCGAAAAATTAATTTTCGAGTGGACTAATAACCCTCAGCTACAAAAAACTATCCAGGCATGCATAAAAAGCATGCCCCGCTGAATTAAGGCACTTAGGACCGCTAAATGCGGGTCAACAAAATACTAGCCAAATACTAACTTAGAAATAAAACTGGTTTAACAATTTCTACATATTATAAAATATTTAAATAAAAGTTGTTTTATTTCATTGGTATTAGATTAAATTATAGTATAAAAAACTAAAAATAATAAAAAGCACGTAATTTTGACCAATATCAACTCTTACGATGAAAAAGTAACGTGTTTGTCGCGTGGGTCTAATAATATGGCAAGGGACTGTAGAAGTCACAACAATGAGTTTAAAATAGAATTGCAAATAAGTATAAGTAAAATAAAAGGACAATAACATTATGAAGCACCACGCGGCGCATTCAAGAACACGCCATGTCTACTCGTGTTGAATGTAATGAGCTTATGAAGAATTTCGGTATTCCATATCACATTGGAATCAAAAACAACTGAGCCCATGTTACCTTTGGAATGTTCGAGAAGGACGTTCTTATCTGTAACGCTTCTTATCCTTGGATATGTATATTTAGTTATTTGAGAATGATTGTTGGTTTTGGTTTCAAATGTGTGATAAAGTCCATCGCGTGTCCTTCGTGACTCTACAATCATCTGATCTAGCACTTGTTAGTTTCGCTTAACTACGAATTTCCTTTCTAGCTAACAATTGTGTTTAGCTGTTTCTATCTAATCGATTTATATTCATCGACTGCTAGCTATAACTTATGATCTGGATCACGTCGTTCTTTTCAGTCTTCTGCAAGCCTCAGTCATTGCTTGGCCGCATACCGCGCGATGTCTTCTGACCATTGTTCTGATAGTCTACTATGCTAATAATAGACTACCAGATACCTATCCTTTGTCGTTTCTTGGGTAACATTCGGTGACTACGAGTACATCATTGCCTCATTGCATAATCTGACATCATTTAACAGTTCGACCGTACCAACATATCAATAACACGGAGATATTAATAATATTGTGGAAAAGAAGTAACTTTAAGTATCATGCTCATAGCTTGCCACATGGAAATAAATAAAGACAGAGATCAGTGGAATGAAATTGTGAAGAATTTTTCTCTGCAGTGGCATCCAATATGTTGTAAATCAAAGATGACTTGACTCGCACTGATTTATTTTTAAATAATATGCCACACAGGTTAGATATAATATACAACACAATAGAAAAACACAAAATCTTTCTGTGAAAGTTTGCTAATAGCCTTTTGTAGGCCTGTAGTACTCCAAACCTTTATGGCGGGCATGGTGATTCCCTTAACAACTGTACACAACTTTATAACTCGGATGCAGTTTCTGCTAAACGTTACACGCCTCTTGAAGCGCAATTATTTTCAGTTTAAGTCAATTTGGTGCAGTTATAATAGCGTGTTAGATCGCTATCTATCAACACGTGTACGTACGTAATTTATATACATACGTCTTCTGCTCTTCCGGTTGTAAATCAATGGGAAAACCACGTTGTCTTAGAATAATAATTTCGAACGCCGCACTGTTCAATATTTACATTCGACTGAATAGGCACCTCCTGTCTAAGATAATGTAAGGAACACAATCAAAGATCTTGTTATGTAAGTGAAATTAAATGACAATTTAGGAATATGTTTTGTGTGTATATATTTTCTGTATTCAATTAATTAGTCTCGTACACCTAAAAGTTTGATAATTGATATCAGACAGGTAGCCCGAATTCTTATCCCAATCACTTAACATGACTCATAGTTATCAGGGTTAGGACAAGAAGTATATAGGTAGGTTATGACCTATGGTAGAGGTGTTAGTTTTATTGTTTGCCTTTTAAGAAGGTTTAGAGATGAATTCTGCCTTGCAGGTCCAGTTATTTGTGAGTCGTCAGTTCCTTGTTTGGTGGATAGCAGGGTGGATCAAGAGAAGGTGAGTATTATCAGGTCTCGAAAGATAGTTTATAGAGCCCTTTTACCAGAATTTTCGACATTTAGTGCGTATTTGCATATGCGTTTATTGCTCGAATGTGTATTTTTTTCGTTTCCTATTTTTTTTCATTTTGCGCATTAAACTATCTCTAGGAATTGCTTCATTGACTTAGTGAATTCTGTATTAAATCATTTTTCATACATTAACTCACGCCTTTTTCCTAGAAAGGGTAGGCAGAACGCGCTGCCAGGACACCCACATTTTGCCTTGTATGTTTCGTCCCATGATGTGATAGGGGGCGAGCCTATCGCCATATTGGACACAAGTTCCTGATTCCGGGCTGATAATGAATAAAAATCCAATATCACTTTGCCCGACCCGGGATTCGAACCCACGCCACCGAGGTAGTGGAATGAATTTTGGACCTTGCAACAAAGCAAACGTGATTTGTGTTGATTGTGAGAGAAAGAAATTAGAGGTCAAAATAATTTGTAATGAATGCAAAAACCAATAGTCGTTATAAATCAATGGAGCGTGGGCAACTTAAGGCGAGGTCGTACGTTTAGTCTAGGACTTCTGTCAATGCCTTTACAAATGGTTAGTCATTCACGAAAATAGCTATGTAAAAGAGTTTAACGCTACAAAAAATATTATGAAATTTCCCGCATAATTGAAATCTTAGTTTAGTTGCACTTTTGCTGTTGCAAGTTGATAGGTTTTGTTAAGAGTGAGTTTTCCACTTTAAAAAATCTCATATGATTTGCCCGGACCTAGAATTTGACCCCAGCACTGCGATAGGCTCATTTGAGCTATATCACTTCTTGGTATAGAAACAAACTCGGCCAACTGTGGGTGGTAATTCTGGCATTTGTGTCTCATTCCAATATTGGCACCTGTGTATAACATGTTGGTATTGAGCTATTTATTTGCTTCTGTCACACAGTACAATGAAATAAAATGAATTGTGCATTGACCGAATACGTAATGAAGTAGCGTACATGAATGAAAACTTGTATTGTTTGATACATCGCACCCAGTAGGAGCCCCGCCTTTGGTTTTGGTAAAAATATCAGTACTTACTACAGATGAATAAATACTACAGTTTATAATTATTATGTCAGTGAAAGTACGAATTAATTTAAATCATTTTTATTGACAACTAATTTGTTTAACTGATGTTTTGGAACCAAGGACTGTGATTTTTTCTGGGCTGTGGTCAGGATATAGTAACTGCTGTGATGCCATAAAATAATTACATATTTTTTATGTTTAATTGTCGGTATACATGCAATATCAAAAGGCATCGCGAATTTCTTTTTGTAACAGCTCATCACTGGTAAAATGTATGTACGAGAAGAAATTTAAATATTTAATTTTATCATTTGTACATTTTTACCTTAAATACTTACCTCCAAATTAAAATCAAATTATTTAGATGTATCAATACGAATTCACTTGTTTTAATATACATACTATTAAATTATATGTATTTTATTAATGCATACTATACATATAGGATATATTAAGACTGCGACCGAAAACGAAGCCAGGTGGTAGTATTAGTAGTGACTTCAGACACAATCCATCCATCATCCATCAGCCAAAGGAAGTCCACTGCTGAACATAGGCCTCTCCCAATGATTTCCACAGTGACCTGTTGGAGGCAGCCTGCATCCAGCGACGTCCCGCGACCTTTACCAGGTCGTCTGTCCACCTAGTGGGTGGACGTCCCACGCTGCGCTTTCCGCTTCGTGGCCTCCATTCGAGAACTTTTTGGCCCCATCGGCCATCAGTTCTCCGTGCTATGTGCCCCGCCCATTGCCACTTCAACTTGCTAATCCGCTGAGCTATGTCGGTTACTTTTGTTCTCCTACGGATCTCCTCATTTCTGATTCGATCTCGTAGGGAAACCCCGAGCATAGCCCTCTCCATAGCTCGTTGAGTGACTTTGAGCCTCCTGATAAGGCCCATAGTAAGAGGCCACGTCTCGGTGCCGTATAATGAATGACAGACACAATGCAACTATAAATTTCGCAAAAACAAGCAACAATTTTTTTGTTGTAATTTTTTACTTATCGTCCTATTTGAGTAGTAAATACATCGGTTTCCTTAAATAATGATGTACACTTTTTATTTATAAAGATACAATGGTATGTAAGGGTTCAATTTATAATTTTAGCAAAAACTAAGTATTTTTCATCCAAACACGATGATATTTAAAAAATATGTCGCTTTTTTTTGCATTGTGTCTGTAATCACTAAAACTAACACCTGGCTTCATTTTCGGTCGCAGTCTTGACATACCCTGTATACATTTTATTCAGGACAACAGCGTCCATATTGCGAATAAAACGCACCTTGCATTTTTGTTAAATATAATTAACGTTTTCTGGAAGCAACACACCCTCTTTATTTTACGCAATGTGTCGTACATAAATATTTTTACCTAACTCTATACATAGCTTTATGTGACATACATTTTATGAATACATTACATTTTCCTCAACACACGTACATACTATCTCATGATTTTCCTCATTTTATGGCGAGAACTGCCATTGTGTATTAAACATTATATTTTATTAAACTAGTACCAAAACGAATAAACATAACAATGAAGACGACTGAAGCCGTTAAGGCTCAACTGCTTTTGTAAAGGGCAATATCGAACAATGTCAAATGTTCATAGTTTTCGTTTACCCTATGTAAAGTTGGCGTAAAATGATTTTCAGCCATCGCAAAGTGATCTAACTCATTTCGATACGCTCTGCCGTCTGCGTAACGTTAGAATTATAAGAAAATAAGTGATCAGTACTATGTTATTTTTATGAGGCTTAGCTTTGTATTTAAAATGTGTGTGTTACTCTTATATTCGCTAAGGCTCTTCTTAACTAGCTTCTAGTTAATTTGCTGTTTATAATCATCATCATTCATCATTCCCGCCTATGCTTATCCACTTACCTTTTCTTTTCACTCAACTTTGCTCGATCCTGTGCCAGTCCCATCCATGCCTTGCCCTGAAGCTTAACGATGTCATTATCTAGCAGGTGGTCTGCCTACCTTATGATGATGTAGAGCCAAGATACATATAAATGAAACAGTTTCACACAGTCGTCGAATGTATATGCAACACAACCAGTTAGGATTGTCCACTCACGACGCTAAACTGTCGTTCATGCTCCAAATAACTGATTCACAGTGTCAGGCGCGCGAGAAGAATTTAAACCAAATATATAAATTAATTCAACTGCGCACTAATAAGGACTTTCTACTAATTGAGCCTACTTTTCTTTACGACGCAAATAGGTATTAACTAGATCAAATAAGATTGTTATCTCGTGTTTTTTGATGATGTTATCGCATACAAACATATTTCGAAATTTTTATGTGATGATTTTTTTGATAACTCAGTTGTACAAGTTCTAATTGTTTCGTTTTGGTTATCTATGGGTTCCGTGGTGGTATTATGCAAATAAAAATTTGGTGCTAATAGTACGCTACCTTTTTTGCACGCTTCAAGCTATCGCTCTACCAAACAATACAATCAGTAGAATAGTTCGGTTGTGACTAGATAACATTTATATTCATAGAATTATACATTCATATTTTAACATACATTTTATCATTCTATTGTTTATACAAAAATGTGAAACATAAGGTACAGTAAAATATAACACTCTATTTTTTAGGGATGATGGATGCATACTGCATGCCCGTATTAATAAAGATAGGTACTCATGGAAGGGAAAATGTATAGGCATGATTGGAAATTTACTTAACGATTAAAATCGCGATTAAATGTCAATTCGATACACGAAATTGTATCTTGTTATCATTGAATGCATGGGAATACCCCGGAATGTAGCACGCGCGTCAAGCCTTTGACAAACTTTTTCCTTAACAAGATTGCTCAAATTAAATTAAATATTAATTTAAATATTTAATTTGTGATGTTTCGAAAACGTTTAGTTTTGGAATATTTTCTAGATTTCAAAATATATATTTTGACGAATTAGTCACAATGAATCATCCATCCATCCATCAGCCAAAGGAAGTCTACTGCTGAACATAGGCCTCTCCCAATGATTTCCACAGTGACCTGTTGGAGGCAGCCTGCATCCAGCGACGTCCCGCGACCTTTACCAGGTCGTCTGACCACCTAGTGGGTGGACGTCCCACAATGAATGATATCAGTTTAATTATTTCTCGGGGAATCCAATAATTTTAATGAATTACGTCGACTCGTTGTTTGGAATTGTTATTATATGTATGAAACTACGTTATTCCTTTTTGTTAAAACTTGAATTATTGCTGGTGTACATCATTTCAATGTCACTGAATACTAATTTTTACTTAATAACAATTTATTTGAATTATTTTTTCTTTTTCCGTGGCGCAGTTGGTTAGACACCGGCTGTGAAACGTGATGGTGTGGGATCGATCACCGCACCGAGACAAATATTTGAGTGATTCACAGGTATTTGTTCTGGGTGTTTATGAGACCGAAAAGTCTTTTGTCACGACCACGACCCACGACACAAGGCTTAATTAATCTTAGTGTGGGGTCAGAACTATGTATGTGTCTATTGGGTATTTATTTTATTCATTAATTTTGATGCACGCGACAAGAGCTAATTATAGAACAAAACAATGCAATTTCGGTCCCTTTATAAAACAATGCTTTAAAATGTTTAAGACGCTATTATTGGCACCATACACGATGGTGAAAACCTGTCATATATGCTACGAAAATATTTATGTTTCAGCCTGTGTACATCAGGATTCTGGCAGACCTGCATAACTGGCTCTACCGATGATGAACCATCCTCGCCAATTACTCAACAGGACCTTGCTTACTATAGTCGCAGTCACTTTACCTCTAAAAAAATACATTTCCAACACGCTAAGCGTATCACATACTATCTGCACAAAACTATTTTTTCACACACGATGAAAATGGCTAGCCGCCAACACAATACGATTATGATATAATTTTAAATGAGTGCGTGAAGGCCGGTGAAAATTTCTATATACATTTGCAAGGAAATTGTTCATCGGCCCGATCTGATTACACATGCCAGGCGAAAGCAAACACCGGTACAAACGTGTACTCTGCACTCACAGCCTGTGAAATCGGATACAGAACATCATGTCCACGCATACTTTAAGCTCGCGTCTTAATTACAAACGCTGATTCAATTATCTTATTTCACTAGGATTTTGGTGGTAGTTCTCTCATGTGAGAGGCCGCCTGGGTAGGTGCCATCGCAATGTCTATTTCTCCCGCCAAACAGCAGTGCAAATGCACTGTTGTGATATTGTTGCCAGAGTAACTACTGTACATAATGAGACTTAACATCTTATATCTCAGGATGGTGAGTGCAGTGGAATCCCAAGCACTGTTTTCTAATTCATGGTGTTGTTTGGTTATGCTACTGTTCATGAGCGGTCGTATCGCTTACCGTCAAGCGAATGGCGTGCTTGTCTCGCCAGTCATTGCAATAAAAAAAAGCAACAATTAAGAAAGATTAGGTTACAATGTAGTAAAGATCCCCGAGACCCTTATACGAGCTACAAGTGGTGACCATGGGGTTATCAGCCGGTAAAAATCAGGCATAGACCCTGGCTACCATCCCCGAGATAAACAGAGATCCAAGAGGAGTTTCCCCGTGTAAAAACCAATGAATATGTATAAAAATATAATAAACAAACATGTAACTTTTATATTAGTCACGATATTGTAAACTGGTTTTGAAAAGAGCAATACTAGAGTTTCTTGCCCGTTCTCCTCTAGTGAAAACCGCTTTCCGAACTGGGTGGTAGATCAAAAAATGTCTGAATCTAAATAATGTTGAACATTTTAATGGATTCCATAAATTATTTTCATTTTCATTCCATGTGGTTAAAATACTACTATATTATGTATACTACAATTCGTAGTAAAGGTTTTCAATAGCCTTCGATTATTCGATTTTGCGCTTATAATTAATTCACTTCAAGAAAGAATTGGGTTCTCTTTTAAACGAGTATGTTTTTGGCTTTTAATAAATGTGGGTTCTTTGACCCTATGGTCAGTAATTTTACGAAACTGTTAAAACATAAAGTATAGTATCTTTTTTATCTACTTTTCTGGTTAATATTATCTTTTAAATTTAATTAAAATTGAAGGTGTTTTTAGTTCACATTTTTATTTTTTTACTTTCTACAACAAGATGGGGGAAGGAGTAATAAAGTTATCTTCATTTGAAAAAAAATGTTTTAGTCGTAGGGAACTGACACCCCTTGAATAAAAAAAAACAGTCATAAGGGTGCATACAAAATCAATAAAGGCTAATGGATTCCGGAGCGAGTAGTGGAATATTGTGACTTTGTTGATAAAATATTACTGATAACTTCGGGTTGGTATTCAGTTTTTTTATATTAACCTCCAGAGTTTACAACCAATGTGCATCGCAATGTGCATTTTTTATTTTTAGAGATTTTTTTTCATTGACGCCAAATTCCATTCTTAAAATATTTATTAATACCCGGACGTTGTTAAAATAACAACGTAAGGTTTTGAACAATTAACAAAACTATTTTCAATTCACAGTAATCGCAAACCAACCTTGTGGTTTTAGAGTTGTCCTGTTACATTTTTGTCACTTACCGGCTACCGCCTTCCGCGTCAACAAAATCAACACAAACGAAAATAATTGCTTTTCAATGAACTTTGAAAGGAGTTCATGTTTTAAAATCATTGTACTGTTACCGTGGTATATTAACCTACATTACCGTAGGATGGCAGTCGATGTTCGAACCGATTCCAAGATCATAAGCAAACTTTAAAGCTAACGTTTTTAAACGTAACGATCGCAAAATGTCGTTGCTGATTTGAAGTAAAAGCGGGCAATTTTGCAATGTTTTTTTATTGATAGATTGGCACACGCTTGTAAGCTACAAAGGTTGCACGCAGAGTTCTATTATCACCTGTCACTGAACCTCTGTATACACGCGCTGAAAATGTATTCGGAACATAGTTTTTTTTATCGAGCAAACTGCGTGCTTTAAACATGGCGGTCGGCCGTCGGCGCCGCTCAGTACACCCGCAACCGGTGACGGAGGCACGCGTCAACGCTTTCGTTCACATTTTGCCGAATTGAAAAAAATAAAATAAAAAATCTAGCAACAACCATAAATGTGAAGAAGGATTACACTAGCAATTGAGCAGCCTTAGCGTGTTTAATAATTTTAATAAAAAGTCAGTGAGTGTTAAACACGTTCGCGTGGATGTTAATCAGCCGGCGTTACGGAGCATTCCAAATTAATTCGAATTGGTCAAGGTCCGTTCGAGAGATTGACGTATTGGTGCTGATTTGTGCGCTTTCGTTTAGGCTGCATCACGTGTGCACAGGGTGAGTGACACTTAGGCTACTCGTCTAGCCGCAGCTTTATTTTTACACGGAACGCGCGGGATGTGCAAGCGCGCGCAACTATTTTTGGTTCATGAATCGTTCACACCTATATTCTAAACTACATTCTCATGTTACAAAATATTAGAAAGTTGTTAAGAAAAATTCAAACAGACCATCACGATTTTGTTGTAAAACGTATTTTATAAATGTCAGCTCGTAAAGCGGATGATACGCTCACGAGTTCCAATGTGCATAAATTACGAATAGAGCATGGTTCGTTCGTATTATGTCACTGTCGTCACACATGGCATATTGTACGCATTTTGTGGTGTACCTAAAATGATAAGTATCTATTGTGGGGGTCGCCGGCCGCCGCAGACCGAAATATATGGGAAACAAATGTAGTATTGATATTTATCAACAATTTCCTTCCGTTGTGCGGCGATGGTCGTTTTTATTGCACTCGAAGCTTGATAAAACCGTGCCCTATCTGGTGCGATGTGATGTAACGTTGTGGCGGGAGTCGCGACTCCACACTCGCGGCTCGCGGCACATTGACAAATACTATATTCCTCACTATTTGTACACGTGGTAACATCGCGTTTAATTTTCGTCACTATATGTTAATTCGCAAATATACACCAGGAATGTATACGAAATTTCGGAATTCAATTTGAATACGGATAAGTTTTATGTGCATTTATTATACCGGTTTCTGTTACGGATAGGTATCAAAATTATTCGGGATCATCCGATAATGTTGCTTACAGTTAGCGAATTCCATAACACTCCACACACCTCCACATTTTTTGCATACTTCTAGATAACACTCAAAACTTTCCGCACTTAAAAAACTATTTTAAATTCATAAATAAATCTAGAAATGTCCGCCAGAGTAACATGAATATCATACGATGTAGAGTAAAAAACTTGTCGTGATCACATCGTGTGATGAATACATAAAAAGGTACATAATATATTTACTTAGTAGTCAGAACTAATGAGCATCGGTTATCGCTAGGCTTTTAAGCATTCCTAATGGGTTCATTCACTTACGGCTAACACTTATTTGTATGTCAGTTTGGTAAATGGGCAAACAGACACTAAGACCATTAAATATATAAACTAGAGGCAGTCTTGTCGCCCGCGGGTTTAAACAAATAAATATATTGGACAGTAATTACGCATTCTAGTAAGTTAGAAAATATTTCAGAAGAAGTGTCGTGAATTTCGATGTGGATATTATTTTGCAATTTTTTATATATAGTATTAAAACTACTCAGTAGAGGCCTCTTTGCTATTTTCAAATTCGTTCTAATTGAAAATATACACATAACGTAACATTAGTCACGTAGCCTGTAGACTTCAGCTCGTAAGGTCGTTCAATTTTTTGGTTCAAAACGTTTCCCGTTTTTCCCGGTTCAGTTATATAAATATTTTCCCAGAAATACATAGTTTTCCCATGATCACAATGCGAAAAATATATGCAAAATACTCAAAAAATATATTCGATGTTGTTGTAGGGTAAGGTCAGGTAAAACACAGTGACGTATAATAAAAAACATAAACAAAATCATACAAATATACAGTAAATAAACTTGTTACGTATGATACAGCGCCGGCGCGGCGTGCTTAATATCAAGTGCGCAGAAAACTTAGTTCCGCTTTGACGTAGCATAATGAAGTTGTGTCTTCGAATCTTTAAAACATTTTAATGACTTCAAAATAATTATTCTATCAATAGATGCGACATTATGTTAGTTTGTCCTTGTTATACGCAGTTATCATTATTTTTCAACATCATAATTTTGCGCACAATGTCCATGGCCGCAAAACTGACTGTACTCATGTGGTAGATTGCACCGAGCATGGAATTTTCTAGAACTACAAGAGCGAAGCCGCAAGTAAAAGCTAGTGAAATAAATATGTATAGTCAATAAAAATGCGTTAAGAAAAGGCGGAAAAGAGGACAATATAATATACATTCCAATATGCGGGTTTAAAACGCTAATAGATATTACCAAAGCCAATATTAAACTGGAGATCGATGTTATCGTAAAATCAATCGGGCAAACGCATTTCGTGTCAATGAACTCTGAAATGAGATTATTCGGAGAAAGTGTAAACTTCATTGTTATGGATGTTGGGTCTAACAAAAGCTTCAGTCGTAACTCTGCACTGCAACGGTATTTTGCACTCCTAACAACTGTGTAGGCGACGCGTGAAATCGAAATTAGAAATACTTTAACGTTGGAATTGTTTATAAATAACTATATAAACAAATAAACAATATATAAACAACTTCTGATTATGCAATTAGGTGTTGTGTGTTGGATTCATGGTTAAATTGTAAAGAACACTAGAACTTTATACATTACATCTAGAGACGGCAGAAATCGTGTTTAAATTGTAAGTGCATTATATGATAGCTTATGCACCTAAAATATTCATTCATATATTTAGGATGTTGCATCCTGTATGACTCACTATAAAGGCTACAAACATAAATAAAGCTAGTTTCCGGCACATTATATGAACTCTACAGTTAATATAAATGGTATCGTATTTGTGTTTATGGTGATACCAAAGTTAAAAGCATTGTTACATCAAAACACACACTGACCTTATTACCTTTTAGTGCATAGAGCTCCAGAATAGTTATATATTGAATTTGAATACTATATTACTAAATGTATATGCTAAAAACCACAGAATGATGCCATCTCAAATTCCAGTTGTGTATTATAATAGCAATTTTTACAATAGATGTAGTTATTTAATGGCCTTTGTAGATAATAATCTGACAGTCATCACAACGACCGCAGCGCTGATAGCAATGTTTTATTAACTTCAATTTCGCAACCAGTTTCAAACAATATTGGATACTTATCTTTTTTGCACAATAAGCACACAATTTATCGCTTAGAACGCTGCCTAAATTATAATTTAAAGACGAGTAATATTATATCTAGCTAATATTATATTGTCTGGTGAAAATATTCAAAGCAATTTATTTTTTCGGGCTTTCATGGTTACCCAAAAGGATTGACGTCAGACAGGCGCGACGACCAGTCGTAAAAACGTAAGCCAATTTTTTTGCATCCGTCATAAAAAATCATATTACGCGAAACTTTTTTCAACTGTGATGTAATAAGAAACTCTCATATTATTTAAATCTTGAAAAATAATTCAAAAATACACAAACGACCTTCAATTATCTTTTACCTTCAATTTTTCGACCAGCTATTATTTTTACAGCACTTTATTACCTCTCTACCATTACTGACAAAATAATTTGCTTAAACCACTAAACATTAATGTAGGTTATTTAAATCAGACGTGTCAAAACACATTAGCAAATGCTAAACCGACTTTCTTTCTCTAGAACCAATCATCTCATTGTGACTTGTGAGGCAGCAAGTCCACCTGCCGAGCCCGGGACCTTGAAACAAAAAATAAACTAGTTTTCAGTGAACGTACCTACTAAACATTATGTCGCAGTGTCTGCGATACGCGAATGACGCATGTGTGTTTTTTAACAGCCAACGGTATAACTCTTACGTTTCATTGCGCCCTAGTCCATCTTTTACCTCAATGCTCTTTACTCTGTAGACATTTTTAACCGACTTAAAAAGGTGGTCCTGTATTCGGCCCGCATATTTAATTTTGTTTTTCCGCGATTTTCTTAAAAACTATCTAGTTTGGGTGGTTTTTTTGGGAAAACCTTTGACTCTAATAAATGTTTGGCAGCGTCAAACCATCGCTTTTTTGGCGAAATAAGCTCAACTCGCTATGTTCTGTCGCCAGACATATGTATTATTTATTACTGACGTACATTGCGGTTTTCTTCAAAACGGTATATCATGCTATTCATTCGTATTAATGGTAATTTGTCTGCATCTGAATGTATTCATTTTTATCGCTTCACATTGTTCTTCGTGAAGGGAAATTATTGCTGCGGACATTGAAAGTCGTGACATTGATTAATTGTTCGTAAAACTTTGTATGATTGAATTGTGTTGTATTGATTTTCAGAAATCAATTTATATTGTATTTCTGACATTGATCTTATTGTCATATATTATAAGGTATAAATGAAAAATCATTTATAAATGTGCAATAGATTTTACTTTAGTTATGATTCAGTGCGTTTACAAGGCATAAGTTTACGTTCATAATTAAATAGTTACTTAAGTTTGAGTCGTAAAATAATTAATTAACTTGCAAAGACGTAATCGTCGACGCGTTGAGAACTACGCACTAAATCACAAATTAAACGAAAGCAATTTAAATTGACAACTTTTCGTCGAGATTATGAATAATAAAACACAAAAATAATATTGTAATAAAATATTTATGACAATCTCCGTTCCTCCTAAGCACTCAGTCACATGGTTTGATCTGATGAGATTTTTATGATACCAACACGTACATGTTGACTCCTCAGATAAAATGACCCAAAAAGATAAAATGGATTCCACTATGTTTAACAATTACTTTTAAATGTTCCGGTGGTAATTCTAAAAATATTGTCAGTCAGATAATTGTTCTCAAGGCATTTTACTCCTAAAAATATTTACCTAATGAAAGCATATAAATTTGCAAATAGAGAACTTAATCAATAATAATTTTGCGTCATAATTTTTAGCCAAAACAATGTTTTCCAAACAAATCTTCGCAGATTACAGAGTAGACGCCACCTGGAAGCTTCATCGACCTTTTCATATTGATAGAAATGAAATAACTTTAACATAAACAACTATTAACTATCATTAGCCGGATAATAATTGATGCAAATTATTGTACTGAAAGCTAGAATAAACTTACTGCGAATCATTCATAATAAGCGGTTGTATCAACAATAAACCGTGAAAATTGAAAGCGATTGTAATGACACTTCGCGTTATTAGTTTATTTCTGAGAAGATTTCGTGAAACCAACCCATGTGCGTTTCGGTTACCGCCCTCGGTATCGGATCAATAAATTGTTAAAATGCAGGGGGTGGTATAATTTAGGGGATACGATCCCCAATCCCCAACATACCAGGAATGGAGGGGCTGATATCTTTGAGTTGGGATAGTTGAAAGTCATCGACGAAGACAGAGGAAATAAAATATTTCTTGTTGTCATAGTTTTATTTACGGTAAAAATCAACCCAAATTATCTTAATTAAGACATTTTACAGTAATTTAAGACACGAATTATCAATATAACATAACACTTCAAAAATAAGTCTCAATTTGATTACTGATCCTATTTTGATACGGTCTTTAGGTACTAATCGATGAACCTACTTTCTTCCTCCAATGAGCTATTCATTACTTTTATGACATCTTCAACTTAATGTTTAAATTAAATGTTAAAATTCTGTAATTATGTGACTGTTAATATACTAATAAATAAAATTAAATTAAGGTATGAAAATGACATGCTGGTCTCTGATTCAACATTCCAATAATCTAACACAACAAGAATACATAAAGGCAAAGTGTAATCAGAAATTTAATCCCGAAGCTCCTAAACTAATAGATTAGTATGTACAAACCAAATATTTGTAATTGAATCTAAAGTGACCTCATCACGTGTCACGAATGTCTTATCTAAAACATTTAATTCTCGACCGCACCTGTGTTGTTTATATTGTTGAACCCACTTAAGGCGAAAGAAACTGGATGTCGACTCAATGGCATATGAAATTTAATACGCGATTTTTTATTTATAGCTCATATATGCCTACATAAAACAGTATTTTTGTACACTGGCCGCGAAAGAGATTGTACTGTATCTTTTTTGAAATTTAAGTGTGAATAACGCGCAAGCAACGTTCTATGTAGATTGCAATTAATCACAGTCGCCAGTAAAACGTGGGTACGTTATGTCTCCCAATTTGTGGATCGAACTTGCTTTTGAAAATATGTAGGAAATGGGTGAAAGAACTGGCTACAAAGAGTCTCTACTACTGATAAGCTACTTCTGAAAATGAAAGCCTCCAACAGGTCACTGTGGAAATCATTGAGAGAGCCCTATGGTCAGCAGTGGACTTCCTTTGGCTGATGGATGGATGGATGGAAAATGAGAGCATTGCTGCTTAGATAATTGTCAAGTGAGAAATCTTGAGGCAGATAATTGTCTTTTGAACTTTATTGAGTAGTCTGCAAAATTTGTTACGTTAATACAAAATTTACTGTCGTGTTAAGCGTATTCGCCGCCATAAACAGGATACTTGATAACAAACAATTATTTTTTTCGATTCATTGTCCTTATTTGAACAATCGCGTGTGTTGTAAATTTCAATGAATAAAAATATTTTAACATGCTGTGTATTAACCTTAGGAATTTAAGGACAGCAGGATAAAGGTTCGCAGACTAATTAAATTAATTGACGCAATTTTAGTGCCTTGCTAATGATAGGTGACACTAGAACCACCCGCAGTTTTAAAATAATAAATAAATAATAAATTTATTGTGAAAAATCTCCAAGAAAATACAATGTACACAGTCACATTTTACAGTCATTAGTTTATCAAATATGTGGGTCCCAAAGTAGGAACTTTTTGTAAGAATATTTCCACTACCAATATGATAGGGCTAGCCAATCGCAATACCAGGCACAAATACTAGGCCCAGCAAATTCTCGAAATTTTACAAAACCAAAAGCGCCCACAAAGTTGAAGGTCCCTGGATCAAATACTGGACGGTTCATAACCCAAAAATACTGTGATTGAATCAATGAAGCAACAACACTTTGCAAGTGTTATTTCAATGACTTGTCTCGTGTGTGCTAGTCAAGCATCTATCACAAACTCACTTGCCGTGTAACCGGTTTTTTGTGTGCAAGTTGCAAATACGTTTGACTTATGACTGCAACCAACTTGACATTAACTTCTCCATTTAATATTTAAGCACATGTTTCCCAATTGAAAACTCCCAATGATTATCCAAATCCATAAACATTGATCAACCCAGAATCAACAAGCTAACGGTTAGCTGCTAACCAGTCATAGCAAAGTTTCTTAAACTATTGAAAACTACCCTTAATTTAGGGGTAGTTAAATTGTAACCGTCACTAAGCGGATGACTAATACCTCAGTCCGCCCCTTGACCACGAAAGCTGTAAAGTGATCGAAACGTCGGGAAGTAAAAAAAATTTAATCAAATTCGCGATAAAATCCGCAAGAATTCGTTTTATTTCAATGTGTAATATTCGCGTAAACCTTAGAAACCATTACTCAAACTAGTTTCACAAACGAAAAATATTTTTTTTTATTAATAAAAAAATATTTTGAAATCCGTACAAAAAATCGACTACCTCAATATTTTCCTGGGATTTTGTCATCTAACAAAACAATAACAAACATGTAATGAATAAAAACATTTGCAAGCTTTGTTATTTTACTTTAGTTGACATTTCGGTAACAAGTTTATCGGTTTGTAAACTACATTATCGGAGTCGCGTTCGGCAAAACGTGTTAGGAGGAAAACGTATTTGTATTGAACAGTTAAAAATAACACGCAACTTTAGAGGATACAATAATGAAATATAGTTTGCGAAACACAATCGGCCTTATTCATAGACAGTTTTAAAAGTATTTTAGCTATCGAATGTTTTGTGTTCTTCGTTCAAACTGAATTCAAAAGTCGTTCGAAAGGGACAAAACACTCGATAAATAAAATAGGTTTTAAAACTGTCTATGAATAAGGCCAATTGACTATAACACGTGCATTTCTTAGTTGGCGATTATGGCAGCTTGATTTACAAATATAATATGTTTTTAAATATGTACAACTATTTATTTTTATTAGTTTAACATAATCGTATACATATAAAGACAAATATAGATTAGATCAGATACTATAAATAAAAGAGCAGGTTTCATCAAAACTTGTAATGCATTAACCGAAGAAAAAGTTTTGTTCAATATAAGTCAATCAGGTATAGTTATTAATATTTTGAACTTACAAAAATCACTGTAAAATTTAAGTAAATATGGAAATGTCATATGAATATTAAATGTCGTTAAACTTTCCTGTGAATAAACCATTGGTAGGTAATTTCATTATATTATTGTTATTAGATGGTTCACCTCACCCGTCATATTATTCATATCTAAATGAACATACATTATGTATTTCATAAATAAAACAGGTTATAAAGAATTATTTGCACTAAATAGAACTCAATCTTCGTGATCACAGTAGCGAAATCTAAATTTCTTCTCCGAAAATGGTCAATCAAAATTATATTGCCATTACAAGTTTTTATTAGTGGACGTACGACATCGCAAGTCATTCACTCGCCGCTTTTTATGTTAGCGTGTCCAAATCGCCAACTGATTATTTCAATCATTCTGACCGTGACATTAGCGTCGTCTCGTTTCGCTCACCCAATACACGTCTATATTTACATGTTAATAATAAATCTAGTTTACAAGACCAACATGATCCGATAAACGTGACATATAAATTTTACGCTGTAATATTTTTTCCACGAGAAACCAGTCACAAAAGTTTGCCATTCTAATACACGCCACAGATCCGAATTCCGCGGCGTCACGAATTAAACGTGTGTCCGAAATATCTTGGACAAAAAATCCCACGCTCATCCGACTCATTCACAAGTTTGAAATATTGGAACAAAAAATATTTCACTCCCTCGGGCTAATTCTGGGAAGTGTCGACAGAGGGACAAAAAATATCGGTGCCTTTGAACAACTGTTTGGCGCCAAGGGTTGTGTTAAGCGTACGTGAGATCCATTGATTTGTTAAAAAACGCTCGGACCCCCGCTGTTTTTCCGTTTAAACATGTAAATCATAAATTTTGTATCTTATTACTGGTTGTACAGTTCGATTAATTCTGAGGATTGGTTAGTAGCGATTTAGTACGTGGCTTTCTGCTCTAGAAGGTTGCGGTTCCCCATCCCTTACACCGAAACAATATACGGCAACAAATACGTTTGAGTGTAATATTTTTTTTTGTAAAAGAACTCACGAAGCTTGAAAAAACTAATATGTTACATGTAAAAAAAAGGATCACGTGTTCTAGTAAAGCCCAATTTTATTAAGAATAACATTAGTCAACTTCTCATTATACGAAATGGCTTTATAAAACCGCTTATAACCGCCTAAAACCAACTAATGATAGTAGTTAATATTCATGTATTATAATTAATTTAAATACGTATGGAAATTTCCCACAACTGACTAAATATTACAATTCAGAAATTACGAGAACGAATTCTCATATTGTTAAGAAAGTATGTGGTGCCGTAGTTTTGTATCAACGCGTAGTAATCATTCAAATATTATATTTTTCATATTTGAGTATTTAAGTGAAAGTAGGTGTTTTATATTGATGCAAATTAAGAAGTGTTACCATCATTTTTATTCGACTCTACCACATTTTAAACGTATTTAATTCATATATTTTTTTACATTTTTCTAGTCTAATGAAAAGGTGAGTTAATTTATTTGTATTAATATTAAGATCAACAACAGGTCAATGTGGAGTTCCTTGGGGGAGGTCTATGTTCAGCAGTGGACTTCCTATGGCTGAAGAGAGAGAGAAAGAATATTGAGATAAAATAATCCGTCAAAATCAACATACACGCAGCCTTACATCTTTGTACTACCGACGAAGATTACGTAAACGTTTTTGTGTGAAAACCAAATAATCCCACACAGTGCCAACAATAATGATGACCAATTATCTAGTTTTTTATGGGAAAGGTAATCACTTTATCACGTGCTTATACGTATTGGTAAATATAATAATGTAAACACGGATACATTGTTAGCAAAACCGTGTGAGAAAATGAACAAACGTGGCACTTTTAGATAAACTAGCCAAACTTCACTAGTCAATAATTACAGAATCAATTTGAACTGAAAATTTTCAAGTGCATGCAGAGAATGTAGCGTTCACGATTTAGAAAAAAAAATATTCTAAACAGATAACTATTACCTAGTTTATTGCTAGCTGTAGGATTCTTCCAACTGGTCGCTGTGGAATTTCTTAAAGATGATATATTTTCAGCATTGGACTTGTATAGCTGAATAGGATAATTTAATAAATCAAATCAATAGATTAATCTACAGACCTTTATGAATTTGTTTTAAAACTATTTCGTAAAATTAATATGGTCGAGTTCACAATTTAAATTAGCGTTTAGCATAAGAAAAAAATAAAATTAAATGGAAAGTTTAAAATGGCTGTTCCGAAAAGTGAAGGTCTGTGAATTATGATCTGTTTACCGTCTGGTACCTATGGAAGTTTTTGTGCTTATTTATACCCTAGTAAAAAATCCTACAAACAACATAACACGTCACTATAAAAAGGTTTCAATTACATAAATACAGGAACTGACATTTACCTATAATTAAAGTATTATTACACGCGAATTAAACATTAAAATACAACGACAACTGATATAGCACCGCAAAAAACTGTATTGGAGCTATTTGCCCTATTTATTTTGATCAAAAGACAATTTATTTAAGCAGTACTTCGATATCACAGTATACATTAACATGAAAAAAATGATGACAGCCTTCGTGGTGCAGTTGGTTGAACGCCGGCTGTTAAACGAGATACAGCGGGTTCGATCCCCGCACCGAGACAAATTTCTGTGTGAACCACAAGTATAAAGTCTGTCGTAGTTTTTGATACCCACGACACAAGACTCGATCTTAGTGTGGGGTCTATGTATGTGACTGTTGGGTGTATTTATCTCTATAACACACACACAAACACACGCACGCACACATACACACACACACACACACACAGAGAGAGAGAGAGAGAGAGAGAGAATGTACTTCGATTATGGTTTAAAGACTTGTGCAAAGTTTAGATGTTTATAGGGCTAACACGCAATTAAAATACCCAGACCATATTTTACAGCGGAAGGTATCAAATTATGTTCGATTAAAACGGATACGCTATCGCCGCACTACGAAGAATAATTTAACTCGTCGACTCATGATTACTGATAAATAATTAAGTTGACTATCTTTCTCTCGTTTATTGCTGTTGCAATTTATTTTCTTAATGCAAAATATATTTCTCTTTTTGGGTCAAATTCGTCTGTAGATTACATGCATTTACTGTAGATTTGTTTAATAGTTTAACTAAATAATACTATTAAAAAAAATTTTTTTTATTTGATCTGACAATAAGTATCACATTTTTTGCGTACATAGAGATATAGAACTTATGCGTATATTGATATAAGCGTTCAATTTCGTGCTTAAAGTTAAACTCTATTTTAAATAGGGCACAAAAACAACAGTAAATACATAAAGCACATCATTGATCATTTATACATAGAGTGTAACGTGAAATTATATAATATGTACAATATAATCTAAGAAAAAAATGTTCGTCAGTGAGTCTTGGAAATGTAAAGCGTAAATTCTTTCGTGGGGCTCCAAGATGAGTGCCTATTTGGGTATCCGGCCGGTCACGCGTACTGATGAGTGCACGTCAAACGCATGCGAGCGAGTTGATTGGTCGGATTGGTTCACACGCGACAATGCCATCGGCAACTCTGTGTCAGATAGGTCAAGACGCGGTGGCCATTAATTTCGGTCCGTCTTTCACATGTCTAGACGTCTCGATATATTTGCAAATGCGTGTACATTTCCGTCTGTTATATAATTCTGTTTGTAAACACTTATGTACAATGAGCATTGGATATGGATATTGGAATTATGATCGGGGTTTTTATGTCATGTATTTTGACGCTAGGAGCTATTTCATTTCAGTAATTTGAATTAAGGTTCGGGTTTTGTATGAATTACTTCCATTGGTGAAAATTGATGTCCACCAATTGCAATAATATAATGGATAACGTATATAATTATGTTATTGCCATAGAAATTATTATCCTTTAGCCAAATTTTTAGGCTATTAAAAGAAATAAATGTATATTAACTAAACAAAACTACTAATTAATCCAAAGGGGAATTATTATTTTAATGAGCGACATTCCTGCCGTAACTCTTCCGTAAGGTCAATTTTAACATCAACAAACAATTAATTATAGATTATTATTGATTCTACATAGTTACGAGAATTACTCATACACAACTTACAAGAATTGATTTCAAAACAGTAAATATTTACCGCGACATACGCACAGGAATCAACATGAAAACATAAAAAGGCAGAAACTGCATTCCATAACAGATGTTTATTTTGTATCGCGGTTTTGCATATAGCTACTAACAATAACTTATATCCAGTTTTCACGTAATGGAAAACAGCTGTATCCATCTGTGCAAATAAGTCCTTAGACACTATTTTAAAAGTTATGCTTCATTTCTATCTGCAATTTAGAAGTGTTCGCTATCTCGTTCACACTGCATGGATTAAAAAAGGATAGCAGATATCGACATGTCCAATTTAATATTTATACCTCTTGGAGTCTTGACACATTGAGCGGGCGGTAGAAGTTATGGAAAGTCGCTTTGACCACATTCCTCGCAAAACGATTTGATACATCTATGTATTTACATTTAATAATTAGATACAGAAGCAAACATAACGAGGATTTACTAGATTTTTATAATGCTAAGGTTATAATGACCTGAATGTGTTTAGTTTCTTGTAATTATGTTTTGAACGCTCTTTTGTTAATTAATGATACAAACATTAGAACCCTATTAGTAGAATTGGGTACTTATCTTGATAATAAGAATTTATATGTTAATTGGAGTAATTAACAAGGATTTTAAATTCTTATTCTATTCTGTAACATTTTACGAGTGTCAGATTCATTGTTACCTACGTATACTCTTTAACAACGACAGAAAATACAATTTATAACATTTAATTTGTATACACTTTTGAAAATTAAATGTATTATTAGTCTCGATAAATAGAAATTTAATTTCTGTGCTACGCTTAAATTATTACGATAATGTGAAGCTTAACTCCGTATCTTGAAGAAAATGTAGAGCCACTTCAAAACGTTGCTCTTGAAAGTTCTAATAATAAATTGGTCAAAAGCTTTATAATGACGATCAGTTCATAAAATATAGTGTATGATTTATAGCATTTTAATTGAATTAAAATCCTTCATCTTACAACAGATTATGAACATAATTATTATAGATGATCTTGACGTATGTTTAGTGTATGATTAGGCTTAATTTAGCTTAATTAACTTCATTTTTGCACATAATTACATGATTCTAAGCACGCAATGTACCTAATATACATTGTTTATTATTTAGTCCATATTGTATTGTATAATATTTTTTGGATTACAACACGTGTGATGTGAAACAATGCGTAAACTGGTTCTGTTTAAAGGTCGGTTCACACATTACAGGGCTACAAGCAAGGTCACCTTATTATAAACATTTAATAGTAAAATTATGTATTTTAAAATTACAAATATATTACAATAATATTTACAAATTGTCAGTTGAAAAGTTACGTTGGAAAATGCGTGGAGAGATATTTAAAGAGCAAACATTATTTATAGGAGTTCCGGCTTATAAAAAAGGAGTACTTATAGCTGAAAAAGTTATATTAAATTTTAGTTACAAGTTATTCTTTTATTCAAAGCTATTCCACACTTATGTATTGGGTCATCGCGAATTTTATTTATTGGGAACATGTCATTGACAATATGAGTTGTGACTCATAGCTTATGACTTCACGATTGACGCGACGCCTATCTGACGTCAGACTTATCAAAAATAATCTGATCCCTAAAGAACATTTAAAAAGTCGCATAGAATTAGCGATCAATTCATTTGAAAAAATCTTATATTTCATTATTTAATGTTTATAAATATGTTTACCCCAACAGAAAAATACTCGAAAACATAAACTAAGTCAAATTTAGACAAACATCGGTCGTATACAAACGCTACATAACCATGAAGTTACAAACAGCTTGCCAGTAAAGATTAATGTGGCACCAATTCTGTTTATTGGCCCTACATAAATTACACTTTAAGATTTATAAAGATACTCAACCACGAATACTACAACCCAATAGACAAATGGCGGTAAGAAATTTTATTTTAAGTAAATTATGTTTATCTAAATACAACACTTGAACTAGTGAACGATAACTTACTTGCTAATAGACCAGAATAAAAGTTTGTTGAAAGTTTTTTGAATTTGTATAATTTAGCTTTTTTTTATTTAGCATGCAAAGAAAGTGTTGGCGCCTTTTCTATATGGTATGGTTACAAACATGCCTGACTACAAGGAACACTACAATAGCACTAATCAAAAAAGCTGATTCGAATCTATACACTGCCACTAAAGGGGTCCGCACATATATTTTACCAATCAAATCTAAAAACAGGAAACCTGTGAAGCACTTCATATAAGAGAAGATTAATATGAACTTTTTTCGCATATGCGTATCTTTTACATAATAAAACTCCAACAACGAATTAACCCATAAAGCATAGCCTAAACCAGCGGCTCAAGAAACATTATTTTTTTCATTGCATTACCTAAGTAAAAACTTAAATTCATCCCTCAAATAGTAAACAAGGGTAATACGTGGGACAGTTGAATGCATGTGAGCTGAAACCCGAAGTTGACATTTTATACCTTATAATTAGTTAGTAGGTGCTAGGTTCCACCTGTATAGCAAAAATATTACTACGACGAAGGATCAAATCTTTTCATTACAAAGTTTCGGCAGAATTTTTTTTATGTCTCAAATTGCATCATATTTTGCAAAGCCCAACTTAAAGATTACACAAGATTATGAAATGCAGACTTTGTTACTATCAGTGTTTCTCATTGATTATGCATAATTCCCATAACTTAAGTATAATAGTTTGGAATGCACTTGCAATATCTGATACAAGCAATACTACTTGCATTACAGGGTAACTTTAAAGCTTTAAAATATTCTAATTATTTTAGAAGAAAAAATACATATATACATAATAAGTAATCAATAATAATATATAATCAATAATAGATTTATTGCAAAAAAATAATTAAAAGGGCTATTTGTTAGCCAGGCACTTTATTATTTTTTATTTTGTACTTAAAGTTCATACGACAAAACTAAGCATAGTGTAAAAATGGATGCATACAGTAGAAGACATTATATTCCGGATTATTTTTGTTTGATTTATTAAAAAGAAATATAAAATATTTTTGGCTCGTTGCCAGATTTAGAACCAACGAACAGAAAGACGATTGACGAAGGCTATGTTCCTGCTCTACAAAACCTGCTCCGCCAGTGTTCCGAATGACATAGAACTTGAAAATTTACATAGCATTATGCGATATAAACATATTCTTAGCGACATTATTTAACCCAGTACCCAATCAGCTTCCAAGCATGCACAATCGTTTCGTTATCGATATTATGTGCTCAGTTGTTATAGTGACAAAAATACTTAATAAACATTTCTGAAGGAATTAAAGGTATGTTTCACCAATCGTTGTGTATAAATACATTTATAACGATAGTTAGTTACTTGTTTCAGTTTTTTATTTAAAAATACTGTTTATATTAAAAGTGTAGATTATAAAAGTCTCTTTGCGGATAGTGAAAGGCTTATGAATAAATTCGGCTGGACAGCATCGTAAATGGTTTGAGGAAAACTTTGAGATAACCTTTGTTATTGTTTTTATATTTGTTTTCTTTATTGCATTCAATATTTATTATTATTAATTGATTTTGACATAAAATTGTAATCGTCACTTATGATAAATTTTACATTAGAGAGGATAGAACTAAAACTGTTAGCCAGCTAAGGTTATTTGGTAAATTTCCACAACTAGATCAAATATCGCAATGCCTTTAAAATGTATGTATGCAGGTAAAACGAATATATTAGGCGAGGGTCCGCAACATGCATTTCTCAACAGATTTGTTAATAAAATAATCCTTGTATACTATTCGACTTACATTTCGTAATCTCATTTCAGCTAAACGTCTCAGATCGATAAAAAAGTAATGTTTAAAATTCTCAACAACAGCATTGATGTTTTCGGCTGTAAATTTAATAACAGTGGCTCATTCAAACTCGCCGAACCGCATACGAGGGCTAAAGGGCGAGGTTGACGAGCGATAAAAATAAAAACCGAATAATTATCTGTGCCAGATGGCCGTAGTGTTCACAATATTAGAATGCATCTTGTATTTAACATCATGAAGTGAATTCCACATATTGTACCCTTTACCTTGTAATAAAACAGTAAATTACCATCATAACGCATTGTAGTGATGTAAGAAAAACATAATTGTTAGTTCATGTTTAAGGATTACGTGACGTCGTCTTCACGTCGTACTTAATTATAAAAGCCATTAGTTTTGTCATTTCCGCAGATGCCACAGGAAAATAGCTTTGGTTTAGAATTTTAAAATAAATGAGATTTTTTATGTTTATAATTGATTTTACGTTTTGCAAATTATCTACATAATTACGGTGCGTTATGTAAGTGTCCAATATGTTTTACGTAAGCGTAACGCTAAATATCCACTTAGATTTTCTGAATGACCGTGATTATTGTGGCTCGTTTACCTCTTAAATATGTAAGATATTTTGTTAATAAAACTTTAATAACGAACAACCTAAACATATTAATAAAAAAATATAATAACGCCATGTTCACGTCGTGTAAGTGAAAAATGAGAAGGTTCTATCAATCATACCATTTAATATTCAACCCTCAAGAGTATCAAAAAGGTTATTATGAGAATTCCTGCTCTTAAAAATTCGGTAATTGGTGTTTACGCTGCTAATGTATTACTGAAAGATGTCGCGAAATGTCATTGGCAGTGTCGGGCCCAGGTAGAGCTCTATTGGACGATCACACAAAGCTACTTAGAAGGGACGCCGTAGACTTAAATTTACTATTTTTCGCAAGTATTTGGACTATATACATCTACATATAGGGCCTTGTTGGTGCTAAAAATACATATATGGGCATATTAATATATTTTTTGGCTAAAACAGTTTTTGCTACAATGTACGCTGAATTTCCGATTCTTCGTCTGCCCAACACATTCTGAATGTTAAGTATTGGTATTATTTTCGATTGAATAGGTTCGTAAGCAGCTACTTGCTATGTTTTTCTGATATGTGATGTCAGTGATAAAGGCGACGCCACAGTTCGATCTTGGGTTCAAATGTTATCAGCGGTGATGTTAAGCGGGGTTTATATTGCCAGCGTCAATCTGCCAAGAAATGACTCAAGAACAACGTATATTTTGATAATTATCTGTTTTATGAAATTATTTATATAGCTACCTAGCCGCATAAGTGGTTGTTTCAAGCCCAAATATGATGAGAAAAACAAACCCATGCTAATATGTTACGTCAATTCAGCATGTTTTAGTTTTTTTTTTAATTGTAACTATCAATTCTTCTAAAAGGCTATAAAAAGTAACTTGTTCATATAAGTGGCAAGTTCTTTATTGTGATACAAAAACCAACAACGCATTTAATGCCGTAGTTTACTCAGGTTTATAAGACTTTTACGGCCTTATTCATAGACAGTTTTAAAATCGATTTTAGTTATCGAAAGTTTTGTCCTTTTCCAACGAATTTTGAATTCCGTTTAAGCGAAGGAGACCAAACATTCGATAACTAAAATAGGTTTTAAAACTGTCCATGATTAAGGCCGTTTCTCTATAGTTAATTTAGAGTCGCTAGTTTAATATTACGCCGACGCCTGTACAGTGGCCGAGGCCTTACCGCGGTAAACAACCCCACGCGAACAATAACACTTCTGCATTTCATCACTGTCAAGTCATATCAGCAACATAATGTAAACATTAAAAGAACTGTATTTTTATTATGTATTTATATTACATTATATTTTTGTAACATACTGATTAAGTATTATTATTATTCGACAACTAATCGAGTGTAACGTGACGAAACTAAAAAACAACACATCATTGGCAGCAAAAGCGCTGTAATCAATTTTGCTAGTAAAATAAAGTCTGCCAACCCGCACTAGGCCAGCGTGGTGGACTATATGGCTTAACCACTCCCAATCGATTCTCTCGATTGTAGAGTAGGCCCGCGCCCAGCAGTGGGTCGTATATGTTCTGATACAGTACAGTAAAATAAACGGAGTCTTGCTTAGGGTGACGACACAGTCTCACAGAAAATGGACAAGAACATCAGTCAGTTATATAGTCGGGGATTAGCATTTCCTCTTGTTTCTTTCTTCTATGCCTTCAACCGTGAGAGTTCTGTAATGCAACTGACGCGACGCCGAAATAATTTTATTGCACTGCTGCTTCGTTTGGTGTGTTTTTAATATGTAGATACCTGCTACTATAATACTTACTACTGCGTCTGAGTCCGCTTCACGCGTTTTTTTTCCAGCTATTTCACAATTTTCGATTAAATATTTGCAAAGAAACTACGTAGAAATCCATAGCAAATTCCTAAATACATAATGCATTGTGTAATTTACAAATCGATACGTCAGCGCAAACAAAGTTAGAAAAGTATGGCGAACAGTGTAAACGCAAAATGTAAATCATCGATAATACAATCAAATTATTTACGCAACTATACACTTGATAACAACTACGTTCTTGTATCGAGGAGCCTCTATTTATTATATTGTATTGCAATGTTTTATTTTATATGAAAAGCTTTTGTGCCTCTTCGCTCTTATCTGACATTTACGAAGGTCAGATACCGGTTTTCGCATCGTTTTACGTTCCAGGTGAAGTTGACTTATGGTTTTTCTGACGTCAAACCTGGGAAATCATGCAATACCAGGAAAATCACGACATTTAAAGTGAAAATCCCTTGAAACATTCGTCTGAATTGTGGATCTTGTATGGACCTCGCGATTGACCCAAAAACTCGATTGAGCTTCATCGATATGGACTTGTTATGTAATATAACTTACAACGCCGCCGGGGATATCTTATCTCAAAGTTTTATGTGTGATAAAGCTTATGATAACTTTAGATGTGTAATCCTAGCTTTGCACTAATTTTGGTCAATGAATTTTTGTATACAGTGAATAACAATTTTATTTCCTCTTATCGTATTATATTTGCAAAAGTATATTAAAAAAATTGTGATTTACATAAAATTGTTTTTAATGTAGTTAAAGAAAAAATCAAATGATTTTATTTAAAATTAAATAGAACCTTAGGTACATACAAATTGCGTAAAAGCCGTGTTAAACCACTATATATAAAAAATCACCTTAAAATACACATTAAATTAAAACGCATAAGGTAAAATAAAATAAAAAAACGGGTGAGTGTAGAGTAGTTAAAATTACAGTTAACAGCAGAGGTCGGCACGTCCGTGTTATCGCGGCGTTATCATTGCACGGCGCTTGTGATTTACACGCACAGGCGCGGAGTCAGAACAATGAGAACTGGGTAATATAACCTGGGAACAGAATTAAAAATATTTAATAATTTACTTTATTTGACCTTTCTGTGTTATAAAAATCAAAATATGCTAGCAAGATATTAGAAATTATTTCTTTTTATTTATTTATTCATTATCATCAGTCATATTGTCCGCAGTAGATAATGATGAATCACGAGCATAAACCTCTCCCAAGGATTTTCAAGCACCATTATGTAAAAAACCGATTATAATAACAAAATAAATATTGAAGCAAATTGTTTAAAATTCCGATCTCTTTGTAAAACTTTAGTAAAGTGTTCTTATATGTAACATTAGAATTTTAAATGGTGAGTCGAACAAGTTGGAATGTTTTGACTAAGAAAATATTTTTATGAATGAATGTTGACTGAGAACTTATCACTTGATTTTTTTAAACTAATGCTATTCTTTGTAGAGATAAGTGTAAGGGACTGGCTATACTTGACATACAAGCTAAAGGCAGTGAAAGTACACTTTATAGACATGCTTCTTGCATATTTACTTTATAAGCATTTCAAATGACACTTTTATGAATGCAAAAGAAAGTTACGCTTTTCATTCTTAATCAATCAGTGATTTGTTTGGCCTGTGGAATATAAAGTTAAAATTATCATTTTACTATATTACACTTAGCTACTAACTAGCAGTGCTACTTATCATTATTAGTAGTATAATCAAGATATTACTTTACTTATAAATATTCAGATTTCTAGTTGGCAGTTTACAGTTGTAAACTCGTGTTTATTAAAACGAAATACAGCCTATGTTACACAATAATAGTGTTTCATTCCATTATCAATAGGCTTTTAACTATAAACTCAGCAGTTTTAAACATTATCCTGTACATACAAAAATACAAAAGTCACGTTTTATAGGATATAAAAACAATAATCTTTTTGCACTGATTACGGCCCAGCACATTATGTCAGATAGGTCGCACGGTCGACGTACTAAGTACTAAGTAGAAGCGCCGTTTATTTCAACTTAATAATACACTAACACAACAATACAAACGCATTTAATTAGTATTAATTACTGTTCTCATTCAAGCATTAAAAATACTTTCTATACAAAAATATAATTCGGAGTACATTTTACTCCGAATTTAAAGCTAAATTTAAATTAAATTTTGTTCCATTGTTTCGAGAAAAACTCTACCAATTGTAATACATAAATACCTAAATTAACTAGACATTATCGTTTCAAAGTCCCTAATACATGTAATTAAAATATATTAAGATTTTCCATTTCGATCCGGTAAATTCCCATTCGTGGAGCGAAGCAATGTATTAAGATCTTATGACCTGTAGGCCAACTCCGATAAGGCTTAACAGGTCGTGCACTTATTAACTACCGACAAGTAATGTTATGATTTTTATATACCTCTTAATGTGATTATTTCGGAATTGCGCATTTACTTCTGTTTCTAATCCGTATTTATTGCTACTTCACAATCTTGCTTGTACAAGTTCCTTAAATACTTCCTAAAGTCTAATGGTTTCGCAACATAGTATATTATGGAATTTTATGTTAATTATTTTTATATACCCAATCACACCAAAACGACCAAAGTAATATGTATTCATTGTTAAAATAATAAAAAAATTTTTTTTCAGAAAATAAAAATATGTTACAAGTGAAACCAAAACAGGCATGAAACAGCAATATTCATGAATATCAGTGTTAATACATAACTAGATTTTGCTGCTTTCTTGCATACAAAGGCGCTAAATTATTAACAACATGCGTCATTAATTATTTTAACTATTGTAGTGTCTTGTCATTGTATGAACAGCTGAATTAAAATGTGTTTAATCGCATTGTAAGCGGACACGCGCTAAACACGCTGTTTCTGATGAAACGCACTACACTGGGTTACGAACTCATTACTGTAAAATTAATTAACTTATCATCATGACGATTTAAAACGTACATCATACATACATCTTGTAGTAAGTCCGCCAACCCGCACTAGGCCAGCGTGGTGGACTATATGGCCTAACCACTCTCAATCGTACTCTCGATTGTAGAGGAGGCCCGTGCCCTGCAGTGGGTCGTATATGGGCTGATACAATACAATACAATACATACATCTTGTATCGCAAGTCATTTCTTCTGAATTATTCACACGATCCATGCTCCCTCCACATGATAAGTTTGCATATTTAAATTTTAATAAACGCCATATCGAAGTAAACGCACAAACAATATCGTAATATTTATACTACGTCAGTTATTAATTCAATGGTTCACGTAATGTACACATGACATGCTTTGGAATACTGTGATTTGATTAAAATGAGTATATTAATATTAATAATTCTTGTTTAACACAATAAAGCCACGTGTCAGATCGCTACATAGTACGTAGTAAAGAAATTAATAGTGTATACGATTTTCCGGAACAAACCTTAGACGGAAAAGAAGGAAAAGAACGCTTGATGTAGGCCGTGTGGTGTATAAGCTAAAAAAAGTACTTTATTAGTAGAATGAATCTTCATTTCTTTGAATTTACTATTGAATTATAATAACAAACCATATATTTACTCAGCCTCCGTGGCGCTGTTGGTTAGACGCCGCTTGTGAATCGAAAGGCCGCGGGTTCGATCCCCGCACCGAGATAAATGTTTGTAAGGCGCACAAGTATAATGTCGAACGGTCTGTTATAAACATAGATTAATAGATCAATAATCCATTTCACACATCATTTCACAACGGTTATTGTTAACAAAATAATTTCTATAAAAAC
Source organism: Theretra japonica (assembly GCA_033459515.1). Lineage (NCBI taxonomy): Eukaryota > Metazoa > Arthropoda > Insecta > Lepidoptera > Sphingidae > Theretra > Theretra japonica. Next base: position 10,194,669 of record CM065949.1, read on the forward strand.
AGTACTGCTATCATCAACTGCTGTTCTAGTAGACAACTTCGTGGCGCGAATATTAAGACCAAGTCGTTTTATATCTCATTATTCGAATTCTAATGTTTTCTTGTAGTACTATAACATATCTATACATATGTATAAGCGAGTATGTGAGTGCAATAACGTAACAACGAGTAATGGAAAGTAAACGTTTAACGGCCAATTTCACCCGTAAATAGACATTTATTTATTGCTTTCATTTATAGATTGAAGATAAGTATGGAAAGGTAACATTTTTCCACGTACCCGTACATAGTACAGAGAAATTGCATTCATACTAAACACTTAACTAGTGAACATTTGTATAAAAAGAAGTTACATGACATTATTCAGATGACCATCACTGCTTTGCGGTTTTTATGCTATACTTGTAGCTACGCAGAAAATCACCTAATTATTATTTGATCTGGCTATTTCAGATTGATCATCTATATAGTTTGTGATACTCATATACCGGTGACTGCGTATAGCTATAAAGTTTAATTAGAATTATAAAATGACGAAGGTATTTTTCTATTGCAGGTACTAACCACGATGGTCGTAAGAGTGGCAACGGACGAACGTCCATTCGAGACGCCGTCTTCCGATGAGAGTGGGCTGGGACGGAGCGATTCTCCCAGCGAGGACACTGAGCCCGAAGCAGCATTAGTAAGTAAACCTGAACATCATATTAGAGTAAAATATACACATGTACAAAGTATTAGATCGAATAAGTAATAGGTGTCAAGCTAAAATTAATGATATTCAAAAAGTATGCACGCAGGTAAACATACAAAGCCAAAAAGATTTCATTACATTTGTCGAAAAATAAAACAGACTTCAAAATAACGTATTGTAAAGTCACGTTTTGTGACATATAAAAAAATTTCATCATGGTTTATAGATTTTACTAACAAACAAAATTAAATGGGACTGATCGACATGTCTCCGCTTTTTGTATTTACCCTCGGCTATGGTATATCAGCCTTATATTGACACGTTGATAGCACTAATAGTTTGTTACCACATCTGCGCCGTGATATACAATTTTGAAAAGGTTGACCGAAGCGCTGGCAAAGCCTCAAATCGATATAAGACTTCTAAGGCACAAGCAGAAACATCTGACGGAAAGCCAATATGTATAGAAGATTGTGACTGTGATATGTAACCAAAAACAAAGTAAAGTGCTTGTAAAAATGACCACCACATATAAATACCAGAAAACAAAAAGAGTAGTGTAAACTTAAAGATAACTAAATTCTGCATCAAATGCTAAATAATGACATCATTTGAGAAGAAGCTGAAAAGAAGGAGAATGATACGAAAGGTTGCAGAGAAAATTATAAATGCTTGTTTAATTGCAACCATTTCTTTAGCGTTTGCCGAGATTACTATGACTGTATTGTTGTTATTGCTATAGAAATATCATTAGATCAAGATGGTTTTGAACACGATGTGGCAAAGAAGAAAAGAGATATTGCGAAAGGCGGCCGAATGTTTTGTAGACGCCTTAGCGTGGGCGACTCTTATCTTCGGAACTTATATTTTGTTCACAGTATAATGAAAACAAGATCTGAAAAATGTAAACGATCAAACACACAATATTCTCAAAAGAAAAATGAAGTTGTAATTGGTACGTTTTATAACCAAGGGTAAATACAATTTCAAAGCGATGTTGTAAATCTATGATCATTTTGTAACTATTAAAATTTATGAAAATGTCTCTTGTTTGTATCAATGTATTTTAGGGAATTCTTGATAAGATTTCATAGGTGATTTCACGCGTAGGTGTACCACAGTCTAAAAGCAATTTTGTTAATACACTTATGGGTTGATGTTATATTAATCATAGATTTTGATACTGTCGTAAGGTATCAATTACCGACTCGTTTGACGTCATTGAAACCTCTAATACCAACCAAGGTTATATTGTCTTATCCCATATTCTTAAGAATGGAGATTCTCCATTGTTTCTTAGGTCTATAGTACAAGTCAATAAAACGTATTTGAATATTTTGGCAAACAGTCAGGTCTACAGACAGCAGACCTTAAATAGGAAAGAACGTATAGGCGTTCAGATACTTATCTTTTGAACTTGTTAATTCCTAAATGAGGCTTTATTGCAGAAATAGCTTTTTTGAATCTATAGGATGGTCGGCTTTTTGGATTTAGGCTAGCAATGTAACTTTTGCTAAAAGATTAATGAGAATTAAAAAATTGCACAAACCGCTGTAAAACAGCTTTCTTATTTTTTAAAGGTTTTGTATAGCGTGAAAAGCCAAAATAAACAAAAGTTATATCAGGAAATAGGCCCCACTTATAAGTTAGCAGGTACGCATAGCTTCTCAAGCGCAGATGAAGTACAGCCTCAAAATTATATAGTCATAATAACAGAAAATCACACAGCGAAATGTTGGCAAAAAGGCATTCTAGTCTGATCAGCTAAAAATCGTAATAAAAATAATGATAAATACTTCTTTTCTTTGAATGAATATGCCAATTTCGTTACGTTATAAAAGTCAAGTAATGTCAAGTTGTCGTTAAGGCTGTATCGCAGATGCGACAAAGTTTTGCTAAAATGATTGATAAAAAAGAAATACCAGTAGAATCAACAGTACATTTTGGAGACGAAGGAGACGAGAAAAAAGTTAAAACTCCAGATGTTGTTAGTTCTTTTTACATTGTACCTACTACCTACATATTACAAATATATTACTGTGCATATAAATCCGAAATAACAATACGAATTTATGAACCTCTTCAGGATGTTCATACCTTATCTTAAAAACTATATGCCTTGATGTTCGTATTATAAAATCGTCAGTCTTTCTGTAAATATATTTTGTACTTTGTCAACATTCCCGTTTAGTTTACTGTAAATTTCAAAAAAGCCTTTTACTTTTACCAAGCTCTTTTTATTCATTTATTAAAATGTCCATCGTTACAGTTTTTACCTTGCCATATAAGGCGTTATAAAAGTGCGATATAACAGCCAGGTGCATATAATGATAATTCTTTAATAATGTGTGGTCCGACAGGTGGTGCCACCTGACGGCGGGTGGGGCTGGGTGGTGGTTGCGGCCTCGTTCATGTGCAATGTACTCGTCGACGGCATCATCTTCTCTGGGGGAATGTTCTCCAGCTTCATCAAGGAGGAGTTTAAGGTGAGTTTAGAATTGTAGCTCTGTAATAGACCTTAATGTTACGCAAAGTCGATACAGTTGTGGTGTGAAACGTAATATGGTAAATTCGAAGTGAAAAAATAATAGCCTCCATACGCCTGTTATAAAAATATTGTACCTATTTATATTCTCAATATTAAGTTCTCAAATAAGAATATTCACATAACGATTAATTCGATGTTCGTGTTTATAATCACACATTAATTTGCCACATAAAATCGTACACAATTTTTTTGCAAGTCCAACCACGAGACACTTAAACACAATTTAAATGTAGAAATAATGAGATGCCAGCGACTATTGAAAGTAAAAACGTAAAAGACGGCATATTTATATCGGAAAGACGCCTGCGTCTCGTGCGCAGTCTATTTTTAGGCGACCACACGGACCACACCCTCCAAGGCGCGCTTTTGCGTTGCGTCACAGACGTGCCTCCTGACAACTACTATATTTACCCTGCAGCATCATATTATTATAATGTTCAAATGTTCAAGGATATATTCCTCACAATTGGCTAAAATAGCAGACGCAGTTTCAATCGTAGATTGTAGAAGAGGCCGGTGCCCTGCCATAGCGACTATAAATAAATATATACACCCAACAGTCGCACACATAGTCTTGACCCCATACTAAGATCGAGTCTTGTGTCGTGGGTATCAAAAACTACGACAGACTTTATTCTTGTGGTTCACACAGACATTTGTCTCGGTGCGGGGATCGAACCCGCGGCCTCTCGTTTCACAGCCAGTGTCTAACCAAATACGCCACTGAGGCTGTATATGGGCTGGATACTATTAGTAAATGTCAGAAAGCCATTTTATTATACGGAAAAAATATCGTAAAAATTCCAAATTTCTTTTGGTAACTTTAACTGTTACAAGTTAACAGTTACATATAAGGCTTTAATAACTGTTTAAAAAATAACTGTTTTATGTATTAATATTAAAAAGTCCTGCAAAGAGTCGGCAGCTAACCTACGAGTGTATGTCTTGTATATTTACACACATGCTTAATGTATTTCTGTAAGTAAAATATTAAAAAACGTGTCACATATTATAGAAAATATTACACAGCTGAACCGTGGCCGAAAACACATGCAGAAAGAGGATAAGTAACCAATAATAAAACATTATACCATTATTGTTTCATTTTGATGACGTATCACCGAATAAAATATAATGGAGTACTTAAAAGTAGGTTTACATTATCTAGGAGCTCATTATCAAACTTGCGACTGAAACTTATGAGCAAAATAAGTAATTGTAGTTCGCGACTCAGAAAATTCTGCAATGACACAAAAAGTATCTTACAGCTTTCCTGGTTTCAATGGAATTAGTAGGACGATATTGATCCTTTTACTTTAATTATTATTTTATTTCATTGATAACTTCTAATTAATAATAATACATATGATAATCGCCTCGCAGTCTCCAATCTTAATTTCAATTCACAAGTTTGAAAGGTGAATGGAAGTTTAAATTAAAACGCAAGTGTTCTGTAACATTTCCAAAATACGAGGATGGATAACGAAGTGGCAACATGTTCAAGGTTGACATTAAAGTAGGCCAACAAAAAGCAAATAATTATCGTGTACGTGTAAAAGAGATCTATGTCTCGGCTATCACTCATCATTATGGAGGCTAGTGCAACTTAAATGGTATTTTAACTGTAGATAAGATTCGTGATTTTTTTGAATTGGTTTATCACGTTCTGACTCTTTTGGTTACTCGTGCGTTTCAAGGAATTTGACACAAAATATACATACGTAATATTACGTCATATACTTATTTTGTGCGTATATGATGAGCTAGCTACTCGTAAAATATATTTTTTTAATTATTTCAGCGCCTCGCGTAAGCAAAGTTGTGTCAAAACCACGCTATTTAAAATTGGGTAGAATTTTATGTATGAGTATTAGTAAATTACAATCACTTTATAAAATCGAATTACTTACGATTGCAGTTCTAAATATGATTTTACTTCTCATAAATAACACCTTAATATTCCCAGTCGTGGGATTAAAGATTATAATATTGAATAAATTATATTGATGTTGAAATTCCTGGAAGCTCAACAACCTGGGCTAGCAACTCGTCTATAATTACTTTGGATATGTGAATGTTTATGGCAGCTGTGGATACCATGTTAAAATATATTTATAATCACCAAGATTATTTATTCGTCCTTTTAATACATGTCCTGTACACTGATATAATTTTATTAATAGCGCCAGAGCGGGGGTTGGCAGAAAGGCTATGAAATTTGACCAACGTTCAGATCGCATCTGAAACCGGATCTGTAGTTAAAAATATACATGAAATAGCCGACTGCGCCGGGACAGACGCGCCTGTATAAAATATTAGCTCGAATGCTCACTGTTATAGCGTCGTGCTTTTAATGAAGGGGACTTATATCTCCGCTAGATTGCCTTACAGGTCTGCATATATTATTAAAGATTTCTGCATATTTAAGCCATTAACTCGGACTACAAGTATCTAATTAATATTAAAACTTTATCATAAAAATTTATGGCCACAATAACTATACGTCTTGCACGTCTCTCGATAAATTGCATGTCCATTTCATTCCTTTTATAATGGTTATTTTCTACAAACGCACAAATAAACAATACAAAATTTTCTCTCAAAATGTGTAGTTTTAAGTCGTTTTATTCACTATCGCAAGACAGAGTCAAATATTCCTAAAACTGTATAGACTTTTGGTCATAAAATTAGAAACGTCATAAAATTTTAAATTAGTCACGCAAACTATGCATATCAATCCGCACTAGGCCGGCGTCGTGGAGTATATGGCCTAACCCGTCTCAATTGTACTCTCGATAGTAGAGGAAGCTCGTACCCTGCATTGGGACGTATATTAGCTGATGCAGAAACTATTCATAATCAGTAGTTGGTGCCACTCGTCACGCCAAGTAATCCGACGTAGGATAAACCAATTGGTCAATTTTAAAAAATTGCTCAAAACACAGCAATTATCTATTGTTGCAATTTTGATATTTTTTTATCTGAGTCCACATTTTTATTTCGCGACATTAATTGTTTGACGCCACAAAAGGATAATTGAGTATCTACTTATGTTAATAACACTTTTTACACATAACAAATGACGACTGACGTTTGTACGAATATGTAGTCATGCAAAGCCAAGAATTTCGAAGTAAATTACATAACAAAAAGCAGAAAGAGTGTTTATTGTCACTGATACGATTCTTTTATAGGATTTTTCGCTGAAATGTTAGCTTATACGACTAGCTAGACGCGGTGGGCGTAGGCGCTGGCGCCGAATGACTTAACCATTGAGTCAAAGCCAAGACGTACGCACATTCTTTTTCATGAATAATTGCTAAATAATCCATAAATTCTTAATTCTGCGGAATCCACGCTGTAATTACATTGTCTCGATGTTCGAGAAAAAACAGTAGATTAGAGACTTTTATTTTTATTCAATAAACTTACAGAAACTAGGGAATAGAATAGGAATTTCGTGTGTTTATGTTATCTTATGTGTAAACTGTAATTTTAAAAATCACGAATACGTGTTTAAAAATACATGATCAAAACATTGGTGGCGTTTAAAATTATTCTATTGGTATACATGGATGTCTTTTAAGTGAGTAAACAATTTATGTAACTGTATTTTTAAAATAAATAATTAAACAGTGCCATAACTCTTTACTATGTTATTTACTAGTACCTACATCTGGTGTACAATTACTTATATTTAATTATCTCTTTCTAGCTTTTATTAAATACTGCATTATTCTTTTATATCTAAATATTTATACTTATTCATTGGATATAACTAGATAATATTGCGTCACAGTTCGCGGTTGGTATTAAATGTGCAAATTTATTTATAAGCAGGCAATACGGTTTCTTAAACACTTTTTAATTCTCAATTAAAGATTCTCTGCTGCCGGAATTCACGCTGGCGCCGAGCTGGCGGCTTCATTAAGTTGTAACACTTGACCAGCCACGGAATGTGTTATACATAGATTCTTTAAGCATCAACACGCATACAAACTCTAAACACTGGTTTATATATTGACAAGAACATGAATAATATAAAGAAAGCATCTCACTGGTCCGCATTATGACAAGATAAAAAATGTGGAAAATTACATAAATGCGATTACGCTAAACTTGAAACTAGTTTTTAGAACTGCGTCGCTTACAATGTTCACTGTCTACAAACATTAACATAATGTTAAGGCCAAGGTTCCAATACGTAAGTTTGTTACTCTATTGAATCATTCATTCATCTGTGACTCAATTTTAAATGCGATCTTATTAGAGTGTGACTTAAACAGAGAGGTGGCTTATTATGAGTATAATGTTATAAACACAACGTTGATGTTCGTCAATTTGCATTATTTAATATTTTAATCGGAGGCAAATGTCTCGATATATCTGTCGTAGATTTGTTTGAGTGTTCACTGTGGTAAGCAAAGTTTGACGTCACAGAAGCCCGCGGGCCACGCTCGAAAGGCAATTAATTACACAATTTACTACACTTCGATATAGAATGGGCGCCAGTTAGTGGAATTTGCCGTGACCGTTCTCCAGTAGGGTTGGCCAAACATTCACTTAGGATTTTAGGAAAGTTGTAACTTTTAAGCTACCACTGAACACATTCCAATGAAATAAGATTGAGCTTTGCGGATCGTCTTAATATTTTATGCAGGTATAATAGATTTTAACAAATTAAAATGATCATAATTATATGAGATTTACAGTATTGTCATTTTAAAAAAAGAGTATCATAAGTTTTATTTTTCTAGATATTTTTTTTAGGATTAGGAATAATGGTGAAGAGCTCATTTTATAAACATTACTAAATAAGGTGTAAATCAGAATAAATCAAGATAAAGTGTCCGTTTAATTCATTGAAAGTGTAGCCTGCGTAATTAATGTGGGTAGAGCCGTGAAACGCAGCTCGGCGCACAGCCTTGCGACCAAGTTTAATTGCATATCAATATTGGAACTTTTCCACTGCATTAAACTGCAGTAACCCTCGCAATTTCAAAGTATATAAAGTTGCCACTACATAACCGTTCGAGGGCAACGAACGATCGCGGCCTCGAGACGCCATTTAAACTGATCGGGTTGCATTTTTGATACGTTTCCCTTGCGAACAACCCGGTGTACTGTAATGATTAATAACTTGCAAATACACATCGGCTATGTTTATAATGAATTATCTGTGGAGCTTTACAGGGTCGCAGGGTCAGGCGATTGTCGCTCACGACCTTATGCGGTTTATTCAATCGGTGCTCACTGCTCGGTACACAAAAGTAAAGTGTGATCATACTCGGCGCTTGCTACAAGTAAATATAAATGTTATTCTAGAAACAATTTAAAATATCGTATATGTTTCACATTGTTTTGACCTCTCCTCTCAGCCACATATTGATAAAGCGCGTGTCGATAAAAATAAAAAAATCAAGCTAGGTATACAAATTGTTGGACTTGTGCCAGACGCGATCGAAAAATTATTTTAAACATGTTTAGGCGTTGTTGTTACGCAACACAGTCACTGTGGTTTTATTATCTGTTATCACAGGGGATGTATCATAATTAGATGTATAATTAACTCATAATATATTTTGATTTTTTTTAAGCTTGTGGACTTTGTTTTATTTGACAATATTATAAATTGATTATGACCTGTTTGTAACTTTTAATTCATTAAATTAAATAGTAAAAAATGATAGCATTGGAAACAATACAACATTGTTTATAGCTTAAAAGAAATATTTTCTAAAATGCGTTGCAAAATCAAAAAAATATCCATAACATTCAGAAACTATATATTTTTTATTAAACGGTTCGCTACTCCACCCAGTCCATTAGTATGTATAACAGGTCAAAACAACAATGAATAAGTTAGTATACATTTTAAAACAGAGCACAAAGTACCACGTTTCGTTCATATTACAAAACAGGTTTAACTTTTAAAAAGAATTTCAAACATTGCGGAGAGCCTTATTGGCTCTACCAGCCAAAAATTTTAATTTGTACGTGTATTTAGATTTCCAAATTATTTCTGTGTTAGTATGTCTATTTTTTTTTCTATGAGGGTGAGGTAAGTTAAAGTACAGTAGGTATTATAAAGTATGCATATGCGAAATTAAACTCTGCTAAAAGTCTCGTGGAATTTCCTTAGACCCGTTAGGTAACCATGTTTTTTATTTTGACTCATGTATTATCGCGATTGTAAAAACGATGCTTGTCATGTCTAGACAGCGGCGTTTCTGCCAGCGAAACCACTACGCGAAAACCAGTTCAAACTGGATACTTGTAATAAAAATGCGCATTTAAATATTCAAGTAGCTAAATATCACTAAAACGGAAACTGTTTTTGTACTAAAATATGAGGAAGTAAAATACCATGTACATAAAGTTTCAATTAGAATTAATTATTCATGAAGTATTATGGTATATTTGTATTGATATAACTTCACATTTATTCATAAGGTAACTAATGATAAATGTAGAAATCTTAAGTAATATATTCATTTTTCGGTAAAAAAATCTACGTTCCCACAATGCTAAAACGACATTTTATACTTTTTCTCTTGATCTTCTTATAAATTATTTCCGTATGAATGGAATTATTTATGTATAAGTAACATCTAAAACAATGATAAATCTTTACTGACAATAAATGTATCTTTTAATAGAGATTATAGAAGAACGTGACAATTATTACGAAGGAAATTTAAGATACAGATTTTTTACAAATAATTAACGAAGATGGGCTAGCGTGACAACTACATTGATTTTGCGTTTTGCTCTTGCATTGGTCAGGCAATACAAAATGGCTAATTAAAGATATTACGGATACTTTAACCACGACATTGTAAAATAATTACGTAGAAACCAATAATAAAAACTTACTGTTGCTTTTTCTCGTGATAGTACCTACAGTATTGATAGCCAACTAAAATAAATTAATCCTTTATATAAAAAGCACAGACAGATAAGCGATTTCATAACAAAACGCGCAGAACAATTCCATTATCAAACACTATTACCCTCGTTACATTTATCATGTCAGTTATTTACCTTCATATTTAAGACATAAAGATTATCTTAACAAATAGCCCTTTGTAAGGGGCATCGGAATTCAAAGCCTACGTTCGGTTCCGTTAGTCAAACACGCCGGCGCATGGCATCGCGCAGACATCGTCTATGCGCAGTGCTTGAGCAAATAGGACCACACATTATCATGTTGTAGGTACAAGGCCCGCATTTTGGCAAATATATTAGGTACATTGACTCCCTTGTATTGGCCTGGAAGTTCTTCAAAACAATGCATACAAAAAATAAACAGAGTGAGAGTGTACAATTTCTTCCTGCAACGGTATTTTCAGACCGATAAAACCTTTAAAACAGAGTGTGCACTTTCCATAAAGACCGGCAACGGACCAACTGTTCCTTTGGTGTTATATGTATCCATGAATGACGATGACCATTTACACGGGCATCGAGTGGCCCATCTGCTCGTTTGCCCCTTATTTCGTAGAAATATATTTGATAATAGCCCAAATGGTTATACATATTATCTGTTTAGTTCAACTCCGATGGTATTAAACTTTTATATTCTATATGGTTTGTAAATATTTTTAGGTCCCGCCATATACGCTGAGTACGTATCCGGTAGGTACTAGGTAACAAGACGTGTCTAGACATTGCGAGTTGTTACGGTACATGTGTTTTACTGTGTTGTTAACAAGTAATCCACTATTTGCCAATGAAACAGTTACCTATTCCAGATAGACACTTGAATACCTACGTTATCTTCTTTTAGATTTATTCAATGTTTCGATGTTTGTTTATAAATTGTAAAAAAATGCAATCTGTTTGTAGTTTGTACAGCATTCTTAAGTGTACCTAGTTGGTTTAAATTTAAAACACTAATTAATTCAAAAGAATTGCATATTGTAATGAAATGTAAATGAGGACGTAATGAAGACGAGAAATCTTTGTAGATTTAATGGCCAATGGTTAAGTAATCGAAATCGTTACCTATTTATGCTGTCGTTCAGCACTTCGCATTGTTAACAATTCAAATTGTTTCTATTTTCGTCGCAACATTTCCTCCTGTGACAACAGGCTCACCTTATTAAGTATTCTCTCTCCGCGATTGCTGTCCTTCGAACCACAGGCTTCGGCATGCCTGGCTTTCAAATTGAAATGTCACTTTAATTACGATATGCTGCATGAAGATCTGTCAGTGTCAGTTACCTGTCATTGACCAACAAGGCCAGTGGGTCACGCGAGAGAATCGTCGGCGGAAATTCGTCTCTGGGAAGTAGCGAATTGCTTCCACGTAGTAGACGCACGTACGATCAATTCAGCAAAGTGACTTCACATTGAATGTCGTTAATTTAATTGAATAAATAAGTTATAACGGTGTTCAATGCATGACAAATCGTGATCGTAAAACCTTTACGATTGTGTGAGAGAGTAAGGTAGTCATTGAACCTTGATAGGATATCATGTTCATGTTAATTCTGTACAGTATTTTTTAGACAGGTGTTAGTAAAATGGTTGTAAATAATTTCACTGTTTTCTGTGTTGAAGACGTAAGTTTTAGTGTGCCAAGTTTTTCACAACTATGAAAACTGTGCCAATGAGTTCAAGGTCATTGCAAATGGTGGATGTTATGTCTTGCATTTCTATGTAATGTTATTCCCATAAGACATTGACCGCATAACTTTGCAAGCCGGTAATTTATCGGCTCTATCTGGACAACGCTGTACATATATATTACGAGTATATTATGCATGTTTAATTTTATACATATGAGTTCACACACAGACTTCGTGGCGTTGTTGATTAAAACATGGGTTGCATTCCTGGAGTCCGCAAGTTCGAATCCCGAATCAAGATAAATCTTTGTGGGGTCCTTGAGTAATTAAAAATTTCTGATACCCTTATGTCTTATGACAAGACTTCTAATAAAACGTCGGTGTGAACATTATTAATCAATAATATAAAAAATACCTATAACATTTTGGTGAATATCATTAATAAACTACTATTTGTATTGTTGCAGATCAGCGAAGGGCAAGTGGCATCGGTGAACTCTCTGCTAGCTGGTTTCTATCTACTGGCGGGTCCATTCGTCTCTGCTTTGGCCAATAAGTACGATTTTTGCACTCATTACATTACGATTTTAGTGTAGCCTATATGCTGCAGTAGCTTGTTATAGGCTGATGATGCTTAACAAAAACTCATCATAATGAAAGAAAATTACTTCCGCATTCAAGGTACTAATTGGCGTAATCACATTGACCCATGACCCACTGCGGATTAATAAATTGGTGTTCTTTTTTTATAATTAGTAGCCCATCTATGTGAGCTGTCCGTCCTGGTTTTAATTCTAGAAAGAGAATTTACAATTTGCCTCGAGATGAAATTTAACTAAGCACATATTGTTTATTGATTAAAATGCATATTGCCAGTGGCGGATTATCCCTAAGGCAAACTAGGTACGTGCCTACAGGCGCGAGGTTGCGAAGGGGCGCGCACCATATCAGCTATCTTCATTTCATCTAAAACCATCGAATGCTATAATTATGAGAAACATAATCTGGGTCAGATCATTTGCATTATAACATGGTGTATTACAATCATTCACATTATAGTACAATCAGCAAATATGCAATAAGACAATTCCTCATTCTTTCGTAGAATTTTTTAAGTACCTACGGCTGCTGGAGGGGCGCTTGCCTAGGACGCTCTCAACATTTAATCCGCCTCTGCATATTGTTATGTACTAATGCCTATGTATTTGTCGATAGGTACGGATTCCGAGTGGTCACCCTTGTTGGAAGTTTGATTTCGAGTGCTGCCTTCGCCATCTCTTACTTTGCTACGAGCGTTGAGTTTCTTTATCTGGTGTACGGCATCATTGGAGGTTAGTGTTATGCAAAATTATTGTTAAATAGATATTGAATTGCAAAATAGCACCTCTGCTGGTGGTCGCAACAATGTTACAACTTACAATGATTGCGATCAAAGACTCGACCCTTACAGAATAATGAATACATTAGAGTTACCGATGAAATTGATTTCGTTTTTGAATTCCGCTTGTGCCGTCTTTGCAAATTATTTCGTGGCGCTACAAATATTTACGAATTCCACATTTTGCTTTATGAGTTTAAAATTAATGTCTACATGCTATTTAAAATGTACCTAGTATGAGCATAATTGTCATAAATTCAAAATTAAGTACTTAGTACTTTTAAACTAAGTCTATCTTCTTCTATACATTATCTATAATAAATTTGTACATGGAAGATAAACGAGAAAAGTAACTTGAGGGGTCTGTACTAACGTAATAGCCCCCAAAACAATGATTTTTGGAAGTTTTGTCTGTCTGTTAGTCTGTGCGGTTGTATGCGATGAACTCAGAAACGACTTAACAGATTTCGATTAAATTTGGTGTTGAGTTAGCTGACACTTTGGATTTAGGCTACTTTTTATCCCGATAAATGTGGTGTTTTCGTCAGATGAGGAAGAAATTCAGATATATAAATTACTCTTTTATACTCAAAGGGATGGGATGGGACTGGATCACATGCCTTGAGTTAGAATGAGACGGAACATAGCGAGATATAATACCTAATAAGTATAAGCAATAACATGTGTTTAAATTAATCACATCAATATAATTGTACTTTAATATTCCATGTGTATTGTTCTCAGGTATCGGTTTATGCATGATTTACATGCCAGCTGTGGTGATAGTTGGATTCTACTTTGAAAAATGGAGAGGGCTTGCCACTGGTTTGGCTCTTTGCGGTTCCGGTGTCGGCACTTTCGTAATGGCTCCTCTAACCAGCTCACTATCGAATGCTCTCGGCTGGAGGCTCACTGTCCTTATCCATGGAGGTATGAACATGCCTACTTAAACTTAATAAACGTCGTTACTTGTAAACGCATCTAAAGTAACAGCATTACTAATCTCAACATTATTTTCAGGACTGCTACTTTTGTGCATACTGTTTGGCAGCATGTTCCGATCCATTGAACCAGTCCGAGTGACTCTTGCTGATCAAGCGGAGGAAGACGACACCGCGCGCCGACACGAAGAGGCGGTCGAGAAACTCAACTCCATGCTCAAATTACACAGCAAACTTGATTCTGGCATATGTATGCCTCCTGAAATGAGATTCTCTAACAAAGCCAGTCCACACACGTGGATGGGAGTGGCAAACAACACGCGCTATCCCACGGCAGAAGAAGTTTTCCGTGGGAGCAACACGCATCTCAGCAATAGTAACCTTGGAAGACGCTCATCTGCTAATGCCGGCACGCTAAAGAATACCCTCGGGAACAAACCGATGTTCATTGATATGCCAGTCGCGGAAAAAGACGAGCAAGAAGATTCTAACAGTAACATTGATAACACTGAGCCTCTGATTGGAACCGCGGTGAAAGTGGTTCCAACCCAGCACCACAACCACCACAACCACCACAAGCATCACAATCAACGCCGTTCTCACGCTGATTTGGTAGCAAGACCTATGTACAGAGATGACATTTTCTTCGGTGCCAGTTTGACAAGATTGCCGCAATATACTTCAAGGACTTCCCTCGGATATCACTTGGCTGTTACACACGTTCCGACTAAGGAAGATGCCCAAGAAGAATCTTCTGGCAAATGCCGCTTCTGCCCGGAAGCCGTGAGAAGGACGTTGGCAACTATGTTGGACTTTAGTCTTTTCCGATCACCGACCTTTGTTATTCTCGCTTTAAGTGGATTCTTCACTATGTTGGGCTTCTTCGTACCTTACATGTATGTGGCTAAAAGGGCCGGCGAAAATAAGATGAACCCGGCCTTGACTGAGTGGTTAGTGTCAGCAATTGGAGTCTCCAATATTATAGGACGTATAATGTGCGGATTTTTATCATCTATGCCAAAGATGTCTCCGCTGTGGCTGAACAATATTGCTCTGTCTGCTGGTGGCATTGCGACAATGTTGAGCGGTTATTGTTTCGACTCTGCCTTCCAATTTTCATATTGCGCAATATTCGGTCTCGCTGTTGGTAAGTTTCTTGTACAATTCATGAATTAATAATTTTATGTAATAAGACGTAGGTATTTAATTATTTTTTTATACTTACAGCTTGTTTCGCGTCTCTTCGCTCGATTTTGGTTGTGGAATATCTGGGATTGGAACAACTAACCAACAGTTTCGGACTGTTCTTATTGTTCCAAGGATTAGGAGCTTTATTAGGAGCTCCTATTGCTGGTAAGTCTATATCTATATCATGACTAATAAGAAAACAAAAAATAACTATTTGCTAAGTTATATAATTCATAGGAAAAGCAATATAAACAAGGGGCATTTGGTTCTACGAATTACTAAGAATATGCAACATTTTTTTTATGTCGTGTAGTAATGCAGTTTGGTTATTTATTACGCGATAACTGATGTAACTGTAACATCGTGTTGCCTAATGACTAGCACCGGGTTATTTCTGTGCTTAGCTGCTAGATTATAGGCGCAATGCCAAATTCCTACCTTCGAGTGTGCCCGCATAGTTATTGAACAATGACCTAGCCTAACGTGCATAATAATATTACGAAACATTGGTTTATCTTTTGTGAACAATAAACATCAAAGTGATAAAAGCAGATGCAAAATAATTATGCACTTACGTTTTAGCCTGAAATATAAGATAATTTTTTTTTATTTCTTACTTAATTTTAACAATTGGTATTTATTTTACAGGTATGCTCTTCGATAGTACTCAGAGTTATGACATATCGTTCTACGTTTCTGGCGCGTTCCTTCTGTTCTCCGCGGTGATGTGCTACCCAGTCGACAGAATCAGCAGATGGGAGAAGTCTCGCAACAAATTGAATTCATCGCCTAAAGTTTGAACACTTTGGTGAAATAATAAATACGCATGGAACTATGTGCACGGGTGCTGGAATGTGAAGTGCCTAAAACGAAGTCGAGTGTAGTAAAGAATGAACAAGCGTTTAAAACTGATGCCATATCTATTTGAAATGCATAAAATATAATTGGCATTAGTTTTAAGTATAGATGTACGTCTCTTAAGTCTGCATGGTTAAGATCAGTTGTTGTAGAGCAAGATGATGTTTGTATGCACTTACTGAAAATTACTATTTTTGATCCATACTTTACACCTTCTTTAACTAAGTACCTAGGTACTCTTTCATTCATGAACGACTAACATACGTAAGAATTGGAACTGGTTATTTTTATATAGATTTCTAGATCGTCGTTCATGTATTTAAGAGTAAAATAAGCAACTAATGTCCTTTCGATAACGTACAAAATAACATATTTATATGGTGTTATATAAATTGAATTATTGTGTATATTTCACTCATAAACCGTACCTCGAATATGAAATTACAATAAAATTAGAGAGACATTCCCAACAGTGTATCTATGACAAAACTGCGAGGGATGTAGCTTTAGCAACGGCTCAGTTAAGTCAGTTAAATGCATTTAAATATAGGTTTAGCGGTTAAAAAGTACAAAGACTCGAATAATAAAAGATAGATTAGCAGTTTTGTCGAAATTAGTAACCCGAGATGATCTAAAGCCAAAATGTACTTTAATTATTTAGATTAGATAAAAAGTTTGTGCCTAACTTTATACTTAAAAGAGGTGCATAACTTAAGACTATGTATATGTTTTATTATAAGGTATAGCAATCAGTGTGCGAAGTGAGTGTTTTTTACAATATACACTTTTTGAGAAATTGTAACTAAATGTATGTGCCTTATTGTACGAAGTGATACTTATTTACTTAGATTTAGGGTTTATAATCTTATCAATCTTGTTATTAATTAAGTTTAGTCAAGTAAATAGTTCCGAATATGCGTTGTAATTTATTTACAATGTTTTAAATGTGTAATTCGTGTATTTATCATAATATTTGTGTTTAGGTTTAGATGTATAACTGTGGCTGTGGTCAATTAGATTATTTTGAGATATGTTGAATAAGAAATCATAGTCATACACTACTTTCTTTAAAAACTGTTGTTTCTTATACATCACAATATGTATCTATATCAACTTATGAACCATTCTCAATTTCTTCACTGTGTGAAGATTGGATATAAAATTATTTCCATTTTATTGTTTATTTTTATTTTTCCCGCTTTTTCCTTAATAAGCTGTTTTTATTATCAAGAATAAATTACTATAGCGCAATTATTTACTGAATCTGATTTACATTGTGCTCGTTACAGTACCTTTTAGTTCGTCTGTATATAAATGGAGTTTCTGTCGGTAGATCAGTTGATATAGATCTGTAGAAATCGGTTTAATTATTAAGTAGGTATATGAACGATAAAGCAATTTTTAACTTCCTATCACAATGACTGAGAATCGGTGCTAATAAATAATAGATAGTGATCAATAATTTACTTTTTTTGTGCAAATGGCGTACCTATTTTTTGTTTTACATATTAGTGACTATGATTTTTTTGTAACTAGTGACATGTCGATGCCACAGTGCCATAATGGGAATGTTGAACGAATGAGATTGTCTTGCCGTTTAACGCGAATATATCACAATCAACAACGCTTGTTCACACTGAATTTTTCAACAACCACTGCCGTTAATATTTAGTCGTATGCACATTATAGTGTTGGTGTTTTTAACCTTCGATGGGCTTTTATTTAAAGCTGTTGACGGAACGAATGTGTGTAAAATATTTTACGATATTTAACAAGTTCTTGATTTTTTAACGATTAATTCTTGTGAACATTGAACACTACTGTTCCTTATAGCAGCAAAACTTATAATAAATACTTTTGTTGACTATTTTTTTTGTTTTTATTTTTGAACATCTGAGAAGACTATCAGAACCATATCAGAACAGTCAGTCTTTAATCCCCTATCAATTTTGATACAAATATCTTAATGCAAATACAGTAACGACAATAGTAGAAATAAAACACAGAAATTGGTGCAAAAAGGTGTTATATTTGCATTTTATTTACAAAGAATACATATCTACGAGTTGGAGTTGGGTCCACGGCGGCGGCCGAATGTCTGAACGACGTTCACGAACCTGAAACAATAAAAAAATATATAACATTTGTGTTTAAATAATATGACCCAAGATGATTAAGTTTCCACAATGCAACTTTTTTATATCCTTACGATAATGGTTTCTTCGAGGCGAGAAACTCCCCGTGTAAATGGCGCTTTATTACTCACATTTGAGGAGTCAATATGTTATTCAATCTATGACCATCAGCCAAAACGAGGGCCGTGAAACGAGAGGCTATGGGTGCGATCCCCGAAATACATCTTTTTTGCAAGATATACCATTCTGTATTTGTTTTAGGATCAAGTGTAATTAACCATAGACCTAAGCTTTAGGTGCTCAATCTTTCCTATTACCAAGCTACGACCCAGCAATAAATCATTAGCTTATATATCTATAAAATATTGAGATATGACCTGGTATGTCACTGTGTAAGTTTCTTAAATAAATTTTTGAACAAACTTTTCTAATTTAATAAAGACTAAGTTAGCTCTAATAATACGTAAATTAAATTGAATATTACAGAAATAGCTTATTGAATCATAATGATGAGCAGCATTATGAATAGTATTCAATATTCGTAGAAGTTATCAAATAATAACGAGAACACTTATATTTCAATAATTATTACCAATACTTTGCAACAAATCAAACACAATACATACATACATAAACACACGCCTTTTTCCCGGAAGGGGTAGGCAGAGGTGCTACCAGAACACCCACGTTTCGCCTTGTATATTCCGTCCCACGATGTGATAGGGGGCGAGTCTATCGCCATATCGGCCACAAATTTCTGACTCCGGGCTGATAATGAATAGAAAAATCCAATATCACTTTGCCCGACTCGGGATTCGAACCCGAGACCTCAGCTTTGCAATCGTACCGTAGTACCACTACGCCACCGAGGCAGTCAAACACAATCAAAGCAATAAAACACAATTACACCTGATAGTCGGTGCAGCAGCGCCAGTGCAAACTAAATGAATTATTCACAAATAAGCGATAGTTATATGGTTGAAACAATCATTCTGCCCTGATTGGAACTGAATATGTATACAATGAACCAGTATAGCGAAACATTTGTATGTATCATGACGCATTCTTCGTGATCACTTAAGCCCGTAACAGAGATCGAACATGGTGCGGCCGCGCCACCGTACCGTGCGGTGCGCTCTGCGCAATACATGAGAGACAATTACTAGTTACTTATCGCATGGTGCGAACCAGTCACACAGGTAATAAACTGAAGGAAGAAGTACACGAATGAGGCGTCTTCAGAAAGTTACGATAGTACCTATAGTATTGTCAACGACGGGTGTCATCCCTGTACAACTCCACCATTCCTTAGAAAGTTTAAATCTTTCTAAATTTACATATCTTTCAATAAGCCGTGATTCTAACACTTGCCGCATAGTGAGGAAATTTCTCCTATGTGAACAAGAAATAGCTACTGTTAATAATTTCCCTGACAATCACCAACCCAATGTTGCTGCAGACTTGACTTGCAGGCCCTTCCGCATTCTCAGGCAAATTATTTTTCTAATTAAATTTGAATAATCTGTGATTTGTGCTTTGGTTTAGAAAGTCTATCCTTTACTTTATCAGTCCAATCAATGCGGATAAGTAGGGATAGCTTGGTTGTTTATGAAGAAACAACCAAGCTATCATGGTATTAGCTGGAAATTGTAGTCCTCAAATTTTTAATCAGGGTTTGTTTAAATGCTGTATGTAATTTGGTACACATGCAATAATTTCATCTCAAATTGTGATTGAGTAGTAAAGCTTTAAGCTATACAAATCATATAAAAATAGAGATTACCTCCTGTTGTATTGGATCCTACGCTTGGCACGGCCAGTCTTCTTCTTCTTTTTCTGCTGTTTCTCTACCTTGGGGGTCTGACCCTTGACCTTACCTGTAATTTAATATATATTATTTATAAGAATGTTAAAAACAAAAAGTAATACAACTGCATATGTGATTTAAGAATACATTTTATTGGTGGCAATTCAGTTTCCATTGTTCATTAATAAATCAAGCAAAAATATACTACAATATTAATTAACACCACTAAAGAACACCTTACCAATTTAATCATAATAAAAATTTAAAACTGCCTAGTGTGCTTAAATTGTAACTTGTTGGCAAAAAAACTTCTATTAACAAAAACCAACTATTGCAAAACTTGAAAATTAATTATTATGCATAACATAGATGGCATTTAGAAAACATACACACACATCAGAATAGTGTTGCTTAAAAATAGATGATATCTTACCAGCACGAGCTAGGGAACCGTGCACTTTACCACCAAGAAGTGGCACTGTGAGGTCCAGCTCTGTGGATGAGAGCTCAGACACCAGGCAGGAGTCTTCCAAGGGAGCGCCACATAGCGACAATGTCAGACCCTCGCCCTCAACATTGGCAAGAGAGCGGATGCGCTCCTGAAACCAAACCATCTTGCCATTAATCACAAAATACATGGTTATTGTGTTTGGTGTGCAGTTCACTGTAAGGCATAATATATGGAATGGTGAGGAAGTGATAACAATCAATTATGATATACAGTGCAACCTTAATATAAAAAATACTTTGATGTAACAATTTTTTTGAAATTCCCTAGAAATCTCTGTAAGAGTTAATGCAAAATATACCTCCACATTACAAATACATTTATCAAAATCCTCTTTATAACTATTTTTTTATTATGCCAGAATAGGGAAAGATATAATGAACCCCAACTAACGATGCTTTTATCTTATAACCTTTACTTAACACATTATTGGGATCACCTCAAGTGTTATTTCCACTTATATTAAGGTGTAATTGCAGTTAGCATTAAAATAACTATAACTCACACAAACATTTGAGTTCTTTCAGGTACAATATTTTGATACCTATCACTAACCTGGTGTTATTCTAATAAACATTCACACATCCACGCTGATGTAGATTTGTACTATTTTGATGCTGTATTCAATTATTATTTTATGTGTCACATAAAATTTAGCTAATATTTTTTTTTAATAATACGAAAATACTATATTTAAAATTCCAATATTATTTATTTTGCAAATAATAAGAATGATTTGATATATATTGGTATAAGAACCACTGACTTCAATGACATTCCTTCACTGTATAAATGTAAATACTTGAAGTATCTAATGAGATTATACATAATATTAGTGTAGAAAGTTTGTATTACAACACAACATCTAGTTGCCAAGATTGAATAGGTATTCTGTAGCAATGATTCAAAATAAGTATCCCAATCATAACTGAGATGAGACTGATTCATACATAATTGCACGAAATAAAGGAAAGTGGATTTATCAACAGATACTTAACTAATATATATAAATATGTATATTTAAGCACTAAAAGTTCGACGTCAGTGGAAAATTAATATTTTATGTGCTTCGCGCTACTTCAGATAAATGTTAAGACATGCACGTCAGTAGTCACATTGTTATAACCATAATTTCTGCTTCTTACCTTGATCTGACCGATGGATTCCTGTCCATCGACGTCTAAGACGTGCGTCGACTGTCCTCTGATGTGAAGCTGCATTTTGTACCTTCTGTAAGAAAAAACGCAATTTCAACAGCGTGGTCGGCAAACTCGACAACACATTTTTCATGTTTATATCTGATTCCATTTTTAATTAAACTGCTCCCGAGTTTATTACAATCTGAACACAATAAATATTCAGTTTACCACTTAATTTATGTTGAATTTCAATAGTTTTACAACAATTTTCGAGAATTACTAACCTTATCAGGCAAGTCTGACAAGCGAAAGAAACAAAGATGTCGGACGGAAACGGAACCCGAATTTTATTAATGGCCTACTACATAGATTTATCGTCGGTTGTCAGAACATAACATAAAATTGAGAATCAAATTGCATCGTTTGGGATAGATTCGTTTTTTAAGATTGTTTTGTCTTAATTGTGGCTAAAATTAATTAATTGATCTATTTAAAAATATGCATAATTCAGAATTCCACAGATTACTACCATTAAATCCTTTTTTTCTTTCTCTCTTTGTTTAAGAATTTTAAATAAATAAAAACGATAATAAACAGAGACAACCAGATTTTTCAGAAAACTGTGTTGATTAAAGTAATAAATTATGTGTATATTTTCTATTTTAATGAGCTAATAATAATTACTGAGTGCAATTATGTGTCTATTATTGAAATGTATTGTTTTCAAGACCATTGCATTTTATTTCGAAATGAAGAAAAAACAATTGTCATTTGTCACTGTGACATTTATTCCTTGTCGTAATGTGTTGGCAATACCGTTATTAATCATGATGACAACAGGATGGGAAATATGTTTTATGCAGTGTGAAAGTAAGACAGTGATACAGCTTTTTTTTCATTTTGATTACGTATAAAAATTTTCTTTGAAAGGTTGGCAAACGTCATGTACACTCTGAAGCTCGTGATTGGTTGCGTAGAAAAAGCGGCTGACTGGCCCGTGTGATCCGGTCAACTTTAGCCTTCTAAAAGGGGATTATTATTTAGCGAAAATGGTTAAATAAAATACCTCAGCGTAGTTTATTGAAGCGGTTCTATTCAAACGAACATGTTGTCTCGGTTACTACGACAGTTTCTGTTTACTCTTGTGCATTTTATCGTGAATGCATTTGTTGCTGTACAAAATGTTTATCTCGAATATTGTCATAAAAAGTTTAGTATATCCAAAGGGGAGGTGACAAAATGTGAGATAAAACATATATTGGAGCACATGCCGGGGTTAAGTAAGAAACCCAAACATTTGTTGCTCCTGGCCGATACTGAGCATCACTCGCTGAAGGATTTGGCCCGAGTGGTTATCTGGTGCCTGGTAGCCGGTGTTCCTTACGTGAGCTTCCATGACTGTACAGGTGAGAGACACTCCTATTTAATATAGGTATAATATAGCTTTTGAAATAAATTATTTTAGTTATTGAACAATTTATTTGTAGCTAAGAGTAAAGAATTGCATCATTAATCTCTACTTTTACATTCCACTTATAGAAATTTATTGTACGGTGTTTTGAAATATTTTAAAGATTTAACACATTGTTTGGTGTATTTTATATTTCCTATATTTCTGTATTATAGTTTATTTGAATGTTTACAAATTGATGGTGTGAAATTACACGGTTTTGTAACCATTTATTTATGAGGGGGTGTCCACTTGTGATATGCATATTATTTTTATTTCTGAATTTATTCACAGTTAATATTGAATCATTTTAATGGTAAAGGGAAACATCCTAAGAAAATATATATAATTGAGAGATATCCTCAACAATTTTTTATGTGTATTCATTTTATTGTTCAAGATCCAATTATAGGAAATATTGCTTTCCTATATGAATATTAAAGTATTCTTCTAATGCACTGGTTTTAGTCAATATTAAAAGTACAAAAAATCTTTATAAATTTTAGTTTTTATACATCATTGATCAGATAACATACAATTTTAATCTTGTTTGTGATTACAAACAGATGGATGTACAAATGGATGAAGTATAATATGTACATATACATAGATAACAACCTAAAGTCCTAAAATCTAAGAGCCATCTTCAGTAGCCAGAAGAGAAAATCCTTTCAAAACCATGAATTATGAAGCCATGCATGGCATTTCACTGTGCTTGCCATCCTAAGACAAGATGTTAAGTCTCATCATGTCCTGTAGTTACTCTGGCTAAAATGTCCTTCAAACTGGAACATAACAGTGCATTTACACTGCTGTTTCGTGGAAGAAATAGGCATTGTGATGGTACTTACCCAGGCGGGCTCTCCCATATCAGAGACCTATCACCAGTAAAATACTTTTTGAGTCTATTTCAAATCAGCAACATATTATTTCCAATACCATTTTATTTATATTTAAACTCACTGCCATCTTCTGTACTGCTTTTTCCATCCCATTCCATTATATTCTGCCCTGTCCTGTCTTATTCTCCCTTTAGGCACGTAATCCTGTCCCATCTCATTCCTTTTGAGTTAAAAAAATACAAATGTATTTGAATTCCTTGCTTATCCCATGGGAATACTACCATTTTTTGGATAAAAAAGCAGCATGTGTTTTAATTTAGGGTATCAGCTACCTTCATATCTAATTTATATGTAGTTGGTTCAGCCTTTTCTGATATTAGCATGCACTAAGGCACAGACAAACAGACAAAAATTCTTAAAATCATAGTTTTGGGTTCTATTATGTTAACACAGTTCCCACATATTAGTTTTTCTTATTTTCTTCCATGTGCAAACATCAATCGGTCACTAAATCAAGTGTATACATATAAATATGTAGATATATTCTAGCAATTTTTCAGTCAGAATGTGGTTGTTTATATGAATATGCAGTATTATTTTTAAAAGTAACTTATATAATATATATCAAGGCCATACATTTAAGGTAAATAAAACCAACTTAACATGTGCTTTGCAACTGCCACTTTCAAAATGACAAACTCAGACGAAGGTTGTCTGTAGATGAAATGATAACACCAATGCGTTAATTTACTAGTTATTTTATATTTAAAGTGCATGTTTATAAAAAGCTGACCCACAGATGGTCTGACCTCCTTTGTAAATATGCAGCTTATTTTTATACATTAGGAGCATATTAAGGATAACCAGTGGCGACAATAAACTAAAAATATGTTTAAATTATTTTTGGTTTTGGTGAAACTGCTTTTAGTTGGTTAATGTGAATGAAAAAAACCAAGATACAATAAAATTATGGAAATATTATATATATTATGAAGTGCGTGGTGGCCTGTTGGTAAACGGACCAGACGCGGCTGCCTACATGTTCACGGTGGTCGCGGGTTCAAATCCCAGGGCACACTTCTAACTTTTCGGAGTCATGTGTGTATTGATAGTCAATCACCACGCACTATAACGGTGAAGGAAAACATCGTGAGGAAACCTGCATACCATAGCGATTTGTATAAATTTCTATGGTATGTAAAAGTCCGCCAACCCGCATTAGGCTAGCGTGGTGGACTATATGGCCTAACCACTCTCAATCGTACTCTCGATTGTAGAGGAGGCCCGTGCCCTGCAGTGGGTCGTATATGGGCTGATACAATACAATACAATACAATTATAACAAAATATTACCGAGAATTAATTTGTAATAATTAATTAACGACGGCCTTGGTGGCGTAGTTGTACTACGGTATGAATACAAAAGTTGAGATCTCGGGTTCAAATCCCGCGTCGGACAAAGTGATATTGGATTTTTCTATTCATTATCAGGCCGGAGTCAGGAATTTGTGCCTGTGAATTTATCACAAAGTTTTATTTTTTATACTAACATAATATGCTTATTCTAATAAGATATAATGCTGAGCTGCAGCTAAGACAGACGCTAATTTTGTTTTGATATTTCTGTCGTAAGCTCATTTCAACCACTGTCAATCGTTCTCTCGATTGTAGAGGAGGCCCGTGCCCTTCAGTGGGACGTATATGGGCTGATACAATACAACACAAAGCAGATGTCAATCCTACTAGCACAAACAGAAAATAATTTTGTGGAATTTAATATTTATCATCAATGAAACGACCCGAACGGTGTAATGAAATAAAAATATTAATTAGATTAAACTCCATTTTTTATTAACTAATATGAATGGACTTAAGAACGAAATCTTAAAGAACAATAAGCAGAAATTCTGAAATTGAAATGCAAAAAAAAATAATGGAATTTTTCAAATGCCTCTCTTTTTATTCACTTGAATAAATATTCTTTGTGTAGCAAAATAACATATTTATGATAATATATTGAGGTATTAATAATATGTGGACACCGTATTATGTTAGAGCGAACATCTCGGGCAAAATCTGTGCGAGCGTATCAGGCACACGTGAAACGTGAAATAGTACGAAGAGAGAAGATAATGACTAACCCAGAAATCGATGTGCTGTGTCACTTTTTTATAAAAAAGTTATTCTTGGTGTCCCCTTAACTGTAATATCCCAATGTTAAGATGCTATTTATTTTTCTTAAGATTTATTTAAACGAGTAATTTAATAAACGTCAAATCGGCACAACTTTCAAATTGTTGAAAATTTTGTAGTGTTAGAATTTTTAGTGATGACAATGTAAGTTATGAGGACGGTCACATTTGGTGGCGAATTCTAGTAGGTTAGTAGATACTTCTCTGCCTGTAATCCGATGGCTATATACAATCAGCGAATATAACGCACGAGCTATCTTTTGTTAGTTAACGAGTTTACAGTTACCGTCACGGATTACATATTTTCAAATGAATCGTACTAAATTCTTTGCACATACGTTCGCATGAGTATTTTATAAATGGACACGGTACGCCCTGTACAATTTTTTAAACCAGGTTTATCCCAAATTAATGCATTTTTCGATGATATTCTGTGATTACTGATATTTATCTACCACGACGATGATTACTTACTAACAGAAATATAAAAAAAAAAAAACTTTTATAAAATGTCTCCCCGGATTTTTTAAGCTTTTCTTTTATATCATTTTATATTGACAAATTAACAAAATTCTTTTCGAATTATACTTGTATTATTATAACAAGTCAGTAGCAGTTACTGATGGACACAGTTTTCAATGATATGCCACTGAGCACGTTTCACGGTTCCTCTAATTTATCTCGAGCAATCTATTACAAGATTTCCAATTCATCAGCCTGAAGGTTTCCCGCGTATTTGCCAAGCTTTAGTCTCCGTTCCATACAATATAATAACCACCCCATATCAGCTGCCTCCTCGATTGAGACCTTAGGTCACCATTCTGGATTAATCCACATGCCTTTAAATAAATAAATAGAACCAACAGTCACATACCTTGTTCGATCTCACACCTGCATTATACAAGACTTGTCTCGTGGGTATCAGTAATTGTAAAATATTTCGGCAGCAAAAATACCCAGACCCGGCATACATACTTGTGGATCACATAAACTTAAGTATAGTGTCAGTGCGGAGTCGAACCCCCGGCTTCTTGATTCATGCCGGCGCGGCGTCTATCAAACTGTGCCAAAGCCACTTTCAAAGTTCCTGTGGAGTATGTAGCTGAGGCACATTAAGGTTTTCCTTGAATATAAAAATGTGAGATAATTAACTATGAGTAATTCATTTAACTTTCGAAAACACTGAAGTCCGTTGTACCTTGGTCTCGACCCTACGACCTCTCGTTTGTTACCCCGGTCAGCTACCAACTAGGCTACCGCTCACTTTTACACTCATGGTCAGTTTTAAGTTTCGCTATAAACATTCCACTCGTCTCCTTTCACTCTTCAGACATGTTTTATTTTATCTTTTCCCATCTGGTGGACTACTACGTCAGTATAGGATTTGCATAGAATTATAAATAAATACACCCAACAATTACATAGTCATGACCCCATATTAAAATCGAGTCTTGTGTCATGGGTATCAGAAACTACGAGACACTTTTCGGTCTCACAAACACCCAGACCCAAAACAAATACATGTAGATCACACGACCATTTGCCTCGGTGCGGGGATCGAACCCACAGTCTCTCGTTTCACAGCCGGCGCGCGTCTAACCGACTGCGCCACTGAGGCGGAAATGTAATTGTATATAAATATAATAAATAATATGATTATTATTAGTGCGATAAATGTTAAGGTTAGTGTCTCTGAATGACAAAATAAAACGTATTCTTTGAAACAATCTCGGATTATTTTCTTGATAACATAAATACGGATCCTATCAATACGGATGTTGACTCAATTTTTATTATTATTTGTATCGAAAGGTTACTTGCAAAACGTAAACAGATTTTATTTTAAAATCCGTTTAAATGTAATAAACACGTTACGCATATTACATTAGTAGGAGGAATAGAAAAGGATGCAAATACGTGCATTGACGTCATTTTCCATAAGGTGCATGGGTGAGTAAGGGAAACCGAGTGTCCCCACTGAACTACTGTCATTTTACGACCAATTTTGATACTGTTTACAATTAATTACAATTTACTTTAATGGATATTTTGCAGTGATAATTAAATCACTGCATAATAAAACATTGTAAAGATCCCTATTATGTCAATGACAATGGCTTTCGTTGTAGGTAATACTCGAATATATTATATTTTAAATTAAAATGTGTCCTTTCCTCCTTATGCTTTCGTAATTTGTACAATGTTATTAAACTAAAAATAAAAAATAAACTTGTTTTTAAACTAAATATACTATGCTATTTTAAAATAGCACGTAATGAAGTGACCTTAAAATTGTACCCTTCACATAGAAGATGGACAAGTCATTGAATAAATATTCCCACATTATTATTACACGGAACTAAGATTGCAAGTAAAATTATACAGGGTATATCAAGACTGCTACCGAAAACGAAGCCAGGTGGTAGTTTTAGTGACTACAGACACGATGCAACTAAAATTTTTGCAAAAAAAGTGACGATTTTTTTTGTAATGTTTTAAATATTATTAATATGTTTGGGTGGTAAATCCATAGTTTTTGCAAATTTATAATTTAAAGACTTGCGTACTATAGCATCTTTAAAAATAAAAGGGTATACATTTTTTTTTTAGAAAAATGTATGCATTTACTACCCAAATACGATGATACGAAAAAAAATACAAAAAATATCATCGCTTTTTTTTGCAAAATTTTAGTTTATTTGTGTCTGAAGTCACTAAAACTACCACGTGGCTTAGTTTTCGGTAGCAGTCTTGATATACTCTGTATATTTTGTGTTTACCCTTATTGCGAATCAATATATGAATCAAAATAATCTATGTTCCATATTTATCACGACATATTACGATGGCAAATTGATAACGCTATAATGTAATAATGTAGTGAACTCTATTTTTCGAATTATAGTTGTTGCTTCCGAGATTTCTCATGTATGCGGTCTTTTAAACTACGGAAGGCGTCTTTGGCCCGACCTGTAGAACAGGGAATAGTCGACATGCAACTTGCGTCATTTTAATCGTATTTTTCTTTGTAGCTAGTTAGGTCAGTTAGGTAAAGTGTATATATTGTTTTATAGTTTCTTGTTTTATTTTATGTTTTCCATTTTTGTGCCGTCGTGTATTGAAAAATTTATTTTTGTGCACACATTTATGTGTCAGTATTATTTTAAACATGAGTATTTTTCTTTCGCAGGTGAATTAAAGAAAAATGAAGAAAAGTTATTTCACGCTATTGAGAGGAGTAAAAAGGGCATCCCCGGTTGTATAAAATGGTCAAATAAGCCCGATTTGAATGGCTACACCAACGGCATAGAAGCTCACACTGTAATCATTAACATTTTTTCAAGTTACGACGGTCGGCCAGCTATAGCACAATGTATACGCCAAATAGCTGAAGACAAAATTAAATGTAGTAGAAAATGTAATGAATTTACAGCACAAGAGTTTGATGAAGTTTTAAAATTTATATACCCTACCATTCCCGAACCCGAAGTAATTTTATATACTGGTCCCTTGTGCACAACGCGAGGTGCCCTTCCGTGGCAAATACGGCTCACGGAGTTCATACCGTTGTCGAAGGACCATAGTTTAAATGTTGACGGTTTCATAGGTGCTATGTATAAATACAACAAATGTGATCAAAGGTTCGGAAAATGAATACAAATGTCTAATAGCAAATTTATTCAAACGTAGGCCTAAGTGTAGCAATAACTATTTACTAGAATATGTTTAGCATTTTTGAAACATTAAGTAAAATTTATAAAATTGGTCCCTACATGGAATTGTGTTGTAAAAGCAACATTTTAATGGAGAAATATATTTTAAATTTAAACTTATTTATATTGTTTGTATGTTGAATTATTTATTGCAAGCCAAGTTTTGCTATTTGCATTCGATCATTACAATGTGTTAAATATTTGGGTCGATCCATGTAATGAAAGGCTTTATCGGTACTTATTTAGTCATATCTATGTAAATTGGCTGAAATAGGATTGACTTGTCTGTTCACTTGTGGCTTTAAAACCGGAGTTTGAGAAAAAAGTTAACCAAAATATAATGTAACAACGGGAGAGAATAAACAGTGTATTCAAATCAGTTTATTTTATTTTTTTATGTCTAATGTCCCAATTAAGCTTCAAGCGTAGACATTCGTTGCGGTTCAGATCAATCGCTCATTTTAATGATGACAATAAAGATAGTAGTTAGAACTAGTTTTTTGACATTGTGTAAAACCTTACGAGTATTTTCCTATCACCATCATCTCTCATCCAAAAAGTGAGAACTTTTTACCATCATTTAATTTTCCTGACACCTACAACCTAACCTAACACTTAATGTTTTTCCATATTAAACTAGCTTAAATTTCGCTAGTAGTCTATTTCATACATAACAATCATTCCACCGAAAGGGTAGGCAGAGGTGCTACCACCATCCATACCTGCGTGTCGCCTTGTGTGGTCCATCCCACGATGTGACGCGGAGCCGAGCTTATCGCCATATCGGGCACAAATCCCTGACTCCGGGCTGACAACGGATAGAAAAATCCAATATCACTGCTCGTCCCGGGATTCGAACCCCAGACCCCTCAGCGTTGTAATCGTACCGTAGTACAACTGCGCCACCGAGGCAGTAATTGTAATTTGTTACGATCGTAAATGTTGGTTATTTGTGTACTGCCTACAGTACCAGCCCATCATCACCCACTGCTGAGCATAGGACTCGTCTACATTGGAGATTTCGATTAGAAGTCATCATAGTGCACCACGCTGGCCTAAATTATCAAAATTATAGAGCAATGTATAATGTACATACCGATATAGACAACAAAAACTTACGAGGTCCTATTGAAGGGAGTGTGTTATCGAGGCGTTCCACAAGGATTGTTGCTCTACACCGCACTATATTGTTTTTTTAAGGATTACTATTTTTTATGCAAAGTATTTGAAAGTAAGTAAATTATTTAAGTATTATAAAGTAGTCAAGCTTTTAAGTGTAACCCTAGTTTCTTTTTACGAGATGTCGGAAATATTGAGATAGAAATGAGGTTGGTCAAA
Organism: Theretra japonica; assembly: GCA_033459515.1. Lineage (NCBI taxonomy): Eukaryota > Metazoa > Arthropoda > Insecta > Lepidoptera > Sphingidae > Theretra > Theretra japonica. The sequence continues at coordinate 10,225,969 of CM065949.1, forward strand.
TTAAACACAAGTGCTTATCTGATAATTTATTGGAATATGCGATGAGTGACCGGTGCACACTAAACTTTTAATACTATTCACAAAACACTATTACATATATACAATGAAGTAAGCGCCTCTGCACCCCATCTGCAAGAGAGAAAATAAAAAACAATATATCACAGTCTTTGCAATATGCCAGATGTCAGAAATGTATTTTGTAGTAAAAAAATCGTTCGTTTTTTTGGAGATTTTGAGTTAATAACTACCTTTTTCCGACCCTTTTTAACTCAATGTGTGATATTAGATGAGCCTATCGTAATATTAGGGATGAATTCAAGTCCTGAGCAACTCGATATATTTTGCTAGTTAATAAATAAATCAAAATGTGAATTATTCAACATAAGAAAGAGTCCAGGCACTTGAGGTTCATAGCATATACATGCTGCCACTAAGCCCATGAGGTGATGATATGTCTTGTTCGTAAACAATTTACTTATCTATGAACGATTGCACTAATTGAGGTTTACAGGGTCTAATCAATTTCAAGCGACAATTCAAGGATTAGCAGATAAATACAACACAAGTGTTAATTTCTACTTTTTCATTCAAATCATAAAAAATCGGAAGAATTGTAACAAATAATTAATAAAGTAGGTAATTGGCTCGAATCTGGGTTTGTCCTCGGTACATTATGAGACATGGCAATTACTCACGTGACCTTTCACATTTTACAAAATGGTTCCGTATTAAATAAAATATTTCATATTTCCTTGCATATTTTGATTATAGTAATAAAGAAAAATATAAAAATAACGTTAAAATTATTTCCGTGCATATAAAATCTAACTATTTTTGGAAAGTCCCTGAAAAGTGGGCAGCTGCAGTGTAATATTTTACAGGCAAAATACAAATTAAAACAATAATCTTGACATTACAATTGTGTGATTTTAATTTAATGTAAATTATTAATTCGGAAACTAATTTTTATTATGATTTGTGGTAAATTTATTACTATGTATGTAATCACATGTATTAGGGTTCCATTTCACAAGAAATACAGAACCCTCGTTTGACTGCCGAGAACCTTTTTCATAGGTGGGAGATTTGAAGTTACATTTATACCAAATAAGCCTGTGGTCCCCTGTTTTTTTTTAAACAATCAAGCTTCTAAGTCAATTAAATAAAATAAAAAAACGAGCCATTTATGCCTTTTATGGCTAATTTTGCCAATTTTGAGACGCAAATAAACCGAAACTTACAAACTACTTATTAAACAAGAACTATGAAATTTAGACTGAAGCGAGGTTTATAGTGTATTTATATAAAATAATCCCAAATCTGATACTTAAATTTTCCAAAAATCGTTCCGAAATTTAAATATTCGCAATATTTTGTGTTTGCTATATTATAAAATAGCCATATTGGCTCACAGAAGTTCCAGCGGTGTGTCCAATGTGCTCGTTAGTTATTGTGCCAACCAATGTTAGTTATTGTCTGGTACGTACCCTCAGAACTCCTCCGTTTTCTAGGAGTCAGACTCGCACTTGGCGGTTTTTTTTATTTTAGTATAATTTGAGTTATCGTTGGTATTATATCTTATGTAAGTAAATAAAAAAATAATTTAAATACTTTTTAACAATTCTCAATATAAAGAAACGAAAACCCGCTCTGCATCATGTCGATTCAAGGATTACAAAATTCCTTAGAAGAGAAACGTAGGTAATAATACAATACATTTTCATTAAATATTTGGATCCGGTTACTAGGTGCATTACGTTATATAATTAAACTACATTGATCATTACTTTACAGCACAAAAAACGTCTTAATGTAGTTATTAGCTTTGTCTTATTATGCGTGTTTATGGTTAGTCTTCAATTAGTGGTTTTTATCTTAATTCACGCATTTCCTTTACGTAATTTTATTAGGAAGTTATTACCTAATTAAAGACACATTTGTACATGTTCGTGACCTAATAGATAAGACTATGTAATCGTCTTACGCTTTAATAGTTTTCAGTGTAATATTGTGATTAAGCCGGACTTTAGCTTATAAAATAATGCATATACAGTTTTAATTAATAATTAGGTATGTACCTCAGTATCTGTGGTGGATGAGTCCTTACACTGACTAGGTAAAATAAAATCAGCACTGTTAACTATCTTGTGAGTGGGGCGCAACTCACCTAAATTTGAGGAATTTCGTAAAAATAATGTTGTCTATGCTAAAGCAAGAGGCAAATTATTATGGGACAATATCGCTATACTTAACATTGACTAAATGTACAAGAAGTTCTAAGCCATAAACAGAAAAAAAACTTGAAACCGTAAATCCACGATATCAATTGGCTATCTTTTTCGAGCCATTGAAATGTCAAAATCGCGGACCTTCGCAATCCATATTGGAATTAGCGATTTTAATATATTAATATCTAGTTCTCTAGTGTATGCAAATTTGCAAAAAGTTAATACTAAGTATAACCTACATCCTAGTATACGATTTAATTCTTTATAATATGTCAAGGCAAAATTACATTAGCAACTTTGTAGGTACGTGTTGTCAAAAAATGAATAACGGTCAATATGCTAATCTACTGTTATACTATTAATTACTTGTTACCACATCAATTTATTTGCGGGTTTTCAGAGCACTATTTAAGAGAAAGTCCATAATTTTATTTGTAGAGACTGTATCAGCTCATATACGTTCCACTGCAGGGCACGGACCTCCTCCATCATCGAGAGGACGATTGAGACAGGTTAGGCCATATAGTCCACCACACTGACCTAGACGGTTTGGCGGTTCTTTTTATTTGTATAGTATATATTATACACATGTATAGGTTTTACTATGAAACCACTAAATTGATTCGATAAATGAATTTAGGGAAAGTTTAGTCCTATGATGGATGAATGAAAGGTACTAAATTCTAATCGTCTTAAACTGATACCAGTTTATAAAAAAATATACTTGTGTACACACGTAAGAAGTTATATTTCTTTTTAAGACAAATCACTTATATCACGAATTTTCACAATAGCCCATCCTTCACTTCACAACCATATAATATAATTTAAAAACATATACAAACATGTATCATTTATTTTTTATCTTCACTAATAAAATAAAAAATAATAGCATAGTGCGTACCAAAAATTAACCTGAAATCAATAAATGCACTTTAATTTTGTAATAAAAGCGACTTTTATGAAGAATTTTTCACTTAGAAACACGTAGGATTATGACTAAATATATTTTTTGTTTTCTCCACCAATGAGATTATAAGTAAAAACATTTGTTTTTCAAATGCGCACAAAGAGGTAGCACTTCAAAAGACGGAATTAAGAAAGCCCCATTATTATAATTATCTTTATCTATTGGTATTATTTAATACCCGACTCTCGACACTGGCCAGTTGGAACTTAGCAGATGACAAAGTTATGATATGATGAGACAGTAAATATTGGGCACTAAAAATATCTCCGTCAGCCTTATGTGTTCCTGGTCCATGAAATGTAAAAAAAATCTATTTTAAAATTATTAATTCGCTTATATTGCCCATTGAAATTAGAAAGTTATCTATTTAGAGCAAAAATATCTCCGCCAACTTTATGCGTTCCTGGTACTGTCGCTTTTTGGAAATAGATGTGCGCGCGCATCAAAAAAAAATTCCTCTCATAATTTTCCAACCGCCCCAAAAGAGGTATAACTTCAAAAAGATAAACAAAATTGCGATACTTTTCTAATAAACGGCCTTCAGGCAGTTTTTGCATAAAATTCATACATAAAGATCAGCTGTATCTACACTACACACGATTGTTGCGAATATTTATCGTGGTAAAATACCAGACAATTGTAAAAACACGTAATATATGTATGACCTACCAGTTCTTGCAAGTATGTGTTCAGGAAAAGTAATTAATAAAATTTAATATCTCGGACAGATCTTACCTCGCGGCGACGTGTACTTATCAATATTTATTTTGCAGTAATTTTAAACGTAACTTCAAGTTTATCTCCGTTATATTATTAAATATAAAATGCATTTCTGACATCTTATTGTTCAGGTGCGTTGAAAGAAAATTATATATTTCTATCGCTATACATTAAAGAATTATATATAACATTAGAAAATTATTTTCCAGAAGTGCAGTATTGGGAAAGGAACAAATACAAGATTTGAGCATGAAATTAGACCATCAAATAGAGATTTGATAAATCGAAATGATGTCGATGTGTGTCGATAATCGACGTGAGATTATCGACAAGTGTGGAGCAGTGTTTGTGCGTAAGAAGTGAGAATACAACCTGCAGCGTGGACAACCTGATGTTCACCGTCGGTCGCGCCGGCGCTCGTGCTCCCTACCCCGCTCATACCTATCGTACTTGTCGTATTTGTCGTGCTTGTCGTACTTGTCGTGCTTGTCGTACTTATCGTGCTTGTCGTACTTATCGTGCTTGTCGTATTTGTCGTGCTTGTCTCGACGGCGCCGTTCTCCTCGTTCTCCTCGTTCTGCGGAGTCTCGCGAAGTCTTCCTGCGTCCGGAACGCGACTCGTAACTGACGGAGCGCGAGCGTTTAGTTCGCTTGCGCGGTCTTTCTTCTTCAGATTCCTCCCTATATTTGCTTCTATCGTAGTCTCTACTACTTCTAGATCTGTGCCTGTCGTAATAATCGTCTTTCCGCTTCGATTTGTGTTTCTCTGTCTTTTCGTATTCTTCGTAATACTTCGATTTGTAATATTTTTCTTCTTTATACGCTTTGTCTTTTTTCGCTTTTTCCTTGTAGAGCTTCTTTTGCGAGCTGCCGGAACTGGAGCCCCTACGTTTGCGTTTTTTCGATTTTGTTTCGATTTTTTCTTTGCCTTCACTGCCGGAAGACGATTCACTAGAACTCGACGAGGAATCGTCCTCAGAGTCGTTGGAAGAGGAAATGCTCTCCTTGTCATCGTTCTCTTTGAGACTGTTTTTCGTTACCGGACTAGGAGTTCTTTCCCATTTGTCTTGTTTCCTAGATTTCTCTTCGGGAATCGACTCTAATTTTTTCGTCCCGTCCACTCTATCGTGCGATTTATGTGCACTCTTTTTGTCTTTTTTGTTTTCTGGTGGTTTTTCTGGCGTGTCGCTGTCTACTGGAGGTGGCGTTGCTGACGATCCTGTTATTATAGAATAATCAACATTAATCAATGATATGGAAATCGATATATTTGGGCTTGAGGCATAATTATAAATATATAATAAATACAGAGTGGAAGTTTAAAGATATGCAGTATCCAAACATGGTGAGACTAACACCCATAGTGCGATCAAATCAAGGTTACCGATTTCAATACATAAACAATGCTTGAGTGACGGGTAACGTTATGCATATACTATACGAAACCCTTAGGTACAGTAGCTGAACAGTTACATATATTACGCAACGCGTGGTGTTGGTTGACGACATTCAAGTGCCATGTCGAGACTGGCACGGTACAGACTGAACTGGAGGCACACTTGTATAGATCATTAAGAGCGATTTTCGCGGATGTTGTACAGTGGTATCGAGGCTATAAGCATCATACATCGTACTTAACCTCCGTGGCGTAGTTGGTTAGGCGGTGATTGTAAAACGAGAGGCCGCGGTTTTGATCCCGGCACCAACTCCAATGTTTGTATGGCCCACAAATATTTGTGTCGGGTCTGGGTGTTTGTGGGACCGAAAAGTCTCTCGTAGTGTCTGATATCCACGACACAAGACTTAATTGATGTTAATGTGTGGTCAGGACTATGTACGTGACTGTTGGGTGTGTTTGTGTATTTATTATGGATGTAGTATAGTGCTTACGAGATCTGGCGGGTCTGTCGGGCGTGGCGGCGTGCAGGTGTGCGTCGGCGCGGCGCACCTCGGCCTCGATGTCGCGCGCCGTGCGCTCGAACTCCGCGCGGCGCCGCCTCACCAGCTCCTGCGAGCCACGCGCCCGGGTTACTCTCACTGCCTCACACTCATGCCCTATCTTTATATTGCAATCAACAGCGAGACGAGCATGCCATTCGCCTGATGGTAAGCGATACGACCGCTCATGGATAGTAACAACCAAACAACACCATGAATTGTAAATGGTTGGCATTCCACTGCGCTCGTCATCCTGAGACATAAGGTGTTAAGTCTCATTATGGCCAGCAGTGGCGCTGGCTACAATGTCCTTCAAACTAGAACACAATAATGCGTTTACACTACTGTTTGGCGGAAGAAATAGACATTGCGATGGTACCTACCCAGGCAGCCTCTCACGTATGAAAGACATACCACCCATAGATCATGGGTAAGATAGCTAAGATAGTCTGCGTATGATTGATGAAGTACCCTTTGTGAGATTGACGTGCTGGTACCCTTGGCGAGAATAACGGGGTACTCTCGGTGAGGTTGCAAGGGTATTCTGGGCAAGATGACTAGGAGAATACATTCTGGAGGCAGCTGGGGTAAACGGGTGAGATTGCAGGGGTAGGTACCTTGGGTGAGACACCGAGGGAAGACTGCGTGAGATTGCTAAGGTACATTGGGGAAATAGCTGGGCAGCTCGAGATAAGATTGCTCTCTTTTCACATTAATGCCTATGTTTTTTTTCATCGTTTTGCTAGCTCTTTGCAATCATTTGATAAAATTTAGCATACATTTTAATTATAACAATTCTTCAATTATTAAGGTATAAATGAAGAATCCGTCATATTTGGCATCGAATAATCGATTCCAAATATGACGTCACATCAATATTAGTATATTTAGGAATTTGACTCGTCATCGGTATTAACATAAAAAATCTATGGTAGTAGTTAGAGTAAAAATAAAATTAACCTGCAGCTGTTGATCAGAAATATCGTTCTGATCTTCATCGGCGCTTTCTTCGGAGCTGCTCTCGTACGCGCCCAGACCTGCACACACATCCCACATCACAACACTTCGGTTAACTCCACCGGCGACAATGTACGCGTTCCTCGCATTGTGTTCCTAACAGAACTCTGTGTTCATAAAAATAAAAATGTATGTATAATATGTATAGATGTAACTTAAGAATTTAAGAAGTGTGCGATTCTTCGCACTGTTTGTATTAAGTTAAATCATATTTAGTCCGTCACAGCGAATGCAAAAGAAATATAAAATAAATACATACACATAAAATTAAGTTGTATATTTACATAAAAATTCTGTACAATTTCTTACCAAAGTTTCCACATAAACAGTGTAATTCAAACACTGATTATCGTATTGCCAATTAGGTCAATACTAATAAATGTAATTTGGTGCGGTTCTGCTGAAATGGAACTATTGGGGTGAACATGTGTTGCGATACGCGCAGGAACAGAGAGCAACTCACCGAGGCCGCTGGCGATGGCGGCGAGTGCCTTCGACTTGCTCGCCTTCATGGCGTTGATGCGCGACGCTTTTACCATATAAATAAAACGCAACATTAATCACACACCACATGTATTCAATTGTCAACAGGCAACATCTGAAATAAGACTTTATTAGCAGCAGAAAATATATGCACGACACATGTTCTTCGGTCCACATTACAATATATCACAGTTTTAGAGTCAGTACACGATTGTTTCTCGGAGAGAGCAATGTCTTGGCAGAGACCGTCGGGCCTGCGTATAGCTTAGCTGAGAGCAAATACCTTGTGTTGCGTTATATCTGGCCAATTCTTCCTGGCTCACCGTTTGGATCTCCTGGTCGGTCACCTCAAGCAGGATTTCTGTTAGCGAGCGTCTAACTGCTAGCATCTTTAACAACATTTTACATCATTTAATAAATTGCCCAAAAAAAAAAATGCGTAAATCTTGATGAAAAAGGATTTTGTGATGAGTTTTTAAGGGTGTAAACCTGATATTAGAAATGCGTTTAATGTGTAAACTGTCGAAAGCTCTGTATTTTGCACCCAAACTCCAGAATCTAGTATAAAATATGGTCTAATATGATCAGAAAGTAAACTTTAAAAATGTGGAAATATGGATAAAATAAAATTATTAATGTGGTTTTACAACACATTTGACAGACATGCTCCATAAAAAAGTAGTATTTTCTTACAACTTCCTGCATGATTTCCTCCTTTGTCTTCTTGACCAGCACGGGTGGTTCCTCTGTCACCTCCTCCGCCGGCTGCGACTCCTCAGGAGCCTCATCTTTGGGAGGTGTGGCGTTCGACGACTTCTCATTCGACACCGGCTCCATTTCTTCCGTCTCTGAGTCCGAATCCTAAGAAACATTTTTAATGGATACTCTTTTACATACATAAACTCACGCTTTTTTTTCTCACAAGGTGTAGGCTGAAGTGCTACCAAGACACCTACATTTCACCTTGTATGTTCCGTCCCATGATGTGATAGGGGGCTAGCCTATCGCCATATTGGGCAGAAATTCATGACTCCGGGCTGATAATGAATGATAATCTTTATTTGATTAAAAGTTGGTACAGGATAGGTGTTAAATTAATACATTTTGGCAAACATAAATTTTGTCAAATTTTTGATATGCAAATGTTTTGTATTGTGAATAGAAAACATTCAATATTTTTTGGATATTAAAAACCATCAACATACTTGTTTAAATATTGTTATTTATTGTTGCAAAGTTCGTAATAGGATTCATGGTGAAGAAAAGTCGCAAAGGTGTTTAGTCATGATGTGCAAAGGGTATTGTATGACCCTCAACTGCCAATGAAACTAAATACTATTGCAAAGCTGTTACTTCACAATAATTTCCTGACAGTTGTAATATCTCTGTTTAGCCTACCCATTGATATCGTATTGTGAATGGGAACAGAATTACTGCTCCATATAGCTCAGCCTTAGGGGTTAAAATAAAGTGCTTACAAATTTGCTCTTGGGAGGAAGTACCGCTTGCCCTTCCGCGGCATTTTTTAATCTTTGCAATTCTTCTTCTTCTAACCTCTTCTTCAACTTCTCCGCCGCTTCCCGCGCCTTCTTCTCCTGCTCCTTCTCCAACGCCCGCTGCTTTTCCCGTTCCATTTTTTCTAGACCTGGTGATAATATTTTAAGTTTTAATAACAGACACCTCAGTGATATTCATTCGACTTATTGAACTTAAATGATGTCAGCTGAGGACAAATCTTCTTTAATTAATTGAGTGGCCACGTCTGAACTGTATAGACCAAAAAAATAAAAAATAAAGGAATGGTACCTTCTCTTATCCATGCTGGTAGTTGCCTTCGTTTCGCCGCGTCCAGGGTGGGTGTCGGCATGCCTGTCGAGGGACCTACAGGGTCGATAACTGGTGAGATTACCGACGTCTTATCCCTGAAATGGAAGAAAAAACAAGTTATTAGTTTGTCATAAGACCTGGAGCAACAAGATGCACAGTAAAATAGGGTATAGGACTATAGGCGTTATAAACAAAATATTAGATTATAAGACTGCCTCGGTGGTGTAGTGGTACTACGGTATGATTGCAAAGCTGAGGTCTCGGGTTTGAATCCCGGGTCGGGCAAAGTGATATTGGATTTTTCTATTCATTATCAGCCCAGAGTCAGGAATTTGTGCCCGATATGGCGATAGGCTCGCCCCCTATCACATAGTGGGACGGAATATACAAGGCGAAACGTGGGTGTTCTGGTAGCATCTCTGCCTACCCCTTCTGGGAAAAGGCATGTGTTTATGTATGTATGTAGATTATAAGGCAAAGTTAAATAAGCAATAAAACCGCTCTTCAATCGCCATAATCCTTAACCATAAGTAGTCCACTGCTGGACATAGGTCAAGGATAATTTTTGAGAGATATTGCCAATATTCGCTGAGCTTGACAGCCGAGTTGCCGAACGCAGGACGTAGTTGTGTTTTATATGACTATGTCATCGCTGCCATGATTATTCTGCCATTTGTTAGTAGCGACACCTATCCATTGAAAAGCAATGAGCAGCGCAATTATGTGAGGTTGCTTATGCCTCAAAAGTAGGAAGATGTCAGTTAGAGCCCAATATAGTCCTCTTATCGACAATAAGTATTTATTTGATTCTTTAATTATTCAAATATAAATGGATTTATATACTAACCTCTGGGACCGTTGATTTTTAATAGGTTTATTATCTCTAGTTTTACTCTTGGATCTCCTTTCTCGCGTGGGAGGAGCAGACCTGTTCGAGTTCTGCTCTCCAGGTGGCGCTGTCCAGTAGCCATGCTGAAATGTCGGCGGCGGCACAGCAGTTGATGAGTAACTGGAGTACGAACGCCATTTATATTATTAAGGGTAAACATATTACTTAAAACCATAAATAAAAATGTTCTATATATCTTCTGTAAAATGTGAATCAAGTTATAATAAAACAAGATATTATTTTAATTATTTCCTCAAACATTTTCTTATTAAGTATTAGTTCCCGCTTTCTGCACCACTGTGTTATAATATAGTTTATTTTCTTGTAAGTAAATTTGATGTACAAAGCAGTGTCCAATTGTATTTTCAAAACAAAAGTCTACTAAAAAATAAAAACAAACAATATTTAAAACTTACCCTGGCAATGATGGAACAGCTGCTTCAGGTGGAATGGGAAACCCATCAATCAAAGGGGCCATGGGGATGTTGGGTCCAGGAGGTATCTTTTGATCTGCCGGACCGGGCCCAGGCCAACCCCAATCTACATCTAACAATTGTTTATGTACTTACATCTTTAACATATTATTGAGTAGTTGGAACGTTTTTAAACAGACTTCTGCTTTTAACAAATGATTAGTATTGTATGTATATAATAATTTGATTATATTGCTTTTTTCTTTACCCAGAGATAATATGTATTTATCTTGATTATCTTAATAAAAATATGTGTTTTACATTATGTATATAAGAATGCATTTGCCTTGTTAACTTTTCAATTTATGTTTCACTAGGCTTTCTATCTGTGCAGTAGTATTAATGAATCATAAGAAATTTAAACAATTTGATGGCTTATATATATTAGATTTGTGTAATAAAAGCGAAATACATAACATTAGAAACTAAAGACAAAAACAATTGAGTATAATATTATGGCCCCGATCTGACTTGTGGAATTGAACTAATCCTTGTTTTACTTTTATGTGTAATTTATAATATAATACTTATTATGTAAAAGGTTCATAATATAACCACATTTATTGAATTCTATAAATATTTATATTACTTCACCATTTTGAAATAGCTACTTAATGTCAGTTCCAACAAATATGTTTTGTAAATGTGACCAGACAAGTTAATTGTGAATTTAAAACCGGCCCTGGAAAGGTTTCAAGTTGATCACTACTACAATATTCATTAATTACCAGAACCAATTTGTAGGTAGGTATCAGTAAAAAAATTAAATTGTTTACAATATGAGGAGAATGTTATGCATGTAACCTTACATGTGTAAAAATTATAATTTCATACCGATGTATATTATAACACAAAAAGATGATGAAGTATAAGATTAATTATTTTGATATATTTTTCATTACTTTTATATTGTAATAAATTATCCTTTGGCAACAGTTTACATTTAATACAACATACACGTTATGAACTAGTAAAACAATTCAAGGTCATTCCTCTTGTATTAAACTTGTTATTTCCATCTATGTACAATATTCCAATTAACATAGCTCACATTTACACTATTCTGGCATAGTAACATGTTCTCCATATTTAAAAAGACAGAAGTAGCTAACATATTTTTTTTACACTGGCATGCAATGTGACTGCATTGCACCAGATGGTAAGCACAATTCCATCTGGAATAAGTTGTTTCAAAAGTGTTTTCATAAGGTGACTTTGTTTGGGTAAATTAATCTGGCAACATTGAACTAAACAAATGCATCTTTCATAAGTTGAGCTGTAAAATATTTATCGGCTTTCAAAGGGTCCCTAACTTTCTATGGAAAGCATCTCAATGGCATATACAATAAAAAGATACTCATGTGTATTAAAACACCATAGTATTTATAGCATTTCAAACTCTTGACAACTATTTCTACAAATTATCAATATAAATTGATTTCGTTATTTTAATCTAAAATCTTTTGATATGCTGTAATCTATAAAATATTACTTCTTCCTTTCTGTTGAGGATACCTCAAAAACAGTTTTGTAGTGTTTAAAAGTATATACAATTTGTCAAAGCGGTTACTTTTTGGCCGGGCAAATAATGCAAATTCACCATCTTTATAAAGGGATAAGTTAGCCAGAAATACCAATTCTGTGAGGTAAAGATCCTTTTTTAGCAAACAATTGTGTTGAGTTTGATTTCTTAAAAGTGTTCACTTGAATTCAGTTCACTATAGAAGTTAAAATGGCAAAGAAAGCCTTGAATTTCAACTTCTTTTAGCTCATTTCATTTATAATCTTTTCTATACTAATAACATTTGACTTCATTTTAGATTTTTGTTTGATATTTGTGATATGTTAATGCAACCCTTTTAACATACCCTAATACCTCACAGCAGAGTTCTATAATTGCCAATTGAATATAATTACTTTTTCTTCTGGTTGTCCCTAGCGCTGATTTTATTTTTGTATGAAGTAAAAGAACTATATTAATTGCAGCTCATTCACACTGCAGTACTGGGACACTGTCGTTCTGCTTCTTATTATTAATATGTACACATAGTTACTTATAATTACTCCTACCCCTAGGCCATTATGGATTTAAATTTGACTACCGGCCTATTATTAAACTTACCAAGTTATCATAAAATCATAGGATTATTTATTCAAAGGACAAATTTTATGAATAATCAATACTTTTGCAAGCATTTTTTTTTGTTACTTGGGTAATGAAGTTTCTACATTTGCAAGTATTTGTTTTGGTTCAGGGTGTTTGTGAGATCGAAGTCTCTTGTAGTTCATGATACCCTCGACACAAGACTTAACCTTAGTATAGGGTCAGGACTATGTATGTGACTGTTGAATGTATTTATTTGTCTTATCTAATAAAATGCATGATAAGTGGTGTGCTGTGCAGATATAAGTATCCACAAGAGGGAAACCATTTGCTTTTTACTCTCAATGCAATTTTGGTGCATCACTCAAATGAGATAAAATATTGATATGATATAATTAAAGTCCAGTGAAATAATACTGAGCCAAAAAAAATACTATACTACCTATTGAGGCCTATTCATACTATTTTAAATCACTCAATTTAAGTGGAAATCATGTTTGTAAGATATGACATTATAAGACTTGTTTAATACTATTCATTTACTCTCATCATCTTCAGGCATTGGAGGTCCGCGGCGGTAAATAGGCCTCCTCCACAGATTTTCAATGCGGCATTCAGCTTATCTCTTATCAGCAGTATTCGATAATACCATTCTCTTACCCCACTGATTCCAATTATTGCTCCAAGAGTTAGTACTTGAATTCCATTCGACGCCGGGTGGAGGTCCATCTGCATTGTTTTCATTATTTTCAACTTCCATCGGCGCCTCACCTTCTTCAATTTCTGGTTTGATGGAAGGCGGCGGCGGCGCGGCCACTATTGCAGCCGCTTCCTTCATAGCGATCCACTGCTGGGCTAAAGCCGCCCAGTCCACATCACTAGAATCCATATTTTGGTAAGCCGTAGGATTCAAAGCCCACTGCGTTGGATACGCAGGGTTTGCCGCATCTTTACTTGAGTACATTATCGATATAATGGTTATATTTATATCACAACATAAAAAGTTCCGGGTAAATCATAGTATTAATACAATAAACAACACATTTAAACAAGTTTTTAACGTTTGTAAAGGTTAAATTCATGGATAATTATAGAAAATGCGATTCAAACATCTGTTTCAAGCACACATTTGATTCATAGACAATGTGTTTTATTTTAAATTTTGGCATTTTCTTCTGTTAAGTGATGTTCAGTGAAAAATATTTATCAATGTAGAATTTTATTACAATGCCTTTAATTATAATAGTATTTGCATATATTATGTATGTATATATATTCTATAAATATTTCGAAATATTTGAAAATTAAATTAACAATTTAAAAATTACACAAAGACGGATGTAAGTTACCATAGATAATTACAATTTTATTTTTGGTTTTACTATTCCATACTAGATGGCGCTCTTCAGATAAATGGTTATTGTTTCTATTTGACAACAGGTGGCGGTAAAAAAAATGGAAAGACCATTTCTCTAACAAATTATATTATTTAGCGCTATCTTTTTATATTTTAGTTATGATTTAGTCCCGTGTCATGACAGTGATAGGAATAGTTATGGAGCAGTTGATTTTGCTTTAATTTACTATTATATACATTAGACTAAAATATGTAACTGGGATGAAGTCTTTGAAGACAGCCAAAAAAACGCTAGCTTGATGGAGTTAGGGAAGTTAAGAGAACCAATAGTTTCACAATAAAGGAAGCCAAATATTTATGAAATCAAAATAGCGTATCTAGGGACAGACCCACGGAAGAGAGAAAACAAGTTTTTCTATTCCCTGGACAGACCGAGATAATTATAGATAGAGAGAAAGGACTATCTTTACATAGAGCATATTTATAAATTGCTATCTAATGAGATCATTTGTAACCTTTAGTTTACAAACTGCAGACTTGCAATTGTATACTACTTTCGACACACACGATTACTGCATGCAACAATGTGGCGCACACAAGTGCGATTATCTTTGATTAATAGAGCAAGACTAGGATAAAAGAAATATACGCAGTTCTTTAAAAATTAATTTATTATCCGATGTCATTTATAAACAATCATTGGCAATTATGCATCACACTTACTCTACAAAACATGTACACAACACAAACAACAACTTATAATATAAAATTAAATTTAGTGAACTCCTTTCGCCGCGTATCCAGTGCCGATACACACATGTCACACAGCACACGTCACTTTTCTACTGGTATTCAATCACTTACGCAATGCAAGTCTTTAAAATTTAAACTAACTTTAACTTAGCGCTAGTAGAGGTTCTTCAGAATCATGTTTATGACTAAATTTCGAGTTTTTCTTCCATTGCTCTTTTTTGTTCATCATTTTTTGTTTCGTAGCTTCTAATTTTGCTTTGGATTTAGATAATTTTGGAACGATCGTCGTTTCGTCAAGTCGTTCTAACGTTTCAATAATATTTTTGGGTTCTGACAAAACATTCCTTGATTCTTCACTGATTTCGTCTGCTGTGGAGTTTTTGTTTGCGTATACTACAACATAATGCGAATAGGCTGAATTTGACGGTGTGTTGATGTCAGCGAAATCTCTGAAATTGGCGAACTGGTCTTGGTTGTAATTTGGTCTGGGGTTAGCAATGTAACCAACGTCGTATGATGGCCGTCCATGTCCATTGTTGTAGTAGTTGAAACCATCGCCGTATTCATCTTCATCATTCTGTGCGAAGAATGTTCCTCCTCTTATAATTCCAAAGTTGCCTGAACCGAGTACGCTAGACGTAGTATCGATAAGAGGTGCCGCTGGTGTGTTCAGTGTTGAAGTTTGCTTTCCGAAATTATCTATGTTTCTATAGCCTCCAAAAAGTGGATAATTCAGTAGCGATCTGTATGAGTTTGGTCGTTGACTATACGCAGCTTCTTGGTTGTATCCAATTCTGAAACTGTTTTGTTGTCTTGGCTCGAAGAGATTTGCAAATGTTGGGAAGAATGTTTGCGAACCACCGACGAGTTCTATCGAGTGGTCAGTGTGGTCGTCGCTAGCTGCTGCCTCGGGTTCCCTGTGTTTGTGGAGCTCGGGTGGAGGTGCAACCGCTTCTGATGTGATTTCCGACGACTCCGCAGTAAGATCTTTTGTATCATCTGTAACAAATAAGAACGAAATTAAATTTCATAATTAATTAGCCTGAGTTTAGAATTTCTGTTCATCTTACGCTTTTTATATCTATAATTTACACTTTACCAATACATATCATAAAATTTATTTAGATTAAGTAATATTAGTTATTGGTCAGTTATTACTAAGAATATAGAGAAGGTAAATGAACATTAAGCGAATATGTTAATATTCTTATCCCAGGATCTATTGTACGTAATTTATGATTCATTAGCTAACACGAGATTCACGTTTCTGCACTATCACTGACCTCATGTAAATAAGATTTTCGTCGTGGGTGTCAGATGAATACTCGGCATAAATAGTCATGTGCTGTATGATAATGACACGTGTTCCTTAAGTTTTATGACGTGTCCTCGAATTGTGTTAGCTACCGCATACAACGATTCCTGATTGTATAAATAATTGTCTAACTATTGTTATGATTTGTACAGAACTTGTTCTGATTTAATTGTGTGTATGTGCGATACAGATTATGAGATATGCTTCATCTATATTATAGAAATATTTTAAATATGAATTAAAAGTCATTAGGAATATAAAATTTCTTTAATTCATTGGTTAATTAACAATACTAACATTTTACATACATATTTCACAATAGTAATAACCCGAAAGGGCTAAACAAACTGTCGAAGACGTTATTATATTACACACAATTTTTCCCGAACATGCATTGTGTCACAAACAATGGCGAAACATACAAACCGATTTGTTTTATTGTTACTGCTGATTGAGATATAACGGTGTTAGCACATAGGTTAACGATGTCGTAAAGCTTTCAGCTGAAATCCGCTTGTTATTATTTGATTTTGAGTTGCATTATCTTTGATATCGATTTGTTGATAATTCGTTGATTTTTAAAATGATTGTGTCCGTTTGTAGTATTATTTATTAGATCATATTATGCGTTCAATATTTGGCGTAATGCTTTCAACAAATTATGTGAGGAAGTTTGTGTCGTATTGCAAATGCATGTTATTGAAAATTAATTTGTTAGGTTCAGTGAACTAGGCCATTCATAGCATTATAAGAAAAATCGTTTATAAACACAGTCTAAGACGGAAATGGCATTAAGAATAAGGAATTAATGTATAAATAATGTTACAAGTTACTGAAAATATAGGATATCCGCCACAAAAATCTGTCCGAAAACTTTTGAATAATTTCGTATAGGGGTGGAGATCCATTAATATTTGATATACTTTATGACAGTTTACTGGGTTATATGTGCAGTGATTTCTAATTTTCCATATGGAATTTACAAAAAAATCTGACATCCGTAATCCAAATTAACTACATCTCCATAACTGTAACTGGAAGAATCCAGGAGTAGGACGTAGAGTAGGTGCAAATAATTAAAGCACACAGGAAAAAAACTTAACAGCTACCATCGTATTATTTATTTATGGACAGATTTACATTCTCAACCGCCAGTTATAAATAAGAAGCGCCTCGAAGTTATAAATAATGTATTAACATTAGTGGCAGTCTGCTATTAAACAATTATTGATTTCTTTTCAATACATATTTACTGACAGTATTTAATAAATACTTTACACGCTGTAGACTGTACGGAATGTCGCTTTTGCATTTTTATTTTTTTAAACAAAATGCTGCGTTAGCTGGAAAATTGTCACGCAGAGAATAATGCATTTTTTAATCTCTAACGGCAATTGTATTAGTTTCAACATTACTATTGTTAAAATACTATGAAAAATATTTTTTTTATTCAATTAAATTAGACATGCCGTAAATGACGGTTTACAAATAAACGTCTATTCTAATTTGGTTTAAAATCAATCATTTGATGAATGTGTAACCACAAGATTATGTTACAGTTTAAGTGCCTTATTAATTATAGCGAGGTCAATAAATGTACAATGAATAATAGTTATGATAAAGTAATGTGTAGCCGGATTCATACAACATTCGAAAAAATTACACGATTGGAGCATGTGTTTTGTATGCGTACGGGGCTGTAATAGACCAAAAAAAATAATCAAATAAATAAATATAAATAATATTACATTTTAAATATTGTAAATTAAATAATTATTTATGAATTACTCTTATTGGAATTGACTATATACTTTTAGATAATTTTAATTTTATTTGTAACTGTAATGTACGTTAATTTTGCAGTGGCATCAATCCAAGTATTGCGAAACTAATTTGGTTCCAAAGTGGTGCGCCCGCGGCCTACTTAGGCGAAAAGAATCGAGGCTGCGTTTTTGTGTTGAGGTTTATTCAAATGCACTAAATTCACAAGATAATGTGAGATGAATTCGAATTAACGCTTTTGAGTCTTGCTTAACACAGAATTCATTAATACGTCTAGGAAATTTCGAAATTGAACAAAAAAGCTATAGCCCAAAATAGAGGCCAGTTAGTAGAGAAATCGAAAGAGCAAATCGTGATGTGATTATTCGCGGGTTTCAATATTTGATAGAGAGCGATCACGTTAATGTAAAATCTTCTAGTTTTGTTATAGATTTCTCGCATCTTTCTGTATTTTGGCGAACATAAGATACATTTTTAGATGTTATATTTTAAAAGCTATGTACTGTTACAATTAACATTATTAGACTAGGTATCATGCAAGTCCTACCTATTACCTAAGATTGGTTATTTCTTTCACTGTATGTAAAGATGAATAATTACGGACCCGCATTACCTGTACTTATATTCTTGAAGTACTACGTTAATACAAAGTATGCCTTTACGTAAATAAAATGGACCATTATTTCCCACAATGTATGCGACTAGTCTAAACTGCCCATATAGGGCGACTTTACATTACGTTGCAGAGAAAACGGACCTATTATGTCATATGTAACTAGCTGTGTGGTTTGCGGTCATGTTTCCTATTTGAAAAAGTTAATTTAAATCTTTGAATTTGGAACGCGGAAATGTCAGTTTTTTAATTGAATTAAAATCTTACAAAAATAGTTTTTATGAGTCCAAAATGATTAGCGTTTTGTTGACATATTGAAATACTTTTGACCTAAATAGTTTATTAATATGTTTACAACACAATGTTACCAACATTCATATATTTCTAACATTATTACGTATTATTAATCGATTTACACGGATGATAGTGACCCGGGTAACCTCCGACCTACTGTCAAAATAGTTCTAAAACTGTGTGTTTTTTGTAAGGCGACATGTGTTTTGAAACTATGCCAAAGGTTAAGAGGGAGAAAGCTCGGGTTTACTTCACAATGTGTTGTGATATGCAGTACAAATATTTTAATAGTTGTAACATGAGGGTAATTATGTCGAAACAAGACGTGTTATGTTTAGATGACCGCAATTTAATACTTTTATTTTTTGGCAAATGTATTTACATGGGAAATAATAATAATCATAATAATAATAATAATCCATGACAAACGGCAACTATTTAAATTCAGCACAAAGAACTTTTTTGTTAATACTCGTAGTAGTAAATAAAAATATTTATCTTGATTATTTTTTTATTACATCAAACATGATTGTCTTTGTTTGCGTGTTAGGTTAAGTTGACAATATGGTGGCGACATTTGATCGCAACCTTTTACTTTGCGTTATTTTGCATGACAACTTTTGACATATTGCCCTTTCATTATCTAGGTTTCATATAGACATTCCGTAGTTGTTGACGATATGAGATTGATGCAACCTTTATATTTTGAGACATTTATTCATATAGAGTCCTTTTGCGGTGTTATAGGCAACTCGAAATATGATTTATGTAAAACATAAATTTAAAGTCAGACCCCGGCACCTGGCAGGATAACCCTTAAGTAGAAGTAAAAGTAACAGGTATTGGTTAAATCATTTATATAAAGTGATTATAGAGGAAAACTAGGCCTGCAATTTTTTAATCATGTACATAATATGTAGATGTATACTATCCATCCAAATCGGTGATATCTTCAACAAGGGCCAGGTCAAAAGTACCCTGAACCGACGGACATGCATGAAGAGATTGATGAATGTGGATGAAGCGAAAGTAGTATGTCAGGATCGAGCAAAGTGGCGATCCATAGTCTCTGCCTACCCCTATGGGATACAGGTGTGACGATTATGTATTTATGTATGTATACTACTACAAAAGCTTATTATTGTAAATTTAAGACAGGTAGATGCATATGTACTTAAAAAAAAGTATTGCGTATGTACTCAAATAAACATAACAATTTGGTCAAGAAATATGTAGTTTTGTGTGGGCTAGTTAATCGACGGATACGATTTATAACGCATA
The DNA here is from genome assembly GCA_033459515.1 of Theretra japonica. Taxonomy (NCBI): domain Eukaryota; kingdom Metazoa; phylum Arthropoda; class Insecta; order Lepidoptera; family Sphingidae; genus Theretra; species Theretra japonica. The sequence goes on from CM065949.1 coordinate 10,246,013, forward strand.
TATACCATATAAACGAATATCGACGCTCTCGTAACCCGGTGGAGATATCCGATGGAATCATAAAGTTTATGGATTTATTGTGGGTAGTTGTGAAAGCTTGCTCGCAACGCAATGATCATGGTGAATCCACCGTTATATAAACGATTTATATCTGTGTTAGTTAATGTTTGTACAAAATAGATTGTTTATAAGTTGATATTTCGTAATTTAATCATGGCGGCAAAGTTACAAAATAGTTAATTTGTCTAATCCTGTGTGTGATACTTTGTGTGTGTATTGTCATATTGATATTTTTTTTCAATAAGTTGGACAAAATCGGGTAGACCTAGCGCTTATGGTAACAAATGCCTCATTGGTGATTTTTTTTAGAAGATTGAATAAATAACTTAACGATAATTATTTCTTGTATGTTGAATGCAATTCTTGAATTTATGAGCATGTGTTAAAGGACCGAAACATCTAAGAGAGTTTTTTAAAAGGTACGAGTAAAGAATGGCAGTGCGATTTGGTTTAAATTTTACGACCGGCTATGTGCTTACTGCTTACCATTATCCCTTTCGTAAAACCGTCAGATGGCCTATCCACTGTCATTTAACTCAAAATTAAAGACACGGAAACATAATACTGATACCACATAATTGGACAAAGAAAGGGCAGTAGGCAAATTTAATTGTTACGTAATTTTTTTTATGAAATCACAGACAAACTAGAAGTTGCAGCCAGCCATAAACGAAGCTCGGCTGCTGGTATAAAGATTTAAGATAATTTTATCGCCATCGCAATGAACATTATTGCGTATACTCTCATCTTTTGAGATATGAGCTGAATATATAATAGAAAAAAATAATTGGCCGGCAGTTTATGAAACGTCTATCGTTAGTGAAGTGGAGAATGAAGGTTGACTTGTAAACAAATATTCGTGAGGTCGCGATGATTTTTTGCTGTAACAATAACAATCCTTGAGGGTATTTGCAAAGAATTAAGCGTTGTTAAGGTTTGAGATTTATGTATTGGCGTTGGACTGTGTATATCTTCGAGCTTAACTTTAATTTTTAATTATGAACAAACACATAATCGGTTCACTATTCACTAGCGTTTGTTGATGTCTTAAGGCTTCTAGCTTTCAATATGCAGTAGCATTAAAGCTCTTATTTGAACCACTGATTTTCGGCATTTTTATGGCTATGAAGGTTTAGAATTTAATTTCATTCATAACTTCAGTGTCAAATCTCTTATAAATTTACGAGTACATGACAACTCGAAGAAGATAAACTAGAACTACTAGATAATTAATTTTATAGTGTGTTAGTTTTTTAAATATAGATTCCTAGAAATACAAAATAATATTAAAATACGTATATCAAACTCTATTTATGTTTGATACAGTTGCAGCGGGGTGAATCGTCTACATTCGTACTTAGTACAATGGTATCAGTTTCCTAACATGAACTCGATTGCCGCCAATCATCTCTACATTGCTCACCGTGTCTAAAGCTAGAGTTACCAAGATGATTTTGATAAATTGGACTTTCAGTGACATTGATGAGTATTGATGCATTTTTAACATCATATTGGTAAATATTTACTTGTTGGATGTACCGGAGTGAGTAATGCAGGTATAAGTACTTTTTGTTATCTTTCTTCTGTATTGAGTGATAGTACAAGTAAATTAGAAACTAATAGGAGTTACATGAAAGTGTACCTCTCGGGACCGACAAGCTCCAGGCATATTATGCGGACTTTATGTTCAATAGTTTTGAAGAAACATCGATTTACGAAACAAGAAACGAGGAAAGAGTTACATGAATATCTTACTATTTCTTTTGCCTATAGGTCTATACATGGAAATTTATTTTATTCCTTCATGTCGGAAATAAATACGAAATGACATATGCAATTGAATTCATGCAATAATTGCAAAATGAATTCAACTGCGTTGTGTACTCCTTTAAGTGGTATATACATCCGAATGTAACTGTAGCAAAATAATTAATTTGTTTTTAATGTATATATTGGGGAACCTGAATTTAATAAATATATAAACTATGCTGCTACTCCTGTATAATACCTGTATTGTAAACTTCTTTTAAAAAGAGCAACGCTAGAGTTTCTTGCCCGTTCTTCTCTGGTGAAAACAGCCTTGTGAAACGGGTGGTAGTGAAAAAAGTGACTTAATCTAAATAATGTATGTCATTTTATGGGTTTAATAAATATTTTCATTTCATTTCAATTAATCTATTTCTAAGTGACAGTAGTGTCGACATTTCATTTACATATGTCGAGTTGTAAGCTATGATTAAACACACATTAAGCAAGCAAATACGATGCATAATTCAGTGCTAGTAAAAACGTAGGCTCAGAAAAAACTAGGCGTTTGTACTTTCACTTGTGTAGTATTTGATGACAATTTAGACGTATGATTGAACGTGTACTTGCCAGGTCGGTACTTAGAAAGTTTTTAAATAATTCCTATAGGTACATACTGGTTCATATGTATACATATTAGTACTGACAGCTGTCATGCTTCCGATATGATCCTGTCAAAGTGACATGTTGTACTCATTAAACTGATAAGCTTCTAGACTCCCGTAGACTATGCTTTGATTGTAGCCTAGATCCGGGCCGAGCTGACTACTTCGTGTCTATCAACCATCTCAGTCGATGTAAGTGGTATTGGTATTTCGAAATGAAGCTCTAAAAGTACACAGCTGATGATATGGTAGGAGAGAATCCAGATGTAAACCGGCAGACTGAAGGTTTTAACCCCGCTTCAATACAAAGTTTTGTGTAAAGATTAAATGTTTTTTTCACCCTGGGTTTTAAACGACCAAAAAGAGTGGAATCTGTATGATGAGTGGGATCCTTTAATGTTACTATTTGTTTTGCATATAATCTATCAAGTGGCAAACTTAATTAATTAAAATTAAGATAGGTAAGGGTGCGTAAAATATAATGTCTTAAATTAATGAACAAATGTATTTTGCATGTTATAAAATACACATTAAATAATTATAGATATAGTAGATTTTTACTAAGCAAATTATGTATTAAAAGGAAATCCGGTCCGGTCTTTGGGGTAATGATTGATTTTTTGCAGATTGCACTTCTTGATGTTGGCAAACCACTTATCAGGCTCAGTAACTATTTGGTAATTGTGGTTACTTTTCTAATACTATTGTATCATTGTTATTCTAAAATCAAATTTTCGACGAAATCCACGCATCTAGGTTTCAAATAATACGCAATCGATAAAATCATTTTAAAACCGGCCTGTACTATAACGTTATATAAAGAATAAAAGAGGAAGCGTTTTGTTAACACCTTTTTGGAGTTATTGTAAATTCATTGTATAACGCAACGCTAATTTCATCTATACAGTTTAATTATGATATTCGGATATTATTCGGGCTAGAACGATTAAATTACATTTGAAAGTAACGTGTCATGATTTGGTTGGAGGTGTGTATATCACGACGTAATTTAGCACATTACAACGATTTTGGTGACTTGCAAACCTCATTGGTAGAATTGAGTTAATTAGTTATTGGTATGTAGATTTTAAAGCGTGTACTATCGCTAATTTACGTATTGAATAAAAAAAATATTTTTTCGATGCGGTATAACTTGAATGTATGTATGTATGTACTTGTAGTTATATTTTCTTAATGGCAATCTTAAAACGTTAAAAATTAGAGATAACATAGTTAATTTAAAATTAAAGTATTGATTTAACTGCGTACATGAATACATCGAATATATTTTTAAAGATACGTTGCTCATAATATAAACAATAGAATCGATTCAAGCAGCTTTTGTATCGAAAAATATGGTCTGTTTCTAGATATAAATAACTAAAATTACAACATATTATGCTAGTGGTATATAATTCTCCAAGAATAAGTTATCGGTAATTATATTAAATTTCTTTGCGCTCCTACACTATTTCTTTGTGCTCTGCTGAATATTAAATAAAATTATTTATCTGAGCGCAGGAAATGACTGTAGAACACGTTACATTTACATACATTCTCTATTTCATAAAACTAAGCATCAGTCACCGCATTAATGATAATGTAATGATGGAATTTCTATGATTTGCCTATTTAAAGGCTTCCTGTACACATAAAATTGTGGGTTATGTTTTCCTGACAGCCCGAGGTACAACAAAGCCCTGTGTCGGCGCTATGCAATTTCCGACACGTCTTCACATAAAATGTCAAATATAAATGCATTTGCAATAAAATAATGGACGTTATTGTCATTCACATTTTAGAAATTACACGTTTGATTCACCGCTCTTGCGAATTCTACGCGGGAAAGTTTTGCGTAGTGTGGTTATAGTTAGAGTGTAATTTGTAATGCAAAGAAAGGTTTGATGACTAAATTAATATATTTTTTCGTCATACAAAGGAACTGGAAAGAAAAATAATTAAAGGCTCTGCAATTAAAAAAGATCCGTCTATCAAAACTAATCAAACAAACAAAAAATATTGATGCATTCTAAATTCAAAATTAAAATTGAGGCAATTTATCAGTCATTTGTCAAAGCACTAACAAAACGCTTTGTTTCAAAGGGAGTGCGGAATGCCATATTAAGTCTCGCTTTTCCTCGCTAAGTCGAAATAGATGCAGCGGTCCATTGCTCAATAAACTCATCTCACTGGTTGAGCGAGCTGAATGCAGAGCGTGACATCGATTTAGTGTGCATGAGCACTTGTAATGCGTAGTCTAGTTATATGTCAACATACGCTTTACATTATGTATTTAAGTTACATCGTAACAAACATGTGCAAAAAATAAACGTTAAATTCCACGTAATTTGTCCTCGTTATTGCGAAATATGGAAATTAGTTTACATACCAGCTTTTACCGCAGTGCGTGGCAGTTAAACGATGTTTAATTAGTTATAGTTTTTTATCGGTACAACAAAGTGACTACAATGCAACTACAAGTGCAATGCAATGCATCGAGATGTTTTTATATCTGGCTGATCGACACAATATGCCAGCTTGCTCGAAACTAGATATAGGAATACACAAATTATATTTTACATTTACTTTATGACTAATCGTATTATTTAATGTCATAAGTACCCCAGGACTGCCTCGGTGGCGTAGTGGTACTACGGTATGATTGCAAAGCTGAGGTCTCGGGTTCGAATCCCGGGTCGGGCAAAGTGATATTGGATTTTTCTATTCATTATTAGCCCGGAGTCAGGAATTTGTGCCCGATATGGCGATAGGCTCGCCCCCTATCACATCGTGGGACGGAATATACAAGGCGAAACGTGGGTGTTCTAGTAGCACCTCTGCCTACCCCTTCTGGGAAAAAGGCGTGTGGTTATGTATGTATGTATGTAAGTACCCATATCCTAATTCCAGAGTCCTTAACAATGAATTACAGAGGTTGATTAATTACATTAGTTGTTCCTTACGAGGTGTGGGCAAACGTCACGAATTCCATTCTAATACGACAAAAAGACCCGGAAAGAGTCATACATAGCTAATGTATATGTATATTTCCTAATTAGATCACTTATGTGCAAACAATAGTAATGTTCGCGCCAAACGATAAATCTTATACCAGAAAAGATTGTTCCTGCAACGTATGAGAAGTTGATATGTATAGTCGCGTTGAGAATGTATTTGTATTTTCTTTTGTTATATTCATTTTAATAATATGTGCAATCGAGTACAAATTATTGTTCTTTGGTCTTTGGTTACGAGCGATGTTATCTGTTACTTTCTCTACATTCACAGTCATAAGATTTTGTACTATTCTTATACATAATTTGTTCGATAAAACGCAAAAGTTGTCACGTATAAAATGACGTCACTTTTTGTGATTGGATTTTGCGGTCACGTGATTTAGAATTTTAAATAAAGAAAATAAAAATTGTAATGAATCCAACAGTCCCCAACATTTAAAAAATTAGTATAAATGTTTTAAATTTTGGACTTATATTACCCATTATAAATTAGCATATCAAAATTACGAAACCTAATATTATTTGTTCTACCAAAATAGTTTTGTTAATCTAAACTACTGACATACTATTCTGTTCATCATAGGCATATACATAGTTTTCGACACAACACAAAAAAAATAATCGTAAACACCTATCGCCATTATTACGGTACACATAATCGAGTAACAGATGTGAAGATAATCTAGTCTTTTTTCCGCGTTAGTACCTACTACGTTATCTTACGTAAGCATTACAAGTCAGTCGCGTACGGATTACGAGACGAGGCAGATGTGTTGTGTATTCACGAGATAATTCTGTTTGCGAGCACGACTAGCCGCGAGTTGTGCGACGACGAACTATCAGGGATGATATAATTTTATTTGGTAATTTGTAGAAATGTAAATTACAATAATTATAATCTATTTTTTTCATATCAAAAAGTCCGTATCGAAAATGCACAAAAAGGTTAAATATGTTTTTCACTTAAATATTGTTTTTTTTTACTGTATTTCACAGAAATATATTAATATGTAATAATTATGTTTAATATTAGCAAGTGACAATAGAAATTAGAATCCCTAACGAAAGAATGAATTATAAAAATATTTTGGTGTTGACGCTATGAACGATGGTCATAGAATATATTCACATAGCCTTCCTTCGCAAAGATTTATTTAAAACCTAGATAGCTGGACTCACATATTATTGTTACCTTATATCATGCGATTCCTTGAGATCCAATCTATTTATTTTCCTAGTACTTGCCCGGAGGGAATCATTTCTCCATACTCAAAGAGCAGCTTACTTGAGACGCTCAAACTATTATTAAAATAATTCCACGATACATCTGATTATAACATAGACATTCCCGGAGACTCGCTGAACTTCAATGTTCGGTGTCATCTAAATGCGTGCCACTGTTGATCCTAGCTTACAGGAGTTGCAGTGTTGGGCGTGAGGGCGGGACAGTCTCGTAATACATTTAAATATACATGCTAAGCAATGACACAAATATTGTGGATATTAATTACTAACATTCTGCCACAAACTAACTTTAAAATAGGAGAGGAAACCCGTCTCTAGCTGTTAGAAAGCCATATAAAGGCTATTATAGATAGACATCGCTTTGCCAATAATCTCACTGAAGCCTGCAACGGCAATATCTTAAACTGAATCACAAATAGCGGATTTCCCGGGACCTCACAATAATAACAATGCATCTAACGACGTCCATTGAGGTCCAATTGAGCGTATTGCAAACCCATCACCAACCATTAGAGAGGCCTTCAAGGTTCCTCATGTTTTGTTGTTGAATTTATAGTACAATTTATTGGACATAACAGCGGAATAACTGCGCACAGCTTCGCGAATACTCGTAATAGCACCTGTCATGTTCTTATGATGGGTATTAACTTGCCAATATACTGGTTTATGATGTGAAGAGTGATTATTAATCGACAGTCCTCAAGTGTCAAATACTTATAATAAAAGGCAGAGTAATAAAATAATGTACGCAAATTGATAAGATTTTTTAAAAAAAAAAATTATGATTTGCTCTTTAATTTTATTGGGCTTAAGATGTTTCAATCAACAGCTTTCTATACAATTTCACTTGACAATTTTTTTGGTTGTAATCGAACGATTACAAATAACAAACTGATGACAAGTAGCACATTCTCAAAAGCGTGGCAACTATTGACAACACTCCAAATTATCTTTGAAGGAATTCTGTTCGAGGGTGGTCTTCATCTGGTTTCAGATAATGACACGAAATATCCATATTTTAATTCTTGGTGATAGACGACATTGGATTATGTTTAATAGTTCTAAAACCGGAAACTATAAATAAAAGATTTTGTTCGCCCTACGAAGATATTGGAAATATAAATTCAGAGGAGGAACACACGATATATTTGCATGTGCACCTTCCTCATTTTGTGTATGGTCTATACTTTCAATATTCAGTAACATGCCATAAATCCCTTGTTGTATTAGTTTAGTGATATTACATAACATAGATTGCGACTTGGGACAAATACATAAAGCTATAAAGTAAGAAATGTTTAATAAGAAAGCAGCGAGGTAAAGGTTCAGTCACGAACGATCAGAACATTTCGAAAGCTGATGATCACAATGCTCCAATTAAGGTGGAGTTAGAAAGTATCTCGATGATCCGTACTTTATATTTACTTCTGCGTTACGTCAGTTAGTAATCTAGCTCGTTTGTCAAAGCATTAAGGATGCTCTAATGACGGGTAATGAAATGACTCGTGGGAGAGTTATTCCTCCAAATGTCGTTGCATCAGATGTTAAGAGTTTGCTTATATTGGTTTTTGTCTTTTATGTTTTGTCTTTCTTCCTGTTTGTGTGTTATGTCAATTTATATCAGTATGGTATCAGTATTGAAAAGCGAATAACGTTAGTTTCTTGCATAACAGTTATATATTGGCAGATCACTCGGCTTCTAATGCTTGGGCGTTCATCTAATATCCCTAAGTACTTCCTTAGTGATCATGATGTTAACCTGTTTAAATTCAATGAAGCATGCGTTTCATTCAACGGAAAAGCTAAACGAGGGGTTTTAAAGATATTGCTTAATTAAATTTTATTCTCATATAACAAACACATTCTCTTTGCTTGCTAGTTAACTATTTGTTTTTATTTTCTTGCCTCGACCATCGGTAATACCTTAATGCAGAGATACAGGAAAGATGATAGATGACTATGATCTTCAAAATCTTTCAAATTAACATGTGCTCGATTTATAATACGGCGTAGAATATGACATTTGAACACCCAGATTGGATGTCGAATATAATGATATAGAAGATTCAACCAGTAGCTGAATAACATTTGGTATTTAACTTTAGACCTCATTCACGTGCATTACGTTACTTAAAAGGAGTCCAAACAACTGAAACAATTTAAGGTTTATGTGAATAATATATTTTGACCTATCACGCGTGGGATTTAAATTGTTTGTGGCGAAGACTAACTTATGTTAATTGACGCCTGTATGGGCGAAAGAGTGTTTAGAAATGTGTTCAAAAATCGTTACGCTTACAATATTTAAATTGATTTGACTAGATTGAGTTTGTTGTTATAAGATTATTGTAAATCCATTAATGAGTTTATAGTAAAAAATGTGAAAATAAAAAAAACTCTGGGCATATAAGGAGTTGAAATCACATTGCATATTTGGCAAAGATGCTTCATTTCACGTCGTTCAAGGGAGATTAATGTTCAGAGCGACTATATTAAAAACATAACTTGTAAGAATTGCAGAAATAACGAGATTACATGAAGTGTTACTTGCAGATGTAACTTCTCTGCATACGTGAAAATGTCAAAGAGATTTATGGCTCCGTGAAATATTATGTAATTGAGGCTTTCTCGTGAGTAATATTGTCTGATTTATCAAACATAAGCAATAATATTGGAATCATAGTTGTTTTATCGAGACACGAATTCACGAGTTTCTGAACACGAAACCTCTTTGTAGGGACGTGTTTGTCAAAATTAATTCAAGTTTGATGTTTATTGAACAATGCACTAATTATTTTACTTCACCTTTGTGTTAATTTTTGGCTCTGAGTTTAGTTATGTGATATGAAACTCTTAGGCTATAAGCTAACTGTGATATTAAACCCTTAATTTATATTTAATGATTAGGATAAAATACAGAAATGTTTAAATACGAGTACAGTACGAGTACATGTAGTACTCTATCACTCTCAATCGTACTCTCGATTGTAGAGAAGGCCCGTGCCCTGCAATGGGACGTATATAAGCTGATACAGTACAGTAACAGTACGAGTATAGTACAATCCTCACCTGTCCTAGTTCTAAGTGTTCATCGATTCTCTTTCGATCATTGTGATAGATGTAGTACTTTCGACTCCTACCAACTCTTCCATCTACACTCTCTTTGTATAATATGATTTTCGCCTCCTTTGTTTACTCAAGGCAATATTCGTAGGAAATATAATATGCTATGATTCATTTTGCATGTTGGTAGTTACACACAAATAAGAAAAATTCCGAAAAAGCTCTAAGTGACTGAGGAAAGTAAATTCAGATTTTAAAATATGTAAATTCAACAATACGACTGAGTTATACTATCTTAATTAAACCAACTTTCTTCATACAATGTTACTTTTTACAAATTGTAACAATAAAACGTTCGTAATAAATTTTGATTATTACATTGCCTTATCTTAAAGCACCGCCATCAAGCAATTTCCCATTAAAAACTTAATGTAACTTTCACGCTTGCATTTCAACTAGCCATCACGTAATAATGTTTTTATTAACAAAAACACAATGAGAAATTTAAAAAATGTTCCATTAATTCCGTTCTTAATTGTGTGTAAATAATGGAATTATATAAGTCTAATGGATAATCGTGAACTTTTGAACGCCCTTTGTGAGAAGTTCTCAGGGGATAAAAAATTGTATACGCTTGTCACACTAATTAATGTTGCATATACGTTGCCTAAACAATGTGTGAATATTTATTTGTTATACAATATGAAATAGTAAATGCCGCATTGGTTCAGTGGTTCATACGTGGGCCGTATCGCGAGGATGTGGTGTTAATTCTCGTGTCGTGCAAATCTAGTCATGTTTCGACTGTTATTCAACAGGAGTGGTTATCCAGATAGGAAAATTTAAAGTCAGGAGATTTCTCTATCTGGGTTTCGAACTTGGAACCTGTGTATTCGAAGGGATAGATAGAGGTGCCACTAATGTCATACTACAATATCTTTATTTCACCGTACTTGTTTCCGTCTTAAAATGTTATAATTAGGGAGCTAGTTACCTTGCTTGGCAAAGTCTCTCAGGCAGGGGAACTCGTAGGAGATATTTAAATCCTAAAACTTATATATATAAAGATCATTTAAATATTTATAAGTCGAATATTAAAAATTAAGAAGGTGTATCTAATTAGTAGTTTAGTAAGTAAATTGTTTCGGTTATGTGTTGTTACAACACTTTTAATTTGTATAATGATCTTGAACACAAGGCCTTGTCTACATAACACATTAGTTAAAATAATTCCATTATTATTCATAATGCAGGCGTTAAAATATTAATGAGATGCATAATTATGATAAACTAAATAAATAATTTATTTCATAACAATCTATTTATTATTTTCTGTTTCTTATACCCTTTTACATAAATAAATAATAATAATAAATACACCCAACAGTCACATACATAGTCCTGACCCCACATTAAGATCAATTAAGTCTTGTGTCGTGGGTATCAGAAGCTACGAGAGACTTTTCGGTCTCACAAACACCCAGACCCGAGACAAATACTTGTGAGCCTCACAAGCATTTGTCTCGGTGCGGGGATCGAACCCATGGCCCCTCGTTTCACAGTCGGCGTCTTACCAACTGCGCCACGGATGTTGTCAAAGAGTCAAAGTAAATTTTTTCACATTCGCATAGAGAGGTGTGAATGTTAAAAACGATTTTATTCGAGGTATACCGTATAACAGCTGACTTCTCGTTTATACTATACTATTACTAGACTATATAGATTGTATCTCTGAAATCGTGTACATAAAATTTTAATTTATTTACCTTTATATTCTAATTAATCTACCTTTACCTAATGACATCACATGTGAGATATATAATGGAAATAAATTATATAATTGATTCAATATCAGCCAATATAATAAGTTTTCTTGACTCACATATCAAGTCCAACCTTGCTCGTGTTTTAATCAAAATTATCCATACTCGATAGATTATATCAACAATATTACACACTTAAATATTAATGAGTGGTTACACGCGGAATCGAATGCCTTAGTTCAAACATGATTTATTATATCCAAGCGAACATTCACTAAGCATAATAGCAGTGTCAAGTACGTACTAAATCCTGTTAATTCATGGAAAGTAAGGTCGTTTCAATTGGAGTATGAAGCCCACTTGGGTATGTTTGGCAATCGAGTAAGACAATACACAATGTCACAGATGAAATACGTCGAAATTTACTTGGCAAGTGGATTTTTAAAAATGATTTTTGGATATGCTTATATTAGCTGCAAACAAATGTAGAGAAAGGGGTACCGAAATGAATAACCTATGCGGCACGTCAATTTTGTTTTAAATAACAGTACCTATCGTGATGGATACGCGTGGTCTAGGTTATGGCGTGGGTCTATGATGAAGAATGTCAGTATGAGCCCGTACACGTCCCACTGTATGGCCTCATCTACAGTCGAGACTACGATTGAGAGTGAGGATGATAAAATAACTTAACAATAAGTATAATAATATATTGTTAAGCTATTTTATTCTGATGTTGGAACCTTACCGTAAAGTTGTTTAGTTAAGTTATTTAAAGATTTATAATAAAGCCATACGGGATAAATAGTGCAGATTGTTTTCGCAGGAATGCTTGTCGAAAAAGTATACTATTGATTTCATTCATATATTTATTTAGCTAATATTTTCAATATACAGAAAAGCATCTCCTCAATGTAATATACTATATTAGTGATCTAAAATTGCTAAACTTACTAATTGCTAAACTTAATTACGCTGGAAGCGTAATAATGTTGTAAGTAGGCAAAGCGTCACAACACTTGTGTGCAAAACTATTAAATATTAATTGCCAATAAACCGGCTTTTTCCGTCTCCGTTTCACGTCAATTAGCGCAAATACACTCAACAAAAGGCTAATTGAGTCTTTTAAACGACTAATAATTATTTTCTTTCTCGACGTTAATAGATTCCGTATTGCAGAGTGGAAAAAATATTTACTGGATTTTACCTTCCGCCTTATCAATTGCTCTAATGCGCTTATAGAATACGACTTTCCCTTTCATTTGTATTTACTGACACAGAGACAGGTCTCACGGAAGTAATGGGAAGTGTTATCCTCTCACGTTTTTGTGAATAATACGGATAGAGCTTAGATTAAATAATTTTATGAGTGGTTGATTGAAAAACATACACCAGCTGAGTATGACGTAAGTATTGGAAATTCTCATACTGATTGCTTTTCTAAATAAAAACGGTGGTCGTCAGGTGAGGCCTATGGTTAATTAACATTATGATGGTTATGACGATTATTAATGATGATTTATAATTTACTTTTTTATTTCTTTCAACTGGACATGAATTTTATATCTAGAAAATTGACGATGAATGAACAATTTGTGTTCTATTGTAATAAACAAATAATTCATTGTCAAATCCTGAATACAAATATTGGAATCGTACGATGACATATGAAGCAAGATCTCTACATTTTTAATTAAAAAAAACTTGTTTTATTATAATACTAATCTTAATAGCTTCGTTATTATTATTAGAATTAATATATGAGCATACAGCGGCGTCTTCGTGACATTGCGAAATTATGCTAATCGTTGCGATGATATAACAATCGATGATCGAGTTCAAATGTGGGCTAATGAGGTCTTTGACATAACACAGTGACCGTCGTTTTATGAGGTCAGAGGTAGAATTGTTTATTGGTATGGATATGTTTATTTTTATGTGTTTTATAAAGTTCAATTTAATTGAAATGTAATGTGTGGACATCATACGTATTAAATTTGAGGATGTGGGTAACTATTATTATTACTTATAATTTAAAAGTTAAATATACATTATTTTTAATCCAGGGCTACATTCAATGTATTCGTGAAAAATAACCTATTAATGGATTAAATAAAATGTCTGCCTTTCTTCAGCCACAGAAGTCCATTGCTGAAAGTATGCCTCTCCAAAAGATTTCCATAGCAATCTGTCGCCTGCCTACATCCAGCGACTTTCAGCAACCTTACCTAGCTCCTAGTCCACCTTCCTGGTCGACGACCAAATCTACAATGCTAAAACATATCGAGAAATACATGTCGTAAAGTATTAGGAAAGACGCCGCTAGCTAGAGAGTTGAATAATACGGTGGCGAAACATTTGTAAGCATTATTAATATCACTATTACAATCATTTATTTTTATCAACTGATACTTAATACGTAACAATTACCAAACTGCATTAGGAAATATTCTTCCTGTATCAACAAGATGCAACGGTCTCCTTTCATATTTCAAATCTAAAGCGCCATTTACACGGGGAGAGTGTCTCGCCTCGAAGGTACGATTATCGTAAGGATATAAAAAAGTCGCATCGTGTAAACATTTGTCAGAAAACGATAATCTATGGCGGTTATGTCACGCGATGATCGCATACGATCCTCGCCCCGAGAAACTCTCTCCGTGTAAATGGGGCTTTAGGGGGAGTTCACACGCGCTTAGTATCTAATGCTTAGAATTTGTTAATTCAGCTAGTACCGTGCGTGTTAACATGGTGGCGATAAGCATTTGTGGAAATACCTTTACAAGGAACGAAAAGTTGAGTTTGAATGAGCGGCCTTATTATCCACCTTAACTAATAGTTACGTTTGACGTTTCATACTTTACAAGTTTAATCTTCTTTGTACAGGCGCAACTCACAATTTCAATAACATTTTCCGTAAAAAGTATGTAACCTCAAACGTAACTTTTAGTTTACTTGGACATTAGGGCATAGTTTATTAATGTGAGTAATTGCGGGTATGCAATCTTCACATACCACTGTACTTTTTGTAATAATTTCAATGGTATGTATGATTCCTCACGATATTTCCCTTCACCGTTAAAGAGCATGGTAATCGACTATCAATAAACACATGACTCCGAAGGATCAGAGCGTCCTCTCAGATTCGAAAAAGCGACCACTGTCGCGCAAACTGCGTTAGTAACTCGGTTAACAGGCCATCACGAACTTAGTACTAATAATAAATATCAAGTCAGTGTAAATTCACCTTTACAGATAGAATCGATTCATGCGTAGGTTTATGATATTTGCATGGTCCTTTGAATTACGGAACATTGTGCGTCGGTGCCATCGCTCAGGGTTATATCACGCGTTATACAATGCAACACTTTCACTGCTTACACGTGCTGCATAAAAAGCTCATTGTGATGCGTGGAAAGTGTATTATTAAGTTGCAAAGGTTATTTGACAAACTATTGGCTATTGGCAATGCGTGGCGTACGGAAATATTATAATGGAAGAAGATGGTTTATTTGTATTTCCTGTTTCAGTCTAGTTTTGATTGAATGAAATGACCATCCATATGAATGTAACCATGAATATATCCATCTATCTATTTAGCCACAGGAAGTTCACGGCTGAACATAGGTCTCTCCAAGGAAGTCCACATCGACCTGTTGGAAGCGTCCTGCATCCAGCGACTTCCTGAACGACCTTACGAAACAATATATCGTGGTTAAGTATGACATAGGAAGTTCAATTGACTATCCTTGTCGTTGGTTAGTCAAAATGCAGAAGTCTATCGACATGGGATTGGTAGAAATATCTTAATGTAAAAATATAAATGCTGTGTGCACCGAATGCCTTTTGCTCAGCATGATATTCTATGGAGTAGATATTAGATAAAATCCTTAGGGATTGTGAGGTTTATCGTTTTTGGCTTTGTTTTCGGTAGCAGTCTTGATATACTCTGTATAAGCCTATATCATGCGGCCTTTTATTGCTAAAATTACCAAACTATTTAAAACGATCCGAAAACTTCATTAAACTGTCCTACAAACAGCGAATTTAATTCGAACACCAGTAAATATTTAATATGGGTTTGTGAGATGAGTAATTAAGGATTATTGTGTTATTTGCGCGTCGAGGCGGAGTTTACCGGTACTTTAGACTTGCCGTTCTAATACTTAAATACAATATTTAATATTTATCTAACGGTGCTGTAAATAATGATTCATACCGCAGCTATTCTTTGTTGCGATCGATGTTGGTATGTGAGGAATCTGATTTAATAAGAATATTATGAGGATGAGAATGTTTTTGCATTAATGTTATGAATGCATTATATGTTACAAGTCAATTAAAATATGCATAATACATAATTCTATGATATCGGAAATTGAAAATTACATATGGTTATACTTTTTTGGGATGAATATAATTACTATGATAAAGTAATTTAAGGTAGTAACGGAATAATTCAATGTGTATGTTGTATTTGAATGTATGAATATTATTTAGAATAATATCAAGCCGCGTAAAGAACATTATACTATAAAATATATTGTGTTTGGTTTGCACCTATATATTTGAAAAAAAAAATGTTTTAGATGTATTGGTAATATCAAACTATTTTTTTTCCAGTTGTTATTTGTTGTGTTATTTTTGCTACGTCATTATTTATTTATTAATCAAATGTAGGCTTCTAAAGTGACTTGGTCCCTTGTCCCTTGTACACATAATTAACAATAATAAATTGCTAACTGCGTTGATTGCTGTTGCTGACAATAATTCATCTAATTGCACCATTTAAGACATAGTTTGCTGTGTGAACGTCGCCGTGGTGTCTAATTGGTGTCCTGGGAGAATATAATGCCTAGGTTTCTCATGTGTCCTAGGTTTGAGATTGCCAAATCGACAAATTACAGATTATAGTTTGACGCAATCGCTTAAGGCACCGAGGGCCGATTTTTCCATAGCTAATTTATGATCACAGGGTGATTATACGTTGCTGTTTACACCGAAAAATACACGGTTCGTATAAAAAGTATTTAGAGCGTTCGTCGTTATTTTCTGTAGAAGAAGTCAAGGGTACAAGTCAGCTTAAAACCAAGTAAAATAATATGAAACTTGAATATTTGTTGATGTGTTTTTGAATATGACTGAATATTCCATTAAGTTGGTCACTATTAGAACTATGACTCATAAGTTTTTACCCTTATTTAAGGCAAATCCAGACCAGACCCTGTCGCATGTGGTAAATGAGTGCCCACTAGGCTATTTTCCCGGCGGAATATTGGAACTACATAAATAAATTCCTGCTGCAACAAGCTGGCTAAAAAACCTGGGCATAGAAGTCTGTATCACGCAGGATGAATGCGATACGCAATGTTGTTTATAGCAAATTATGGATAACCCTTAACTGACCAATGGCTACCAAGTGCCGTAAGTTAACTTCGGCGAACTATAAAAAAACTGGAACACATTAAAACATCGTTCACGCACGAGCATCAATGAAGACGCCATTAAAAGTGCCGTTGCTTCACTATCCTATAATTTTCTATTGTAAATAACACTTACGTCATAAATCTTGAGCTTTAATGATAGCTCAATATATTAATGGTACGAATCATTTAACAGTTATGAGCATGTTTTATGGCGTACAATGTAACAGTGACATACATATGTACAGAATTTTTAGAAGTACTGTTATTTTATATACCATTCATTTGTAAATACGCCATCAATAGTACTGGGGAATGAAAGGGGTGGGTAGAGGTTTATTAAATGTACTCGCATTTAATAAAGGAATAGTTCAGTTTTATCACGAAGGTTAGCAACGAGACGTTTTGGATATATATTAATAATTTAATCTGTATCACCCTATATACGTCCTACTACAGGGCACGGGCCTCCTCTACAATCCAGAGTACGATTTCGAGGGGTTAGGCCATATAGTCTACCACAGTTGCCTACTACGGGCTGGCGGACTTTACATACAGTAGAATTTTAATAATTCAATTTGAAATTTTAATAATTGAATACTAAAGGTCTATCTATTCCTGAGTCCCCTTGCTTGATATCGTCAAGGAAGTAAAAATGCTTACAAAACAAATAAAATATATTTATTAATACAAAACATGTATAAACACAAACATGTAACAAATTAATGACATGTATTAAATATTCATTATCATTATAATAGGCAGTGGAATAAATAATTATATTATAAGTTAGCTAATTAAAAATTTATAGGTCTATCATGCCGATGTTAAAACCAGTTCTGCAGGATATTAATGAAGTTGTCAACTGGTACTTAATATAATAGATAATAATAATGTACCAATGAAATTCATATCTATTATCAATATGTGAAAATTATTAAATGTTTGTAATATTATATTATTAATATATTTGTAACTATGTTATGACTAAAATATTAGAGCGATCGTAACGAGATTTGGTAGCTGTAGCCTGGATTTTGGAGTAAGATATTTGCTGTATTTTAATACAAAATATGGACTCCCCATTTAAAAAAAAAACACGGTTAACGCCAGAATACTCAAACGCCATTTAAATATTAAGTTTCACTTAAGTACCCGCGTTCTACTTAGCCAGTACATTTAATCGGGACTTGCGTAGTTAAGTGCAACATAATATTTAAGTAGCGTTTGCGTATTCGGGCGTAAGTGTTTTGTTAAAGATTGGGAAAGAGTACGTTTCAGAACAAAAACTAGACCGGACTGCAATTTGACGATAATTAATACATACATATATATACATAATCATCACGCCTGTATCCCATAGGGGTAGGCAGAGACTATGGATCGCCACTTTGCTCGATCCTGACATACTACTTTCGCTTCATCCACATTCATCAATCTCTTCATGCATGCCCGTCGGTTCAGGGTACTTTTGACCTGGCCCTTGTTGAGGATATCACCGATTTGGATGGTGTAGGTTCGGTGAGATCGACCCCTACCGACTCTTCCATAATTTCCGACGATAATTAATGTAGGTTGGAAAATGACTCGCAGCCATGTGAAGCTATGTTGAGGTGCTGGTAATATAAACATAGTTTTGCGGTTATCGTAAGAGATATTGTATGTAAAAATATTGTACTTACCGGTAAATTTTTTCGTACGTTTATGGAGCGAAAGCAAGGCTTTTGTTAAGATAATCGTGACACAAATTCCACGATTCAAGTTTAAAAGTTTTTTTACATAATGCTTATTTATAATTTATGAAATGTCAGGAATGTATATTATAATATTGTAGTTCATAAATGTACGAAATTAAAATGTGTAATTGTTGCACTACCTAATTAGACTCGTTACACGATAGCATGCAACACCACTTACTAAAATTACAAATTATTTAGTTATTTTCATGCCTACTTTGTGACCCCAAAATTGTGATGAGTACTATCGTTAGCCACAAGAAAGGTTAGAAAGAGATCTCCTGGGGTGATCTGGGGCGGGTTTCTGCCTACTCTCAGTAGGTTGGTCAAGAAAATTAAAGATAACGAGTTATTATTAAAACCAATTAAAATACAATGAATAAAATTCACCAACCCTGTAAATACCATAACCATTATTGTAACCACTGAACCATATTATTTTTGCCTAACATTTGAACCAAGTGTTTAGTAGCTATTTAGAATTACAATGTAACCTTATCGGTTCGTAACAAAGAAGCGAAACAGTTAACCCCTGTCGGAGTAACGTTTTAATATCATCAAGTCAAGGTGGCCGCGCCTTGGTATTCTACTCTACATTTCGTTGTCTTCTGGACACACGGCTATTAAACTTAACCAGCAATAAAACGAACAAAATATATTAATCTTTGTGAACTACAACGTGATTTTAATGATATGACATAATTTTTTTTATTATGACACGGATAAATAAAAATTCAAGGACCTCAGCTAGTAGTAGTGATATCCGGCGCTCGTAGATACAGTTGATTGGCAGGTGCGGATTAAATTTTTTTAGTTTAGTAAATCAGCATAATCGGGACAAAATCTATAAGTCAACCGAATAAACACTGGCTTATAGTTGTCAAGGAAAGTTTTACAGCTGATAATTCCATAGACAGGGGGAAATTGCGGAAATTGGACCGTATTGTGATGTAGTAAGGTAGAATGAAAAAAATAAACCACACGAAAGACACAGCATTAGCTAGGAAAGAAAATATTTGTCAATGCCATTATTGCTACACCTTACAATTTCTTTTCTGACACATCCATGCACAGCATTGACACATTGGAACATCTGTCTCGTTATTGTATAAACTAATTGACAGTGTGTATGAAACAATAACTTTGGTTCAAACTATTGTTAAGTTGGCGATGCTTTAAGAAATCACCAAGGTTGGTGGTTGGTAACTGTATATTTTTTTAAGTTTAGGAGGTCACAGTTTACAACACTTTGTCGTCACGGTTTGGTAGATCGACACGCGAACGATGCACTAGTAAAGTGTTTTACTTTATTGAATAGTAAACAGTTTGTACGAAAAGCGATGCGGAATTTTACGCTCTTACCTAATATAATAAATCAACTTCAAATAGTATTAACTCAATGATAAGTGAAGTGCAAATCAAATGAAATATCCTGGCGGAATAGAGACTTTATCGTTGTTGAAGAAAATACTGTCAGTATATTCGACGCGTGTTCTTGAGTGGAGACCGCGTCTTGGCAAGCGTAGTGTAGGACGCCCTCCAGCTAGGTGGAGTGACAATTTGCCAAAGCTGGCAGATGCTGCATGCGACAAGCCGAAGACTGCGTGAAATGGCACAATTTGGACGAGGCTTATGTCCAGCAGTGGACAATAAAATGCTGATGATGATGATGATGATGATATTCGTCACCGGATATGCGCAGGTCAAAACTGAAACGAGGCACACACGTGTGCACGTGTTATTCGCCATAGTGTATGATGGCTTTACAACTTTCTGACCTAGATAATAATCATCAATATCTTCAGCTAAATGATGTCAATTTCTGAACGTACACTTCTTGCAAGTGTTTTTTTAAGGAATTGAGGGTTGTTGACTACAGTTGCTACGCTGGCAAACAAGCTGTCGAGCGAATTACAAACTAAAACCTATAGTTCTATGGTCTTATATTGTATTTTTGTAATGATTAAAACTTCTTTGTACCAAATAAAAATACCCATCAATTTTAACCACTAAACCTTATTATTTTTGCCTGACATTTGAACTGAAGTGTTTAGTAGCTATTTAGCATTACACTTTAACATTATCGGCTCATACAGTCGGTGTATGATGGTTACTATAAGTACTGTTTAAAATACTATGGTAGTCTTTTGTAAAAGCTTATAAAGTGCTGTCCAGTGTCCACGTCAAAGGGCTTTTACATAGACAGCAGTGTATATAAACGAATATTATTTATGTAAAGCGTCGATAAAATCTGTGTCGTGACACGGTTTTTGTGTTTACGCATAAAAGTAAATACCTATCACCTATATGGGTGTTGGTTTTTAAATGTTTTTCCTCTGTTCATTCATTTAATGTTTTTTATTGCATAGGTCCGGCAAAAGAGCAAACAGGTCACCCGATGGTAAGTGATCACTGCCACCCATGAACACCCACAACGCTGGCGATCATGGATATTTTGCCGGCCCGATTGGAAGGGAAGCGGGAAGGAAAAAGGATGGGAAGAGGAAAGGGGTATTGGGCATCCGGCAATCTCACTCATCGAACGAAACACCACAGCAAAGCTGTTGCTTCACGTCGATTCCCTGTGAAACAGTGGCACTAACCCGGACGATCCGATATTGTACTTTTAAAAAAAATTAAACTATTTTTAAATGTAATGACAGGATATCATTGCAAAAACAATCAAAGTAAAATAATAGGATTGTTACTGGCTGACCCGATTACGTATATTTGTATTTAACAAGTAGTGATAAAATAGATACAACGGTCTTAAATCTTCTATAACAGGTGTTTATGTTAAGCATGTCAATAAAAAGTTTTTATGCTTTAACAAAATGTAGTAACAGTGCTATATACTGTTCAAATATTTGATGTTCTACAAATGACATCTTCAAAGCGTTTTTCAACTTGTTTACAAAAATATTTGAAATACAAACTCTTGATACGTGTATATGTTTTTACTGTATTCTGGTTTTTATTGGTAAGCAAAAGAGTTCGATACAACTAATAATTATCAGTGTCATATTTGTGTATAAAATGATTATAAGAAGTTTTTGGGATGATACATTGATGGATAGCGTGGCAAATCAAAGCAAGCTACGATAAACAATAATAAATAAATAACAACTGCGCTTTTTATAAGAAAGAAATAAACTCCTAATATACCTATATATCCATACGAATTTATACTTAATTTTGATTATTGAAATTGATTTTCAAAACGTACCTACTCTTTCAACTATAAGCCTTTGGCGCGTAATATTTTTGATTGTGTTATAAGATTTTTTTTATTCGATTATTTATACTACCGAATCTCCAAGGTGCCTCAATTAAAAGGCCAATTATGACCATAACTTTTTACCTTAAAATAAATACTAAGTTTGACGAACAATTAAACCTCACCTTAAGGATCTATTATTTCCTAACATTCATGAGAACGATCTTGCAAAAGTTTTGCCATTATTGCTTTGTGAACGATTGTTGTTAACGTACATTTTTAAAATAAATAAACAACAATGGCTACTGGGAATGAAGTTCACATTTTACAAGGCCTCGGCGTTTGTAAGATTTCATCGGAGCTTTTTAAGTAATTACAAACATTCATGATGTTGTCTTGATGCGTGTCAAATATGTACTTTATGGACAGTTCTATAGAATTGTTAGCACAGTAAAATTTTACTAATGACGGCCTTAATTGTACTTCTGTATATCATAATATGGGAAAAAATCTACAACTCAATAAGGCTTTTGGATACGCGAATTATAATCAAAACACTTATAAACGATGAATCATATTTCATTCATCAACTTTACCATCCCAAAATGTGTATAAAAAATTATGAATTAACTATTACTATAAACATGATGCGTGGAAGATGAAGTTGTTGTATGGAATTAGGCTGCTTTTCACACATCGTTTTGGCAACCTTTGCGTGAGGTTTGTGTGAATTAGATCTCCTGTAGCTAAAGATGCCGATGGAACTATATTTATACCAGTAACTGCAATAAACAAATTTTGAAATAATTGCCTCAAATTCCATTATTTCTGTAAATTAATATGCCAGTTAAAGGGCGGGGGCACACGGATGCCATACTCGCTGGAGACCACGGCTCTTCTATAGGTCAGGCTGAATAAATGTTGAGATTATCTGCCACGAAAATCATAATGAACCCATCTTAGCCGTGTAAACCATACAATAATCCCAATGAAACTCAGCATAAACATTAACGTCAAACATTTCAATAAAGGATGACGTGTTTATTATTAATTGCAAAATCATATTATTATTAATAGTTTTATCCGTAAAATAGTTCAACAACCTTAATGCAATATTAATTTTATTCGTCAAATCCTTGAAGAAATTAAGAGCCGATTCCTACAAAATTTGAAGATATTTGGCTACATTAGTGCCAATTATGACTACGCCCTTGAATATGAGCATGGTATGCAATTAGCATATTTATGTGAGTAATTGTAACACTAATATAATATAAATACACTAATATAAACTAATAAAAGGAATAAGTAGAAAATAACCTGCGATTAATATTCTCAGTGCTTTTCATAAAATGGTGGAATTTAATAATGCATCAGTACACTTATATACTGTATAAGCCCATACACGACCCACTGCAGGGCACGAGCCTTCTCTACAATCGAGAGTGCGATTGAGAGTGGTTAGGCCATATAGTCCACCACGCTGGCCTAGTGCGGGTTGGCGGACTTACATACCGTAGAAATTCTTTAAAATCGCTACGGTATGCAGGTTTCCTCACGATGTTTTACTTCAACGTTAAAGTGCGTGGTGATTGACTATCAATACACACATAACTTCGAAAAGTCAGAGGTGTGCCCTGGGATTTGAACCCGCGACCACCGTGAACATGCAGGCAGCCGCGTTTGGTCCGTTACCAACAGGCCACCACGCACTTCATATATTTCCACTTATATATTTGTTAATTATTGCATATTTACTACATAGGACCTTTACCCGATCTCTTGCATACAAAGGTCTATTTATAGATTAACTTACGTGTATATTAGCGTTCGTTGTGATTACACTGTCATGATCATTTTCAGGTGCGCTTGTTAGTTCCTCAGAAACGCTTCGCTTAACATCGTTAGACTGATAAAATCTAAGTTAATAAGTAATGTTTTATCAGTTGTGCAAATAATAACGGCTTAGCCAATGTCTTAGCGTGGGTCGTCTATTGGTAACACAGGGCGTCGACTTGCGTGGTATCAACAGATAATTATTGCTATTATTTTTGTATGCATAGATAATTGAGCCAAGGTGAAATAAGCATAATATATTTTGATAATATTTCAATAGTGAGAGACCTAAGTGTTTGCGTGAGCATTTCGGTCTGAAAAATCCCTTGAGTTGTCCAACTCTGCGATTGCTCTACTTTTCATTCACTACATTTTGTATAGCTTAGGTCCAGTAAATGAGCAAACAGGTCACCTGATGGTAAGTGATCCCTGCCGCCCATGACCATATTCAACGTTTGGATCATAGATCATATTCGATTCCCTGTGAGACAGTGGTACTAACCCAGACTAGCCTGCCCATTCATCAACATGAACCACGCTGAACCACGCTGTTCTCAATCATGGCTCAACAGCCATGATTGAGAACAGCGTGGCTCTACCACATATTTCCATATTTTTATTTATCTATCCCTTAAGCCTCATTTATCTACAATTCGCCAGATTTTATGAGTATTAGTTTTCATCTGCGGCTCCATTACAACAATGAAACTGTTTGCTGCCTCTTTGCCATAAAAATGGGTCTGGACTGCCACGTTACGTCAAGTTCAGAACTTGAGTTTGTTATTGGTACCCGTCTGTGGTCTGTACCATAAGATTATCAAGGACATAAAAGGACTTTCTCGTTGTTATTAAGAGATAAATGCTTTATTTACCTAGTTGCTTAGTTGTATAGGCGGCAAAACCGCTAGTTTAAAATTAAAATGTTTCTATCATACAAATTGATTTTAAACCGACAGCGTAATAATAACACTATAATAAAGCGCTTAAGCCGCTTAATTATCTTTCAGCGTTTGTGGATGTTCATGGCGCTATGAGCACACATATAATAGGATAATCGCATCCTCAAAATCCTATTACAAATTTGTGTGTAGTTTTGCCAAAGTGCATCCGTTTATCGTCATTATAAAGTTGAGTACAATAGCATATTTTACATAATGAGGATGTAGATGGAAGTCATGTTTTACGAGTAACTGGCTCAAGCTTAAACGTTAGGATTTATTGCGTTGGTAATTGAAATTTTAATTATTTGTGTGGTAGAAAATCAAGATTAAGAATTGTCGAATCAATAATGCTTATTATTTTAAATTTGGATAAAAACGGTCCTTCAATTGATTCACAGGTGTGCTGCTTGCGATTGCAATGAAATAAAATAATTATATTTTTTTTAAATTACTGGTTATACACGTCACCTGCACGGAAGTTAGTCACGTACCTGTCCCTTTAGGAACTCTAGTTCACTGCATTTCCGCATCCGGCACCCCGACTCAAGGTGAAAAGCAACCACCTTTGGTATACGTTACATGAATAATTTTATATGTGCATGTTCTTTAAGTAATTTTTAAAATTTTCTATTGAAATATTATTTCAAGTAAACGCTAATAATAAAAAAGCACAGCAAGTAACTGACTAATTGACGCGATGATCTACAAAAGATTTGGAGTTAGTGCAAAGAATTATCGCAGTGAAAACATCAATGAAAGACACATGCTCTCATGAGTTGATAGTTCTACATGATGGCTACTATTAGAACCTACATTGCCTTGGTAGCGTAGTTGTACTACGGTATAATTACAAAGCTGAGGTTTCGGGTTCGTATCCCTGGTTGGGCAAAGTTATATTAGATTTTTCTATTCATTATAAACCAGGAGTCAGGTATTTGTGCCCGACATAGCGATAGGCTCGCCACCTATCACATCATGGTACGGAACACATAAGGCGAAACGCGTGTGCCCTGCCACACCTCTGCCTACCCCTTCTGGGAAGAAGGCGTGTGTTTATGTATGTATGTATATATAACTAAATCTACTCGAAAATTCCATTTTGTAGCCACTTCATTTCAGGTGTAGTGTTGCTCTTCCGAATTAGCATAACACAGAAAAAAACAAAATAATTGTAATCAATAAAATAGTCCATAAATTACGGAGTATTCTAAGTAGTTATGTTTACGCATACTTCATGTATTATAATCGAATATGTAGTTCCGCTGTTGTACGTGTAGATAGCGGTTTGGTTGCGGCATGGCGCGTGTCTAGTTGGTCACGCTATTTTTTCATTACATTTTTACACTATCCATTAACCTTGGACTAATTACTAAATAACTTTCTAATGAAATGCAACCACTTTATAAATGTTGGCGTTTACAGCGTTGTTGTTGGCTGGGATTTTAGTTGAAAACGAAAAAAAAATTTAGGCTGTTTAAGATGCGACAATTAATAAAGATTAAAGAAAACCTTTTTTGTAATTGTCATTAATTTTTAAGTATTATTCTTTTGCATGTACCTTATTATTACTGTGACATTAATTAGTTAATATTATATTTTTCACTGATTAAATAATCTAAATATTTTTTTCTAAGAGTAGTTACTTGTTAGTCTAATTAAATACATAGTAACTAAAGATTACTTTTCTTCAATCTATCTTTAAATTAATGCTTGCAGTTGGCACATAATTACATCTCAGAGACTCAACTCAGAATGTTACAATGTGCAGTATTGCAGCGTATGGGAAAATACGAACTATGCCATTTCATTCCGGCACTCGGAATGGGAACTTTGTAAGCTTATTCATATTTTAAATATAAACTAAGCTTTAACAAATATATTTTATGGTAATAGAATTTTTATTGTTTTCAATTTTTGTTTGGTGGTGTCGTTAGCTTCGTATTTGGCAAGTGTTCGTATTTTTGGAAAATTATCGCAAGTCGCAACGATTGGGTATTTAACTTTCTGTGCTACAGCTCTCTGTCGTTTGCGTGTTCTCGCAGCTTTATAATTATTTGTATAGCTTGCATATATTTATTTCGATCCTGGGTGTTTATGCATGTTAAATTTGTCGTTTAAATACATTTATGATAGAGGAGAAATCTTAATTTTGGTCAAGTTTAAAAAAAAAAAACATACGTTTTTAATATCTCATAGGCATTTTTACGTCGATTTTCATGATATACTTTAGCTATGTGGTAGTATTTTTATTTTTAATTCTTATTGGTTTTTCTTCTAAGTCTTGTGTCGTGGATATCAGAAACTACAAGAGGCTTTTCGGTCTCACAAACACCCAGACCAAACCACACGAGACAAATATTTATGGGCCTCACAAACATTTGTCTCGTTGCGGGGTTCGAACTCGCGGCCTCTCGTTTCACTGCCGGCGTCTAACCAACTGCGCCACGGAGGCTGTCAATGTAAACACCAATAATAAATTAAATGATTATTCATACAGAAATAAAGGTGTTCAAAGATAATACACGCATCGCAGTGCCCTTGACCGTCGGAACAATAGGTGGCATGTACAGATGCAGTCTCATAACTCACTGTGGGAACTCTCGTCTTGCTTGCTGCTTATGTAGGACATTATATACATGCATGTTACATACAAATGTATGATTACTTCCACATTTGTATTTATTGCTTGTACATTGTCTTTTATATTTACGAGTTTTCTTGCCGACTTAACACAGCATCGGCAGTACTTTACATAAAGCTTCTTAGGTA
Source organism: Theretra japonica (assembly GCA_033459515.1). NCBI lineage: Eukaryota > Metazoa > Arthropoda > Insecta > Lepidoptera > Sphingidae > Theretra > Theretra japonica. The sequence continues at coordinate 10,273,494 of CM065949.1, forward strand.
ATAGTTATAGAGAAAGTTCCATGGTTGAAACAACAGATGGACAAACAAAAATCATTGAATTATGTGTCAAATTAGTATGTATATAATAGGTATATGTATATATATCTTTTGAACACAATGTAATGCAGTTATTTCAGATTTAAATAATATTACCTACTTATTAATTTGTTAAAATATAAGCCATGATGAATTATTAAAAATGTCAGTACAGTTTATTTCATCAACGTAGTCTATGAAGTAACACTCACATGAAGTAAGACATTGACTCTCGTGTTGATTGCATCCATAGACAAGTTGAATCTAACTCCTATTAAGGTAAAATAAATTAATCAATGAAGATATACTCTAATAGTCTGAACTGAATTGTATAAAAGTTTAGGATTATCAAATGTTTTAAAACCTCCAGTTTAGGCTTAAATATTTGTTGTTATGACAAACATTTGTCTATGTTGGAGGTGGGTTGGAAGAATCACCACCAGCTTATAAAAGCTTTCGCTCCATGCCAGGTCCGTTTTAAATGAGATTATTCCTGCTAAGTTCAATAAATCGTTGAATCATAACTGGAGGGAAAACGGCACCACCAACGAATAAATCAGTACACTCATACTTATGACCTTTTACAAGTAGATCGAAGTAAGTGTGTCAAATTCTGCGCCTTCCCCTCTTTACTGTGTACAAACATTAGTGAGATTTGAGACGGTCATCGCTCATCTGCAAACAGCGCCATAATAGACCATAACAGTATCTCCGGATTTGTTTGTACAAATTCTTGACGTGTTTACCGCAAGCCTGTCTTGTCTAAAAGAAATGTTATTTGATTTATTAAGGAGGCGGAACAGCGATGCCGAACCAACTAACAATTCCTTCTTCAATATTTTATGAGATATCGTAACAATTTGTTTAGTCATCTCAGTGATCTGGCAGCATATGTGGCTGGAATATACGGATGGAAATAAGCTCGGTGAACTGTTAAGAGCTACATATGTCACTTTTTACTGTCCTTTGTGAGATTATTTACATATGTACGTGTATGTTTATAATTTTTTCTAGTTAATATTTATCAGGAATTGTTAAATCTATTCTGTTTGTGAGTACGTCATAGTCTCACGTTACATAGAACATAATGTTTGTCGTCTCTGCCATAGTGCTTTCGATGTGCATATTTCGTTGTGTCTATAATTTTCATAATGAAATAAACGTTTGTGGTTTTATATTACGACATGATTGATTCAATAATGTTTTGCGTACATGCAATATTATCTGTTTAAAGTGTTCATTATGAAATTAATTTTGTTTTTTGAATATGTTGTCATTGACCTAATTAAGTTCGAAGGTTAGTAAATCGGTACTATCTATTGACATTCGCGCTTATTGGAATACGATTAGAATTTTTTTACGTCTCACCTTCTCGTTAGTTGGTGCTTTAAGGAGAGCTTCAAAAAACGTTCCAAAAGTATATTTTCAAGACCAGTTGCCTCCTCAGAGTTAGTCTTTTGAGGAAAACAAAGGCCGACAAAACCGTCGATTTCGAAATTGACAGGAGAAACATGACATAATCTAAGAATTGAACCCTACCACGTAACCCAACAGTCTTCTGCTGCTTGAAAATTTATGACATAATAATAATCTAATAATCACAGATTGCCTCGGTGGTGTAGTTGTACTACGGTACGATTTCAAAGCTGAGGTCGCGGGTTTGAATCCCGGGTCGAGCAAAATTATATTGAATTTTTCTATTTATTATCAGCCCAGAGTCAGGAATTTGTGCTCGATACGGCAATATGCTCGCCCCCTATCACTTTACGGGACGGAACTTACAAGATAGTTTTAATAGCAACTCTGCCTACCCCTTCTGGGAAAAGGCTTGGGTTTGTATACGTAATAATAACAGATATTTTATTAATTAGCGTTAAAGCGATGACTTTAACGCTAATTAATATTATAATTAATAAAATCGTTTTCCTTGTAATTAAAGTGACCAATAATGCTACATAAACGCATCTACAAATTTCCAAAATCTGCTTCAAACCTGACTAAAATGATGATATTAATATCAAATATACTATTGCTTATTACTTCACTGTGCCACAGGCTGCGGTCGATTGAGGTTTAGCGGTTTGGTAAACAGTTAGACACTCGATTCTAGCAGTATTTATGCAATATTCCTTAGTCAAACAGTGAGTCAGAGCATACGAATCATTTCGCCTTCCGAGCATTGACATTGTGAAGTTTATTGCACTTCATAAACGTCGTTATATGGTGTTTATTATTTTATTTACAATGTGGTTATAGCGCTTAGTGATTCTTTGTATTCTTTGTGATGCGTTATGCCTGCGGTACGCGAGATTGGGTGACCAATTTTGTTATTACATAGCTTCGATCAAGAATTGAAGTTTCTACGGGTTGGGTCCAACTGACACGAGATGAGTCAATTTATCGGCGATTCAAATAAATTGCCACCCATGTCATGTTGTGTGGAGTTGGCTTAAATCGGAACGTTGATGAACGTTCATCATCGGTTTAAAAAATCAAATTTCATAAACAGATTTTATCGTCTTTCATTTGAAACCAGTTGAAAATGATGTAGAGAATTAAATAAAATGTATTTTATGGTAGTTTTATAATCGAAGTGAATTCTATATAGCTATATCCTTCTGAAGTACTATTATTTTTTGTGAAAAAGTTCAGTAATTATCTACAAAGTGGTATGTTAGTACAGTAGTAAATAAATTTGTCGTCTATTTCCTATTTTATATAACATGTTAGATCTTGTGAGAACGAGTTCATATTCCTGTACAGTACAGGTTATATGAAATTCCGCTTCCTGTTTAGAACAAGTCGACCTGTCTCGTTAGAACCTTATTGGTTTTACCGTGCATTCGCATCGTACTTGATGTGCGCTATAAAATTAAATTATAGTCGTCGCGTGACGTTATAGAACATTAATTAATTTAATTGTCTATGTGAGTTAATATTGCTACATAATTAGATATTAATTTGATTTTAATATGCATTAACTTGACCCATAAACCCGGCATAATACGTATTTGTATACAAAAAATTGTATATGCAAACAACAATAATTCCAAGTTTGAATGTCAGTTACACAATTTTTATTTCAAACGGAAGCAATAAGTGGAAGTGTTAGCATTTAACACGTTATATGGTTAAGTTATTATTATAAATAGCAATTTATCGCGATTTTAATTGCAAAATATACAGTAAAGGAAAGAAACAAGTACATAAAGATATGATAAATTATAACGATAAATTATCACTATAAAACCTACACATATAACATTTATGTGTACACAGAACCCATAGAAAATATTGTATTTTTAAGTATTTGATGACCCTTATCTTCCTAAATATTTTAGTGCTTTTCTGAAGATTCACAGAAAAGGTTTTTAATAAAATATTGGAAGTTTTGGTGTTCTGTGAATTGCGTTTTCCTTTAAAATGTTTATAGGGCCCTACCAAGAATATTCTTATGATAAAAAATATGAAACATAAGTCTAATATTAATAATCATTGATTACAGATGTCTATATTAAAGTCAGCAGTTTAATAAAAAGGTCAAATAATTCGGCAATTTATGTCTTAACGAAAAAACAATTAAATCTTACCTTTGTATTAACGAAGAAAAAAAATCATACTCAATGGGGTGTAAATGTGTATCGAAAATCGTCTAGAATTGACTGCTGTACAAAATTAATTATGGACATTAATTAAAACAGGCGCTTATTAAACTTCGTAGACATCAACAATAGCTGAATTAGCTAATCTTCAAATACGTGAAGTATGTCAAGTTAACCTTATTCACCGTCATTGTTAGGATGTCCCATGTTACGAAACTACGAGAACTAACAAAGTTCACGCAATGCAAACACAATAATAAGCATTTGGAGATATTAATCAGCGGCTCGGCGGAAGCGAGACGCTCACGTAAGGGTAAGTATCCATTAGGTGCATCGAAGCACCTAACGTTACACCAAAATTCTTTACAATTTACAATAGTAGAAGAATTTGCCTGTTCTTAAAACAGTGCAGAACAATTGCAAAATACATTGTCTCTAATGGACGTTTACCTTTATAATAGTTGATGCGCACACTGAATGAGATTACGTAGTTCGGTGAATCGTTTATGTTTTTTTCTCACGAACGTTAGGTAATCGGAATAAGTGCATGTACTACTTTACTTGTTTCCGTCACCTGTAGTGTTATTTCCGAGTCACTGGTAATACTTTGTTTTTAAATGTATATGGAATGTGGTACGATGCTGTAATCAATGTTACCAGCTTTTATGAGTTCATGTTTTTGTTTGTATTGACATTTCGTTGATTACACGATTATTGTGGGTAATATACCGGCAATTATGGATATAAGGAATGCCACTTAATATGTTATGTCATATAGAGCCCCATTAGAGGCCACTTCAGAGTGTCTGGAGACTCGCTGGGCTAAAATAGTCAGGTCGTGTCTCTATCTATTCTCAATGGAGTTGCAATATTAACTAATCGCATCGTTAGTCTATTGGTAATATTATATAATATGGCTTGAGAACCCATAGCTGTTCGGTTCGATTTACACATCAAATGCTTATACAATTTTCGTTTGAAACTCTTGCATTTCTACCTATCTTCATAGAGATCGACGTGAAATATTCAGCAATCCCTAAAGCATTCTTCCAATACTGAATACAGCCATAGAATACGCAATTTCTCTACCGTGTGCCGTACCACGCATTGAATCCTAGAAAGTTTAATGCCATGTCGTGCTAAACATTAATAATATGCAACGAAGAATATTCCGAACACCCAATAACGTAGTTATGTGTTGATTAATATGCACAAATTGAGTTTTAAGCCGCCATTTATTTGTGCTGTCGGAAACATAATCCGTTTTGTTGGTGCGCTGCTGTGTTGCAACGATTCGGTTGTTGGTTCACGAAGTTTATACAAAACGTGCAAGCCGTTGGCCTATTCATTGTTCAGATTTATAAATTCATACAAAAATTACGGTGTAACGTTACTGGTACGTAATTTACTATGTTTTTCGTCAAGTACGTCAATACAAACATGTGAGTGTTACGCGTTTATATCGAAATTGTGCGAGTTAACAAATTATTACGTACCCAGTTGATGTGTGCGCTGTGGTGTTTATTACTGCGGTTTTGGAAATGTCTTTGTTTAGCAATGGAGAAGGAATGGTATGTATTTCGTGCGGTTACTGATAAATGGTCTACTGTTACGATTGAGCTAGTGGTAATCCTAAAATTTGGTAATGTCTTACCTCAATCGAAGATATGCGTTACTAGATTACATTTCTTTAATAAATTCTAGACATACAGTAACTATCAACATGTAGCGCAGTGTGTGGTCGCCGGCCGGAATAAATAAATAATAAATAAATTCAGTTTCAACATTTTACTTACGATATATTCTTGATTTATTGTTAGAAAATAAAAAAAAAACGATGTTCTTATACTAATTATACGTAATTATTTAGTGTCGTTATTTTGAAATACTGAAGTTACGAAATTGGATTTACCTGAATATATTTTACCATTTGGTCGTGCTTTACCATCCTGTGCTACATGTACAAAGTGCATCACAGCATTAAAAAACCACGTATTGACATAACAATATGTTCGGTTCAATTTATGAGCACTCAAGCCATGTAGATACAGACAATACTCGTAAATATATTTTAATTCCTTAAAACTTTCCCTTGTTTTTAAGTTACGAAAGGGCGGAATAAACTGCGATTATTACGATCAGATAAAACATTAGCCGAGTGTTGCGACACTTGGGTTTTTAATTAGGTGATTCTTGTTTCGTAATAACTGTCACGATGCACCGCCGACCGCATTGATATCGATTGTAAAAACTCGATCGGAGAATGTGGCTCGTGCACTTGGCATTTATAATTATCGATATATTATATTAGCATTATTGTTTTTATGTATAAACTAGCGGCCCAGCTTCGCCTGGGTGCAGAAGTATTTTGATTCCACTCCACACCAATCACCAGATACATGTTATTTTCCGTACAAACGAGGACAGCCTGTATATGTGTTATACGTAGAAACGTTCCTCTTGAATCACTCTATCTATTTTAAAAATAACACATATCAATCCGTCGAGTAGTTTAAATGATCTAAGCATACATAGGGACAGACAGACAGCGGGAAGCGACTTTGTTTTATACTATGTTATGATTTATTAAATACCTACTATTCTTTACAAGTAATAATAATAATTACAATTATTCTTTTCTTTTGAGATTAATTAACTTTTGCTACATTAATGACTATTAGTTTCAAAATAGGGTTCAGAGCTTTAGGTAGGAGATCTAAATTAACCACCTACGTAAACAATTTGATAAAAGTTAGGGACTTTCATTTAAAAAAATTACCCACGGAAATCCAAATTAATAAAAATAGTATGGCAACTTATTTTAAATATTTCATCCATGCATATTTCAGGAAGCTACACGTTCTTGTAACAATCAATTATAATTGCATTTTATTTGTAATTGATAAAATTCTAATGTCAGTACAATATTCTTCCGCGATTGCGTTGCTAAGGTTGCAGGTATGAAACAACTGTGAAGAGGCCTTGTGTCGAAATGCCTATTGGAAATTGGCTAGACTTCGTTGAAAATTGATGATTCTGGAATTGATTAAATTAGGACGTAGTACATTGGAAATAATCGTTTTACTCATGGTAATTTATTCTCGTGACGGTGGTTCAATTGAATTTTGACAAGGTGTAAGTTAATGGCAAATAGCGTAAGAGTCTGTATTGTATGCAATTATGTCATGTTTCGACATAAAACATTGAAATCAACTATAGTATAAAACGAACTTTAACTTTTCCTGTACCCTTTATGTATGATACAATGACCTGGCAGGCACATTGTTGCGAATATAGATTTTTCGGCATACAGTCAATTATAAAGAACATAAAAACTTCAGATATTTTACATATTTAAGAAAAACTTTCAAGAGTTTTGCAATTTTTCAACGGAGCTAAAATGTCGTTGTAACAGTTATATAATAGTTTCAAGTGGAGTATATCCTTATTATAATTCCGTTTAAGTCATTCAACACGTGTAGGAAGTATTCTTATGGTCATGGTTTATTTATTATGCTTGGTGCTTTGACTATGCAAAAGTACCACACCACTGAATAAGGAATACTGGCTGACAATTTTTTTTAAAATAATCATAATTTAAAAGCAGGTGTAAATTGTGCATGACTTTTAAAATTCGAACAGATTTTACGTTGATTTTAATTCGATTTTTAAATAGAAATCGTCAAATATAAAATACTTTTACCTGCATGAGGTAAAATTAAAGTTTATGTTATAATAAAATTACGGTAGCACATTTATCGATGGGTGTTGAGCGCGTGGGATCCACCCGCCGCGCCTCCGCAATTTCGGTGCGAATTTAAATTGATTTGATAAGTAAAAAAAAACGAAAACAATGATTGTCCTTAAATGCAAAATTGATTTAATAAACTATGTAGATTTATAGTTTTATTTATATAACAAATACAGAATCAGATGTTTAACCTAGGACCGCTACTGTAGGCTAGACTACTTTTTTAAAAATATTTTTTTAATATGTGGGCATGAAAATATCAATGAAATAATAAATAAATATTCAAGGCAAATATTCTTTGTTTTATAAACCAGTTCATAAGATAAAATCAAATATGCATAGAACAGCATGTTCGATCGACTTTATGGCGTCTTCTTAAATAAATGGGTTATAAATTATGCATCGATGTGTATAAAATATTGCTAAAATAAAGCAAAACAAAGAAACAAGTCTTGGGTGAACGCTAAAACGATAATTTACTGTGTATTCGAACCAATCAATACCAAAACGAGTAACTAACGAAGGACAATGAGAAAAAAATATCAAACAGAATGTCGGTGTGATCGACTCACAAAAACATCATTTTATGGCTAATAATAAATTATTATTGAAGTGATATTGGATTTTTCTATTCATTATCAGCCCGGAGTCAGGTATTTGTGCCCGATATGGCGATAGGCTCGCCCCCTATCACATCGTGGGACGGAATATACAAGGCGAAACGTGGGTGTTTTGGTAGCACCTCTGCCTACCCCTTCTGGGAAAAAGGCGTGTGTTTATGTATGTATGTATGTATGTAATAAATTATTTCTGCAGCCATTAAATAATGTACAATAGCTTTTATTGAATGTGGAATTAGACGGAATAAAATAATTAACGTGGTTAATGACATTTTAGTATGTTAATGTAGTTTTGGCACAATGAAGCGTAATGAATGACTTCTTCAATACGATTCTGTCGTAATTTATAATTTACTCTGTGCGTAATTTTATTTGATGTCAATTCAATAAAAGGAAAATCTGTACAGCGCCGTCTACCGAATTGACAAAGAATTAGGATTAGTGATAGATATTTCATTCTACTGGTTCAAAATGTATTAGGCACGTAATTAATTAAACGTTTTAATTTTTTTTTGACTCCATTCATTAGTGAAAAATAAACTTCAAGTTCGGTTTAACTTCTGTATAACAAAAATTTACAACTAGCAGAAAAGCATATTTCTAAAACAGCGTTTTCTTTCGCGAATAAATTTGTTGGTTATAAACCCTAAGTTATTTTTTATTTACATCCTTTACTTGCGTTACAAATGTATTTCTCTAAAATCTAAATGATAAATATTCCGGATTTCACTGTCTGCTAGAATAATATATTTTAATCACACACTATTTCGTGTAGCACACACCTTTTTGACAATTAAAAATTTCGCAAGCGTTCGCGAGTGCACAATCCGAATGTTGCGTTGTTCCGTGATAAAAATATATTAAAAGGAATTAGCGGAAGCGAACAAAAGACGACACAACATGCAAGAAATAGGAAGAAATTTTTTTTAACATCGAGATTATGTGAAAAAGCAATTAAGTTATGTAAGTCGAGGAGATAGTTGCAAGCCTTGAGACGCGATACGATCGATTAGTGCGGACAGATTATCGCTGCATACAAAGAGTGGACTAGATAAAAATATATTGTTGTACACAAGTATTCAAACGATACTAAAATCTATTCAGAAATATGAATTATCTAACCTTATTGTTAGTTTTATTTTGGACTGCAATTTGGAACATACCATTGTTCGGAGGTATTAAATAATTGTGGACTGATTACCTATCATATTAACTACAATTTATTGACTCGTTCGAGCACCATACGATTATAAATACTAGCTGGACCTTTTTTCCAAATCATGTCTGTTCCATTGTATAAATTTTCTTTGTTCCAATTTTTCGGGCCATACAATATTATGATTCAACCTTTGTCGATTTAAGTTCTTATATGTTTTATAGAAAATATAGGTTATCACAAATTAAGTTTGTAAAGAGGGTTTACCGCATCCCTTTTCACATTAAATAATCAAATTATTATAATGCACAATTTATTATGCATATAATTATGAGAGTAGATTATATTTTTATTCCAAAAAATATATTAATACACTCGGCCACACCGTCTTTACTAATACAATAAAATTTCCGGTTGCAATTGGTCAGGGAAATAAGGTTGCTAAATAATTCGAGTTCCAACCAATTATTCATGTTAATGAGTAACGCAACGTGCATGCATATGTATATGAAGTTTTAGTACGTATTTAGAAATTGGCACTTAATTGCAAATATCATTTTAAAAGTGTTCGAATGACTAAAATATTAACAATTTTAGTATTTGAATTAATTACGGCTGATTTATTGCTAAATGATTATGATGATTGATTATTATTAATTTTGATTAAACTCTATACCATCAGCATTTATATTATAACAAATACAAAAGTAAATTGTATATTTATAAGTGTTTTTAACAGTCAGAATAAAATATATGTACATGCTGCTAAGCCAGGCGAAAAAGTGCCTAGTCCTTCCTTCGTCCTTGTAGAAAACCTTCATACAAGTGGATGAAACGAAAGTGACAAATCAGGATCGGGCAATAATATTAACTTAGGCAGACCACTAATACCCCAAGTGTGTTGGGGAAGAAGTCTGGTACCACTGTCATACTCCTTCCAGCTAGGAGGAAGGAAGGAGAGGTGGCCACTTTTTCCAAATTAAAAAAAAAACCATAGAGCCGCGCATCAAAGTATTTGGCTTCTGCCTACTCTTATGGGATACAAGTGTAATGTATGTTAATATTTTGCAAACAAAATCCGCATATAGTTACCGACACCGGATTCCGTTCACGGCTACGTAGGTGCCTAAGTTTTTTTCGTAATAGAATGTGTGTTGATTTATTTATAACGCTCGTCCACTTCCTAATTTTTTGTATCGTTTACTTAATCACGTATTTCTTTGTTAGATAAGGATCGATATTTATCGCTGACAGCTCTACTGAGTAACAAGTGATTTATTACTTTGTAAAAATAATTATTTTAATTAAGTCAATGTTCATTTTGATGGATATGTATTGAAATTTTGGAACAAAGTTCTTGAATATTTATAGATTTAAGAGAGCAGGTAAATGTTTATTTTTGCTTTGATGGTAATTTACTAGCGTATCTGGCTGTACTTATCTATTTTTGATATCTTAGGTTCGATTCCAAGTTTAGCAATTAAAATTTTTACATACATACATACATAAACACACGCCTTTTTTCCCAGAAGGGGTAGGCAGAGGTGCTACCAGAATACCCACGTTTCGCTTTGTATATTCCGCCCCACGATGTGATAGGGGGGGAGCCTATCGCCATATCGGGTACAAATTCCTGACTCCGGGCTGATAATGGATAGAAAAATCCAATATCACTTTGCCCGACCTGGGATTCGAACCCGAGACCTCAGCTTTGCAATCATACCGTAGTACCACTACGCCACCGAGGCAGTCAATTAAAATTAAAATTTTTGCTCAAACAATGTTTCCTACTTCATTCCATCCGTTTTCTATAGATGTATTTAATACTGAAATCATTCTCTAACCTAAGACGACGCCGATATCAAATGAAGTTCTTACCCCTAATTAGAAATAGTGATGAGCAAGCTAATCCGATTCTGCACTCGATTTCCCGGAATAGCGTATGCAATCGTAATCGAGCGTCGTATCTCGGCAGTCGTGACGTAACATGCGACATCGCGTTCGACATACTAAGTTTCACTTTCGCGTGAGTTACAGTTTCACAGAGCTGCGTATGCTACGTGGGTGAGCATCGCCGGTCCGTTAAATATTCCATTCCGAGCATGTAATACACATGATTTGCCGCGTACTGCATTTGCAAAGTTATGCAATTGAATGTGGAACTTATAACTTTGTGGCTTAGGCGGATTGGTGCAGCGACGAAGAAATTGGTTTCATTACAGCCATAGCTAAAATGTTTATGGCTAATTTTTTTGTGTTAAGTGTAAGCACAATACGAAGAAAATGCTGGAGTCAAGAAAATTTTGTGAGAAATAAGTACGATTACTATATTTTTTTAAATAAGTAAGCAAAGTGTGGTTGTACAGTATGTAATAAAGATCACGAAAATTATTACCAATATCTGGGTCTTCATGAAAACTGTAATCAATAAATCTTTAGAATATTGTAAGACAAGTTTAAACTTGAAACCATGTGGTCAATATGAATTTATCACAAAAATGCCTTACATTCGGTCCGGTTTACTAAAACCGGTAGTTGATAGCATTGCATATTTTGCATCGGACGACGTGCACAGGCCACAGCGTCGCCGCACCGAAGGCCAATTTTTTTCGGGTCATTCATTTACGTACTGCAATAGTTTACGAAATTAATGCAATTATTTATGCAAACGAGCAAGGCGAGCATGCTATTTGCAAATATTGAATGCTAAGCGGTTGTTCGACAATCGGTAGCGGATTACCGATTTAAAATAGTCCTGTTATTAAAACTATTTTAAACTAAACCAATACGATATACTGAATTTGGGCCAAATGCTGCTAATATTTAACCATCACGCACTCTCGCGTCAGAAATCTCGTTTAATTTGGTACATTAATTCTCTCCCTATAGACAAACTACCGAAGCATTCCTTTTTTTAACGTTTCTTCTCTACTCCTGTCTCTACATCGTCTTTCTACCAAATTCATCAAACATATACATACCCTCATAACCATTACGATAATCTTGCTTTCATATTTCTATTGTTATACAAAAACAATCCATTCATATTAATATTGATCTTGACCTACATCATTTGAAAATGTCGAGTGTTAGTACTAGTTAGAGATTTGGTGAAAGCATTCTTATCGAACGAGTGAATGATTGACACCGAGTGGATTTAAATGCCATTCGATCAAGGTTGGGCTCTTTTGTACATTGTCGTTGTAGAACATTGAATGATATAGTTACTATTAGCTAAAGGAATATTTAAATAGATATACTACTAATTGAAAAATATATATGGCTTATTGAAAATTATTAAAATAAACTTTGTTATTATAAAACAAATAAATAATAAATAAATAAGTAAAGGAGAAAAGTCTTTCAATATAAGAAAGATACAAAGTTATTTTTTTATATTATTACTATTTTTTATTCTAATTTATTTTTATTTTATTAAGTACATTTATTTTGTTACACTTGTTTTATATTTGTTCTTTATTTAGGTACATTTATAAACTATTATGTTACATCGCGTTTCTCGGAAATCATAGTTGAGTTCGCATTATTATGTATGAGAAAATGAAAAAAAACATCGCATTCATAAAACATAGATTTTATATGCGTTTATTGCCAAAACGTAACACGATGTAATTATTAAGCTAATTAATCTTTATCGATTTGGGGTTAAATGCTGATTTGAATAATTAAAATGCCAATTAAATGAAAGTGAATCATGATAGATGGAATAAAATAATTGAGAACGTTTCGGTAAAATCTGGGAAGTTCGTTTTGAATAATTAAAACGCAAAAAAAGTAGAATTAATAAATAATGCAAGGCTCCATCGAATTTAATGACCTAATTATTTTTTCAATGTTATAATTTATACAAAAGTAATATGGGTACAGCATTGTAAATCTTATAAACCATAACAAATGCAATCCTTTAAAGAGTTGATTGACCGTATTACTATAAAGACCAATTGATGAACCCTTACTTGACTTAAGGAAGCGATGAGTAACGAAGGATATTTGATTTTTAATGGAAAATCCCTTTCAATCATTATAATTATGCAAAAAAAATCATCGACCAATTTTGAATCTTATTATTCATTCGACATTGAAGGGAACTTTATAACGGGTTTTTTCTTCATTATTCATAACATAAAATTTATAATAACGTTAAAAGAGGATCAATATAAACATATTATTTTACTGTTGTATTGGTAGGAGTCATTGTTTAAGTTTTAATTTTGTGTAAAGGTTGGTAGTTTGCTAGTTCTCCGAAATGGTTAGCGGATGTAAGATTGCAGGCCAAATTAAGAGATTAGTAAGTTCGTTAATCAATACATATGATGGACGGCAATGTGCTTACCTTCAGGTGAAATACAGTATATTTGTCGAGCCAGAATAAACAAAAAAACATAAATCAGAAAAAAATAAGTAATTCTTAAAAAAACAACGCACCAATGTTATTTTTTCGTAAAACAAATAATAATTCGTCTAAAAAATTAAGTAAACATATTTCTATTTAGTTAGGTATTTCCACAATCGACTATGATTATTTAATAGCTGTACTCTTACGTTCATTAAACATACAATCATCTTGCCCTAAAACATTTGCCCTCGAGGTATACAAATATCATGGGATTTGACATACGACCATTACCCAAGTCACGCCTGAGGCCATCGTTGCATAAGATATTTATAATAATTGAGACGAGATTTTCAAAGTGTAATTTTGATGTCACATCTAAGGGGTTCGTGGCAGAGACAATTAGAGCGAACGATATCATTGGTTAAGGATAAATAATGTCTATATATTTTTATTTGTCTTCCGGTATATAAATGTTTAATTATTTTCATAAATTGTGCATTATTTTCAGGAACGCCAATCTTTATCATCTACTCTTGCTTTGTTTATTAAAAGTTACATAATAAATGAATACACTCAACAGTCACATGCATAGACCTGACCCCACACCAAGATGAGTCTTGTGTCGTGGTTATCAAGAATTGCGAGAGACTTTTCGGTCCTATATTTATCATCAGCATTTCAGCCTTATAGTTCGGCATTTTTTTTTTACATAGTCCTGACCCCACACTAAGATCGAGTCTTCAGTCGTGGGTATCAGGAGCTCCGAGAGACTTTTTTGTCTCACAAACACCCAGACTCGAAACAAATTTTCAAATTTGTTTCGATTCGTGGATCGAACCCGCAGCCTCCCGTTTCACAGCCGGCGTCCAACCAACTACGCCACGGAGGCTATCTTTTTGGTAAATAATCAGAATGGTGGATAGTAATTTTAAATACTATCTATCCAAGATACGAAGGATTTCGAGATTCTTCTAACCAATAATCGGTCGGTCCCTATTTTGGCTTTGAGCTCAGGCTACTTCAAAGCTAAAACAGAATTCATTAATCATAGCTGAATGTTTGAATAGTTTGTTAAAGATTCAATGACTTTTTTGAACAGCATTGTGTCTCCATGAGTAATTATTAGTAGTTTGTAATTGCCTTACCGAACCTGACCTTTCAGTCTCTAATAACTTAGGAAATTATCTTTACACATTAATTGCGTTTTTATTGTGTCATTAGGGCAATGAAGTACAAGTTTTTATATGTATCGTAAGGTTCAGGGTTCGATTTCCATTAGTTTTGGACTTTATATAGCCATTTCAATTAACAATCGTGAGTGGTATGGGATTACGTAATTTTCCCTGAAGGTTTAATTAAGGATAAGTGGCTGATGAACTGAATCCTTTTGCAACATGCCTAAATTTGGTGTTATACTGACCTTGTATGACGGTTGAATGAGGGCAGATGGAGGAATTATAGCATAAGGGTTAAATTTATTTTTATTAAAGTTACAATTATGGAAACGTAAAGTAAAAGTGAGTTTAAACTTTTGATCTTTAATGTGATAAAAAGGAATATAAAAACAAACGTCAAAAAAATTAAAAAAACAAATACGTCAATAAATAAATTAATTCTATAAGTTTAAGCGGAAGATTAAATACACATTGAAGGATGAATGCCTCCTCTCATTTATATATAAAATATTTTTTTTATACGGATACAATGACATATTGCCAAAGATACGAATCTTTTATATCAGGTGTTTGGCCGTTGACACTCGACGTTGTAAATAATTTAGGAGTAGGCGTGTTTTCCTGTTACTTTTAACTTTTATTCGATGACTTGTGAAAGCGCTAAAAGACGCTCCTTGTTAGAACGAACACAAAAGAAATTTGAAATAAGAATCACTACGACCGTTTTAGTGTGGAATAGGCCCATATAGTGCATACGGGCCTATTCCACACTAATATCAGAATGGTTACATGACTTCTCTTGCATACGGATTGTCTTTGTTGCATGGGTTTTTCCAACCTTTTTGAGAAATTGATATATCCATAGTAATTATGTCTCGTATATAATATCTATAATAGATAATTGTTCAAGCTAAAGTCCATACTTAGGACCTTTTAGTTCACATCCACTACCATTGGAACAGAGGGTAATGCGTATAAAAATAATAATTTATTTCTTACCTATGTTCTAAATGCAGACGTGATGCATAAAAACCGATGAAAAATATGTTGTGATGAATGAAACGTGCAATTTATCCGATTAATAAGGTTATTTACATCAATACAAATATGAGAACATCACAGTATTGCATTATATTTATTTAATGAACATTAACAAGGCAACTAAAGCGATCCCTGTTATAATAAATAAAATCAAAATTACCCAATAACGTACTCGTGTTATTGACAGCGCATACAAACCATTGCCTTCTTCAATCTGTCACTATATAAATATTTGTAGGATAACGACCTCGCCGATCTTTTATGCATTCACGAAATTCCTCGGAAAGGTTTTCGGAAACTTTGTTACATTATTAAGGTATTGGAAAAGGTACCTGAGTGTCACCTTTTACGATCCGACGTAGGATTATTAAGCGCATTTTCTTTACCGTGGAATTTATATTCTAAAATAATTAGATATTGCATCTAAAGATACTCGTTACTAAAGTTCTATTTATAAAACAAGAATTATTAAAATCAGTAGTAATTAACACGACACTTATCTTTTACTAGACTTTTTAATGGTTTTTTACGCTATGAAAATTAGTTTTATGTGTGTGGATTTTTGAATAGAATACAAATTATATTCACATATTCTTACTCATTTGTCGTCAATTATCTATTTTGATTTCATATTCTCACAAAAGTAATGATACGTTTACTAAGTATTTAAAATGACGCATGATTTATGTCTTGAAATATATCTTGTTATTGTGTGTTGATTACTGCTACACTTAATAATGCATGTATCTAAGCCGTAGGCGTTAGCTTTGTTGATGGATCATTATCGTAATGTGCGGATTTGCATAAGGCCTAGAAAGTTAACATAGCATATTGATACTAGTGCGAGTAGTTCCCTCGATCCACTTACGTATAAATAAATATCACCATCTTTTTATTACCAGTTAAGTAATGAAAATCTCGTTGCAAATACATTAAATGCGACGTCGTCGGTTTAAAGACATTAAACCGAATAAAATAAGTAAACAAGGAAACTGTTTTTGACCTACTTATTAAATATCTATGGTATTGGTAAAGCAGCTTTTAAAATAATATTGTTAAGTGATGGCATGGCTCATTTCGAGAGTACTTGAAGGACGAAATACTTACAATCTGACAAATAAAATATGAAATATATTCCACTGGAATAGCAGCAATCAAGTGAGTAAGTATGTTAGTCGTGACATTAAATGCTAACATTGAAGTATGATTCAGCACTATATACATAACAAGTAACATTATAAAGCAAACAGACACGTTTCGAAACGGACCACTCTAAACTAGTCCACTTCGGGTGTTTATCGCTAATTTGCCTGCAGCCACTAACAAAGAAGTTCTTTGCAACTGGGCCTACGTAACTGCAAAACGTTATCAAGGTCGGACGGCGAATGCGGTGTACGTAACGAGAACGCTATAAATTATACCTTGTGTCTAGGGCACCGGGCGACGTCTGTCCTTTGATACTTAACGTTTATTGTTCAAATTGTATTACTAGTTTACAAGCTAGGATTGCTTGTGCGGTAACATTGATTTTAATTTTTTAGTCGCTCGGAAAACCTGCCAGTTTTATTGACGTCAATTATACAATGACACAACAAATAAGAGAAACAAGGAACTGTATACATGAGTTGGAATACCTAGGCAGTGATACTGAAAAGGATATTGAAGGAAAACAAACTTTCAGTTTATAGTGTTCGAAATACGATCTAATTTTATCTATAACGTTAGGAATCCTTCAATCGGAGTTCGGAGACATTTCGGGGTAAATGAACGTAACAGAATTTGTCGTTGTTACGTGGCATAAAATATACTATAATATGACTTCGTGTAAATTGCGAATGTCCTTGATTGTGTTAGAAACAAGCTTGCCTAGTTGAGCTTGATATTTAAGGGAGGTATTATTGGTTGAAACACATCGATCCATAAATGTTATGAATACTTGATTTGGGTTTCGAATGGCTTAACAATTTATAAATTTCCGAATATAATTAACGCTGCAGTCCTTTACAATGACTAGAAATAAGAGGAACATATCATTATTGTGGCTGACGATGGTGGCGATCAAGATGAACAAGTAGTTTTTACACATTCTAAAGTCTATATTGTAGAACATGTACAAGTAATTTTTGTCACAGTAAATGTGGCTCCACGTAAGTGAAATAGGCATGAAAAGAGAGAAAAGAGGAAGAATTCTTAAAATATTTTCAGATGTAAAAAAGCACTATGAGTAATCCCACAATGTTAATGTACTTAATGAAGGTCGCGTATTATGACACGTTTACGTCAATTACGATTTAGTACAATTGAATGGCACCGACATAATTGTCCATTTTCGATTACGTTTCAAGCTTTGCTTTAATGAGGATTTGGTAAATCGCGGCGATTGTTAGGCGTCGCTGCGACTTGGCCCTACCGTCACGATTTTCGACTGCCAGTGTTGAAATGAAGTTTCATTACAATGCGCTTGGCAATAGTTTTCTATTGAAAAGGAAACATATTTGCCCTTAATGAGTTATTTATAGTAAAGTGTCTGCAATCACAAGACGCTAATCTGAATGTAAGTGATCATCATAATATAGATACAGCAACAGGGGAATTAAAATGGTGATCTTCGTAGACCGACGAGAACGTAGAGCTAGAATAAGGATAGTCGATTCTCCAACAATCTCAATAATCCAATTTACTTTTAAAGCAGTGGGTAAGTTATTTCATTAATTGGCACTCCCTATCCTATTGAACTCGCACTTGGACAACTTACGGCATGTCTACTCTAATAAATTCATTAAATTCAGTTAATTCTAACGAACACGCTGCTAGGTTTGGAATAAATCAATCATCAAATCGCCAGTTGCTAAAGCCACCACACGTGCACGTAATCGAATGCATCGTACATCACGATTGTGCAGTTTCAACTTCTTGTGGTAGTTGTGAAATTCGATTGTTTTCGGCATGAAGTTTAAGTTTAAAACCTTACCAATGAGCCGTGGGATATAGTGGCATTTTAATTAACCTGGAATTTTGTTTGATTTGATGACAATTAATTTGGACGGGTTAGAGGTTGTGAAACGAGATATCAATTGAGTAATAGTAGGTATTTAATTACCTGTGGGTTGCTTGCATTCCATTCATTGAATTCGACAGCCAAGGCAATTAAAATGAATAAAATATTCAAACACTAATATTTGCAGTACGTTCATCTGAATGTAAGTGCAATGGAGAGAAAAATTATCTCATTGCGGATGATGTGCGTAATGAGAGCAAATGTGTTCTACTTTCATTTCAAGTTATGTGGGCGCATGTGAGGTAAAGTAAACCTGATTTAAAGCGAGCTTGTTTAACATCGTTATATGGAAGAAGTCTTTGAAAAAGGTTATTATTATTATTACGAGCCCATAAAATCCCACTGCGGGGCAAAAGCCTCTCTTTCCGCTTTCTATAAACCCCTGTCGAGGGCTTTAAAAGACCAATCCTGACGACATAAAAATCATCCGAATTTGGCCAAAAAGCCGCCAAGCTTACGTGGGACTGGGCTGGACATGTGTGTCGCATGCAGGATAAAATGTAGGCTAAAAAGTGTATTGAATAAAAAAATCATTCTTACAATTACCTCTTAATAGATTCTCAATCACAACCCACAATCTAAAAAAACTGAAGTTAGAAATGGTGACAAATATTTGATGATAATCTGATGACATTTTAGATTTTATCACTGGTTCATTTTCGAAACGCTACATCTGTATCTTTGTATTATGTCAGCGACTTATGCTTTTTGCTGTTATACAACTGTTTTCTGCAAATTATATCCGCTGTACCTACCGCATTGCAGAATTGTTACTCGATAAAAATCCCTCATAAAATTAAGCAGGCGGATATTGGTAATACGTAATCCATACATATAAAATTAATAGCGGTTTGTGCCAGCTTCGCCTAGGTGCATTTAAAAAAATAGTAGTGGACTAATTTGTGAATACAAATTATTTTTGAACATACTCAAAAAAACTTCAAAATTGGTCTAGCCGTTTAGAAGGAGTTCAGTCAAATATACACGCACAGAAGAATTATACATTTATAAAGATAAGTTCATTGGTAAAAACTACTGGATAAATTTAAAATGTAATTAGCTCTTTGACATTTTTTATCCTGAAGGATTACTCTATAATCCAACACGACGACTTATGTTCGAACCCTCCATCGTACGTCGTAATCATAGACTAAGTTCGGAGTGAATGATAAGTGGATAAAATTATCTTATACGTAGACGTGGAACGTTCGAACAATCGAACTTCGTGTCGGAGAATACAGTAACTAAGGAATAGAATAACTAAACATTAATTAGTCCTTATCTAAAAACATACTCTTTCTTATGTAAACTTATTTTTACAATAATTGCTTTAATAACCGTTATCTTGTAGGTATACGGTACGCGTTCGGGTACTAGAAAAAAAGTAACAGCGTTGCAAAAACGGCGGACAAAGTAACGCGCATTAGTTAGTTTGTGTTGAGTATGTAGGTACTTATATTGTGCAAGTCGGTGCAATTGTGCTCTCATGTACAAGAGAATGTGCTCGTTGACATTAGAAGACGTTGCTGTAAGAGAGGGCGTGGTGGGCACTATGTCCTTCGAGGTGATGCAAGAGCGAAGTTTTTCATTGTCCTTTCCAATACTTGCGATACGGCAAACAGAACGGAGATGACAAGAAATATTCATGTTGTTTTTCTTGGCGCCGATGGCGTTAAGGTCATGACCATGATAGTAGTATCAAATAATTTTCGGTCGAAGCTTAAAAATTAGTGGCATTCTTTACAATTTTGCGATATAAACAATAAAAATATGAGCATATTTTTAAGTAAACACATAAACAACACAAAGCTTTTAAGTAAGCTTCACATGTACGCTTTCGTAAACTTTAAATTCAACCGACACTCTGAAGCAAATAAGGAGAAACAAAAGGACAAACGTCGAAAACAAAGTGTCTTATCAATTTCAAACCCACGATGCGCATGACGCCTGTGCAAATTGCATTGAGTGTTGTGATTGATTGCACAATGACAGGAACGTGATCATCATCACAACGACAATCTCCTGTTGCGACACAAAAGCGTTGGACCAAACCTTTGTTCAAGTTTGAAGTATTGTTTCTTCTTTATTAAGACCAAATACATGGTGTTAAGCCAAGGTTTGGACATTTAAACTTTACTGGATAAGTGGCCAGTGTAATTAGAAATTTCACACTATTACTTACTCCGCTGGCTCAGCGACAGTGGGTATGTTGGGTTGATATGTCTTAATGAGTTAATAACTACTACCGTCCGCAAGAGGTACTAACAAGCATTGATTCCAAGTCAAATGTCAGCCATTTTTAAATCTACCTTTTTGAAGTACCATCTATATTATAAATACTCTAAGTCTAGATTATTTTTAGAAGTGTCATTTTTCCCGTCTTGGATTTTATTTTTTACGTCACGTTACACGATAATGCGTTCTACTAACCTGCAAACTCTGTCGGAACTACCAAATGTTGCGCGGTAAATGATTTTCCACGTGTAATTAGCGAAAAATGGAAACTTTTACTTAAAATGGCGTTTGTAAAACATTTCCGAGTGGCACTTTCGATTGATTTCACTTTCACTCTACCTTGAGCCGAGTTGTGTGGTGCCATTGACCTGTAAGTACGTTTCAAGCGGGAATATTAAGGGCTTGAGACTTGAGTAAATACTTATTAGTAAAGACCGTCTACGGTCTTTTAGCGTGCGAATGCGTTGTTGTTAAAATATTAGGTATAGTTTTTCTCTTTTCGCACTTTATTATATTGGACATGTTAATACTATTGGATTACGAGTATCAATGCTTGTTGTTAATATTAAGAAAACATATCTCAAACAATGCGTTAAATAGAGAAAAAGTATTTCTAATATTTTGACAACAACGTATTCGCACGCCAATAAATCGTAGACAATCTGTATTCAAAATGTATGCCGCGATGATGTGCCCTTATTTGTTGAAACCTCAGAACAATGACTGAAGCAGATAAGCCCACGTGTGTTCTTTTTTCAATTTTAATATTCGAAACGTATTTTAGAAACATTTCTTTTTGCCAGTTTGTGGTTTAATTATTTTTCCGTTTTAAGTGGTATTATTAATTAGAAATTAATAATTACAAATACAAATTTGTTTTCGTTTATTAGTCTGTCAAACAAAGTTTTTTTTTTTATTTATTTAAGTTTGTAATTTATTATGGTAATGTATTAGGAAATAATGTCTATTACCGTGACACGAGAAAGGCGTGGTAAGGTCTTTAGTACTTTTTACCTTCGATTACTTCCCCGCCTTTTTGACGTAGTCATCGGTGGATACTCTTGTATAAAAATGACTTAAATCTGAAGAAAATAATTATCCATAAACCAGTGATTTAAATAACATGGTCATCCCACTTTTCTCGATTCAACTCATTTCAAGATGATTAAATTTTACAATAATCGTTAAAAACTTTCAGCCTCTCCGCAAATCTTGCATAAGGCACGAATGATTGATGGCCAAATATAAAACATTTAATGAAATGCAAAACTGTAATCCGTTTCATCAAAAAGGTTAAATTACGTGACAAGATTTATACGCGCTGACATCGGCGAAGTCTAGAATCTCCCAATACCTTTTACGTATTAAGGTCTTACTTAATAAAAAGTGTTCGAAAAAAGATGAATCAATAGCCCATAAATCGACGGACCATAGACAACCAGTCTTCAATCTAGTTCATCCTTAATTTACGTGATTTATTAGCATAGACAATCTGGTTTGAGGTTCATCGACATTGGCTCGTTATCGGATGACATCAAACAATTATTTCGTATGGATCTCGTTTTTATTCTTCCTAATTAGGTACATTTATTTACAAATCTATTTCGTCATTTGTCTTTTATCTTTAACATTTATTAATTAGTTATTATGGATAGTGATTTGTAATTTTTATGTAACACAATAGTAAAAACGATAAGAATAGTATTATGTTGGTTATTGATGTTAGGAAATGATATTCAAATTGTTTTTTTATGATATATTTTTTTATATAAAACCTTCCTTTTTAGTTATTTAAGAAAAATACAAGCGAATGAAATTTGAATTTCGAATAACGAACTTAATTAATGTTAGTGAGATTTTAAAGACCTACTCTGAGAAAAAATATGTCAGCATTTTTTACACACCGCGTACTGGATACACTTAAGATCCTGCCATTTTTCTCTTGGGATTAACTGGACAAATCGAAAGAAATTATATAAAAGTTGTAGTAATAAGAGCCAAACATTTTTATTCAAAGGAAATTTTACAATAATATTAATTAAACATGCATTAATTTTATTTGTTACTCAAAGTTTTTTTTATAATAAAATATTATTTCAATTACAAGTTCATTAATACTGCTCCTCTAACTTTTAAATAGTCAAAGTGAGTCCTCATCACGTAATGCACATCTGCGTCCTTATACGATTTGGGAATTTAGTCCAAATTAGATTGGTGATGTAAGCTAATTAAGGCATGGCATTTGAATTTTACTAATATGTCAAATATCCATCCTTTTAGTTAGCGAGTTTTACTTTTAGGTCTTCTAGGTTTCAAGGTAAAGTAACCATCTGTAAAGTTCTAATTTAGGATGTATTCAACATACTTTGGATTAATATTTTAGAATCGGAATGGTTATAGAACGTTAAAAAGAGTAAAATAATCGTGATTGAGTCATTCAAATAAATATTTGATCATGTGTACTATCTACTATATTTAAATTGGCAAATAAATCTATAAAGGCGACAAAATATAGAAGTATTATCGCACAAGTTTAAGTATTAAATTATTTCTTCCGCAGAACACTATGGTTATAATATTTTCATTGCGTTTCTATGACAGTAAATGTATTTACAACATTTCATTAACAAAGGGAAGAATATCCAATAAATATATTAGATCCTTTTATTATCTTTAATGACCGATTAAATTTTAACAATTACATTTGTGAAATTCTGGATACTCAAGGGCTTAGAAACACGTATAAAATATATATAAACGGCTGTAGGATTTTAGTTAAATATGTTCGTGTTAAGAAGCTATCTAGTACTATTTCACGGACTTCCACGGCAACACTAAGGCGTTACAACTAACCTCCTTACGCCACTTTCCATTTCAACCTTTACCACCGAGTTGTGAAATGACAATTTAAAAATATCGGATTAAAATGTTAATACTGCTGAATGCAAAACAATTTCGATCTTTAATTAAGAAGTAACAAAAGATTGGACAGATTAAAAAATCGTCTTTGCGTAACGACTTTATCGCTTAATAACTTCAATGTTTTTTTCGTTTAAAATATCGATTGTAATTGCGAAATTATTGTAACACAATGAATAATAATGCAACGATGTACGAAAGTCGCAATCGATCGTAATCGCAATATGTCATCGAATCGATTGCGTCTGTCGCATGCAATTTGTAACAAATAAAAGTGTACTCGTAATATGACTAATTACATGGTCGGTCATACATCGATAAAGTGTCGATAAGTTCGTGACAAACGTGTCGTATCAACTTTAATTACTCCAATATCGTCGCAACATTCTCAATGCACCTGCTGTGTAGCACTAGTTTAATTTTATTTGTTATCAATTTTATAAGAATCCCAAAAATGGTGAAACTTTAAAATTCGAAATTCTGTATCACACGACTATATATATTTGTATAATAAAAACATAAAAATACCAAGTCAATAATAAAACAAATTTGGAAGTAATTTAACTCGAACCGCACGCAATAATAATGGTAATTTGGAATCCAAGTCATAACGTAGTTTGATGGAGATTTAGAAGGGTAAAGTAAGGATGTAGGTATAAAAGTGTGGCGCCAGTCGCATTTTTCCTCGGAATATAGCGCAAATGTCTTGAACGAGCGGCCTTTAAGGCTGCAAAAGCCGTAAACGTCATGCCGAATTGTCAATATTGGTTGTCAGGAGCAGGCGAACTGGGGGTAATGAACTACGCCATCCCGCATACCAGCACTCAGGTAAGATCACTTCAAATCTGATGCCACTGACGATTTCGGCCACATTCCAGGGGATTATTTTTGTTAACACCAGGCGCGGCAAGCATTGGCACGCGAGTGATAAGTGCAATGACTTTATGCATCTCAAATATTAGAGTATATTTGTGATTTTTA
Source organism: Theretra japonica (assembly GCA_033459515.1). Lineage (NCBI taxonomy): Eukaryota > Metazoa > Arthropoda > Insecta > Lepidoptera > Sphingidae > Theretra > Theretra japonica. The sequence goes on from CM065949.1 coordinate 10,298,425, forward strand.
TAAAAATAACTTCAACAAAAATCGTAAACGCTTCCATTAACATAATTTACATCATTTTTATACTTTCTTTATCAAAATATTCATCTTTGTTCGTATTATTTTGTATCCATGATGGATGGATGATCTCAAATATTAAAGTATATTTATGATATTCATAAAAATAACTTCGACAAACACCGTGAACGCTTCCATTAATATAATTTACATCATTTATTACGCTTTCTTTATCAAAATATTCGGTTATGTTTGTTTTATTTTTAATTGAAACATTTTGCAATGTGATGGATGGTCTGATCTATTAGTAAATGTGAACGCGTAAACAGAGTGACATTTTTAACAGCAGACGTCGGTCGCTGACAATGCAACGTGCGAACTCTCGTACCCTACTTTAGTATTTCGAAACGAAATGCTAATGAAGACATTCGCGAAGACCAAACAAAGCTCAGATGAACTGGAAATCTCACGTCGAACTCGAAAGTTTTTCGGAAGTGAATGGTTCCGCGACGGGACAATAGTTTTAAAACTCAGGTTATAGAACAATGGTTATAAAAATATGAGCATTGATCGCCTTGCCGAGTTTCTATTGTTGGCAGCGGAGGCTGAAGCAATTAGGCAATCATTAGGACCGAAGGGAAACCTTGATGCTCTCTAATAAACATTGTATGAATAATCCATACGCACGCAGCGTGACGAAGGACATACCTCAGTTCCACAATGGTGATGTTAGCACTGGGTATTTATTTAGGAAAATACCATAAAGGAGACAATTATTAGGAAGTGACTTGACAGAGTCATACGAATGTAAGTTTTGTAGGTAGAGAACAATACACACGGGTTTTGATCGAGAAATATATTCAAAATATTCAAGAGAATGGTAATAACTGTATTGATTTAACTCACGCATAAATTACTGAAGGATAAAGGGACATTGTTCAAAAATCTATAGTAGCCGATTGTTACTCGATTTGTCTAGACTTTTAAGCAGGGGACAACAATGCAGTGTAACAAAGGCTTGCAAAAAGAACCAGTTATTATATACGCAATCTAAACCATTCTTTCCGCAAAATTGGGACATAGTGTTGTAAACAAAGAGAAGTTTGAGTTCCGAGTTGATATTAAATTGAATTATTTCGCATCAATTTCCACGGTGTTATCAAATATTAAAATGATCTGTCGGTGACGAATCTGGGTCAGACTGCCGGTAAGCAAAATGCCACTGCGTTTTTATTAGGTAATTTTAATATTAAAAATGGCTTTGTTTACATATTTTATTTATGTCATAAATGTCAGTGTCGATTAATCTATTTAATCGGTGTTATGATGCAGTTTCAATCCTTCAACTTTCTTTCCGGATTACAACAAATATAAATTATAATACAGCTCTAAATAGTGCTGGCTTGATGTTGTCAAGGAAGATATGGAAATCAATGCTTTTATAAGTGAGGATGCTAAAGACCAGATGAAATGGAGCAAATTGACCAATCCGGACACCGCGCTGATTTAAAAACGCAATTTGAAAAGAAAAATAGCTCTAATTATATTTTTGTAATGAAACTAATTTCTATTATTAAATGCAAATTTTAAAATTCTACGAAAAATAAATTAAATAGAAATTATAAGGACGATGTTACCGACCTAAAAGCAATCTTCCACTCTCACGAAAGTAGAACTTATTGAAGTGCTGGTTTCTATAATCATTGATGATTATAGACGTAATATTCCATGCATACATACGAGTATCAGCTGATTAGATCGATCGTCTTCACTGATGAAATAGTAGGGAATTATGGACAGGAGCCAAGTATGCTTATTGACGAGAAATTGGTGCGATCTATGACCAATAGCGGAGGCTGCTGCTATAGTAGGTTGTTGTCAGTATAGTGACGAGATCACGAATCTGTCCTATTGTACTCCAAAGGAACAGACTTCAGAGTATATATATCTATGTACGAGTATATATACATATACAAAATACTATGTCCTTTAGCACATATTAAGCGAACAGTTAAAAATACGAATCTTACTAAACGGTTAGCTAAAATATATTTATTGTGCCAACTAATAGTCATAATAGAATGTTTGATTTTAATTTAGATAAAAGTGGATGATTCATGGGTTCATGAATATGTAGCGTGTAATCGATAGTTTAATTAACTGCAAGCTATTAATCAGTTAGAACCATCGGCCCTCGTTTGTTTCACGTCGGCTGAACCCGGCGCGTCTCACTTTCAGTAGGTCATTGTCACTCAAAGCGTGCAGACAATTTTATTTAGTGTGAAATTAGCCGTAAAAGTTCTTTATTATGTCTTTTGCAACTAGTTTCCGAACGGTTTCTTGTGTTGCCTTGCGTAACTTTTTTTCCTTTTGCAATGACACCGCTTAGACCGTTTTTGCTTTATATTTTCAAGTTTCTACGATTGTAGCACTGTTTTGTGTATTGTAGTGAAACCATAACAATGTTGCGATAAATCCATTCATAGCTGTTGTAGGCTTGCTTCAAAACTCTACATGGGCTATTTGTGAAATGAATCACAATCAGGTTGTTGCATTAAATAATTAAAAGATTCAAAGTATAACGTGTCGTGTATGATTTATAATTATTGGTTATAAGAACAATAAAATTACATTTCGAATCACATAGCGTAATTATATACCTATTCTATGTTGATTTTATTTTAATTATTTCGTCTAAGGAACGTAATACAAAACACTATTATTTTTAAAATCTTTAAAAAAAATCGTTATCATAGTAATTAGTATATTAGTAAACATTATTAGGTAGATACATAATAATAATAATTGATTATATGGTATAACACGTGCTACATGGTAGGATCAATACCATTTCGTTTATACTTTATCCTACGTTATTTTAGGTATCAAAGTTCATTATGCCTGGCCAGTACCCTTGCCTTTAACGTTTATTTTTATTTTCACACCGATTCTTTGAACTTCGACCTTGAATTCGAAATGTTGCTGTTAAAGTTTGTACGAAGCACCAAGCTAATGCAATTTCTTTTATTTGGGATGGATATTCATAAAACGCAATTAGAAGAACATTATTTTTTACTCCACTTAAAAAAGAAGATTGTTGATTCGATTGAGTTATAGGTATGTATGTTACGCGATATTTTTGCCATTTCTAAGCCGATATTTTATCTTAAATTGCAATTAAATTATTAACAAAAGAAAAGTTTTTCATTCTTTATTTTAGCTAAATTCTTTGATTCTTATATCGTAGTTTTTGAAATTACGAGATACTTCAGTTCAGTTTCTCTATTTGCAATATAAACATATTTATTGGTCACATAAACATTAATTGAGATACGAGGATCAATCCAATGCTTTTATTTTCACAGCTTACCTACACCACGCTACATAGTCTGTCAAATTAATTTATGATAACACAGATACAAAAAATACATTTATAATCTACCCCATAGGAATACTGACTTGATTATAGTATGTATGCGTGTATCAATAACATCAACTCGAATCTTGCCAAATCTGTTTGGAAATTGAGCCATTGCGGCTTGCGCTAACCATTCATACGGGAACCAATCGATGTAATGTACACAAAAACCTATTCCGACATTATTTACAGAGCACGGCGAATTTAATTGTGGAAATTGTACATTTATATTATTACACTTTGGTACGCGCGTTTCGTAAATTTTCACAATAGTAAATTCGTAAATTGGTTATCTTAGACGCATTTTTTTATTTGTGGATGCATCTGATTTATAAAATTTTTACTAACAGGATTATTCACCACGGAATATTTATAATTTTTATTTGAAAATAAATGTATATTCTTTAATTATTTTGTTTAAATAAATGAAATAATAATTTAGCAAATATTAACTAATTAACTACTAGCAAATAAATAATTATTCAATATTCCATAAAAATAATTACAAAATATGATATATTAAATAATTACGTACCAGCCATAGCTTTTCTGGAATCTCCCGCGGGAACTGCCGTGACCGCGGTAATCAGCAGAAACGTTGTCAGAGTCCTTGCACTCACACCCATCATTATTTCTTCTCACGGTAATAATAAAATTATATTATTTTAATTCACGATTACCGACGCAACTATATCCAGAGGTAAATTTTGCGTCGCGTCTATCTGTCTCGGTAAGCGGAGTACGACTGGTAGAGTACTTTCTACCGGCGTGCGATACTCGCGCGTACAACACGTTAGCCGCTACGTGTGTTGTTGTTGCGATTTTCAATCGATTGTTTAATTTAATTTCTTCATGTTGGGCAATTTTGATTGCGATGTTTGAGTTCGTTTGTTTCTTTCCGGAAAGGTTGGAGAGATTATGAATTTATGAATGATTTTAATGTATGATTTATAAATGTTTGAGGGTAGATTCCGACGTGCTGTTGATGGTGATAATTTTTATTGGTACTGTGTTTACAGTATTGGACATGCTTTGGCTGAAATATCACGATAATACTACACTTTATTGTAGGTACAATTCTTGTGCAGAAAAATAATACAGTGGACCTCACTGGGCTGATATGCGCTGATGCAGAACTTTACTGATAAGTGTAAACAGTAGCGGTCTTATCGACACTAGGGACCTAATTCAGACTACCATAATTTCGAATTTAGACATTTTAACGAGTAAGTTTTTAAGAATCGGATCGCAATTGATGTCGTTTTCAAAAATACCGACAAGGGCTTACGCCCACAGCATGGGTCATTAACAAATTTGGAAACAATTTTGTTGAGTTAGTAAGCGTCGAGTAGGGACAAAATTCTGAAGTATTAACAAATTACTTACACTAATTAATTATTAAGTTAATAATAAGTTTGACGGGTCTTTTTGTGATGACAGCCTCCGTGGCGTAGTTGGTTAGACGCCCGCTGCGAAACGACAGGCCGCGGGTTCGATCCCCGCATCGAAATAAATGTTGGTGTGATCCGCAGGTATTTGTTTCGGGTCTGGGTGTTTGTGAGACCGAAAAGTCTTCCGTTGTTTCTGACACACACAAGACTCAATCTTACTGTGGGGTCAGGACCATGTACGTAACTGTTGGGTGTATTTTTTTATAGCATAGGTCCGGCAAACAAGCAAGCAGATGGTAAGTGATCATTGCCGCCCATGAACATCCACAACGCTTAGATCATGGATGTGTTAGCGGCCCATGAGATCGGGAGGGGAGCTAGAGGAAAAAGGATAAGACGAGGAAAGGGGTATTGGGCATCCGGCAGTCTCAGTTACCGAATAAAACGCAATAGCAAAGTTGTCGCTTCACGTCGATCTCCTGTGAGACAGTGGTACCAACCCGGACGAGCCTGCCCATTCATGCTGAGTCATGGCTGACAACAGCGTGGCTCTGCCACTTTTAAATATTACTATTTATATATTTATTTATCTTTAGTATGATTGATGGCTAGCTTAGCTGTTTTCTTTCTACTTGACGTTATTCTGACTGCTGCTACCATGCGGCTTCATGTTCCATGTTCACGCAGTCTTCCACGTCGTACTTATTTTCGTAATAAGTAAAAATCATGCCATTTAGCATTCCTCGATATTAACTATCATATGGTATTAAAATAAATAAACTGCATTTTACAATATAAATATAATGTGCGCGCATTGCTCATTACCTTGGTATCTTTATATGATGTTTGGCGGTCAAATGTCTAGTTTGTTTGAATTCAAGGGTTTGCTTTATGCTGGTTATAATTTTGTATATATAATAAATGAGTGGATAATGGTTTTTGGCACAGAAACTCTATATTCAGAGGAAACATTATTGAAGGTAGGTAGGGTAAAAACTTACCTTCTGATGGGGTCGGTTCTATGTATGGTATTGTTGAATATTTTTATTTGTTTCTTTAAAGTCTAAATCACCTTCGAGGCTTTTAACATTTGAGCTGTTCGAAGTAAATTTATATTATAAGGTAAGTACATTTTTATTATCTTTATTTTTGTGGACCTTAGTCACTTTGTGACTATGCCGACCAAAGTACCTACATAACATAAATGTGACCTATTTCTTGCTATTGCAAGATTATTCAATTATACGTATATAGCTACCTAGGTTTATTAAATTGATGTGAAAACTCATTTTTAATTTTATTTTACAATGCAGTTATGATACCGACCGTGGAACGAGAGGCTATAAGTTCGAACCTCAAACTGAGACAAATGTATGCTATGACTGCAACTTGTATTTTACTGTAAAGTCGGAACCATGTGTGTGAGTATTGAGTATAAAATATATATGAATATATTATTCTTTTATGTGCATTTTATGTGTGATCGAACTGCGCCGACGAAAATCAATTTTGTTCGTAATAAAATTCGGAACCCGGTTATTTTTACAGAGGCGTTATTTTAAAGGTTTTGTTTATTTGGAGTGATCGTAAAATTGATGCTCGCTATATTTGACCGTGGTTAATGCTGTGACACAGAGCCTTCAAGTGGAGGTCATTTGTAGTTATCTCAGTTGTTTGGGCTGAGCTCAACTGCGATAATGCAAAACAATTTTTTTTATACCATAGGCCTGGTAAACGAGCAAACAGGTCACCTGATGGTCAGTGATCACTGCCGCCCATGAACATGCACAACGCTTGAACTATGGATGTGTTGCAGGTCCATGTCCTGCCTATTCATTCTGAGTCATGGCTGACAACAGCGTACCACTTCTAAAAAAGGGTTGAGGTAAAAGGGACTTCTTCTTGTAACTGTTTACCTACAACTGAAAGGTTTTTCAGATTTCTTTCAATTTCTGGCGTGGAGTGAAGAAAAATATGTTCAGAACAAGAGATAGATGTCTGTGGCCAATTGATATCGGGATAGAGATGACGCCGGGGCATTTCTCATTCCGGGGATCTAACCGCCCTCAATACACGAGACGACCACCGAGGTCATACTTTCTTTCTTCTCTGGTGATGGCTTTCAACTGCCATCACTAACCTCACTTCAAAATATTACACAAGTTCCATAAGCCATAATAGTAGACAAGGTATTGACAAAACAAACAGAGCGTGTTCAAGTATTTTATAAAAACTCATACCATTAACCCGATGTTCATGGATAAGTGGTCGACGAGTTTATGCTCATGAAGAAAGAACGTGAGCACACTATTTATGTGGTTCTCTATTTGAATTTTGAACGGCTGCATTTACCTTTGAAGCAGGGTCGGAAATCCGATTAAATATATTAACAATAATAATATTGTATTGTATTGTATTGTATCAGCCCATATACGACCCACTGCAGGGCACGGGCCTCCTCTACAATCGAGAGTACGATTGAGAGTGGTTAGGCCATATAGTCCACCACGCTGGCCTAGTGCGGGTTGGCGGACTTACACACCGTAGAAATTTTTAAAAATCGCTACGGTATGCAGGTTTCCTCACGATGTTTTCCTTCACCGTTAAAGTGCGTGGTGATTGACTATCAATACACACATAACTCCGAAAAGTCAGAGGTGTGCCCTGGGATTTGAACCCGCGACCACCGTGAACATGTAGGCAGCCGAGTCTGGTCCGATACCACGAGGCCACCACGCACTTTTTTTTTATACACAATATTTCTTTTTAATTTACAATAATGATATGCCACCTGGTAAAAGTTGCAGGAAATCGCTGGATGCAAGCCGCTTTTAACAGATCTATGTTGTTTAATTTTCGTGGGAGGCCTATTTTCAACAGTGGAGTTTTTGATGTCTGTACATGGAAGGTAAATGAGAAAAACTGATATGGAGGGAGTGTGTAGGGATGTCAGGAAATGGGATCACCATACGTCGTGTGCAGAAAGGTTTAAATCGTGTGTCCGTTATCGTCGCCGGGTCGTCATAAAAATAAATCAGTCCAAACACAACAAGTTTATTAACCTAATAGAATCCAAAACAATGATTTTTAGATTTTTTTCTATTTGTTTTCTGTGCGTGTGTGTGCGAAGATCTCAAAAACAGTTTAACGGATTTTAATGAAATTTGTAGCTGAAATCCTGGATCAAGACAAGGCTATCCATAGTATTTCCGTGAGATGAGAATATTTCAAATATATTTGTTATTTTTTTAAACTCGAAAGGGATGTTATTAGAACGAGAAGGTGAAGTGGAAGGGGGGAAGGGATATGTAATAAAAATACACTATTGACATCTTGTGGCGAATAGACATACTACATCTGATTTGAATAGATGGTGTACTAAATACTTTGTTTCAATAATTATAGATGGTGCTGTACTTATTGCCATCTATTGGCGAGTAGCGTAACTACGTAGTACTCAGGATTAACTAATTATTTTTAAATTGTACCAATAGATGGCACTATAATAAAAAGTTTATATTTTCACTTTTTCCAATATTTTCTATGTATTGTTTGAACAATCGTACAAGATCGTGGAACATAAGTGATCATAATTGGATATTAGTTGATGGATGACTGTAAAAATAGATGATAGTGTAAACAACGCAGACATTACCCATACGGCGTTTGTTTATATGACATTGTGAAAAAGTGGATAAATTATAGGGTTTTAGCGGACTTGACCGTTATTTTTTAATTTATTGTTGATTCAACCTTTGTTATTGCATTATACATTTGAAGTTGCTCGTTGTAAAAATATTTATCGTATAGTACGGCGACGTAGGCGACCTTAAAAGTTTGTTGCCTGACAACATTCTGCTGTTTATGTTTATTTTATAAGATATTAGAATATTGCAATATTTCACATGAAATGTTTATAGTCATTTCTGTAGCATTATATTTTCAAAATTATGTTATTTTATTGTCCAGAATGGTAATATAACCACACTTTTGTAAATATAATAAAGGAAAGGGTGAAGAAAAATATTTAAGTAATTACACGATTGTATCAATTTATTTTGATTTGAATACATAATAATTACAATTGATTCGTATCAAAATACTATTTAGAAAAATTATGCATTTTTCTTAACAACGTAGGTAATATTCACATGGTATCAGTTCATTTATTATCAACTAACGGCAATTATACATTCTAATAATTTAATAACTACATAAATAAGCATCTTAACATAGGGCTAAAAGTCTTTCTTGGCTAAAACGGCATACTCGGTGCCTGCTAATAATACTACGTGAAATTAAAGACATTCGTCGTTAATAAAGTTAAAATGCTTTGCATAGAAAACAATCAGATTCCAATAAATACTGTCAAGAAAGGAAATATAATTAAAACGTAATTAAATTAATAAATAAAGAAAGTCATAGTCACGATTAATAAATTAAGAATAACAAAATAGCTACTATGTAGATGAAATAGTCAAAAGAATAGTTAAGTACAGAGGAACTGAACAGAAAGTCTTAAAACCTAATTTTCAATAAATTAATGAATCACTATCTACAGAATACTAAATATCACAGAGAAAGTACCCAATACTTCATCAACAAAACATTGTTTCGTCAAGCACTTCAAACACCACTTCACGCGTAGAGAGCATACAATTAACATTAACAATAAATAAGTACAAAGGGGGCAATACCGAATTCAACCTGACGTCATAACGAGACAGATCAACTCGTCACGTTCTTCTTTCCCTTCGGTGGTCTCGTCTGCTTCTTCTCGATGAGCTTGCCCTCGTAGGCGGCGCATCTACTGTTGTCGCTTATCACCTTCTTCCCCCGCGGACATCTGAATTCGAAGTACCAGTTGTTCAGGAGGTTACCGTATGCCCGAAACGCGATGGAGTCGTTCCTGAGACATTGTTGCGCGTTTACTTTATGGTCCAAAGTGTTGATATTCTTGTTTGAGTTGATCTGAGGCACGGGGAAGTTGACGTCTATCATGTTCTCTCTTATCTCCGCTATGGTGCTGCCGAGCCTGCGCAGTGTCTTCTCAAGTAATTCTTGACGAGTTTTGTTGTACATGTAGAACGGGTCGTCGGCGAAGTTCACTTCAACTTTGGCGAGGTGTTCGAATATTTCTTGGAACTCCATCAGCGACTTGTACAGTTTCGGCATCAGATAGATAAACTGCAACAAAAGAAAATATTCATTAGTTTATTAATATCCGTGGAAACTCAATGCGTTCGTGGATTTTCCGGTGTTAATGGTTCAACTCATTAATATTTATGGCGGATCTTGTAATAATCTCGTCAATATTTGGGGTAAATAAATATGATTCAGAAAAAGGTTCAGTCCGATTCAAACACGTAAAGGCACGACCATTAGCCACTTTAAAATGCCCAATTCTTTTGCTTATAATGATTTCAAATTAGGTAGATTTTGTAAAAATACATTCTTTGGATTTAATTAGGTGCTTAAGCAAAAGGGACGCTCATATTGTCCCCGAAAGAAACTAAACAAAATCTTAATTGGTGATTTTTGAGTGCCAAACGATGAAGATACGCTGGCATGGTGTGAATTGAATTAATGCGTAATATAATACAGTGAACAGTTTACTGCGAAGTCGATTCGTGTCGAGGTTGAGTGGCGCATGCGTTTGTGATTGTTTCTCTGATGATAACTTTACAAAACATTGGCACCTCGCGTTATTTCTCTAAAGCTTTTGTACGCCGTTTGACTGAGGCTTCCATAATGATACATACCGGCTGTTTATCTACTATCAGACACACGATTTTCTTGTAACGTTTATTATAACTGCTCGCTGCGTTTATAATTCAAAATAATATTTAATATGACCTCAAACTGATTTGGCAAAGATTTTGTCAGAGACTTGTTCTAAAGGTGCTTACGAATAGTTTGTGAATTCGTAAGTTGTGTTTGTATGTTTGCGCTTGTTTGTATAGAAAGGCAGCAAATTGTTCTCAATGCCTTGCCGTTTTTCATGTACATAAGGTGTGGTCTGTTATCCCATAAATCATTTGCAAGTGAGCTTCTCATAAAGCATAATCATAGTGTGCATATATATTTGCTTCATTTGTGCTCCGTACAATAGTTATCTAGGAATGCAATAACTTTGAAATATTCGCTTGGTTTTTGCTTATTCACTTGTGTTTAGTTATTATGTTATTTTGGCGTTTGAAGTATACAAGGCATTAGAATTACGCGTAATGATTAGTACATAATCACGGAATGATAGATGATTTTTTATTTTTTTATAGAATTATTTTAATAAAAAAATGCTTTGTATAGGAAATCCTGTTGCAAATAAATTAAAATACAAAAGGCAGTTAAAAAGGCAATAATAAGTTATCGGTTACAAGTATCGAGGTGAACCGGGCGGTCCGGTGTCTGCCTACATCGCTTAGTGCGTATCATCATTGTTACAAAGGACATTAATATCGCCTCATAATAGCTACAGTATTGTCATAGGATTGAACTCGTAACCATTATATTACCAGCAATAAATTAAAATATTTATGTATAATTTTGTTACAATTAAAACCGCAGAACTGCATTTTATTTTATAATCATTTTATAAATCGTAACAAAAATAAATTCTAAAATTAAGTGTTCACAATATTATCCGTGTTAATTATTGCAACATTAGTCAATAACGTGATAATTCAATACCAAATAAAAAATACATATTATTTTTAATTTCTGACCGGTAACCTAACACAGCTGCGACATATTTACCGAAGTGTTTTACATCACCGCGACAATAAGTTGTGAAAAATGACGTGTACAAAATATGTTTCAGTGACTAATGCATGTACAATGTACATGTGTTTCTGAAAAACCTAGCGGGAGTATATGAAGCGGTTAATGAATGAATTCATCTCGTTAATACACTCAGTGTTCCCGGAATTATCCTCAACCTGATACGCAATCGAGCGGTGTTTATGCCGAATCGTATGTCACACGCAACTTCCTGCACTTGATGAATGAATATGATTCACTCCCGGCGTCTAGTTTTAATTACTATAAACTTTGGAGTTTACAATAAATCTTTACGAGTTTCGTTATGTTACTCGGCAAAGTTACCAACTGGACTTTAGATTCCACGTGTCAAATCGTTTGTACCAATATCAACGTATTTAAAGCAAAAACGAAGAAATTATTCGTTACTAATAAATTATGCAAAAAAGATGCAATAAATATCGTTTATTATGCATTTAAATCAGTAAACGTTCGCGGTTGATTTGTAGTACTCCTTTTAAAGAAAATTAACATGCGACCGATTAAAAGCACATCATTTAACGTATTTTTTATTGGTGTCGATCGAGCCTCAATAAATGTAATTTTCGCATACAAAGCGGCGTGAATCAGCATTTATTTATTGTTCAGGAAAAAAGTGCCATAAACAATATAAAAATTAATAGTCAGCATTTCACGGTACATAAAATGGTTTTACGCGTCGCATTTTCGCGTCCATTGTGGTGGAAACAGTCGCGGCGATAAAAGTGACTGCATGCGAGCAAATATGGTCGTGTATTAAACGCTGAAAACCCGACAATATGTCGTACATTAGCGTTAAAGAGGCGAGCTTAACCCGCGGGACGTGTCGAGACAAACGGAACACTCCGGAATCGTAAGTCCACATTCGTCTCACTTGGACAATTAATGTGTTTTTAACATTTCGTGTTGTTTTGTTAAATCGTAAATACTGTACAAACACTTAAGCGCTCGGTGCGCGGGCGGCGACAGGCTGCGCGTCGTGAAAGCGCACCGGCGGACACGCATCCACCCCGCATTGTGCTGCGGAGTACTGTACCTACACATTGCACACCACACACCTAACGACTCTGCCCTTTGTACTAACACTGAAAGACAACTCGAACAATACTCGCATCCGACTAAAAATTATAAAAAGTTTCATGGAGTGTGTGAGAATTACCGATAAAACTATAATAAAAAAGGTGGCCAGATGTCCACACTAGTCTTTCACCGCGTCCATTATTTTAACGACTCATTTGAGCGGTATTTAATTTTTAAATTGTTCGTGTGTCAACTAAAGCCGGAGCGGAGCAGAGATCACTTGAATTCTAACGCTTTCCTTTGCCCAATGTTTAAATATTTGAATTTGTTAAGTGCCCGTACATTGACGAATTGACGTGCCGTGAGCTGGAAGCACTCAATATTCATCGGGTCGGACACTGCGCGAGGCTGCGAGGCTCTGTCGTCTGTGGCGCGCTCACTAAACCTCCGATATTGACTGTTCCAACGCTCACACACGCTTATTGTCTCGTGTCGCATTAACTTTTGTGTACTAATTAGTGGGCGAGCAATATGAATACATAATGGAAAGTCGCCGTGTCCAGATGTGTGTTGAGTAAACATTAAAGATCTTACACGTCGCAATTTAAATAAAGCGTGCATGCGTGTATATATTTTAATGTATCGAGCCGCGGCATCCGTGATCCGACCCACCGGGCACCGACTAAACACGATTATTAATATAATTATGAACTTGGCTAAAATGTAAATACATAATGTGAAGGCACGGCTTAGCATCGCGTGTGCGCGGCCGAATCACGCGGTGTCAATCTATGCAAATTTCCTCGAAACGTTTAACTGGCTCCTTGGTTTGCTCTGCTCCCACAAAGACTAACCATAAGCCGGTGATTTATATAACACCAGCGTTAGCGGAGCCCGTTTCCTTACAACGCTTTGTTGCTTTAACAATGCGCGAGATTTGTTGATAACAGTTCATCTTTGGCTGGTTATTTACTTTTTTAAACAAACGTTATCGAGATTAAAAGATGATAATTTTATTTCATCTCGCGTTTTTGATGATTCCATAACAAAATAATCAGAGCGGGTTGTTCGCGGCGCGAGCGTCGACGCGGCATATAGTTTGTTTACTGCTTCAGTATATTGTTGCTACAAAACTGGTATATTAGCGGAGGAAGCGAAATAAATGAAGTGATCTCGGCAGATGCGGCGCGATGGAGCTCGTATAAAACACTTAAAACTGCACCAATTTTGAAGCGTAAGCGGCGCTGAAAATTAAGGGCTTGAACATCTAGTTATGGCCCTTAAGTACAATGTGAAGTAAATAAACGTGGTACAAAGGCCGGGCACGTGTAATTTGGCTCGACGAAACCTCATTTAAGTTGCAACGGTGGGGCCCCGAGCACGGCTAATGTAAGCGGTGATTCTTTGTCTCAAATAAAGCAAAAATAAATTAAAAATAATGTAAAAACATTGAACAGGCAAAAAGAGTGATGGGACGGACCCACCACACCCTCGAGACGTGAACTGATCGACCGCAATAATTACACTGTCAGTTGTTTAAAATTCCCTTCAAATATTACGCGCGATTGTTGGAGAGAAACCCATCCGGACCCGCGGAGCACACGGCATACACGTTCTGATGAAATTAATATCGCTGGGCTATTGACACGCACGCACCGGGTTAGTTGAGGAGTATGGACGCAGAACTTAATGAACTTTGGAAAAATATACACGACGAATACAATATCTTCTTTCAACAAGTCACGAGATTGAGGCAATACGTGTTTGAAATGGCTGAACATGGACTAGTTACAATGATAGGGTTATGTTGAGTAAGATTTACAATAGGTCTTTAACTTAAGTTAGGGAAATTCCATTATGAAAAATGAAGTATTAAATATTTAATGTTTATGCTGTATCTATTAAATATTAAAACGTAAAATAAAATATCGTTTAGAAAAGTAGACGATCTTAGTCCTGTCTTCAATTCTAGCTGTTATAAAATATATGATAAGATCAAACGATACTCACTTTTTTTTCTGATACTGAAGCCCCGGTCCGCCGCGGGTTCCTGTAGTTGTGGAAGTGGATGTCTACGAAGCTGGTGGTGGGCAACCACGCCGGCATCCCGTCCCTGAACTCCCTACTCTCGTTCAGCACTCTCCTCTCCTCGTTGAAGAACGCTCTGGTATTCTTTAACTTCTTCTTAATCTTGGTCATGGCGTTCTTGAAGCGGTCGGCCAGCGCGTTTCTCTGTCTGATCAATGCTGGCGAGTCTTTGGTCTGTGTCCGCATCGGCCTGCGCCTCTGGTCCATCCTCGACATGTCTCTGGCGGGCTGCGCGATGTCGTGCCGCCTCTCGTGCCTGATCTTGTGGTCGACCGTCCGAGCCTCGCACGGTGCCAGACACATCGTTACGATCACTACCACTGTTGTAGCTACCAAAAGCTTTTTAGGAAAACCTGAAACAAAAAACAAATCTATGGTTACGACTGTCCTGGATGAGCAATCACACGTAACTGATTGCGGGCGTGCGTGTTTACAATCACTTACGGCTAATGAAAGCAATCAATACGGCTATAAATTTAATATTACATGTTATTATCTGTATGACTGGTGTTATGAGATTAGTCGGCTGATAGTCAGATAGCAGGTAAAGTACAAATCTTTTATGCCATGTTTACATTGAATTATCAGTATTTTGCAAAGATTATAGTAATACAGTCATGAAGATTCTGCTTGACTACAAAATTTTCTGTTTATTGCGAAACATTGTTGGCAGTTAAACTGTTGTTACGGTAAATAGAGCCTATGGAATTTATATATTAGTCATTATTTGTTACAGCGCAGAGCAAATGCTATCCTTAGTTCGATTGTGGAGTTATAACAGTATACATCCATCGCATTAACTAGTAAAGGACATCGTGGGAAACCCCGGATGCGATCGGAATAAATTGGATGTGCATATTCCGTGTCTAATAAGTGATGCATTAACTATTATCCTAGTTATTTATTGATCCTCGTTGATGCTAATCTTAGTTCAACGGAGCCATTTACTTCGGAATCGCATATGGGAGATTTTTTGACGTTGTTGCATTAGTATTTCGTCCAGTTTCCGAGGAGTCTCATAAAAAATAATAAGCTCGGTGATTATAGTAGGCTGTGCTTGTGCCCGCATGCCCGATGGAGATCTCCGGCCACTTTCTCGACCATTACCCGGCGCGGGGTGCGTGCCTCGTCGAACGTGATTTTTTTAATCAATTCCGACTTAGTCTTGCAGCATCTTAAACTTGTGTAATGTTTTTCTATGTAAATATCCTGAATGTGCATTACTATTCTTCAAACACGCCGCTCGTTTAATAGTTATTATGTTCGAATAAAACAAATGCAATTTTCATGTCTATTATTCAATTTTTAATATTGATGTTTGGGCGGAAACCTGGTTTATATTACGAAGAAAAAACTAACAATGTTTAGAGTATATTTTTACAGTATTTAATTATTCAAATAATTCCATCAGTTGGACAATAAATCTTAACATCATTATCGGTAGTAAAACGAACGAGTATAAAATATGTATTGATTTGTATCAAAGTAATAAAATATATGACATTAACTAATACGTTTGGCGAGGCGGTCCGTCGGTCTCTCGAGTCTGTTGGAAAGCGTCACGCCCATTCCCTCAGTCATTGCGCAAAAATTTCATATTATGTCCCCTCGTACGATTCAACCTTTGACAGTTATAGAAGGTTTTGATGTTTTGCGCCGACGCCGTAAAACATATTTTATGTTCGGACGCAGCCTCGCAATTCTGTTGAGAGACGTTTTCAAACTTTTAAAAGGGGAGACACACCACCGAGCGTAAAGCTCGCCTTTGTCCGATTCATGTGCTAAAACGTAGAAAGTTTTCTTGTTGCACTTTTACTATTTATTTATTCTGCGGGCGGAGCGGCAATAAACAAGATGACTTCAAATATTTTAGTTTAAATAATTCAATTACATTTTCATCCGGATCATGTATTCTCAGAAGTTGCTTATTTGTGTTGCTCGCGCGTGTTATTAGAAAATGTACAATATCAAATGTGTAACATGTATTATCACATTGAATTACGGTGAGTTAACACTTTGGAATTACGTCAGACAAGGATAAGCCAAGGTTTATGGTCAGTGAATCATTAGGTCAATTCGTGTCGTTGACAATTTAATGTATGTTAAGTAAATACGGCGTTGCGAGCGTGCAAAATGTATCTGGTGTGAACAGTCGGCGCGGCGGCCGAGCCCGCGTTTTCCTTTAGTTTTTTAGTCTGTGGCCATTGTGCGTGGAGCGTCACCAGGCTCTATCGAAAGCGTTCGAGATCAAACAATGCTCGTGTATAATTGTTACCGCGAAAAACGTCAACAGTCGCGTACATGATGCGATGTTTCCATCATGGGGTTTCCCCAAGCGACGTTCGTTTTCAGTAATGGCTCGTTTCCGAATAATCCTTACATAATATATGTTTAAGTTCAAATATATGTAAATATTAGACTTAAATAAATATTGTACTTCATATTTTTCCGTATCTGACTTAGAGGGCACTTACTAATTTTATTAATAAACTAGCGGAGATAAAAGAAATATTAATAATGCTATCGATATAATTGAGATCGATCGGCAGTAATTAATCGATACCATAAAAAGCTAAGGTACGAAACTTACTCGGCATGGAAAGCTAAGTGTATCGTATGACAAATCATGTCGACGAGTTTCATAGAAGTATGCGTTTGATCGGTCGCCGACGGTCGTGTGTTTTTCATACTCACACGAAATGCTTCGCGGGCTGTATGCATTGTGCGCTTCCAAAAACGATCGTCGATATAACTTGCACTTTTTATATAATTGTGTTGGTGTCGGACCGTACTGTTGTAGCGGTTTATGCCGGGATTTCTCTATTTACGAGGATTGTCTATGCATCGCAATGAAATGGCAGTAATACGGCTTATATTATAATTATCACTTTATATTACGTTATAACGTTTTATGTTTATTTACATAAAGATAGTGTTTTTATCTATGCCAATAATTTACAAAAACTTTCCTGTATTGGTCACAGAAAACTATTAAATACTGTTAATTTAACCGCACCTTTTGATCAACTTGCATAAAATATAAATCATAAGTAATGTTACGCATAATAAAAACAAAAAAAAAGTTTACAAACTACCCGCACGGAAAGTCGCATGGTTGTACACTTGTTTACTTTTAATGAATGAGAACACTATCGATATTTACCTGTTCCATATTTAAATTACAATAAAAAAAAAACACACACCAGTTAAATAGACATCCATGAACAATGCATTGATGTAGCTCCTTCGGGCAAGTCCATATTCATCCGTACAACAATATCCCGGTTGACGATTTATTGTCGATCTACTTCGGATACAAAACACTGGCCGAATGCACTCGCGAAACTGCCGAACTTTTTTTTTGTACTGGCGCACCACAATAGTAATGTTTAAAATTGGAACCACTAGTGAAGTTAATTCGCACTCGGTGAGGTTGCCGGCGTGTGCCACCGGTGTGGTGTGGGGAGCGAGTGTGCGACACCGGCGCGCGATCAGCCTCCGCTCGTTGAATGGGCACCGAAATGCGGCACCGTACATGAAATAGCCCGTCAAACTATGCGAAAACCCTTACCGCGGAAAGAGAACTTCTACCCTTGCGGAGACTTCCTTAGCTTTATTTTTTTTGTATTTTTTTATGAACTTTCACTTTTTTGTCATAATGATTTTTATGCTTTTGAATAAATTGCATCATGCTTGGTGACGGTTTTGTAAGTGTGGTGAAATCGGCGACCGAACGCACTATCTAATGCAAATGTGTAATAGAACTGATAAGTTTTGATTAATAGCGAATATTATAAAAAAAATAAAAAAATCAGTCATTATGGTTGATTCACTAGATTTACATTCTATCATAGTTAATAGAAACATATTAATTTTTTTATATAAAACGTCGTCTCCGCGGACGCCCCTTTCCCCATCTTGTGCAAGTGATTCGGTTATACATCGGCGGTGATTCATCGATGAGTCTATCCTAAAGTGAGTTTTTATCGGGCGTTAGTACTTAGTCGCGGCGGCGATGTGTTCGCGACCACGTGTCACAGCACTACACACGCCGACTTCGATCACTTATATATTAATACATTAATGTATTCCACAATTTGCGCGGCGACGCGTTTTTTCATTGAGATCGAGAGGTAATCGATCATGACATAATTTGTAGGTAAACGTAATTGATTGATCAATCGATCTATTGTGTTCGATTGTGGGTGGTAATAAAATTATTCTTATTTTTAGTTATGGTACGGGCCTTTCTTTATTGAAGGCGAATAATGACATCGTTATAGGATTGGCATCTATTGCCCAATTTGACCTTTTTTATAAACCTACATGACTAATACGCAGCATGAAATTACTATTAATTAAACAAAAATCGCACTAATTTATTAACTTATGTAAATGACGCCTAGATTTGGCGTTTGTTCAACACATAAACAACTTTCATTTTCTTTTTTACACGCTGACATGTCATTTGTTCACAAACAAACAGTGAAAGAGACCGAGGACGACGGTAAACTTTGTCTGGCCCAAAAAAAATCTGAGAAAGGTACTCATTGACACATTTCAACAATATTACGGATGCGAGCGGCTCCGAGCTTCAGTTTGTAACTTTGGTTGTGACAACTTTGGGAGCCGCAAATGTAAGTTTGTTAGGAATAACAAATTGACATAGATCGGGCAAATCTTCATCCCGCTGGGGTCGGCAACAGTAACATGGTACATATCGTTTAGCGCAGTGCTGGCTGTACTTCCAGTGGTCCCGGGCTATAGCATGTGGTCTGTGGTTACAGTACGAGCGGACATCTCGTGTTTACTTTGACACGTTTTTTTGTCCCGCAGCTAACAAGCCGATGCCATTGTGCCGGCCGCTTAGTGATAGTGTCAATAACGTGTTATTATGTTTATGATTAATAATATACTTCCCGAGACTCGCTTTGTATGCTTTTTGTTCTTGTTTTTGTTTGGAAACAATTCTATTTTCAGTGAGTTATGATGGACACTTTAAGGATTTCACCGCAATTAAATATGCAACTGAATATGTAAAATATTTTGTATACAACAATAATGTTTATTTGGAAGTAAAATATATTATTATGTGTGATTTATGTACGCGATGTAACGTTTAAAGCGACTTGACAATCGGCACTAACAATCGTTTTTGCATTCATCTTGCTGAGATTCCCACAGCTTGGTGACATAATGACATGGCTTTCATCAATTAGCGCTGTCGTTAGCGTTTTTATATTAAAATGGAGTCTCAATTAGATGTAAGTGGAGGCTTTTCCTGCGGCCGTCTCATCGTGTGAGTCACGGATTTTCCGAATTTTCGCAATGGGAAACACGGCCTCGAATCATGTACAATGACGGGCGAAAAAACGCCCGCGTTTACGTTTTTGTAACTTTAGATAAATGTATTTAAACGACTTTAAATTATTTTCTACTGTTTTTCAAGTTTACAATTGTTTTGTTATCATTGAAGTTGTTTAGTTTAAAATTTATAAAAGTTAATTAGTTAAAATTCAGTTTATGCTTCTGAAATCCTATTACCTCGACATATTCAATTCAATATTAGAGGTATCGATACCGTAGATCTATTCAATTTAAGTCTCGCAACAATGCTTACATTGATATTGATGGAATGTGTGATGCATTGCCCAAATTAAAAATAAGGATTAAAATCTGCGGAGAGTCTTGTATTTTTTAAATATAAATATGTCAATGTAAGCGGTGCTTTAGGCCCGCAGTGTAAATCTGAAAACCTACAAAAGCTCCGGTGTCGCGTCACAAATGAGTCCGCACTCCGCATCTATTACTCATGGCCCGTAGAAAGCATGCTCGTTATATCCGCGTAACTTCGCCCGATTCGTCACGCATTCAAATACTGAATTATTCTGTGCTACGAAATCTATCTGAATATTAAAGAGTGTTTCGTTTCTAGCATTATTAAATAAAACAATAAATTTAGAAAGTTTCCGAACGTTGCACATGCTGTACATGACTTTATATAATTTTTCACGGTTTTCGTTGTTGAATATTTATGAATAAATTATATACAACGTTCGTTTATTGCGTTGTTTCATGTACATAATTGGATTTTACGTGAGATTTTTCGTGTCATGTCCAGAAAGCAAAGCTCGTAAGGAATGTCGCAAATTCTTCAGCCAACACAGTTTCGTCAGCTAATTTAAGTTTACCGTAAACTCAAATAGGTAAGCTTCCGCGACAGAGTCGGACTGCGGCGGGCAGCGCATTGCCAATACGCGGGATGTCATTGTTCACGAGCCACAATATAAATCACCACACGCGCACAATTCGAGAAAGCCTCACCGTACCCTTAACCCCTTTTGTGCCACAGTATAAAAATTACCACTATTTTATCAAGCAAACTCCTCAGTATCCGAACGTTATTGAATGGTTGCGTCTACTCTGTGGTAACAAAAGTGAATAAGGCAATTTACTCGGCGTATAGTTTGTCATAATCTATGCGGTTCCAGGGTTAAGTTTAAGTTATGCGTAAAGCTATTGCTCGTTTCGGTCGGGAGTTTGTTTTATTTCCTTAGTCTGTTTTGTGTAAAATATATTAGTTGTATGGATTTCTGGTTATCGAATTTTGCATTCAATGATTCGCATACATAATAAAATTATGACGTATGAATTGTTGAGAGGTTGCCCAAAATCTAACGAGTAATACGCGAATTAGGTTATCGATTTTATTGATGAAATAATCAATACTAGACTATTGACCTTACATAGTTATTTAATCATAAGACTGTGACGTTTTGATTTTCAATCTTGTATTTTTATAGACTGTAATATTTTCACTGATTAGGCGATAATTTTAGTTTTATGATGTCATTCGTTTATTGTATTTTAATCTACGGTTCTTTTTTTAGAACGCCGTTTTGTCGTGATTTTAATTTAGTAATTATTTATTAATTGATGACAAAAGAATTTTGATCATACAGCTTAGATCTATTCTCATTAATTTTTGTGATGAGAAATGGATTTAAGAATGTCAATTATTATTTACTTTTTCCTGCTGTATAACTTTTTTACTCTGTGATAGTTTGTTTATTGATGAATATCTTTTTACATCACTTGTGTTACTAATAATGATTAGTAATGATTATGATGGTCACTTGAATTACGTATAGTTGTAGCCTGATTTTTATCGGTTATTTTCTAAGATATATTTATATTAGATAACTTTTATTATTGTAATTTATTGATATGGCATATGTAGAATGACTCTTAATATTGCAAAATTTTAATAAATAGGATAAAGAAGGATAAAAAATGAAAAATTTTTTTTTTACTATTTTCTGAATAAATTAAGAAGTAAGTAATCAGTTATCGCAGTTTCTTTCAGATGGTAAAACGACTCAGTTAATGTTTTATCGAGTTTATTTACACATCGAGTGTTTGTTTTTAAATTAAATTATATACAAACAGTTGCGGCCGGTGAAGAGGAAAATGTGACCAAACAATACGCCTCCGTTCCAGTGTACGGCAATAAACACAAAATGATGTAATTTAATTCCTTGGATTGAACTGTGTAGATTTTCTTCAATGATTCACTATTATTTAATCCGAATGACCGATTTACGCTGTTTGTGGTTGACATTTGTATTCATTATAATTTTTATGAATGAAAATTAGTAAATAAAAATATTTGCTAAAATAAAAAAAAATAAAAAACTTACCGTAACCACTAGCCATCTTGGAGGAACATCCGTTGCAGGTGCAGTTGTCAAACATTATGTTAAATTTAAATTATCACAGAAATAAAATCTTTGGTATAGCCACTTAGCTCACTAGTTCACTAACACGGTTGTTTGTTGTCAATAGATATTTTAATTCCGGTGTACGGTAGTTCGTGTCAGGCGGATACGTTCAGTACGCCGCGTTACGTGTAATGTGTGTCCTGAACGGATTTCCACGGCTTTTATGTGGCCGCCGGTCCCGATAAAGGGTGCAAAAAACCGATTGTTTGGCTTAGAGGGCCCGACATGCTCTATTACGTCACGAATGCGACGTCGGGCGCTATTGGGACGTAAACGAACAGATGCTCTTACGCAATCGACTGTTCAAATAAATACATGTGTTTCAGTACCGGATCCTTATATGTGAAAATGCGTATCCCGATCGGCGGTTGTTGTTGCAATTTTTTTTACTTTGTTTTTTATAAATGGGAATCTGCGTGTTGCCAGTTCGCGGGTGGTAGATTTGAAATTGGAATAAAATAATTTTGTATTTGTCGAGTAATAAAATAAAGGAAACGATATATGTTCATTTATAATATTATAATAGATATGAAAAAAATAATTAATAGGTTTGGTAATTTAAAAATTCATCTCGGGTTTTACAGGTACTATTTTTATTACAAACTCGTTTCAAGATATTAAAATAAATTAATAATGCAGTTAAACAATATATTTAATTTTCATGTGCCTACTTTTTCCGAAATAGTATAGTGGTAACAAGATTATAATTATTATTCATTAATAAAAGTACTATAATTTTAAATTGTGCTATAATTTACTCTGCAGTATTTTACTATTATAATTATTTAAGGCCTTAAGTAAAATTTAACATAAAACAAAATTTGAGCTAAAAAATATAGATTGTCAGTTAAATAAAACCGTTTAAAAATTTAATAACGATTACGCATAGACAAATTGATATTTTATGTACTACGCACATGTGAATAGACAACCGTGCGTTTTTTCGCACATCGCCATGTACGGCGTGGATTTTAAATTTGGAATCCGCCATATTTGAGTCCTATTTCAGCATCGCATCTCCCCGTCCCACTGTCGCGAGAGTCCGCCTCTCGGCCTCAATTCCTAAATAGTCCCGTTCGATTGGTCGCCTCCGCCAATATAATCGCCTATAGAACACAAGTTATTTTAACTTTACTACACATGTGTTCGACGCGCCGGGGGTTGCAACTTCACAGAATAAGGCCGAATATGATTAATTGCATTTATTTCGCGGAATAAAAATTAGGTGAATTTATTTTCTCAATTGCTTCTACACGTGGCTTTGTGTATAAAGGTTTTTATATCGTAAATAAATGAGGATCCTAAATAGTGCTTTCAGAGCGTTTGAGGATGGTTCAGTATAAAGAATATTAAGCATTTGATGGAGAATTTACCTGAAAGTACGCAAGGTGTACAATATGATGTGAAAATGTAACAAAGCTACATATTATCCATTTATGTTGGTGAAGTAGATATTATAAGATGAAATATAGAATATTATATCTATTATATTCTGCAAGTAGGTGTGCAATTTTAATGAAACATTTGAAAATCGATAAAGCTATTGCGGGGTCAACAAAGATATGAGTTTGTGTGTAGCGGCCCAAGGTCATTAACTCTTGCGTACATATGTCGACGATGAGCGATAAACCTCTTATCAATGCATTGAACACGCTGTCTTGCAAACTATAATATCTCTACCTACCTCGTCGGGGATATAAAGGGTGATCATAAGCTCATCTACCTACCATATAACATTGCGCTTACCTTCAGGTGCCGTGTAGTCACCTATTTATAAAAACAATAGAATATCGAATACATCTGCTTACGTTCAAACATATCACACAATGCCGACACACTTTCATGTTATTAGTGAACGTTTTATAAGTAGGTTATGTTTGTAAATTGTATAGTTTATGTTTATTTATTATTTTCTTTTCAGATGGATCCTCTGATCACTCAGATGGATTGCTTGGGAATATCGTGACTAAAGAAAATGTTTACGCATGCAAATGTAAAACACCTGAGGGACACGATAAATAAAATCTCCTGCTTTCTGATGTCCATTAGAGAAGACAAGTATGTTACTGTAAGGCTGAGTCCATACGTGTGACTCTGTAAGAGTTCAGTGTCACACAAAGTCCTAAGCTCCCAGAAACGTCCTTGTCTAATATAACAGGCAACATAAATAAGCAGAGATTTTTATTTATTTTTATTTTATACTAAAAAAAATTAAATATGGAGACTTCATTCTCGAGGCATTATCTACCGGTTGACTCTACGGTGATGTTGAGATTTAAAGCGGCATTTTTAGTCACTCAACAAAACCGCATAAATGTTTGTCTATAGAAATATATTTTTTGTCTTTATGAGCAAATCGAATCCGAGAGCTGTTGTTGAACCGCCATAATATTCAAAAAGGTAGGCTAAAGTATACGAAATGCATATGAAGCTCTCACAAAAGTCCGCTCCATCATTTAATTAAAAGGATAGCTGATGCTGGCGTCGAAAATTATTCCTATCGTGAGACAATCACGATCTTTGAGTATTTTGAATAGAATCTCTATTGACCGTCCAGGGATTGAACGTAAATCCAAACGTTTAACAATGCACATACATATGTATATACCAAGTAAATATAAAAAATTACTTCACTTAAAGGAAAAATACAGAATTTTGATAAGCACTCCATTTCGGCAGACATCAAAGCGAAACTGGACGAAAAAGGCCACAAATACTTTCCTGTTAATTATAACAATATATAAGACCTATATGTATAACTAAGGAAACATTAATTTGTAATGTTGATGCATGTATGAATACGTTTCATGTATTTACGTGGAATCATTATCAATATTTACATAATGGTTATTTCCCGATTTATTAGTAAGAAATAGGGAACCTACGTGACAGAAGACAGGGACTTAGATATGTACAGGAATGGTAACTAAAATAATATTGTTGAGAACGGACTTCCTCTAATATTTAGAAGATTTAGGCTTGAACTCACCGCATTGGCCTATTGCGGTTTAGTAACTTAATAACTTGTGAATACACAAACTCTAAACTCGAGCATGGGAGATTAGGTTAGCTATTTGAATTTTTATTGCATAGGTCCGGCAAACGAGCAAACAGGTCACCTGATGGTAAGTGATCACTGCCGCCCATGAACATCCACAACGCCGGAGCATGGATGTGTTGCCGGGCCAATTGGAAGGGGAGCGGGAAGGAAAAAGGATGGGAAGAGGAAAGGGGTATTGGGCATTCGGCAATCTCACTCACAGAACGAGACGCGACAGCGAAAGCGAATGCACTAGGATGCGATTAAAATTGGTTAAAAGTATACTGCTAAAGGGGCTGATGACAGGCGGGCAGCCTGTCGTAAATTTATAAGAAAAATAATTCTGAAAACCGGCTGAAAAGTTCTGGTGCGACTGCATTCAAGCATGGAACAACTACAGACAAAATAGAGTATTTTTAGTGCCTAGTTACATTGTATAAAAATATTACGCATTATTTACTTTTTATTTTGTTGTTTAATCTATGTGAAGTCTGATAGTTTTTTATATTTTCGCGAATGCTACAAATTAAAATAATGTGTCAACTCTATCAGGCCTAAAATTGCTAACAAAATTAAATTTAATTCTGAATATTTATGTCAGACTTTCATAGAAAGTTTTCAAGCAATAACCGTACGTAAATACAATAACCTCACGACAAGTACATGAAGGCTGCCAGGCGACATCCTCGCATTGTTTCAAACGTAGTTGTAGTCGTGAAATGTACTTACAGTGTTACAGATACGAACAAAAGGGATCATGTGATCATGATGATGATGATGATCATGCGCATCTCAATGTCAGTGAAAATGTTTCACTTACTTACGACTTAAGAATAAACAAGGCGGATTCATTTAAGGATGATATTGAATTTCTTCAGAGTTTGGAAATTGTTGCCAGCCATGGACAATTTAAAAGTAAAACTAAAAAGAAAAAAAACACATAAAGCACAGTTCTGTCACGATATAAATTAATAATAATACACATCCAATTAGAAAAAGCTTAGTAATAGTTGGATGTGATTTTTCTAATAGTAGGAGATCCCGTCTAGCGACCTTCAAGAACAAAATAAAAATATAAAATCATAATGATATTTCCTTTCTAATTCAGCATCAATTATAATTAATTAATACGTTTAATTAGCTACAACTGTAAGACGCATAAAGCAATAAAAAAGACAACAGATTCAGGAGAACTTAGTTTTGAATCTTTAATAGTAACTCTATCATTCTACAATTGGAATCGAAATTCCATGGAACATTTCAGTGGCTCTTTATATACCAAACACGAATAAAACACTAATTATTTACATGATTTCTGTACTGGGGAAAATACCAACCCGCGCTGAATGAGGTGAGGTTACGCATAACCCCTTCATAGAGGAGAGCTTTGTTTTCAGTGGCACATAAATTGGAGGTAAAACCACAATAAGGTGATGTACTACTGGATTTTTTTATTTGCCTCAGCAGACAGACGAGTATGCGGCCCGACTGACGCTAAGCGGTCACCGCCGCTCATGGACCTTCGCAGTGCCAGGGTTCCAGCACAACAACCGTAACCGTATCGCTTTAAGACTCGCTTAAAGAAGGACATATCATAGCGCTCCGGGAACACCGAAGCAGGGAGTTCATTGCAGAGCTTGCACGTGTGTGATAAAAAAGAACGCTGATAAAGTACCATCCGGGAACGGATAGTTTCCAGGTGGTAGGAATGAACTCTACTGCGATGTCGGGTGGTGCAATAATATACTGGAATTACGTAATTAGGAAATATACAGGCAAGAATTACACTTGTATTAGGATGGAGGTGCGTTGTGGCCTGTTAATAAACGATCCAGACGCGCGTGCCAACATGTTAACGGTGGCCGCGGGTTCAAATCCCAGGGTACACCTCTGACTTTTCGGAGTCATGTGTGTTATGATAGTCAATCACTACTGTAACGGTAAAGGAAAACATCGTGAGGAAACCTGCATACCATACCGATTTGCAAGATTTTTTATGGTATGTTAAGCCCATCAACCCGCACTAGGTGGCCTAGCCCCTCTCAATCGTACTCTCGATTGTAGAGGAAGCCCGTGCCCTGCAGTGCGACGTATATAGGCTAATGCAGTACAATACAGCATTACGATTGTTATATTATAAAATAATATACGTTTTATGACGGCATTGAGGAAACTATAAATTATTAATGTGATTTATTAAAACCACTATAGTTGCATAGATAATGCAAATAATTATGATTTAATATTAGTCTGATGATTTATGCGTTTAGTATTTTTATAATATTATAAAAGACAATTTTATATAAAATTAGGAGTAAAGCTTTCAGCTGAAATACGTTAATACATAAGCTCACGGCACCTTCCCAGAAGGCGTAGGCAGAGCTGCATTTCGCCTTCGCCTTGTGTATAATTGATATAAATAGTGATTACTAAACTTAAATATGTTATCGTCAGTTATTAAAAGATATTTTTTCACTATATATTACACTGAAATTTATGAAGTAATGTACATAAATGCTGACAGTTCAGAGTGGTAGGGCGGATATTTTATTTCTTTCGCATTTAACCAGAACAAGCATCCTGCGGCCATGACAACTAATATGGATAATGGTATCTTCGGTTTACGCGAATGTTACACATTCAAATAAAACGAATTCTTACGGGTTTTATCAAAAACAAATATAAAAAAAAAATGTAAAAAAAAATATATAAAAATTAAATCAAATTCGCGATAAAATCCGTAAGCATTCGTTTTATTTCAACTAATATGGAATAATTTCAGCATAAATTCTATACAAATGAGGATAATGACGACGCCGCGATAAACCGACTGAAGTCCGCTGTGTCGTCACTTCTCGATGACGGAACAATGGAAATATCAAAACGCATTCATGACGACGCGCCGCGGGATTACTCCCATTATAAATAGCATAAAAATACCCTTTCTCACAGTACAATCGACACGCAACATTCAATGAATTCAGTAACCATTGCTCCTATTTAAACATCCTGATGCATACCATTACTTGGAACAGCCGACGTGAATTAGAAAACCCCGTGCAATGATTGTTTATGCAAATTCTTCGCTCTATAGTGTGAGGTCACTTCCAAATGGACACTGTTATGCAGAAACAAGTCAAGTCACAAGTCGTTAAAGAGTTGAGCATACAACACTCATTTTCACCTAGGCCATAATAAAAATAATGTGGATAGATAGTCGTGGATAGACAGATAAACGTAAATTATGTAATGTAAGATTTTCCTAGCGACATTGTGTCTATTTTGTATTGAACTTGTGCTATGTCATAGTAATTTAACAATATAAAACATGTGTATGTGTGTGCATGTTGAGTGTATGAGGGCGTGTAATTTGTGCTAATGAGAGTTTGATATAATTGCTCTATAAGTTTCTAATTCGGTATTTACATCTAACAGTTACTTACTATTTTACGAATTGGGAAGACTAGCGGTTAATTTTTTTAGGATCCTACCACCGTCGCAGATCCAAACGACTTTATTCATAGACAGTTTAAAACCTATTTCAGTTATTGAATGTGCTTAAAACTTATCCTCTCGTTAAAAAGATGATGTATAAATTAGGGCTGGATATTTTCTGCACAACAATGTTCAATTGTTCTGAACTCTCGTTCCGTCAAACATTCGTTTCGTCACGTCATCTACATCCGTATAGGATATGGCAAAAATTGTTCCGAGTAATCTATTTTTACTTAACAAACCCACAATCTGTAATGCATTTGACATAATTACCCGTGCACAGTTAAGCGGTCATCAACGTAGTATCTACTAGTCATTCATTATTTTAATGTAAATAATATATAAATATTACTAGTTATAATATACTCCAAATCCTATATAGACGTATATTTTCTATCGTAGCGGATATTAGAAACTTCGTAGAGATTTCCACCGACGCCCAAATCCGAAACAGATATTTTTTGACACAATGATTTAAGCGACTGTGGAAATCTTGGACGTTTTGTGGCAATATAAAAAGTTATACAATGTACTGATTGGTTACGATTGATTCATTGTATTTTTCAAAGGGATAAAATTAATTTACAAACGTAATTTCTAAACCAGACAGGTCGACCCTCCCAAGTACTTTAAGGGCTCATGATTCATCAATGTAAGGCAGTACCGACGGCAATCATTCGCGCAACGCTTTTAAGTATTCACTGACGCATCCTAATCCTTTTCTTTACTACCGAAATTATTTATTAATATTTTTATGACAAAATTTAATTCAATTTAAATTATTTTATGCGAATTTAATTTAATTTAATTAAAAAATAAAATAATAAAGTATAATTTCTAACAACCTTGCCAGTTCCCACATACCTCTCTCACGCGGTGTATGATTGCCAAAAGCCTTCGATGACTAACTACGATTTTTTGAGAGGCCTGTTCTCGGAATATCTTGGCAGGTACCGAAACTTTAGAGGAAATGCCATATCGCATCGTCGGCAGATTGCTATCTAAACGTAGTGTAAGTTTTCAGAGACTAGTCATATAAAATATGACCTATAAAATATATGATCGGAAATATACAGCATATTTCTGTAATGCAGTCATTTTTATGTACGTCTATTGCTAAAAAACATATACACTGTAATGGTGCTCGCACGATTTAT
Organism: Theretra japonica; assembly: GCA_033459515.1. Classification (NCBI taxonomy): domain Eukaryota; kingdom Metazoa; phylum Arthropoda; class Insecta; order Lepidoptera; family Sphingidae; genus Theretra; species Theretra japonica. The sequence goes on from CM065949.1 coordinate 10,328,607, forward strand.
TTGATGTCATTGAATTAAACCATATATATAAATAATTTATTATAACTGTACTGAAGCCGTTAGAGTTAAATAAAATCATAATTTGATCGTTAAGAGCTATATTTCTTGTATTGACAAAAAATAACTAACGAAATAATTGCGTGTATATGTGAGATTAATTTATATATTTATGAAATATAAAATAATATATTTATGAAATACTATATTTTCCGAAATTAAGGTAAATAATTGAAATTTTCTGCGAATGATTTCACAGCAATTACAATGAAGCATGTAAGTTACCAGTTGGAAACTCAACACCACTCTCTAAGAAAAATTCCATCCTGCGAATGCTTTTGGCAGATGATTTAACTAATCCTTAAAAATAATAAAAAATATATAATCCAATGAATGATCAAACAAAACAAAAAAATAATGATATAAAACAAAATAATGATATCATTCGTAGGTTTATGTTTTTCCCGTAAAGAGTACATAGGCCTTATAATATTCGGAGAACTCGCAAGTACTACGCACCTTCTATTTCTAGTAATTCACATTTCCTATTTATAAAACGCAAACAATGTGTATATTAAAATTAAAATTCAATGAAACCGCAGAAACGTCATGGAATATACATAATATTATGTACGTGGAGTTGCGAGTGCTTTTGTTGTGGCACATTGTGGGGACTGGACCTTTTTGCCGTGTAATTGATTGTCTATTCATCCATCCATCCATCCATCAGCCAAAGGAAGTCCACTGCTGAACATAGGCCTCTCCCAATGATTTCCACAGTGACCTGTTGGAGGCAGCCTGCATCCAGCGACGTCCCGCGACCTTGGCAAGATTGATTGTCTATTATGTCAAGATAAAAGTGATTGCCTCACAACTCCAATAGGTTGCTATCCACACGCTATGTGTGCGCGTAGCTTTGCATCTGAAGATGTTTAAGAATTTTGATCTCATGTACGCAGCTTTATGACGTTAAAATTGCTACAGCGTGATATTAAAATTAAGAAATCAATTGTAATTAACAATCATTTATTTAAATTTTAAATTTTTGATAAGGCACTGTCGAATATTGTTTTGCATAATCTGTGTGTAATTTCAGTTAGTTTTATTAAACACGAAATTAATCTTAGCGTAAATACACTAACAAGAATCAGGGTTAAATTATGGAATCAAAAGTTTTTTTTTAATACTCATTAGCTACAGAAATTCCACTGCTGAATATAGGCCTACAAGAATTACTACAGTGACATAATATACACGATCGTCTGTCCGACTTTTGTACGGACGTCCGTAGTTGCTTTAGCCGTTATACGAGTATGACCTCCAATAGTGCACTTTTCAGGCCTATCCGCCCTCGGTTTTACGTTTTATGTGCGCTGCCTATTGCCTCTTTAATTTGCTAATCCTTTGTATTAATATTTATAGCGAGTATTAGCTAAATCATTTCATTTACTTTCTTTATTTGACTAGCGACCACACTTTAGAGTACATACCTATGTTTTAAGAGAATGAATGTGTAAACTTTCATCATTATCATCATCATCAGCCCGTTGCAGTTCACGGCTGGACATAGGCCTCTCCCATGGTACGCCACAGAGCCCGGTCTGCTGCTTTATGCATCCAGTTGCTGCCGGCCCTCTTGTGCAAGTCGTCCCGCCATCTGGCCATAGGACGCCCCACGCTACGTTTGCCAAGACGCGGTATGTAAACGTATAAACCTTCATTTAGTCAATATTATGTTAGGATTCCCTAGCCAACAAGACATAAGGAAATAAACTCCTTTTATACTAATAATTAATAACACAATGTGTAACTATGGTAGGTGTCCAAGGTTGACGAGAAACCGTGGGAGCGATGATCCGTATTCAAATCAATCGCTGAAAAAAAAAGGTTATTAGAAAAAGCTTTCCAGTTTTTCCGGTAGTGTGAGAGTTATTGCGACTATCGTGTCACGTTCAAAGGAACTAGATTAGAATAATTGTTACAAATGTTACTAAGTGTACTCGATTCGCACTCGTAATCAAGGTTTAGTCGATTTGTTTTTTTTTTAACTAGACAATTATGTTATTGTTCTTAGGCATAAAAAGCCTATATCCATTTGTCCTGAACTTTGTTTCACCTATTTTTATAAATCGCCCGCACTTTTCCTTATAATGTAGGGATCGATTTCTGTAAAACATGGCCTTAATTAACAGATAGGTATATCACGTAACACAAAATAATTGTTATCCCTATGCACCACATTTGGAGTTGAAATAACCGTCAATTGGATTACTAGACTCACTAAAATTATTTTTCGTATTTCAGTCGCTGGATGTTTTTGCTTACTAAACTCCTTTCGTTAACATCTAATGTGGTGCTCTATAAGCATTTGAGGGAGGCCCCTGATAATATTTTTTAAAAATAATTTTATTTTAAATACTCGATATCGATACATTTTATTCGAAACATTTCCAATCGAATACAAATAGTAATTCAACAAGTGGAACAGAGGTGCTTTTATATTCAAATTAGTCTTTGTCCATAGGTAAATCGCGATTGTTAGATGTCCTGTTATTATTTCATCTGTTAATGACTAAGCTAATTTTATTGGACCAGTGTGTTTTTGCTTTGAGGACAAACAGGTAAAATAATTGGTTCATGCAAATTCCCATAATTGACTTGGAACGCACTTTGTTCAAAGTTTACGTTATTCTGCAGGAATAATATACAATCATAAGATATAAGTTAATATTATACATACACAGCCTTTGCGAAGCAGTTGGTGACAACAGCAGTTAAACGAGACACTGCGACTGCCATATCTTCCCTCAAACAAAATAAATAATAAATCCAACAGTCACATACATAGTCTTGACTCCACACTACGATCGAGTCTTGTGTCGTGGGTATCAGAGACTATTAGAGACTTTTCAGGATCACAAAAACCCAGACCTGAAACAAATACTTGTGGATCGCAAATATATAAAATATTTGTCTTGGTGCCGGGATGAAACCTCTCTTCATAACTGACGTCTAACCATATATTATGTTTGTGTGATCCACAATGAGTTAATTGCTTCGTATTTTTATTCATTTCAACTTATCTTGAGTGTCCTTAGTTGTAAGATAATTGTTTCACGCAATATATTTCAAACCAGCGTTTGTAATCCAAACAATATTGACCCAAGAACGTAATTACGTCGCACTGCAAACACGGGCCTCCTGTATAACCAAAATGAGTTAGGCCGTAGTCCAACAAGTAGGCTTAGTGCGAGTTAGCAGGAAAAGTACCCTGTAGTAATGTATTTATTTCTTATTCAGACTAAGAAATATCAGCCCGCTAATAGAATTCTAGCAGTACCGCGGAGGTGACAGTAAGGCGGAATAAAATTTCCATTAGCCCCGTGCAGTATTAGACATAGGATGGCGATGTCACAATCATCTCCTTTCACATAGCTGATAGTTGCGATGTCTTACATAAATAACATGTCGGCAGAGCATAGAAAAACGTTCATTCCGACGTTAATGATTGTCAACTGTAAATGTATACTGTATAGTGAACTATCCAGTATTTCCTGTTGAGTTACGCAAAATCGCTCTCAGCAAACGAATTCCATTTTGCGATCTTTTTCCCATTGTGATCAGCAAATCGATTCTCGGATGTTCGTTTGCTTTGTTTATGTAATTGTGTAATTGTTTATTCAATTATCGGTGCGGCTTGCGTTTATTATGTGCTAATGTGAAGTAATGTTTAAAATGTTTTGTGCTAAAATTAATGTTTGTGTTCCGTCGTATTTTATGCGTTCGCGTATATTTGATTTGGAATGTTGACAATTATTTTGCGCATTGCTATGTAGGCTTCTAACATAGATATCAGAATACAATGGTTAATCTATGTTCGTAATGTGTCGGGTTGAAAAACTGTGAAGTTTATATTGAGAAAGAGATTAGGAGATTATTAACGCTTTTCATTATATGGTGCCAATGTTTACCAAAGCTGCCTTATAAGTGAATGATGTATCTATCATGAAAATACTTTGTAGACGTAAAAGTCTTTGTTAAAAATAAATCACAGGTAATACTTGATAGTATATAATTTTATAAGTGCGTGGTGGCCTGTTGGTAACAGAACAGACGCGGGTGCCTACATGTTCACGGCGGTCGCGGGTTCTTATCCTAGGGCACACCTCTGACTTTTCGGAATCATGTGTGTATTGATAGTCTATCATCACGCACTATAACGGTGAAGGAAAGCATTGTGAGGAAACCTGCATACCATAGCGATTTGTATAAATTTCTATGGTGTTCAAAAGTCCGCCAACCCGCACTAGCCCAGTGTGGTGGACTATATGGCCTAACCACTCTCAATCGTACTCTCGATTGTAAAGGAGGCCTGTGCCCTGCAATGGAACGTTAATGGGCTGATACAGTATATAAATTTAATATATTTAACGGTAAACAGCACTCTCAGAAATATGAGGAAAGTATACACGAACCAATTGTTCTCTTATTTTCCGGCTTGTTTCGATGCAATTTTCCCATCCCTATTTCTTATTTGGCATTAAGTGATCCGCGCATCCTGTGTGGCATTGACCTCATTACCTTAACTTCGGTTCTATTTATAACTTCTCACATTGACCTTAAGAGTGTCTCGGGTCTTCGTACATATTTTCTTAGAAAAGATTGATTAAAGATAAGCTATAATGTGTAGAGGCGGGAATCAGTGATGCAACAAATCAATCGGCTTTGTGTAATCATTTTAATTAAAACAATGTTTTTCTCGGGAATAGTTTATTTTTATAAGAGGTGACGTCAAACAAGCAGTTGATCAATTTGCAAAACGGTCGGTTATCATTCGTGTGATTAATGATTACACTGAATTAACGTTAGTTTATGGGAAGGGCGTAATAATTTATGACATCGCGGAATAATGAGGACTGACATACGTCAATAGCAAATGGTACAGACGGTCAAAAGGTGAAGTGAGTACACAATTTTAGGATTCAGTTGCGGAATATACTTTTGGTTTGCGATCAGAAAGTAATTTAGCAGAAAGTTATAATCGCAGATTTAAAAATAAAATAATTACTTTAATAAATTGTCAATTATATTATTTTCAAATAGTCATTACAAACGAAAAGGGCGTGTATAGCGAACCTAGAAGGTTAGCGAGATAGCAATTAGGGAATTTACTTTTATCCAAAAAATCATCGATAAAGTACGAATTACTCGAAATTTATGTAATGCGGAAGACATATGTGCAATTATTTTGTTTACTTCATATTATCAGAAAAGTAGGTTAATACCAAAGATACTACACGTAATAAATTAATACAAATAAATCAATTAAATAATTGGCACTTCCGTAGCTGTGTAAATATTTTTGAAATTCCGACAGCATGATTGATAACGATTTATTGTCTGTTTGTTCATTAGATAATACAATTCTGAGTATGGCTATGGTATGAACATAAAAGTCCCTTGTAAACAAGAAGACGATTCAGGACATACAGATGAGGAAGATAGAGGCCTTTTATAGTTCGTTCTAGAAATACCGCACAGCACTACAGCGTGTATGAGTCCATATTAATCCTATTCGCAGATACGCAGATACTACCCACAGCTTTGAATATCTCGATCTGAAATAAAATCTCAGATCTGAATGCCTTCATCAGCGGCTAAATTCATTGCGACGTTCAATACTAAAAGAACAGAGATTTATATACGAAAAAAATATTTTATAAAAGTGTTAACTGCCATATAAAATAAAACCTAATGTTATGTTTATTAGTTGCTATCAGATATTTTGAATGTTATTTTAATTTTATTTCACCTAATTAATTATTCATTTTACGACTGAAACATTAATAACGGTCGTCAGCTTATACGGCGACAATGTATGGGTGTAATTTGTTACGCATTTCTTCTTTTTAATTAAATTAAATGTTAACATAAAGAATATTCTCACCAGCCAGATCCATTTGTAACAACTGTGTAGGTTTCATATTTATAATAGCATCTAATTTGGAAACATTTTTAGCACCTTACTAACATTAAATGACCACTCTACAACGAGAAGATAGATGTGCAAATCGATATTTATTATTATGAATCTGAAAGTCAGCTACTTCAATTTTGTTGCCGTGCGGTTGACTGAACCATGGTTTTTTAAAAGAGATGCGGAAACCTCAATACTGTGAAGATGTCTACAGTGTTAAATATAAAACGCTGATTTTCTACATGATCTACATTTATCGGTCATAACGATGAGTATTTAATTAAAACAAAAACGGTTTAGTTTTATGTTGACATATTTTGTCTTAATGCTGTATTAATTTAGATTACGTGTTTGTTTTTTTAAGATATTTAATTTTATTTTACTATAAAATTTTAACGTTCAATCTCCAATGTTATAGGAATAATTTATATCGGTGTCATTTCAGTTTTCAGTCATATTCAGGATGATGGTTTAGGTACCAGACCGTAACTCACATCATCCATCCATCCATCAGCCAAAGGAAGTCCACTGCTGAACATAAGCCTCTCCCAATGATTTCTACAGTGACCTGTTGGCAGCTTACATCCAGCTAACTCACATACTGAGAACTATTTCAGGTCCCGTAACAGGGCAACCAAAGGTGACACGCGCGCCGCCCACGTGCTTATTTCTATCGAGAATGTACTGGAGGGCAAGTTTATCACTTTACCGGGCACAAATTCTAAAACGATTATTCAAACCGAAAAACATACATAAAATTCATCGCTGGACCGGGAATTGAAGCCAGGACCTCATGATTGACACGCTTCACTTATGACAAGACCAATGATCTATACATTGTGTAGTTAGGTTATAGTCTTTCTAGACTATTAAAAATCGCCCACTGTTCGATTGACTTGATCTTTCAAAGTTATAACACCGTTTTGGGGTATAATTGCCGAGATACCGTCATACATGAGTGTATGTCTATTTTTATGAAATTCCGACACAATATGTCACGGTGTATCATCGACATCTTTAATTCATTAATCTTATGAATAAATCGGATACAAAAAATGCGATGCGTTTGTTCGTAGTGTGATGTGTTTATTTGATACAATTGTTTGTGTCGTAAGTAACTGTTCCGCGTTCTGTTATGTTGTCAAACTAAATAATGTTGTCGTTATTAGGAAAAATTATTTGATTTTTTTTTGTTGTTTAAATCAATTGCATTTTGTATGTTGTACAACGTTTCTTGCAAATTAAATTCGATAAAATTATTAATAAAACAATTATGAACATCACATGTTTCTGTGAAAAATGCCGTTGATAAACATACATTATACAATATAAACCAAAACGAAAGTTGTAAGGTCTCTTTCTATAATAGCATATTATATTATTTTCTTTAATTTAGCGTTGCTAATCCTGGAAAACTTATAACAGATGTATTTACCATAAACATAAAAATTATATTAACAAGTCTTTGATATAAAAATTCACTGTGAACTTTAGGCTCAGAGTTTGATTTTCAAGTGTGTCCAAGTCTTTCTCTCTCTTCAGCCTCAGGAAGTCCACTGAACATAGGCCTCGCCTATGGATCGCCACATAGACCTGTTGAAAGGGGCCTGCATCTAGCGACTTCCTGCAACCTTAACCAGATCGTCTGTCCACGTCCGGTTTGGAGTCTCATATAAGGCACCCGGGATTGGAATTTCTGTTTTGATGTATCAGATCTAGGCATATAAATAAACTGGGCGAACTATGAGTGGTAGAAGTGACATTTAATTCTTCATTGTTTAATTCTTCGGGGATAGCAGCGTGAGCTCAATCCGGCTGTGGTGACGTACGTGGGTGTGTCGCGTTTCGGGTATAGATAGAGAACTGGTCATGGTATGCGGATTTTGTCAGGCCTGTATAAATTGTGTCGATGGGTGTGATATAACCATCGGCCGTTGGTTACCCTGGTAACAACTTGGATTGCATTGTCGTGTCTGTATACAAAAGATGATCCATATTTTAACAAAGATACTGAGTCATTTCTTACAAAATACAAAGCTAGAACTTTTTGTCCAAAAGGCACGCGCGAAACGAATAAACCATTCCACTGATTATTTGAATAGAATTGGCTAATGTGTAAACACAAGTCAAATAGAATGTGTGATTCATTCATTACTTCATTTTAAATTGATTCACAGCAAAAAATAGGTCGTTGATCTCCATAAAAACGTCGGATTTTTAATAATTAAGAATAAATTTGTCGAAAGAAGTGTGTATATAACATAATCCTTATTTATATTGGACATGATTAATTATTTATCTCAGATAATATTTTAAAAATGTTCCAGTTATATTTTTTTTTATCATTTTGTCAGTATCACTAAAATGTAATATTTGTGTCTATTTGAGGTATTACGTCGACTTACTTTTCTATAGACCTTTTATGAATTGTAGAAGAGGATTATGGAGCGTATTGACAAGGTCAACAGCCTTCACATTCAATATTGTGATACAAAGTTATGATTTCGCTAAGCAGAAAGCGTAATCCTCAGCTCTTACAATGCGTTTACTAAGTGGATGCGCGGTACAAAATTATACTAAGGAAAACGAAAGTTTTGCACGCATGCAATTTAAATTAAAGTACTGAGAAATTATTAAAACAATCAAACTTTGAACAAGTATGTATTATATTTCTCAGAAATTCATACAATAATCAAGTACGTCAATAATCGAACTATATCCATGGAATAACATTTGACCACAACCAAATATACTCCAGGAAACACCTAAATATAATATACATTAATGCAATGCTAAATGCAGTCGTTTTCCTCCATTATTTCGGGGTAAAGCAGCGTGTGTTCCAAACATTGATTGGAATATATCAGGCTTCTAACAACACCAAACCACAATCCATTAACAAAACAAAAGCTTAAATTTTCTGCATTAGAATGGCGTCATCGCTGGCATCACCGACAGTATCGTAGCTAAGGTCAAGAGAGCATAGGGCCTGGTTCAATTTAGTCCCCTTCACACTACACTTGTTTTCAAAGTGGATAATACTTTGATGTGGATTGAATTTGTGCCCGATATGGCGATAGGCTCACCCCCTATCACATCGTGGGACTCCGTCCCACTCCGTCCCGAACATACAAGGCGAAATGTGGGTGTCCTGGTAGCTCCTTACCCCTTCTGAGAAAAAGGCATGAGTTTATGTATATGTCTATGTAAAACTTTGATTTCAGTTTCACAAGTGTTGTTTAAGAGCGGGCTTTATGTAACTCGGTACAAAACTTATTTTGGGCAAGTTTTGTTACAACCCAAGAAAATGATTCTTGCTGAAAATTCTGATGGAAAAATATTCGTAATACGCTGGTCTTCAATTTAGTAATTGCTGAATGATGCAGTTTTAAAGATATATACATAAACATCGCGCCTTTTTCCCAGAAGGGGTAGGTAGAGGTGCAACTAGGTCACCAACGTTTCGCCTTGTGTGTTCCGTCCCATGATGTTATAAAAGGCGAGCCTATCGCCATGTCGGGCACAAATTTCTGACTCCGGGCTGATAATTATAAATAGAAAAATCCAATATCACTTTGCCTGTCCCGCGATGCGAACCTGAGACCTCAGCTTTGTAATCATATAGTAGTACAACTGCGCTACCGAGGCAGTCGTTTTACAGATCATTTGGAGGTACCCTAAGTTTATGATTGAACTTCTGGTGTCTAACGATGATGAGGATAATTCAAATCATACATTAAATAAGAATTTATACGATGTAAAATGCGTAATTGAATGGAATATAAAGTGTTAGATGTTTTTAATGCGATTATATTTTAATATGGTTATCCGGTCTAAATGGGTTATGTAACTAACGATAATTTGTACATAGTAATTAAAATGAAACAATATAGTAGAATTTACATCTATCATAATAAATATGTCTTGAATATTTAACATTTATATGTCGCTGGATGCAGGCTGCCTCCAACAGGTCACTATGGAAATCATTGGGAGAGGCCTATGTTCAGCAGTGGACTTCCTTTGGCTGATGGATGGATGGATGATTTAACACATTAAAAATCTTTAACCTAGACCTATTGTTGGAACTTTTAATTGATCTGAAAACGCGACGGGTTAAGGCTTATTTAGGGGGCCACTCAACTAATTAAACGAAAAGTGCTGTAGGATGATGATTTTCCAGTTAGAACTCTTTTGAGAAATTTTATATGCTCTAAACTAAGACGTTTAATTTATTTAGAATGATGGTATTTCAAATTTCCAAATTCGAAAGACATGTTTTGTCCTCAACTGTTTCCGAAAGGGTTTAAATCAGACAGGCAATAATTCTAGACCATTTTGCGATATGCAACGCAACCAAATGTATAAAAATCTGACAAAATAACAAAGATACACATTAAAAAAAGAATTTCCTAAATCACAGCGGGGATTATAATTAAAATTATTACCGCAGATACCAACAGATAGAGTACGCAGTTTATAAAATATAAGTAATTAATATATACGTCCTTAAAGACCATATAAACGGTTTATAAATCTTCACAATGAAAATCATGTTGGCGTCGATGATGTAAAACTATATAAACGTTAATTTTAGCGGCAATCAATATTTATGACGTATGCCCATGTGCCATTTAGTTTGGTTTAGACATAACTTTGGCTATTGACACTTATTTGTAGAGGGCCATGACAAATCTATTTATAGCAATACTCGTACACAACCTTTGGAACATCTTTTTGAATGAATACTGCGATATAAGGAGATGGTATTGTGTTAATAAATAAATATCGGTATATAAGAATTGTATTTGGCGAGTAGAATTAGAATGAGTAGAACCTTACTGAAAAAAAATCCAATTGATTGTATGTTGGAAAATACGGTTACGATGTGTCGGACAACCTTGCTAGCTTAATTGTATCAGTATGGAGTATTCATTTGTGGATAAAAAAATTACTGAACAAAGCTTCGATACAGGAGGTACGCTGCTGCAAAAAGCTTTAAACGTAAGGAATCGCCACAAAATGCAATACAATAAATCACATTTGCAAACATACAAATATTAATTCTATTGATTTAGTTTTGAAAGAGTTTCGATGCGTTTCTCTTTTTAAAATGTGAATATGGGCGCAGGTGTTAAGTATAAAAATATACGCTTCTATAAATATTGCAAATATCGTTTTAACAAAATGTTATTCAACCTCGACGCCTTGTTTATAATAAATAAAATAAAATACAAACAAACAATGCGCCTACAAAGATTTTCACTCCGTTGCAAAAATTCACATGCGTACTCGCTAATCAATAACGCAAATATACTCGATATGTCACTCTGATAACTTAATTAGTATCAATTTTATATGGTTAAGTAAACTGTAGTGGACAAAAGCTTTAACAGTAGTGGAAATCTGCATGGGGAAACTTGAGTAGGTACCTTAAACGCGTCTTCTAGAATTTCTAAGTTATGTGAAGTTTACCAACCCACAATAGTTCAATTTGTGTGAGTAATGTATAACCTTAGAATCGTAGAGATGTGTCTGACAGTAGGGCGTATATGTTCTGCTATATATAGAACAAAAACGTAAGATTGCAATCATCAGTACACTCGATATAAAATATTTAATTCGCATTATTGCATTCTCATTCAAAAGTGTAGTGTTGGCAGTGTTCGCGATTGTACTTATACCAATAGCTGCGTAACGAGCTTTTGTCCGCGGTCGAAGCGCGGCGGACAGAACGTTTTGTCATTCGTGTTTTATTAAAAAAATATTTCTCAACATTGCCGGACAGCCTATTTGCCGGTTTCAGAATGTGAATGATTCATTGATGTTATGGGAAAGAATTTGAACTCTTTTATTTTGGAATTATTCATAAGGTATGCTATGCTATTGCGATTATTGAAATAAAATTAAAGTGCGAAAATGGTATTAATAAACACTTATTAGTTTTCGCTGACATTATATTTTTTTGCATCTTTCCGTCATGAAATGTTGAATAATATGTTTGTTATTCTAAACTCTGTTACGTCATATAAGGTACTGTAACTGACCAGGGATACTAGGTTTCAGTTAATACAGACACGCCGCGAAAATCATTCCCATGACAGACATCTATTAAACTTGTAAATGATGTGTTGAAGGATTGAAAACACGACGATACATTTTATTCATTCTTTTGCCACCGTATATTTCCATGGCTAAATCGGTTTGCTCTCATCACCACCTGTTCAATGTCTGTCATTTTTCTAATAGCGGAAGCAACTTCGCCGATCGCTAGCACTATCGACAATGCTCGTTTCATATCGTTTGATCTCGAAAACAATACAATCGCGATTGACTCGGCAATTATGGTAATCGAATAACGCGGGGGTCTAATTATATGGATGTGCCTGGACGATATGGGTGGATGTCTAATCACGGTGACATTTGTCATCGCCCGTTGTCACTTGCCGCTTTGATGTAGCGATATCTCGATTAAAATTGATGATCGATTAATCCGTGCGTGTTACAAGACAATTCAACGAGGGCGTTTACGCGCCGGATATTATTGGGATTTCTGAGGCGCCGACAGATCGGGTCGCATAGAAACTAACAGTTTATTCAAATTTTATATCTTCTTTCACGCGATAAAGGATGGTTCGATTATGATGATTCTGCGACTGGTCATTAACCTGTTGTCACAATATGGAATTGAACTGAATGGATTGAACTAAATTGAACTGATCATTAAATCCGCGTATCGGTATACATATAGATAGTGTTGGTTATGTAACGTTATAAACCAATAACGCTTTTGCAAATTGAGAACTATGAGAGAAAGATCGATTAAACATTGTATTGATTGTTGATTGATAGCCAACATGATAAGTACTCCGCTCGTTAGCGAATACGTAAGCCTTAATGATGGCGATGGTGCGATCGCGTCAACACAATACGCCCACGCGCGTCATGGAAATCACTAGGTCACTGGGAGCTACTTTAAACTATACTCTAGAGCCGATTTGATTCATCCACCGTGGGCGAAGCTAACACAAGGTCGACGCACTCCACCGGTACCAATATTTGCATATCAGCGGGTCAGACTCACAAAAAAGTGACATAGTTTATCCGCGGTGCAAATTGGTATCAAGGCCACGGCTCTCTCTCAATTACTGGGTAAGTGTAACGCCTAAAACCAACCAGATGATAAATTGCTCATTGTGACTGAGATAAGTGTCGTTTGAGTGGCTTCCTATGTCGGAGTGAAAGCTCCGGCGCAAGGATTTAGGATAATCGATGACACTTTGAGTGCGCCGATGTAGGTAATAGTGTAAACGGCTTCTGTATTGAAATGGGAATCGATTTGAGGACTAGCGGTATGCAGTTGGCACCAAGATAACGAGATGTTTCGATTGATAGAATAACAATCATGACACTTGGTGACATTGGTAATACCGTAATTGCAAGGCTTGAAAAACTGAGATGCTGGTACAAGTTATTCAAATCACCTGAAGATTCATGAACTGTCCCATTATTGTCTATTGAATTCGATGAGAGTAAAATAACAGTTTCAGCCTCCGTGGCGCAGTTGGTTAGACACTGTCTGTGAAACGAGAGGCCGCGGGTTCGATCCCCGCACCGAGACAAATGCTTGTGAGGCCCACAAGTATTTGTCTCGGGTCTGGGTGTTTGTGAGACCGAAAAGTCTCTTGTACCTTCTGATACCCACGACACAAGACTTAATTGATCTTAAGGTGGGGTCAGGACTATGTGTGTGTGACTGTTGCGTGTATTAAAAAACAGTAATTTTCGTTCATAGATTTTGTATTAAAGAATATGCATCAAATAATTTTCAAAACACAGAGGATGTACAAACGATCGATCTACTATTTCAAAAGCCAATCTCTGTAACAGGCAATCTAATTGAATTTGGCGAACAAAAATCGAAGAACGTTATACTACTACAAAGTATTCGTGGTGTTATTCCGTTAAATGGAAAGCTGAAAGAATTAAAATTTGATTTTATGCATTGGTTTGCACGTTATCGCGTACCGCACGCTTTTGGCAGTATTATGTATGTAAATTGAGAAAGCAATTACAATTGCTATGGTTTTGAGGCATGGCATCCAAGTGGAATTATTCACGTAGCTGACGCAATAAAAAGGTGTGTAGTACTATGAAATTGATCTTGTAGAAACATTTAACATACTTAATGAGGCACCAGTAGAATTCCGTTTACACAATTAAATTCATTACAGGTTACGCTAATTCGTTCGAAAGGAACAAGTAAGCTCAAGCCGAGGATTATTTTCTCGAACGAAATAATTTTTGCATACCGATGTGCAATAATCATAATTATTGTTATGATTACGTGCCTGCGTTTCTTGACAACGCCTTAATAGCTTCGTGTGATTTTCGTTCCTCGCGTATTTCTCGTAAAATTACGCGATATTTTTGGTGCCAGTGTTGTAATTAATGTTTTTACATAAAACTACACATTTCAGTAATGACTTAACCAATTTGATTCATAGGATTGAATTATATTAAAGGCTGGTGTAGAGCTGTTTGGGTCAAAATTGAAGAAGTAGATGTTGAAGATGGGGAATATTATAACATATGTGAATTTTTTATTTCGTCTGTTTTTCCTATTGGTAACTGCGGTGCGTAAATAGAATATCGATACAATTATGTCAGTCCTTCGAAACCGGACGTTAATATCGGAACACGGTATACATACCTGCGTGGGTTGGTATGGTGGTCATGGCCTATCCGGGTAGCCAAGATTCACAATAACATATTTTAAAGATCAGCTGTTGATGGTGTATATAAACATCATCTAACTCAGCCTACTATAAAGCTGGAAAATAATGTCGTTGCGCTAACAAAATAAACAGAAACTACTAAGATATTTTTACTGTCAGTATGTATAACAACTTTATCAATAATGCTCGAGATCTTATATTATATTACAAACATATTCGAAATTAGGATAACTCCAATTTGATGGTGTAGTTTCCAATGTTGAATTTATGCACTTAATAATCGGTCATTAATAAAGAGCAAACGGGTGTTAGTCTAAGTTATGATCAATCGTCAATTGAAATTATGTGCCTACTGCCTAGCAACGTCTAAGCTTTTATGTTCTAAACAGCATCACTTAAGAATAATCCACCATGACCCTGATCCCCTTTCCTATTGATAATTTATGAATGAAGACCGGTTTCAATGGAATGATTGTATTTTGTTTCTACTACGATAGGCTTGTGTTCTGCACCACCCGTCCCATGAAGTTTTCGTTTGTTTATATTTGAAAATCATGTTATGAATAAAGATCCAACATTATACTTCAGATGCACATCTCCCATCAACAACATTTTGAAATTCAAAACTTTATAACAGATTTCAAGAGTAACGCGACCAAATTTATGGGAGAAATTAATCTTCATCTTTCATTGCAACGTCTATTCAACGTCAGAATTTGATAACATATTGCCTATCTGCGCTATTTCATATTTCCATAATATAGAAGTTGTTTTTATATTGTCTGTCTGAATATTTTTTAATATTCCCTTGACGTGTTTAGCAGCTTGCTGTCAATGTCAGTGGAATCGATGTGCATCCAACAATTTCCTGTCACCTTATCCAGGTCGTCGGCCCACGACAGGTCGATATGGATATCCTATGTTCAGCAGGGGACTTCTTGTGCCTGAAGAGAGAGAGAGTAACTTGCTGTCAAAAGGTTTGTCTACAAATTTTTGACTGCTTTATTATTAAAGACTAGGTTAACTCTGCAACTTGAAAAAATATAGTTCAAGTTTACATACGCACTAATAAACTTATTTCGGTACCATCAGAAACCGGCAAACTTGTAAAATTAAATGCTTATTTTATTATTAATTCAAACAGCGTTCCTCCTTTGTAAGTGTATCTGCGAACTGAGTTTTATTCTATCAATTTTATTCGGTGTCAACAAACCATTTTTATATCAATAAACGTCTATACGTTTATCCAAATTTATTGTAACAATAAAGCCATATAATCGTAGGCAATAGGTGGGTGTCTGTCCGACCTTGTGACGAAAGTGAGTTAATATTGACGAGTTATTCTTTCGTTATCGCTAGGGCCCTTGTACTCGAGATCAGTTACATCATATCAATGATTTGTGTACGCCCCTCGGTAATATTTGTTTAATGCATACCTTATTTGTATTCGGTCTGAGACACTTAAACGATTTGATTGACATGTCTTGTAGTTGGTGGTTAAGATGAATGATATATTTGCAGACAAAATATGCTGCAGTTTACTATTAAGATAAGTGTTGAAGTGGAGACAGAATTAAGGATGTCATGCTTCAAGAACCGAAGACCTTAGGAAAGGTGGGTAGTAACATAAAGGATATACACAGTTATACATGGATACAGGGTGTTCAAGACCGCGGTAGTTGGTGCTTACTTGGGAAGGCCGACGTCCAACACTGCACGGCGGTGAGCTGATGAATTTACTCAAGAAAAAAGTTTAGGTCATTGAGATATTAACTCAATGGTTTAGGTTTGTTTTCGACGATAGCAAGAGCAAAAGTATTGTTATTAAATACAGTGACTTTATTGCCCCCTGTACCGGGTTTGGAGCTCATAATTCAATGTCACAAGTCTCTTAGCAAAGTGTCACTGTATTAAACGTTACACACTATCGGTTATTCATAGACAGATTTAAAACCTATTTTATCAATCGAATGTCTTGTATTCTTGCTTAAACTGAATTCTAAAGTCGTTCGAAAGGGACAAAACATTCGATAACTAGAATAGGTTTTAAATCTATCGATGAATAAGGTCTTATAATTTTATAGTGATATTATCCACTATTAGCTTGGTTAAAACTTTCTTATTTATTTTTATTTGTAAGAAATCCTATAAATGAGTAAATAACAATAGAAACGATTGCTCTTGCACTTAACCTATTAACGTGTAATGTAAACCAAACAACTCCATATATTCCCGAGATGCCCTTGACATTTTAACTCAATTTTATTTTCATCGTTACTCAGTATTATTAAAACAAATATATTACTTTCGACATATCGATGACGGTGAGTTGTAATGCTCAGATAAAAGTTATATCTCTATATATACGTAGTTACGTATAGTCACACTAAAGACCAGATTGGCATATTTTGGACGAAAAAATCGGGTCACATCGGTCATTGCAGTAGACCGGTGTTCGTAAAGTGTCATTAATAATAACGTAATCCATCGGCGTTGAATTCTGAAAAAGTTTTATATAGAATGGTTGTGTTAATTGAAGAAACGACGTAATTGTAGGACGTCCACCCACAAGGCGGTCAGACGACCAGGTAAAGTATGCGTGTCGTCGCTGGATGCAGGCTGACTCCAACAGTTCGCTGTGGAAATCATTGGGGGAGGCCTATGTTCAGCAGTGGACTTCCTTTGGCTGATGCATTGATGTGAAGAAATTCTCGGTATGTAGAAAGAGCATCGGATAATATCAAAAATATGGATAAAATGATGATTCTCGGCAAGATCGGGATGGATGGCAACCCTACTAAATACGCCCTTGATCGAATAGTTTGAATTTTGT
This sequence comes from Theretra japonica, assembly GCA_033459515.1. Lineage (NCBI taxonomy): Eukaryota > Metazoa > Arthropoda > Insecta > Lepidoptera > Sphingidae > Theretra > Theretra japonica. The sequence goes on from CM065949.1 coordinate 10,346,152, forward strand.
TTACGCCTATGCGCCTGCTTACTTCGGAAGCACTATAAAGGCGGCCTTAGATATAACAGCTAATAATTTATCACATATTTTAAGATCAAACAAGTATTGGCGGGAACAATTTGTATATAATGCTGCGTAATAAGATAAATTAACATGAAAGTGTAATGGTGTATTTGTTATGGCTGCTGTGCCGGCATAATCAATTCTCTATCTCGTTACAATTAGTATTTCCTGCTAAAAACCGCTAAAGAAAAACCCCTTGGAATTTTAAGTGATATTTTAATGTATTTTTTTTATTTTATTGCGTAGGTCCAGCAAACGAGCAAACAGGTCACCTGATGGTCACGGTAAGTCATCACTGCCGCCCATGAACATCCAGAGCGGTGGATCATGAATGTTTTGTCGGCCCAATTGGGAGAGGAGCGAGAAGGAAAAAGGATGGGAAGAGGAAAGGGGTATTGGGCATCCGGAAATCTCACTCACCGAACAAAACGCGACAGCTGAGCTGTCGCTTCACGTCGAAATGACAGAAAATTAAATTTAAGACATTAAAAACATATCAACTTAATAAAATACTATATAAAATACTTTATGTGTATATATCATTATGTAATATGTATACAAACACATGTCATAACTATTGGGCCGTATGAGCGCTTATGTAATTTTATACCGAAATCTGCCGCTGGGCTCGTTGTTTTGGTATCCTGTTCTATATACGCGTCATTATTTTTGCAGATGTAATAAATCCATTTAAGTCTTGTCTATAATAATTAATTAACAATAAATATCCCGAATTTCGAGGCCAATAAGGTTTTACAATATGGATTATGGAACATAATCGTAAAATGTATTAGGAAAGATACTTTTCATTAACTTGTAAGATGAGATCCAAAAAAAGTTGATCCCAGCATGTATACCAACAAAGCTTTATATATTTAATAAAATTCGCAATGTAGAGCTTTTTGTAAGTTGTAAAATGCGAAGAATTTTTGTCGTTATTGCAATTTAAATATTTTTTAAATTTAGTTATGAATTTATAACGTCGTAGGCTGTATCAGTTAAATTAAAATATAGAAGTTCTCTTTATTCGGTGCTTTTTCTGTGGTTTTCCATAAAAACAAAAACCTTTCGTATCTTAACGTTCTCGCAGTACTGAAAGTGTCATTTACACGGGGAGAGTTTTTCGCCTCGAAGATACGATTATAGTAATTGTATTGTATTGTATTGTATCAGCCCATATACGACCCACTACAGGGCACGGGCCTCATCTACAATCGAGAGTACGATTGAGAGTGGTTAGGCCATATAGTCCACCACGCTGGCCTAGTGCGGGTTGGCGGACTTACACACCGTAGAAATTTTTTAAAATCGCTACGGTATGCAGGTTTCCTCACGATGTTTTCCTTCACCGTTAAAGTGCGTGGTGATTGACTATCAATACACACATAACTCCGAAAAGTCAGAGGTGTGCCCTGGGATTTGAACCCGCAACCACCATGAACATGTAGGCAGCCGCGTCTGGTCCGATACCACGAGGCCACCACGCACTTTTATAGTATATATAGTAAGGACATAAAAAAACCTGTATCGTGTAAATATTTGTCGGAACACAATAATCTGTGGCGGTTATGTCATGCGATAATCGCGTACGATTCTCGCCGCGAGAACCTCTTTTTGTGTAAATGGGCCTTTATTATCACCACTTAGCAATACATTGGCTTAATTTGACACCATTTCTACTAATTACTTTTATGTATTTTCGTTGGTGTGTAGGTATCTCGACGAGACAGTGTGGGTGGCCCTTAATAAGAGGTGTGTTTGCCGTACATTACATGTAACATTTTGATTTATGTTGTGCGGGTTAACTTGCCGATAATATGAGACTTTCATACAATAAAGTTTTTAAATTACTACGTGTTATCATTTGAAAATAGTTAAATTTCTTTGGGAATATATAAATTTGTAAAGTTTGTAATTCTATGTATGTGACTGTTGGGTATATTTATTAATTATTTATTTTTTGATGACTATTTGATCAACAACCGCTATATCTTCTTTTTCTGTCTCGGATGGTCGGTTAATTAAGTTTGACTATTTAGCAATCCAATTTATATCCCGGAAAAGGGAGATTAACAGCTTTCCTTCCGTTGATAAAATAAATCTCTAGTTACCATAAAAGCCTTAAAATTGAATACAGTAGTTAAAAAACGTTCACAAATTGAATATCAGTCAAGCTTATTCGAAATTTAATCCTTAATCACCAATAAAATCACATCCGAATCAATAGAATATAAAACGCATAATAATTCATGTCAAATCGGAACACGTTGACACACCCACACCGAGAAGTTGGCAAAAAAATAACTTTTACTGATTTCCATAGCGTTAGTCACCATATAAGTTATGTAAGGAGATCTTGCAAGGTCCGAGGTCGCACCGCCGTGTCTAATAATAGATATTTCGTCAATGAATCATAGTGTAACGAAATTTTAGATGACGTGTACAAAATCACGACACCCATGTCGGTCTCTATGAACACTTGAGTTTTGATTATGTATCTATAACATCTCATGGGCAGTGGTAGAAAGATGACAATGTCAACTATGTGGTCTTTAGTTCGAACCCTGGGTAGAGAGGTAAAGCAATCTACTTCCTGTAAGTTTTTAAAATATATTTTTTCATATATTTTGTTTCGGACTGGAATTCGAAATGTAGATTCGGGCTATCGTAACGCTGTGTCTGGCAATCGTTCGGCAGTTTTATTAGACGATATTTATTAATAAACATAAAAAACTTTTGAGAGGCCTATATTCAGCAGTGGACTTCCTGTGGCTGAAGAGAGAGAGAGATAAATACTTACAAAATCAAGCAGAAAACATCTCTATGACAAGCAACATAAGTATTGCGATTTAATCCAGTTCAGCACGGTTGCGTCACTTCAGCTCAGCGGCGTGAGCTAATTGACGAGCTATGCATGTTGCACGCTGACGTATCAATCAGGGTGCGAGCCTTTATTTATTGACCGCGTTCGACTGATAAAGACATTGGAGTGGTTTTATGCTTAGCCGCTTGCACTTCACTAGTAACTAATTGAAAAACTAATTGTGTCAGGCTATTGTGGGCTGTATGCAGTTCCCTTCTCACATCTTCCAGCGGCGTGCCATAGGAGAGGCCTATGTCCAGCAGTTGATGCGGAAGGGCTGACTATGATGTCTGACTATCTGACTATCTACTGAATATACTGGCTGACTTTAAAAATGTTGAGGATTCCTGAAGGTTATATAGCCTGACACATGTTATAATATAACATGTTTTATATGGGCACGATAAAAAGATAATTTAATGCACGTGAATTAAGTAAATAGTAATGTGAATAATACTCCTAGCACCAATGTGAGTATATCCAGCATTATCTCTTAAAGAACAAAACGAAACAGCCTGGCTGTTAGATTCTGGGATTTTTGAGGTTTATATAAACCTTTTACATAATGTATAAACGTTACAATTTGTACGTAAAGTTCTGTTTATGTTGGCGAAGGTTACTCCATGTTGGCGTTTGCAGCAGACAGCTCGTAAAATATTTTTGGGTGACTTCAAAAGTAAGTCCATGTGGCTAAACGAATATACAGTTAGATATTTATTAACAAGACAACGAAAGCAAAAAAATATATTGTTTAAAAAAGCGGTAAACAGAATTGTAAATAAATTGAACTTGATTTCAATAACCAAAAATATAGTGCAGAAATCATACATACACGTATGACGTATATTTACATGGAAATTCAGCTCAACAATGGCATTGTACACATGGTTTACCCACACGTTTACCTGAAAATATTCCGCATTGCTTCTCAATGACTCCTGAAAATGATGCGATTAGGTAACTATATGACGAATAGTAATTTCCTCTGAGGAAGCTATGACTAACGTGGCTTGTCATGAGTTCATGACGTCAAGTAACATCGGTTCCGTTACGGCAATAGTTTCCGCCCGCCTACCATATTTATGAATCAGGGTGGACACCCAAAATGGCATAACTAATAAGCTGTTTCATTTGTTGTGCAATCATTGAATAATTGGATGCCAATATAAATTTATAATGTATATAGTGTGTATTAATTAATTTAATTAACATATTTATTTTGCTTACTTGGATTTTATTTCATAACGGTGTTTTTAGTTTTATATGTCTGATATGTGCGAAATTAATTATATTATAACGCTTAGATTAATGTTAGTTAATAGTTTTACTTATACAGTATTATATCGAGGCTTCTATATAAAATACAAACTGAATAATGAATATACTGACTGTCTCGTGACCCGGTTTTACTACGGTACAAGTACAAGGCCGATGTCTTAGGTTCGAATCTTGGGATGTGCAAAGTGATACTGGGATTATTACTTTGGTTGATTCTTACATCCTTGGTTGACGACGACTAGGCCTGTCGGGACGCCAGGGTATCAGGAGAGGCCGTGTTAGATGTGAACTCTATAGATGTTATATAGTTACCTCGTTGGCACCCTCGCAATAGAAGACGAAACATATGTGACAATAGTTTGGGATGCTTTTTGTTTTTTCAAAAAATTCAAAAATTTTTTGCAAAGCGGAACTCTTGACAAATTGTTTTATAAATGTAAAATTCAGTTTAGACTAATCTCCACGTGTTTTTGTTCTTATGTAAAACCACTTCTGATAGCTTATAATATGATGAAAACACCCAACATCAATAAGCGTTCATGCCCGCTGAAAAAATGTCGGATGTATCGGGAACTAGGTAAATAAATAAGCGCCGCCAAGAATAGCGTCATTTTAAAAAGTTCTGTATCATGCGTTGGACCAATATAGGCTCATGAATGCTTGCGATTTGTTCACTAGTATTTTTTAAAGTATAATAATCTCTCACTAATCGATATTTTATTGTAATTTATGGTTTAAATTACACTGTCATCGAAGACTGTTGTAGTTACATTATGAAAAAAATAATCAGTGATGTTTGTCTTGGGTTAAATACCTTTGGTTTGTTACTCCGTATATTTCTCACTTCGATTATCGCAAACGTTGATCACTATGCAGTATAAATAGTAAACTTAAAATTCTTTAATTTGTCATGTAGGTAATTGAATAGTGCTTAGGGCAAGTAAGTAAAAAGATGACACTTATGTATTTGGAACATCAATAATTTATACAAAATCAGATATCGCTTAATTTTTTTACCGAATAAATATCCATAGACATTAAAAGAGTCACGAACTTTCAATAAACACAACGTGGACTGTGCGCAGCAGTTATACTCTATCCCTACTAATATTATAAATGCGAAAGTGTGTATATATGTATTTTCCATTGTCACGCTACAACGGCTGAACCGATTTTGATGAAATTTAACATAGAGGTATATTTTACTTGCAGATACATAGGCTACTGTTTATCCCGAAAAAATCCTATGGGATAAGTCAGGAATTCGATTCAAATGTACTTATTTGCTACTGTTTCAAATTCAAATGGATAGCATGAGACGGGAGACGACAGGAGGATATGCTTTTCGTAATGGGTCAGAATGATATGAGACAGAACGGGATATAACGAGAGGGACAAGACGGGACGGGTAAAGCAATATAGTTGACGGCGTTCACATTGAGTTTAAATATAAAACATTTAGTACTTGAAATAATATGTGGTTGATGTGGACTGGACTCAAAAAAATTCTGCACCCGGGAGAAGCCGGGCCCGAGCGCTAGTTTACAATAAATACACTGAATATAGCACTTATTAAATGTATTAAAAGCATTAAATTAAACAAATATTAATGAAATACATTTAATTTCTCTCGCCCTCGGATCAATGACGTATTAATGCGTAATTGCGCCCGCCTACCGTTATTAAGAGTCAAGTTTGTACTCCGAATATGGTAGCTTAAGATGAAGACGTCATGATTAAGGTATTTCATTTCGCTCGATTAGTAACGTGTGCAATGTTCCGGAGGAAGTGTTGATGACGTCATAATTCACATAAGACATTAACGTGTTATTCGATAATTTAATGCATATGAACGTATAACTACGATAATATAGAGTGTCATAATTGATAAAATATAAGATTAAAATCACCATGTTCAACGACAGAAAGTCGACTACTGAACTTAACGGTCAGATGACCTAGTTAAAATATACACCCAATAAAAATATATCAAATTCAGTAAAACTTAAAATAACCTGTTTACTAGTCAGTAATATTCAAATAAACTAATAGGTCCCGTTTTACGTTTCATACTTTTCAAGTTTAAACTACATTTTACAGGTTTTACGGAAAATGTTATTGAACTTATATGAGTTACGCCTGTACAAAGTTGAAAAGTATGAAACGTCAAACGGTACCTATTAGTTGAGTTGGATCATAAAAACGTATAAATATCTTCGTATTTTCTACAAACAATATTAAATAATTATCCGCAATTCAATAATAATCATTAAATAAACTTTTAAATTAATGAACTCGTAACACATGAAGGCAATTTGCTAGGTGTGGAAAACAATTCCATTACACTATAAACGCTCGAACAATTCCTGTGATTTTTATTCATTACGTAATTGTAACTATTATAAATTATAATTGGCTTTGGACATTGCATCAAATCGTCATGGTCGTCATGCATTGCATATGGGATGTACCGGGGCCAGACTCAAGTCTAGATTCTGTATACAAACTGCTGTGTCACCTCAATTACTAGGTTTTATGAGCAAGAAAAGCTTGAATTTGATTCCGTTTTATTCATAAAGGAAAATGGTTATAATGTTAGGTAACTACGGTTCTGTTTATTTTGTAGGTACATTTAACGTTATGTTATGTTTAAGTGGGCATGCATAGCCTGTTGTAATCATAAAAAGAATTCGGTCAAATTCAGACACCTTTCTTGAAGTAATATTTTATATGCACTTGTTAAAAGTAGTAGAGCCACGCTGTTGTCAGCCATGACTCAGCATAAATGGGCAGGCTCGTTCGGGGTGGCACCACTGTCTTACAGCAGATCAACGTGAATCGTTATGTTAGGTGAGTGAGACTGCCGGATGCCCAATGCTCCTTTCCTGTTCCTTTCCTTCCTTTCCGCTCTCCTCTTGGTCTGATGGCCGGCAACACATCCATGATCCAAGCGTTGTGGATGTTCATGGGCGGCAGTGATCACTTACCATCAGTTGACCTGTTTGCTCGTTAGCCGGAACGAAGCAATAAAAGTAGAGTCATGACTGACGACAGCGTGGCTCTACCACTTGTACAATTCTACTTTTACTACTATTCTCTACCAATATTAATTATAAAAAAAAAACATGACCTATTAAAACATATGACATAGTACACAAAAATAATAAAATGACGGACAATTACATCACCTGTAACCTTACAAGGTAAAAGTTAAAACAATTTTATAAAAATAACTGAAATAGTTTTATGAGCAGTCACAAAATCATTAGCGGTCGGGAATCCCCGAGGCTACCGGTTAAATAACAGTTTGGACAAGGAATATATACATTTGACGTCAATGCTGAATTAATTTATACATTTCTGATGTATGTATTTACCTCGGCAGTGTCTACATTACACCTGTTATTGAATGCTGTGCCATTCAATGTTAATAAAACGATTTCATCTTGCCATTCCACACCATGCATTAATATGCTTTCTTTTTTCTTCTTAAATCTGTATCATATTGGAAAGAAGAAAATGCGTACTATCTGCAACTATAACTTTTAATGTTATGAATTTTCAGAGGTCGTTTTACCTAATCACATAGCGTGGAGTTGGTAACGACGAATCCTTTCAAAAAAATATTTTGTTGCCTAAAGAATCTAATAGATTTTTAATTGATAGACACTCTTGTAGAAAGAGGCGGACGCACCAGGTTTGTCCAGACTTCGACCGTAAAACGGGGCCTGGTAGTAATTTTAGGTTATTTCAGACAATTCAATCAAAAATTTCGCAAGAAAAATGCGGATTTTTTTAAACTTTCATCTTGTTTGGGTGGATAAATATACTAAGTTTTTGTTAAAATAATAAATTAAGCCCTTCCGTACCATTGCATATTTTAAGATAAAGGTGATAAATTATTAATTTAGCAAAAACGTTGTATTTAACACCCAAACACAATGGCAACTAAAAAATTAAAAAAAAATTTTTTGCCGAAATTTTTAGTTGCATTGTTTCTGAAGTCACTTAAGCTACCACCTGGCTTCATTTTTGGTCGTAGTCTGTATAAACATCTGAAAAAAATATCTAATTTAATTTCCAGAACAACTTTTCTCAAAAGAGGCACAATCGGTCGAACAAGCAATGTGAAGGCGTTTTAAATTTATTCGAATATTGAACACTTCTATTAAGTTAGATCTATATTTCAGCGGCACAAATAGGACAGTCTCGTCTATATTAATGACCTGCCTTTAAATAGCGTTAAACGAGGGTTATTAGACGCGAATTATAGCCAATAAACACCGCTATGGGCTCTTAAAGTTTATTTACATTGGTTTTCAACCCACACTGGTTATTTATCCCGTGTCTTACAATATCATTGTCTGTATTTCAACGACAATTAACACATTTTTGTGGGACTTTGATACAGTTTTTATGAAGTATATGAGTGCTAGGATGTACTTATGAAGAACAAATTCTGACATAGTTTTGACACATATGATACTGATACTTAGATGTTTGTAATGTTTTTTTTTAAACGGGAACGCTAGTGACTTGAAATTTGAATGACACCTGGTTTCTTACTACAGCAGATGTTTCTCATGGTTACCTCGCTAGGTAGGGTATTCGCTATGTGGATAAATAAAAAAAAAATGATCACCAGCCGAAGCGCCTCCAGAAATACAATTTTTACATGTTTTTTTATCTTATTTCACAGAATATTTTTTACTTAACTTTAAAGTATTTATTAAAAGTTTTACAGACTCCAAGGTTGCGCACAAACCTTCAGAAAACTGGCAAAAGACTTATAGTGACGCCAGTATGCACAGTTTAAATGACAATAACGTGTACCGGATATTTCGCAACATGAAATGCAATAGCCTCCGTGTGATATCGGGCCCATTACTCGCCGCGTGGATTTACGATGAGACCGCTCGCGTAAAATCATTTGACGTTTACAACTCGTGAGCCGCAAGCCTTGCTGTGCGCTGATACTTTCCATTGATTTCATATTACGTTGCTAGCTCGGATCATATTGTCATTTGTGGGATATGATTGTATCCGCCTAGATAAAAACCTCATTTAAGCTGAAGTTCAGGCTTGTATTGCCACAAAGTCTTGGCTCTGGTGCCTGGACCATGTAATGCTTTTTAAGTGAGTCTTTCCATTTGAAAAATCTCACTGGACTGGGATTGGAATGACTAACGACTCACCACCTCTCATACTTTAGGATGGAATTAAGCTTGACGAATGGTGAGGAATAGTTGTCTGTACTAACTGAAAGGCCTGTATTTGAATATAAACATACTATGACAAAGCTAATGCAGAAACACATTTCCCTTCTAATTTATATAAACATGTATAGGTATCAAATAAACAGCTATATCAATATGTCCTATTAAACTATTTGTAACACTAGCACCTATGTGTCGCGACTCGCGCTTACAGTGCCGAATGCCATTGAGAGGAAACGCATACAATTAGAATAATAGCTTATTGTGTGCGTAATTTATGGCCGACATGCTGGTAGGTCTGCCGTCTATCATGTCTGGGACTTACGCGAAGCGGAAAGCGAGTAGGTTTGACGTGTGATTTCGAAACATTGATTTCACTAGGCATGTTAAGGAAGATAGCATATTAGAAACATAAAAACTGAATGTAGTAAGTTTCGACGAGACAGAAATACACCCAACAGTCACATACATATTCCTGACCCCATGCTAAGATCGATTCTTGTGTTGTGGCTATCAGAAACAATTAGAGACTTTTCGGTCTCATAAATACCCATCCCGAAACCAATACCCGTGGTTCATAAATATTTGTTTCGGTGCAGGGATCGAACCTAAAGCCTCTCGTTTCACAGCCGGCGAAACCAACTGCGCCACGGAGGCTGTCAAATTAATAATTGGCAAGATAACAACACATAACTCACAGTAGATACTCCAATTTTGGATTGCTCTGTATTGATTAAGAAATGCATTTTACATTGCAATGGTGCAATTGTATAAAAATGGGAGGAGTACCTTAATAACAATTAACCTGTAGTTGTTATTAAACAATGAACCTGTAATTGTTATTAAATAGGGCAATGCACACTCATCCACGTTTTTTTTTATAATGTATATAAATTTGTAACCACCAATGGTTGTCCAAATAAATAAATAATTGTGTAATTCAGTTATATTAAGTGTTGAGTTGTTTAATGTCCAGTAATTATACCCAGACGATCCCGCACATACGAAGAATCTTCCACCTGGAAACATGCTAAAATACAAATCGCCTAATCATCTCTACAAATAAACAAGCTTAATTATAAATGTTTTACTGGCAACTATTTCGTACGGGTTATTACCCCGGTGAATTTGTTTAATACTTCCTTAAAAACTAGCCAGACAGAACATAAACAAAAATACAGTTCAAAGCAACTGGAATCCCATTTATTTTCATAGCTCTTTCGCGGATAATCGCAATTGTATTCACTTTATCACAAAACGCAGAGGCTCCCAACCTTTTTTCACGTGCATTGACTTCTTGTTGCATTGACGACCTTCCCAAAAAAGATTTGCGGTTGAACCTCTATCATCAATGATTTTATGGTTAATAATTGTAAATTATTGTAAGAAATGTAAAAAAAAATTAGGAGCCGAAGTAAACAGCGAAATGCAGCCAAGGATGCTAAAGCTGTGCCAAATAGTGCAAATGAAGCAGGTTATAATCAAACCCGGGGATATTATAGGATAGAATGAATGAATGAAAGAAATCAAAAAATGGTTTACTATAAATTTGGGAATAAAAAATTGAGACAGTACATATTATAATATTGCAATTACTATTTTTTTCCATTTATTATTATATTGAAACGAAAGTTAACAATAGTACAAATAGTCTCGCAAAACCAATTGCTTAGTTTGTCTGCGAGTACATAGTTCATTACATAATGTGTAGGCTAATTGTACCTATTTTTTCGCATCTCTTTTCGACGCACTAGGGCATCGCGCTGCACAGTTGAGAACCTCTGGCACAGAGCAATGCTCGTACGGTGGCCCGAGTTATTGAATGAAGGGAAGGTTCCAACGTTCGATTTGCCGACACACATGAATGGACTATAACTTTACACTTAAATAAAATGAGATGGACGGTTGTGGGTACTTAAAACTGCCTTTTGAGTCCCGTTAACGCTTTCATACTATTCTTTATGACCATTTGATTTGAGCACCTAACGCTAAAGTACTATTATTTTACCTTTAAGTTTTTATTAGTTTGATTAGTGATAGTTTGAACAGAAGTTTAAGGTGCAGGCGTTCTTGGAGTAACCGATTTAATCATTTTGTTTTGGTAAAAATATTTGTAGCTGAGTAATTACAATTGACATTGTGTGTTCTTATATGATATTAAATGAGATCATAATTATGTACAGATTACGTCAAGCAAGAAGAATTAATCTTATTTTTATATTAGGGTTAAGGTTTATACAATCGGCATTAATTATATCCGGCATATAAGTAGGTATTACAATGATGTAATAATCCACAGTTAAAGTATTTTTTGTGTTTTTAAAGTATGGTCTAAACCGGAATAGTTCCAACATTATTGATTTCAGCAAATAAATTAAATCCTGAACACTACCATCCCCACACAAATCAAATTTGTCAGCTGTAGCGATCACTGCTAAAAATGAATACTTTAGAGGATAAAATTGAATACTTGTGCGTAAATAACACACAGATGTGATACGCAATACCACGTATAAGTGCGGCACATGCGGCGACGACAATTACTCAACGACAGTCGACGTCGGCCGACGACAGATGGATGCGCGGCGCTACCGCGGCCTACCACGCGACACGCCCACCAACTTGAGCTTTAGTTTCTTGATCGACATAACGCTGCCGTAATGTGCTGTCTGACGCGGCTTTGTATAAAAAATAATATACTCAGTTAAGAACGTAGCCCTGACACCACATAAAATACGAATGTTGCGTCGTGGGTATCAGAAACGAAGAGAGACTTTTCGGCCTCACAAACCCAGATCCGAAACTTTTAGCGGGTCACACAAACATTTGACTCGGCGCGGGAATCGAACTAGTGGAGGCTGTCAAAACTATAAGAATCATGTTTTATTCCGTCGCAGTATTTTCTCGTTAATGAGGAGCATTTATGACGCTGGGTGCTGCTATTATATCAAGAGACCAAAGTTTTACATAGTATACACACAGTTGAAATGCTTTGAAATATTTTCGTATTTATCTTGAAAACTAATTGCTGGTTTTCAGTTGGGTTAAATATCCTTGGAATTTGTTATTATTCGGTAAGCTTTTGTGTTTTGACAAAATAATTTTTCCATGTCTTTTTCTCTACGTTTTTGCTTCAGCCAAATTCAAGATGCGTTTGGGTTTCATGTTACAAAGATCTGCTAGTACAATCTACTGGCTCTATGATTCTTTAATACCCTTATTATGAATTTAACTTGTATAAACATGACTTTATTTAAATGCTTTATTCATAGACAGTTTAAAAAACTATTTTAGTTGTTAAATGCTTTGTTCCTTTCGAACAACTTTTGAATTCAGTTGGAGAGAAGATGAACATTTGATGACAAAAATGGGTTCTACAACTGTCTATGAATAAGGCCGTAAAATATATAAAGGAGATACTAGACAAAAAATATTTCTACGTAATTTTAATATTAAAATTTACGGACAGGCGTTCAGTGTTGCATCTTGACGTCAAATTCAGGACACTATATCCGGTGTAGACAAACACATTAAGTAAAAAGTAATGTTGGTGTTTCAATGCTATTTGTAGTATTATACAATATCATGTAAGAAAAAGTCCACAAGCATTTAACTTAAAAGGTGATTAAATGTCGGAATGTGTATTTCATAATATATAGCAAATGCTTTAGTTTTGTTAAGTTTTGAGCAAAGTCGACTTACACATGCCTGTCAAAAAGTATAGACTACGTAGTATCAGAGAAAACGATTTGAGAGCTACTCGTCTTTAAACTGAAGACGCCAAAGGTATTATTACAAAATGATAGGAATAAGCCAGAAAATCAGAACTTAGCACGGGACACTAAAGTGAGTCGATTATATCTTAAGCATCCGGAGAATTGAAACACACAAACCATTCAGTTACTTTCAAAGTCTTGATCTTCTCACAATTTCTACCAGGAAAATAGTGTTATTTGGCCATAGTGTTTTTTTTTTAATTGCAATAAATGGCGAGACGAGCATGCCATTTGCCTGATGGTAAGCGATACGACCACTCATGGACAGTAGCAAAACCAAAAATAACCATAAATTACAAACTATGGTTAGCATTCCACAGCGCTCGCCATCCTGAGGCATAGAATGTTAAGTCTCATTATGTCCAGTAGTTACTCTGGCTGCAATGTCCTTCAAACCAGAACACAACAGAGCATTAAAGAAAGAAATAGACACTGTCTAGCGAAAGAAATAGACATTGCGGTGGTATCTACTACCTACCCAGGCGGCCTCTCACATATGAGAGACCAAAGCGTCTGTGATATCCTGGTCGAGGCACATTCAAAATTTAATAATATTTGTAGCGGGGCTCTACCACTTGTCATAATATCAGTAGCACGAGTATGCACAAGTGCATGAGATAGGTCAACGCAGTCTAAAGGCAAAATCTAGTACTTCCCCGCTAATCTACCACACTATCTGTTTATTTGCGCGAATAATCCACGAGTTTAAAACAAGGCCAATAGTTGCGTCATTGCAAAAGGATAGTATTTAAATGGTCTCTGTACAATAAAACGTATATCATAAAAAACTTCTAGGTATATTTTTGGTCGTTTTAAATTACATGACAAATATTTAAAATTATATGAAAATAGGTTATTGGTTAATGGTTGTATTGCCCGGATATATCATAAATTACTTAGGTATTGAAATTACTGGTTCTTGTTTAACTTTGGTATTAAAAGTACATTTAATTAATCACAAATGATTTATAGTAACCTTTAATATTGAGATTTAGATGATTCAGTTTTATGATTTTATTACACTCATAATTTTGGTCAAGTGTTATTTAAGATAACAAATCAGATGATTTATTGTTTATAATTGGTTAGTAAAAAAGAAAATAAATATTATTTAATTATATTTTACGAGATGCAATGAAATTGAATTAATTATCTATGTCAATTGCAAGTTATTAATATTAATTCAGAAAGGATCAACTAAACAGAGTTGATCCTTAATATAACAATGTTTTACAGAATTTTGGATCGTAGTGTCTATCTTTACAATGAACAATCACAGAGATTTATACTTGATACGGGTTTACAGAATGAGCGAATACAACGTATAATATAGACTCTTCATTTTATAATAATTATTAAATAATCAACCTTACCTACACTACTGTTGAGGAACGCTGAAGATAGAGTAGATAGAGTAGGAAGTGGGGAGATCTTTGCTCTGGGTGGCTGATGTAAACAAATTTTAGTATTTTTTCTATACAATAAAATAATAAATTAACAGTGTCTATATTGCTTCGTTGTTTTAAATGGGACTTAATAGAGTTGTTGCTATTATCAAAATATTTAAATATTGGTTTAATTTTCTTCTATAAAATTATACAAATTCTCAATGTCTAGCAATTTCGACAAATACGGGAACTAAGACGCGGAACACCGACGCATTCTTCTGCCCACATAATAATATGTTGTGTATCTCGTTTGTCAGTTTCAACTCGCATTTCCCTCACGCTATGCTTCACCAATTAACCTCTTCAACTAACTGTTACTAATAAGGAATTAATTTATTGCCATGTCTTTGTATTCGCGGTGAATACGCTTGGATAACTTAGTTGGGGTACTGAATAAATTAATTTGGAATTTGGTGAATTTTAAAATTCGAATAGTGTAAACGATATTTTTTTTTATACGATAACGTCACTACATCTGCTGGTAAGTCAGCAGTGCAATCAAGATAGCTATATCTTGATTAACATTCAACGGCGACAGATAATTATTTAGTAATTATGTACGCCTGCCTGAAGCTGGATATATACTAGCTGACTCCAAAACGCGATAATTTTTGTGGATTTCTATGAGGTGTTACAGTTTCTACCATCAGTGGTAGGCACTATCCGAGCACTCACCAATATCCAGCCACCACTACATAAACTGCATATCCGTTCTTAAACTTTAGTCATTCGTACTCAAAACAGCCCAGTTAATCCTATATCTGTCACAGTTGACAGCGTTGACGCACCTGTCAGCCCACATGGCTAATCCGCGCCACTGTTGAGCAACGGATGTACATATGTATGCCCTGTCACCACCTACAAACACGTACGCATCGTGATTACTGGATAATTGCTCTTGACAAACGTTCTGCGACGTCGAATTGATATGACTCAAGCACAGGATGTTCTTGAGTTTGGTGCATTGTTTTCGGAATTGTGCGTGGTTTTCTAAGGAAATTGAGGATATGAGTGTTAGGCTTAAGTATTGGATTTAAAGATAGGTTTGTGTATTTTCCTTGTATGACAGTATATTATATAATGACAAGTGTGTATAAATAGTATTTTATTAATCACCATAATCTGCAACACAGGGTGTCGAGTGTTCAATTTAATTTAAGACTTTCAAAAGATGTAACTCACTGACTGCTACAATCTGTGTTAAATTTGTTTTACAGTAAGTTGTTTCTCAGCTTCAATTCGAACAACTGTGACGTATAAACACTTCAATGACGTGGTCTAGTATTAAATGCACGAGCAAAAAAAGCAAAGCAAACATTACCCAACTAATGGCGGATCTCAAGAGTGTGTGACCTAAATGCTCGCATGTGCTCACGAAAGACCTGTTTACAGCTTTCTTAGAATTAACGAAAAATAAACTGCCATTTGCGAATCTGTCGCGGGCTGTGTTCGCACCTTAGCGTCGAGGCGCGCGTACGTCAATGTACTGGCTGTGACGCAATCACCAGTGAAGTCTGCTAGACGGGTGTGCGAACTTACCGCCATTTACGATAATATTTAATCGATAGCGGGAACGTACCGGGAATTATTTTTATTTGATTTATATTCCGATGGTGTGTGCTCGATGGGGTTTGACGTGGGGAACAGCTGTTTGAAACAGAAATTTTATAATTAAATCCTATTTTGATTGCCGCATGTGGGACCACATCAAGACTGCATCGGTGGCGTAGTTGTACTACGGTCTGATTACGAAGCTGATGCCTCGGGTTCGAATCCCGAGTCAGGCAAAGTGATATTGGATTTTCTGTTCATTATCAGCCCGGAGTCAGGAATTTGTGCCCGATATGGCGAAAGGCTCGCCCCCCCTATCACATCATGGATCATGAGTCCTGGTTGTACCTCTGCCTACCCCTTCTGGAGAAAAGGCGTGATATTTATGTATATATGTATTAAATCCGGTGGAAAGTGCAGTAGTACTCGTACATAGATATGGCATCGACTATTTCCCGCTGTTCGGTATAATAAAGATTACGCCTCTCCCGAGGCTTTCCTCAGTGGTCTGCATCGAGCGACTTCCTGCAACCTTCACTAGGTCATCCGATTGTTCTTCATACTTTGTATCAATTAATTTAAAATAATATGTGTCTATGATGAATCAAAAAAATGATTTGTACGTGGGAATGACAAGTCATACGTGATATAAACTCATAGCAATAGTGGGCGATCTCAAAGAAGCCTTCGACCGCCTTGTAGCTTGATAAAATCGCTAATAGTGGCATCATTAATGATGGTATTATAATTATATTTCTTGCGCATTTAATTTGAACACAAAAACCTTGTTGCTAGGCGCGTTGTGTACAGTTTTTCCACACCGACAAATATCGAATAACTTGTCATTACCAAAAATAAATATGCTTTGTGACCGACAAATTTCCATATAAGCTAATGAATATTTTTTGCAAAAGTGCGTGGTGGCCTGTTAGTAAACGGACCAGACGCGACTGCCAACATGTTCACGGTGGTGGCTGGTTCAAATCCTAGGGAACACCTCTGACTTTTCGGAGTCATGTGTGTATTGATAGTCAATCACCACGCACAATAACGGCGAAGGAAAATATCGTGAGGAAACCTACATACCATAGCGATTTGCAAGAATTTCTATGGTATGTAAAGTCCGTCAACCTGCACTAGGCCAGCGTGGTTGACCATATGGCCTAACCTCTCTCAATCACACTTGATCGTAGAGGAGGTTCGTGCCCTGCAGTGGGACGTATCTGGGCTGATACAATATTTTGTGCAATTTTAGTTCGAGCAATAGAAATGATTTAGAATGTCAAATTTTGATTATTGTTTAGTCTCTGCAAATCTCGAATCACGTGAAATAACTTGACGCACTGCGAAGAACCCTGACAAAAAAATTGCCGACATGTCGTCAACAAATAATGACAGCCTTGTAGAACAATTAGCGTTAACACGACTGGGACCTAAAACAACCAACACGTGGTGATCTCAGAGCTCTACCTTTGTCAACCGTTACAAGATAAGGGACGATCTCATACAAATCGAATGACATTTTGAGCTTCATAATCTTCAATCAGTAATTACAAACTTGCTGACACACGTGTAGGTGGTGCCGATTTTTACCACACGTATTTAGCAAGGCCTTTGACCCGCCAGGGGACATTAATAGGCAGTTTAGGCAATATTTGTGTAAATCCATAAGAAAATGAGGTTACAAAATGCTTTGTTGTATGGTTGATTCATGGCTCGCTAATTGTGCGGACAAACAAGAAAATTTGGCGGTGTCGTATTAAATGGATATAACTGTTATGTTGCAATTGATGTTCTTGTGTTTAGTTAGTATTTTATTTTATTTATAAATATTGAGAATGTTTTAATTACGTCACGTTGGTAGTTATGGTTATTGATCCCTCACAAGTAAATATTATTACAGCTAAATCGGAATAACGGCGGATTTTCATTGCTTGTGTAGGCGTTAGACGATTTTGAAGCCCATCTGATGATCGATTCTCATGGTCTTTTGACACAACTAGGGGCACAGTCAAACCGCTTCTTACGGCCGGATGAATACTCTGTTAAATACAAAGATCGTATAAATTATAGTTCAGGCTTAGTTTTAACTCATCGGAAGGATTGTTAATAAATACAAGGTTTTTTATAGCATAGATCCGGCAAACGAGCAAGAAGGTCGCCGGATGGTAAGTGATCACTACCGCCCATGAACATCCACAACGCTTGGATCATGGATGTTTGCCGGCCGTCAGATCTGGAGGGGAGCGAGAAGTAGAGTAGAGGAAAGGGGAAATTGGACATCCGGTCCAATTCAATCCAGTTGGACTACTTTAACTAGTAAAATATACCTACAAAAACGATACAATAAAAGTAGCTTATAAAGTAAACGCTTCAGTCAATAATTGAACTTTGGAATTAAGATAACGCAACCACAGCCGAGACTGAATCACCTATTCAGGATAATATTATGTACTTACCAGTTTGTTTAAGGAAACCGCTGGGTGGTTAGCGTTTGACCACTGTGGTCCGTAACGTGGTTTGAATCTGTGATAGCCTGTGCATTCATTGATAAAATTTTTAGTTACCCTGTACCTCAATGTTAAGTCTTTGCCTTCTTCAATGCTTTTATAAAGACTAATAAATGTTAAATAATTATATTTGTACCTTCTTTCTAATTTAAATACCTGAGTTTATTTTATATTACTTGGGTTCGAGCCAGTGTGATATTAAGTGTGGGTTTTAATGCAATACTTGTCGTATAATTTTATGACCAACCGTCTATTTCCCGGTAACCATTTAGGAAAAAGATCCATCCACATTAAGAAGAAAAATTAAAATTCTAATAATTGGATTTCATTTTTAGACAAAGAAATCTACTTAACCATGAAGCTACAAACAGCCGAAAATGCCTTCCACAAGGAAAGACTCGCATAATAATAAGACAAAAGGCAAATAATACGGATATGCCTAATACCGTCTCGAATTATGTCATGCTTTTTTTCGATAGCCGACTCGCAGCTACGTGATCAGCGGACGGTGGCCAGGAGAAACCCATGCCGTCAACACTTCGTCGGTAAATGACACGGCACTATTCTTATCTAGATCATCTGGGATCTTGATTAATCAAATTTTAGTATGCTGATCGACTAGAGATTTTAGAGTGTGACCTAAGTCTAGAAGCTATCGTATTTATTGGATGGAGATCTTCAGAAATTAATGATGAAGACGAAAGTAAAAAAGGAGGTTTACACGTGAACAACATGTAATGCGTTCGGGAGATGTTACGAAATGTAATTGATGTAACTAATAAAACTTTTCAAACCGCAGACATCGGGTGTTCAGAATAACAATTTCTTTCTTTAACTAACATAGTTCTAACTCCACATGAATATTAATTAAGTCTTGTGTCATGGGTATCAGAAACTACGATAGATTTTTCGGTCTCACAAGCACCCAGAGCCGACACAAAATATTTATGGGCCATACAAATATTTGTGTTGGTGAGGGGATCGAACTCGCTGCATCTCTTTTCACAGTCGGCGTTTAACCAACTATGCCACAGAGGCTGTTACATAATATCTTCATAGAAGACAAAGACTCTTTGACTCTTGGACAAAGAACCAGCTTTCATGCACCTTGAGGTTGGATGTCTTTTGCACGGCTTACAACAGTTTAAAATACCATTGCTACAATCATTAAGCAAAACAAATCATCGATAACACAAGCAATCGCTGCTAATGACTGAATGAATGTGATAATAGAACCTTGTTAACCAGCACTTGTATTATCACTGGCTATCTATTTTTAGCGGCTGACTGGCGGTCAATACTATCAATCAATGAAACACATTGTTATGTCCACTTATCGACGTAATCATACTAGTACAAATAATGACTTTGCTATGACGCGAATACTGTCAAACATTAGGGCGTAAGCTATTTTCAATTTCCAGTAAACAGTATCTTATCTGCGACATCAACAATCATAGTTTGTCCGCTATTGACGTATGTCATTTCGACGTCTAGCGGCCCGGGTTACTTGGATAATATTTGATTTTTATTTGCGGGATGTGTGTAAGACTGCGCTGAGAATTATCTGATACGCGTGTAGTCTGCATAATTAGCATGCCAATTTGTCAATATTTTGCAAAATTTTTGGACTTGCTAACGTTCGATTGACGTTATTTTATGAATTTACATTGCATTTCTTGGTAGTGTAGTCAAAAACAATGTTGGCAAACAAGCGATGATCATATCCTCAGTCGTCAATGATGTAGTAATTTTTGACGCTTCGATAATAGTCAATATTGATTTATATCGTGGCGATTTTTTTGTATTAAACGGCAAGTAAATAAAGCCAGGCAAATTCAGAACCATCTCTTATTTTGAAGTTGGTTCAAAAGCTGCCATACATCAAATCATGTATTCTTTAAATTGTCGTTAACCACCATGTGTTAGCCCTTCCACCCTTCTTCCCAGAACAACAAAGTAAATAAATGAACAGGAAACATAATATCTGAGAAGTACTGGTCCGTTCGGCATTATTACAACTAGCACACGGAAGTGTGACGCAAAGTTCAAATACTTGAATTTCACTGATATGTGAAGTTGATGTGGCGCCAAAAGATAAGTATTATGTGATTTCATGAGGAAATACCCGGGAACGCATTTGAATCAGAATGTTTTTTGAAAGAATAAAATGTGTTAGCATCACGAAAATTTGCTATTGATTTTTGAGAAAAGATTTTTTTATGTAATGAAATATTATTAAGAGTTTATAAAATCATTCTCATTTCGCTTGAATTAACACCTCATTCTTAATAATTATTTTTTAGATAGGTAAATACAATATAAATGTTTTTTTATGATAACTTATTAGTATCAAATATTATTTAAAAGAACAAATATGATATCGGTGTTAACAATGTAATTCAAGCGGCATTAGTGATCAATGCGTCACCACATTAAAACATGAGCTCATAAAAAATGAACCCCAAAACGATAAATCAAAATTAGCTACACTTATCAATCATGCATCAATCTGATAACTGATTATTATTCCTACGCATCCATCAAATATTAACATAATTTTAGTTTGCGATTAATGTTTTATTTTTATTATAAACACTATTCACATTTCGACTAATTGTAGAGGAAAAAGTTGTATATGTGTGTTTTAAGTCTAAAATCGATGGAGTTGTTAAAACAGATTTTAGTACATACGCTATGTATAATAATTCTACATAATAATTGGTTTGCAGGTTGGCACATTGACTGTCTTATTATTAGGAGAAGATAAAGCGGCTGTAAGACAAACAGCTCAAAATCAATGATCGAGATAACAAAATCTGCGAAATTGCCAACCTGCCGCATGTCTGCTTTGTCTCTTTCACATTTCTATGTCTGTTTTACTACTAGGTATACTGCTGTATATGAATACATCATAAACTAACCATATATATAAATCTATGGTCATGACTGCAGGCGATATAATCATAATTAAACTATTAAATAAAAATAAAACTTTAATAGATTGATTGAAGCTTAATGAAACAATTCATAACAGTAGTTAAATTTGATATAACTGAATCGAACGGTTTATGTCCGGCATAGCTTTATCTACAATCAATTATTGTCCAATAATTATTATGTTTAACAATCCAATTAGGATATGTCAGTGTCAATGAAAACATGGTGGGGCGAATCATTGACCGATGAAAAAAATATCTGAGCGAAAATAACTCGTCAATATTTTTTTGCGTCGATTCATTGAGCCAATATTATACTAGGGTATTTATAACGGAATGCCCTGAATGATTTCAATTAAGTACAGCGGTAATGGGCGTATTAAAAAGTTGCTGAGGAAATGCATCATAAATCAAACATTGGGTCGTGAAATTTTATTATACGGCTCTTTGAAGGAGTCTTCGGCAAACACGTTTAATTGCCGGAATTTCTAGTTGCGACTTTCTTCGAAAACAATGTTAAGGTATCAGTGGCGAACATTGCGAGTGACAGTGGTACTCTATTCACTGAAAACATATTAAGTGACATATAAAATTATCACAGAATTTTTAATTATACGCCTGATAAATCATTAATTAATAAGTATAAATCCTTTTGTATTACTGAGTCTTTTCTCCTATATTTCTAAAATACACTTTTCTATTTTGGCTACAATCTGCAGACACGACTGTTCTTTACAAGACTTTCGAAGGTAATGTGTAGTCTATCAACCGCGTTAGACTAAATGAAAATCAAAAGGATTGATGTTAAGCAGGCAGTGCTCATGAAGTTATACGCAAAATTGTTCAGCAACACTGCTAAAAAGTCACGTCTTTGCTGACCACGTGTCGGCAAAAGGCAAACAAGAGATAATACTACGATTACTGTTGTATTTCTACAAGTCCCGTAATTCATTCAATCGGTGCCAAGTGTCCGACGCCCTTAAAATCGGCCCATTGGAATGCTGTATACGAAAAATATTTGTTTTAAATGGCTGTTGCCGCATAACAAATTTACGCGGAACAAATATTGAGACGTAACCCACAAAGTATATTTCAAGTTCACGCATACGTAATAAGATAAAATTAGCTCACGCATTTATTGTTATAAATAATTTGTATGTGAATTCAATGTAAATGTTTTGCATCTATTGTCTTTCCTTGTTTACGTCATTTTGTGACGCTTCGTGATCTGCAGCTGCTAAATGGAGAAGAGGGAAGTAATTATATGTGAAATAAATGTTTATTTTAAATGCATTTTTTATAAACGATCGCGTAAAAAATGATTTTTATGGCATAAAGTCATTTAATACTGGCATGCCGGAGATTTTGTGAGCAATACCTATAAATAAGTTAAAAAAAACATTCAGTATTTACACATACATACTAGACACCAATTTTTTTAAGTTGTGGTCCAAAGAAACTACAAAGAACTTAGCTGGCCTGCAAGACCGCTTTGAAAGCAGATACCATACTTTCGATGTGAGAATACTTCTGTAACCATAAAAAAATTGTGCCAGATGTAAATTTGCTCGTGAATTCTGTTACCCACTGAACAATGGATGTATATAATTATCATATTAGAATGATGTTTGATAGTCTGGAGTATGGTTGACAAGTTGAAGGACACCTTTTCACCAAAGTAAATGTTGTCATAGACATATTCAACCCCCACCTCTGACCCCTATGCGCCTCTTTTTCTCGGAGCAAATGACTAAGGATGTTTTAAGATATACGTTTATATTTTCTATACCGGGTTATTTTGATTCGAGTGTGCAAATTTTAACAGGATCAGAATCATGAATATAGTCCATTAGTAAAATAAAATGAAACATTTTTTTTCAAAATATTCCATTTTTTTTATCCTCACAAAACAAAATACTTAGACAGTACGCACGACCATAATAATCCCATTGATAAACTACACACAGACACACATGCGCGCGCGCATTGTATAAAATGACCGGTGACCGTTCTTATAGCAGATGTTGAGTATAATTTGAACATTGATTAGTATATTATGAAACGGAAATAAATCACTTATTACGTGTAAATTTGAATATTTTGCACCATGTGTTAATCAGTATTATTATCTTAAGTTCAATTAAAAAAAATGGTCAGAGTTTGAAAAATAACCCCCTATAACTGTCAAACTTCGACAAACGACTACGCAGACCTCCCAATGTACAGTGATCACAGCACACAATAGAAAGGCATAAATCACTTACTGTATAATCAAATCAAATGTTTATTATAATAAGACAAGACAGGCAAATAGCTCATAAAGTCTCAGGCATTAAAGGTCGCACAAACACCGACCTAAACCCGGAGAAAATTCCCTTGCAGTCGATAAACTTTAGAACATTCTGTCATTGCATCGAAATGTAAGATATGCAAAGAATTGCGAACGTTCAATTTACATTTGAATAGTTTTACAATGTTTATACTAGTTTCATGATGATAATATGTTTGGATGATGGGATTATAAGCTTTAATATGTTGGTTATCTTGCAAGCCAAGACGTGTAATTGTATTGAAGTTTAGATTTGAATGTTTTAAACTTATGCTAGAAATATTTCATAAAAATTATACCTAACGTTACGATGACTTATTTTACTCTTTTTGTCAATTTATGATTAATATTATAAAAATGTATTAGTGTTGGTGTAATGTAAGTCTTTTTAGCAAATTATCGAACTCATGAATTTTCGATGACGTAAATAATACGATCAGGGAACCGAACTTAAACTGTCTGATTCTAATTGCATGAAAACATAAATGGGCCACATGAACAAGATTCAGCAGCCAACATTTAAAGTACAAAACAAAATAATTAATTACCGCGGCAAAGTGAAAACCAGTATGCGTACTGCACAAGTAAAAAAAGTTCAATAGTTTTATTTATGGTCGTCGTAATACTCAAACAGAGATATATGACACCGGACCTTTGGTCAGATGTGCAAACATCTCGGTTTGTTTAACTGCCAGTTTGTGCCGAGACGGGCCTGGCAGCCAATACCGTGATTTGTATAAGCAAACGAGCCGCCACGCCAGTGTTGCAAGACATTTAAAACCTACCATTTATATTGTTGCAATTTTTTATTGGCAACACAGTGACTTCAGTGCACTTAATGGTACAGATCATAAACGATCTTCTGGCATATACAGAGCCACCAACTTATCTGTTCAGGTGGCCATAATTGGAACTAAACCAGTGTTATCAGATATACGGTAATTACTGCAGATGCACGTTATTTTTTTTACCAAAACACTGCCAACGGTAATGTTATATTACCGTGTCGTTTCGACCGTATTTTATAGGATACATAACTGTGTATATAATTCTCTAATTTACTCTAATCTAATTCAAGACGTTTTTAAAGTGGCAATACTCAATTCCTCACTAGCGACGATTCCGAACTTCCGACTGAACAGATAACTTGGTGGCTCTATAATATATTTCTTAGTATAATTTATTTAATGGTGTCATAGATTTACGCGAATGTGTTGAAAGCTGTAAAGTGATCGAAACGTAGGGAAGTTAAAAAAATAAAATCAAATTCGCGATAAAATCCGCAAGTATTCGTTATATTTGCATATAATATACTTCTTAAACAAAGTCAGATATGCGGAACTGTTACTATCATGTACGTTCTACCTGCACAAAGTTATTTTATTGTAATATTATATATTATTAGTAAAGTGAAAGTTTGCAAGTCTAAAACACAGAATTTCACTCTCGTAGATGTTTGTAAAACAATGTACAGCGACAATAAACCGCTGTAGAACGGAAGTCGACGATAAGAAACAGCAGGGCGTTGTTTCAAAAGCCAATTAAATAAACGTTTATAACATTTATTGCGATTTAATGCTAGTTAGCAAATACGATATATTTATTTCATAGTATTTTAAAATGATTTTGCCAAAGGATAACTTTTTATCCCATTATTTATAAAATAAGGGTAATAACATTTATAACCGACTAGCCTCAATAAAAAAACGTTTTTTCTAGTCCACGACGTTCACTTACCTTTACCCGACTAATTACTTAATGCAGAACATTTTTTGAAGTATTTTAAATCGATACTTTAGACGGACTCTACCACTGGATGTAACGTTCTATTCTTGTCAAGAACGACGCTTTAAGATAGGGATTAATAGTTAATTACGTAATTACATATACATCATATCTATATTGATGCACACTATAAGTATCATTTAAATCTATATCATCATCATCATCATCATCAGCCTGTTGCAGTCCACTGCTGGATATAGGCCGCTTCCAAGGTACGCCACAGAGCCCGGTATGCTGCTTTATGCATCCAGTCGCTGCCGGCCCTCTTGCAATTGTCGTCCCGCCATCTGGCCAGAAGTCTATGTATTACAATCTATTTTTACACCTGCTGTACTTCATTTCTTCACCACCCTAAGGCCAGTCTTGGTAAAGAATGTCTCAGGCATTAAGTCTGTCTGTATACGTTCAGTGTATGAAGCTCTAAATAAATAAATAAACAAAATAAAATGCGATAATTTATGTAGCAATACCAAATTTGAAATATACAAATAAATGCTAATAAGAGACGCGGAATGAAATTAGAACAGTTAGGCGCAGGTATAACAAATGAGTAACGTATTTGTCACAAATTAAATAAAAAATGACGTATCATCGATCCTTTCTTAGGATAACGACCTGTGAGAAATGCGGCGCAAGTAACAATTTATACCTTTAAATGTGTTTCGAGTGGCTCTCATTATATCGGACAAGGGTTCATAAAGATTTGTATAACGTTTTGTTCACATTCATTATTGTAAGTTACGGTGAAGACGAGGGTTTTATTTACGTGGGTAGTAAAAAATAGCAAATGTGTTATGCATACGTGAGAAAGAGATATAATCTGCGATATTTGTATATTTTTAAGGTTTTAAAGACGGAAATTTAATTTTCAACGTACACCTAAAGTCATGCTTGAACTCAAAAGTAGTAATTTGCTGTGAATACCTCCACAATTCACAGTCACAACGAAAACTTAAATCCACTACGAAACAAAATTAAAAACAGATTACAAAAACCCTTTCGCATCTTTGTAAATAAAATACGACGGCATAAAGTGCGTTGACGTTTTCTATGCAGTAAAAACTGAATGACTTTACCGAACGATTTTTATTATTCGAAATGAGCTTTAAAGTAGAATGGCTCCACACCTTAACGACAAATTAAGAGCCGTTTCATATTACCTTATTAATAAATTTTGTCGCTGGTATAACGTGTTTTCGCACATGTTAACAGCATCTCGTCACACCTGAGTTGAATGTTTTACGACCATATTTCGGCATTTTACATGTAGCCTATCAAATCTCAAACATTAAACGTTGATTTACATATTTATGTAATTTGTTATGGTGTAATAAAATCACTAGATAATCATCAAATGGTTAATGCCGATGATTTTATGGCGGAACAGGATTTGCCGATAATTGAAGTGTAAAACCCTTTAAACGGTTGAACTATTGAATAAATTATGATGAATAACGCAAGTAAGCATGATGGACTCCAAGTCTAATTTCGTTCATTTTTAATTTCGCGTCTATCAGAAGAACTTATATGGTTAAAATAGATAGACAAATTATAACGACGTGAAGTAAATATATGTATGCACTATCTCTCATGTCAAGGGGCCATCGGTGACTTATGGAAAAGACGTTGTATAATATTAATGTAAAATAATATCTGTGATGTAACTGACATACTTATATAATATATGTACTGATACTAACACAAAACTGAGGCCTTTGTTACTTAAAGAGCGAAGTTTATTAAAATTATTAACTAAAGATTTATAGAATTTATTAATCTTTGAATTTCTAAGATATTAATTCAAATAAACGAATTTTGAAACTTAATTATCAATACCAGCATATTCGCTGCTGATTCAACTGATGAAGCCGATAATTGTTTTTCACTATTGTAAATCTAATTCTATTTGTGATTTGCATTAAATTATTTATTTTTGGCTTAACTTTCTATTATGGAAATCATATCTGAATTTAGATTCATATAAGGTTAATACAAATACGTATTTTCATTTATGAAATTAAATATAAATTCCCTTATTAATGAAGTCAACGGCAGTGGGATCGTCTTACAAAACAGTTATATTATCATCATATCAATTTAAGAATTTGAAACACAAGACTGCTAATGTTGCTCGATTCACTCCCGGCTTTGGTAGTAATACTTAAAATATGCGAGCAAAATTAAAATCTCATTTCCTTTGGCGCGATTCTTGGCGAGTGGCTCATCCCATCGTTACAGTTCTTAATGGCCTTGTATGGCAATATGGTCCAAAATGACTCAACGGCAATGAAGATTAAAGTTATTTATAAAATTAATTCACACGCAGTTTGCGGTTTAAAATTGTTAAACAATTCTATTATTAATTCACGTATGACGAGATTTAACTAGAAATTTGTACACGTGATCCCGTTCTACTATAATAATTTGCTATTATTAGTAACTTGAGTAAATTTCCGGGTATATATCCATATTTTATTGTTTGTTTGTATGTACTGTAAATAGTAACTGATCAATGAATACGGAGGATAATGACTGGACATATAGCACTCCTAGGGATTTTTCATATACCTAATATATTAGAATTGTGATTCATAAAATATGTTTATATGTAGCATGTGACGTATATATAAACAGCATAAAACGTTGACAAAACGTCATTTCAAATATATATTATTTTTTTTATTTACAGTGTTTGTAGTCATAACTGCTATTAATATAATTTTATGACTATTTGTGTCTCAATATTTTTGCTGAATCACATCATGTTATTCAATATTGTTTGTTTAGAGATGTAACTAAATAATTACGAATAACTATGAAACGTATTATTGTTGATTATAAAATATGTTCCATTATAAGAAAAAAATTGTAGGTACATACTTGTATACGAAAAATAGTGATATTTACTCAAATATTGCCCACAATCTTTTCCTTATATAAAAATCACAGACATAAAAATTAATTCTAAGAATGTTTATTTATAAATTGAATGACTAATATTGTTAAATGAATTTAATCGTAGTATTTGACCACCTGCACATATAGTAAAAACTGTCGATTTTCATGATGACGAATACATTAGGCCACCTGGACTGTCTTTTAAGAACCGCTAAAAGAAAAAAAAAATCAGTTCACGGAATTTAATTTTGGATTATTTTTTCCTTGTTGTACTTACAATAGTTGTAACAATATTTAAAGCAGTAAATGCTCTTTATGTTAAGTTCATTCCAACCAAAAAAAGTAATTATCAGTTAGACACTTATTTCAAAATATCCTGGCTTGATTGAAACTGGATATACAGAGGTAGAATCCGACACGCAGCTCACCTGTATGGGTTACTGTCCTGGGTTTTCCACCATCGTCTAGGGTGGTCGTTGTCGAGTCGGACGCGTATATCCTACCACCAACTTTTTGGTATCCAGAAATTTCATCACAAAGCGAAACGTAATAGCACAGGTATTAATTTAATAATATTTTGACAACTTCCGCGGCGCAGTTGATGAGCTGCAACCTGTGAAACGAAAGGCCGCGGGTTCGATCCTTGCACCGAAACAAATATTTGTATGACCAACAGGTATTTGTTTCGGAACTGATGTTTGTGAGACCGAAAAGTCTTTCGTGGTTTCTGATACCCGCGACCCAGACTCGATCTTAGTGTGGGATCAAGACGATGTATGTCACTGTTGGGTGTATTTATCTGTATTCTGTAGAACTGTGTTACCTACCCAGTCACGCCAATCAATTTGTACTGTATCTAACAAAAGGAATATAACATTTATTATTAATCTAAAACGCCAATTCCCATTATAGCATAAGACATATTCACTCAAGCGAGGAAATCCTTGCGAGGTAACTGAACTAAAAATACAAATATGCGATAATTAATTTATATTTTAATGACATACTTGTCGATTGAGGCCAGGCCACGTACGGGCAAGGGCAGTGTTGGATATCCTGTGGATGGATTAAGTGACGTAGACAGACGACCTGAACGACCTGACAAAGTACTGGTTGGGATGGGTGTTGGCTTCCTACAAATCCTTAAAATCTTAGTAAATTATATTACTATGTTGAGAATCTTCTGTAACTGATGATAATGAGTTTCAACTCTATTTAATAAGCCTGTAAACCAAGTTTTTTTGCTATCTCCATATTATTCAATTCTAAGGCAACTGCGATCTAAGGCCTATTTTCAGCAGTGGATTTCCAGCGGCTGAAGAGAGAGAGTGAGAGAGAGAAGGCAACTGCTGTTGTCATAGAATTTTGTGTCCAGTCATAATTAATCTATTGACTAGCTAGTACTAGTGGAATATTCCTATGGATCCAGATCACGACCACTGTACACTACCACGAGGTGCAATGCAGTTACTTTGATGTGGATTAAAAGTCCTTGTCATTTTGACAGCCTCCGTGGCGTAGTTGGCTAGACGCCGGCTGCGGTGCGGGGATCGAACCCGCAGCCTTACGTTTCACAGCCGGCGTCTAACCAACTGTACTACGGCTGTCAAAATGGACGGGGAAAAGCAAAGAGTAAGGAAGAGAGGTCAGAATTATTCAACTGTCAGCAGCTTTAAATTGCATCGAGTCATACAGATATTAATTGCACTGGAAGACACTACCTTTATTTAAATCGTACGTAGAACATCGACAGTACAGTTTTAAATTGCATTGAACCTCTTAGCCTTCACCCACCGGTCATGCAGATATTAATTGCATAATGGTCATAATTTAACGAAACCAACAAAACTACAGCGAAAGGACTTCACGTTGATGATCCGGTATCATATTCCACTTTACTCAAAATTTATCGAACAAATAAACTTGACCTTAACAGAGCGGACATCCTTAAAGAACGTACAAAAACACAAGCAGAATAAATCAAAACGATTATTACCTATGTGTATTAAATTTGTCCATAGCAAATGATACAAATTGGAGGGAAACCCGCGATTCCATTATTTAACTTTATTGCTTCGAAATGCCTATTCATTTTTTGTTGTTAATTGAACCATGTTTGTATTGATCATTTATAAAATGTCAGTTTTTTAGTATATAGATAGATGAAACTAAATTGGATTTTATGATCTATTATTTGTAGTTTGACAGCCTATGTGGCGCAGTTGGTTAGACGCCGGCTGTGAAATGAGAGGATGTGGGTTCGATATTCGCACCGAGACAAATATTTGTTTGACCCACTTGTATTGGTCTCGGGTCTGGATGTTTGTGAGACCGAAATATTGCTCAAAGTTCCTGAGACCCAGAACAGAAGACTTAATTGATCTAAATGTAGAGTTAGGACAATGTTTGTAAACTTTCTTTCGACGAGAGGGGTCAGGACTCTTTATGTGACTGTTGGCTATATTTATTAATTATTTAAAGTCACAGGTCAATTTGGAGATTCTTGGGGGAGGTCTATGTTCAGCAGTGGACTTCCTTTGGCTGGAGCATGAGAAATATTTTAAGTTAAGGTAAACCTTATTGTTTTTTTACCTTTAACCTTTAGGCTAGCGTAGCTATATGGCCTAACCACTCTCAATCGTACTCTCGATTGTAGAGGAGGCCCGTGCCCTGCAGAGGGTCGTATATGAGCTGATACAATAACAAACCTTATTTGTAACTATTGTAACTGCTTTAAAATTGTAACCTGTTTTGTGTAAAATAAATAAAATAAACATAATGACAAGCAATAAAGTACTTTATTGCACATACTTAGCCACTCAAGTAACTTACGAGTAATGTTGTTGAACTCTATGTTAAAATACTTAATAGAAATTGTAATGTATCCATTACATTCAAAGTTTCACTCACTTAAAAGCAAATGTTGTAAAGCATAATATAATTAAACGACATTATTAAATTATACTTAAAAGCCTTGAAAACACATTAAACGATTGGTAACATAAAAAGTGTGGCCAGCACACATTTTTTTCGTCATCGTGTATCCGGCAAATTTCATCAGATTGTTACTCCCGGACTTGGAGAGCGTACACTCAAATGAATTAGCTTCGCACAGACGGAATGTTAGCATCTTTATCAGTCCAATTGATGATTGGTCACGGCACTTATTGTACTAGACGGAACCGGGCGCGATATCCCCCCAATCCGTCAAGCTACTGTTTTTTTCCCCTCTTTCACACTTGGTGGTTTTCGAAGTTCCTTGTTTAGTAGACTAGATTGATTGATCTTGTCTACACTTTCATTAGGTAAGATGGTGCAATAAATAAAGCTGACGCTTGTCGGGTGATAAGTTACTTAATATTACTGTATTATGTTAAGTGTAAGATCGGGAATGATTATAACATTAATTATTAAGTCTTTATGCGCTGTTGTAAACTCGTGTCAGCTCTAGTACAAAGCTTGGTGGTTTTAAATCACTTATGTATCAACGTTTTTTATATAATAAATAAAAAAAGGGATTGTGCTGACGTATTTACATGATAATTTGTTTTTTTCTTGCTATAAAAAAAATGCACTGCGCTTGCCATCCTGAGATATAAGATCTTAAGTCTCATAATGTCCAGTAGTTACTCTGGCTACAAAGTCCCTCAAACCGGAACACAACAGTGTATTTACATTGCTGTTTGGCTGGAGAAATAGACATTGCGGTGGTACCTAGGCGTTTTCTCACATATGAGAGACTTACATCAGTAAATCAGGGCTTTATATTGTAAGACATCGTGTAGGATAGATTAACTCATACATATATATCAATGTTGATAAAGATCGAATCTAGATAATCTAAAACTTTAAACACACTAGAAATTGTCGTAAAATATAATAAAATAGCAATATAAAATTAACCTTGCGTAGTAAAACTACACCGCTATTTATAGAACTATATACAATTTTATAAAAACATGCAGTTATTTGATAAAAATGTATGTTCAATTGTCTTGTGTCAGTACTTAAATAATTTACGAGTGTCTCTATCTCGTTTAAGTATTTGTAATTTATTGTAGAAAATTTAAAAAGAAATTGGTGTTCTTCCAATAACTAGCGATTTTCAGCGAGCCAAAAACACCATAAATTTTCTTGACATATTTGAGTTTTTTAATTGATTTTGGTCATCATGAAAGTCTTGTCGCTCGATTGACCGATATAATACTAATAACTAGAACACCATTATGTGTCACCACTATTGTCATAAAAAGTACAAATATAATTGACTTTAATTCCTAGACTGTATCAACCGAGTTAAGCCATCGCTATCGATTCGTATTGTTATCATTACAGGTCTTTGGAAACTCTGTGTAAATAAGACTATATACATTGGACATTAGATCCCGCTAAGAATTAAAAAAGATAGATATTGCATAAGAATATTTATCTTTCTCTCGAACCACGTAGCATATCGGATCAATTAGTCCCAAGTCTCAAAAGATAGGTGTCATTGTCGAAACGATTGACGATATAGACATTTTTTTTCTTACACGAGGAAATCTATTTACGAATCCATATAGATATCTCGGACTCACTAGACAGTAGAGTTACAAAATTTTATCGAATAGACCAGCTATAAATCGCATCTAACAATCGTCAGCTGCCAATGATCACACCACTGCGTAACATTGCAGTAACAAGGCGCAAGTAAATACAGTGTTGGACAAAATAATGGGCCACCATGTCGATATCGTAACACAACTAATAAATGGTAATTTGACACGACAAGTCAATTATGAACCGACATAAACACGTATCGGCTTCGGCGGAATTTCGCTTGTAATGTCAGACGTGGGAAACATTTTTTGCATTCACATTTTGTACAATAATATCAAAATGAACAAAACATTAACAGTACACAATTATCCAATTAACCTTGAGTGTCTTAAATAAACAATAAAATGACGTTTATTACAAAATAAATCAACTGCTACAGACTGTTTATATTTCAGGTTTGCATCGGAACCGTAATGTCTCATTAACAATTACTTTCCCGCATAAACGGACAATTATTCTACATGACTCGCACATAATTGGCAGGATACTCCGCATAATTGACTAGCATTTATAATAAAACATAAATTACGTAAAGATATGACCTTTCTCACAACTTTCTCTGAAAGCAAAAAATCCGAGTCAAGTAGCCATTTACCGACTTCACCTCATTAGCTCAATATCAACACGTCTTGTGCCTTTAATAGATATATAATCATGCATATTATTTAAATTGCTTGACAAATTACACGTCGGTACGCAGTTGTACCCGCTCAGTTGTCGGTTACGTTTCGACTTGAATTTCTTGCGAGCTCGAGATGTTGTTAATATTTATGCAGTGCGAATACGTACAGACGCTCATTACGAGAAAATTTATTACATATACGTTAATCGGGGTTACCGATATTTGTTTATATTGTACCTCGTTGATAATTGAAATATTTGCTACTTCCACTTTTCTAATATAAACTTCGTAATGAATGCAAGGTTAAACTATTTCTCTGTTAATCGTTAGCTTTTTATTTACATCATTTCCCTCGTATTTAAAAAAGAAAAACAAATTCTAGAACTAGAAATAATAAGGTTGATTGGATATGAATAAAAATAGGCCCTTTTAATTAAGCAATAAAAAAGATTTGTGCGTATTAACTCTGAGCGATTCCCCCATTAAGTCCTTACCTTTCAGACACGAGTCGCCAATTAGTAGTGGGTACTAAAGGAAAAT
Organism: Theretra japonica; assembly: GCA_033459515.1. Lineage (NCBI taxonomy): Eukaryota > Metazoa > Arthropoda > Insecta > Lepidoptera > Sphingidae > Theretra > Theretra japonica. Next base: position 10,380,560 of record CM065949.1, read on the forward strand.
GTGGCCGACGGGTAAAATTACGAGACTGAGTACATATAGGCATACGTGCGTACTCGGTACAGCTTCGTCTCATTATACAAGTTGACACCTCAGCTGGGTGTCTTGGAGCTTCCTTATTGTTGCCTAATTAGAGAATAGATATTTATGTGTCTTCAGATGTGCTATTAAATTGTATAGATTCCACCTATTTGTTCTTATTTCACATTTACTTGAAGTCGTCTCACAAATTTTATTGTGTAGATAAATTGGGCTTAATATTATTCCGAGGTAAAGATCGCGGGACGTCGCTGAATGCAGGCTGCCTCCAACAGGTCACTGTGGATATCATTGGGAGAGACCTATGTTCAGCAGTGGACTTCCTTTGACTGATGGATGAATGGATTATTTCAAGAGCGGCCAATCAGTCACTTTCAAGAACGTTTTTAATATGGAATCAATGGCGCGTTCAAAAATAAACACTCAAATTGAATGCAAAACTTTATATTTCACAGCAGGTAGACTAACTAAACGGTGAAATTACTATATCGAAAATAACACACGTCTGGTTTTATAAACATCTTTAGAGGAATACCATTCATTGTGATAATAATGTTGATTCTTTCTTTTTGTGTCTGGCTTAACTTTTGGTTAATTATTTTTTAATCAATAGAATTTTGAGTTTACCATACCTATTAAGATTATCATTGGTATCCCACATTTTGGTATTGGAGTCATTATATTTCATTATTACGGACGAATAAAGTATCGTACCATATTCAGTATGTCAATTTTAATCCAACTCTCTGTATAATTTTACGCAATACGATTTTATGGAACAATTTTACTGTTGAAAATTGGTGGTAAAATCATGTCAAAATATTATGCTTACTGTTGACCATAACTTAAATATCAGCAAGAGAAAATGCCCTCAATAACCTGAAAGTTCAATATCAAATTACCTTTGCACAATACTTTTTTGTTAATTTATTATTTTGTACGTTTTCTGTCAGAGCTTGTCCGAATTTTTATTGGTGTTGCCAGTTGCCAACATGTCGAAAAAAACACAATGTTGCCAACTTGATTACCCGCCGACAATAGCGACCGCCGCAGTTTTTTCTTTGCTGTCAATGCGCCTTTAATTTTGTAATTTTTCTTAATGTATTATAATGAGGAACAATATGTATTGGCAATAAATCATACTAAACTATTTTTTATAAACTTTTATGCTACAAGCTCCCGTTAAAGTTTGATCGCGAATGTTTTATTTAGCTCTTTGTATTTTACGTATGTAACGTGATTATAATTTAAGACTTATTTCGTATCATGCATTATTATATTCAGTGTCTAATACAGGAGTATTGTCTTATTCTTATAACCGTCTATTTGGTAGTGGCAGCCAAGTTAGATTGTAAGAAGCCCGGCAGTTGACATACAATTTGTTATTATTTCGGCTGAACCTATATATTATATTATTAGAACCATTTTTTTCATACAATAGGTCCGGCAAACAAGCAAACAAGACACTTACCTGTTACACACTTACCTGTGGTAAGTGATCATTGCCGCCCATGAACATCCACAACACTAGCTTGATGGACTAAGGCCTCACAAGCGTACAAGAGGTACCTTTATTAAACTCCGTTCGAATACTACAAAATGAAATGGAAAAATAAAATTACACTTTTTTGAAAATATACAACATAAATAACAGCATCAATTACAGTGAAAGGAAAGGCACCAATAAATCCTGCGTATCGAAACAAACTTAGCATATGTAAAACATTGACACTAACAAATACATGTTTATTAATAAAGAATTTTCAATTCAATACTTCACTCGCCACTTTCATGTAATAACAACCAGGGATGTTAAACATAGCCGAATCTATCGGATATCCGAAAACATATCCGATTCTGACATAAAAATCTTGAATATATACATAGGTCACTTATTATAGATTTTTGTATAGTGTTTCTATATTTTTACAAAGTTTTTACAGAGTTAATATCCGTAATTAAAAATATCCGACATGGTCGGATGATACGTCATTATTTCATATATGTAAGTAAAACAATAAATATATTATTCGCAAATCCATATCTACTGAGCATTAACATCATCCACCTAATACTATAACAAAAAAAGATTTTGTTATCAATCACACGAGTTATTTTTACTTTCGATTTAATTATTAAAAATATTTGTATTAGAGCGGCCTTACCTTATACTATTAAATAAATAAATAATAAATACACCCAACAGTCACATACATAGTACTGACCCCATATTAAGATCTTGTGTATCAGACACTACGAGAGACTTCGGTTTCACAAACACCCAGACCCGAGACAAATATTAGTGGGCCTCACAAACATTTGTCTTGGTGCGGGAATCGAACCCGCGGCCTCTCGTTTCACAGCCGTCGTCTAACCAACTTGACGCGGAGGCTGCCAAATGTTCTTGTGATAAATTGAATTTAACAACTAAATACAATATATAATAACATCCCTGATTACATTTATAAATGTGTCGTGGGCCCATTGGATCAGGTTTGTTAACACCCATTTAACTGCTGCCAACGCGACACCTGCCCTTTCGCTGTAATCAACATTGCCAATAAATTATTATAATGTATTAAACATAATTGTACAAGCCTGCGGATATTTAGCAAAGCGTTTTACAAACATTAATTGAATAATTTATTATACGCCTCGTAGTGGGTCAATCTGGCGTTTTAAGTGATTGAAAACTTTGCGTTGAGAGACGTTAATAGCCTCTTCAGGATGTGATGTGCAATTATATATGAATGGGGGAAAAATAATGATAATGTAAGATTGAAGTTTTTGGTTTTAAAAGTGGTAGAGCGACGCTGTTGTCAGCCATGACTCAGCATGATTGGGCAGGCTCGTCCGGGGTGGTACCACTGTCTCATATGAGATCGACGTTAAGCGACAGCTTTGCTGTCGCGTTTCGTTCGGTGAGTGAGACTGCCGGATGCCCAATACACCTTTCCTTTTTCCTTCCCGCTCCTCTCCCGATCTGATGGGCTGGCAACACATCTATGATCCAAGCGTTGTGGATTTTCATGGGCGACAGTCATGACTTACCATCAGGTGACCTGTTTGATCGTTTGCCGGACCTATGCTATAAAAATTCGATGAACTTAGAGGGATTATTAAAATGTAATTACAATTTAGAAGAAAAAAAAGCAGGTACATCATGAAGAATCAAAAAATATAATACTGTCGTAATTATTCTTACCTACACCAAAAATAAATGCTACGTTATATTATAGTCTGTCTTAAACAATTATACGTATGCAGCGCCTAAAGCATTAAGTTGTTACAGAATAAAAGATTTTAAAATCCGGTTTAAGGAGTCAACAACATTTTATCCGCGGTTAAAAACGAGAAAAATAATTGCTGCGTGTTATTCGCTCGGTATTCGCGAAGGCATTTAAAACAACTAAGACGTTATCCGCGTGTTCTATGAAGAATTTAAAACGTTTGAATTATAGCGTTTTAGCTTTTACCCGTGGCTTCGTCCGTCTAGGATCACTGGACAGTTCTACCTCACATGAATAAAACATTTTTCGGGATAAGAATAACTTAAATCATTGGTCCCATAAATTATCTATATTCAAAAAATCATGTTGATGCGTTTTACCGTCGTTGCCAAAAGGATAAACTAACAAATCTGCTTTTGCATTTGTAATATAAGTATATAAAATACGTGAATAAGCACTGCTAATACTTGTGCCATTTAGTAATGTCGACTTTTATGGTCGTTAAATTGTAATTTAAGCGAGTTTAAATTTGGAACCGTAGAACAAAAAAATAACAACATGTCGGCTGGGTGGAACATTGTTTTAAAGCACCTAAAATATCCAAGACAAAAGGTTAGCTTTAATGTTATGACAAATAGAGGTCTTAATAGTTTTATAAAGTGCGTTGCTTCTAATGGTTTTCCGCCATCGGATACACTGGTCGCTATACAGGTGGATACTGATATCTACATGGTCACTGGTAATTTCACTTACCGAAGGAAACGCGACAATAAACATGTCACATATCACGTAAGAGAGAAAATACATTTCTACGACTTTTGTGAGACAGTTGTTCCATCCCCGTCAAGCCATACCATTCGTACTGTAGTATCTGGTCGGTCTGGTAGTGGTCTTTTTATAGGGTGTTCTATTTTTAAAAAGTGTACTTATGTTATGCCTTTCTCTCTTCAACCATACGAAGTCTTCTGTTGAATGTTATGCCTCACCTAAAGATTTAGCATTTTACCAACGTGTTCACAAAGACATTAGAAATGTTTTTCCTTAATATTATCATGATTAATATATCGCGGGGCCTAAACGACGCAGTCGGATAAGATACAGACTATAAAGAAATCGAGGAGACAAATAATTGTGTGTTCCACAAGTTTTCTAGTCTGGGTGTTTGTGAGGCCGAAGAGTCTGTCGTATCCACGAGTCACGACACAAGTCTCGATCTTACTATGGAGTCCGGATTGTGTGTGTCTGTTTGGTTTACATTTTTCTTCTTCACATCTATTTTGTAATTGATTTCTCGTACACATTTTTACCGTTGAACAACACAGTTTTGATGAAACGTGGGCGTTTTTCCACTATAATGCAAATAGGTATGTCGTGATATGAATCATTGTCTATCGCTATTGTTACCTGAATGTACTAACAATGTTGTTTTGCGGAGTGTTCTGACCATCAATATTCCGAACAGTGCGATAGACAAGCAGTAATGCTTTGGCCGAATCGCTTCTGTTTAAGATTGAGGTCAGTCCTGCTAAGAATTGGAACCATTGCTTAGATTCTTCTTACAAAGGTTTTATTAAAATAGCAGATTTTGAACACTTGGTAGCTCTAGCGTAGAGTCACTTCATATTGTTTTGGATAAAATATCAAAATGATGTTCAATGAAACATTGGTTGGTTGGTGGTATTATTTACTCCTGTTTTTATATTCATGTATACTAAAGGCAAATAACGCTGATATTTTATTTTTAATGATTTTCCTAACTTTTGATTGATCCTTTGGCGCGCCTAATAAGCAGTAATTTGCATATGAAATAAGTTTTGTACTTCCTTATATTTAGTAAGAACCCCTAAAGAATGTAACGTTACGTCATAGTCTGATAATTATTTATTGTGTTTATTTCTAGCATTCAACGGTCTTTTACAATCCTAATGGACCTAAAGGACTAGTTCTCACTACAACATTCTTGTTTCTAACTGTTTTAAGCAAACCAATAGATCTAGATAAATACATTAAAATACAGGTTCTCCGAGTGACGCAGGTTCGACGATGATTTACAATAATAAGCGTGTAAAACTCGTGTCTATTTTGTCAAACGACGGTGACAAAGTCCGGGATGTGACGCAAAACATCATTTTTTCTTCGAAACCTATGGTGAAAATAAAAAAATCGCATATATTTAAAAAACGTCTAATATAAAATTATGATTACGCAAAATTGATCTTAATCGATCAGAAATTAGAGTGACTTTTAGTACTTCGAACAGAAACGCTACAAGAATGTAAATGAGAATTGGATTGGCACCTGCGAGTCTGGCGACGCGGTGACGTCACATCACAATAATGTAGTACGAGCAATTTGACACCTTTACACGGCCAAGTTAGAATTATGATACACTAATTGAATGTTTAGTTTTCATTTTACTACTTGGGACCTAAAGATATTGAGTCGCACAACAGTTACAGAAGCCAGTATTGTACATACATTTCTTTATGTAATTACTTACGAATGATGAGGATTAAAAATAAGTTGGTTCTTTATCAAATATAGTTCAAGATGCTGAATATATTTTGTGATATAATTGTGGTTATAAGTGCCTGCAAAAATGCTTTTCATACACATATCGAATGCCTAGGCAGAAAGTCATCGTCACTTCTAATTTCATAAAGCTAGAAATTAAATTAACCAGTGACTTAATACAGACGCTAGGAACACACATTTAAAAATGAACAAAAATAAACATTTAAAACTGAAATCGTTTCACCACGCATGCCAAAGCAAGATGCTAAAATATTTCTTAAAATATTATTGTTTATAATAAAATACCCTTTCAGTATTTCGCCATTACATCACGCCAGAGAGCGCTTCGTTCGTTTGGTAATAAGCAAGTCGTGCGGTCGTTGCGTTAAGTACGTGCTAATGTAGATTCAAAGCTCAGATAGGGAACAAATACATACGGCGACTAAATTCTCTGCGTGACTTGAAAACAGGTTAAGACGTCGATCCCGGTTGCTGTCAAAGCAACATTGCTAAAGTCAACTTAGAAACAGTAAATTTCTGAATTAAGTATAGGTCTAATGCAGCTTCTGTGGTGTGAAATGAAAGTTTATTTTGTTATTTCAGTTACACATATAATGATGATCCTAAAGCAATGAAAAAAATCTTCTACAAACGTTTGATTATCATCGTTACTCACAGAATATAAAATTTTGAACGTTTAATGGTTTCCAAAGCATCCTTTGGTTTTTAAACAGCAACAACAAAGACATGAATATACAAAATACTGTTATGATATTCAATCAGTTATTTTTTAGTTAGTTTATATCAAACACTTACAATAGGCTTTGCTCCAAGGACTATTCAAAGAATCAGAGTTTTTTTAAGAAATTAGTTGTAATTCAAGATTTCAATAAAATTTGTCGTCAGTCAAAATCATACATGTAAAGTGTCCCATTAGTTCAACGAATCGATTCCTTTTTTGCCACACCAGAGCGATGTTGTATTCATTTTTTTATTATAATGATTAACATACGATTACTGGTTGTGAGGCGACGTTAATACATCTCATTTTGTGCCAGTTTTTCTTTCAATTCAATTTATTTAAAATTGTAAAAGTGAAACTATTTTATGTAGCATACAATCATGCTTAAATTAGCGTCTGAACATCATGCGAATGTAATAGTCAATGTAATAACATATAATTATGTTTATATGTTTTATAATTGAAATATAAACATGAGTGAGTGTGTCGGCATCGTAAGCTGAGTGCAATATCCGGGATTCCGAAATGTGTATAGAAAAGCGAATGACCATCTTTGGGCGTGTGTATTCTTCCAACATTACTGTAATAAAATAAACACAATACATACTATATCTATACTGACATTATGAGAAAACATGATAAATATGTTATTTAAAAAATATATTAGAAGGGAAAGTCAATTCTTTATAATGTTATGATAACTGTTTCTATTATACGGAAGTCACGACCCATACAAAAATTTAATTTAAAGAAAAAGGATATGAACTGTAATTTAATAGCGGAATAAATCTTTTTGATATTTATATTAGTAAACACAGGTTTTATGGCGGAGGCGTACATATTTAATTTACTGTACTCAGATCATAAAACGACATTAAAGACGCAATGATGTCTAATGCAATGATCATAAAATTGAGAGCCAGCGCAACGAGACCACTCTAATTTAAATTTAGTCAACTTTCGGCAAAGATTTCGTTCATAGCAGCTTTATTATCTAACTGCGTAGATATTAACATGGGGAAAGGTGTCTTTAACAGTGGGCTTTCTGCGGCTGAAAATTATGACGGAGGATAGACAAGATAGCAGATATCAGAAAAAGACTACAATAATAATCTCTAATAAAACTTGTGTTACCAAAGTACCCATAAAACTTATAAAAAAAATGGTACAAAAAGTTTTCAATCTCAAAAACAATATTTGAAAGAAATAAAGACTAAACTATTTCAAAATCAGAATAACTTAAAATCATAAAACTAAATAAGACATAAAAAATATCTGCCGAGACGTTATCTGTATAACCCGCAGATTTACACATATGACGCATCGACGACGTGCACCATTAAAGTTTATACGCCTAGCAATGATTTTAAAACAAAACGCGACAAAACAAAGGTGATTGATATAGAATATAGATTTACGAGTGGAATGAGTCAAATACCTTATACATTCGGGACACATAGCACGCTAGACGGTACAGACAGAAGATAAATAATGTCTAGTTATTAGAGGAAACGATAGTTGTTTAGTATGGAGAGAGACCTGTTAGGTGATTTTAAGATGCAGTTTAAGCCATCTTTAATGAATAATTAAGTAATAAACTTGGATATGACTATAAGGATGCAATAATTAATTATGTGGAATGATTGCAAATTAAAAAATAATATGTCCATTACTGGTACTATAACTGTCGCATTGTGTAGAAACCGTTGGTTCGGAATTCAATGTTTTATTAACAATGCATTTGTACTCGCATTCATCAAATTTATTGTTTGTATTCAGACCTTTGCCATTTATCGAAGCGTTGTCACAAAACCCATTAGGTCAATATTTTGTCAAATGCGCGGCATTTACAATTGTTTGATGGCTGATATCCAACAGAATCTCATTAACACCCGACGCATTTGTCTGAGTGCAAGACATTCTGTAGTCACGAAGCCGAATCCGACGGCGACGTAGCCAAACTTTAGTATTTGTGTGTTTAACGATGTAACCAAACCGACCAACCTTGCCTTGTTATCCACACCCTTAGAACGGCATTTTCTCACCATTTCGGCTTATCTCATTGTCGCCAGACATGCCATTCGCGGAAATGGCAAAGACTTTACGTAAATAGACATAAATATTGTATTTTAAACATAAATTACTTATATTATCCGCAACTAAACCCTTGAGTGCCGTGACTGGGACTCAATATCTGTAAAACCACCGCATTAACAATGGACGGCAAATTCTAGCGATGTGTTGTGATTGCATTGCATTATTTAGCATACACTTCTTATACTGGTCAGTGACGTCATGATTTGCATAATACATGGCACGTAATGAATAGAAAACAATGACAGAATGACATGAGTAAAAGTTACCCAATCCATGGGACATACAGGCGTCGAGTTCAAAGAACGATCGTTTTTTTATATGAATCATGAACGATTCCGTTGTTAATCTATAAATTGAAAATCGCTAGACCAAAACTTGGTAGATTCTCATATTAAGATGACAAATAAAATTAAGTTATCAAAATAACGGAGATATGTAGATACATTGTATATTTAACGAACTTTGAATCTGTTATAGTATTACAGATATGCATATAGTTATTTCCAATTGATATAAATTTTAGGAAAATGCAGATTACAGAAATACCTGATTTCACTTTTAGGGTTTTTTGTTGAGGTTTTATATGAGGGTTCATATATTATTTCTTAAACGTAATTATGGTTAGTCACAGCCAAGACAAGTATTCGCGTAGCAATTAGAAGAATAGTTTAAATAAATTCATAGCAGTTAATAACACTTTAAATTTCCCTCTATTTATCGTTTTCCCAAATTCATCCTATAGTTGACTGTAAGACATTACCTTTGAGCGATAAAATCGCAAACTGTACTTTTTATGTACTTATGTGATTTCTCATTTTATTTGTTTTTTTTTTGTACGTGCAATAAAGTGTAAATAAAAAAATGTTAAATATTTTAGGCAAAATTACATTAGTATAGAGCAGTGCCAGTTTACCTAAATCCCACTGTGGACCTAAAAATAATTTATAAATGATAAATATTTCGCAAAATTGTCGGATATTCCTACAAGCTGTGTGTAGCCTCTGTCGAGACTCCAGAAATATGGAGTCGGAATATTTAGACATTCTATATGAGTGTATAGAATCATTAACCTCGACCGGTCTTGGCCCCAGTCGTGGACATTGATATAATTCAAGTTATTACGAGCTAGCGCCTAATATTTCCTCTATACGTTGGCTAATACTTTATTTTAATGCTTTACGAGACGAATAAATGTACAATTGTGGTTTTGAATGAATTGGACATATGTGGAGATAAAAGTAAATTTGTGTGTTTCTGTTATTTATTTCGAGGAGAATAAGTTGTAAATTAATATACTTAATACGTCTCTAAAATTTAAATTTATTTATCTCTTATTTATCTCTTTATATGGTATATTTATTGTGTACAATAAAGGATAAATAAATAAATTGAGAATAATTCCAGAGCAATAATTATAATTAATAATTAATTTAATAATTTATAATAATAATAATTTAATAATTAATTACAATAAAAAAATATGTCTTTTTTTATACGATATTAGGTCATCAAATTATTTTTTAAATTTTAGGCCATTACCAGTCCGTTATGCTTGGCAATCCACTGCGCTCGCCATCCTGAGAAATAAGATGTCCAGTAGTTACTTTGGCTACAATGTCCTTCAAACCGGAACACAACAGTGCATTTACACTGCTTTTTGTCGGGAGAAATAGGCATTGCGGTGGTACAGCTACCCAGGCGGCCTATCACATATAAGAGACCTACCACTAATGAAGAGTAGGTGGTAGTTTTTTCGTAACTGTTCAAATTGCGACCACCGTACACCTTGATGGATTATTTAACATAGTAACGTAGAAAAGTGTATCGCGTTTAGGTTTTCACTTGGGTATATAAAGTCTTAAACAGTGAATACCTCATTTAGATTACACTGTATTTATCATAAGGTATATTATTATAGACCTTGTGATGTCACCATAATAAAAGCTGTAAAGTCTTTTGTCTTTATACATTTGTATGTCAATAATGACTGTGCTATTGGCAAGGCATTGGCAAGATTTACGCGGCTTACGGGTCTGGTGATTGTCTACATCTGCCTACACTGTGCAGGCAGTTATTATATTGTTTGTATGAGTCGGCCACGTTCGAGTGACTGGCGATTGATTGTGTGTCAACCATAAGTCGTTAACGTTATTTATTTTATTGAATAAGCCTGAGTGTTAACCCGTAAATACGTACAATGCTAGGGAAGTGCGTGGTGGCCTGTTGGTAACGGACCAGACTCGGCTGCCTACATGTTCACGGTGGTTGCGGGTTCAAATCCCAGGGCACACCTCTGACTTTTCGGAGTTATGTGTATATTGATAGTCGATCACCACGCACTTTAACGGTGAAGGAAAACATCGTGAGGAAACCTGCATACCGTAGCGATTTTAAAGAATTTCTACGGTATGTAAGTCCGCCAACCCGCACTAGACCAGCGTGGTGGACTATATGGCCTAACCACTCTCAATCGAACTCTCGATTGTAGAGGAGGCCCGTGCCCTGCAGTGGGTCGTATATGGGCTGATACAATAGGGGAGTTACTCTATGATGAGATATAAGTACCTAGGCACATTCGTAGAGTTTTATGTACGACGTCCGAATATTCGAGTTTCGTTTCGGATCATAGAGTAACCCCCAGGGTCGCAGTTGTGTTACTTACATATATAAAAAATAATTAGGAAATTAAGGAAAAGAGGTGGAGTAGAGGGATGAAAAGATTTTAGGACGAATGAAAAACTGTAATTTCAGTTTTATGTAAAGCAGTGATTCTATCTCGATTGAGCTAACTCGTTCATACTGTTTTCTAAATTAACAATAATGAGGTTTTGTCACTGACAAAAACAGTATCATCAAAGATCTATGAGAAGCAACAGCTTGGCTGTCGCGATTCGATGGTGAGTAAGATTGTCGGATATCCGATACCCATTTTCAATTCCCATCCTTTTTCCTTCCCGCTCCCCTCCCGATTAAATGTCCCGGCATCACATCCATGACCCAGCGTTGTGGATGTTCATGGGCGGCAGTGATCACTTATCACAGTGACTTGCTTGTTTATTGAGCGGAATTATGCATTAAGAAAATAATAATAATAAGTTATGATTGGCCAACAACTTGCTTTTTATCGATATTCCCTTAATATTTAGTCATCTACACCTTTCTTACCTGTTAACTTTATTAAAACTTAATAAAATATAATAGGTTACTATACAATAGATTATTACGGAGGTCTTTTGTACTCCACAAACTACTAAAATCTATAAATGCAGGTTTATTGCAAGTCGTCGAAACAGCACGTTCAAATTACATTACGATTTCCTAATGCTTAGGTGTGATGTTAATGTCGATATTATTAGGTAATAAGGAGACGTGAAAGACCTACTCATAAGAGTTAAGTTCTGTTCAGCAATAATAGTCTTTTGGTAAGGAGCGGGCCAATAACTTCTTCTTCATTATAACTACAGCAATTTGAATATTACAGGGATAAAAATAATTACCTAAAGATTGCTATAGTTACCAGAGACACCGGCCTGTAAAATTCAACACAAATAAAATTTTAAAGGATAATAAACTCAACTCACTAACGAATCTGACAAGTAAAATACGTAAATTATTTACTATTGTTTGGAAACCCGTGGACAAATTTCGTAACTCAAAACCTTTGAACAATCAGTCAAACGATGGATACATGTCGATTACATCACTGATGACGTCACGGACAAAGCATTCAACCGACAACCCAGTCTGAGAATGCAAATGGAAAATTCAAATGTGCCCTTCAATGTTTGAACTTGCCTCTAACGGCATAACAATTAATTTAATTCGATTAATATTGCTAATGCTATATCCCTTTGTCTGATTGTTTGCGTTATCTTAAGATTTATTTTGATGTAGTGTCGGGGTTTATGACTTATGATTACGGTTTTGTTTGATTAAACGCAGGCGCTGTAATGTATTGATATTTGATTGGAAATCTATGTTGTTTAGAGGTAATTATTTTGTTGTCTGTACACGATGCCATTAATTACTATTATCGTACGTTTGTAGATCTGTTGTAGTCAATGAAAACCGAAAGCTATTTCGGAATTCAATTTCAATTATCAAAGACATTCTGTTTTAAGTCACTATTTAATCTCTTTTGCCGTCTTTGGCGGAAACGCAACCAAAATGTCTTAAGCTTTATTCCTTCAGTCTACCACTTCTCTTAATTTGAGGTCAATATAAGTATATACAAAAGTGGATGTGCGTGATGGCCTGTTGGTAACGGACGGACGCGGCTGCCAACATGTTCACGGTGGTCGCGGGTTCAAATCCCAGGGCAAACCTCTGACTTTTCTGAGTCATATGTGTATTGACAGTCAATCACCACGCACTATAACGGTGAATGAAAACATCGTGAGGTTTCCTCTATACCGTAGCGATTTTAAGAATTTCTACGGTATGTAAAATCCGCAAACCCGCACTAGGCCAGCGTGGTGGACTATATATGTAGCCTAAACTCTCTCAATCGTAGTTTCGATTGTAGAGAAGGCCCTTGCGCTGCAGTGGGACTTATATGGGTTGATACAGATAATATATTTTTTCAAAAGCGGCAATCATTTAACAGGAATTTCATTCAAATTAAAATAACGTTAACAATAAGCATTAATAGCTATTAGAAGTAAAAACCTAACGCTCAACAAGAATACCTGATGAAGATCACTTAATTTCGATCACTAACAAGTCTATTAATGCTATGAATCAATAACCTAGACTATTAAATTCATCGACATTACATCATGTTCTCGATAATAAATAACATCACGTCACAAGCAATGTTACCAGACATTTGCATAGTTGAAAGGATCAAAATCATACGCACGGTTTATGATGATTGTTTATGGTAATGTTTATTGTGCCCCGGATTAATTTATATGTTTATTATCGCTAATATTTTGAATACCACATTTATAAAGCGTGACGAAATGTCGATGTTAATTCGCGATTATTGCATTCCACAGATTTACATTCAGATTACTTTTTTCTATTTGGACGGATTAAGAATTAGGAAATAGATTATGGTTGGATCAATTTTTAGGTTTTGATTTTTGTTCGCAAATTTTGGCAAGTCTATTTATCGTGTATGTTTCTGTTATAGTTGACTGCCTTTTGATACACTACATTTTACACATTGATTCCGTGGCATTGTTGTTAGGAGGTCGGCTGTGAAATGTGATACCGCTGGTTTGATCCTCGCACCAGCTCAAATATTTGTGTGATCCGAAATATTTTAATAGTCTATCACAGTTTCTGATAACCATGAGAAGTATGCTAGAATGGGGACAGAATTATGTCTGTGACCGTTTGTTGTATTTAATTAGTACATTCTATTAATTATAGCAAGCATAAGTTACAAAAAAAACATTCTTTTTAAAAGTTAACATTGAAATGTGAAATACGTCTCAACTCCTTAGCATAACACCAGAAATCAATTAAGAATAAAATTTACAAATTGGCAAATGCCATTTCAACTTAACATTCTAAATGCTTAATTTTATTTACGGCTTTTCATAATGTCCATTCACTTAACGGGCTATGCCGTTTGACGGATTAACATTCGATTACCAGATTTTATTTACCAACTAGCTTCTGCCCGCAACTCCGTTTGCGTGGTTATCTTTAAAAAAAAATCCAATGCCGTCCCGTCCCGTTATATCCCGCTTTGTCCCGTGTCATTCTTACTCAAGATATGTAATCCAGTCTCACCCCATCCATTTGAGTGCAAAAAGGAACAAATATATCGGAATTCCTTCCTCATCCCACGGGAACACAACGTTTTTCGAGATAAAAAGAAGCCTTAGTGTTTATCCAGGGTGTCAACTACTGTGTCTGACTTCAACGCAAAAAACCGCACAAACAAACAGATAAAAATTAAAAAAATATATTGTTTTTGGTTTCTATTACGTTAATATTGTCCCCCATATCAGTTTTTCATTTACCTTCCATTTACAGACATTGATAGGTTACAAATTTATTATATGTATATATATTGCATGTGTTCAATAGTCGTAAATCTTCATCATCGAATTTAGGAACGTGTCAATACGATAGATTTTATCAGGGGTTTATGTTAGTATCGGATATGGTGTTGGGCCAGCCTACGCAATACTATTAGTTTTGCGTAACGTATTTATTATCCTTTATGTCAGTTAAGCTAAGATTCCTGCATTGTATTAGCGGACTTCCGATATATCTTTAATATTCTTTATAAGGAGAAGATCGATTACACCTTTAGTGCTACGTATATCTATTGTCACAATAAATAGTTTTTCTTTCTTTCTTTTCTCTCATGTTCGTTCAGCTCAATCGAATCGATAGAACGGATTTCATGATGATTTTTCTCATGATACCTTCGAAATAGTTTGCCATATCTCGAGGAGATTTCGAAAGTAAGAGTCTCAGTTATTTTAAGTTGTTAAGCGTATAAAAGTATTTCTATGGACGATTTGAACTTCTCATAATAGGTACAATTGATGAGATTAATAGATGGTAAGAAATTTTTAAAAATCCATTGTAACGTCCATGTATGTCTTCAGAACCCTACTGTGTAACTCCTGTAAAATAATATTTTTATACCGTAAATACTGTACTGGTATCAGCCCATATACTCGTACGTCCCACTGCAGGGAACGGGCCTCCTCTGCAATCGAGAGTGCGATTGAGAGTGTAGTTATATTTCTATACATTTTACATATTTTTCATGACATATAATATTAAAATTGTAGTTGATAATACATCGCTTTTTTACTTTACTATATAAATATTAAGAGGCATGGAGCAGGAGCGTGGTGGTACTGTTCTTCAAAAAAGGTGATAACACTTTGCTGAAGAACTACAGGCCCATCTCGCTCCTGAGCCATGTCTATAAGCTGTTTTCGAGGGTCATCACAAATCGTCTCGAACGCAGGTTTGATGACTTCCAGCCTCCCGAACAAGCCGGTTTCCGAAAAGGCTTTAGTACCATAGACCACATTCATACGCTTCGGCAAGTTATACAAAAAACCGAGGAATATAACTTGCCACTTTGTTTAGCGTTTGTGGACTATGAGAAAGCCTTTGATTCGATCGAGACCTGGGCGGTGCTACAGTCTCTTCAGCGGTGCCACATTGACTATCGGTACATCGAAGTGTTGAAGTGTATATACAACAACGCCACCATGTCGGTCCGAGTACAGGATCAGAGCACGAAGGCTATTCCACTACAGAGAGGCGTAAGACAGGGAGATGTCATATCTCCGAAACTGTTTACTGCCGCGCTGGAAAACGCCTTCAAGCTCTTGCAGTGGAAAGGATTCGGCATCAACATCAACGGCGAGTATATCACTCACCTTCGATTTGCCGACGATATTGTAGTCTTGGCAGAATCGCTGGAAGACCTTAGCACTATGCTCGAAGACCTAAATCGAGTCTCCCAACAGGTGGGTCTTAAAATGAACATGGACAAAACGAAGATAATGTCGAATGTCCATGTTGTGCCCACCCCGATCGGAGTTGGGGGCTCGACTCTCGAAGTTGTAGACGAATATGTCTATTTAGGGCAAGTGGTCCGGTTAGGCAGGTCCAACTTCGAGAGAGAGGTCAATCGTCGAATCCAACTCGGTTGGGCAGCGTTCGGGAAACTACGCGACGTCTTCTCGTCCAAAATACCTCAGTGCCTCAAATCGAAAGTCTTCGATAGTTGTGTGTTACCAGTGATGACATACGGCACCGAGACGTGGCCTCTTACTATGGGCCTTATTAGGAGGCTCAAAGTCACTCAACGAGCTATGGAGAGGGCTATGCTCGGGGTTTCCCTACGAGATCGAATCAGAAATGAGGAGATCCGTAGGAGAACTAAAGTAACCGACATAGCCCAGCGGATTAGCAAGTTGAAGTGGCAATGGGCGGGGCACATAGCACGGAGAACTGATGGCCGATGGGGCCAAAAAGTTCTCGAATGGAGGCCACGAAGCGGAAAGCGCAGCGTGGGACGTCCACCCACTAGGTGGTCAGACGACCTGGTAAAGGTCGCGGGACGTCGCTGGATGCGGGCTGCCTCTAACAGGTCACTGTGGAAATCATTGGGAGAGGCCTATGTTCAGCAGTGGACTTCCTTTGGCTGATGGATGGATGATGGATGATATAAATATTACGTCACTAAAGTTACTGTCATAAGATCTTAGTATCTTTTAGAAGGTTGGACAGAAGATGTGGGTGGAAAGTGTTAGGGACGGAAGTACCGGCATTAATAACCAATAATAATCTATTTTATGTATGCTATTATAATAATTGTGACATAAAGCAAAATCCCTATTAGCCTTTGCCCATTCACGGCTTTAATTCGCACATTAAAATTATCGACGTTCATTCTGCCCACTAAAGTGCATAATCTCATCGTAAATTATTGTGTAATTAAATAAATGTTAAGACTGACAAATTGAATTTAGAAGTAAGTTTGACAAAGGATTCCGGGAACTATATTGTTTTTTAATAGTAGGCTGTGAGGCGACGCCTTTTAGATTTGAAACCAATATGTTTAAAAACAAATTGTTGTGTAAATACCATAGCGATTTGAAAGAATTTCTATGATATGTAAAGTGGTGGACCATATAGCCTAACCCCTTTCCATTGTACTCTTAATTGTAGAGGAGGCTCATGTACTGCAGTGTGAAGTATCTAGGTTGATATAGTACAGTGCTGTATAAACCTCCAAATTAAACTTTAGTACCATTAATTCTATGCATACTTGAAATATGATAGTGATACTATGGAAAAATTTACTTACTGTCTTCATTTATTCCTATCAAAAGTAACAAAGGGGGCTAACAAATCCCGCCGCAGTTTTTTTTTCAGTTTATTCGTTATTCGCAATAGTCACGGTCATGCACGATGGTAAAGAATCCGTCATGTTGTCTCTCGCAAGTAGGTTATATTTCGGGTTCAATCTGGATATATTCAGTTTGAAAAAGGCTCAAACAATTGTGTGTATATTATTTGGATTTAACTTTATCTATCAAGTAAACTACGAGTAATATGAGTAAATTATAATAATACTTTTATTCCTATTACATGTATACAATATTAGCCACTTCCTAGTTTGTTTATATGAGGCTTATTCATAATGTAAACCCAACCACGCAACATTCAACGCTGCACCTCAACATTTCTCAAGCGATACCATCGCACCGAAATTATAAGCCGCACTTGAAAATGTACAATTACTCGGGAACGTCTCCAACTTTGTGTGTAGGACGCCGCGTGGAACGCACGTAGTCTGGATGAGAAACCGTTATTTTATTTTAGGCGTAATAGAGCCCGTATAGGTTTTTCTGTTCATGTATTTTTTTAACGTATATTGTCCCACTGCTGGGCAAAGGTCTCCCTCAACTCCTTCCATCTGTCTCTATTTGCTGCTGTTGCCGTCCATACGCTACTGAAGCGGTCGAGATTGTCGTTTATAATTAATTATTTTAGGAAATTACTCAGTTCTTAGTATACTATGCTTTTCGGTCCGAAAATTTAAGTAAATTAGCATGACTTTGGAATTAAAACAAGGTTCTCAACTTTATGAGATAATTACAAATTATTATGCGTTTTGGGTACCCTCGGACACGCAGTTGACACGTTAAACATGTCAAAACAATCGCTAATTTAAACTAACACATTATACAGAACATAAGGGATAAAATATTCCGCAATCTCAAGATTACAAGTGTAAGCGAGCGTAACCAAATATGCTTAGATACATAAGTGGCCGGTCAATAAATTCAGAATAATCTTCACTCCGCAATCAACTCCTGACGACTCTGCAAGCTTACAGACGCATTAGCGTACTAATTCAAAGATTTAAACCAACAACTTTTATCCTAATTAGCTTGTTTATTACCGCGTGATTTATTTTAAGTCCTAATTTTTAATGAGTGAATCAACCCTGACTCACTGTCAAGTAACACGTTTGTTTAATTTTTATTTTTCTCAGAGCTGCAAATTTTCGACCACGGTACGTACGGCGCGATAAATGCGATAAAATTAAGTATGTGCATGACGTCATTACAACCTAATCGCAATGTTAATGGCGAACTTGATTCGGTTGTTTTAGGGAGGTAATTATATAAAAGGGGAATGAGTTTAATTCGTGAGAATTTATATATGCATGATGTTGAGTTTTTTAATGCGGAGCTCCATTCATCATTCTCATTTTAGTCACAACCTTGCAGTACGAGTGCGATTGCAATATGTACATAAGGACAGTCAAATTTCATCTTATTGAACATTATCTAACAGCATTCATCAACGATACTTGATTTTCGTAGTACTACAGTAATTAAGGAGCAATGGGCTGAAAAAGCTTTGAAAAGTGATCGCGACAAAGATCGTGCTGCCTTAAAAAATGCAGATGTGACTGAGTATATTATGTATGTATAGAAAGAAGAAGTAAAACATCGTGATGTTTATTTCGTTATTGATATGTCCCTTGCACATTCGAAAGCCGTGTGAAAGCCAACCGAGACCGGCGTAATATCAAAGCAAATATCGCCTTATCAGAAAAACCAACAACTTTTGCCTAATTACTTGCCATTCATTTGTTTATATGTTTCTACCAAAAAGTATACGTCGAATAAATAATCATAAAAATACGTTAGAGATTATATATGTGGTAAGCTAAAAGGGTTTTCCCAACTCTTTTCATTTCGATTACAGGTTTGTTTGTTTGATTTCTGAATTCTTTAACAGTTCAATATATTTTACACTCTTATACAAAATGCCGTACCTTTTATATGTCCTGATCAAATGTTCATTCAATCCGAAAGTATCTCATGATTCAAAAAACATTTTCCCTTTTTCCCATTCCCACGTCAAATTATCGATGTCACCTATTATTTTTATAAAGTTTTGAAACCGAACAGTTTTTTTGTGATATCAAGCTGGCAGCTCAAGACCCTCAGATATGGAGAGTCACTGTGGATGCCCACTGCCCCACCTAGGGGACATAGGAATTAAATTAATGAAGGTAAAAGTGATCCCATAATATAAGTTTTATATTTTTATTACCACCTTTAAATCCAACAATTTTATCATTATACAAAAAAATCTATTAACCGAACTACAAGCCCCGTTTTTATGAAGTAAACATCTTTAAGCAACTTATTTCAGAATTTTGTTCTAGAACTATCCATACCGTGGTCGTATCTAGGGCGCCGAAGCCAGTAAAGGTTTTGTTTTAACTTTATGCAAACAAATTAGAATGCAGCCTATGTCCATTCAGTGTCTCGGAACTACGATACCTCAAACGAAGATAATTGACTAATAACGTATACAGATATTTACCCATACATGACTTATTGTTAAAGAAATAGGTTAAACAATACGAAACTCCAATTTTAGGCGCACTACACACCAAAGTCGCCGAATCGCCGATCTATGTTGCCAACTTTTTGCCAATGGGCTAGTTGACGACTTCACTCATGATGTTCTTGAATGTCGCCGGGCAACTGAGCTGAGCGCTTACGTCGCTGACATGCCGCCAACATGTTAGCGGGCAAAACGTGCGGTATCTTGTTTCCGACATGATTCTTTTCATAAAGCTCGCCAATGTGACTTTTGACTTACTGCAAGTAATACAACACTAAAGATATATTTAAATAACCAATATTTTATTTTTTCTTACGTAGTGAAATGAAATGCATAAACGGAATATGCTCAAGCTAGATCAATGACATCTCCGCTGCCGAGAGGTTTTGTACATTTTACATTGCGTGTTTATGAAATATCATATTACAAGAATGACAAGTACAAAGCGTATGAATATTGATATTCCTTTATATTATAGGCTCGGCTTCGGGAGTAGCTTGCTTTTTAAATATTTCTGCTTAGTGCATATTCTCTTTTATAATGGGTACGATTTTATACAAATATTTGTTGAGGTCTCTTCTAACACACAAAAATCTGCCAAGCTTTTGATTCATCCAGTCCAAATGCATAATATTGGAATGTTCGCCACCAGTCAATCGGTCAGTTAATGCGTGTCGAACTCACTGTAACGGGACGGATAAAGCGCAATAAGCGATTGTTTGTACAACTCGTCCGAGAGTTAGCTCTTGTGCTCTCTCCGACACTTGTGTCTTAGTTAACCGACTAATATTTAAATGTTAATTCAATTAGATTTAAGGCGTAACCATATAGACATGTGCCTGCCCACGTGTTTTACTGTTACACGTTGCGTAGATACATATCGGCATAGTTACACGTTGGTGTAGGCAGAAAATATGATTTTTATATTTATTTAGACTGGTAGTGAAAAGTAGCATATTGTGTTAGGATACTGAAAGCTTTATTATTTAGCATAAAAACTGGTCTGGTAAGTAGTATGTAAATATCTCGGTTTACCTCTGATATTTTAATTATATTTTCCACGTCATCTTTCAATTCTTGCATTTATTTATTTTTAGCTGGTGCTACCTCGGCTAGAGCCTTAATCCACTGAACCTGACCTTTAGTGACCTCAAGTGTAGTATTACTACAGGTTCTCATATCTTTTTTGATATTTAAGCATCATATTATCGAACATTCGAGTATATGCCGCCGACCTACTACTGCGATTTTCTTAATACATGACACAACGAACCCTTAATTTATTGTTACTAAATCATAAACCATTGCACACATTCACTTACGCCTCCGCAGTCATTTTGCAAATTGAATCTCTTCTTAGAAACCTTTAAAGCAAACATACATAAAATCCTTAACAAGGCGTAATCCCTCGTTTTACATCAAACGCCCTATCACTAACACCCGTTTATGCCTCCAAAAGCATGATGATCGGTGTTTACATCACAAACTTTGGTGGCAAACATCAATAAACTTTGTACACAGATAATCCGATTAACGTTACCGCTACTAAATAAATAACAAGGGTACGACATCCGATCACACGACACAATAGCCCAATAAACACACTATAAAGACCACCCGTGTTCTATTATATCTACGGATTGCTCCTCTCGTTTATTTGAAGAAATAAACTAACAATTTCATTACAAAACAAAGCTATGGATTTCGTATGAACGAAAGTGCGTGGGTCGCTATCCTACATCGTTTCATATTTCATTGCAAACGCGGCTTTATTTGACGTTCAATTAGGCATAATATTGTTTGATGTGGCATCTTCTTTTTATTGTTATATAAAATTCAACCTTACGCTTAATGAAATATGGGTGAAATTGTTTCTGCTGATGAACACTCTTAGAAATTATTAATAATATCAAAGTGAGAACAGGTGGCAAAGCTCAGTAGGTTTTGCTACTGTAATTGCTCACTACTTGGACGCTGTCGCGATAGCAATGGCGGTTTATAATGAAATATGGTTTATTTCTTTGAAGAACCCTGGGTTAATGTCTTATTAGCAAGGGGGCTTTAGAGTGTCTTTTGTTAAAGCAAAAATGATCTTTAAAAATATAAACGTAACGAATGTTTTGTTCTGAAACTTGATAAGAGTTAGATCATTTTTGATAAGATTGAGGGGATTGTGTGGATGAATGAAACACGACTCGGGTTGCAACAACACGTTCTATTCATACCATTCCAGCCATATAGATCATATGACTGGAATTATAGTAGATATACTATCTACTATTAATAAAAACAAGGAAATTCATATTTTTTTACTAATTATTGTCAAAGACATTTTTTGTTACATACTTAGGCAAAGGAAGTGGCAACATTTTTAAATATCATTTAAAGAAAGTTCATAATCCGCGGAGAATACTCAGCCAGGGAGTTCATTCAAGAAATTGCACGTGTGAGGTAAGTATTGATAGTATAAGGTTGCCAAGTGATATGAATGTACACTATTGCAATCGGGTTTCGTAAATGCAATATATGTTAGTTATATTTCATATACCCGCGGGTTTGTTAGCGTACTTCGAATCTAAGGTATTATTTGGTTTAACTAATCGACTGAACAAAAACTGTTTGTGGTAGGATATTCAAATAGCGTGTGTCTCATCCCCATTGCGGTAATAACGAGTATTCACCATCTTAGCTGCAAATTAGAGTCACGGTCGCCTCAAATTTAATTTTTCCGGAAGAAAAGCTCACACAAAGTGGATTTCCCGATCGGGGATGTCGATCGCAGAATTTTACGGTACGAAACCCAAAAACCACTAAACCAATGAAGAGAGGGTATACAAAAGGAATAATAAAACATTATGATACTATTTATTTTGAAGTCACCGCGTAGTAACTGCGTTGTAACGATACTCCAACCAGACGATTTCAACGCGCTCCTTTACCAAACAAACTTAACAGAAATTCTGAACCTTAAACTATTATAAATTTAAAACACTATTTGCTTTTAGTAGACTTACTGTGGCGTTATGTACTGTGCTGTGACGTCATAGAGGCTAGTGGTGGGCGCCGGATGCAGCCTACGTGTTTCCGCACGCCGGCACTTCCGCTCGTAATTTCAAGCTTTAGAGGAAATTATCCTCGTATGAAAATATTTCTCTGTTTCTACCGTAGAAATAAATGTGTGGAATAAGTAGAATAGTAGGACTATTTATTGTTTGCATTTGATGTTGATGTTTTGTTTCGGTATTTGAACGGATTTATCAAATGTATGGGTGATTTTGTTCGTGGAACAGTTTGGTACATTTTTATTTTAGCTGTTGGTTTTTCTGCGATAAAATTATTTGTTCTTAATATAGGCTCTATGATTATAATAAGCATTTTACAAAAATTTTTTACACATTCAAAATGTGCTCTTGAAGTTTATATAAAGTATCCAAACATTCTTTTTTATTATAGAACTATAAGAAACATACCATTCCGCTTTCGACAGGTCGCTGTGGTCATTCCTGAGGTAGACCTATGTTCAGAATTGGACATTTAAACATATCTCGGGATCGAAATTAGCTCTGGATATAACTAATGGAAGTGGTAGAGCCACGCTGTTGTCAGTCATGACGTTTATTGAGTGAGATTGCTGGATGCCCAATATCCCTTTCCTCTTCCCATCCTTTTTCCTCCCTGCTCCCCTCCCGATTGGGCTGGCAACACATCCATGATCCAGGGTTGTGGATGTTCATGGGCGGCAGTAATCACTTACCATCAGGTGACCTGTTTGCTCGTTTACCGGACCTCTGCATTAAAAAAAATGCTCACATAAGTGTGGGTGCTACTAATGGCATTTCTGACTACAATCTCGGGAATACGGGAATGTGTGAATGTCC
This sequence comes from Theretra japonica, assembly GCA_033459515.1. Lineage (NCBI taxonomy): Eukaryota > Metazoa > Arthropoda > Insecta > Lepidoptera > Sphingidae > Theretra > Theretra japonica. The sequence continues at coordinate 10,404,427 of CM065949.1, forward strand.
CTCTACATACTTGCGGAACTTCTCATCACTAGAAACTAATATGAAGATAGTTATTATTACTAACAATTTGCGTATAATTGGAAACGTTAATTTAAATGCTCAAACATGAAAATAAGCACAAAAATTACATAATACCATTCCTTACAATATGATTTCCCTCATATTTCTTTGTCACATGAATTGAATTAAATTTCGCAACCCACTGACCCGTAGTTCATAGCTCGGGGCGAGTTGGAGAACGGATACATTTAGACTGATGACAGGGCACAGCTTACGTAATAACTGCGTAGAATAATAGGCTCTAGTGACATTAGTTCAAATCCTTGAACGATAACTAAAACTAATTGTAATATTATTCTGATTGAACAGATTGGGATTGTTGTTTTGAAGGGTGATAATTGTTTGCCATCAGCCAATATTCGAACTAAACTTGAATTCGTGACTGCACCGACGACCAGGTGTAGTGCTATTAAAATGCCAGTAAACAATCGGATGGCCATACTGGCTTAGTTGTTTTACGCGCTAAATGTTGCTGTTTATTCAATTCTTCCACGAATAAATATTAAGAAAGAAAAAGCAAAGAATTACGTTCTGGGGTCAAAACCGACTCTACGGGCAGGGCAATACATTCTATTTTCAATCTTATACCACACTTACTAAGTACTGTACTCATGATACAATATTATTATGATAAAGCAATAAAAATATTATTACAACAAAACTTTCTACAATTGATTCATAAAAATAAGATACATTATTTCCTCTGCGTAATAATGATTTACTCGATTAATACAAAATAAATTATTTGTAATATAAAATATTATATTAATTAGTTAGTTTAATTGAGTTTGGACAACTTATTAATGTAGATGTCGTGCCGCCACGCCGTTTACCCCTCCTATAATTTATCAATATTAACATATTAGGAATATTAATTGCTGCATTTATATTAAAACAAAACAAATATATTGTTTATGTTCTATTTGGATTTAGTTCTCACACTTCATGGTAGAAGACTCGTTGTTAAATTTATTTGAAGAGACTGAATGCTTATTTTTTAAAATTGAATACAAAGTAAGCGTATCGCTAAGATTAAAATGGAAAAGATGAAGGATTTTTTATATAAACAAATGTTTATTTTTTAAGGAAGTTTTAATTCAGTATTACTGCTAAAGTGACTGCATGCATAGAGTATGAATTATAAGGCCCACTAATGTACCCCTTCCCTCTTTTTTCCTATCTTGTTTTCCTTCCCGCTCACCTACTGATTTTAAGGGCCGGCAACACATCTATGAACCAAGAGTTGTGGATGTTCATGGGCGGCAGTGATAACTTCCCATCAGGTGACCTGTTTGCTCGTATGCCGGACCTATGCAACAAAAAAAAAATTGCTAATAATATTTTTATCAAAACAAAAAAGGAGTACATGAGAAAACATACCTCAGTATAATAAAGCTGGTACTTGGTTCTCTAAAACAAAGGGAACGAATCTACAATCTCGCGCTATCGGCTCACGTGGATCGTCACACGGCTTTACGACGTATCTCATGTCCGAGCTTTGTGCTTTTATTTATGGACTTTGAGAATTTCTTTTGATTTGCATTATAATAATTGTTTTCGATTTAAATTAATGTATATTTTTCGATCGTGGCTTCTTGCTGTGGACAACGACGAAAATAGGAAAGAAGGTCAAAATATTTCTGTCATCACCCAAAGGTTGTCAGGTAAACTAGATAACTGATAAATGAAACTGGAGTCACTTTAGAACGTAGGTAGTGTCATATCCATATCGGAGGATTTTTTAATAAATTTTAGATACTATTTCCAATTCAATACTAACTAAAAACACGTATGGTAATAGCTACAGCGCACGAAAATTTCATTACAAATTTACATAACATAAACATAAACACACGCCGTATATTCCGTCCCACGATGTGATAGGGGGCGAGCCTATCGCCATATCGGGCGTAAATTCCTGACTCCGGGCTGATAATGAATAGAAAAATCCAATATCACTTTGCCCCACCCGGGATTCGAACCCGAGACCTTAGCTTTGCAATCATACCGTAGTACCACTACGCCACCGAGGCAGTCATTACAAATTTAAAACCAACTATTAAATGATGGCCGAAAATACTTCACGTATGTTTTCATCGGACGCTTCCGTAACACAATATGAAGACTTGTCAAAAATTATCTACAATACATGACAAAAATAGCGAGCCATACTTTATTACAGGAAGCGTTCGGACAATTTATGGAAAAGAACACAAAAATATTTTCGTAGTGACCGTTTACAATGTACGATTACTCACCATTTTGCTACAATATATTGCCTTACATGAAACGCGACCACCTAAAGATCACTTGTTTTAATGCATCCTTACTAATATTAATCCGAAAATTTGTTTGTTTGTTACCTTTTCTCGCCTTAACCACTGAACCCATCACTGTGAAATTTTGTATACATATTGTCAGACGCACAGAAAAGGACTCAAGATACTTTTTATCCTAAAAGCAAAGTATGTTCCCGAGGGATGAAATGATAACTATGAGACGGTGGTCTAAAAAAGTCAGGAGTATGACATAAGAACCCAGGTCCATCCACCCATCAGCCAAAAGAAGTCCACTCCTGAACATAGGCCTCTCCCAATGATTTCCACAGTGACCTGTCGGAGGCAGCCTGCATCCAGCGACGTCCCGCGACCTTTGCCGGGTCGTCTGACCACCTGGTGGGTGGACGTCCTACGCAGCGCTTTCCGCTTCGTGGCCTCCATTCGAGAACTTTTTGGCCCCATCGGCCATCAGTTCTCCGTGCTATGTGCTCCGCCCATTGCCACTTCAACTTGCTAATCCGCTGGGCTATGTCGGTTACTTTAGTTCTCCTACGGATCTCCTCATTTCTGATTCAAACTCGCAGGGTAACCCCGAGCATAGCCCTCTCCATAGCTCGTTGAGTGTCTTTGAGCCTCCTAATAAGGCCCATAGTAAGAGGCCACGTCTCGGTGCAGTATGTCATCACTGGTAACACACAACTATCGAAGACTTTCGATTTGAGGAGTATTTTGGACGAGAAGACGTCGCGTAGTTTCCCGAACGTAACTAACTGAAAGTATAGTAATGGTATCTTGGAGGAAAATATGAAGTCTAGAAAAAACAATATTTTAAAGTTATCCAAGCATGCGAGCGAAACCACAAGCAAAATCTAGTAAACAATAAATGTATATAAAGAAATAAAATTTTACAAGGGGGTAACAAATACCGAGCGCGCGGATAGACGTTACGGGCTAAATGTAACATTATACACGATAAAATGTTTATAGCGCCGGTTTAGCACACGCGTCGCGAACTGAGATCACTTGTATTGCGAAACTTATTGTTACTTGTAAACTAAGCAGGATTGCCGACTTCCTATATTTCTATCTATCTATCTATTGAGCTGTAGGAAGTCCACTGCTGAACATAGGACTTCTCCAAGGATCTCCACATCGACCTTTGGTAGCTGTCTGCGTCCAGCGACTTCCTGCAACCTTAACCAGGTCTTCCGTTCTATACTTGACTTAAGTTCAATAACTTGCCAATGCCAATGCATTATTATTAACCGCTGTTTTAAAACAAGATAACAATATGACTGCAGGTATAATATAAAATTAACAAATTTGTATGGGGGGTTTATATTATTTTCGGGACATTCAAAGCGATGTCAGTGTAACATGCGGAATCTGAAGGCAAATAAAACTTAAAATAGTCTTTCCTTTTTTAGGTCTCTTAATGTTGTTAGACTGGACCTTGTTACATACATACAGTCGATGTACCAAACCCATTAGAGTTTAGACTATCATAAGCAACCCTTTTATATATCAACATATATAAAAGGGTTGCTTATGATAGTCTGAAGAAACAACTTTCTTCAAAAGTCCATAAATGCTCTAATTATGGGATTACGCTCCGTTGGTTTAGTCGCATCACGTATGAGCTGTGAAGCGTGAAGCCTTCCGTTTGAAAATCTCATTTAATTTTTGCAGGGCTGGAAAATGTTACCGCCTAGGGTAACCTTTAACATAAGCTCACAAAGAAAAAGTCATTGGCACTTTTTAACCTATGCCTTCACCTTAGAGGGCATAGTCGTAAGCTTAAGTTTATTTATATTTTTTCCACAAAGTACAGATCAATTCAATATAACTGTCATGGCTAAGTCTTCGATCCTCTCTATACGACGTATTAACAAAGAATAGCAAATAATATCTATAGCGTGGGAGTAATACTTGCTAATTAAAGGATATCGTAATTGGCGTTGTATCTTTTGCATCGAACATTGCTTTTTAAATTAGCAGACTGTTGTCGCGAACTTTCTGAAAAGGATGACAATGTAGGTCGATACGTTTGCGTCACGTAGGCAATGCGTGAAGGTGTTTAAAAATACGGAGGTTTATTAGAGAGGACATTGCAAACAATATCTGTGCGAAAGATTTTGTTTGATTACAAGATTATTATTTTTTCAGGCACAACAATAACCACTAAAGATTGGTCTACCGTTAGGACCTTCTTAGCATGCTGTAGGAACCGGCAATCCATCGAACTGATCCAGGGACTATTATTGTGTGTGGACGTCCGACGCTGCTCTTACGGGTTGACTATGGACACCCTTGGGCAGGCATATGTTTATTTGAAATGTGAAGAATGGCGCGACTAGCATGCCATTCACCTGATGGTACGCTACACGACCGCTCATGGACAATAGCAAAACCGAACAACACCGTGAATTACAAAGCAATGCTTGGCAATCCACTGCGCTCGCCGTCCTGAGACATAAGGTGTTAAGTCTCATTGTGTTCAGTAGTTACTCTGACTGCAATATCCTTCAAACCGGAACACAACAGTGAATTTACACTGCTGTTTGGCGGGAGAAATAGAAAAATATGTCCAACAATGTATTTCGTGTGGCTGAATATAATACCGAAACAATGACATAGTACGAATGAAGATCGACCGTTGCTTGAAAAACTGCTGTATTAAAATTTTGATTTTATATTTCCTCTATATTCATTTTAGTCCAAGTAACTCGTATAATAAAGTTTATACTAAATAAAGAAATAATTTAGGTCAGGAAATGTTGGCACTATTACTGGAAAATCTCACTGTATTCATGTCCAACATAAAGGTTTTTATAATGTGTTATTTTTAATCGTCCGCTGGCTCGCTGGCCGTGTAGGCGTTTCTACTTAAAAGAGACAGAATTAGTACGAATATTGCAATAAATAAGTTATTTTTAAGAACCGTTTTCTTCGATCTTGTCATTATTTTAAACCTTGAAGGATCATAGCATAGTTTCTATTATGTTGTCTAATTATCTGATTTATGATTGTAGTCTCGGCCACTTTAACCTGAATAAATCCCCGATGCTGATCTTCTAATTCTTATAAAATCTCTCATGATGATGATAGATGTTTTCATTGACATTTAAATGGAACATTCATACAAACATAAACATCACACCTTTTCCCCAGAAGGGGTAGGCAGAGGTGCAAGTAGGACATCCACGTTTTGCATCATGTGTTCCCATGATGTGATAGGGGGTGAGTCTATCGGCATATCGCGCACAAATGCCTGACTCCGGGCTGATAATTAGTAGAAAAATCCAATCGAGACCTCAGCTGTGTAATCATACCGTATTACAACTACGCCATCGAGGCAGTTAAAATGATACGATTTTATAATAATTTCGTTTATAAAGTTGGATGGACGTTATGGAATAGAACCTGCGATCTTCTTTAGACAGCTGGGTCTGCTCTTATTCTTGCTTGTGTTTAAGGTATTCTCTGATATATTATTACTCAAACAATTTTACTTAAATTATCTATATCAAATGTCAGTATGGACTCTGCTATGGTTCTATGAAAAATAATACAACATACCACAGAACATTAACAATTATAAGTGACTTTCAAATAAAAATAATATAGGCATATTTCGAGTGTTTATGAATGACGCGGTTGAATGAGCAGCCCCGCATTACTTCATCGGCGACGTATCACAGACTTAACCTCTGTAACTCAAATTGCGAAATACACGCTCGAACTGAGACTAACATATATTAGGTAAATACCTAAGCGTTTAGTAACTGTCTACCCACTAATAGCGAATGAATGCAGCTGATCCCTATAAACTGATAAAATTGAATTTAATTTATATTGCATTGTTTTAGTCGCCTACATTTTATGTATTTTTATGTAGTCTTTGTTTTTGTGAAGATGGCTATGATTTCGCAAAGTCTATAGACAAGCTATAATTAAAATTACGTTAATATTATTGAAATATAATTTTATTATTGCCGTGCTTATCTGATGTAATACGAAGCGCATACATGGGTCGTGAATTGTTTTGTTCTCGAACTTGGCTACAACAGCAAAACGTTAGTCCTGGTCCTAGATTTCGCCAGATATAAATAGCAATAATCTTTATGCTTTACCAAAGTCACTGGAGATGGTAAGAACATTTTTGCCCTAGATTAGTCGTTAGCCATTCGTCTGCCAACTGGAATTGGTCTGGATTGTTTAAAACAACTTAAATATTATACGTGAAACTTTGATCCTAGTAGTCTATAATCATTAATTTAGATAACACTCTTATTTTACACCAAATTTTAGACAACCTTAAAAAAATCTTCTAATACACTATATTCATATAATAAATAATTTATTAAATACATTTCACACACATACCTCATGAATCCCGATACAAAAATAAAATGGAACAATGTTCCAGCATCCACGCAAATGATTTGTACCCTTGAAAACTTATTGCAATTGTAAGTATATATTGAGCTGTAACATTACTTTACGAGTTGCGAGCCCGGTGGACTTTCTATTTGACATTTATATTTATTTATAACGCTTTATATCGAGTGCGACGTCCACTGTGGGCGCGGGCACCCGACTGCCATTGTGTATGCGTGTAAAGGAACGTGAAATATGTCACTGTAATGCACCTCTTGATATTTTAATATGTCGTGTGACTATGAGAATTGTTGAGGCTAAAAATAGTAGGAAAAATAAGGTCCTTAAGATAGGTATGTTGAACGTAATATGTGTTTAATTCGTTAATTTGGTTTTTTATCGACGAGGTAAATAGGGCTAGGTAAAAAGTGACATAATATGTAGTTATATTAAATATTTTCCATGCATAAGGTGTAAAATATGTTTGATATAGTCTGAACAGAATGGTACAAAAACAAAATGGGATCAAACGATTCTACAGCCAATGGACGTTAACTGCGGAACGTATAACTTCGCCAAAACATTTTTAGCCATTTCTGGGATGCAGCATTCATTTAGCTAATTTTATCAGATGATCGATCTTTCAATAGTGTACAAGATAATAATTAATTTAAAAAATAATAATTTATAATTAAATTAAATAATTTAAATCAACATTATAATAAAATAAAGTTATAAAGCCTCGTTGGCGTAGTTGTACTGAGGTATGATTACAAAACTGAGGTCTTAAATTAGAATCCCAGATCGGGCAAAGTGATATTGGATTTTTTATTCAATATCAACCCGGAGTCAGGAATTTGTGCCTGATATGGCGATAGGCTCGCTATCACATTGTGGGACGGAAGACACAAGGCGAAACGTGGATGTCCTGGTACCTTTGCCTACCTTTGGCACCTTTGCCTACTCCTTCTAGGATAAAGGCGTGATTTCAATGTATGTATAAAAATAAAATTGTGATGAAATAAATATTACACTTTAAATAGATTATAACAATGAATGAATTCGTAAAGCAGTAATATTAGCAAACTTAAAATAAAATATCGATACAAGCAATTCATAAACCCACGTCACCGCACTCAAAGGAATGCCTTTTTCAGCCATCGTTAATATATTTAAGTTTCTCATCCAATAAATCAAGAATTGGTGGTCCGCAGATTATAATCAAATAACCATAATTTTATGATGACAATGAGTACAAACAACGAATAAAGGACTTGAGAAGATTTAATGTCCTTATGTCATCGAATAAATTATAGTTGGACAAAAAGGCTGCCGTTATGACGTCATAATTAAGGGCCAATAGTCTGCGCGTGAACGAACGAACCGGACCGAATGACTCAGGCGCCGAACATGCTGTAATAAAAAAGTAAAAGTGCTTTCTTTGTACAGAGGCATGCAAAATTGAAGTTCGATTATTGGTGCCTTATTTCGGAACATGATTCATTTTCGGCGAGAGGCTTGAAATTTAAGATAACATGTTGAGAATTTTCGATTAGCGAGAATGATGCAACCGTGCTAATGTAACGGGATGGGGGCATTCATGTTAACGACCTCTTTACTTTTTCAAATTATACGGTGTGCTAATTGCAAAAATACAAGTAATCTCGGCAAAAAAATCAATTCGCTTTTATTTTTATACGAATTGATTCAAAACTTAAAGTGAGTATTGATACTTCAGCTAAATTGATTTGACAGGAACGCCATTAAAATAATTAGTCGAGTGTCGTAAATTATATTAATGTTTTGAGGAAAACAATTTTATCGAAGTTTTTTAATGATAACCAGCTCATTGACTTGTTCCTTTAAAGAATAAGAATGACCTAGGCTATGTGTAGGCGATGACGATTAAAACTGCTTTAAATAGTTTTCCATTACATCATGTAGTAGGCGAAAGTATATTATAGAAACAAATATTCTAGAATAGGTAAAACGGCTACTCCGATTTATTCCCATGATCTAATAGTTACTTACATAAAATGAAAATATTTTTTTGAATTCCTTGAAATGTTCAACATTATTTAGATTAAATAATTTTTTGATCTATCATCCAGTTCGGCAAGCGTTTTTTACTTGAGAAGAACGGGCAAGAAACTCTAATGTTGCTCTTTTCTAAACCAGATTACAAAAGTAAAAAACATAGTTATTATTACAAAAGTGACCAGTTGGTTTAAAACAGAGTAGTTCATTAATTATAGGCGACAGTATCACCACAACGAAGACAAAACTGTTGTGTTTACTGAATTAAACTAAATGTCCACACAAAGTAAATATCATGAGCAAAGGCCCAATTTCGCAGTTTACAGCAAAACAGATTAACAACAGCTATCAATATTACACATCACAAAATCGAACTAATAAATCTTAATTGTACAACGGAGACTAGACGCCACGTGGTCTTATCAATACTCCTATCATAAAGGTCATGAAATCGAGTAAATAGGCAACAGACATTGACCCAAAATTATTGTTAGATTTCCTAAGAAATCGTACAGATATAGCTGTGCAACAATAAACAGAAACGCCACATATATTCCACGAGATCAAATATTATCATTAGAAAATGTTGTAAAATGCATTCTTATTTATACTGGAATTTATCCCGGAATTTTGTGAGGTCAATGACAGACAATTTTTAGCTCGCAAAATGATTATAAGTCTATAAACGCCCGCCTGCCTGATGACAGCCTTATTATTTTCAGATGCTGTAGATGTTTTTCAAAAAACATTCAGGTATTCAAATTTACCCAATTTACCCACTATATTGTCCTTCGCATGTAGAGGAAGAGATAATTAATTTTAAAAATCCATGAGATATAGTATAATACTGAGTATAACCAATAATAAGCTTCTTCAATTTTAACATAACTATGAATCTTATTTTAAATGCTTGCTGGTCACATAAGGTATCTGCATTATGTCCCATACTGACTATTGCAAAACTCTAATACATAATTCAATAATAACAAAAATGAATTAAACTCCAAATTCATACGTTCCAAATTTAAATTTTGTTTTGAACAAAAAACTACACAAAGCAGAAATATTAAATTCACACGCTCCAATAATGAGGCTCATAAGTTACTACAGCGCGACACTCCCATTGAAGGAAGCATCGTAAATCGTCAATATAATCCACAGCTGGAAACTGCATATGAACGAATCATTCAGTTTGGGATGCGTCACGTATTAATTGTCCCTCTTATATGGCGTGACCGTTATTGCATTCGTAAAGATCGGATAATTAACGGTAAACTTAACGGGTCGGAGGGCAAGTTGAACCGAAGTTTCAATTGTTTGTCATGCCCTTCTGATATTTGTTTCGAAAAGTATTCCACGTCTTGATTTTAATGTAAAAAATGATTTTTAGATTATTTAGACGTGTGTCTGGTATTAGCAATGAAACACATATCGTTTTGGAATGGTGTCAGTGTGAAAATGGAGCACTAGGTGTTGTTAGAGAACAGTCACATCTATATAATTGTTTCATGAGTAACAAAAAATAGAGCTGAAATTGTTTGTATAATGAAAACAATTTTTATTTCAAACCCAATAGTCCTGTTTCAAGATCCTTGAAATAACTTTCTCTAAATAAAATCGTCGTACGTAAAATATCATTATGCTATTTAGCATCGTGTGCTGAACCCTCTTAGAAGTGGCCAATAAAGAGAGAAAACTTGCGTGGGCGTGGTCACACACGTACCATTTGAGGCGAACATTACCGAAGCCACGCGGATTGTGTTACTGTACCGGATAGTGTAATGTGCACTATTAAACACTCTTTTGAAATTTCCATATAGTCATATTTTGTGCCACTGGCATCAGATAAAAATAAAAAATAATTTACTGATGCGGTACAAAAATATAACGCTATTGGTTTTGAAATGAAACCTCTTTGTTTGAAATATTATGAAGTGTTCCATTTTCAAATATTTAACAATTGCATGAGCTTTTCTATCCCGTATTCAAATGAAATGTGAGAAAAACAAAGTCAATGTGCGCCTAGTAGTTGTCAGCATAATGGCTTTGGCTCTTTTGTTTTATTACTGAGTAACCCATTTAAAATGTTTATGGGTATAATTAAAACAAAAAAATATCGAGCGAACTTAGCATAGTATGTTCCATATTTTTTAATTTATATTTTTCCAAATACCTAAAAACATATACTAAAATATATTTGAAGTATTCCATTTTAAAAAAATCATCGCGATATCTGCACAGATTATCTAATTTAAAAATCGATTTGCTTTCGCATCCGATCCATTGGTATCGATTACCGGTCGGATGGATTAAGATAGCAATACGATAGTTGCCAGTCGTTAAATATTTAGCTTAATTAACTTTCACTTGTCTGCGACCGGTCACTCCTCGGCTTCTGATGTCATTCACTGAATTAGACATCGCTGCAGTCATTAGAACTGAATTAATTTTTACACATTAATGTTTATGAATACACATTTAAGTTGTTGTTATCGTTTTATGGTCCGCTATAAAAGTGAAATGATTAATTAGTCTCGTTGTTAGTCAGCCTGTTGAGCTCAAATAATCATATCTTACAATCTTATACACTGTAGTATATATTTCAATTGTGTTTTGAGTATCTAATCATATGGAAGACTTAGTTTATATTTAATATTAACACTAATTGAGTTAAATATGAGATTCAAATTAATAAATGTTGAATTGTTTATTTTAGATTCGCTGAGATAAATTTAATTGTAACATCTGGTTTTACGAAATAATGTAACTTAGGGTAATATCAAGACTTACTTATATTGATAGTATACACACAAGATTACACAAGATGTAAATTAATTACTGGAGATTTGCAAGTTTATTAATTAGTTTTTAGGATTCTTTTAAATTAAAGTGATAAGAAATTTTCTTTCTCTTAAAAATATATTTAAAACAAAACCTACTGCTTTTAAGTCAATAATTAATTAAAAAATCGAATCAAAATTAACAGAAATGTCATACAATTATATCAGCTTTTTCACATTTTAAAAAATGTTGTTAAACTATCGTTACGCTTGTATTACTAAAGTAAATGACAACACTTTTGATTTAACATTAAATAAATTTAAACGGTAATCGCAAGCAAAAACAAAACTCGTTCTTTCTTAAATCGCATATTTGTTTTAGTTGTATTAAAGAGGTGAATCGTTTCACATTGGAAAATAATATGCATAATTTTAAAACGATTTAAGTAAACGCAAGATTAAAGCAAGGCGGCTTGGTCATCCTTATTAATATTATAAAACCGAGTCACTTTGTTTGTTTGTTACGGTTTGACGCTTTAATCACTTAGCAAATTATCTTGAAATATTGAATGCACGTCGCCAAGGGTACAGGAAAGGATATAGGATACCATGTTTCCAGAAAATAGGTACTGTACCACAGGGGTAGGGTACATCCAAAGAGAAGGGAATACGGCATAAATAATTAGCCTTCTGACATTAATAAATTGCAACTAACTGACTAAATGATAGAAATAGATATATGTGGTAGCATGGACGAACTTCTATATCTAGAAAAAGGGTAAATTAAAGTTATCATAAGCACACGAGCGAAACCGCGAGCATAATATAGTAAGGCAGTAAATGAGGGTCAAATGACTGGTGGCGACAAATCCGATCGTAATATTTAGCGACGCTTTATTGTTCTGTGAGGTGTCTCTGCCAATTTGTTATTATTTTTCCTTAATTATTACGTGTGAGATGAATCAGTTTTGGTATTTTTAGAGTGAGTATGTTGCTGATTTAAGAGGATGTTTTTAAACATCGTACAATCTTTATTTCTCTAATCGGAATCTAAAGGTTATCGCATAGTAAGCAAATGTTTCTAGTGTGAAATACATCGATGGTAATTTAAACGGTATAAAATACAGTTTACATACAACAAAGTAAGCTCTCCAAAGGTTTTGCGAAACTAAGTTTATTTATACAGAAGTGGTCATACCAAAGCGTGGTCACAACCCGGTGGGTCCATCACAAAGAATGTATTACCAACTCGAACTGCACCAAGTTAAATCGGCTCTGGACAATATAAATTTTCGCATTGGCACACATCGGTCCGACCATAAATATCGTGTCTCTTTTTGTTTCCTAACATTTTTATGCGGGCAACCAATAAAAAAATACTTCCCAAATAACTCTGCATGTGTATAAATAAAGCGGTAGGTAGTAAATGTCAATAATATGTAAAATAATGGATGTTTAATCTGGTATATGTGATGCGAGGCAGGCATCAAAAGATTAGCCGGCCGCCGCGGATACCGACGTGAAATATTTTTTGTTAGCCTCGGTCGCTACGTTCCACCGTACGTATGTGTATATGTATATAGCTTCTGCTTCTTTGTCGACTGTGACGTAATTCTTTTTTAATTTTTATTTTTTTGGACCAACAAAGACTGCACTAATATTAAGTGAATTATTTCGTCCAGGTAGTGTCGATTAGAAAGAGATAATCATTCTAATAATCTCGACCCAATTCATCAGCCCTATATAATATTTTTCACGTTACGATGATACGACCCAAAATTATAGAGGAGCGAATACTTATAGTTTCTAGTTTTATTTATGTTATAAATTCCAGATGCATATATATTGTAGGATGTAAGTAATTTACCCAGTAATGAACACTTTTGTTTGAGCATACAAGGTACACAGCACAATAACTAAAATAATTAACATCATTGGTTTTATAAAATATATTTTTACAATTATATTTTTCTACGTTTAAAGTACGCACGTACAAAATTATGAATAGCTTTTGACGTATAAATACTGACACATTGGTTTATTTTCCCATTTTTTTAATACAATTTTACTCACCATTCCTGTGCTATTTTTGTACGGACGAGTAACATAATATATGGGTTTATTGCATTATTGTGTGGGAACGTTCACAAATATTTATAATACAATTTGTTTAGTAGCTCAATGGCAAAGAAATCATATATTCATCATGTGTCAAAGTGAGCGATTAGTTTTTATTTTAAGACTCAAATGTTTGTGCCAGTTTTGTATCAACAACAATATCAGAATATATTATTGTTACACTTTTATCTTTAGTACGGTGTAGAAATACATCGCAAAGAAGGCTGTACAGCCTTCTTTTTTTGGTAAATAGGTAATTTTGGTAAATAGTTATACACTTATTTACCAAAATTGCAGAGGATCGTGAAATATGTGAGTTTGATAAGCTACGCTTCGGTACGGACATCCGTCCTCTCCCTTGAAAAATAGGATGAAAACCTTAACATACTTTAATTACACAGCTTATCTATTAACATGCGTCTTTATTATTTCGTCGTGGTTAGACGCTGCACTGGTTGTAAAACGAGAGGCCGCGGGTTCGATCCCCACCGAGACAAATGTTTGTGTGGTCCACAAATATTTGTCTCGGGTCTGGATGTTTGTGAGGCCGAAAAGTCTCTCGGAGTTTTGATACCCACTACACGAGACTTAATTAATCTTAATGTGGGGTCAGGACTATGAATATGACTGTTGGGTGTATTTATTTATTTAATAAAGCATTTGAAAGAATGTCGATTGTGCACATACACAACCGTGAAACCCGTATCCCTGTTAGAGGTATAAGGAGGTAATGGATCTTCACTTTAATCCATCCTGACTTTATGGCCTTCGCTTTGCCCACATTCTTCATGCATTAACGCCGATTCAGAGTAGTTTTTGCCTCGCCCCTTGTTTATACTGTCACTAATTTGCCTGGCATATTTTCGATATGACCCCTAGGGCCTTATTAATAAACTCTGATGAGCGAAAGAATAACTTTAGTCCAAGGCTAAAGCCTTGAAGAATTGACTTAATTATTTTGACTATTAATTTGACTATAATATTGAATAATGCAACTACAATACCATGGTTGCCTAGCCCTCTATACAATTCCGTGTTTATAAGTCGTGAATACCTCGCTAATCAAAATCCTGGGTCCTTCCGCCGTAGTGTGAAGAAGCATCTCAGCAGGCCGGCATAATTGTGTCGAATGGCATGGGACCGCCGTCTGATGCCATTCGATACTCTGTCTGGACGGCATGTGCGCTTAAAATCAGGTGCAGTGCAGTCATCATGCCGTGCCAGAATAAAAAAAAAAAAAAAAAGAGTCAATTCTAAATCTTTGGACTAAAGTTAATCCTTCGCTCATCAGAGTTTATTAATAAGGCACTTAAGGACTCTTACATTTACACTCACCTTATCTATTTTGTTGTTACGATAACCTAAGGAAATCTTGACAAATGCAATCATCGACACAAAGTTGTTACGGAGAATATAAACACCAAGAAAAAAAAACATTAACCGCTGTGAGAGCATTTGTATTGTTCAATCCGCACATCGCGTAAACATAATAAATCATCAACAGTATTTAAGTATTTATTTCGATGTTTATTTTTTTATCGACATCGATGACCTTAGAGATTGAAAAGTACGATTGAAATAATGAAACTGTACAACCATAGAACAGATGAATATGGTTGTACAACGATTAGCCACTTGGTAACAGTTATTTTAAGAATATTTTTACCTTTTTTTCTTTATATTACACAATACACATCTGCGTGATGTCTTTTCTTTTTTTTATCAGCCCATATACGTCCCACTGCTGGGCACGGGCCTACTCTACAGTCGAGAGAATCGATTGAGAGTGGTTAGGCCATATAGTCTACCACGCTGGCCTGGTGCGGGTTGGCGGACTTACATACCGTAGATATTCTTTAAAATCGCTACGGTATGCAGGTTTCCTCGCGATGTTTTCCTTCACCGTTAAAGTGCGTGGTGATTGCCTATCAATACACACATAACTCCGAAAAGTCAGAGGTGTGCCCTGGGATTTGACCCGCGACCACTGTGAACATGTAGGCAACCGAGACAGATGTCTCTTCTATTTGCATTATATTTGGCCTTTTAAGTCACAGGACTATTAGATCCACAATTTTGTGGTCCCACGGTGTGCTTAATGTAAGTTTTCTGTAATTAAATATAATATATATAAAAAAAATATATTATCGAAAAATAACAAAAATCGTATTATCCGACTAGTACTAGTACCTAAATCTTGCATTATTTATTAATTAATTATCATATTTCTTAATTATCATCGTAAATATTTAAGGCGATTTTTATTAGTAACATGAAAAACATTATTCTATAAACCGCAGATTAATAAAAGCGCCGAAGGCGACAAATAAATCTTTATCATAGGTATTCAATAATCTAGTTTTCTTTTAACATATAATAAATTCGATTCATAAACGGTAGACATGTTTTAATGTTAAACGATTTGTATTTCTCATCTGATTTTATACTTTCATAGTATCGTTAGACGTACCCCGGGGCTAGTGTCTAGTCTAGTGTTGTACAGCATCCATTATCTGCTCACACGAGGTGATTTATATTCTGTTTCGGCTGGTCTGTGAATAAATTGTATTGTATCAGCCCATATACGTCCCACTGCAGGGCATGGGCGTACCCTACAACCGAGAGTACGATTGAGAGTAGTTAGGCCATATAGTCCACCACGCTGGCCTAGTGCGAATTGGCGGACTTAGAAATTAGTAGTAGAAATTCTTTGAATTCACTACGTTATGCAGGTTTCCTCACGATGTTTTCCTTCACCGTTATACGAGTAGTGCGTGATGATTGACCATTAATACACACATGACTCCGAATAGTTAAAGGTGTGCCCTGGGATTTGAACCCGCGACCACCATGAACATGAAGGCAGCCGCGTCTGGTCCGTTACCAACAGACCACCACGCATTATGTGAATAAAATATATAGAAAAAAATGGCCCCAATTCTACATGTTTTGAGAACAAAGGATTCCTTTGCAGAAAGCATCTTATAATAGCTACTGCCTATTGGATCAAAAATCTACATAATAATATGTCTAAATTGTATTTAGAACAGAGAATTTCAGGGTCAGTATTACAGGACTCGGCTTTCTCCGCAAAGAGTAGTGGTTTCGATTTATGTCAGGCCAAAATTCGTCAGCAGATTGCGTGTTTGTGAAGTTATATAAACGTGCCACATCGGCCAATATCTTCCCCAAAAGACACCAGACATCATGGAACGACTTATCTGATGATCCGCGATCACCAGATTATAAATAAAAATATCGATGATTTCAAATCGATCACAATCGAAAGGATTTAGCAGTAGGCACGATCGGACCAGTGTTAAGAGGTCACAGACGGATAACGAAAGCCGCGTCCCACACGCGACCCGTTGACATTGTTTATTATTTTTGTTATTGCTAGTTGCGTACTGTAATTAATTCCTACACACTTTCACATCCCATCGGACGGAATCGGCCGTTGACACATCTGCCTACTTCCATTTGAAGGACGAGGTGTGTGATAATGTTATTTCGATCTGACCTTGTTGCTTCTTATGTAGAGTAGTCTGGTTTCGATGTCATGGTTTTTTACTGGTTTGTGGGTTTTTGGATGGTTGTAGGATGTGTTGTAGGGATTTGGATCGCGTATTTTAAAAGCATTATGCATTAAGTAACTGTTTTTTACTAACACACCAATTTTTACTTTTTTAACTTCGAACCAGGCTTCGAGCAAGAAGTCGGACTTTTTTATTGCGATGAATGTCGAGACGAGCATGCCATTCGCCTGACGGTAAGCGATATGACCGCTCATGAATAGTAGCAAAACCAAACAAAACCACGAATTATAAAACAATGATTGGCATTCCACTGCGATCGCCATCTTGAGACATAAGATGTTAAGTCTCATTATGTCTAGTAGTTACTCTGGCTGTCCTTCAAACCGCAACACAACAGTGCATTTACTCTGCTTTTTGGCAGAAGAAATAAACATTGCGGTAGTGCACCAGGTGGTGCCCAGGCGGACTCTCATATATGAGAAACCAGAAACATATAAGAGATACCACTAGTAGAACGATATAATTCAAAACCTGGCAAAAACATGGGATTATGGTTTACCAAACAACTAACACCTACTCAACGGAAGCCATACATAAGGATGTCTATTATTACTTTAAATAAAATCTTAGAAAGTTGATAATTTAGCTACTCTTTCAAGGTCTAACCCAACCTTTCTATAAAGTCCTTATTAAAAGCAACATCTACAGAATCAAATCAACTAAAGTTTTTACATATCGCTTGTATAAGGAGGGCCTCGCCCACAAGAATGTGAGACAGGATGTTCACGTCGCCCGTAATCTTCCTAATTGCAGAGTTCACTCTAATTTGGCACTCCCACGGACGTAGGTGTTTCATCGCCTTTACATTTCCATCTCATTGATTCTTTTGTCGCTGATGAGAGTAATTTTGTTTTTGCGAAACACCTGACACAAGTCACGTACTCATTTATATGAGTAATGCTAATTATCGCATAAATAGTTTTTTTTGGAATTCCTGTACTGGTTGAGATAAATTATTCGTATTGCTTAGGTAGTGTTGAGGTATAAAAAGCAATAATAAAGAAATGATCTGATGTTTATATTTTTAATTTGTGACATCAAAATTATTACGAAAATGATTAAAATATTTCGTCATTTCAATACCCGGTTTTTATTCTTTGTAATATGTAGGTACGTGTTTCATTTATTGTTACACATAAATATAACGTATCTCTGTTACAAAACTAATTGGTAGACATTCCGAACATAGCCGAGGTGAATGAAAGAAGCGTATTAAAATCCAATCATAGGCATTCACGTCCAAAACAAATTAGACAAGTGAGCGAATTCTCTAAATTTAATGATCGGTGTTTCTTTGTTGCGGCGTATTAAAAGGTTCTTTACGACTCGTGTCACCCATAATTTAAAGGTGTTTAACGTTGATATTTTAAATAAATCGCATCGCATTCTTAATAACGTATAAAAAGCTATCATGTGTGTACAGAACGATCAAGTGGCGGCTGCCGACGACTCCACACGTCTGTAAATGGAGAAATAATTGTTTCTAATGACGAACGATCCACGATGTCATTTTGCACTGCACTTGCATTTTGCTGACATTACTGCAAGAATAATGATGTCACAAAAAATGGAAACACATTAATTTATCTTTGTTTACGATGACATTTGTTCGAAATATTTTTTATGGATACTTTCAACATGACGCGCGACGCTGCGAAGGATTGAACAAAGCCTTTGTAAGCAGCGGACTTAAGTGATGAAATGAAATGAAATACTTTATTGAATCTTTAAATATTCAACGTATTGATTGTCAAATGAATTTTATATCTGTATTTGTCTATTTACGAAACACTGCCAAATACAAGTCTCTGAGCACTTTATATGAAAAAGTTTTTACCGTTCGTTTGCTAACGGTTTAACATCTCCCCGAAAGCTTGAAATGGCTCCATATGTTTTCCACTAAATATGCTATTTTCCCATTACGCCTTTTTCAAATTTCTTTGATATCTTAATTATTCCAAATAATTTCCGACAGCTGGATTCCTGCCATTTTTTACAAAAACCAATATTTATGCATTTATTTAAAAAGCATTCTGTATGACTAACTCCGTCAATAGTTTTAAAATTTCCTGTTTTCGGCACTCACAAAATTCTAAGAGTTAAAACAAAACAGCGAACTGAACGTTCCATGAAAAATATAATTAATAGAGGAAACGGTCGGCAAATCTATTTTTACAAAACATTTTGGATGTAAACAAATTTGGTTGACAAGCGATTTATCAGAGATCTTAGGGTCCATTCATGCGCCGATGTGACCGCAGATGGTATCGGTTACCCTCTGGGTCCGGTGCGGTCAGAGCGCACGTCCAACACGTCAAAACATAACTACATTTCTTTTAGCCCGCTGTGTTGCCGCGCTCAAAGTATAAACATTTATTTTATTTCACGCTTTATTGCACACAAAAGAAAACAAAAGTATGCGAATTACACGCAATAAAAAGTAGACATGGCGGTTTTGCGCTAGGCAATATATTTATCCACTAATTGGTCTAATGACGGAATGTACCTGTCAAGCTGTGGTTCTGGGTTCGAATCCCGAATTACGCACTCCATGTTTTCGGTGGAAAAAACTCATATAAGTTGCCTTGGAATGGAATTTGTCGGCGTGGCGATAACCTCGCCCACTATCATGTTATGGAAAATAAGGTTTGCGTGAAAGTAATATTTGGCGCGTGCCGATTTATGTATGAAAATAAACTAGATAAATGGAATGACATGACACGGTCTTTCAGGTAAGGAGTGTAGCTATTGTTTTTACATATGTAAATAATTCTAATATTCTTCTAGCCATTATGTATTACATATTACTTCAAAGGTTACATTACCCTTGGAGTATTTGGGTGATGGACGATGGTATTACAAATACATAAGCGGCCACAAACTAGGACAAGGTGGAAAACTATGGCATACATACTTTTAGGTTTAATATTTAACATTTCTAATACTCGTACTACATGTACGAGTAGTAATAGTTTAATCAAAGATATTTAAATTCAAACAAAAATATTCCTGATTCGAATTTTTTATTTCAAAGTATCGATGTAATATTGATCCGTTTCTATCTCATATTTTATTATTTTCAGATAATGCTTACAATAAATAAGATTGTAATTACTATTGCTATATAAAATAAAGCATTTTCTACGGTAGCAACACTCAGGTAGTTTTAAAGAATGTGGTAAAGACGTGAGGACACGAGAGGCGTCGTTTTCACACGCAAGGGATCCTCTTGGCGCCGTCAGATCATTTTAATTGACTTTGAGCTTGGTATATTAAAATAATAAATAAAATAAAAAACAAAAATGTTAGTTTGCCAAATTAAATAAAATTGTATATAATATTTATGGTCAATTGAAATAAGACATTAAACTTTGTCCGCATAGCAACATGAGCTTTAATTTTTTGCATGCACTTTATAACCGTAGAGGGGCTTAGGCTATTTTTATTTATAAAAAAATTCTATATCTAATATGGTGCAATATTTTTAAGAACTACGGATATAAATCAACGCGTAAAACATTCAAATAAACATATAATCATTACTCATATAGAGTTGAAAGAGCAAAGCCCTGAGGTCGTATCCATGTGAAAATGCAAAGAAAGTGGCAATTTCATAGACGAATTGCATTTATTATGTTTGTTTACAAATAAATCTTTTTTTTCTTTTGAAAACACATTTTATTTGTTTGTTTTGTAGAAGCGGGGCGCCTAAATTCATATGTCAGTGTCAAAGCGCGTTTATGTGTACGGCATAGCTGCCGAGTAGTATACAATTACTTCATCGTTTTTAAAAACGAACACAGTCCTTGGTTGCATGTTTAAATAAAAAGTATCATAAATATTATCTGTACGATACATCTAGCAATGAACTAGTTCTATATTCCCGAAATATCTGCCTTGTAATGCACTTGTATTATTTTGTTTACGTTCAACATTTGATATGACTCCATCGCGATTGTTTTTTCTGACATAAAGAAATCATTTCAATAGTTTGGATTGAAGTGTAATTATATTTATTTCGAAATAAAATTTGTTGGAATGTAAACATTGCTGTTTCGCTAAAATTTATTTGTATATGTTTCTAATGATAGTATTTGGAACGAGAAATGGAAAGCATTGTGAGAGATGAGCTATTAATATGTAATATGTAGCATTAAATTCGAATTTCGATTTGTGAGCGCCCATAGCAATAATATCAAATGTAGGCACTTTGTTCAGTAAAACAAGTAAACGATTGTTCTTATCTGATGTAAAATAACAGCGGTCCTTAGGTAAACCATTTTGAGTAACCAGTTTTGGACACTATTACACGCTGCGGACGGCTCTTGTACAAAATTAAAGAAGGGTTTATTCAAGATCACCATCGTCTTTAGCCAAGGGAAGCTTATTACTGCCTCAAAGAATTCTTGGAGCTCTCGAATAAATGCGGCTAGCAACCAGTGATTTCTTACAATCTTTATTAAATAATACACCTCATATACCAGTACAATTATGCAATGATATAGTTAAATTAAATACATTAAAATACACCCAACAGTCACATACATAGTCCTGACCCGACATTAAGATCAATTAAGTCTTGTGCCGTGGGTATCAGAAGCTACGAGAGACTCTTCGGTCTCAAACACCCAGAACCGAGACAAATACTTGTGGGCCTCACAAATATCCGGTGCTTCGACCGAACCCGCGGCCTCTCGTTTCACAGCCGGCGTCTAACCAACTGCGCCACGGCGGCTGACAATTAATTAAAAACTAGCATTAAAAAAGCATTATTAACACGGAATGGATCAAAACGGCTTCATTTAACAACTTAGGTACTAACCCAAAAGGTGTTTATTGTAAAAATATGCATGTAAACATAATGTAGGCAATAGCGGATCGTGTCGGGCGACGGCGAATAAATTGAAGGCGCGGGCTTGAAACAAAACTACATGCCGCCCGGTATCAGGCGCAACATCTACGAACCCTTTACAACCCACGACACGTTAACAAGGATTTGGGTGTATCTTTACAATATGAAGCTACCGACGGATTTAAAGTACGTGTGTCGAGTTTAAGATACTCTGATATATTGAGTTAATACATATATAAACTCACGCCTTTTTCCCAGCAGGGGAAGGCAGAGGCGCCAGCATGAGACCGCATTTCGCCTTGTATGTTACGTCCCACGATGTGATAGGAGCCTATCGCAATATCGGGAAGAAATTCCTGACACCAGGCTAATGAATTGAAAACTCCATTATCACTTTGCCCGACCGGGATTCGAACCCGAGACCTCAGCTTTGCTATCGTACCTGAGTAAAACTACGCCACCGATACAGTCATACATTTTAGTAAAAAGTTATGATGTATTATTTAGGACATTTGTCCTGTTACGTTTGGGTTAAAAGAACAAGTGTGGTTATTTCAGAGCTTCTTTAGTCTTCTTACTTCGGAAAAGGCGGAAAATTTAAAATATTAGATCACTTTTGTGTAGATAAACTATCTTATGTAATTTGATAGGAAAATAATCTTAATGTATTAATTTGTTTGTTTATTAGTTTTAACCGAACATTTGGAAATTTAAGTAAATTTAACACAAATTATAATTTTCAATATGTTACGCATATATGTATTAAGATTTCTGGACTAGTCAATAAGTAAATTAATCAACATTTACAAGTACAACGAAATATATATAATTTTTTACTTTATGGACCTATTTTTGTTAAAGACGGTTTTGATTTTTTATTGTTTGTCCATAAATAGGTTTCTTTAAATCATATTGCGTTTGTTTTGCCCTTAAAACTTAAATGCCCTTAAATGCCCTTAGGCAAGGGTTACTGTAGTCTGTATCAATATTGGTACTTTAAGTAAAACTGTACTGTGTAATCTTTATTAGAGATCCAATAAATGAATATTTAGGTTTTTTTATTGCACAGGCTCGGCAAAACAGGAAACAGACGGTAAGTGCTCATTGCCGCCCATGACCATCCACGACGCTTGGTTCATAGATGTGTTGCTGGCCCTTAAAATCAGTAGGGGAGCGGGAAGGGAAAAGGATGGGAAGAGGAAAGGGGTATTGGGCATCCCGCAATCTTATTATGCAAACGAAACGCGACAGCTAAGCTATCGCTTCACGTCGATTTCCTGTGAGACCGTGGTACCAGCCCGAACGTGCCCGACTATTTATGCTGAGTTATGACTGCCAACAGCATTGCTCTACCACATAAAATGAGGTTAATTTGTAATACAAAAAAATATTATGGAACAACCGATTTAGTCGAGACAACTTAATTAATTATTTATTGTTTCATTTCACGGATCTAATTTCTCTTTACAGCATTACAGTTTTAAAGATAATTTGTTATCATTTATCTTGTAACTTTAAATAAAATATTTCCTTTTCCTCGGATTATCCCACATAATCGTAGGGTATAAAAGCCATCGCATTCACAGACGCCGCCGTAGCAGCCGCTAGGCGCCGCTCGGTGCCCAAATGTAGTCGTTTTGGCCAAACTCGTTGTCTTTTTTCAGTCTTTTGGGGGTCCACGGGCTTCCTTTTTTAATGAATCGGTGTTAACCTTCACAAGGAACGAGTAACAGGGTGCCGATTGAAGATAAACGGTTTCCATTTGTTTTTTTACGGGTTAAATGGTAAAAATGACAGGATATTCGCCGCGCTCTCTCGGCCGCCGATACCGATCTGTGAATTTGATTCTTTTATTCAAATTTCGTTGCATTTGCTTTTGTGTAACATGGCTGATATAGAGCACCTAATTTATATTTTAACAGGATTTTCTAGTCAATTAAGATTTATTGTTGTAATTAAATTATTATTTACTTATTTATTTAGGACAATCTACGTTATCTACATGATGAAGAAAAATTTATACTTACGTCAAATTTAGTATAGCACATTATAATTTCTAATGAGCAAAGAACATAGAGTGTTTCACTAGCGCCATCTATTATTTTATTTTTGAAACCGAGATGTATCCATTGGAAATACATATTTTTTGTGTAAGGAAATTTACTTAACACTTGTATTATTTATTTTATCTCTCAAAACTGTATTTGACTTATTTCATGCACTTAAATGTATTATGGATTATTTGTATAAGAGTTCTGCTATTCGACGCTAGATGGCGAGCTATACCATAAAGAAAATCAATAATTTTATTTTATAATTATGTAATTAAAAATGATTTTTCCTTTAATATAAAAGTAGTATAAATCTTACAAAATGACTTATTTATTTAGAGATAAAGGGGTGGCTTTTGCCCAGCTATAAAAGGACACGAATGGCTAAAATAAAAATAATAAATTAATGAAGAAAACAGTGGGCAGAATTTGAAATTATCACAAAAAAAAATCATAAGCCCACTAGTTTTAAATAACGATGCAAGATATTATATTCATACAAACTAGATATTATAATAATTTTAAACCTAAATTAGAATTACGCTAAAATAAAATGTGCTTTAACAAAATACCCGCACTAAACATCAGTAAATGCAATATAACATTATGTTTTATTCACAAATGAAATTTGTTAACTCTAATTAAATAACCATACATACATACATAAACTCACGCCTATGTCCATTGGGGTAGACAGATACGATTGATCGCCTAGTCTTACGGTCCATACATACCTTCGCTTCATCAACTGTCATTAATCGAGGACTCATAAAATATAACCATTTACTTTTATGATTGGGGTTGTCATGTGCTTACCCGAATTACACTCAATACTAAGATATTATAATGTGGAATCACGGAAAGTTATTCTAACAATATGTAAAAATATTAGGTTAAATTATTTTGTGCCTACAGTTCTCTATAAATAACTATATTAAAAAAATACGATAAAGAAGATAAAAGATTTCATAAAATAAAGCTACGTTATGAATTAAATTGTGTTGCTCAAATTAGACAATACTCGCGTTCATTTAAAGAACAGTAGTGTTCATTTATAAACAGTAATCAATAATCTGTCTGTAACAATAAAACCTAATTAGCAAAATTCATAATTTAGAACAACTCCACGCAAAAAATCAAATCAATAATTTTAATGCAAATTAAATGATGAGCCAAAGCTTTATATTCGCCGACATAAAGTGGCTGTAGATTAGTCATAAATAATTTTGTTAACGATACCGCCCAGACATCTGTGAGATCTTATGACCTACATCGCTACTAATATTATTAATGGTCAATTTGCTTGTCTGTTTTGACTGCTTTTACTATTTCACTACAAAATCGATTATGCAGATTTGGGAAATAGTTTTGAAACTATCATAGCCATTTCGCTTGTGTCCTGGTGGTAGGATTCTAGTATAAACGTGTATAGAGAACACCGTAGTCTATTTTTTTTTGATACAATAGGCCCGATAAACGAGTAGACAGGACACCTGATGGTAAGTACCGCCCCTGAACATCTAAAACGCTTGGATCATAGAATCAAATCGGGAGGGGAATGGGAAGGAAATAGGATGGGAAGAGGAAGGGAGTATTGGGCATCCAGCTAACTATACTGTAAAAATTGGTCTCTATAATGGATTTCAGTGTGTGTTGCGTATCAGGTCTTGCTTGAACCCGGTGTATATCACGTTCCAATAGCTATACAGCTACAGAGGGTTATTTTTTAGAGTCCGACTATTTTTTTTATTGAACTGAAGCGAATAATACTGATTAACACAAGGTAGAAAATATTTAAATTGACACGAATTATGTCATTTATTTCCATTTCATAATATCCTAATCAATGTTCAAATTATACTACAAGCACAGTCGTCGGTCATTTTTATACAAGGACGCGCGCGCGCGTTTTAGTATTTTGTTTTGTGAGGATAAAAATTACGAAGTATTAAAAAAAAGTCATTTTATTTTACTAATTGACTAAACTCATGATTCTAAACGTCCTGATATTTGTATACTCAGATCAAAATAACCCTGTATATTAGGATCGCAGCATTGTCGGGTTTTCAAAATGATTGAAGAAGAAGGACAAAGGAAGCCACTGCCAATAAATGTTAAACCTCATACTATTTTACATCAGTTTTTAAAGACAGAGATACCATTGATTTAACATCTAATTATGTGCTAACTAACTAAGTGCGTGGTGGCCTCGTGGTATCGGACCAGACTCGGCTGCCTACATGTTCACGGTGGTCGCGGGTTCAAATTCCAGGGCACACCTCTGACTTTTCGGAGTTATGTGTGTATTGATAATCAATCACCACGCACTTTAACGGTGAAGGAAAACATCGTGAGGAAACCTGCATACCGTAGCGATTTTAAAGAATTTCTACGGTATGTAAGTTCGCCAACCCGCACTCGGCCAGCGTGGTGGACTATATGGCCTAACCACTCTCAATCGTACTCTCGATTGTAGAGGAGGCCCGTGCCCTGCTGTGGGTCGTATATGGGCTGAATAAAATACAATAAAAAATACAATAATTATGTGCAGTCACTTTAACGAGTTAGAATTAAAATAACTTTCATCCAGTGAAAGACACAGGCAACAACTAGCTTGAACTAAAGGGAAAAGACTCCAAGGAAGTTCCTGAAGGTGTTCTTCTACGAATATCCATACAAGGTGAGTCACTACAAACGGATATCGGTCTTAATTTGAAGGGATGGTTGCGGTTAACATCTTATTAGAGCAAATCGTGAACAAAAGCCGCCATTTGCCGTGCTTTATCAGATTATACCGCAGTGTTGTAATAGGTTTTTTAGCGCGTGTTAGTCATATATGACTAATTAAATGAAAGTATTTCTCTGTATTTTGCGTATCTGATTTTTTTTGTTTTGTGGCTTTAAAATATTTGGATGAATTTAATAAGCATTGTAAAATCAAATATGTCGGGTTTTTGCTGTAACAATATATTGTAGAGCAATTGATTTATGTATTTTTGCATTTTGAATTTCTGTTATCTAATTTCTTTTTTGTCTTTTTGTGTAAGTACGTTTGTAATAAGTATTATATTATGCTATTTTGTAATCATACCATGTGTTATAGTCCACCTTGTATTATTTGTAATGTCGTGAAACTCTGTTATTAGCTTTAGACTGTTAAATGTAGATAAAATTAGTTGTTTATGTATAAGCTGTTGAGTTTCCCAATAAATATATAAATAAATACATTTTTGTTGGTGTTAGTTCATAGGCTGCAGGGGGCTATAGGTTAGGTCTAGAATAGAAGAAATTGCGCATAAGGGCTAGTTCCATCATTATTATATCAATTCTGAATATTTATAAGTACGTTTTAATTTATTCTCGATAAATGGTATGTGAATTTGTCATATGTGGATATGCTCATGTAATCCGTTCATTGGCTGTATTCAAATTAATGTCATAACTTCCTATCGTGGATAACCTATCACGTCTGCGACACAGATGATCTAAAACACGAATAATTTGTTATGTTCAAGGTGTACTTGCGAACATATGTGAGGAAATCAATGAGAATTCAAAAGCAACCGAATATTTCGCATACTAATAAACAATAAACAAATATGGATGATGTTTAAAATAGTTAGTCCAATATTTTTTTATTTTGATCGTTTTTTTTATTGCAATGAATGCCGAGACGAGCGTGCCATTCGCCTGATAGTAAGCGATACGACCGCTCATAGTAGCAAAACCAAACAACGCCGTGAATAACAAAGCAATGCTTGGGATTCCACTGCGCTCACCATCCTGAGACAAAAGATGTCAAGACTTAGTATGTCTAGTAGTTACTCTGGCTACACCGTCCTTCAAACCGGAATACAACAGTGCATTTACATTGCTGTTTTGCGGGAGAAATAGGCATTCAAATAGACATACAAATTTATTTTATTATTACATTATTGTTGCTTCTTTTGCACACAAGTTTTTGATCAAATCATTTCCAGTTTCGCACGAATACAAAACGCAGCTTAACACAAACGAAAGTCCAGTTCATTGAGAGAACGGAATATATTTGTATACAGTTTGTTGCAAGTAAATAAAGCGAGAGGCTCGGGCGAGATAAGCGCTCATTCAAAGCGAGTGGTACCGAAATGGTTAGCATTTAACGCGTCAAAGAAACGGCGCGGCGACTTAATCTCCCGATAACACTTATCCTAACAAATAGGCGTTACGTAAGTAAGGACACTAAAATTTAATGTATTTTGCGGATATAAAAGACGTTCCTTTTTTTAAATGTATTTTTTTAAAATTATGGCAACACGACTGCACTGATTTTGATTATACATGCAGCGTTGTTGAGATATTATCACTTTACAAAAAGTGTTGTGCTGGTTTACATATGACATTGGCTTGTCTCGGAATGTGAACTATTGATTGATTGCGTGAATCACTAGGAAAGGATTAGTTTTACACGTTGTGTACAGAGGTCGCCTGTAGTCAGTATGATATCAAAAGTCTCAACTTGTTTAATTCTGACTTTTTTGTCTCTTAGTTTTGATATTTCAAGAGTATAATAAATGTATAATAAAAATCCATATTGTAAAAATCTTGGGAGAGGCCTATGTCCAGTAGTAGACTGCAACGGGCTGACAATTATTTTTTTTTTTTTTTTTTTATTTTTTTATTCTGGCACGGCATGATGACTGCACTGCACCTGATGTTAAGCGCAAATGCCGTCCAGACAGAGTATCGAATGGCATCAGACGGCGGTCCCATGCCATTCGACACAATTATGCCGGCCTGCTGAGATGCTTCTTCACACTACGGCGGAAGGACCCAGGATTATAGGAAGGAGGGAACACGTGTGACGGCAAACAATTCCACAGCTTCACAGTGCGGCACAAAAAAGAATTTGCGAACTTTTTTGTTCGCGCCGAGATGGTTTGAACCGTCAAGCTGTGGCTTCGCAAGCCAGCACGCGTGGTTCTGTTAAGGAAAGGAGAGGAGGGGATCAAACTAAACAATTCCTCAGAGCATTCACCGTGATACAGACGGTAGAACACGCTTAGAGAGGCAACATCCCTCCGCAACTGTAGCGACTCTAAGTTGCTCGTAACGTCTGCATCATTTACAATGCGGATGGCCCGCCGCTGCAAGCCATCCAAGGCATCGAGTAAATACTGGGCGGATCCATCCCAGAGGTGCGAACAGTATTCCATACCCGGCCGAACCTGCGCTTTATACAAGCGGTATAGTTGACCGGGCGTGAAAAACCGACGCACCTTGTTCAGGATTCCGACCCTGCGCGATGTGGCAGATATTACGCCCTCGATGTGATTCCTTGGATTAAGATCACAGCGGATATCCACACCAAGGATACTCAGGTCATTCCGCATTGAGAGGGGAATACCCTGAAGATTGGGGAGGGGAGAGAACGGGGATTTTTTGCACGTGAACGCACACACCTGGGTTTTCCTGGCATTGAACTCAACCATATTCCTGGAACCCCATGTAGAAATGAGATCCAAGGACCGGTTGAGCTCAATGACAAGATCTTCGCGCCCGCTCACAGTGCCGTCACGGCAACCTGGGGGCCCATAGCAGTATCGCCCATGAACCGTGCTGTCATCTGCATAGCAATGAATGTTGCCGAGCGACAACATATCATTGATATGCAGAATAAACAGGGTGGGCGACAGTACCGAGCCCTGTGGAACTCCGGCATTTACCGACATGAGCGCCGAAGCGTGTCCGTCAACGACAACACGCATTCTACGCCCATGCAGAAAGCCAGAAATCCACGAACACAAGTTGCCGGGCAGACCGTATGCCGGAAGCTTGGAGAGAAGACCACGGTGCCAGACCCTATCAAACGCCTTGGCTATGTCGAGGCTCACAGCAAGAGCCTCGCCACGCCGGTCAATCGCTTCACCCCAGCGATGCAGGACAAACGCTAGAAGATCACCCGTCGATCGGTTGTGACGGAAACCGTATTGTCTGTCACTGATCAACGAGTGATCCTCCAGGTAGCGGACCAATTGAGCGTTTATGATCCGCTCCATGACTTTGCACATCACTGAGGTGATAGCGATAGGGCGATAATTGGTAGGGTCTGACCGATCACCCTTTTTGGGGATCGGTTGCACATTGGCCTCCCTCCAAGATTCCGGCACAACACCTGTGCGGTAAGACGCTCGGTAGAGGCGTGTCAGTGCAGGAGACAGCTCCGCTGCACAAGCCCTTAAAACCACCGCCGGTATTCCATCCGGACCACTGGCTTTCCGGACATCGAGGGATCGTAGCTCACGCCGCACATCACACTGCCTGATGCGAATATCAGCCATTGAGAAACCGCAATCAGGCAGCGTGGGCGGCGTCTGGGAACCACGGTCCTCGAGGCGGGAATTAGCCGCAAAAAGATTTGCCAGTAAGGTGGCTTTCTCTTGCGGCTTATGAGCCAGTGATCCTTCCGGGTACTTCAGTGGTGGCAATGTAGGACGGCAGAAGTTAGACTGGACGGCCCTGGCCAAACTCCAGTAAGCACGACTGCTAGTTGGGTGATTGGCCAATGCACGCCCAATGCTACAAACGCGCTGGGCATCCGCTCTAACGTAGGCCTTCCTGTTATGTAATTATGATGACGATGATTGTCAAAATCAAGTAGATATACTCTTCTAATATCAATTAGTAAGTCCCAAGAAATCCTTGCATGTCGTGTCAATTTGTCACCATAGCGTCGGGCTAATACCGCGATAAAAGCCGTGAAAGATCGCCCAGATAACATCCGAAATTGCGGACTAAACATTGTTTTACAGATAAACATCTGTTGGTGACCACTCAATGGTGTAACTGTATCTGCAAACTGTTCAATAGTTTCATCTACAATGAAGGTAATCCGTTAAAGTAGCCGACTGGGTGACGGTTTTAGGGATTCGTAAATCCCTTGACGAAACCTAATGATGTTATTGTTATTAAAGCTTTAAATAAGAGTAAAAACATTATTTTTATTTTTATATAAGTTAGTGTGAATTGAGTTCAACTCATTTTTGAGACAGTTTTGTACTAGCAAATACGTCTAAATTAGGCATTCATATTTTGTAGCATTGTAACATTTGATTTATTGATATTTTAAGTATCTTTATAAAATTTATCAAACAATTTTAATAGCATGCGAATAGGAAACGATCAAGCTGTAATTATTGTCAGTAGAAACTACCGATTAACCGCAAAATGCCCGCTGCTGTACATAACACACTTTACAGATTTCAAAATTAACCTGTTCGAATTGCACTCCACGCTCTGACCTATTGTCAACCGAATGAAATGTTCTTTACGTTAACGCAGTATATTATTTTTCTTTCAACATCGTAATAACAAATTATACAGAACCTTTAACTCATATTTATGTATTAACTCTTTTCTGCAATTCGAAACCGAATGTTCTCTGGGTTTCCTTTTGTGATCTCCACAAAGATTTGTAAGCTTAGTGAGTTGTATTGTAACAAGTAAATTACATTACACCGGAGTTATGACGCTCTGACGCTTCCGTGCCTGCCACAATGTGCGCGCTGATGCAAAAGCAATCGATTTACATTCATTCATTTATTCATTTATTGCATTCTTCGACAGCACTATTGGTAAAATATTGGTGTAGTCAAATTTAGTTCCTTTTTGTAGTCGGTTTAAAGATTCCGTCAATCTGATTTTACTACGATGGAATGGTGGATGGTGGATGTATACCAAGTACAAGAGCGACAAAAGTATCCCATTCATTCAATCGAAAGTAATTACAATTTCAACAGTACCTACACAGAGATAATCGCAGATGCAGTCTTAATTTTTTGAAATCGGGACTATTGTATTTCGCACTTGCAATTTTTATACCATATGACCTCATTTTTGCAGTTTAGTAACGCCAAACACACTATTAAAGTATTTATTAGCATCATAGATTTATATAAGCTGATAAGATTTTGTCATGTAGGTACCATTACAATTTAACTAACGGTTCCTTTTCAATTACTTCCATAGATCTCAGCCTATTATAACTTATTTATGACACCCAAAAATCCATATATTAAAACAGGAGAGATACTTTGCTCTTGCCGAAACAGCCATGGTTAGTAAGCCAGGTAGTGTATAAGTACCTACTTACTATACATTCAACATTCCGCACGCAAAGTAACACCATATCCTTGGGAATGTGACGCTCTCCCATCGAAATATTTCAAAACTCGATCACTATCTTGACGACTATGCATGGACTTATTGAAGGAGACGTGAAAAATGATGACCGCGGCGCAAAGGCTCCGCCGACTATTGGTCGTCTCTTTTTTTTCACCACAGGCGAAAAGGGAAGGCGAATTTAGGTGAACAAAGGCGGTGCGGTGTGACAGCGACGTTCGATGTGTCGCAGTTGTGTTGGGATGATGGGCAGTGTTGACAAAGTCTGGATAGCGGATTTTTTATATTTGAATATTGTTTTCAGAAACATGATTTAACGGAGTTTAGTAAGGTGAATAAAATTAATTACTATTTGTAAAAATAAAAAGGGTCCAATCTCCAGAATAATTTGAGTGCCTTTACGCTTCGCAGAATGGTGTATGAAAGTTTATTGCTTTGATTAATCTTGAAGTTTATATTTGGTCATGGAGGAATATCATGTGCATGTTTGATCCTATAATATGTACTACGTATTCTTGGAACAGTATTTGCCAACATTTTTAGAAGGAAGCCGAAGATCATAAAAAAATACTTCAACGATATCGAAAAGAACATAGTTTACCTTCTCAGTTTTGTAGTAAATGTGTTAATAACCTATTGAAGATAATGTATACAAGAAAAATTATTGACGCGAAGATAAAATCCGCTGGAAAGCCTTAAGTCTTAACGTGTTTCTATAGCTATGTATATAAATCGAAAAAAAAAGATCTTTTATTTTGAATAATTGTTTAAATCAATATGCTAACAATTTTATGTTCTTTTGAATGCACTTTTATATCTTGAAATTTCGAGAATATTCTTTCCTGCTGAATTTTAAAGAACAATTTACGTAACCATAGAGTGTTTCCAACTTTGCTTTACCATACTTATTAATTACACCCTACTGTCTTTTTTTATTTTTATTTTTTTGAACAAAGCAGCTTGCCAATGTGATTCTACAGACTTTTTTCAAAACACCCAGGCGCGGAGTTGCATCGCCGCAAATAAGTAAGTGTAGCGGGTGGGTCCGTGCCAGCGGGGGGCATTTTGTATTCGACTTTTCATCTCCAGTACTTCTCACAGTTTTGTTGTCACGTAATTAATTTATTACAAGGAGTACCCTCAGTTGCTAAGGGGCGGTTTGTTTCGCCTACGAGGTGGGTCGTTTCTCGAAATTAAGACATTAGCGGCTCGTTTGCTTTAGGCGAAATTAAAGCGGTTTCTTTATGCGTCACACCTAGAATTTATTGTTTGCACATAAATATTGTTGCTTTTTAGATATGAGTTATGACTACTTTATTTGTTTTGTCTGGCTTCATAGGTGGTCGTGGGAAACTAACGAGTTTCTGTATGTGCACGGTTTACTAAATAAGGTGTGTGATTAAAGGGGAAAAACGTTTATCCTATATCAGTTTCCTGTTTTTTTTTTTGTATAAATTCTTTGGAAAAATATATTGTCACCTGACGGCTGTTTTATATTGTTATTAAGTCATAAATGTCTCGTATGTCATTAGTTCTATCCACTTGACATTATACTAGGGTACTTCCTGTAAAATCTCCGCCATTTCGCCGAATCTTCAGCGACCTCGTTCGTTGATTGACAAATATTATTCCAAGAATACGCACACCTGACAAGATCAAACGTTCACATGATTTTCCTTCATCAACAAAATTATGCTTCTAGATTTTAATCAAAGTATTTCGCTTTCATATGTCATTCTGCGAAGCATTAACACACCTCAAATTGTTATGAAGATATTGCAGTCTACTTTAGTAAGATACCTTGAGAGTTCTACTTCTGTATTTGTATCAGCACATATACGTCCCACTGCAGGGCACGGGCCTCCTCTACAATCGAGACTATTGAGAGGGGTCAGGCCATATAGTCCACCACACTGGCCTAGTGCAGATTGGCGGAATTTAAGTACATACCGTAAGAATTATTTACAATTGCGACGGTATGCAGGTTTACTACTTACCTTTTCGTAAAAGTATAAAGTATCAGTAGTAAGGTTAATCATGACGTTCTCAGCATGAGAAGCAACACCCCGTGCTCGCCAGTCAATCTGTTCAGCGTTGCAAGTATTATCTTAACCGAACGTTAACGTTAAGCTTCAGCAGTGGATTTCCTTTGGATGAATATGTTTATGCTGATGAATTATATTGACCCCTAAGCGTAGGTTGCAAATATTTGTAAAGCGACCTGAAATGGCGGGTGTCCACTGAACACCTACTAATTTAACCTGTAAATGAGGAGCCTACTTTGCGATTCACTGATAATATGAAAAGTGAAATGACAATTGCAATGCAAGCATCACGAGGTAGCCACTGATACGTAATGTTTATCTCTTAATTGGTCGGCTTATATTGAACTCTATATTGATTCTTAGATAGTTTTTTTTATTGCATAGGTCCGGCAAACGAGCAAACAGGTCACCTGATGGTAAGAGATGCAGTTGAGATATCAGGGATTATTCTGGGAGAGACGACAATCAACCATCTTTTATGTGTATCGACTTGTCATAAGAGCTATTTAATTGCCTACGTGACCAAGAAAAGAATTTCATTTCAATTTCATTTCATTTCATCTACCAACATATCGTGAGACATCCTCACCAAATCAGTCAAAATTAAGTCGATTATGGTCTGATACACCAGGATTTTTAGCATTGTAATCTACCAAGAATGTGTATTGTTGAATCATTTACGGATCATCGAAGCTATTTGGTTTTCCCTGTTTGAAATGCAATTGTCTTGGAAAAATAATCTAGCATTTTTGGTGTCATTTCGGCTACAGGAAGTTTTTTTTATTGCAATGAATATGAGACAAGCATGCCATTCGCCTGATGGTAAGCGATACGACCGCTCATAGTAGCAAAACCAAACAACGCCATGAATAACAAAGCAATGCTTGGCGTTCCACTACGCTCGCCATCCTAAGACATAAGATGTTAGGTCTCATTACGCACACTTTCGAGTATAGGGTTCACTTCAAGAATTTCACAATAATATGTTGGAAGCAGCCTATACCCTGGAAATTTTGTTAGGGCATCTGACCTTACGGCTGGACTTCTAGTGCAACTAGGTATACAAACGACTTATTTATTTTTTTATGTTATACGTTGAAGGATTTTAAGATTGAATACACTTGTCAACGTAAAATGAAAGAGAAAGATTTTAATCCCACTAAACAAATTCAAAAATAAAATTGTTTCATGACAGAAAGGTTTGAGCTATATTAAAGTTTAAAAATAAAATAAAGTGTTAGGTACTAAAATATTGCTACAGATTTTAAAAGGTATCCATTTAAGTTTAAATACGGAAACAGTAAACTTGCATTTGATGTGAAATTCCACACAACTTACTTGTCAACGGCGAACAACACAAAGTGGCAAACCATAAACCGAACTCACGAACCTGCAATATATATTACCATAAAAATATCGCGTCGGAACATCTCGGCGCAACACAAAACACCCCGTTAAAACTAAATCTCGAGTTATGTCCAATGATATGAACCTCGGATGTGAAAGGTTTACTAATGCGCAATTTCATACTTTAGTGCCAATAAAAACGGCCGCGTCGGAGATACATACACCATAAATAAGAGTGTTCATAACACCATTATAGGGCGAATAATTGGGCGTAAAAACTAAATAGGGTGTTCGGTGTGAAAGGGGCCGCGCGGTGGCGTCGCGCCCGCTGATTGGTCGGCGGGTGGCGGATTACATTGTAGCCGGTTGCGGCTTTTTAGCTAAATGGATTTTAATTTAGCCGCGCGGTTTCATGATTAGCCCTGATATTTCACGTAATTTTTAAGTGTTTTCGTGTTTGTACTGTGTTTTGTTTTTGAAATCCGTATGGACAAATTAATAAGATAAAATTTGATGCTAATTGTTTATCATTAAATATGAAATATTAGAACAAAATTTATTTAAAAAATAATGACATCAAAGTACACACGTTTGCTTCGTGGTTTATGTTTAATTTATTTGAATTTTTTTTCCAACTGAAATTAAAATATCGTCAATTTAAAAGTTAAAAGAACTGTGACGTACGGCTTTTAAAGCAATTAGCACCTCCTTAATAATATTATGCAGAACTAAAATTTCACCACGTTTAACATTAATATCGATAAACATATTAAATATTATTGAAACATAATTACAATCCATTAAAATATTAAAAGATAACATAGGTCTTGTTTTTTGTAAAATGTACGCATTACAGGCTACTTAAAATAATTAAATAACATAATAATAATTGAGTCTGAGAATTTAGTTCTTTCGGCGCTCTTAATGTAGCTCATTATTAGAGCTTATAAGGTAAGTAATATGTTAATGTGATTGATACTTTTGTTTTTTTTTCTATTCATAGTTGCGCATAACACTTTATTTTTCAATGTAAAAAACAAAATATGTTGCATCAGAAATTAATTATATAAATTCATCTTTCGTTATAACTGAAGTGGATTTAAACATTCTTATTCGATGAATACTTTATTATCTTTGGAAATAAACAGAAAACACTATATAACAAATGTTTTTACAATATTTTCCATATCTTTTTTACATTAAGATAATTCACAGACTATTCCATATATCTAGTAGCTAATTATTTTACACCCAATTTTTTCTACAATTATATGAAATTTTATTAAATTAAAATGTCCTTCTCACTGTCTGATATCGACAACATGTCTTTATTATAGCGTCTACGTATGTACTACGTGACTTTTAGGCGTATTTATAAGGTTTTTTATTAGGAATTTATTAAAAATAACTACGTATGAATTACAAGTTAATTAAACGTTTTATATGTTTGACATAAGTGGGTGAATAAACCTCTAAAGCATCTCAGAGTAGCCAGTGCCTCCCGATTATTATCTGCTCTGATAAATGGACCGCGTTGGAATTCGTGAGCTCGCGCCTTCACTATTGTCTCAAATACTTTTTTATTGTCATGTGTGACACAGTGTTTCGATATTGTAGTTGAAAATATTAAAATACATATCTGGCAGTAATTATGTTCTTTTGGTTAGTTCGGTTTTTATTATGTGTGGTAATATTTATCTTGATAAAACGCTCGAGGTTATAAAAAGGCGGCGAATTCGTTCTGCGTACTGAGACAAAGGTTTGTGAGATCCATAAGTATTTATTTTGTATTTTCTAATTGCTTTCGGAGGTAAAATAATACAGTAGACACTATTTAATTAGTTTTTTTTTATTGCGTAGTATGGGGACACGAACAAGCCATTCGCCTGATGGTAAGCGATAGCAGGAAAATTACAAAGCAATGCTTGGCATTCCACTGCGCTCTTTATTCTGAGCCATAAATTGTTAAGTCTCATTACGTCCAGTTGTTGCTCTTGCTACAATCTCTTTCAAAGCGGAACACAACACTGCATTTACACTGCTATTTGGCGGGAGAAATACACATTGCGGTGGTACCCAGGCGGCCTCTCACATATGAGAGACCACCAGTAAAAAAAATATATTTTAAAATATAAAATCCGCTAACATAATCAGCCTTAAAGCTATCGTGGAACATCGCGTCACTGGCTGTATTACGCACACTCGAACAGAGCAGCTCTGTTCCGAGTTACGACTGCCGGGAC
The DNA here is from genome assembly GCA_033459515.1 of Theretra japonica. NCBI lineage: Eukaryota > Metazoa > Arthropoda > Insecta > Lepidoptera > Sphingidae > Theretra > Theretra japonica. The sequence goes on from CM065949.1 coordinate 10,442,375, forward strand.
TTATTACTGCTGCTCGTAAATTGATTTTGATGTCTTTTTTATGGTGAATACGAATCGATTTTTGATATTTATTGGCGATGCTTATTCATATGTTAATGTTTTGGATTATGTATTTGATTGACTATTAGTTGTGACATTTTATATGTTCGCAAGTTCCTTGGTATCGGTGGATAGTATTGGGGGTTTTGTGTGAATAGGTCTAGGTTTTGGTAAGTATATACATACTGTGTTCATAAGTTCACGCTTGTACCACACAAAGTATGGGAAGAAGGGCTTATGGTGCCACTCTACAGTACGAGGGTCCATTTCCCTTTCATAATATGATGGGACAAGCAGGGGTACTAAAAACTCCCGCTGAATTGGTTTCACGACCTGGTGATCGAATCTAGGAGTTCATGATTGCCACTTCACACACTCTGCCACTATACTACAATATGCTAGTCTTGCCGAAAGTATGAATGGTTTGAATCATCGGCCACATACCATGATTAGCTAAGAGATAAAACAGCTGTGTAAAATTAAAACTTATGAACAGTGGTAGAGCCAAGCTGTTGTCAACCATGACTCAGCATGAATGGGCAGGCTCGTCCGAGGTGGTACCACTGTCTCACAGGAGAGCAACGTGAAGCGACAGGTTTGCTGTCGCGTTTCGTTCGGTGAGTGAGACTGATGTATGCCCAATACCCCTTTCCTCTTTCCATCCTTTTTCTTCCCGCTCCCCTCCTAATCTGATAGGCTGGCATCCATGATCCAAGTGTTGTGGATGTTATGAGCGGCAGTGATCACGTACCATCATTTGCCGGACTTATGCTATTAAGAAATATGTTGCAGAATTTTGTTGTTGATTTTATGATTACGATCTTCTAGATCGAACGTTGCTGGAAGTTGCTGGATGCAGGTCGCTTCCATCAGGTCGATTGGTGATCCATGGGGGAGGCGTATGTTCAGCAGTGGAAATCCTGTGGCTGAAGGGGAGAGAGAGAGAGAGATGAAACGTTGGTACATATCGAAACAAACTACAGCCAACAAGGTGATTAATACTTCATTCGTTTTGTACTATAAGATAATTATCTTATTATTTTAACACAAATTTAAATATTACCAAATATCAAAAATATTTTAATGATATCTTAGCGACCAATATTGTTGTTCCGCGGTCCCAAACCCGAGGCAAGGTTACCAACAAATTACGTGTAAGACACATTTTTAATTTATTAAAGGCACCGTTTATAACGTGTTCATACGTGACGAGCGCGCTAAGCGGCCGCCCGCTTTTTAATTTTTAACAAAAGAAGTTAAAATGACGAACATAATCTTTTTATAACCGGCACGCGGTGAGAATACGAATGTGCCGCGCCGATTATATATTATAGCTAAATCGCTTTTATGATACTAAATATTTGGACACACGTTTTATCGGCGTAACATGATATTTTTGTTGGGAGCTTTTGTTTTCTTAGTTTTATGATTATTAGAGTATGCGGAAAGACTGCTAAAGTTGGCTTTGAGACGGATTGATAATTTCGAGCTCCTGTGGCGGGGTGGTAATATGCGGTAAAAAATATTTAAAAATTGTTTGGCTTGCAATTAGGGAAAACTATAAAAATCCTTAATCTAAAAAAATATTTTTAATTTTAGATTTATTTATAAAATATCTGATTTTAGAATAAAAACCTTTTTATACATAAAACATGGAAAGTAAATAACGTTGTACACCTAGCTTTACTAAAATAATTTCTCACTCATCAATCTGGAAACTACTCATATAAAACACTCTATAATATTGCATGAGGTATCGCAAATTTAAAAAAAAGAACGCAGACCTACTATAAGTCACACAGCATACGGCACAAGGCACACCTGTCCCGCGCATGCGCCGGCCAGCTGCCGCCGCACACTCGCTGCAATTGTCTGAATCAGTTATCACTCTGTGATTCACACCAGTCGTGATATGATATCTTTAATCACATCACGTTGTTCGACATGCATCGGCAAATAAATTTCGCTTAATTTCGTGTATTGTTCAATGAATTGTGAAGTCAGCTATAGGGAGGGAACAGGTGGGATCTAGCTTTGTGATGGAAGGATTTTTAAATTTGTTGACATATAAAAAAATATTGGTACCATTTTATTTTACATTTAGAAAATATTTAACCTGAATTCATTCGTAGTAATTATAAAGATCATGTTATAAAATATACATAAGGTAATTAATTTAATTATTTATTTTCCGAAATATTTTAAATATTTTAATTTTCAGAGACAAGCAGTAATGTTTAAAGCGTAATTGCGTTTACGGTTCCGCGCTCGTTGATATCTTTTGTGAGGGCTACGCAGCGAGCTGTTTACGCGTATGCATTTTACGCACGTCTACGCATTATTAAATACTATCATATTCTACATAAGTTAATAAATATTAATGAGATATTTAATTTCCGCCGTTATGTTTAGACAATTGCCAATACCAATACATAAAAAATCTATTTATACCAACGGAAATGCCACCAACGAGCCTCCGCGGTACGTCATCAAAGCGGCCGCGAATTCCTCCGCATATTGTCCGAGATCCTGTCAAAGTCATAAATAACCCTGAAATGATCGTCACGTCAGCCGGGCCCGCACAAAAACCTGAGCATTTGACGTCTAAATTATTGCCAGTAAGCGTTTTCAGCGCACACCGCCCCAACAAATCGCCCCCCGATGCAGCGACGTGGCGATGTAAGCAGATGAACCACGCCAATGAATAGAAACACCAAATACATCAGATAAAAGAATTTTCAAAACAAACTCAAAATACTGAGGCGTTTGACACGAGCATCCGCTCGGCCGCAAAAAAGCGTGACAAATCGCAGCAGCAAAGTGGACCTTATGTAAATATTTAGAGGAGCCATTTCGTCATGCCGCCGCGCGCGCTTTGATCCCGCGATAGATCTCAATAGCGGTGATTAAAGGCGCCTGTGATTTTAGTTGAATGCTTTTTTTTCTGGTGCCTTCATCGGCCATACAAAATACACACTACTGTAAAAGAATATACAATTATTGGGCCTTTGAATGGTTACAGCGGGGGTGAAGTGCTCATAAATTGTTATTTTTTTTCAACATCTCGGTTGGATGTTGGAAATGTTTAAAATCATAAACGGCCTTTTCTGCGCTCGAATTTATTGTGAGCGTGTCAGGGGAGGTGTTCGATTGTGTCGTGTTTGTTACCGAACTGACTATTTGTCAATTATATGCTTCGGTATTTTAAATTCATTCTTAATATTTGTTGGAAATTGTAACCTTTAAAACATTAATAGATCATGTCAATCAAATGATGAAGGTGATTTGTTACCTGCTAAGGAGTTCGAATACATTTTATATGCAAACTAATGATTTTAGGTCTGGACAGATTTAATAGTAAGACCCTAGTTTACTTTTTCAACCGCTGAAGTATACTAATCTCTTCCACACAGGATGTAGAGCCGTAGATCCCAGATATTGATTATTTTGTCGCAGACACTGTAATCTAATTATTATTCAAGAACTAAAACACTATAAAGAATAAACCCATGATTGAAGATAGTACAAAAATCGATCTTTCTACCAAAATGCAAACTGGCAGTAATACTTACCACTTAATATAGACGCAAGTTCGAGGGACATATTCAGGAGGATAACATCCCTTAGTAAATTAAAACAACTATACAATGCTAAAGAAGCAACATATATTTTAATTAACACTCAAAAGTGTGTAAAATTTATACTTTTTCCTCAGTCTATAGAGTTTTGAGACAACCGGAGGCTATCTCAGGCGCGATCGAAACCATAATGTTACAGCTACTGCCTTGACCGCAAAAATCGCACTCTTAAACTAACCGACATAAGACAGGCTTAAAAAACGTCTCTGATCGAAACCACTATAAGCTGGAGTTTTTCCTGTTCCTTTTTAGGTAGGGTTGATGATCCACCTAACTATGGGTATCTGATTCATCCATTTATGTTGGCAATGCTGAGCTCACCTACTGCGGAATGTTTTTCTCTCCCTCTCTCGTCAGCTACAGGAAGTCCGCTGGGAAATATGGAATATGCAATCAATTACCCCAACGCGGAAGTATACTTTATATTTTTATGCATCCCCGGGCCAATTAATAAGCTGCAATACCTTACCAGATATTGCTTTTACAATACCTTGTAAAAGCAGGATGGAAGAGATGAAGGAGACGTAATAATTATGATTTATATCTAAAGCCTAATATTTATTACTAAATTTATTAAGTAGGTCGTTCCATAAAGATCCAAACCTAATGTGATCAATTCATAGACAGAATTGCAAAATCCACCTAAGTCCATACAAAAAAGCCCTAGACTAAAGTCTAGTCGGTGACGTAGTTTCACACTCACGTTAACGACTAATAACACGCTCATTGATTACTCGGAGGTGTTAATAGTCGCTGACGCTCATTACCCGTCGCGAGGTGCGATCGTAAAGCCCCCTCAAGGCCATACAACAAAGGGTCCAAGTGTTGTTCCAGTCCAAAGTCGATTTTACAAGAGGCTGCGTCGGACGCGCGTGTGGGCTTTCAGACGCGGCTGTATTAGTATGGAGATGGAACGTTGTTAAGTAGTTATTTTTTTTCTTTACATCACAAGAAAGTGACTACTACACTAGATTTTCAGTACAGTGGAGTTCAGATAGAGTACCCAATTAGCCAATGACGCAAGATCGCTTACCGGAGGACAGAATTGGATTTGGATAATATTATGTAAAGCCCAATTTACACGGGAGAGTTTATCGCCTCGAAGATACGATTATCGTAAGCATATAAAGTTACATGCCAACCCGCACTAGGCCAGCGTGGTGGACTATATGGCCTAACCACTCTCAATCGTACTCTCGATTGTAGAGGAGGCCCGAGCCCTGCAGTAGGTCGTATATGGGCTGATACAATAATAAAGTTACATCGTGTAAAATTGTCAGAACACGATGATCTTATGGTGGTTATATCATGCGATAATGGAATACGATTCTCGCCGCGAGAACTCTCCCCGTGTAAATGGCGCTTCGCACACTTACGTAGATGACTAGGAAGGAGTCTTATCCGATGTATCCTTTAGTCGCTAATAGGTCACATAAAAATCCAGAAAACTAAAGTAAAGTAAAATCAACGAACAAAAAGGAAGTTTTTTTTTTTTGGTTGCCCTCAGTCATTATAAGTCAGCTGTACAAAGCCTTCTTAAAAGATTTACAAGACCTGCGAATACATGGAGACCAGATTACATAGACAGAAAGACTTGAACTTAATTACCCGGAAGGACTTTACCCAAATGAAATGCAGACCGCATGTAACATTTTTGCCTCCTGCGATTATTCGCTGTGTTTAAGATTAAAGTAAAAGATGCAACATTTTTTTTTTAATTTGCACGAGAAGTCGTAGAATAAGGTAAATTCAGCAATATCATATTAAATATTGAGCAACACTAATATAATTTTTGTCACAGGAAGTCTGCTAGCGAACAAAGTTATCCAAAGTTATCCTCCTCCAAATATTTCAACAGAGAACTATTGGAAATGCTCTTTTTCCTCAAGCTGTCCGTAAGCAAACTAAAAATTTAAAATATAAAGCCGATTCCACACTATCGTATCAATCTCGAATCTCAATAGGTTACCACTGCCCTCATGAATGGGTGTGGTATCGTCGGGGGCTCTTTACAACGCGCGTTTTGTACGGAATGTTGTAACAAAAAAACCTTAGATACACACAATGATAACCCAACATTTACCATTGCTTAATTACACCGCTATTCAAATATCAACTTTATATGTAAACAAATAAGGGTCAAGCGATTGTTAAAAAGTGGTAAAATGTGGATAAATAAAACAATCTGACATACATCGTTCGGGAGTTTGGGTGGAGTTTGTTTTAGGCGCTTTATTAATTAAGTCCAATTAATTTTGGGACGGTTCGTCTCACGCCGTTTTGTTTCGCCATTTGTGATTGTGTTCAGTGGTTAGCGGTTTTATAGATAGCAACTTAATTAATCTGATGTGATGTTTTATCAATAACATGCTACTTGGTTGATAAAGTCAATCTATTTTAGTGTTCTTTTTAGAGCTTTAGCGTTGAACATACAGCAGGGTATCTAATACAGATTGCAGGAAGTCATTGGATGTAGGTCAATGTAGGTATCCTTGAGGGAGGCCTATGTTCAGCAATAGACTTCCAGTGGTTGAAGAAGAATGAACCCATGGCATGTTAGTTTTTACTATATAATTAAACATACTGATTAGTGACTACCATTGATAAGTTTTTTAACCATAGTTCAATAAATGAGCAAAAATAACCGAGCAAATACGGAAAACCCTTTCCGCACATAACTACGCATCAGTATTCCTTCTGTGTTTTGCCAACAAAAAAATATTATTTGTAATACAAACTCGTAGATTATATTAGTAACGTCCAAACCACTTATAAAGAGGTAAATAAATTCTCAATTGTCCCCGCGGCCTTCCGCGTTCCTCCTTTAACGTATTACCGAAAACATTCTTGTGTGATACGATCAATAAAACCAATATTGATAGTGAGTCAAAAAAATTAAACGCTTCGTAACATAAAAGCGTTTTTTGAACGCATCGATTCAGGGTTCCGCCGCGTTGTCTATTTGAATTTAGGAATGGGTGAACCAAATTTATTTTTCTAACAGTTTTAAGGTTTTTATGGTGATATTTTTAGGAGTCAGGAATTTGTGCCCGATATGGCGATAGGCTCGCTTATCACATCGTGGAACCGAACATACAAGGCGAAACGTGGGTGTTCTGGTAGCGCCTCTGCCTACCCCTTCTGGGAAAAAGGCGTGTGTTTATGTATGTATGTATGATATTTTTAGGTTAGTACCGGTTTATGCCAATGTTTTTTGTACAATATGCAATCAGATGAATTACCTATTTGACACATCATAAAATGAGCGGGCATTCTGCTTCAGCTGTAACATTCGAGAATACAATCAGAAAAGGCTAACTGAATGTCCGAAAATGGCTCATTTGCAACTATATTTTCACTGATCAGTATTGCTATCTCTTCCAAACAGGATCTATAGCCTTTATTGACTAATAGCATAAATGGGCACTATATGAAAACGTACGTGTGGTATATTTCGGGTCCAGCCTAAATATGTTCAGTTTCCACAAGGCCGGCACAACTGCGTCGACAGACAAGGTACAATTGCATTCTTGTTATCATCAAGTGCACTGTCATTTTGTCTAGCCAGTGTTAAAAAAATACGGAATATTGTTGTCGGCGTTCGGCTCGCGCTTGGCCGTTTTTTTTGTTTGTTGTCGTGTTTGTGTCGCAGTGATTTCACACGTTCATAGCTATATGCTTTATAATATTTCTCGCGCCAGAGCTGGCCGGGTCGCCGGGCCGGCGCCGGCGCATCCGATTATGTTATTGTTAAAAGGACCAAATTCTTTTATTTGACCTACACGACGACGTGGGTTTTGTGTTTTTCGCCGCCACGAATGTTTGTGCGTTCTATATTTATATACCGATGTTTTGTCTGATTCTGAGTTGTAGCTACGGGTGACTTTTATCCGATAGATAAAAAAAATCTTCTATTGTTAATTTTATAAAATTGATTTTTTAATCAAAATAAAATTAACGCAAATGATTAAAGAGACTGCCTCGGTGGCGTAGTTTACTATGGTACGATTACAAAGCTCCGGTCTCGGGTTCCAATCTCGGGTCGAGCGAATTATTTGTGTCCGATATGGCGATAGGCTTGCCACCTATAACATCGTGGACGGAACACACAAGGCGAAACGTGCGAGTCCTGGTTGCATCTCTGCCTGACCCTTCTGGAATAAAGGCGTGATATATGATTATACAGATCGTTGTTTCATAGATGTTTTTTTCCAAAATAACTTTAGATTTATAATTGACCATATGGCATTCACAGCTTTAACTACCTTAACCACACATCATGGAAGATTTTGCAACAAAACGTCCAACCAGAATAGTAGCAATTAAAGAGCTGCATGAATATTAATTGGATATAATAATACTATGCAAACAACTAACGTCATTGCAAATTATTTATTTATCAATAACACGTCATTCAAACATGCTCCGATTGGAATAAACCATTAAAACTAGACCCCCAGTCAACGATCAGACAAAACGAAACTATTCACTTAAAGTATATACATACATACATAAACTCACGCCTTTTTCCCAGAAGGGGTAGGCAGAGGCGCCACCATGTCTATACTTAAAGTAATTCTATCGAAATCGAAAGTCAAAATGTTAAAGCAACTTTGTGACTAGTAATCCTACGGCATGAATGAACCGGCGCGGCGTACTGGGGACCTCCATTCCATATAATATCGTTGTAAAATGGCTTATCGGCCGCACTGTGTTCAAATATTATGATGGTAGGAGAATCTATAATACCCACTTCGATTCGGTACCCTTCCAATGCCGCCTTCCATTTTCAATAGCTGGCTAAGATTTTCTAGCTATTGCCTGTGTTAATTGACAGCAGTGATTTTTATTTATAATATCTAGTGATATTTCATAAACGGCTTTTAAGTGACTTGACTACCTTAATAAAAAAAAAATGCGTCTCACAACCGTTTGAATAATTAGAGTATTCATTCACATTTCAAGATCACAAAAATCAAACCATATTACTATGGTTAAATTATTATCAAAGTTTGCTACTAAAATTATAAACAAAAAATTACTGAACCTCCTCCAAAAAAGCAAAAGTTCGAGGCCGGAAGGTAAGGCGATATTATAATTATATTGCTTTCATTGTAAACCAAACGTTTGCCGACAATTTAATGATCTGTCTATTGGGTCCGTATCGAGTTACACTTAATCTTTGGCGGCAAACTATTACGAATTAAATACGGCACTTTGTTTATTTGTTCATTCACAATTTATTACCATTATATTTTTAATCTTTTAAACTATGTTGAAGAACTGAGCGTGGTCTGTGTAAGATACTTGAATCTGTATATTATTAATAATTACTGAGTATATATACCTACTTGAAATATTTGTGAAGAAGTTTGAATCTCATTTCTTTTTTGTCTCATAACCTGTTTATTGTCAGTTTATCTGGTCTATTTTATGTCTAACTATGATATCAATGCAGAGTTAGGAATTTAACTGAAGCACTTTCGTTGTTCACTATGTCAAGTAATATATGTTCTTGTTTAACTTGTTTTATATAATAAACATACACATTTTATCTATCAAGGTAAATATTTTCGTTATTTTCTATTTTTATCATTGAAGCTTTATCCTGCAAGTACACTTTAGACTGCCCTTTCTTTTTCCTTCTCTTATGTCCATCCCACGGTAGTCGATAAGAGATTGCCTCGAGCGATACGACCGCCATTTGTACTTTTATGTTAAATATTCGTTCATTTGTAAAGATTTACTTGGCTTACAAAAAAGAATAAATTAAATAAGTTAATAGATGGCCACTTCCACTTCCAACAGCCACTTCAAAAAAGTAAGTAAATGTGGAGATCCTTGGCGGAGGGCTATGGTTAGTAGTGGACTTCCTGAAGAGAGAGAGAGAGAGAGATAGATAGAGACATAGATGTGTCAAGTATTCCACCATAGTATATGCTAGGTACTATCCTGACAGTAACGAATAACCTTCTACCAGCTAAAGTCACTTATTCTTCAATGAAACGTCATATAACCCAAAAGAATTCTAAACTCCCGATCTGAGACAAATATTTCTCATAGTTATTACACAAGTGGATATGTAACAAGTCTTCCTTATCAGATTCTAAAACACGAAAACTTGATGTTTTACTGAGGCGATTCAAGATTTATCTCTAAGATAAATCTGCATAGCAAATTTCAGGTCTTGGGTAAAGCACACGTTGAAGTACCGTTATTGAGGCATTCATAACCGAATGTCGTGGGATAATTGACAGAAAGTCGCGGTTGCGGGCTTGCGCATTAAGGGTGGGGAGGGAGGGGCGACCGACAAACTAACCACCAATCATCCTCTTTAGGTATTTTAAATCAGCTGTGAGGGGTGGGCTAGGAATTTTAAATGCAAAAGCTCTTGTTTAAATGTTAAACTTAGGTACACGTTAATTTGACGACTTAAATTATAATATTTTTGTGTCTTTGATTTAATAAAATTAAGTTATCCAGCTACGAAAAATAATCTCAGTTTAGATAATGTCAGTTTAATTATGTGAGGAATTTCGATGTTTTCAGGAATAAAAATTTTGTTGAAAATACAAAAAATTGGTTTTCCTTAAGAAAATATTAGATATGTTCAAAGTGTTGCTTAAATCTTGTAATAAAACAAAGGCAGAGAAGAAGAAGTGAGACGAGTAACATCTCCCTTACATCAATTTTCACCCAAAAACGCTGCGAATGTAGTCACTACATAACAGGAGTCCTACAGTCTACCAAATCACAAGATTACCGACCTTCATCATCTCCAAGAAAAAAATCCTAATTTTTAAAAGTCATCAGAGACAGACCACCGTGTTACTTAAAAAAATACCAAGTCAGAAATAGCACAGCAGCCTAACAAAACAAGCGGTAACAGCGAACAAACAGAAGTGAGATAAAATAACAAATCGTGTCATAGAGCGGGCATTCACACGATCGCAGATTACGAGTCAATTAACAGCCGAAGAACAAACTATGGACTATGGGAATATCGCTGCCCTTTGATATTTGTTTCAATGTGTCATGTTTGATGTGTCCCCAGGTCGGAGCTTTATGTACAGAGGATGTCGTAAAAGTGTATTTGGTGATACTAGGACGGCGGTAGCGTTTTGTAGAGACTGATGATTTCTTTTGAGTTCATAGTTGTGAAGACCTTAATGAGGCAGGAAAGAGAAAGAGTATTATAGCCGCCTGAGTAGCGATTATATCACTACATAGTATAAACCAAAGCCGCTTCCCGCTGTCTGTCTATCCCTATGTATGCTTAGATCTTTAAAACTACGCAACGAATTTTTATGCTGTTTTTTTATATAGATAGAGTGATTCAAGAGGAAGGTTTACATGTATAATACATATACAGGGTGTCCCAGTTTGTACGAATAATAACATGTAACTGATGTTTTTGATTCCAACAATCAAAAACATCTGGACCCAGGCGAAGGTGGGACGCTAGTAAAGTATAAAACTACAGTAAACCGCGCAAGTGTATCCTCTTCCTCGATCAGAGATTTTTTCCGCATAATGCTTACATAATTTTGTCGATGATTATCTCTCGGTGAACGATACACTAAAATATTATAACTGCACATATCGATTGTGCAGTTAAAATTAAGATTGTATAGCGTAGTAGAGCAATAAGACAAAATTCTCAATGAGGGAGATCCATAATCACAATGCCACACCGCCTAAATCCGTTCACTTTCTATGACTTACTTCTTCTGACACGTAGTGGGGGGCCGTCCTAAATGTTTTCCGGTACGAAGACCCCTTTAAGACCTTACTGCCCAGAAAGGTCCTGCAATCAAAGGGCCCGCAACACTATGCGACATCTATGTTATGTGGAAGTCACCTCTTGACTTTTATAGGCACTTATTAAATTAGTAGTCATGAACGAGGCGGTAAGATAAAAGTAAGGAAGACGTGCCGTTACTTCCTTTTGTGTAATCGGCATATAATATTTAAATCGGTTGCATTTTAGTGTTTTAAAATGTCGGAATATTAGTGAATCGGCATTACCGGATTCGTGTTGATAATACCGGCTCCCCGTGATGTTCGTGTCGAAAACGTGCTTCTAATGTGGAGCAATGAGTGTATCCACTTAAATATAATTACGTATTGCGTCTTCTAAAGACAAAATTTAAAATATATTGTGAGTTAAATATAGTCCATAATATTATTGGTTTGTTAATACATTTTATACCACGAGTTTTAATAGGATATTAAGTGAAAAGTCAGTTGCAGAACTATGAGTTCATTTTCATGATTAAATGTTTTTGCAATCGACAAACGTTTGTAGGATTCCCTTTTGGGACAACTTTTGTGACAAATTTACGATATACATTTTAATTTACTTACCTGATTTTTATCCCAAGCCCGAACTGAAAACAAATTAAACAAGCATTAAAACCAAGGAAATGTTCACAGCAGTTACTAACATGAGATATATTTAAGAAAAATGTTTATAGCGCCATATAAGTTATCTCTTGGCTACTGTCTAGCTTAACGGCTAGACTGAAATAATGTACCGGAATACCTTGAACACGTATTAAATAATAGGAGCGACGCCATGACGCGATCTCAACTTGAGATATCAACATTTATATTTGTACAAGTCTTGGGGTCAAAAACATTGAAAAATATTTACTTGTATAATGTGAATGTAAGTGCGCGGTTGCCTGTTCATAGCGAACCGGCCACGACGACATGGTAGTCCTGGGTTCAATCCCAAGACTAGACCTCTGACTTTTCGGAGTCATGGAAATGAGACAGTCAATTACCAGCCACGTTATCGGTGAAGGAAAAAAAATTGAAAAAACCTGCATACATAGATCTTAAAAAGATTTTCTAAGATGTTTGAAGTCCGTCGATTCACACTAGGCCAGCATGGAATGAGGACAAGTAGAAGATTAATGCGACAAGGGGATGGACCAATTTCTTAATGTCTCCATAGATCGGTGATCCGTACTCAGCAGTAAGAACGACCTACAGGAACTGATAAATTATGTATGCAAAACGTATAGTATTTTTAGCAGGATTTAAACGAGCTAGTGACATTTCAGATGGTCAATATTGTATATGGACTTTAGTAATACCAGAAATATTGTTTCGCCGCCTCCCATATGGCGTAGGTATATTCTCTTTAAGGGGTTTAAAGAACTATTAAAAAATAATTATAAAAAAATGAACACATCGTTGAACCGCCGCAAAAAGTACTGGTAAATGTCAATACAATTAACACTCTATAATTGCAATGTAAACAATTAATACAATTTGTAATTAAGACTCATCACATTGCGCAATTAGCGAACAATTCGCAGGTGTCATTCATCAAATACTCGTCAATGGGCCCGTATTTGCATAAACTGATTCATGCCGTTACTAGCGCCGGTCCAACGTCAGAGACCAAAGTCTGTCGGTACTGCAGGACAAGACTACTCTTGAAACTAATCTCGATCACGAACGAACACAAACTCGAACCATTTTCAATACGTAAATTATAAGTACTCTTGACAAATTCTTGTCTGGAATACGAAATGTATGAAACGCGATCGGGAAAACTCGAATTGTTTTCAGTCGAAAATTTTTCGAGTACAATAAATCGCTTGTATTATATGCACAGAGTACCAAGTGATAAAACTCAATGCAATTCCAATCGATTGAGTTTCAAGAGTAGCTCTGCAGGTGTGTAATATATGTAGGTGATTCACGCATGCGTTTTCTATATGAATGAATCATTTCGTCTACGCTCATGGTTATTTGCAATAGTATTTTGTCAATTACATGACCAAATATTTATGTACTGTTTGGGATTATAGTAAAAAAGTGAGGATTTTGTATATGATAGGATTTACGCGAACTTGTAGTTTGCACTATTTACAAACAAGGTTGGGAATTGGGATTATATTTTTACGTATAAATTACATAACATGTAGACGCGTGATGAATTAGTATTTGAAGAAAACACGAATATCTGTTATCTGTATAACAGCGTTACATGTTGTAACTTACCAGCAAATGGTAATAAAAGTAATTATTTATTTAATATTTAAAATGAGAATAATATTGTAGCATAAAAGAACATAAAATAAAATGCAAAGATATGTCTAATTTACAAGTCGTAACATATCGGCATGCATTATTCATTATTGCTTCCTATTAATTTCTAGTTATGATTTAGTTACATACATACATAAACACACGCCTTTTTCCCAGAAGGGGTAGGCAGAGGTGCTACTAGAACACCCACGTTTCGCCTTGTATATTCCGTCCCACGATGTGATAGGGGGCGAGCCTATCGCCATATCGGGCACAAATTCCTGACTCCGGGCTAATAATGAATAGAAAAATCCAATATCACTTTGCCCGACCCGGGATTCGAACCCGAGACCTCAGCTTTGCAATCATACCGTAGTACCACTACGCCACCGAGGCAGTCATGATGTAGTTGATTACTTTAAATCACATATTCTAAATCCAATGTAGCATCTGCAATTATAAAAAATGGATCATTCTTCTATAGTATTTCTTTAAAACACGTTCCAGTTTCACGCGCAGTTTAATCAAAATCACGCGCTTCTCAGGTGCATTTTCAACAACAAACGTCTTCTAATTAATTTGCGGTATTATTTGTCATAGAAACCGAACTCTAAAGCGTCAATAGGCTTATCAAAATATTAATTGGCACACGCTCAATTACGCATCTGGTTAAACGGAACTAACAGCGCCCTGTCGCTTTCATTCACTGGATGCTACGCGTTTTGTATAGGCGACCTTGACAAATCGGAACTTGGTTGAAATGATAGGAATTGATGGTTGCGACAATCGTGAGTCATTGCAGTTAGTAAAAATGAATAGGCCTTTGGTATTTCCCAGTGCTCAACGTAAGAGTATAAGGAGGGGTCAGATGGACTTCATGAAGATTATCACAATATTATGTTATCGACAATTTTTTTTTGGTGATTGCTTAAATAATTCTACGAAGTTTTTTAAATAATGAAGTCGAGTTATTTCAACTACATCAATGTTCAATTGATTGATAGTGAAGCTGAATATAAAGTTTGGTAGTTTAACAGGGCTAATTATTATAAGGTGTAACTTTCCAAAGGCCAGTCCTCTCTTGAAAAACTAGTCACCTACGACAGGATAGTACAAAGACCTTAGAGCTACTGAGTGTATTTAAATAGATCTTTTTTTGCCTCAACTAATAAAAGAATAGACGCAGATCTAAATATAAATGTCATTGATTATCACGGATTGTGATTTGAAAACACTTCAACGGATACGCGAGCGATCAAACGAACCAGTTATTTGTTTGAACAAACATAACGTGCTGTTATCCTTATTGTAAAATGCTATTTATAACATGAGCAAACAATTTTTTTGCCGTTATTAATGTAAATAGTAATACAAGCATAAAATTAATAGTATTAGTAAATAAAAGAAAATCCCCTGGTCATATAAATTATTTGGGATTTTAATTAAAATGCTATTTACAACACGAGCAATACATTTTTTAGCGTTAATAAAGTAAATAGTAAAACAAGCATTAAAATTAAGAGTATTCGTAAATAAAATAAAATCCCCTAGCTATTCAATTCATTGGAATATTTCGGTATAAAAATCTCGAGTGACTTGCCTGAGATCTGAATTAATGCCCAGTACAGCTCGTTGTATTAACCTTAACATTAGAGTAGGATAAAGGCAAATACAATAACATCCATCATCCATCCATCCATCAGCCAAAGGAAGTCCACTGCTGAACATAGGCCTCTCCCAATGATTTCCACAGTGACCTGTTGGAGGCAGCCTGCATCCAGCGACGTCCCGCGACCTTTACCAGGTCGTCTGACCACCTAGTGGGTGGACGTCCCACGCTGCGCTTTCCGCTTCGTGGCCTCCATTCGAGAACTTTTTGGCCCCATCGGCCATCAGTTCTCCGTGCTATGTGCCCCGCCCAAGTAACAAGTAACTTAACAATACAATAACAAGTAACTTAAAATAAGTAGCTACAAATCACTACCTTTTACATTCATAAATACTGACGTAATGTGACATCATCCTCTAGAAACTACTACCTGACATAACAGTTAAACAATCTGAGCTATCATTGACTGCACCTAATAAATATATTATGTATACATATGTCTCAGACGACTTAATTTATATCTCGGATATGGAGGTCAGACTAGATGGTCAGACGACCTGGTGAAGGTCGCGGGACGTCGCTGGATGCAGGCTGCCTCCAACTGGCCACTGTGGAAATCATTGGGAGAGGCCTATGTTTAGCAGTGGACTTCCTTTGGCTGATGGATTGGATATAGAGGATATTTCATACTCTATATAATGTAACTATAGTAAGTCCACTTTAAGCAATAAATTATCTCTTATAAATTTTCAGAGTTATATGGTTCTGATAAAACCGGATATGACACACTTGTACGAGTATAATGTATGTTATGTCATTATGACGGATCTCATCATACAAGGAGGATCGATATCCGATTAGTATCCACTACGTTGCAAAATTGCCACCAGCATTTAAAGTATAAATAATAACGGTTAATAAAGTGACGGAATAATGACAAATTATCCTTTTGGGTGAAATGGTACAATTTATGAAATTATTGTAAAATAATAAATCAAATAATTTTGCAACATGCGTAATACTCGTACTATCGAAATACATTTATGCCATTTTTATTTTAATAAATATAAATTTAAATAAATCTAAATTTATTTATTTGCGTAGTTAATAAAATGTTCATATAAATACATAAATTAATAATGATATAAAATAATTAAAACAGTAATTGATGGAGTCACAAATCAATACAAAAACTTTTTGCTAAGGAACTCTCGCAGAAATCCGGGATATGAAATCTCCGAAAATAAACGATGACCGGTTCATTAACGCACGTATGTTGTGTAATAATTACTTTACTGAGTTAACCGGCCGTATGAAGTAACGTTGAAGGATAAATCTTACTTAATGAAAGTAAAAAATGTAAAATTCTCATAGCAATTACGTTGGTATTTTTTATACACATACTTGTTGGATCATTTAACATATAATTAACTAATATGAATTTCCCTCTTTAAAATTTCTTTCGCGTGTTTTATTTGTGTAAACTTACAGGTTTGAATTATGGCTGTTTTTATTCCGAATTTAAAAAAATGCTTTCCTTAAAATCCGCGCCCAGGGGCCTAATCGAAATGTATGATGCCTGGGTCACGATTATCGGAAGAACGGTGAATTTCAATATGACAATTACAAAACAATAAGGAAATTATTAACGTTAAGTTTATTTTAACATGGGACATATCGTTTCCACTGCCAAACAATTTCCTTCAGTAAAATTACCACAGCCCCTCCTGCATTCTTTATGTGGACATCTAACGCTACGTTTACAGTTTACACTGGAAAACTTCGCACTATCACGTCATGCTTTAGTTCCAGTTCTGCCCACCATGTTCATTGTAACCAACAACCGTCACATCAACTTGCCCACCCGCTAATCTATGTCGGTGACATTGTTTCTTCTAATTTGTTTTTGTCTACCCAGTACCCGTATATTATTTACACGAAGTCGGTAACATGAAATTTAATTTTACGACTAGGACCTGCCTGATGATAGTATTACTCTACGTACTAGTATTGTGGATTGGTAGGCTTTGTAATATTATACCCGCAAAATTTTTGTTTAAGACTCAGACATGCAGATTTTTTCATGATGTTTTCCATTACTATAATGATAACTAACTTCAGATGCTTACGTAGCTTCGATGCTTCGAGCAATAAACCCCCTTGTTGTGTCTCCTCGTTAAATTTTGTTTTCTAGACATCGCCTTAAGAACTATTCCCATATAAGCTCTAAATATGCCGACTGAAACTGCAACTTAGGTGTTATTATATATTTCTAAAACGCTACAAGCAACCCAGCGATTTCTCGATATGTAGCAATATTGGTGAAACTTTTAAGAACAGAATATATTTGTTTGGTGAATCACCTAAAATGCGGTACAATATTCGCTGTTATAATAACTGGGCATTTGCATCCCGCAAAGCTGGGTGAGGCCGCTAATAACTAATTTGCTAAAGTATTTGACACTCATAATTGAATAATTGTATTGGCACTGCGATGAATGTGAGTCACACTGCGTCATTAAAGCAATTGAACGGCGGCGGGAGAATGGCATACGTTTAGGAATTCCTTCTTTCCGGAGCGGAATTCACTAAAATATAATAAATCAATAACGATTAATCAATATATAAATTACACGGAATGTAAAAGTTATATCGTCAATTTACATTTGCTTTGTGCAGCTCGTTAGAATTAAAAAGTAATAGGATGATTGACCACATATTGTTAAATGAAAATTTTGGTTATGACATTGATTTGGTTAATAATATTATGTATGTGAAACATCGTGAGAAAAAAGTCTTATTGTAATTATTATATACGAAAGGGGTAATATAGGGCAGACAGCTGGTCCATGGTTGTACTTTTAACGAAATTATGATTTAAAAATGTTGTAGAGTGATAGCGTGTGGAAGAAAAATATAATTCTAAAATGAAAGGCCTATTTTATGGTTTTATTGGAATTGCATCGTCATTTTTTTCCGGTGCAAGAAATTTCCTTTTTCTTTATGAAGTCTCATTTTAATTAAAATAGTAATATTTTAATGGCTTCTTAATGAAATAATGAAATTTAATGCCAATAAAAAAATTGCTGTGTGCTTTGCGGTCAATGACACCTGCTAAGAGGCTATGTGTATTAGCGAATATTGAAAAATGAAAATATTAAAACAATAAATTTTGTTCTCCGTTGACATCCAGGTCTAATACCTCGATTTAAAACTCTAGAACATACTGCTAACATTATGTATACCTTATTATGTATTTAATATTACTAGTACATTTTATATTTATTAGCTGAATTGTGGACACACAACCGCCTCTGGACAGTCTACTAGCCAACACACATACAAAAGCTCACACCTTTATTCCCAAAGGTATAGATGATAAGTAAAAATGACACTATGCCCTGCACAGTTTACTAAGTTTATCTCTGTCCAGAATGTATGATGTGGCGAGCATGAAGCCAAAATGAAGGCTAGGAAACTGTTATTACAAAAAAAATTCAAGCGGGAATGCCTACAAAGAGGCGACCTGGTATTTGAAGCCGTGACTTCGGAGTACTCTGTCTATACTAGCTTCCCCTAGGGAATGAGGCATTTAATAGGAGAAATCAGAATTTATTGAAAAAACGCACGAATAATGTATAGAAAAACGGGGAACAATAAATATTGAACTGATCTTGTCGCTCCCTGCTAATTGAAGGACTCACATATACCATAACATTGGTTACGTCATCGTGGAATCAGGAAAAAAAAATATTGTATCGGAAGTCAAACAGTGATCAATTATGATACCGCATGTGGTGTGTAAATGTATGCGGTCATAAACCGCAATGGGCATTGATGAAGACCTCTGTTTAAATTGTTAGCAACTTTGCTTCGGATCTCCGATAGATCGTAACGTTTGCTTACGTTAAAGTTGTGTTACCATAGATTAGTTGACGACGCAGAACAGAACTGAAGCTTATGGTACTGCGTTTAAGGTAATAATAATTTAATTAAGAGTAGCGTTGGGAGACTCGTGAATGGTAATAGGCAGTCCACCAGACAAATCGTGGGAAAACATTGCTAGAATAGACAGAAACCCACTGGATGAATTTAACGCGCAATAGAAAATATAGCGTGAGAATGAGGAAAGCTAATTGAGAACCAGGTCTGGCTTGGTAAGGAAAAATATATAGATCTAAAAGTTCAGTAGAAGAATAACCGAAACATTCATTTCAGGGAGTATATAATAGCATGACTTTCCAAAGTTACATATAAATTTAAAGATGATCATCACATTTTACTGCGAATGAAAAAATCATGAGCAAATCCAAAAAAAAGGGGGGGCACAGAAGTAGGGCAGGTTCTATAAAATTTAGACAACAGAGAGAGCTCATGACATATTATGAAAAGAAATGTCGACAGATTGTGCGTCACTTGTCACTGTATAAAATGACGTCTTAACTACAGAAACGTCAATGTTCGCAAGAGCAGAACTTGTCAGTTTGAATGTGCAATAGATTTCATAACAGTAACTGGTCATTAGAATAACCGGACCGGATGTGTTAATCTTTAATCTGTAGTGAAGTCCAAGGTGGCCTCGCAAGGACTTGGCAAGGCCAAGGTTCGTTTCTTGCGTCAAAGACTTGCGTTTTGGGTATTTCCACTACATATGAGATATCGAAAGAACAATAATATTAAGTGTCGTGCACAGTGCGCCACGTTAACGTAATTACATTCAATAATCTGTGGAGCGGCTTTACACCGCCGCCAGCGGTTAACAACTGTTGGTGACAATTATTTATTTATGTCTCTTGATGAAAAGAAAACAACTTACCGGATTTCTTTGCGATGTGACGTAGCAATTATAAGAATGCTGTTAGTGGTTTGGTTTTTAATGTACGAAACTCAATAAATAAATAAATAATGACTATTTAGTCTCGTATTTCATTCATAGTTAACATAAATTATCGTCAAGTCTTGTAGAGAATTTTGAAAAACTTAGAAAGCGTAAAAGGAACACAATTTTGCTTAAATCATTTATATCAACTTTTATATCACCCAGTGTTAATTATTCATCAAATCATTCATCAATTGCATATGCAAAATATAATTAGGATAGTACTCGTATATACCCATATCAAAAATATAATTTATTTATTCACACAATAATAAAAATAAGAACATTATAATTCAATATTCATAAGTCAGTTATCACATCGGAAAATGCGCGTCTGAAAACGAAAGCCAATACTTGGCGGCACCTGAAGAAAGGCATGCGCCGCACTTCCTGTCATAGTTTTGAGAGCGGCGCCGACTCACTCGAGATAATACGTCTTATGTCAATAGGGAAATCGTGGCGCTTAGTACATTTTGCTGTTCAAATGGCACGAGGTCACTTGTCTCTCTTAAACGGAACGTATATGACCTTTGGGGACGAAAAGATACCTAATTACAGTTGCAATCACTTTATCTGAAGTTTTGTTTGAATGATATGTTTTATTTGTGACAAATTCTGAACTTGAGATTTCTGTTCGTGCCTTGTTTTCAAATTTTCATTTAGATTATTTATGTTCGGGTATTATGTGAAATTGTTTTCTATTTTTATAGGTCGTTTTGTAAAAAAGAGCTGTTAAAATCACCTCTTTATAATCTCTAATAACATCAAAAAATATAATACTAGGGAGATATACGGAACTGTTGTAACACATCTAGATTGAATGAAAAAAATATGTATGAAAAGCTATTAACTGGGTAACATTGGACTAGGCAAGACTAGGCGTCCGTACCTTGATCTAGTGAAACTCTTATCCAACATCGGAATCTTGTGGTTGTTTGGAGGTCGCTGGAAGCTAGGCCATTTCCGATAGACCGCTGTAAATTATTGTATTCAGCTGTAGGTATTCTTTGTCTAATGTTGCGGATAGTGGTAGAATTGGACGTCAAGAAGAGTCAGTCTTTGGTCCTTAACAAGTTTCCATATTATGAATCATTGACCTACTTTTATATTTTCTTGCAAAAGAATTTAGAGAATTTCACAAAATGTAGAGTCACCTTACAGTAAAATCCATGATTCAATAGATCCATTGTGCAATATTTATTTGAAGTAATTAACTATGTCATCTTGTATGCCATAAAATGCGTCACAACTGAAAGTGGGCGTCCGTCAGTTCACATGTACTCATGCAAGATAAAGGATTTAGGAGCACCCAGATTACACAAGTGCTTGTTAGGTTATGAAAAATTAGTAAAATATTATATCACTGTGTTATGTACAGAAATAATTTAGTTATTTATTTTCTCCGATATAATTTCTTAGTATAATTACTTTCGGTCTCGTACGAGGTATTCATCAATGTTAGTAATGTCAGTAGTATAGAAATTATTTGTTTGATAAAAGTCATATTACTTTTCTTAGAATGAGTGCTAAATCTATAAATAGAATTACTAGTAAATTCCAAGTGACTGACTCCCGTTTACGTTAGGAATATCGAAACTGGTTATAGTCCAAATAATTTCTGCTATAAGAAATTAATTATATGATAAAAATAAATATAAATAAATAGGCAAACTTACAATTATGTAACTTCTATGTCGTGTAAATCAGAAATATAAAATATTTCTGTTCCATACCAAAATAAACTCAGAGACAATTTAGTTTACGAATGGGGTCGAACCCACAGTCTCTCGCTTCGCCGATGCCATAACGCACTGCGCCACGGAGGCTGTCAAAGAAACACACAGGCAAGGGTTCCAATGCACCTTATTTTTACTTTGACGTAACACAACTTATCTGGTTATTTGCACGAGGGCTTGCAAAGTACACAGATAATGTCAAACAAGGATCGTTGGCCATCTTCGTCTTTTCTTTTGTGTGTTTGTTTGTCTACTCGGTCACGGCAGACGTGTGGTTTCGCGTAGGTCAAGAGTGGTCGTAATCATTACATTTACTGTTTATTTTGTGCATAAATGGTGTGGGAATATCAGGTGCGCTTGCGGTTAGATCGTAGGCGCGTAGGAATGTCGCATTGAGAAAAATGTGTGGACATTATGAGGACGCTATTATCCTGTATGACAAATTACTTTTTGTAAACATGATAAAAGGATTTTAGAAAAGGACAGTAAACCAAATTTATATCATTACAGTAAAATGGAGAAAGAGATATTCTAATTCGGAGGATGGCTTTATGCAAAAAGCAAGAATCAAGTTTACGTGAATGAAGTTTGTTTTTGCATTTATTCAATACGAGCTCCCCAGAAAACAGCGGCCTCAATAAAGTAAATCACATACGTACTTGGCCTTTGTCTCCGTTGACATTCTCGCGGCACGGATTGAATTGTCCCATATTGTAAGTAACAGGACATTCGTTTACAAGTTAATTCAAGTGACTTCGGAGTGATCAAAAAAAAGATTGTCACGTGCGAACGGGGCATGCATTAACATAACCCGGTTTTTTCGTTCCAGATTCGTGACACATCGTGTGCGAGCCCCGTGGTAAATAATAAATCTTTCTAATAAATAAAACAAGGGAACGTGAGCGAGATAAAGAGCGCATGCGCGTTCGGTGCGCCCTAAACGCCATTGTGACCCGCCCCGACCGGATCGTTAAACGAATGTGAAAATATTTTGTGCCCGTTTTAGGGTTAAAGCGGGAGGGGATTGGTGGAACCGCGTAATTCAAACTTGAACATTTTCAGGGAATATTAGGTCACTTCGTACTAGTATTGGATTGAAACAGACGGAGGGTTAAACTACCGCGCCGTATGAAGGAGCGACGAATTGAAAAAGGCGGCGGGCAGTGGGTGAATATGAAATGTTCAAAAACAAATTGTTTGGCATATAAGTGGAGCGATATGATTGAGGCTTACTTAAGAATGATTTATTATTTTTGTATCAGCCTATATACGTCCCACTGCAGGGCACGGGCCTCCTTTACAATCAAGAGTACGATTAAGAGGGGTTAGGTCATATAATCCACCACGCTGGCCTAGTGCGGGTTGGCAGACTTTACATACCGTAGAAATTATTTGAAATTGCTACGGTATGCAGGTTTCCTCACGATGTTTTCCTTCACCGAATTATTATTTCCGTAGTATGTATCAATCTGGATATAGCACTGTTAAATCTTTTCTTTCTTACTTTATTTTAGGGACGGTCCTGTGATTTTATTGTACATTCCAGGAAAAAAAACGAAGAACTATTAGCACTTATTACGATTGGAACTACAAGTTAACATTCATGAATATAAGACACTATTTTCTTGTCAGGCACTGAACATAATGGTAATAATTTATATTTGGGTTTTGTGTGTAATAATCGAAATATAATAATCTTGTTTAATTATTATTTCATTTTTATTTAGATGAAGCATCCTGCTGAATGTAGAAATGATTTTTACAACGTTTTACAGTAAGCAGGCTGCACCTGCTAGCCTTAATAAACACTGATCATTTCTTGTATTGCAAATGAGTAGCGAGACGAGCATGCCATTCGCCTGATGATAAGCGATACGACCACTCATGGACAGTAGCAAAACCAAACAACAAGATGAATTAGAAAGCAACGCTTGGCGTTCTACTGCGCTCGCCATCCTGAGACAGAAGGTGTTAAGTCTCACTATCTCCAGTAGTTAGGCTGGCTACAATGTCCTTCAAACTGAAACACAACAATACGTTTACACTGCTGTTTGGCGGAAGAAATAGACATTGCGGTGGTACCTACCCAGGCGGCCTCTCACATACGAGAGACCTACCACCAGCAAGCATCACTGAAGTTATCGCTTAAGTTTGGATCACTTTGTAATAAAAAATACGTACGGAACCAACACTAACTAAATCGAAACTCCCCGCGATAAGTTATGCCGAAAAAAATATGTGACCCAACTCGATGCACAATGTGGTAGGTCACACTCATTGAGGTATGGTTGTTAATGTGTAAATTTGTGTTTTGTATTGACGCGGGCGCGACATGTTGACCGCAGCGACGCGACGCGACGCAAAAAGCCGGAATGTTGCTTTGTTGCCGCCGACTAAACACTCGCCACTCGGGAAAAACTGATTATACGGGCGCCAATTTAAGCTTACATAATTTTTATTCTGAATTGTTTAATATTCTGTTAGGTTAGTTCATTGGGTTGTAAAATGTTAATTAAATTACGGGGGTAGATGCAAACAATACAAAAAAATCTCGTAATAATGAGCTGAGAATGATGAAGATACTATAAATGAACGCATACTTTACCGAAGTGTATTAGTTGTACTTACTGTAAAAAAAATTTGACACATACCCAATCTACACCAAACTTTTGTGTCCACTGAAGTTGCCGCCAGCAGCAGAGTCGTTTCTTAGCAAATATCCTTCAAATAACTGTCGCAATGTAGGAGGCCACATTAGTAAACTTTGATTCCTCCGCCTAATCCACTGTCCAAACCTCGCACCAGCGGGCTCCCGACCACAAATTATAACCTCGTCAGCACTAACACATTAAATAAATACGGCGGGGCGACGTTTGACAGTTCGCTTTGTGATCGGTAGCGGTAGAAACACCCGACATCATGCGTATTTGTAAAAATCATTCACAGCATTTTGACCTTTACTTCCTTAGCAATAGGATGAATTTAAAGTTAAGACGGTGTGGGGTATTTTTGTGGTAAATATTTTTTTATTATTTTTCGAACTCCCATCGTGGACGCACTAATTTGTCAGAGCGACTAAGTCACCAATGCAAATAGGGCTGCGTCGTGAATGCCTTGTGTAAAGATGTGAAATTGTTTCCACGGGCATGGGAACTACTGCAGCGCACAAAGGGTTAAATTCAGTTCATATAGTAAAATACCTTTACCTATGTGTATATTACGATTGTTAATATTTTACGTGACAAATTTTAGCGTTAGCAGACTATGCTGTCCCACGCGAGAGATGGATGGGATTCATTAATGTTCTGGTCAGTCTGGTATCAAAATCATCACGCCGAATAAAATTTTTGGTAGAACTCTACTGTTGCCATTATTAAAAACAAGAACTTGACACACAGCTGACGTGTTTTTCAAGGCACGAAGATATTCAGATTTTTTCTATGTTGGATTCAAAATGACACATATCTACTGCAGTACAGATATCTCGAAAACATAAACAAAGTGCTGAACTATTGTCACTATTACAATCTGATGTATTTTGTATGTGAATATACTACTAACGTAGTTAAACGCCAAATAAGGACTTCTGATGATTATGTATATTGCTGAAGCAATGATTTACGAGTATTTTATACGGACTGTTTATTTTATTAATAGTAAGGGTAGACTGAAGGATAAGAGTTGTAATTGTGTTTCCGAATATTATAAATGTGGGGGTGAAAGGATCGGCTGAGAATGGGGACAATGTAGGTTTTTAACAAGTTAATACGTTCCATCATTTTTTGGGAAACTGTGGTACCTCTAATGGTTTTATAGATGTTATATCACTTTGAATTCCAGTTGACTTTTTTGTATTAAGTGAATCTGATCAATTGTGATTTTTGTTTCGTTTATATGACAATATATTTTATTTATCCCCCCACCACAGTGGCTTAAATATTATTCTAAAACAACATTGAAATGTTTTTTTTAATCGTCCTTAGAAAATTCGATTAAATTATCTTTATGGGGTGTGAATGTCCGCAGTATGTTATTAAACAAGGTATATATGTTAAGGAGGTAGAAACAAAATACAAAGTAAATGTAATAATAATTTAATTTTACAAACATAGAATTCGATGTTTGTCATAGTTATAAATATGTATTATTTGAACTATACAAATAATGATTAAGTCGTAAATACACTGGCTCTGTACTTTACAATAATATAATTAACAGCTCTATTAAAGCTAGTCATATTTCATTGGATTTCTGTAACAGTAATATAAATAGTTAACAAGGAGTCAATTAATAATACTAGAGAAAGTAGGAATAGAATGTACAAATTAAAATTATTTTGCAGCCTCATGCTACGAGCCACCATCAGATCGGTGGCGTCGCAACAGCTACCACGTGTCGCAGACAGTATACAGTCAACGGTCAACAGCCGACAGTGACCATGCGAGTCATCAAACCATCAGATACATCAATAAACTAAACAAATTTATTAACATTATTGACGATCAACGTCAATTTCATGGTGGAATGGAGCCTAACACTAAAATCTAAATTAAATAATACATTAATAAAGAAATTCAAACTAAAGTGGAGTTAAGCGAGAAATAAATAAGTTAAGACCTTGACTAGGATATTCGGGAAATTTAGAATGTTAATCAGCAGAATAATAAATAATACAATTTAAATTCGTCACTATTTACAACAAAAAGGAACTAATTCGTTCTAGACCAAAATGGCAATGTAATGGCAATGACATTTTACTACGGTAATTCACTAAACAGCCAAAGGTGTAAACAATTCTTTTAATAATAACTTTATCGAGCTAACTTAAGTGAAGAATACTGCTAGCGTAACATTTAACGTTACGTACATACGATAAGCACCAATATTAAGTAGAATAGCCAAAATTATTTTCGGAGTGAAACGCGCAGCGCCCCTCGAAACGTAAGCGGTCTTAACGGAGTGTAGTTAACACAACCAGGTGTCTGCCTCAAGCGGTCACCGCGTACAGCTTCTGGAACACCTGGACGAGGTACTCCAGGTAGTTGAGAGTGTCTCTGTACAGTAGTAGCCCGTCGTTCAGCCCTGACTCCTTGTCGAACACGGGGATCTCTTTGTCCGGCAGCGGGAGGATTTCCAGCTTGCGAGCTTTCATTATGTCCTGTGGACGAAGGAAATGGTCGGTTAATAGTACTGCTGGATTAAAACGTTACTTAACTATGTATGTATATTATCAGCGGTAAATGTTATAATTATAATTACATTTTTAATTGACTTAAAATAGCAGAGGATGTTTATAATTTACAAGTGCCCATAAAAAAAAATGATTCATGAACGAGACTATATGTTTCTTAATGAGGTGAGCAAAAACTATGAATTAAATGAAGTGGCAGGTGTATTTGAAATAAATACTTACGCTGAAGTAGCAGAGGACGGCCCGAACGTCGTGCATCGTCTGATTGATGCTGTTCTTGATACTCTCGTACGAGATGATCTTCTTGTCCAGCTGCTCGTTGGAGAAAGAGTGCAGGCCAGCCACTATCAGCTTCAGGGCCTTGTACATGGACGGCAACACGTCGTCAATCTTATTCTGTGAACGAGGAAAAAATTGTTAACATATTTATACGGAACCGATATAAAATAATTATGTTTTTCTCTTCATAAATCCTAAAGGTTCTAAAATGTATATGCAGTGCAAATGTCTAATAAATTAAACACACATTTTAAGTGCATCGACATTTCAACGACACCCAAATCCAATCAAAACAATAAGATCATTATAAATTTGGTCAATTACATCGGGGATTGTGATCGCGTCAAACACATTGCGAAACCATTGTGTTCTCACGTAAGCGATAGTCGGCCGACAACAATGAGTGCCACCGACGATGTCGTTTCTTTGAAATCGATTGAAAAACTCATACGGATGCACGTTTTTGGCATCAGCGAATTCGCCGCCCTTCGATGATTGTTTTCGTTTAGGAAACGTCAATCTGCCAACGTTCGTGTCGTAAAACTAAAACGGCTTTACAAAGATACGACAGATCTCCGTTTGCATACTGATGCACTGTATATGTGTGATCATTTATAAACAAGCGCTTAACTTATCGATATATGTTTGATACAACGCTTTTCTACTGAACCACTGACTGATATAATCGTCGATATATGTTTAACATTTTATCACGTAACAAATGCCGCGGGGTAATATTTCTGCTTTGATAAAATTTTAATTTGTATTAGAGCAAGATTGAGAACATTAATATTATATGATGTATATTTAAATGAGAACAGTTTATTGATTAGTAACTCACCATCAATTTATTTAGGTGTTCATCAGATATGTCCATGTTGAGTACTTTTTCTTTAGGAAGAACTTCCTCGGGCAATTGGAACTTTCTGAGCCATTCGCTGCTCTCCCATTGGCTGATGAGCTCGTCGAAACTTTGGTAACTGTGCAGTGTGGACGCCTGTAACAAACAAAAACGACATTCAGCTCTCGTGTACAAAATCAGATAATACGCAGCTTCTGCACACTAATTCTACCAAATTGACACAGATAATACCACAATCTGGTTCAGCGATCAGAACAACATTTGTTGTACGCTATGAATCAACACTTGTAGTTGGATTCTATGAACGTTGAAAATAGATCTAGTTGGTGACCATTTAATACAATAAGTTGATTAACTTTCATGGAAAAGGACGATTGGACGGAACACGAGATTGCCCGCCGTATCCTGGTCGAGTGCTATATAAATGATCCGTGTGGGGAATCTATCGCAGTGGCCCCACAATGTTCCAAGTCTACTTATTAAACAACATTTTAAATTATCCTTTCAAATTTTAATGTAATTTGAAAGGTAGTTTTTAGTGGTAGCAGAGCTCGAAGGTAAGAATTTATTAAATTTATATTATTAAGGCAAATCATAAACATCTCTATTTTCCAATTACATTGAAATTTAGTGTTTATTAGTACTTCGCTATATTAGATTAAGACACCCACATACACGCAATTGCATATTATTTCAGGAAATGGGCATATGTGTGCCATGTACTTCATAAATAGAGCCACTTTGAGATGAACTCCGCATTCGAAACACCCGAGCGGTACTACAGATCAATGTATAATGGACAATGGGATTGTTACTGCAATCTGTCCGTTTAACGATACACACTCAACTGGATAATCACCCTTATTGATCTCTGGACCTTCATCTTTTCCTTGCTCTTTTAAAACATCGACACGTCATAAATCAACCCGTGCTGTTGAGTCTCCGCGCTAATTGAGTTTAGCGGCATGCAAAACAAAATTAAAGTTTAAAATTAGACATTTATCTTCTCTAATAATTTAAAAGAGCATTGGCTTGGTGTTATTAAAGTAAGTACTCATTAATTTCACTTATTCAAATAAACACGTTTTAATGTCAGCTAGTAATTTAATGTACCATTAGATCGGTACTTAAAGCATCACACCATCAAACACCTGCGATATAATTAAGCAGTTTGTATTGGCCAGTGAAGGTCGTGCGAAAGATGAGATCGTAACCGGAGGTGCGTCGACGACATTTCACGTAACAAAAACCGTTCTAACATTAAAATTTGACACTACGACCGAAGCATACGTGACGGCTTTCAGCCAATCGAAAACTGTACTTCCACCGTACACACAGAGTCCAAAAACCTTTGACATTAGCAGCAGATGCAACCGCTACAATCCCCAATACCGCTGTAAATATTGTTGCCAACAATTCGACTAATTAAACGCCGTTTCCAATATGTGACAATACCGCGAAAATGTCACATTGTGCAGTAACGTTATCAACGACTCCAATCTTGGTAACATCCACAAATTTTCAATTGAAAAGTTCAAAAGCATCGGCCAAAAATTAATCTGTCCGATGGTAATTGAGATACCGGTTAACGCAAACTGTGCCGATAATAGGTGTAATGAAGTGAATTTACGATTATTATGTTGGTTGTGTTGAATATAATCTGATACGGGCTAACTGCATGCGTTCGGAAATTTGCAATGAGCATCCTAAATGACGGTATCGGACAAAAAATTGCCGACCAAAAAAGTAGAATTGTTGAATATTGCATTTTAAAATTAATATAAATATGTGTATTTACGAATTAAACTGGAGTACTGTCAATGGAGCTTGGCATCGGTGTAACATAAACAAATTACAAAGAATGTTTAAGTAATCATATCGTACTGAGATGGAATGCGCGGCGTAGTCATTGGCAAACTAAATACACAGGTGTTGCGTCCGGTCCATCACGCCATATCCGAAACACTACCTACACAACATCTGCTGGCTAATATTATTTTATATCTAAATTGTCACGTTCAATTATACCTAATTAATGTGGCTCTTATGTGTCTTTAAAAAGTGTGGTATGTTGAAATAATGTAGGTAATCGTTTTTAGTATCCGCCCGAATCAAACATCTAAAATAAGTTATATATGTAAATTCAATAAAGTGTAAATTAATTTTCATGTACAAACACCACATCAAAATTCTAATATAAAATAATTATTAATGGGAGTCGCGATCATATACCTGCGATAGAAATAAAGGCGCGCGACCGATCACAAATAAAAGATGCAATTTTTGCATTTAAAATAAAAATTACGATAGACAAGTTAACGCTGGAATAGCATTTGAAGAAACAGTCGAAATAACGTGGGTGGGCCGCCGATTAAGAAATTCGATGTCTTAGCATCCGAGCGGCTAGCTCGACACATCGGAAGCTTATCAAATAAACATGCACCCACACATGCGCAACACATTGATATATTTACGGCACACGTACGCACCCAACGCCGCAGACAGCATGTCGCCGTGTGAACAACGCTATCGCACTATGTACGTACATACATGTGATGCTATGTAATTCAATGTTTATAATATCAACTTCACTGCGAGATTAGCTTCGCGAATGCACATGGCCTGCGTGCTGTCTCGTGTGCTGATATGGACCGGTCAAAGCTGCCCAACAACCATCACTCAATCACGAGTGGTGTCTCCATTATATATGAAGCCTCTTCATATCAATTAACTCTTAAATACACTGAGATTTTTAAGGAAGCCAGCAAAATACCTCAGACGTAAATGTAACGCGATAACATGACACTGGTGTAGTCAAAAGCACAAGTGTTATGACACATTCACACGGTGGCCGGTGGGGCGAGTCACACAGTACCGGTAGAGTTCGTTGAATTTGTTATTGCGTTCTTAGTACGACGCGGCCAGTTATTATTTATATGGAATGGGCTTGACGACAGATGTGGCTGTCTGATTTATTTAGGGTAAATTATTGTCTTTTTGCGTTCACTGTGTCGTTTATGCGCGCGCTGGCCGTGTACGGTGTGACTAATATTATCAAGTTTGCATCTACGCGGCCGGCGGCTCGCGATTTCGACCAGTGACGAACATCAAACAAAGAAGGCGTAAACGTCCTTGTAATGCGAACGACAATGGCGGTTCATCGCCACCGGTTTGAGTCTAAATCGCAATAAATATGATACATTAGTAACGAATGACCGACATTAAGGGGAGAGACAGAAAAAAATCGTCGGGCAGGTGTGTCGCGCAATACTAATGCGCAATCAGTATTCGACGCGTACGCGCACCGTCCTGTACCTCGTTCCGGCTACTGTGAGTCGATAATGTCGTTTTACGAGGAGGCAGCGGACAGGACGTCGCCGTCGTTACGACCGTCGAGCCTATTACAATGCCACCATACTTCATGCGCGGACATCGCCGTCGATAACTGGACCCGACCGACATAAGCTCGCCCATTGTTCCGCAACCATTGACTGCCGCGCGCCCAATAAATCCATTACAACCATTCCACCGCCGAAATGTATTTCGTGTTGGCTTTGTACTCGGCTTGTTGCCAAGTCTCGTGGTGGAGAGTTATCCATAAATGATTCGAGGCGCGACATCTACATCGCATTATTTCTCATTGATCGGCCCACCTTACTTCCGATTCGGAAATTATTATATTCCTAGGATTGGAATGATTGAACCGACATATGAATTGTTGTATTAACATGCCGAACGTTTGTTTCTAATAAATTCGTGAATGTTTTACGAATTCTATAATATAGGTTGAGATGTCTGCGATACTGATTTGACCGTGAATTAGTTCGGCCTTTATAGGTTTATCTTTCGGTTATCAAATATAATAAAGAGTAAATGAATGTTCTGGTCAAATAGTTCTATTCTAGAGCCGTCAATGTTGTGCAGATTGGGATATGTCGGGATAGATCATATAACACTAAAAAGTGACAACAAAAGCTACTCCAACATGGTACGCTGTTTGAAATGCGTAAAAGCACAAAATGTACATGTTCGAGCAGCGGTGTGGTGATTTATCCAAAGGTCGTCGTTGTGGCACGGTGGCGTCACGCATTATGCAGTGCGAAATTATAATTAAAAAGGGAGGAAGCGACTGGCCGGACGTAGAGAGGCGAAACCGGCGCCTGGTCCGATGCAATCTCGCTGGCCCGGCCGGCACTCGCGCCACATCGCGGTGAGAAAACACCACCGAAAACGTGCACGCTGTGAATCTTTAATGGGTCAAATTTCGCGAGAAACTTTTTGCCAAAATTTGGCTAAACAACACCCGATATTTTTCTGATAATATTTACAAAATATGCCACCGCTTAACATGTCAAATCATTAATGACCGTAACAAAAAAGATAGTTAAAAGATAAAACACGTGAGCGGAAGTATCAGTGACGATGATGCCAAATCATTTTAGACGTAACATTTCACTAACGCTACAAGCGTACGAGCCGTACATTCCTATAGGAAAACTACAGGCTCTCATTCATAAATCAATAATATCTGCGTACAAATGAGCGGCTAAGGCATGCGTTGACGTTAGCTTAAGTTTTATTGGTATTGGCCGGCCGCGAGCTCCGTCCGTTCATTTAGCGCGACGCGGCGGGCATACAGATGCGCCCGCGAATACTACGCGATCGCCTCGTCATTTCATCATTACGTACCAAATGTTCAGTACAGGACATTTTGTTTTATAAGTGAAAAAAACCCGCGAAATCGGCCGCGGCACATACGGCATCTAAAACAAGACCTAGACGTCCGAACTATACAATTGTTCGATTTCTATACAATTGTATAATTCCATTGAGCAAGTCGTATACGGAGTAAAATCGTGAACTCGCCGTATTGTTTATTACATTCACTGTGACACGAGCGCGCCGATGAATGAAAGCGAAGAAAGACCTTCGGGAGGGACAATATAGAAGTACTTACGAATGCATCCTTGTATTTTGCTGTGGATGTGTTGGCGTATCTTGCCTGCCGGATGAGTTTCGGCGCGACTTCATTCGCGTTTGGCACGTTAGCTCCGTTTGACTGGAATAGAGAAGAGTATTTATAAATTTATCTATGACCAATCATAAATGATTGTGTAGTACATTTAATAACATTTTACTCCTCAAAGCAGTTGTTACACGGAGCAAGTGTATAATTTTGTGTATCTACAGACATATCAAAATACAAAGAGTTAATTTGAAAGGTCTGTGAATTACTTATGTATGTTTCTAATGTTCTATTACTGCTCTTTATTAGGGTTGCCAAAGTATGAAGCATGCAATTCATGTTGTACAATAAAATAGATGCTTACATTAGAATCGATATAGTCGCAAGGGTTGGCCCACAAACTATTCTCTGAGTCGGTGTCGCGTCGCTGGCGCTCCATGACTGCGCGGCTCCTGCCCGGCGCCGCCGACGACTGCGGTGACAGACCACCGACCAACAGTAGCAAGCACACCGCTGCGCAGACGTTGACGTATCCTGCGACAAACAAACATCATATAGAACATCGTATAGACAAATTTACGTACCTATCTGCGATTTTGCAGATGGTAAAGGTTGATTTGTTGATTATCAGGGTTAATTCATGTCAATATTATCCTTATGGTTATTATATTTTTGTTAATTATTACCAATTATTCCGCCCTTAAACAATCTCGAACTTATATTAAATTGCTTCCTATATCCGACGCCTACTAATTGTTCTACTACATCGCGAAGTCATTGATCAATTTTGATTTATATTTCTATTATACTCCCTATATAGAGTTACCATTGGTAATAGTAGATGCCAGGAGGCAATTTATCATCATGGGCCGATACTTTATGAGCCGTCTGGCTTTGTACGAAAGTAGATAAAATTTTTCGATGCATCTCATTGAATGAAAACGCTCGAGAGCTTGTTCGGTATGCGGCACGCGTGATGCTATCGATTATGGTAATCAATGGACATCCGATGAATAAATACATCGCGGCTCAGAGGTGGACAGCCTTTGCTAATTGTCCACTGAACTTGCGTGAATCGAAATGCGCCACCAATGAGTTGTGGCGCTGCGGTCGACGTCGCCGCGATATCGGCTACTATCACTCGTTACATCGATTCCTGTTGTAATTGACGAGATTGATTTGATTATCGATTAATCACATCAATATGTTCAATGTAGAGTACTAATTAGGGCTGTTACACTCTTAAAGGATGCAATATAAAGTTGGAATAATTAGTGTTATTTTTTAAATAATTAATACTTGTGCCATAGTATACTAGAACTTTGCAAGATAATTATATTAGCTGTTGACTTGATTATCTGTTTCACTTTGCTTGTGTGTATGTAAAAAGAAACCAATTTGAATAATTATAAAAAGTAATTCATTGTACCAACTGTCAAATGCAAAACGCAGCCAGTGACTTTGTTAGTGATGTAGCTATATTTATAAACACAAATATTCACTCGTTAAAAATGAATAAATTTATCCACGTCAAGGGAAATAATTTGATGTGTGATTGACATAATTTTTTATTTCAATGTTCAATCGACGTGGTATAGCATAGCACCTGTCTTTATCGTGCCAAAAAATGAATTTATTTGCAATAAATTCAAATATGCGATGAATGATAGTCCATTCTATAATATAATAAACATTAAGGATCGTTACACATTAGACTGGCGATTAACGAGTGGT
This sequence comes from Theretra japonica, assembly GCA_033459515.1. NCBI lineage: Eukaryota > Metazoa > Arthropoda > Insecta > Lepidoptera > Sphingidae > Theretra > Theretra japonica. The sequence goes on from CM065949.1 coordinate 10,477,355, forward strand.
CGCGCTTCTACTGACACCTTACATAACCTATGGCTTTTGCTGTCACGTATTCGTTGCAATGAGCGACGCCGTTAGCACAATTCATTAAAAATGTTGACATTTCTAGTGTATGATGAATGAAGTGCGGTGACCTGAGAATTGTATTCGATCACTAGCCGCTAATAGCATCTTCTATCAGAAAAAACTTAAAAATCTATAAGAATTCTAAGTTTAGCACACGATGACAGTACGGACAAACTTTCATCTCTTATATAAGCTGTTTAGTAGAAGACTTTTCACAAATCCTTTTTTAAGGCCTGTTACTTTTATAGTTTTTTTTTCATTACTTGCTTCTGATGTCTAGCTGCTTTAGTTTTGGATTTGCGTTTACTATCTGTCAATTTTTAATAGACTATATGACGTAATTCCATTTGTTTGTAAAATATTAAGTTATACTGCGTTATGGCGCACGTATCACTTTCCATTAATCAGATTCATTACCTCCGCCCCGCTACACTAAGCGTGATCGTACATCCAGATTTTGGTGCAAAGTCCACAATTGGTGCAAACTATTTTACACTCTTTGTAAATAATATTAGCGGAGAATATTGATTGACGCCATTGTCTAATTCAAGGCATGTTTATGCAAATAATAAAACAATTATTGATAATGTTTTATCAAAAAGTGCGGGCTTTCACATTGCCGTTTACCCGTGACGTTAATTGACACATCGTAATGGGATATGATGCGAATTGTTTTTCAATATGTAATCAATTGACCGGATATATTGAGCGCGTGTTGTTTTTACAACATAATTTATTGATAACTATGATCAATGCAATTCCCGCCGTTTTTCATATTACGTCTGTTTATTAACTAAGTATTTACTTGTATTTATGGAGTTTAATTTACATAAAAAAAGTATTTAATAATAAAGAGTAACATGTAAAGAATGATGTTAATAATAAGCATTTGTGGATAGTTGCAAAAAAATATTATAAACGCAACTTTGGCGAGGAAGAAAAGTATAACAATTTTCAAATGAAAAACAACATTTATCCATACCGCGAGAACGTAGGCGTCTAACAGAATAATATAACCAATTGACATAGGTTGAAAACAACTTCACATTAGTCAGATATAGAGTAATTTTATTATTTCAGTGTTTTCACTCCGAGCGTGAATCACTAATGTTGTGCCTAGCCGTGACTAACGCTACAAAATCTTATATTATTTGCGTTAAATCTCTCGTGTGACTTTACTGTATTCACCTCATATAATTAGATAATAGATTTCAAGAAAAAAAAAACGGATAGTATTACGAATTTTACGAACTGCAATATCCACCCAAATCGTGCTAAACTTAAGTGTGGGACGGAATAGTTTTACTAGTATAGTTATACTATGAAAGCTAAGGTTACAATGCATCAACATCCCTAATTACACGACATCTGAACACGTGATTTACGTGTGGGAACAAAAGGACCCAAAGCTGTTCCCAAAGTCAAATACATCAATACACTCACACGATCGTAATGTGTGCGTGTGATTTTTTTAACATCTCGTTAGCGTTTTGCGGCGATTTCGCTCCGTGGCCGGAGGCACCGCGGCGGTCAAATAAAAGAAAATTATAGTTATAGGGCGCCTCGCCGCTTATTATTTAACTAAGGCCTGTGAAATCCCGATTACCGCCCCCAGTTTTAGAATGAAAGAGATACAGATATCTTCCCACCTCGACGCTCGGTCACGATTTGCATAAACAAAAAGTATTGAAGCTTTAACTAGCCGTGGTTCAGTTTATATTGCCCTCTAATTGACACGATAATAATGTTGTTGCTATTGGAGGTACAAAAGACCGCAAAGGGGCAATAACGATCATGTCAAAAGGAAGGCCCGACACACACAACACGCGTTAAACACACGATCATAACATTTTATTAGTGCGCCGGTCAAAAGCAACCGCGAGACCGCGCCGTCAAAAGTTCATGTAAAAAAAAACTAACAGGTCAGCTCGTAAAAGACGTGGAGTCACTGTGGGACAAATATTTTCTCAGATCACATTGAGATAATTTGAAAAAAATGGAGGATTAATTGAATCGTTTTAAACGGGGACGAAACACTAAAGCTGCCTCAGAGCGTGCTGCTTACGCATTTACATACTGCCATCAGTCCTCGCCGGAGCATCTCGACGCGACACGTACCGATTCCAAAGCCTTCTTTAATTTCGATCACAATGTGATGATAATAACACGACAAATAGCCGTGTACATTTCATTACATCGATAATAGCCCAGGGATTTTTTAGTTTCATTATGACTCCCAATAGGATTTACTCGACACTAATTAAAACAAGTGGAATATTTTTTTCTAAAAGGACGGCGCGTAATTGATATCCTGCTTGTACCCTCAACCACCTATACGTGGAGATATTTGAGATGAACAATGAGACTCGATCGAATTCCTTAGCCCATTGAAGAACTGACCGGGCGACCATAAAAACCGTAGATACCTACACGTAGGTAATACACAGGTTATAAGGGGGCATAAAAAAGCAGGGACCGCGTCGGAGGTCGGCCCGACTACCCGAGAAACAAAGAGTTCGTTTATTTTTTAACAGCTCGCTCGTTCACAAAAGAAGGCTTCGCGGCACGAAAAAGACCCAAACGAGACCATCTTGTTAACCTTTTTAAAAAGAAATCGCGCGCCGGCTAACTAGAATTTCGACTCGAAAACCGAGAAAAGTTCGGCGGTGCCGTTCGGAGCACCGGACGTCGCAGGCGCCTGCGCGGCCATTATGTAAATGTTCATTATTATTGTTACAAAATGCGTTACAAATATTTATCGACACTCGAGGGCTTCGACTTCCTTATTCATCATCATCTCACTATTTTTTACAATCCTCACCTTCGTATTAGAAATTAATGCAAAAAATGGGTATCAATATCATCAGCACGGGAAGAATTATTGATTTATTTACATGCATGTGGTAAACATAACTCTTCAATATTGTCACGATGTAGTTTTAATTCGAGTCGCTTCATCATTTTGTTAGCAGTGGGCTAACAACCGAGGCGCTCGTAAAATTTGACTGCGCATAATAAGTGCGATTACGGAGGAGAGAGGCGCGTGGCGGCGCGTATCACAAGCCGAGCTGTGATACTACTCTTCATTAACTGAAAATCGCTCTAAATGGTAATAGCGTCGCGGGCATCGGCGATCGACCCGTCCGCTTCGGAATTAACGAAACAAGCGCAAATTTTTCTCGAATTAATTTTAATAAGGTAACAACTGACGTTATGCATTTTTAGTAACTGTTTTTTATGGAAGCGAATTTAAATGGGACGCCTCGTTAGGTTTTTACAGCGGCGTAATTTCAGACATTTGCGCACGTGAAGCCGGCATTTTTTATTTCTCCGTATAGAAATAGTTAATTAGGCGTCTCTAAGCTAGAATCGACATATCTAAATGAGTGACAACTAAATACTGTAATTATGAGTGTCCCATCTCACTGAAATAACTGTATATAATTGACGCGGCTCCCTTCTTCGCGTAAATGAACAACGTTTTATGTGATAATGTTGCTAATGAGCGAGTGGATCGCGGCCTTAATGACGCGGACATAGTTCATGAAATCGAGCTTAGCTCTTGTCGCTACTTTACTTTAATTGTCGCGCTTATGCTTTTTTACACGGGCATATACAAAACATAGAAAATTATGTAATGACGTATATGTTTTATAGCACGATTTCTACGTGACTCTCTTTATGTAGCGGTATAAGTACTACCAATATTATAGGTCGTTGAAGATTAAAAGTCTTAGACTGAATGTGGGATGATTCAGCGATCAATCAGGGAGCTCCTTGCCCTGAATTCTCGTTTACGAGTGATGACAAAGCATGGTTAAAATGTGTAGCATGCATGCTGATTCCCGTATGACTCACGTGTTCCCGATTCTTAGATCCTTAAACGATTTTGAGAATCAAGAACTCGCATGACGTACAATAACACAGGGTTTTTCCGGTATTTCCCATAGACATACCATAGTCGTGTGTTACACGCCATAAATCAAATTCTTACAAAGGGCTCTCATAATCATTAATTATGCTAAAAAACAAGATTTGAAAGCGAAATCTCAGTTGTTAAAAAATGTAAATTTAAATTTTAACCCCACATTAATATTTTGCATGTGTGTGTTTTTTTACAACAGTAATTGTTATTTAGCAGTTACGATAACACTCAGCCGTGGAACAAATTATAAGACAATTTACTCGGTGGTCGGTACGTATGACAGTATCCATAACATCATTAAAGGATTGTTAACCTCACATGCGACGTTCCTTTTCCCATGACACTAAAGCTGAGACAGATGGCGGTGCTCAGAGGTGTGCGCTAAAATATATTTTACGTTTTCAGGTACAATTATTTTGGTAATCAATATAATTTTAATTATAATATATTTGTAATTTAATCTGACAATAGAACATAACCAAACCACACTACCTGCACAATGGTTACAAATAATTTAATGATAGGTATTATTATAAACACCTAATTTAAATTATACGTGATAAAGTACTATAACAATGATAACATAAACGATATAATTACACATACGAGTATTACCAGGAATTAAAAACCTTTTTTTCTTAATTTGAGTAAAGTAATTAAAATACATTTAAAACGTATTAGCTAAAAGTGATGAAGCTTAGGTCGATTAAGTGTTGATACCTGTGGTGGCTCACGTATTTACATATATTAATATAGTCGGACATTCACTCCCAACAATGATATAATAATTACTGCATCGTGAACATGCATTAAGGTAAAATAAAACTATTCAGATGCCAATCATATTTGTCATTTATAATTTTAATTGTCAATATTAGTACGATTACCAATTTATTACTGTTGTTGTTTTATACTTATTATATGTTTATAAAAAAATCGGAGCAGTACTTTCCAGGTGTGACATTAAGGGAGGAGAAAAACTGTATACTGATATTTTGATATTTATATCCCCAAGGGGGTATATGAAATTTCTCCAACCAAAAATCTTACTAAAACTGGATCGCTTAGCCCGGGAACCGAACCTAGAATTTTGTGGTTTGTAGGCCATACATACTGTCACTGGACTAAAAATACTATCTAGATTGCAGACCAATGGGGCTAAATGAAACAGTAAAGCTAAAAAAAAAATTTTTTTCGAAAGTAAAACAATGAAGATCTGCACTAACCGTGGCAGTCGAGTTACAATCAAGGTGATGAACACACGTGGAATGTACCAAGTTCAAGTTCAATATGGCGAAGAAATCGTCTATAAATAGTCGACGTTAACAATATAAGGAAAAGCTGCTAGAGGAAAAATGCCATTTGTTTCACCGGAGCTAATTACTACGCGTTTATCTGATACATATTTATTACGTAACCAGATCCGGTTCCGGACGGTTATATCCCGTCTTGACATTTCGATGACGATCTTGTATTCGAATAAAATAAATCGTAACCCTTCATACGCAATATTGAAGGGTTGAATTAGTCCAACCCTTCAATGTAGTCTTACGTATGTAGGCTTATGGATACCGAATTCGGTAAAGATTGTTCTTGATATCTCTATATGAAAATTTAGCAAATAATACCTTCATGACGTTTGGAAGTTCACCATAATAATAAGAATTTTATTTGGCAATATCGGGATTAACCCAAAATGGGTGTTCTAATTTCTCTGAATATATTAAGATACATAATAACTATCCTCGTCGAGTCAAGCTAAGAGAAAAAAAAAGAAAATATTGCATTTATTTTATGACCGTCACAAATTGTTATTACTTGAAAATTATTTTATACAATATAGTATTTATAAAAGCAATGTATTATTTATACGTATTAGTTCAGAATATTTTCCCAGGCACATCTTAGCAGAGTTAGATATACCATGAAATCTAAGTGAAACCTCTTTATTAACCAAAATAAATCAGTGCCAATAAATCATTCCTTGCCAATATAAAAAGCATCCGTTACTTTCCTATTTCTATTCCTAGCCATATGATAAACATTACAATGTTGAGAAGCTATAGCCCATGTCAGTAATAGGGCATGTCTGCTGTCACGTACAAAACCAACTTTATACGAAAGCGACAAAGCAAAAATTCCCACAAGAAAAAGAAGAGTTAAACACGTCAAGTGATCTAATACATATTACGTTTTTATAGCGCGACACTTAAATCATTTCTTAGCCCTATATAGACAGCGGGCAGCGATAGTACCTACTAATTACGAAATAGCCCCTCGGTGCGCCGCGGAGGTAACTGGCCGATGATTAAGGTGCAGAATGCACCCAACTAGTAACGTATACGTGCATTTCCTTTCCAAACTACATTTTTGTACTCATAAAATTATATTATTTTTATTCTGTACCCATATTAGCGTGTTGACAATTAATTTCCAGTTGGGCTCTATTACAATTAAGAAATACAATGTGTACGTACGGAGGACAAAACACATGTTAATAAGCTTTGAATAACTAAAACTTTTTTAGTTTTGTAAGTTATTAAAAATGTGCTAATTTAAAGTTATTCCAATGATGACCACAAAAGCCTTACATTATTTTTTGTTTCGATTAGTTTTAACATCTATCTATTATATTCTTCGGTATTTGGGTAATAATTAATTGATAATATTTTTATAATCTACGTTGTTTTTACTAAATATAAAACTTGTAACTTAAAATGACCCATATTTGCCATTTGCTGTTAATTAATTTAAATAATATTTTTCATTAACGTGGTACTACGGGCTAAGCTAATCCGAGATGCAATTAAGTTTTCATCATCTCTAAGCTTTCGCAGTCTTAATCATACGAACGTTTAGTGAGATATGTTGTTCCGGTAAGAGTACCTACCTTACTTTAATTACAGTATAAACCAAGTTAGTTGGCTCCGATCTTCGCGTTTTAGATTGTAAGTGGAGACTGAGCCAGGTTTTTTCTTGTAATGAAATTGTAAACTAGATTACAAACAAAGTGATACCGACATCCCGTCATATTAACAGACTGATTGCGATTTGATGAGCGAGCTTTTCAAACAAGATCCTCTGGTGGTATTAGTGGTCGATTTTTAAAGAGGATTATCAAAGGATGCTGACTTTATCTAATGTTATCTGATAGCAACTGGCCATCGTAGAATAGGAAACATAAAAAAAGAGTTAACAGAGATATTCTTAGACGAGTTAAAATCTAGCGTTTTAAATGATTTGTCTGATTAAACTGGGTGCGGGAACTTTATTAATTTATTTCACATTTAATTAACGGCTTAAGATTTCACACATTGAATTAATTAATTGTGCACTTCAATGACAATTTTATTGACTTTTATGATGCGTGTAGCATACTGGAATTTAAATTATGTTATTTTGATAAACATAGCCACGATTTTTGAGTAATGTGTAACCACAATTCTTGAATAGTAGGTAACTAAATTATTAACATATTTGTATAGATATTACGAGACACATTCATGAAATATATACTTTTTCTCTTATTTATATGGAGTTTGCGAAAATTGAAATAATGATTGCTTTATATAAAAAAATAGATTTATGTAAAGTTATTTGGAATATAGGCTTTAATTTTAAATTGGATCATATTACTTCTTTAAGGGCACTTATTATGGAACTCTATGAATGGCAATAAAATATTTTATACGGTATTTACTGAATTAAAAATTACTTTAAAAAATAAATATTATAAATAACAGGGATGTAACGGGTTATGTGTTAATTAGAATAAAAAAAATAAAAAAAATAGCTTACTACTCCTCGCCGAGCTCGATCTGTAAGGGCGACATTTATCCACAATATCACTATCACAGCCACATTTACTAATTAATCTAGTCCTAGTACATTGTTCACATCCGGACGGTCTGTGTATCGAATCCGGACACTCGGACGCCGGACACACAGTACGCTGACAACATAAAACGCTGCTCACTTCCATCTTGACTCGTACTATTACTGTGCCAATATGTCTGTATAATGCACACGATGGTATGTTATTGTGATCCATAACAGTTGTCGAACGCATTTGACATCCCCCAAAATGCTACGATGTCGCGCGCGTGGTGTCGTGTGAGAGACTAAATTAATTTTTGTGACCGCGCGTAAGATAAAGGCGCGTCTACACAGAGCCACGTGTGGCTCGCAGCAGTGGGGGTATGACGAATCGCCGGTGGGGTTCTCCCGTGTACGCAAGCCGCGGCCAATGGTGGGCGTCGGTAGCGGAGGGCGGACCTAAATCCCACCCAGTTGCAACCACCTTTATGTGCCGAGAGACCCTTTCGGCCCGCGTCCCGGTAGATAAGGGTTGACTTTTATTACTTTTTTGATACGCGCTTTCGCAAACTTTTAATTAGACAGACTTATTTTAATTTGACTTAATCTCGACTGTGAGTGGAGACTTTCTATGGGTTTTTACGCGGTGACAAAGCGAAGGAAAATTTTGCTGGACATTTTTTGCAAACTTGAAACTCTTCTGACTAATTACGGGGTCAAACTTAACGCTGGTTTCACTCGGAAATATTCCGCTGAAGGTTTTGTGAATCAAAAGTTTTCGCAATATTATTTTATGGATTTAAACCGTAAGATAATTTAAACATTCCACTAATATAATATGCATGTTTCATAAAACTTAAAACAAACCAAAGGCTGTTTGTGACACCGCATCAGGAATCAACGTAAGAAATATTTTGTTTAAATAACAATATTCACAAAGATAATATTTTATTTGTTTTTTATATTCGTTATCTATTTAATTATTTTACAGACTCAAATGTGTTAGAAGTGAAATCAAAATGATTCTGAAATACCCAAAGCGCAAACTTTAATCGATACTAATTAAAGTAGTAAAATAAAACAAAACATTAGTATAGACCGAGTCGTTACGTGAATACTTGCTAGAAAATCCGTGCGCAAATTATACAAAAATGTTACGATAATTACAGCAAGGATTAGGACCCATTATTAATTATGTTTATTGTCTCGGTAGCACAAACCTTTTTGTGTAATTTGTAAAACTACAATTACTCCTTAACGATATGAGCCTAATTTCACTTAAGTTACCGTTAGAATTAACCTTTCTAGAGAATTCTACATAAGCTACAAGTTAATGGTAAGTTTTAATTATTTCATTAGCAGATTTAAGCCAGTGACTAAGTTTAAAATGGGTTTTAATAATGCCTTAAAATTGGTCAATATGTACCTCTATTATTTAATAGTAAAATCTAAAAGTCTTGTCTTTAAAATAATACCAAAACCTTCTTTTAAATTATAATAAAAGGCTCATAAATTCATTTTCATAAATACTTTAATAAAGGTAACATCTTGGAGTGATTAATTATCGATGATGATCTCGTGACAAATGTTCGTGTTAGATCATTTAATTTTCCATTATCCAATACATGCGTGTCACAATATAATCTTACTTGCTCAGTACGATGTGCCCCCGATACGGAACCTTACCAGCACCACGTTGAGATAGAAATGATTTTTCCATTCAGTTTTCCTTATCGGCACTGACATCATAAAAAGCGTCAATGTTTATTACATTAATTTGATATTCACTGATATTATATCTGATTATAAATTATTATTTGTGTATGAAAAACTGCGTTAAACTGAAAACAATATTTTATTCGAATTTAAAATTTGAAACTATGTTAAAAAAAAAGATTCCGTCGAATTGAGAACCTCCTCTTTTTTGAAGTCGGTTAAAAATAATTGATAAGTATTCCATTATTACAACGAAGGCCGAAACAGCAAATATCCTATTTATCAGCATTATCTGATCTGGTTGCGGATTGTTTATGTTCTAATTATATATTATAATACAGAGAGTAGTAGTAGAGTTTCTTGCCCGTTCTTCTCTAGTGAAAACCGCTTTCCGAACCGGGTGGTAGAAAAAAAAATGACTGAATCTAAATAATGTTGAACATTTTAATGGATTCAATAAATTATTTTCATTTTCATTTTCATTTACATTAATATGTTAATGTCCTGTATGAATACATTAAAATAATTTAATGTTGTATTTGATATAACATGTACGTGTCTCTAACTAAAGAACTATAATTTTAACGTTAATCAATAATTAAAAACATAAATGAAATTAACCGAAAAAATACATAACATTAATTCAAAAAGGGAGCCGTAACGCAACAACTCAAGGAATTATAAAATAATGTCAATAATTATCATCAAAATAACATTTCCAAATTCGCCCATACAGGATGTGCGATGAGTTTGTCGTGATACCACGTCTAGATATTTGAAACAATGATTAATCAATTAATAACAGCATCGGAATCCCACCGCTTGATGTGGCACGCGACCGGCGCCGTGATATTTAATTTGGCACTGGTTAAATTTTCTCCATGTATTTTATTTCAGGTTGACTCATCCACACGTAACTTCTAACAGTCACTCACTGAAGCATTCAGTTGACTCAGTGTAGTGTAAACAAATTATAAATTAATATAAAGTACATATTCTTACATTTTGACAGTTTTACGGAGATATCTTCAAAATATTGCATTTGTTAGCTGTCGCTAATATAAGAATTAAAAATTTCCTGCTGCTATAAAGGAAATGAAGACTATTATTTTTGTCTAATACTATGTTATAGATGTTTAATTGCCACGATAAAATTCGATTAAAAAGCATATTGTTTTTGAATAATTATTACCTATATTTCTTCTGCGCTATAACTTCAACCTGATCGTCCTGATATAACTGAATTAATGAAATTATCTTAAGTAATTGAGCATAGTAAATTTTTTTTATAGGACCGAAACTGAGCACTAAGGAATTCATATTATGAGATATACGAGTACATATCTTCCCTAATCAAAAGAGGCATAAGTAGTAATCTTCGTAAGAAAGCTATATCCACAAAATATAATCCACATAATATCCGAAAAACTAGACATGAGTCAATTCATCATACACGAATTTCAAACGTGATCATATGCACAAAATTTCTCATTAACATTTATGAATCAAATGCTAATAACTTGAAACATAAATGGGACATTAATATTACGTAGTATTTCGAATAAATTGTATAACCCATTTAGTATAATAAGCAGAAGAACATTATTCATTGCCGATAACGTGCTCGTACTTTACAAAATTTATTAATAAGAGAATATCCCCAAGTCATTCAACATTTATGAATGAAATGGCGCCATTTATTTATCCTTATTACGGCATTATTACCAATAACCTTTGAACCTGTGTTTATTCGGAAAGAACATGACAATTTTATGAGTTTAAATCGATGAATCAAATATTGTTCATGTTGTGATTAGTTATTAGATAATTTTGTGATATAGCGTAAAACGAATATAAAATTCAATGTAATTATAAATTCATGATTCTTACAGAAAACTTTTGTTTTTTTTTCTTTGTCCTCTCCCCTAATCCAAACATATAAGAGAATTTACATGATCTTAGAAATGGCAAAGGTCACAAAATAAAACCTAATCTGACTTTATACCCCGCAAATTGCAACTTAATATATCATAACAGAAAAATAATAGGAAATTGTATAGTCGACTTAAATAATTGTTATCGGGAGTTGTAAAGGCCAATTCATATCATTTCAGCTTTACCTGTACCTGCCCCCGTAGGAAACATTACGTCATTGTTCTACGAACGGCAAAGTGACAGCCACCTGCGCTGCATCAGCCTGTATCTGCATTTCCTGTTGATAACTACAATGTGCCACGGTTATTCGGAACCTCTAGACGTAACCGATAAGCCGACGACGAGCAGTCTAGCAACGTTTTCCTTATGTGACTAAATGCACGCGATTCGCTGAGGAATCAAAGCAAAGATAAGGATGTCTAAACAAATGCGATAGGTGTATTCAAATTACAATGCTAGGTATCGATGTGGTTATCTGTTCGGTAGTAAATGTGTCAATGATTTTACTGATTTTTAAATTTCGAATCAGATTAATTATATTCATTACTTCGAAAGGAACTTGTAGTGTGTACATATGTTTTAACTACACAAACACTGCATTCTGACTGTTACAATTACAAAAAGTGAATATTTTTACGTCCCTAGTTATTATAATCAATGAAAACACAGTTCACATTAACATAGGTCACGTATTTAACATTTCGTACATTTAAATATTTTTATTACGCGTTTTCTTTAATTCATCAAACGTTTGGATACAAAAGGGACTAGACGAAAGAATATGTTATGTGAAGATGATACTATGATCAATATTTGGGTAAAACAAGTTACAACTAAAAATAGGTTGATAGAAAAAAAACACAAATTCCTCTGACTCCAAGCATTGTTTACCCCACTGCTGTAAGACACATATTTTTTTAATACAGTATCAAAGCAAAAATGGAATTCAAGTGCCAATGTCTGATAACATACTCCGTGATCAAATTGCAAATCTCACTTAAGCTCATTTCCGTCACAAGTAGCGCCACTCCTTTACAAATATAACGTAATCAATTCGTCATTGAAAATCCAACACCATTTATATGTTTTTTACTCCGAAGAGGTTTACTTTTTACAATGCATTCCGTAATAACAGTGGCGTGATCCGTGTGGTAGGATTATAATATGAAAAATTCATTGGATATTCCTACATGTCATTTACTTTAAATAGATTTATTGTGTGAGTTTTGCGTCAACTCAGGTGGTTTCTTAATGAGTTTATGGTTGTTTGTTTTTTCTATAAAGAGCATTGTGTAGAGCACGAAGAATTAGCAATAAATCGATAAAGTTGCGTGCCTCAAAAGACTGCCTCGGTGGCGCAGTTGTACTACGGTATGATTGCAAAAGTGACGTCTCCGTTTCGATTACGGGGAAGAAGTGATATTGAATTTTTCTACTAATATTAGCCTGGAGTCAGAAAATTGTGGCCGATATGGCGATAGGCTCGCCCAGCACATCGTGGGACGGAACACACAAGGCAAAACGTGGGTGTAGCACCTCTGCCCCTCTTCTACGAGAAATGCGTGAGTTTAAGTATGTATGTACAAAAGAGTTGGTTCGAACGGGCTAGTACCACTATCTCACAGAAAACCGACGTGGCGCAAAGAGTAGTGGTAAGATATTCGCATCCACCCGGATGGCGAAGACCATGAACTACCTTGAACATTACTTTGTATAAAATCCTTCATAGTGATCCACAGAATCTGTATTGCGTTTTCAGGTGTAGCCGATAGATATCCAGTTTTGATCAAGACGGCATAATTGTGTCGATCCGCAACTAATCCTTTCCTCATCGGTAGATAGGTACTCTATTTGAATTGCACTACAATTGCCGTCTAGTACATTGTAGTCATTTTGCCATGCCAGAGCCAAGAATTAACTATCTTTGGAAATTGCATACATTACCAAAATGTGCTTTTTTAAATTTTAAGTACATACATTACAAATTGTACAACTTAAATTTTGTTGAGTGATATTAAAAGCAATCGACATTCGACGGCCTATTCTAAGTGCGACGGCAAATGGCCAAATAAAAAATCGTGAACAGCGGTAGCTAAAATCCGGTTGCAGGCAATGACACCATAAAAAAACATAAAAATAAAAAGTGTAGTAAAATGAACAATAGTAATTGTTCAAAATATACTTTTTTATCTTGAACCCGTAAAAGCAACGTTTCCAGAGGAGTATTATATTTCGTGCCAAAAAAAGAATTATCAATCTTAAGTTTGAACACTTTTCAAAAAGTATTTTCAATTGTTAAACTATAAGCATACAGTTCCTCGAAATAAAAAAGTATTTTCTCGGTCTGAAAATTATTGAAATTATTCGAAATCAATAACGTTAAAGGTACAAAACCCGTTCCAATATTCCCTTCTTAAAATAGGTACATGTCAATTCCTTACGCAAACTCTGTTCATAGCCGCATATATTACACATATGACCAACGGTTATTTTACGCTGAGCTCAGTACTATTTCTACAAGTTTACAGGGGTAATGCGAATACGGGAAACTCAATCACTTCTCACTAATTCGCATTTGTGAAACACAGACATTGTAAGTCTCGTAACAATTATTCATCTATGGTGCGCCCCAAGTCGCGAGTCACGTAATCTTAAAATTTCTATTACTCATGTGGAAACTACGATATTTTTTAACTATAATCGAATAATGAAATCTTGGAATCGCATGACAAAACATGGTGACAATTTGACGTCACTTTAAATGATGTTTGGTCAGGTGTCACGATTACCAATAAAAAACACGTTGGTTACGTATGTCTGGGCCTTAATATAGCTAGGCCACGATTCCAAGGTTGACCAAAATGCGGTGGTTTGATGGAGTCAAAGTCTATAAAGGCCAGGTGAAATGAAGAAGGTTAAGCAAGAGTGCGCGGTGGCCTGTTGCTAACGGACCAAGGTGGTCGCGGATTCAAATCTCATGCCACATCTTTGACTTTTCGGAGTCATGTTTGAATTAATAGCCAATCACCACGCACTATAACGTTGAAGGAAAAACCATAACCATAGCGATTTGTAAGATGTTCTATGGTATGTAATGTGCGCCAAGCAAAAGTAGGTCAGCGTGGTGGACTATGGCCTAGTCCCTAGCCTAGTACGCGCGATTGTAGAGGAGTCCCGCGCCCTGCAGTGGGACGTATACAATACGATACGAAGCAGGAAAGCGGTGTCTGGCACTGGCCGGGATAACTTGATAGAATTAACGGACGAGTTCTAGAAGATGACCAAATAGACACACGTAACGTTATCGTAGTAATGTAAGTAAATAGTTTATCAATCTTTTTAAGATCAAGTATGGAAAGTCAGAAATACTTGTGAAATATTACTTATCTAAAGTTTGTATAGTTTCTCAACGAAATGAGACTCACGAATGCCTTGGAAAATTTGGCTTCGTGACCCGCTTCCTTTCTAAGATAGCTCCTCAACATTATGAATCAATAGATGATGAAAGAGGTCGATAAGAAATAAATATTGGAATGCCCAAGGAAGATGATGAAAGTAGTCGAAAAGAAATAATTAAATAGGTACAAAAGCAGATCGACACAAAATTATTATAACGACTTTCTTTCACTGTACAACTAAAAGTGTTTGAAGCGATCAAAACATTATTTATAAATTACAAATAACGTAAAATAAATGTAAAACCATTTGCTTTGTGACCTAATTAAACAAAAATCCTAACATACTTACAAAGATGAAATGCACAGACTGACTCCAAGCAATTTTTTGAACACGATATTTTTATTATTAGTCGTATCTCTTAACATCACATTACAGTGCGAGATGTAAAGACCAACTGGATAAAAAAATAATTTCAGCACTGTATATCTTCTAGGCTCAGTTTTGACACTTACGTCACCTTCCTTCATTTGATGGAAGCGTGATGTTTGTAGTGTCGATCGATAACCTTTTTCGGAAAATCTATGCCTCAAAAATTAACAAGGCATAGATGATATTGCTGGAACCTAATTTAGTCTTATAATGAAGTAATATCAAAGAAAAAGCATGTTTTTTTGTTACCGATATACATGAGCCAGTTGGGACCCAATTGCTACGATAGTACGCGATTGCCACTAATCTTTTAAGCGTGTTTTTTACATCATGTTTAGGCTGAGTGATATGTGCATTTCATACCGCAACATCTACGAAAGTAAATATGACTTTCAATTTCGTAAACTAAGCTACGTGCTATAAGAAAATGACGTAGCGACTTTGTTCTAGGAAACGCCTGGAAAATGTGAATACCATTTTTGGCACGTACGCATGATCCGAGATGTTCAACAGAAATATACAAGTTGGATAATCCTTGTGGTAACAAAACTGCTATTAATTAAATCATGCTCTATAATTGGTTTCCGTTTTAATTACCGTCGAATATACGTCAAGTAAATGCTATTTGGGTTTAATATTGTTAGTTTTGTTTTTAGAACAAGGAAATATATTCAGGATAGGTAATTGCGATCTTTATGAAACCGAGAGTATCGATCGGGAATTTTTTCAATGTGTGAGACTACGAATGTGTCTATCTCAGAAACTGACATATTATAATTATAGATTGAAAATCTGCTTTTGACATTAATAGCTTCCGTGGCGCAGTTGGTTAGATGCCTGCTGTGAAACGAGAGGCCGCGGGTTCTACGCTCGCACCGAGACAAATGTTTCTGTGAACCATAAGTATTTGTTTCGGGTCTGGATGTTTTTGAGACCGAAAAGTCTCTCGCAGTTTCTTATAACCACGACACAAGAATCGATCTTAGTGGAGGGTTCGGACTATACGAGTATATGCGACTGTTAGGTGTATTTAAAATTGAGGCAATTATTAGATGAGCACTATTTCAATATTAAATTATTTTTTAAAGTAATACTCGTAATGAAGGTAGAGTGGTGTGTTGCCCTTTTTTGGTTGGTTATTAATAGAGGACTCAGGACGGTAAATTGTGGGGGGTGAGTTCTTTGTAAGGTCAGTAGAGGGACATTTTGTGTTCATTCACAAAATTCGTAATCATTTTTATGAGAACTCATTAGCCTGAAAAAAACTCCTGTTATCAATATTCTGTTGTGTATTCAGATATTGGCAAAGAACCAAATATTCGGCATAGCTTTTAAACACCGCACGATGTATGAAAAATAAATAAGGAAAAGAACGTAAGTATAAATCATTTTAAATGACTGTATTTATTTTTTATACTGCAGAAAGACTACGATGCTCTTGAGGGTAAATACAAATCCTTGGAATATCATAAATATGGCGCCCTAATCGTAACCAAATATAGGCAGGTAGAACTCGAAACGCGACACACTAACGTACGTCATTACAACGGTTTTTCCACCAGTGCATGATGGTTGCAACCACCCAACTAGATTGTTACAAACTTTTGTTCAAAAAATTCTAGAAACTTCGGGAATTTCTAATCTCGATGACTACGAAAGTTTGCAAATTGTATTCATTATTTTGACCTTGCCTTCTTGATACATCACACTCGATTTTTACTTATCAAAACACTGATTGTAGAATTTGCGAATGCAAACGAGAAAGATGCAAAAAACCAGGTGACATACTATCATGCGTTCGATGTCAGAGACTTATAGGGTGCGGAATAAGCGAATACATTGATAATTTTGCGAACAATAGACCATGATAAATTACATCGATTTTAATACGCAAATTATAAGTATTTATTTTGTAAATACGCAATTACCAATTTTATTTATGAATTAAATATAAATGTTTTTATAAACCACTGCAATTTAAATTAATTTACGCTTACATTATCAATTAAAACCTCCATCCTGTTCAAAATATATTAATTATATACACATTCGAGCAAATGAATTATTTCCAACTGATATTGAATGAGCGACTCAAGATGCTGATGTGAAAAAAAATAAAAAACTTAAGTACAAAACTATAAAACATAACAATGCTTGTCCCTTTGTGCGTGTGAATAGACGATGCCTGCTGAGCGAGGTCTCAATTCTACATGATAGATTTGTCAGTACTTTAACAACTTTACGGTCAGAAACGGTGATTTGTTAATTTACCCGGTGTACTTTAGCTTCTAAAAAGGTTTATTTAAAAGAATGCCAGCAACGCGTGGAAGATTTTTTTTATGTCCATAAGCCAAATTTGTCAGGTGGTCTTCGTAATAATTTTAGAGAAAGAAAGGAAGTAGGAGAATAGAACTATTCGAAAAAGATGAAATAAAGTTATGTCCCATTGATATGAGAAAATTCATAATCAAAAATAAAGGCAATTAACATTAATTTATCTTGCAATCTAAGCTATGCCTAAAGTAGGTAAATTGTATTTTAAAGGCATGACATTCACGGTCCATTACAATATTTAGTAGATAATATCGAATATTGAAAATATGAGAAGCGTCGTGCGTCTCATAAATTTAGCGTCCATAAAATAGCCATTAACATTTCGCAAACTATTCTTCGCAAATGTTCTTGTTAAATAGCCGACTTCTGTACAAGGTCGGGATCTTTGTCCCGTTTGCCGATTCGTTTTGTTTACCGTTCCAACTTGTGCTATAGACAATAGATCTGTGAACTTTCACTACGTTATATATGATGCAATAAATTGGTGCATTGTGCCACGGACCCATTTTTGGGGACCATTTGTTTTTACCTTAACGGTAGTGCATGGCACTTTGGAGGTCCCATGACAAAAACAAACTTGTGACGGCTTTAAAAATGTTCACTATTATGATTATTGTTCGATGCACCGGCGGCTCTATAAAGGCTGGACACAATGAGCTGCAGTTGCCAGCAACACAATTAAAGCCGTAACTAGAGGAGACCGTGAAATTTTTGAAACGCCTTGAATAGAGACATCATTGGATGTTTGTGTCTGATAAATTGCGTGTCAACAATACGCCCCCTTTCCGGTCGGTGTGCGTGGGGGCGAAAAAAAATTAGACGCTTATTTGGTACGGACTTGTGCCGACATGATACGTGTTATGGTTAGGGCTTCTTGGCAATTTCATGGCGTATTAACAGCTTTTCCTTGCTAATAAGGAGCCGTGTCAATTGATTCTGATGCGTATTAAAAAGGTCGGTAAATACGTGCTACAAAAAATTGAAACCTAAATTTACTAGCACTAAAACAATTGTATAAATACATTCATTTACAGAGAGTATTCGGAAAATAGAATTTATATTTAACTTGAAACTTTTATTCTTGTTAAAGGCCACGCTGAATTCTAAGTACTTTCAACGGTGTACGGGCTCAAACATCCTGTATAACCAAACTGTCACTGACGCAAAACGCAAAGATAGAAACCTTGACACCAATAATAGCCGGATATTCCTGGTAATGTCCCTTTAATTAACAACGCTATTACCAGGTTCACTCGTTAGTCGATTTAATATGCTCCCAAGCCGGAAGGTGGCTAAGCCATTAAGTGCAGACAAAAATAATCATTTAAATTAGCCTCCATTGTTGTATAATCTTTTAATGTACTTTGATAATAGAATATTAAGTGATGGTCGTTTCAAATGGCTTTTCTTGACTTTGACTTTGATTGGAATGTGGGATATATGATTCACTATATGAGTATAAAAAATAACTTAGTGAAATCTAGATATATTTTAGTTCGAATCCAATCCATCAGCGAAAGGAAGTCCACTGCTGAACATAGGCCTCTTCCAATTAAAGATTCCTCCTCTCTCTATATTTTAGTTCACAATGATGAAATTTAACAACTGGTTACAAACTAAGAAATAAGAAGTAGACATCTTAATTTCGAAATAAGCAATTTTCAATATTACCTATTGGATATTGTTTTCTTTTTATTTTTTTGTATTAAATTATTTAATAAACTATACTAAGACACTAAATTCATAACTACCAACATTCCTGCATTAAACCTATTATCTTTATCAACGCCATTAACATAGAATTACACAAATATCAACAACATTGCAGTGACGCGAGAAAATAATTTGCTTACGAAATATAAAGCCAATGCGGATCGAGGAATGAACGAAACTGGGACGGACGCTGATTTATGCAACGCTCATTCAACCTGTGTAACTACACTGCCGATATAGTGTTTAGACGAAGCGATCAATTAGCGTATGCCAACTGTACCGACAAGTTTCACTTTTAACCCTACATTGATTTTTTAAATTGAAACATTCGACGAAGGAAATGACACATCCAGCCAGCGATCTTTATACGATAATCGCAATGCGTTTCTTCTTGGGATACATAAATACTGGCAAGATTAAAACTGTGGATGTTAATTAAAAACTTTTTAAAGGAAACATAAACTTACAAAATGCCATTGCAACAAAACAGGACTATCCTATTAAAAGGATTCAATAAAAAAATTAAATTGTATAAACGACGACAGATTACAATCATATTGATTGTTCAAAGGCAGATATAAAAAATGTGAATACATTCATGTTTAATGATTTAACAATATAATGCAAAATATTTCTTTATATACTCATTAGGCAACTACGGCGGCACGCCTTAAACAGGTGGTACACATTATTGTAATAAGTCTCATTAATAAGATTAAAAATAAATAAATAATTATGTTAATATTGCACCATAATTTCGACCAAAAAAAAGCATTGCCATCGGAAGAAAATCACCATTGATACGAGGCTACGCGTTTGCATGAATCATCCGATCTGACCGGAATCTGCGTCTCAATGGCCTATTATAACATAACTAGTTACTGCAGACCTGTCGTATCACACGTCTACTGTCGATTATGACTCACGCTTTCATATTCACTGACCGTCAAATCAACAAGCTATGTCAATAGTGCGAGCCTTGACAATCGATGTATAGATTACGTTTGGAAAAATACATCAATCGGTTTATCAGAACCGTTTGACGTCAAAAGGAGGCTGGTATTGGATATATTTGGAGGTCGTCTATTTTTAGCTCAACGTTCAGATGTGAACCTTTGTTAGTCATATTATATGCAGGATATGGTGTTTCCCTGCATTGCGAATCTGTTAGCATAAAAACGCAAATGGTCATGATGATTCTGCATATGTACGAGTATAAACGGCATGCATAGGTACTTCAAATTTACTACGAACCGGTGTTATTCATTAAGGGATTTTTAATGCAACCGGATAATGTGTAAAGGGGTATTGTACCACCGTAAACTTTAGACACGGGCTTTAGTAGGCATTGGTTGGGAATTTTTGAGTTGGATTAAGGATAAACGAACTATAATAGGTGATTATCTAATACTATGTTGACTACATCACATACTGTCAATTTTACATTTATTACTCATATAAAATACCATGACAACATAAAATAATTTAGGCACCTATATTAAAGCAGGTAAATGGATTATTGTATTCATAGGTTATTGAATAACCAGGTTAACTTCTTAAATAAGAACCTATACGTAATGTTAAAATCAAAAAGGTTCTGTTAAACGAGAACAGTCCAACTTATTACTTCAGAGAAATCACGCATCAAAGTTCGCAACAATTAAAAATCTACAGTTTTAATTGCAATAAAAAAGACCGTTTACAAAAATGAAAATTTCCCGTGCATCCTTGACAAAGAAAATATTTTTAAGGAATCCTTTAAAGGAGAAATCTCACTCGGGGGTATCCACGCAGGCATGTAAGAGACACATAAACGTACCGCTATTAAACAAGATATAACAGCATAATTTCGTTTGATTTGACATGCCGAAACAATTTAATCATTATCTCTGTCAGAAAATTAGTCGGCTACGTTGCAACCGACTTTGAATTTAAAATTCGCGGGTATAGAGTAAGTAATCGGGAATGGTGGTATGAGACTATAAGTCTTGTGGGATTGGGAGTGGTATGGCGGAGGAATTGGCGGTATTCGTCAACGACCGCAGTGGAGCGACGTAGCGAGCCGGTATCGTCGCCGACTGGGTGGGCACGCCGCGGCGGTTGGCCCCTCTCCGTACTTTTTGCCTTCCATTTTCGAATTTCAAATTTCGAACAGCGCGAAAACAATGCTCGTTCGGAAACCTTTGTCCCCGCGATGCACGCGATCCCGACGAAAACGCCATCATGGCAAAATCACGCGATTTCTAAACGTTTTTATGGTCACTTATCGATTTAAGAATATAAAAGTAGCAAAATATTTTTTATTTTCCATAAATAGATAATGTTATAATTAAATGGCCAATTAGAGAGCAAAATACACCAAGAAGAGAGCACAATTAAAACATTACTTTGTCGTCGTCAAATTATGTCGTAATTAGTTGGACAATTAAAATCGAAGGTCATTACGATGGTAAAAACTGGAGTGGGAAGTGATCCTCTTTTTACTGCCTTTATAGATTATTTATATTCCAGACACGTCATAATTTATCTGACAATACGTGGCGAAAGCCTTAATTTATATATCCGTCATTATACATTCCTCGCATAATACTATAAATCTTGTATCAATTTTTAACTACTGAGCTAGTAACAAGTTAAAAATAATAAGAATTTTTTCTCGATTAAACAATTCTTGTAGTGATATACTCGTAATATGCAACGGATCGCATATTTTGGGCAAATGCATATTTAAAAAAAAAAAACAATGTTTCCAATGCCCTACATGTGATATGTAGTTCGTGACTATGAGGAAATCGCTTTGATTTACTTTAAACAATTAACGGTAGCAAGTAAATAAGAAAACTAATTAATCATTGCTGTCAACCTAGTATCATGTACTACTACTACTAGTGCTGTTCATGAGCAGTCGTATCGCTTGCTATCATAATAAATAAATAAACACACCCAACAGTCACATACATAGTCCTTACCCCACACTAAGATCGATTCTTGTGTAGTGAGTATCAGAAGCTACGAGAGACTTTTCGGTCTCACAAACACCCAGACCCGACACAAATATTAGTGGGTCACACAAACAGTCAGTATCAGTGTGGGTTTCACAGTCAGCGTCTAACCAACTACGCCACGGAGGCTGTCAATCAGGCGAATTGCATGCTCGTCTCGCCATTCATTGCAATAAAAAAATATAGTTGCACCACAAACTGACTACAAATTACAATGCAGCTGACTACAAATGAAGTGCAATGCAAATACAGATACTACCTGTAAGAGATGGTTATTTTTCACAACTGCGACACAAGTGCGGTGGTCATTGCAACTGACTGACCATAATTGTGGTCACTATTCGGTCTCGAAAATCCTACCACCAGCATGGTAAATAACAAATTTCACATATGTTAAGTTATTTTTGGTGTAAGTTTTCTAACTCTGACTTTTATCTTTATTTAAGGGCACGCTTATGAGTTTTCAGAGTCATGTGTGTATTGATACTCAATTACCACGCACTATAACGGTGAAATAAATATCGTGAGGAAACCTGCATATCACAGGAATTTATACGGATTTCTAGGGTGTACCAACACGCACTGGAGCAGCGTGGTGGACTATATGGCCATACCCGCTCAATTGTATTCGCGATTGTGGAGGAGGTTTGTGCCCTGCAGTGGGACGTATATTGGCTGATTAGTACAGACATTTATTTTAGGTAATTATCAAGTCAATTCGACTATGCCACTTATTCCTTTAATATTGTAAATCTACATATTTTAAAATCTGATGATAGTATAGGATAAGGGCTAGCATGGGAGGAATCCCATACTAGCCCTTATCTTGCGGTTACACACAGTCACTTATAATTTCACCGCAAAAACCAAACCAGTGATTCCCCAGCCTGGGAAACGAATCAATGACCACACAATTAACAGGAAAGGTAGTGATTACATAATTCCTACACTTCATCAAAATATTACTAATATTACATAATACATTCTCTACTATGTATTAGATGACACATTAGTTCACAGTTCTACATATTTTCCCTATTACCAGTAGTATTATAAAATCGCGGTAAAAATAAACAATTTCAATTGTTTTCCTTATAACTGTCTCCTCTCTGTCTGGTGCATAATCTATACCGATCGAGGAAATGAGCGCTTGAACATACTCATCGGGAGCCGCCGCTTGTCAGCATGTGTGGGATCGTTATTATAACGGTACACAAATACAGGAAAATCATCAGGCACAAATGAAGATTTATAACATTGTTACTATGTGCCTACAGCCTTTATGCAATGACATATCAGTCACACACGCTTTCGACCCCACAATCATACCTTAGATGGTGATTTAGGATAAAGGTGATTTTAGTTTTATGCGAATACACAGAAATGTAGCCTGTAATCTGACATTAAAACATATATTTTTTTAATACGCCCAATAGATATAGTCCAAGAGCCCGTGGCTGCAAGACTCGTTTTTTTATAAAAGCTGAAAGTTTGTCTGCGCATACCTCTCACATAGGCATTACAAGATCAGCTATTATGAAGGTCCGATCGTGGTGGCTTTGGAAGTTATCTGCTATAATGTGTCTGGCAAGATGAAAGAATCATTAAAGGTGTTCGGCTGCCAAGGAAACACCTTTTGATAGTTGCCCTAACAACATAATATATATAATATTCAGCTTTCATACTATAAAGCTGGCAAAATTGTATATAACGATATCTTCAAATTTTAATAAAATGTAAATTCCAGCGTCAAATATCGAAATACTTGTGATTAATGGATATTGTAGTATAATCTCTGTGATACAATGTTTGCTCAGTGTAGAGGTCTAAACTGTAATAAATATGAGTAATATTTTAACTCTACTTTATGTACGTGTATCATGTAGATTATTTACTAAAAAAATACATGCTACCAGAAATCCACAGTAAAGTTCCTAATAATTATTAAATAATTTCTCCCGTTATTAATTCAGGCATGTAAAAAATATTTCATATGAAATTGTTACTAATTAGTGATGCGACTCGAGTAGGATTTTGTGACTCGAGCCACTCGGCTAATTTTACTACGTTACTCGAGTTGTACTCGAGTTTTCGAGTCACTTATACTTCTTATAACTCGAGTAAGATTTTTTCACTCGAACAGAGTTTAGATAAAAACTTTAACAGCTGATCACGTACTCTGTAGTCCCGACGTAAACTAGTGACATCTACCGAAGGCTGTAGCGCTTCGCTAACTGAATATCCACTCGGTGCGCCGAGTCGACTCGGTCACTCGAGTGCAAGCGAACTCGAGTCTAATTTATTTTCATTCAAATTCAAGTTTTAAAATTCAATCGAGTCACTCGAGTAAACAACGGCTTGAGTTGCATCACTAATTTATATGCGAATCGAAGAACAATGACTATTATCGACTCTCATGTGAATTTATTTTCTTACACTACAAATACATTAATATTTAAGTAATTAAAATACTAACTATAACACAAATATTGCACGCGGTACCTGAAAATTCTTTATATAAGTTTCTTTTATTCCTCGCTGGAACCATTCGTTCAACATGATGACAACCCTACGGTCTCCGCACTATCGCGCCTGACCAATAAAAATACATCCACTCCTCCGGACAATTTATAACACATGATATTTAACCATCACCACAAATAAATAAATAATTTCTTCAAAAATAGACTCACGAAAAATATTTTTAAAAAATCTAATTCGAAATTTTGCACATTTGCAGAAATTCACGTGAACGCATCAAAGTTTACGTGATATGTCAAAATGAAATTGTCATAGACTATCAAGATGGCCGTCCGCGAGTGTACTAACTTTTCTTGGAAACGGCCAGTACGACGTATCCCACCGCAGTATTTTAAATGCTTAAAATAAATGTTTAATAATTTTAAAAAAATTATACGGTAAAAATGGCGAGGTTTATTTTCTGTTTGCTTTTGATACCTAAAAACGTTCAACATTTAAGAGTGAATGTAGATTATCAAAGTCCGAAAAATATTATTTTCGAATGAATTGCTGAAATAATGTGGATGAATTTTACATAATAATTTTGATACGTACAGGCAGACATAGTGTTAGTCATGGTTAAAATATATATGATAAAATACTTACAATTAAATTACCGCTCCGTATAGCTGCTACTCTCGCAGGACCTGTAAAAAAAAAGTAAATTAACCAAAACAATTCAACCACACGGTCAATTTCATATTTTAAATAAGTTTTTTTCACTCCCGACTAATGATTAGCCTGCATTTGGCGATCATTTAGTATTTAGGTTCGATGTTTAGGCCTGGGGGCTACCAGCAATGGTTTTCGTGACCTAGATGTTTTTAAACTTATATCCAGTCAAGTAAGACCCTTACAAGGAAGCTGTCTTTAAAGAATTATTTCTTATTTTAGCCTAATTTATTTAAATATAGAAGCGGTAATAGCTTGAATATATTTCTAATGTAGAGTCCATGTTAAATATGCGATTGATGTCGAAATTACAGCCTGTCATATGCAGACACGATCTATAGGAACAAGAGAAGGTCATACTAATAATTGGTGATTTGAGACATGAAATAATATAAATCTTACTATGGGATAATAATAAATACTTTGTGTCAATGTGACAAGTTAAGGATAACACGGACAAAATAAATGGCCATCATTTTATTAGCACAGAACATTTTACTATGGCGTGGCGTGGTGGCCTGTTGGTAACGGACCAGACTCGGCTGCCTACATGTTCACGGTGGTCGAGGGTTCAAATCCCAGGGTACACCTCTGACTTTTCGGAGTTATGTGTGTATTGATAGTCAATCACCACGCACTTTAACGGTGAAGGAAAACATCGTGAGGAAACCTGCTTACCGTAGCAATTTTAAAGAATTTCTACGGTATGTAAGTCCACCAACCCGCACTAGGCCAGCGTGGTGGACTATATAGCCTAACCACTCTCAATCGATTCTCTAGATTGTAGAGTAGGCCCGTGCCCAGCAGTGGGACGTATATGAGCTGATAAAAAAAAATACTATGCTGTTTTAATTAGAGAGATAGTTCAGAATATAACAAACAGAATTGACAGCTCAAAGATAGATGGTTCGATCTAAGGAACAAACCTCTAAATATTCCAAGTCATTTGTGTATTACAAATTAAATTTCACTTAATGGTCAAGAAAAACATAATGCGAAAACCTGTGCGCATCGTATGGTCTCCAAAAAAATTCTTAAGTATAGTAACACTAGAACAGCGTGACAGAATAAGGCCAGAATGTCGATCTATCATAGAGGAGGGGCAGTGCATCATATTATATGGCTTAGTGTTACAACTATAATTTAATTACTATTATATTTCTAGCCTATACTGTCCCACTGCAGGGCAAAAGCCTCCCTTTTCTTCTTTCACCCTTCTCTATCCAAAGCTTTCTTCCACCAGTTGGCATCAAAATGGTCCAAGTCATCTCTCCACCGTCTGCGCGGCCTACCACCTTTATTTTAATTACATTAAAATTCAGTCTTCTTTTAATTGTATAGGTCGGACAAACGAGCTAACAGGGTCATCTGATGGTAAGTAAGTACTGTCGCGCATAAACATCCACAACGCTGGATCATGTGTGTTGCCGGCCCATTGGGAAGGAAAAAGGATGGGAAGAGAAAAAGGTAGTAAAGTATTGGGCATCAATATCGCCGATAGTAATTCGATTTTAGGGTTACTAAGTACCTTAAACTATTTTCCCACAAAAGTAGAAATTCACTCTAGATACTTTAATATGCTAAAAGTAATAATCACGTGATTACTTGTAGTACATGCGGTGTTCATCATATTAATGTTTTTATTGTGTCGATGTAGTAGCATTATTAACAATTATGTCGATTGAAATTATTGTGTTGGTCAAGTATGTTGTTCCAATTAATTATACCTAATCAATCCGACCAATCCAATCCATCAGCCAAAGGAAGTTCTCTGTTGAACATAGGCATCTTCTAATGATTTCCACAGTGACCTGTTGGAGGCAAGCTGCATCCAGCGCCGTCCCGCGAACATTACCAGGTCGTCTGACCACCTAGTGGGTGGACGTCCCACGCTGCTTCTGTGTCTCATCATCAATGTCTCAGAAAATACTAACATATTTTAAAATCAAATGAAATCAAATATATTTATTGTGGAACATAGGTACCCGCCACATCGGATTTTTTTTTCATTGCAATGCTTGCCATCACTCGCCCTCCTGATACAAAAGATGTTAAGCCTCATTATGTCCAGTATTTACTCTGGCTAGAATTTCGGAAATTTCGGAACACGACAGTGCAATTTACACTGATGTTTGGTGGGAGAAATAGATATTGCGGCGGTATCTACCCAATTTGTTAATTATTTTTATTATCTTTTTAGTCTAACTTTTCCTTGAGAAACTCCGTCATACTGCTATATGCTTTTTTAATAAAGAATTATTTAAAGTATTTTTGTATAGTTTTATTTTAAGCTCTTTAATTGCACACGGTATATGATAATATTATATAACTAGCTTCTGCCCGCGACTCAGTATGCGTAGTTATCATTTAAAAAAAATCTCATCCCGTCCCGTTCTGTTATATCCCACCTTGTTCCGTCTCAATCTCACTCTAGGTATGTAATTGTGGGACTCCACGCCATCCATTTGAGTACAAAAATGTAATAAATATATCGGAATTCCTTCCTCATCCCACGGGAACACTACATTTTTTGAGATAAAAAGTAGCCTAAGTGTTAATCTAGGGTGTCAGCTACCTCCATACCAAATTTCATCGAAATCCATTAAGCCGTTTCTGAGTTCTGTCACGGACAAACAGACAAAAATTCTAAAAATCATTGTTTTGGGTTCTATTACGTTAATATAGTCCCCCCACATCAGTTTATCTCATTTATCTTCCATGTACAGACATGGATCGGTTACAAATGTATTATATGTGTAATATAGATAGGCGCCATGCAAAATACACTTTTATGCTTTATGCTTGTATTAGACTTTCTCTCAAACAGTCTATGGTTTCGCGTGTTTCACATGCATAAGCACCTATCAGATTTCAGGGCAAATGTCTGTATGCCTTTTAAATGCCCACCCATGCGGAGATCGACCCTTTAACGACCAACACAGAAAGTTAATACTCAACCGCTGCGCCAATTAGTCGTCGTTAAATACTTATCATATTATGTTGGACTTTGTAAAATAAAACTATATGTAGGTATATATGTAGATATTGTATTTTTAATAAATATCCATTGCAAGTCACTTTATTGGTGTGGTAGAAATACATAGGCATTGAACTGTAAGCTCCAGGGTTTGAAACCCAAGTCAGGCAAGTTCGTATAAGCATTTCGGTTTTAATCTGATATGAGTTGGTATTGGAATATGTGCTCGACATGGGGCTATGGTCGCCCTATAGCACATCTTACGACATAAATAAGCTGGATTACAAGTAATAACGCCTCTACCAATTATTTTCCAGGTACAAGCGAAAGCTTATGTAACATCTTGTATTGTAATTACAGACGTGCATGCTTCCTTAAGAATGGACGTTTGTCATTAAACAAGAATCGTATTAAATTAATATTTTTTCAATAATTTTCCCTGGTGCTATTTATTATCGCCCGCAAGTACTCTATATTTTTCCTCAATTAATTCTTCGTTTTATCTAATACTTTTACATTTTTTAAGCATTCCAGTGAAGTGACGCCTCATTAAATAATGCATAAAAAGTGTTCTAGTCTGCTTGTAGACAGTACCGGAGGCTATCTCCGCAGAAGACGTCCACGTGTAAGATGAACCAGTTTGAACCAGGATTTCCGACGGCCAAAGACTCAGTAGCAATCAGAGCACAGTGTGCTCTATGCGTAAAGCCGTTTTTCAACCGTCGCATTGTTCGGATTCAATTAACGAATTAATCAACAAAAACTGATTCCAGTGGCAAGAACCTGCTTACGGATCTTGTCTGGGGAGTCAGTCTGCACGCCCATTTTGCCGTTGGCGCTTCCTATTCCGGCTATTGTTGAGCGTCCTGTCACAAACAAACATGCGTACACGCACACATAAATAACAACACTAGAAATTAAAGTAGAGATTGACGCGCATGCACGGCTCGGGCGGCCGCCACGCGCACACTACCGTGCGCTCGTTTATTTATACGCCACACGTTTGCGCGGCCCGTGCGTACACTTACTAACACAAGCGTAATTCATCAATGAACTTGACGTTTGTTCAATGAATGAGGACCTTGAATGAGGTTGTTCTCGAGGCGCTAACGTTCGATATCGAGCAATGAACTTGACAAGATTCACGGTTATGCCCATTCGGCATTTTCCCCGGATATCCGCGTGTCTGTACCGTGGCAAATTGCCTCATATTTTGTATATATAATTATACAATTTATCAGTAGTGGTAAATGCAAATAATGAGGCGAATATTGGAGTACTGATTCATGTGCGTTGTAAACAAACGATATCGTCGATCATATGGCGTGTGCTGTCATCCACTCACACGATAAAACATTCGCAACGAATGAGTATGAGGAAAACTACGATATAATTATTTAAACTGACGCGGACAATCAAATGGTTTTATTTATTTTGTTTATAAACATACGCGTTTGTGAATCACTTCGGTAGTACGCTTCACTATCATTAAAGCTATTGCTTAACTTCACATACTGATATGACCGTGATGCATAATCATAATTTTTAACCCATTAATTCACCAAATTTGTTAAATTCTCTAAATGAGCAATTTTGTATTCGAACAGGCCGGTATTATTGTGTCGACCAACGGAAGATAGCGATCCGATATCGGTGGATAATCTATTTGTTTTGTACCATCAGGTGCAATTTTTCATACAATCCTAATTTAAAATCATGAGTCCTTTCCCTTCCAAAAATCATAATTGATATTGCATTATAAGCCTAAGTGAATTAATCCAGGCCACACTATTAGTTAGCAAAATTAACTAGACTATTAGGACCTTTATGGTCTGAATGAGTCACCGAATGGGTCTAACATGGTACTGTAGCCTAAACCTCCCATACTGTGAGGACTGACTCAAGTTTGACCAGCGGAATGTATTTAGGTCGGAGCATGCCATGAATAACAAGCATTTTTTTCATTCATATTTGTAGAATTTATTTCCTTTGAGTCAATTTGAATATTCGTCTCTTTGTTTTACTTCCGATGTCTTCTGATCGGTTAAGTAATTCTTAGTAGATGTGAATCGTTGATTTACATAATGATTGTATTGAAGTATAATTTTATATGTGATAGCTTGTAGAGTAGGCCCGTGCCCAGCAGTGGGACGTATATGGGCTGATAAGAAAAAAAAAGGTTGGATGGAGAAGCACAATTTCTCTATCATATTTTTTTTTGTTTCTATGTATTTTAAGTAGGATCCCTCTTATTGAATTATTGTTATAAGTTATTATGAGTTTTCTACAGATTTATATTGCCTGCTTCAAACATCGAATAATTTAGTCTTAATAATATCGTCGACGCCTTTGGTAAATAACTTATGAATAATTCGAATACATTATAAATAGGATTTTTAATTATTCTATCTATCTATCTATTCAGCCACAGGCAATCCTCTGCTGAACCCTATGTTCAGGCCTATGCCTCCTCTCCCTGCTCCTCAAATTTAATTATTATCTGTTCATCATTTTTAATTCCATTTTAATTACTGGCATCTACTCGTATGTGTACTTGTATTGTACTCTTGTAATGTTCCGGAACAATAACATGTTGTGGTTGCCGATTAATTAATTATAAACAATGGTTTGTAAACCACATTAGCAACTTGTGAAATAAAATTAAATAATAACCTTACATCTTAATGAATATTTCATTATTTTATTTCACTAATCTTAAGGAATGCAGATCCTGATACCTAAATCGAATCACGTTCCCAACTTCCGAATTCAATTAACGCGAACACGGATACATCTACAGATTTAAAATTAAAATTTTTATTCGTAGTATTAAGTGCGTTTAAATTAGAATATTTTTCATGGTCCATAATGAACGGACGTGGTAATGCGAACCTAAATAAGGCTAGACAATGTCTTACGAACGCCCGTCCTGTCGCACGTCGGATATGACGCAAATGCTTTCGAATAGTTTTGCCTGAGCTTATCTTTAATTCCTACATGTCTAATCCCATATGGATATGAATTTATTGGAGCTCAGGTGCAAGGTTTCATGATAACTGGGTACTACAGTTATATAATGATGTGTGATCATAATGAGAGGCAATAATATACAATCCTAAAGTAACAGCCTTTACCGTCGTGTCATTCCCAGTTAGCTGCCAATGGATACGTAACAAATTGTATGTTATGCATGAGGTCTCATTGTTTATTGGGTCCATTGACAGTCTCTCAGTATAGTTAGGCATAGCATCGCTGCTCTAATTATCCGAAGCTCCCAACTTATTAACTTAAAATCAAAATTTTTAAGGTCCATAAAGGCGGTCTGGTAATGATCGTATTGGTTCGAATACAGATCGTTTCTAACAAGATCGATATTTTAGAGGACCTTATATATTGTACATATGTTACAGAAATGGTCGCCTATAATTGATGATGTAATTATTTTATCGTCACCATTAATGTGATTACTCATCTAATTTTAGAAGCAAAAAAGACAGGAAGTGACGCAAAGGTTTCCTTTCAAATAGACGAGATAAACTGGCGTTAGCGTACTTTCGCTGTTTGCGCGTTAACTAACAGTTATTCCCATATTTGGTGATAAGACGTACGCATAATGTTTGCTTACACTAATTTCGGATTTGTGACGTCAATATCTGTTTGAGTAGTAAATAATGAGTAAAATCCTTAAGACGAATGGATTCGTGAGAATTATTTTTTTATTATTATTGTTTGAGATTGGCTTGCACTGGTGTGATATCAAGGAAGATGTGTCAACGGCTTTAAAATTAATGATGATGAAGATAGTATATAGCAGAGGAAAGCAGAGAAGACCCCGGCAGTGACCTGTAAAACCTCAGAGAACGATCAGTAACGTAGGTCATAAGACAATAGTTATAGTCCCCCACACTGGAAGCACGATGGACATGTTAAACATACTAAGTTATTTAAGAAATCCGGATTGTGTGTGTATTTTATATATACGAGTATAATGTTAAAATAAAATTGAACGCATGACATTTGTTACTTCTTTAAAAATACTACAGCAGTGATATGATTCAATAACTAACATTCAATAATTATAGAATTCAATAATTATAGAAAATAATTATTAATAAAAATTGCTTTTATTTTAATATCGATCAATGTATGACGATACTCATCATTTAATTTATTCCAATGATAATGTTGTATACTCTGATATTAGCAAGGCGATATACAGTATTATATATGTATATACCTATAGCAAATGAAGGTACACCAAGCATTGACTTCGAACGTGGTACGTAAATAATGTTTAATACTTTATTATTGTACGACCTTATCTCAAAACAACAAGGGTAAATACTAGGTAATATCATATTAGTTGTTAAAAACCTACGCATGTCGAGAATATCCGGCCTCTTTAAATTACAACCTGAGACCTATAAAATGAAAGTAAAGTTCTAATTTTATAGTTCCGTTTCCGCTGAAACAGGATAAAATTGCATCTATAGCTCAAAAGACGTCAAGCTAACATGATAAATTAAACACTACGGAAATAAAATACCAAGAATAAGTCTATTTGTAAGATTGCCTGTTGAGGCAGTGTTTTATAAGTTTGAGAGCGAACTGAACTGACAAAATACTGATAGAGGTCAGAGACTCAAACTTAAGACACAAGTGTTGTACATCGACAGTTATTGTTCACTTTCAATAAAGTTAAACTTGAAGGAAACAAAATGAAAATATCAAAAAATCCGATATCTGATCTCCATGACAATTTCCAAGTTATGTTCCAGTAATATGCACTGGGTTGGTGTGGTTGACCAAGGCCTATTACCCCTCCCAATCGTGAAAGAGGCCCACCATGTAAGGGGACAGAAGATATTTTGGAAATAAATCATTTTCTTCACTCCACTCACAGAATCCAATGCTGGACATAGACGTCTCCAATAACATGCCACTGTACACAATCTAACACTTATTATTATTCTTCCCCAGTATTGATATATATATATATATATATATATATATAATACTTTTTTCACTAGGCAGTTAACAATCTTCAGTGTACCTATAATTCGGTTTGGACCAAACGTCAGTAGTTTGAAAGCCGAACAACAATTACACGCTTTTGAACATTAATTCGAACAAAAAGTTGTATTCAAATTTCCAAAAACGCGTTCGTCAGATAATTGAAGCTGTAGTGCACCTTGTTTACAAGTCTCGAATGACTTAACAAACGGATCTAACAGCTAAAAACATCGGCAAAAAATTCATTTTATTAGAAACGAATGCTGATTATCGCCTAATTGCAGATCAATATGTAAGTGTCCCGGAACAAAACGGAGTTATGACATCACGAAACATTATTTATGACATCATTACTATTAGGGATAAAGAGCCATAAAAAACAAACGGCCAAATGACGCCAAACAATTAACAAAAAGTTTGTGCTATCTCGGCAGTTCCGTTCGATGAAAACCATGCGATATAAATCGAATTGAAATTCCCCGACCAACAATGAAAGGTCAAAAAATGATCTAAATATTTTGGGCATCATTCACGGCACATCGTTAAAATTGGTTCGGTATGACGCATAGGCTTGTGAACGGATAGGATGCGAATATTTCACAATCTGAGGCTTTCTAAATTTTATTATTACATTGCAGTGACTGTCTTTACACGTACTCATTGATCTTGTGACCTCGCATAAAGGCTTTGAACTGTGAGGTCCCAAGTTTGATATCCGGCACGGACAACCCATTTTAAATATATTGTTTTAATTAGAATAACATTTTGTGCCCGGTTTTTGGACAATTTTGCGAAGGTATCGACTGATTGTATAATCATGAGCCAATATAATCTACGTACTAACCACTGTATTGCGCTGATCTTAAATTATGAAAGTATGGAATAAAAACCGCTAAAAGAAATACTTTTAGTAAAATAGGCATATTATTCTTGTAATCCAGTAGTGACTATTTCATTCGGTTTTCTCCCTAATTCTGTAGCTAAACAAACATTCTTTATCAACTTCGGCGTAACTGTGGTTTTTATGCAATGTACAATAATTTTTATTACTGGCCAAATAAAATTATCTTGTGTAGTAAGATTATCATCTACTAGGAAATATAGCGTAATGAAGGTATTTCTAACTTGTAGTCAAAAGATAACCACTGCTTTTAAAATATTCATTTCTTGCCCTGTGGTTCTGTTTAGCTTTTACTCAACTTTTCTTTCTTTATTTTTAATATATTTGACGTCAATAGGCTGGATATAGTATATAGTTGGGGCCGAAAGGTTCTGGAGAGGAGGCCACGTACAGGCAAGCGCCGTTTCGGACGCCTGCCTACAAGATGGACAGATGACCTGGTTAAGGTTGCAGGAAGTAGCTGGATGTAGGTCGCTTCCAATAGGTCAATATGGAGATCCCTGGCGGGGGCCTATGTTCAGCAGTGGACTACCTGTGGCTGAAGAGAGAGAGAGAGGCTGAGCCTATATTGTGTTGTATAAACTATAAGACAAGAAAAGGAGCAAACTGTGAACCAATTGCAAGTTATTACCGCCTCTCATGAACATCTATATTTAGATCCCTCATTGCGCCTCCAGCAATCTCACTAACCGACCGAAATATGACATTAAAACCATCCTTTCTTCCTGCACATAAAAGCAAATAACGTGTGGATAGAAAATCGATAGGCTAGAGAAAACATATTTAATAGAGGTAACTCAGCCGATCTCATTGAAGCCGGATGTACGCCGGCCGACCCCGGAACGTGACCCAATTACGCGGGTTTCTATGACGTTGGTGGTTTTTATACCGCATTCGTTTATTAAAGCGAAGGATTCTCTGAAAGGTTTGTAAAAAAATAGCTTCGCAAGAGCGGTCACCAGATAGCAAAGCAGCTCATGTATGTTTGTCAGTTAGTCGATTTATGAGCGGTGGTCACTACTTGCCACCGAGGCGGCTGTTGGTTAATTTGTCTACGATAATAAAAATAGTACAACAGTAATTTCACCAGTTTTTTGTTTGAATGAGATTATCGCTTCTAACACAGCAATGATTAGAAAATGGTGGGTATGTAGCTTCTCTTGGCGGTGCAGAGTATCCTCAGAAGTCCCTTCTGGATTAGAATGTAATATGTATAGAGAACCAGAAAGTCAAAGATCATTCGACGTCAAGCATTGTTAATGACATACACTTCTTTGTATTGGTTTTGTGTAAATTAATAAATACACCCAACAGTCACATACGTAGTCCTGACCCCACATTAAGATCAATTTAGTCTGGTGGGTATCAAAAAATACGACAGACTTTTCGGTCTCAAAAACACCCAGATCCGGGAAAAATACTTGTGGGCCTCACAAATATTTGTATCGGTGCGGGGATCGAATCCGCGGCCTCTCGTTTAACAATCGGTGTCTAACCAACTGCGCCACGGAGGCAGTCAAATAAGTGTTATTGCCCCGGTTTTTCCCTTTTTTTATTGACAAGACTCTCTACTGTAGTACTACTATTCATAATACGCTTGATATTTGAAAACGAAACCCACAATTTCATGGTTGACTACTCATACCTGCGGGGATCGATGACGCGAGATGAATCATATGGGCTGTATTTCAACAACTGATACAATAATGACTGCCTGGGTGGCGCATTTGTATTACGGTATGATTGCAAAGCTAGGGTCTCGGGTTCGAATCCCGGGTCGGGCAAAGTGGTATTGGATTTTTCTATTCATTATCAACCTGGAGTCAGGAATTTGTGCCTGATATGCCGATAGGCTCGCCCCCTATCACATCGTGGGACGGAAAATACAAGGCGAATTGTGGGTGGTAGTTACACCTCTGCCTACCCCTTCTGAGAAAAAGGCATGATACAATAATGTCAGTATAGTATGTTATGCATTTCAATAAAACACAAGTATAAAACCGGAATGAATTAATATTGAAATAATGATGTATATGTATCATGACTTATTTAGGATGACAATTCCGCGGAATTTATCAAGTTTATTGCCATTATCTACTGAAAGACTGTTCAATCAAGATTACAGGCGCCTAGAATTTATTTGCACTATACATTCTAAATGCATGCCTAATGACATCACTATTAGAAATACATTATGGA
The DNA here is from genome assembly GCA_033459515.1 of Theretra japonica. Classification (NCBI taxonomy): domain Eukaryota; kingdom Metazoa; phylum Arthropoda; class Insecta; order Lepidoptera; family Sphingidae; genus Theretra; species Theretra japonica. Next base: position 10,513,969 of record CM065949.1, read on the forward strand.
ATGCGACATTTCAATAGTAAAATAGGTACTAGGTGATGTATTAAAACAGTTTTATTTCGGTATTTATGTGTTTTTCTTTCACCTGCCATCATTAAGGTAGGATCAGCATTTTTGGTAAAATATTCAATTTCTTAAAATCTTGGATGAGATGTAAAAATAATATTAAAAGGATTGATAAGGATGAAGACTGAAATACTTCGCTATGAATAATTAATTGTCAGGTATAAGATTAGGAAAACAATATTAAGAAATTATTTGTAGTAACAATCGTTAATACTTAGAATATTTATAATATAGAGGGAGTGTTGGCAATTGAAAACCGTAGATAAAAATGATGGTGCCGAGGACCCTTTTCTGCTCTCCTATTGGCTGACATTTGACAGGTTGTCCAACATGCACGAATTATTTGATAAAGAAAAATAAAAATAATAGTTTAGGGCTATCAAATTTCGCTCAAACTCGTTATATACCGATAATAGTTAAATTTAGGTTACCAACGGAATTTGTAGAGATTTGTTGTTAAATAATGTTAACTTTCCTTGTTGTCTTCTCATTCATCTTGGTAATAACCATTTTTTCTTGACAATGTCACAAAACGTGGACAAAAATGACAAGATGTTGCCAACAATAATTAGTAAAATTTTCACTAATACGAGTATAGCAATGCTACCAAAATTACAAAAAAGAAAATATCTAAGTTTATGACAGGGCTCCCTCGACATTATAAATACTCTAAACCAGTTCAAGGGCGAATGTCCGGATGTCTGCTATTCTCATTAAATAATGAACGACAAATAAAAACATACATACATACATAAACACACGCCTTTTTCCCAGAAGGGGTAGGCAGAGGTGCTACCAGAACACCCACGTTTCGCCTTGCATATTCCGTCCCACGATGTGATAGGGGGCGAGCCTATCGCCATATCGGGCACAAATTCCTGACTCCGGGCTGATAATGAATAGAAAAATCCAATATCACTTTGCCCGACCCGGGATTCGAACCCGAGACCTCAGCTTTGAAATCATACCGTAGTACCACTACGCCACCGAGGCAGTCGACAAATAAAAAGACATTATAATTTATCAGAAAAATTATAAATTTCAGGAAACGTTTTGCTAGGAAAGTAAGTGCATATATTATTCTGCACTTTTATCTGTTTTCTTTGTAATTTAACTGTTAATTAAAGGTAAATTAGTATCCACTAGACAATCGTTGAGAATCAGAACTCGTTATATTCTATTATGTCCGAGTTATTTTAAGATACGCCTCTATCGATCCTGGTTGCCAGGAGCTGCTACATGAACGGGCGAGATAGTCTTTTGAATGTACACTCCATATAGCGAATATAAATGTGGTTCACTATATGAAAACTAATATTATAAAGAGGTAAAGTTTGTGAGGTTCTATGTTCGAGGTAATCTCGGCAACTACTGTTTCGAATTTTAAAAATTCGTTAAGTGTCGGACAGCCCATTTATCTAGGGAGGCTTTAGGCTACATAAATTCAAGCTATAACAAATAAGAGTTGAACATTAATCAAAAAGTTTCGAACAACGTCGAAAATTTAGAGAATTTTTGGTGTAAAATGGAGTAGAGTATCTGCACCCGGGTGAAACTTGACTGGGCTACTGGTCGAAACTATAATAGTTGTGTGACATGTGTATCTAATTATTTAAATAATATTCTTTCAGATCGCATTCTATATCATGTGTGAAAGTATTTATGAAATCATTTGAATAAACATAACGTAAAACTAGTGACTCAATTCATAAAATTGCAAGTCGTATTTTGTTTTGGAAAGATGCCACAGAAATAAAATAGCTGTTTCTGCTCGTTTGTTTGTTTCGATCATAGTCTTTGTTCTTGTTCAATCAACTACTCGTAGCTTTAAGTAGTCATTAATGTAGCCGTAGTCTTTAAAAAAATAATCACGTTTGGTCGGTACAAGACATTATTTGTCAGACAAATGACCTCTTTGGGAATTGAAAAATGCATAATATCGTTTTTAATTCGTCTTCTGGTTATAGGTCACTCATATGTGAGAGGTAGCCTGGGTAGGTGCCAACGCACTCTCTATTTCTTTCGCCAAACAGCAGTGCAAATGCATTGTTGTATTCCGGTTTGAGAGACATTGTAGCCAGATTAACTACTGCATATATCCATCCATCCATCAGCCAAAGGAAGTCCACATCATCCATTGGGAGAGGCCTATGTTCAGCAGAACATAGGCCTCTCCCAATGATTTCCACTGCATATATGCATACATGAAACTTAACATCTTAGGTATCAGGATGGCGAGCGCAGAGGAATGTCAAACATAGCTTTATAATTTATGGTGTTGTTTGCTTTTGCTACTGTCCATGAGTGGTCGTATCAATTACCATCAGGCGAATGGCATGCTCGTCTCGCCATTCATCGCAACAAAATTAAAAAAAAAAACAATATCAAAAAGTTGGCAGCACGCGCATGCTATTACTGTATTTAATGAATGAATACGTGATCATTACACCTCGTGTAAATATTTGTGATCTTCCTTAAAACCACGTGTTTGGAAACCAGAAAGTCTTTAAAGGTTTCTGATACATCATCATCATCCATCCATCAGCCAAAGAAGCCACTGCTGAACATAGGCCTCTCCCAATCATTTCCACCAGCTTTTAATTGTTGACTGCTGATACAATAAAAGTCAAATTTACTGCGGGGCCAAGGTCTGTAACCGTGGGACGTTTTTATTTATCTAAGTAATCATTATCCAAGCTACAAAAGTAAGAACTTCATTAACGCAGGATTATAAAATGTACCTAGTATAGCGGTGAATCAGCAACCGGCGCATTTAATATTTGTTTTGTCTCTTAACCCGGCGCGCGAATGTGAAGGTCACTTTCACCACGTGATTCACCGCAGTATTATGTGGACACGCGTTTGCAATGTTATGAAATGTTATCACTACATAGTATAAAACAGAGTCGCTTCCCGCAGTCTGTCCCTACGTATGCTTACATCTTTAAACTACGAAACGGATTTTGATACTGTTTTTAGATAGAGTCAATCAAGAGGCAGGTTTATATGTATAATACATGTACAGGATGTCCCAGTTTGTACGAAAAATAACATGTATCTGGTGTGAAGTGGAATCAAAAAACCTCTGCATCCAGGCGAAGCTGGGACGGGCCCCTATCTTTACATAATTCTTAATGTGAATGAGGTTGGATTCGGTGGTGGAATGTATAAATTGCTTTGTAGGGAACATAAAGACTATCCTAGATACATACTACTGCAACAATTGTCAGCCAGAATAAGTCTTTGGCCTTCTGATTTGTTATTTGAACATACATACACACATACCACACACACACGTACATACCCTTCAAAAACATAACCCTCCCTTTTGCTTTGCCGTAGATGAGTACATACGCCTTAAACACAAAACCTTATTTTTTGAAGTCGGTTCAAAATAATTAGAGCTAATTTTTCTGTTTCTTTGCAAAACAAATTATGGGTGGTCTAAGATCTTTTGCCACCGTAAGAGTTGTTGTGGAAATATTATACATAATTTTTCTCTTCTCAAATTGAATTACATGTGACTTGTTAATACTATTAGACTAGATAGACCACGATATAAACATTTGTTTTAATATTATGAAAACATACCTCAAACAATGCGTTAAAAATATATATATTTAAGATTTTACTTGTAGTTCCTAATTTCACCACACGTCTATAGATCATAGATAACATACCGGAAGCTTATTAGATTTAAAATACTGGAATGTCGCTTCAACATCTTCAATTTGTTGTTGGGTATTCGACTCCTAATCCGCCTCAACGTCACTTTGGAAATAATTGGGGGAGGTCTATGTTCAGCAGTGGACTTCCTTCGACTAATGGATGGATGGATTCGACTCCTGGGAAAACTCTCATAAAAGCCCTCTCATTTTGTCTTATTCCGGGTTGAGTATGACCGCCAGTTTCAATTGTGGATACTTTATCTGAACTTAATTACGCTTACTAGGATCACTACGGTAGCATTATATTGTTAGACTGATTTCCCAGATCATAAAACTATTCAGCATTATACCGTTTTTCTGGCACGGCAAAGTGACTGCACTAGCACCAGATGGAAAATGCAGCGCGGTCCAAGTCGATACTTGGCAGTGCCGGTCGATAGCAGCGAACAATTATTATTTCAGTAAGAATATTGTCTTATGAAACCGCCTAAAGAATGTCCGGTGTGTAAAGGTCGTGCAGAAACCACAAATTGATTGCAATCGCAAGGCTGCGACCGCAAATGCTGTAATACTTTAATCTGGCGGAACCGGAGAAATATTGTTTCCGCTTATAGAGAGAAGCCTGTTCAGAATTCAATAAGATTCTACGTGTAATGACATCATATGAGTATATTTTAACTATGAAAAATTTTGTGCGTGGTGGCCTGTTGGTAACGGATCGAACGCAGCTGTCGACACGGTGGGCACGGGTTCGAATCCCAGGGCGCAACACTGCCTTTCCGGAGACACGTGTATATTGATAGGTATTATGATAGTTACTACATACTTTAACGGTGAAGGAAATGATTGTGGGGAAACCGGAGACCATAGATTTGTAAAACAAAATTTTCATGGCGTTTGAAATCTGCCAACCCGCAATAGGCCAGCGTGGTGGATTATGGCCTATGACTTCTCAATTGAACTCTCATTAGTACAGGGATCCAGCGTCATGGGCTGATACAGTACAGTACAATTGCTGTTTGTTGGCTTAAAGTCTATTTGTATTTAATAACAAAATAAAATAAATACACCCATACATACATAGTCTTGTGTCGTGGTTATCAGGAACTACGAGACTTTTTGGTCTCACAAACACCCAGACCCGAAACAAATACTTGTGATTCACGCAAACATTTTTCTCAGTGCGGGGATCGAACCTCGAATCGAAGCGGCCTGTCGTTTCACAGTTGGTAAGAATCAACTATGCCACGGAGACTGTCAATTTCCTCTATTTTCTTCTATTAGTGAGAATTATGAGCAAGTGGCCCACCTGTTAGTAAGTGTCATGCCTGTCCATAGCAACAGACTACAAGAGCAACCACTTAATACGCATTACTAATAACAAGATGGCATTGCACTGAACTTGTTACTGCGAGAGAACAGGTGATAAGTCTCATAGAGCCTTATTAATAAACTCGGATGAGCGAAGGATTAACTTTAGTCCAAGGCTTTAGACTTGATTATTTTGACTATAATATTGAATAATGTAACTACAATACGATGGTCGCCTCGCCATCTATGCAATTCCGTGTTTATTAATAAAGTCAGGAGTACCTCGCTATTCAAAATAATCGAGTCAATTCTAAAGCCTTAGACTAAAGTTAATCCTTCACACATCCGAGTTTATTAATAAGGCCCTTCATTCCAATAACCTTAACGGGATCGTGCATAATAGTATATCCAATAATAGCAGCACATACATAATAACTCTGAAGCAAATCAAGTACCAATCCAAACAAATCAATGAGGTTTATATGTAAGATGTTTTTACCGGAATAGTACGTGTCAGAGGAAACTATACTGTGGGGGCGTCAACATAAGTCACTGATGACATAAGATGTGACGATACAAGACACGTACACTTCACGGTATCATTGTAATTACCTTAATAAACCACGCAATGGATGATGCATCTGCAGATAATAGGATAAAGATGATTAAACTTCGTCAATCCCATTAGGAATATTTGCGTGGACTTAAGCCGTTTGAATCATTCAGTAGGATGTTTTCCATCTCATTTGTATATTTTCCTTAAGTACAATTCTTTAGCGGTCGGATATTGATATCCGCCCGGATAGCGAGCACAGTTCACGATGGCGGAAATCCCGTCGTAGCGACCCACGCGAATTTGTCGCGTTTCGGGCAAAGTACATATCCGGATTTGACCAAGCTGGTATAATGGTTTAGGGTTACGAGACACAGCTAGCCAACACTTGTAGATTAATTTAATTTATTACATACATATGTATGTACAAAAACATCACGCCTTTTTCCCATAAGGGGTAGGCAGAGGTCCAACCAGGACACCCACGTTTCGCCATATGTGTTACTTCCCATGATGTGACAGGGGCGAGCCAATCGCCATATCGGGCACAAATCCCTTACACCGGGCTGATAATGAGTAGATAAAACCAATATCACTATGCCCGACCCGGGATTCGCACCCGAGACCTCAGCTTTGTAATCATACCGTAGTACTCCTATGCCACCGAGGCAGTCAATTTCATATATTTATTTAAAATATCCTTTAATAATAACAAATACATAGCAGCACAAAAGGCGGTCGTATCACTCGAGGCAATCCCTTACCGACTACCATTGGATGGATATAAGAGAAGGAAAAGAAAAGGGCAGACGACAATGTACCTGTAGGATAAAGCTTGACTAAAAAAATAACTTAAAAATGAATGGATACCACGTATACAAAAAATATATAAAGACTATGTCTATGGAACCGAACTTTCCCTAAATTATATTGTAGTTACTCTATCGTTCTATTATACAAAAATCTTTGAAAAAACCATTTGATGGCACCAAGAGTTTAACCATCATTTTTAACTCATTACACAAGTGGTAGCGTTTATAAACTGTGAACCTTCAGAACCTAGGTTCAATTTTCAGACTCTCGGTTTGAACATTTCAATTTAACTATCTGGGCTGCAATAATGCCCATCACGGCGATCGGCTCACCTTCTTTCACAATTTGGGATGGAAATAAGCACAGCGCACTGTGGGTAGCATAACCGACAACTCAGTTCGCGATAGGCCAAAGTTGTTGTAGCCTATAAACCAAGGGGGAGCTACCATTGGAAAAAATGCCTTCTATGATTTGAAATAAGAAAGTCGAGGGTCAGGTTATTATTTTGCAACGACAGTTAAGATAAGTAAATTTAATAGTAAGCAAATACAAATTATGGTTGTATTGTTTCTAGACGCGTAATAAAAAAAACCAATGAATTTTTTGGCTTAAAATGTTTTTACCCGATAATGACGACGCAAGAAAGAGACTTTTGATTTTAAGGATATGGACAAATAGTATCGATTTTTTTTTTATCTAAGTAGCTAAGTAAAACAAAAATCAGTAACTGAGTCATCTTCGCGCCTACTTCAGGATCCGTGCAGACCACAGAGCTCTCACATAGTACTCATGAGAACGTGTTAGTCAGCACCCCGGGATTTCCGACATTTTTGTTTCCCTTCAAAAATTGTTGGAAGCTAACTCACTATGCCCCCATTTTGAGACTTCTTCGAGTTTCGTTGTTTGCCCTCAGTTTGGGCACTTTCTTGATTATTGACACGAGTGTTCTTAGGAAGCCAAATTACATATTTTTTCCTTTCCGGGTTCTTGTTTTCCTCCAGTGAGTCATATGCAAAGCACACCATTAATCAATTAACACTTGAGATTAATTCTATGAATTAGGGGATAATATGACGTACGAAATTTTATATCATACATACATAAACTCACGCTTTCTCCCAGAAGGGGTAGGGCAGAGGTGCTACCAGGACACCCACGTTTAGTCTTTTGTGTTGTCCCATGATGTGATAGGGGGTGAGCCTATCGCCATATCGGGCACAATTTCTTGACTCCGGGCTGATAATTAATGAATAGAAAAATCCAATACCACACCACACAAATTTTAAACACCACATAAAAATAAGTTAATCTAACATTTAAACGCCTTAACTCCTCATTGTGAATTAGATACTGATTATATCATACATTTTATTTAATAATACAACAAGTACGTGCTGGTCTATTGGTAATAGACCAGACGCGGCTACCAAGATTTTCACGGTGGTTGCAGGTTCGAACCCCAGGGCACCCCTATGACTTTTTGAAGTCGTATATGAGTTGACAGCCAATTACCACACACGCGCTGAAGTAAAACATTGTAAGGAAATATTAATGAGATTTTCTATGGTATGTGAAGTCTGCCAACCCGAACTAGGCCAGCGTAATGGACTATGACCTACCCCTCTGAATGGAATTGTTTATTGTAGGGGAAAGCAAAAAGAAAAAATAAAGGTTATTAGTCTTCGGGTAATCTAATTAACTAAGGTTTTTCATTGCATAGATCCGGCAAACGGGCGAACAGGTCACCTGATCAGTTAGGTGATTACTGCCGTCCATGATAACCCATAAGACTTAGCATAGATCTGTTGCCGGCCCTTGAAATCGTGAGGGGAGCGGAAAGGAAAAAAGAATGGGAAGTGGAAAGGGGTATTGGGCATCCGGCAATCGATCGTCGACTTTCTTTGAAACAGTGGTATCACCCCGGATGAGCCTGCCTATTCATGCTGAGTCGTGACTGACAACACCTTGGCTCTAGCACATATTATAATTCACTGGCTCCATAATACGTGAAAGGAAAACTATAACTTCAAGTTTGTCTGTAAGAAAATGGTACAGTTCTGGTGAAGATGCTTGGACAAATTTATGTTGTAGTCAATAATTCTATTGCCATGCCATTCAATATAATATTATCACCTGACACCATCTTCTGACAAGTGTGATTATTAAATGATTCATAACTTTCGCCGTCTGTCAAGGTAGAAACTTTAGGTGCAACGGAAACCGTGCATTTCGTATCGCATACAATATGATCATTCATCGACCGGCCTTAACATGACGCGATGTCAAAACGGCATTTGACCGAAAGTTTTTTTATCTGCGGGCCCGCCCCGACTACTGATTTTTAGTACCTTCTCTTACAGCATCTGTGGTTTATCTTATGACGTCCGAACTTCGTCATGACTTCTCATGCGTCATTAGTATCGTGATGGAAAAGATATTTCTACTGAAATATGCATTATCACTGTCAGGATCTAATACCTTGTGGCTGAATATTGGATTTTCCTGTTTCACACTATTTGCGGCGGTGTTCCAACAACATCCAACGGAACTAGACGACCTCTATACGATTGCCCTTCTATTGGGAATTATCGGTTGTCATTTTTTTATCGCACTTCGCGTATATATTTTAAATGAACTGTATTTTATTGAAATAACTTATTAAGTAGGCAAGGTTAAGCCCGTATTTAAAAAAATAAGATAATCCTATTCATTAAGATTATAATATTATTTTTTCACAAAATTATTTTATGGAATGTACTATTTCTTTTGAAAATAAGTCTAAGAATATTCACGAAACAAGTATGTATCAAAATAAATAGTGCACATACTACAGGGAAGTATTATATCGGCATAGATTTTATTTTACATATTTACGTATTAGGCAGTGGGAGTCACAATACATTTTATTAATTATTTTATGAAGAACAGATAAATTATTTATATATATTTTATTAGGTTCCTATATGACGTAAGTGTAATACTTTTTTACTTAGACACGAGTGTTACTTATTAAAATACTCTAAGTAGGTACTAAGTACCGACTGCTTCGGTGGCGTAGTTGTAATATGGTACGAGGTTTTATAAATGATATCCTCATGGATCGGTTATTACAATGCCATCATATAATGGTTCCTTAGATTAACGCGAATGTTACGCATTGAAATAAAAGCATTTTTTACGGATTTTATCGCGAGTCGGTTTAATTGAGTGTGTCCCGTCACCACAAAAGTTGTAAAGTGATCGAAACGTCGGGAAGTTAAAAATGTAAAAAATTAAACATAATCCCGATAAAATCCGTAAAAAATAGTTTTATTTCAAAATGCCATCATATGTTCCATTTAATGTGGGTTGCAACTACAGGAATATCGCTTGTGGACGGAAAAATGGGTAGAGGTCCACCTGTGAAGTCCACCTTATGATAGATGCTTACACTACAAAAAGCTGATATCATCAAACAAGCAAGTGACATCAAAATTGAATCATTAAATAACATTTATTAAAATAATTTAACAATAAATATATTAAAAATTAAATAATTTATTTAATTCAGGATTTCCCAACCTGGAATCCGCGAACCACATAGAGGGATAAAGTAAAAATAAAAAAAACAATCAGTGCTACAAAGCACCTAACGCCACACTACTGTATGGCAAATAAAATATTTACACACATACTTATGTACATACCAATGTGAGTAAAATATACCTAAGTGGGTACATATAGGTAATAAGATTTTTTAATAATGGTTTCTTAGATATACGCGAATGTGTGAATTGATTTAATATTGATTGATTTGATTAAAAACTGTAAAAATTAAATCAAATTCGCGATGAAATCCGTAAGAATTCGTTTTATTTCAAGATTTAAAAAAAATTTATAATTCCATCTTTAGAGGTCCGTAGGATATGGTTACTTTTTGCTAGGAGTCCATAAGAGGTTAGGAAACCCTATTTCAAACGAAATTATTGAAACACATCTGAATCACAAGGGAATACACGATCCCTACTTACGCCTGATCTGAAAATAGTGTATTGTTCAACACCCGAACCGTCTAACGCATTTGTTTCATTGAAATTGATAGGGTTAATAAATTCATTCGCATACGCAACATGCCTCGTACAACGTAAGGCCGAGTTAGCAATGTTAGTCACTAATTACATAAATATTTGTCACCTCTATGTGCCAGTGACTTCACCATACATTGTTCATACGCGTGCCGTTTTCACGAATCAGATAAGGCAAGTTAAACATTTCTTATAAAATTTGAATTTCCTTGTTACGTATGGTGTGATATCAATAAATCTTTTTTATCTCGCTTATTTTTGTATACTTATGACTCGCGTCTTTATAGAAATGGAGTCGAGCATCGACCGCGTCTCGTCTTTTACTACGAATGGAGCACAAATTTTAGTAGTATTTCTACAGGATAATCAAATTTAAGAACAGTTCTTTTAGCCCACTTGTTGTCTCTTTGCTAAAACATTAGGGTTCTTTATGGGCCTTATTAATAAACTCGGATGAGCGAAGGATTAACATTAGAATTGTCTCGATTATTTTGACTACTAATTTGACTATAATATTGAATAATATAACTACAATACGATGTTTGTCTAGCCCTCTATGCAATTCCGTGTTTATTAATAAAGTCGTGAATACCTCGCTTTTTAAAATAATCGAGTCAATTCGAAAGCCTTGGGCTAAAGCCCTATAAGCATAAGACCAAAAAGCAAGCCTAAAAGTATGTCAAATGGTAACAAGTGAGCATCTACGTCCAGCTAATTGACAGCCTCCGTGGCGCAGTCGCCGGCTGTGAAACGAGAGGCCGTGGGTTCGATCCCCGCATCGAAACAAATGTTTGTTTGATCCACAGGTATTTGTTTCGGGTCTGAGTATTTATGAGACCGAAAAGTCTCTCGTAGTTTCTGATACCCACGACACAAGATTCGATCTCATTGTGGGATCAGGATTATGGTTGTGACTGTTGCGTCTATCTGATTTTCTTTTTAATACTCTATCTAGAAGGCCATGTAATCACCATCAGATGTAGTGTAGAATGTTGCTCAGGATTGTTGAGTATGAGCCTCTTTGAAATCATTTCCACGGCGACTTTTCTCACTTCGTATGTCATCGATAGTGGATATGTCGATTTTATGCAAATAAAAATGTATTGTGTAGTATATTTTGTTATTATCGAATAAATTTGAATTAATTTAAACATCGGAGACTAGCTTATAAACAAATATTATACTCGAAAACATAACATTTTCATATAAATAAAAATGTATGTATTATTTTCCAAATATAAGTACATATTTTTTAGGTATGAAATTATAATATAATGCAATATTAAAGACTGTTAAACAATTTTTAATATTATTTTCCCTCTAATGAGGAAAAAAATATCTTATTAATGTCTTCGTTGTAAATTTAGTTTTAACGCGTGTATGAAGTTTTAAGAAACATTTTGACAAAAATGCCTTTGTTAAGTTATAGAATTGTGATAAACATAGTGTTGCTCGCTTTTCGCAAAACTTTACTATCGTCAATTATAATTAATGACCTATGTCGAAATAGACGTGATTTTTCGATCAAAAACTAGAACATATAAAAATACAGCGGAAAATCGTGATAATTCTGTCTATCCGTAGAGATAGCATACAATGTCAGATAACTTCAGTATTTGTTTCTTAGGTGTATGAAATTTACATTTTCGCATTAGAAAAGTATAGAGAACTAATGCCTTATCCTTCCCAATCAAATAGACGCCAACAGTTCTTACTGTATGCAGCCTGGTAAACAAATTGCCACCACCTTTGATTAACGTCTCATAAATATTAAAATTATATTCGAGACAAATTTCTTCTATATTATATCCTATATACATGAACCCACGTACAATATATACACTTCAAACAAGCCAAAATACACGATATCATGTGTCAATAAAACATACATTACAAATGATGCACACAAATAGGTAGCGTTGACCAAAAATCTCGGGTTTCGAACAACAAAACAACTGATTCGCGGTGGTCCATTCACGAATCGAGATGAATGAATGACTCATCTCGTTTCATCTGACTCAGTGCTTTACAAACATTGTGCCCGAAATTTGTAAAGCATGAGGTATATGTCGCTAACAATAGGTTATCCTAGAAGTATAAAATTAGGCTAATTTAATTCAGAGAAGAAACACTAATAAACCTATGACTCTTTAAAGTATAAACTTACAAATATGCGTAAACTGCATATCGCGCTTGTGTGTTGTCAAAAGGGTAGTCAGAGGTGTCACTGGTCCACGAATCTTTTCTATTGCAAAATACCTATATATTAGAGTGTGAGTTTATTATCGCGCCGTACCGTGCATAAATTCCAGTTTCAATCAACTTTTATAACATTTTTCAATATCAAAACTCGCATAGTCCATAGCCTGACCTGGGTATCGAATCCAGGATTTCGCAGCTTATAACCTATACACATTGTCACTAGACCAGTGAGGCCGTTTTGTAATGTTTTTTCATAAGTTATTGCTCTTGTCCCTGATTGAACTGGATCTATCCAGAATACACCCAAAAGGTTTACTTTTATAAGTCAGGGTGGGTAACGCCACTCTCAGAAATAATACGGGGAACCAATATCATCACGTTTTGTAAGAAAACTGCCGTATTTTTATTCCGCAAAGAAATTAATCAGCAAAAATATGTAGCGGAGTTGGCAACACATTTGAAAGTTAGGCTTTTTAATCTTTTTATACTTCAGAGGCAGACATAGAGGCCAAGATGCAGGTGGCCAGAATAGTCTTATTCTGGCCACCTGCATCTAGGCCTGACCGGCATCATGACCAATCTTTCCAATGGGTGTCTACCCATTGGAAAGATTGGTCATATAAAGCCCTTGACCGAGATGTATGGAAGATGGGAAGAGAGCCTTTGCCCTGCAGTGGGACGTTACAGGCCCATAATAAAATTATTCTTCAATTATAGGAAACCACTGCTGAACATAGGCGTCCTTCAAAGATTTTCACAGCCACCTATTACAATTGGAAGCGACTACATACAGCGACTTCCTGTGGCCTTTATTACGCCGTTTCTCTACCTGGTGGACAGCCGACGCTTCGCTTTTCAGTATGTGGCTGATACAAGTTCTCCGCGTACGCAATGCTACTTCAACTGGCTGTTATTTATCGAACCCGGTACACCGGTTACAACCCGGTATAGAAGTGCAAACAAACCGCATTTTGGGTTCAGCCCACGTATCTCTGGTTTCATATCGGCAGACATTGTCTCTGTGTGGTAAATAGTCTGTTAGATCTGCACTGTAGGTAGGTACCAGATACCATTATAGATCTACTAGTTAGAAATACAATATCACAATTCCAATCCAATCCAATCCATCAGCTAAAGGAAGTCCACTGCTGAACATAGGCCTCTCGCAATGATTTCCACAGTGACCTGTTGGAGACAGCCTGCATCCAGCGACGTCCGACGACGTGATATTACAACTACTTGTAGATTTTGACCAAATATTTGTATGGTTTCTTAACTCTTAGCTTAACATGACCGCAGATTTTTTGTATCGCAACGGCTATAAATATATTGTATTTTACGTTTAATTAAACTAACTTGTTGTGGTTAATTGTCTGCGCCTTTTACAGGTTTCGGAATTCCCGTTCCTAATTTTCCTAATTAAAACCTAGTATATTTATATCTGTTCAGATATATATTTCAATTAATAAAGCAATATTTAGCAATGGGTTTCCTGTGCTTTAAAACTGCCGTGCGATCCGGGTGGTAGAGAAATGAAAAAAGTGACTCAATCTAAATAATGTGTAACATTTTAAAGATTCAAAAAAATGTTTTCATTTCATTTCAATAATAATATATAAACGGTACAGATTTTTATTTAGTACATATAGCCCAGTTGCCCTACCAGGGAAGGCCTTTGACGAATTTATTCTCCAAAAAAAAACCGTATGCAATTTGATATAAATACTTAATCTATCAGTCATGCTCCGTTCGGGTGCAATCATCACAGCCTTATCCTCATGCACAAAGACCAGGTCTTAAATAAATCACAAAGTACCCCCTACCCTAAATGTCATTACGTTATATTACCTAAGAAAGTGTAATTGACAGAACTTTTACCGCATGTAAGTAGCTATCCCTTGGGAACGGTACTTTTTTTCTGGATGAAAATTACGCTATGACATTTTCGTTTCTCGTGAATACTTGTATGCAAAATCCCACGATGATCGGTTAGGTAGCTTAGGCATTGGTAATATAACATAATATTGGTTAGGTTTACCATTTAGTCATTTTCAAAGTATTCGTGTATTGAATAAAATATATTAATAAAATAATATTATATCACACGGAAATTCCTTTTATTTAAATACATTAAGAGGCGAATGATATTTGCGGTGTCACTGGGCATTAACTAACACAGTGATGTCATATTGATTACACTTAAAAATTATACGTAATAATTATGATGTTTTACCTCCGGTGCGATATGAGTCTTAGAACAGCTGATTAAATGCTTTATCGGTTTTTCCGTACATCATACTTACGTACCCACTCATTTGTACAAAACGTATGACTAACCAGAAGCCTAAAAAGTACTCATCTTCTATTTGGCCTTATTCGATTATTTATTTTGGGGGCAAAAAACAGTTGTATGTGACAGTTAAATAGTTTTGAACAATAAAGTATATAAACATACAACACACATGTTGTCAATAGATTAACAAAAATAATAATGAAATAACCTATTAAGGGAAATCAAACAAGTAGCGTAAGTTCACGCTAACAGTAAATTATTAATTGTCGAATTAAAAAAATGTTGGCTTGATAATGAAAATATGTATTATTTGACAACCTCGGTGGCTCATTTCGTTACATCGGCTGTGGATCCCCTCGTCACACAAATGTTTGTGTAAACCACAAATATTTGCCTCAAATTATGTGATAATAAGTTATAGATTTTGATACCCATGGCATAAGATTTGTATCTTATTTTGCGATCAGAAATATGTATTTACCAATTGGGTGAATTTTTTATTTATTCCTTGCTTGATCTGGGGGCAAATTGATCATATAAATTCCAAATGGCTGCTGTCATGTTTGATGTGAACCTTTGCGTGAAAAGTCGAAAAGTAAGTTTAATTTCTTTTCAAGTTTTTAGGTATAATATGAACCGAACAACGTTTTAATATTCTGTACTATAAGGTGACTCTAATAAATGGAAAATGCAAAACCAAACAAAATTGAATATCCACAAGCGTAGAAAACCATCACTCATGGTCGACATAATTATACCGGCCTTCTCGAAGCTAGTTACAGAGAGATATTCTTTATTCAAAAGATTACATTACATTTTATCACTGCGCGCGTGCCGTTCACTACTTAGCGCCAGCTGAAATTATATTAGCATTCATTAGATTATTTGAAAATAGAATACGAATGATAAGCATAATAGAATTTTTTTTTTGTAAATATAAATAAATAATAAATGTATTTATTTATCAAATGCTCCAACTGAGTTATAAACACAAAGTAAATAAAAATCGGTGGTCGCGGGTTCAAATCCTAGGGCACACCTCTGATTTTTCGGAGTTATGTGTGTATTGATAGTCAATCACCACGCACTTTAACTGTGAAGGAAAACATCGTGACGAAACCCGCATACCAACAGGATTAAAAAAAAAAAAAAAATCTACCGTATGTAAGTCCGCTAACCCGCACTAGGCTGGATGAATAGTAGTTGGCTGGCTGGATAGTGATGGACTATATGGCCTAACCACTCTCAATCGATTCTCTCGATTGTAGAGTAGGCCCGTGCCCAGCGGTGGAACGTATATGGGCTGATAAAAAAAAATAGGTCGTCTTTTTGAGGTGTGACGTCTCATCAACAAATCCCTGCTTTATTTTTCGGGATAGTGAGTATCCAGACCCAAGCCTACATACAAAAAACAGACAAGGAAAAATAATAATGACGTCTGAAATGGTATCATTTACACTGAAATCATAACAAAAAAAACGTCGATAAAATTCACATACGCCGTACTCCAATAATTCACGTCACACATTACGTTGCACTCCGGATGCGATAAGTCAGTTCAGATTCTGTAAATGGGAAAACCCGCTAGTACGAGTAGTTTCATTGAAACACAGTACAATTTCACGGTACACATGCCATGACTGTTACTTACAGATGGTATATTGATAAGTGAGTCAAATTTTGTAGTGGCCTGATTTTCTTAGGATATGAGTAATCAGATAGGCTTGAGTTGTACACTCGGTCATATTTTGTTAGGATTGACTAGCGTGATAGTATATATATATATATATCTATATCTGTATCTACATCAGCCCATATACGTCTTCTCTCTACAATCAAGAGTACGTTTGAGAAGGCTTAGGCCATATAGTCCACCACGCTGTCCTAGTCCGGGTTGGTGGACTTTACATACCGTGGAAATTCTTTAAAATCGCTACGGTATTCAGGTTTCCACACTAATTTTTTCCTTCACCCTTATAGTGCGTGGTGACTGGTGATTGACTATCAATACACACATAACACCGAAAAGTCAGAGGTGTGCTCTGGGATTTGAACCCGCGACCACTGTGAACATGTTAGTTGTCGCATCTGATCCGTTACCAACAGGCCAGCACGCCGTCGAAGGATAATAATCTTCCCCCGGTTCATCGCCTGTTAGGATTGCACTGCACCTTTTGTCAGGTAGTAGTCACTTTATGTATGTAAATACAGAATGGGAGCAGAAAAAGAACAACATCGAATTACTATGTTTAAGAACCGACTTTACTAAGCCTTTACTACTATGTATGTATAATCTCCTGGAAAAACGATGTGAAGTGAGTGAAATAATGTTTATTATATTTACTAAAACCACCATTCACTTTAGATGATTTATTACTGTTTTACGTTAACTTTTTAATTTTACAAATTGGCGGGAAAGTGTCATAGAGCACGGATGACCAGACACATGAAATTTACATTTTTTAAATTTTGTTGCTCATCATTTTCCATTATATGAAAAATTTACTTACTTCTTTTACATACAAAAGTTCACGCATCGTTAATAAGGAGGTAGGTAGGTCCCACAGAACGGTTGAATATGGTAAGTGCCAACCACAGTGCAACTACCAGTTCGCTTCCATATAAGGATGTATATTTTAATGTTTTGAATATGCGAAAATGTCTATTAATAACTTTATACTAACAAAATTCCTGTTATATACTTACGTAGCAACTTGGGCAACGTAAGAACCAAGTTTAAGTTTATTTGTAAAACTTATGCATCGTGCATGCGAAACCGCGTCACATGACGTCATCAAAGGAAAATCGATACGCATATTACTAGTATAAGTTTTACTAAGTACAGATGATTCCATACACTCAGAAAGAGTTTTTCAGAAATAGGGAATCTCCGAGTGATTTTCAATGACTAAGCATATGTTAAAGCAATTTGTTAAAGTTTCCAATCTTAAAAGTGTTTTTTTCCGATTGGATACAAGTTGAGCCCAAACAGCGACATACTTTTATCGCCCGCTGTGAAATATTATAAAACTTAATGTACGGTGGTAGGCTCCCTATCCCATTGTGGGACGGAACACACAAGGGGAAACGTGGGTGTCCTAGTTGCACCTCTATCTACCCTTTCTGGGATATAGGCGTGATATTTATGTATGTATTTGCGATGGTCGCTATCCGGACGGATGCGAATATCCTGCTACCGGCAAAAAATATTCTATGCATTATAAAGGATCAATAAAGCCGAAAATGTGTAATAAGCTTTTTGTAACGTAACTTTTATGATTTAATAGTGCTGGCGTAACGTCTTGCAACGCAAAATAAAAAATAAATTATATTCAAAATCAAATTTAATCATTAAAAAAATACGTCTAAAAGCTTATTGTAAATTACCATAATAATACAACGTGATAACCTTTGTTACTTAGGTAACGAAACGTAATGTAAGGAAAATTAATATTATATTATAGACGACTAAATAGGAATAATTCCATATATTTATCAGGAGGAGTAGATAAAACAGGTTTTATAATGACTAAGCTGGTAAATTCACAAAATTTTGTAAAAAATTAAAATCGAGAAAATATTGTTTAATAGTTAGCTGACTTAGAACGAATATACAGAAAACCATATAAGATCTATTATTTTATATTTTCATTCGCTTAATTTAATAATTTTATATTTTTAATAAAATACTGAAAGGTCTATAAAAGTTTAGTTTGATAATTTATGAATCATTATAAAATTGTTAAAACTTATCTAAAAGTTTCTATCCTCTTGGAAAACATAGATTAATTATATATTATTACATTAAACGAATTCCACTTTAAACGGTTCCAAAAAGCTACTTGCACATAACATAATGAACCACTAAACTTAAAAAAAATACCTAGTCCTGAAGTTCGTGTTGAACTTTGTCCAACAAACTTTATTACCGTGACGTCATCGAAAGAAAATTAATAATTTACCCGTAAAATATTATTACTCAGCAGGAATTATTCCAGAAAATGAGAATATTTAAAAAGTTTACAATGACTAAGGCAATAAATATTAATTTCCATTCGGAAACATGGGAAAAATGCAAATCCGAATACTTAATTGTTACCGCAAACACTAAATACTTCGTGTAAATTTCCTTTTGAAAAAAAAAAACTACTGAAAGATTTACAGATACGAATTCTCACAATAATGAACTTTAAAATACGTCAGCGGTAAACCCGCGTACATACAGGCTACAACGCCATAATTATAGAACAATATGTCAGGGGAGATAAGACTTAAATTCACGTTAATTTTAATACAACGTTTTTTCCTACTACTAGTGAAATGTCTGTGGAACGAAGGCTAGTTTCCGAAGAACACTTAATGTGAGAGAAACGTGCATGCATTCAATGCATGCTTATGTCCATGTGATCGTTTCAAAATAAAAGCCTTATGTCATGGGTAGAAACCGTAATATGAAAAAAAAAAACGATGAAATTAGTTGCACACTTACAGCACGTGCAGTGAGTGTGATAAGTATAAAATTCTTCAACATTATCTAAACTAATATTATAAAAATGATAGATTTGTTTGTTTGCTCTGAAACTGCTGGGCCGATTTGAAAAATACTTTCACCTTTATAATCCTACATTATTACCTGTGAACATTGGATGAAAAAATATCTGCACCCAGGCGAAGCTGGAACGGGTTAAATATAGGGATATTTTTAAAGTCAGAATTTTTTAATAATTGTATTAATAATAAATGTTTAGTACTGGGTTGATCTAGGCTAGGTTTTCAAGTTCGTGTTATATTTTGATTCGAAATATATGATTTGTGTTTGACGGAATAAGCGCCTGAAAACTTTGATATCATTCCACCCCGTGACCACGAAAACTATAAAGTAATCGAAACGTCGGGAAATAAAAAAAAAACGTAATAATTAAATCAAATTCGCGATAAAATGCCCAAGAATTCGTTTTATCTCAATGTACTACAAATAAAGTTAGGTATAATACAAAATAATATACAATAGTACCGTAGTCCGTAACCAAAGTGGAATGTCTATTAACATAACAAAATAAACAAATAAAAATTAAAATAAAAGATAACATTTACATAATGAAAATGATGTAGTCATTATTTTACGCCCGATTGACCTCATTCATGTGTCAAGGACATTGTACTGATAAACTTATCAGTTAAACGGCAGAGCTGTAGGCATAACAGCAATTATTGTGATTACTTCATATCACATAAATTATTTCATTTTTTCCTGTTAGCTTTATACGTAAATGCAGTGGATCCAGAAAATAAAACATGATAGCTTGAGAACAAAATTATGAAAAGTCTTTGCCGAGGGCGAAATAATGTTTTGAAAAAGAAGAAGGAAGAAATTTCGTCATGCAAATCTTATGAATACCGAACTTTATAGCTGTTTCCAAATGCTGCTGAAAACATGCCCTTGTAGAAACCAGAGAAAATGCGTTAAACAATGAATAGAGACAACATGAAATCATCTTCAGTCAATCAATTATATAAAAAGAAAGTGCTTCAGTGGGGTAATTGTACCACGGTACGATTACAACGCTGAGGTCACCGGTTCGAATTCCGGGTTGGGAAAAGTGGATTTGAATTTTTCTATTCATTATCAGCCCGTCAGGAATTCGTGCCCGATATGGCGATAGGCTTTCTCGCCCTCTATCACATGATGGGACGGAACACACAAAGCAAAACGTGGGTGTCCTGGTAGCACCTCTGCCTACCCCTCTGGGAAAAACTCATATAATCCTACAAACATAAACATCACGTCTTTTTCATATAAATCTAAACTAAATTATTCAAATTTTATTCTCTTATTAAGATATTAATGTAGTTTCAGTTCATTGACCCACGATATCAAAACCACAACGTATTAATTGTACCAAAGATAAATGACACACGGAATGGAAATGTATCGGAGACTTCTTGCCTTCCGTGCCGGATGTCCCGTGGCCTTAAAAAGAAGCCAATAGAATCATTAAGTATTTTTCTGCAAAATACTCCACTTGCAGGGATATTAACATGTACTATTCCATTACTAGCAATGCATATAATCATAAATTATTCTAGTTCTGATTCATCAATTTCACGACAGTAAATTTTCCCTATACCGTTCATTAGTTGCCTTGAGGTGACTCTGAGTCATTACACTTGTAAATAAATAGGAGCGTATTGTTTTCAATCTATTGTTAAATGTAAAAAATTTACACTAGTATGGTATGGCGTAAGTGCGTGGTGGCCTGTTGGTAACAGACCAGAGGCGACTGCCAACATGTTCACGGTGGTCGCGGGTTCAAATCCTAGGGCACACCTCTGACTTTACGGAGTCATGTGTGTATTGATAGCTAATCACTACGCACTATAACGATGAAGAAAAAAATCGTGAGGAAACTTGCATACCGTAGCGATTTTCAAGAATTTCCACGGTATATGTGGTGGACTATATGGCCTAACCCCTCTCAATCGTACTCTCGATTGTAGAGGAGGCCTGTGCCCTGCAGTGGGATGTGTATGGGCTGATACAGATACAGAATGGTATGGTAATACCTTAATAATGATGAATGGCTGGTAGAGAATGCGTTTGTCATTAAGCCAGCCTATACAAGGGAGTATAAGAAAATAAATTCAAAAAGAAAATACATTCTTTGGAAAATGATAACTTTCTAATGGAAAAATCTCTAAAAGAGTACATTTTGTTATCTGGGAATCTAATTCAGGATCGCGCAATGCGAAATAATAATAATAAATAATGTCTCATATCTTTTGGGAAAATACAGTCCTTGGAAAATGATATATTTCTAATAGAAAAACTCATAAAAAGTGCATTTCATTATCTGGGAATCGAATTCAGGATCTCGCAATGCATGACCTATCTACTCAGGTACTTGTATCAGTTCCACTGCAGGGCACGGGCTTCCTCTACAATTGAGAGTACGATTAAGAGGGGTTAGGCCAGACTATTAAGGCAGTTTTAAGGTATATTATAAATAGCAAGATTTGCTGATCAATAAAAACCAATGCGGAAAATAATACGTATATACGTCACAACTTTCACACAACTATTTTAAGAGCATAGTAAGTCCCCTATTACCCAAGGTCCCAAAGGTCATTAATCGAAAGGTTGAGGTCAAATCGGGGTTTTACACAAATTCCACAATTGAAACAATTATATTGTTGTATAAACAGATCCTTTCACTATCGGCGACTTTGCATTGTTTTGTAATATTATATTTGACTCAGTGAGTGTTTTCGGAATTTCCTCACAACTTACCGCGCGTTTATTTCGTTTTGTTTATTTACACAGGAAATAATTAGTATGAATAATGGCAAGTCATTCATTTGCGGTTTTATATAAATAACATAATAATACATAATTACACACAAATTACATAATAACATGTTACACATTCACTTATTATAACATTATTCTTGTATCATAACAGTATAAACAAAGTCACTTCCCGCGATCTGTCTGTCCCTATGTATGCTTAGATCTTTAAAACTACGCAACGGATTTTGATGCGGTTTTTATAATAGATAGAGTGATTTAAGAGGCAGGTTTATAAGTATAATGGATATACAGGGTGTCCCAGTTTGTACGAAAACATGTATCTTGTGTGGAGTGGAATCATAAAACATCTGCATCTAAAGCTGGGACGGACCCCTAGTTTAGTAATCAATGTGATTGTACTGTATACACCATAGTGTTATGATGATTTTATTTGCCAAATATAAAATTGTTCATTCCTCCTCTCTTTGCTACACTAAGAATTGTTAGTAGAAATTATATGATATAATAGAATAATCATAACACATAGTTTATGCTATCAATTCTTTCTATGGGGGATCCTTAGAGGATCCTTCACCATAAGCCCTTCTTCCGAATCTCTGAAGGTCCTAGTCATTACCCTGGTAATAATTCTTGTGTTGCTGAACCATTAGTATGAAAAGGAGACGGAGCCGATGTTACTATGCATAGTCTACGAAGATAACCGGGCGTAGAACTAACTGTATTCTGTTTAGGATATTTATATCTTTGAAAACTTATCATGCAAAGATGTCTTTAAATAAACCGTTTACCTTTATGGTTAAAATTTTATAATAAATGTATTCTAAATTTACCTTCTTATATCCTTAATATTTGGTAGCTTCTCTTGTTCTCGGATCGCACCAGATTAGCACTGGTTTAGATTTGACCTGCAAACAAAAGAAAATATGATTTAAATTTTATTTTTTAAATGTGAGTTGCTTTTATTCGATGAGGTAAGAGGATATGAAATAAATACTATAGAAAGCGTACGATATTAATCTGCAATATCGGATATTTGAAATGTTTAATAATAAGAGATAATTAATAGTAAAAATAAAAAGTAAAGCTTGTAGGAAATGGCTGAAAACAGGTTATTTTTAATAGGTCACCGCGGAAGTCCTTGGGAAGGCTATGTTAAGCAGTGAAGTTCACGTGATAAAAAAAATAAATAAATTGAAAGTATTTATAATGTTACTACGTTAGAAACTAAAAAAAGTAGAAAAATCTTTCATCAACCAATTTCCTTTTCACAAAATCGATTGTAAATTCATTCTCTCTCTCTCTCTCTACTCTCTCTTTCTCTCCCTCTCTATTCAGCCTCCCCCAAAGGATCTCTAGATGAATACATTCAGTACATTTTAAATGCATAGAAAATTGGTTGCTAAGGAAGTACAGATTGCTTCGCCGGAAATCGAACCGTTCTATTTTTGTACTCAAGGCACACTTTATCTTCCAGTTAAGGGAATTGCGCGAACCGATAGGACAGATGCGACAAAAATAAACTGGCGTTCTATATTACATTTAGTTCAGACGATTTGAAATGAAAGCTTTTTTATAATAAATAAATCCAACAGTCAATAACTATAAAACAACAATACAAAAATATTTCCAATTTAACGATTTATTTAACATTATTATTGATTTTGTTGCGGGTTAAAGACAATTTAGACATTCCCGGAGACTCGCTGAGCTTCAATGCTCGGTGTTATTAAAATGCGTGCCAGTCTCCAGTCATTAATTTTTCTAATAATAAATTTTGTGTCGTGTAAACTATCAGATTGTCTTTGGTCTCACAACATCTAGATTTGGAACAAATATTTGCGAGTAACACAAATATTTGTCTCGATACGAGGATCGCACTAATAGGTCTCTTGTTTCTCAGTCGGCATGTTAACCAAATATGGTGCGGAAGCTTTCGGTTCGATGCTCGATACAGAACCGATCTGTAAATGTATCTGGTCTCAGTCAATTTTTTCGATGGGTTCCTTAACTTCTTCTTCTAGATTAATTTATATGGCGACATACTTGTCTAAAAGAATATGACATGTGTTGAAAATCTAGATATAGGATTTTAATCTTTATTGTAAAAAATTAAAATAATCTCTTATATCGGGGAACACCTCGTTAGTACTTTGGGCAGCTGAATGGCAGGGGCGTGCGCTCCTTATAGGCAGAAATGCAGTGCTTTACTTGCCATTCACAGATATTTTAATAAAACTTTCGTATGTTTTAGATGACTATAATTAATAGTAAATAAATGAATAAACAAAATATAATAACTTAAAAACGCCTAATATTTTATTAATAGCAATTATTTGCAAGCGCAAACAAAAAATAATGTGCCTAATCAACCAACTCCTGCCGTCGCGTCCCGCAGGAGATTTGTTCGCGTGTGCGTAGTAATTTTAGTGTCCGTGCACAGTGCGTAAACGCACACACCCATGAATCCGAAAGCCGCGACTCCAGCGGCAGGCTACGGGTGTTCGGCAGTTGTCGGGAGTAATCGGAAATGTTCGGGTCCTATAATCCGAGTAAAAATAATAGACGGAAATCTAATGAATCACGTATGCGCATTATGCATTTTTGTTTAGTAAGGTTTTATTTGTTTAAATAGCAGAAATGTTTTGTGTTTCGCGGGGGCCATTTTGCCTTTTTTCATGTGATAAGCATTGTTTACTATTTTGTTTGCGCCAGTATATTTATAGTTTTCTTAAAAGATTTTTCATTTTAACATTTGAAAGTGTGTACATTTAACAGTTTATTACTGAGTTTTTATAATAATTGTAGTAATTTGCTTTTACTAGTGCGTTTGTTGATTTTTTTTAAATGTTATTTGATTGTGAGGTTTGTGTTGAAAATGTGTGTTTATTAATTGTGTGTTAATTTAAAATAACAAGTTCTCACAATTGTCATTCAGTGAAAAGATTCAAATTGTGTCTAAAGGTTGGTGTGTACCCGAGTTACAACAATTAAACTAGCAAAAAGGGAATGTAACTCGAAAGTTTCATGTTAAAAGTTATGAAACGTATAACTGGCTGTATGGTTGTGTACACACGATTATATTATATATTGTTTTCCTTGCATATTGTTTAGTAATTCTAGTACAGTGTAATTTCTAGTAATTTTACTTATTACAATTTCTTCTGCCGCGACGATCGATCGCTGTTTTGTCTGCGTTGCCGTAGAAAATGTACATGAATAGTAGTACATCTAAGACTTGTTCTGTTGGCATGGTTTCCGACTTAAGAGATCTGTCGCGTGGCTGTGGCTATGCTAAACATATAAAAGAAAAAGATTGTGTGACCGAGTACTCCGCCGCATACCCAGTGTCATAATCCTGTGCACGCCGCTGCTGAATGGCTAAAGTTTTGAGGCAGGTTAGAATCAGTATACGTCATTGCGTAATTCATTCAAATGAAAGCCTACGAGTGTACACCCGGTCGCATCTTGTATTGATTACAGCATTAAGAGTCCGATGCCACCAAGACAGTATCGGAATGGTGGTCGCATAGAAATTTTCCTGTAACCAGTATCGGTTCATTTGTACATCATATAAGTAGAAGACCTACTACCGCCGTTCCCACGCTTTACGCTTTCTTTGCTCAAAGTCAAGCAACGCATTTTTAGTTTTTCCAGATCTTATAAATGCCCATGGGTGGGGCTCGCAAATGGGTTGTGGTGACAGTTGGTGACGCTGTTGTACCCTTTCGACCTCCCTCTGGGTACCAAGTAAAAGCTTAATAGCTTTCTTCTCGTTAAAAAACTGACGGGCTACTTGCTGTAGCTTTAATTGCACCACAAAAATCTAATTAAATAATCACCCTAACCGCAATCTTAACAAACAGGACTTTAATTCACCGACGTTCCCTAAAAAATACAAGCCACAAACAACATTACAAATAAAAATAAAATTATGTAACATAACCGCATAATCGGACTATTATAATACGTTCCGTTTACCGCACGCGCTGACCTTGGCGGCATGTCATGCGACGTCACTGTACGTCACGCTGACGTCATCGCCCGCGAAACGTGGACTCGCGACGTCGCCGCTGTGCGGGTTTTACGAGTGATTCTGTTCTGATCACGACTGTTTCATCACGATACTCAGAAGCCATGGTCAACGGGATCTTTCTGTTAACGCTAACCTATGTTTGACTCACATAAATATTCCCACTTATGGTGACATGGAATATTTATAGAGACCCCATGGAGCCAATGTTTCCTACTACCCTTTCAGTCTTTAATATTTTTAAGAGTTACTTTTAATCTATCGGAATCGGCAAACTTCTTATTATTTTTAATTGTAAATTATTTTTAATTGTAAATTTTTAATTGTTGAAGGAACTTTCTTTTAAGCACAAATTTGATTTAAAAAATATATATTCTGAAACATATCCCACACTATGGTTCCTAATATTTTATCACGATAAAATAAAACACACAACAATCAAAATAATAAAATAATCAGAAGCAGTTCATTGATTATTAATAAAAGAGTATAAAAACTATAATGACGTCAATGTAAATAAATGCTAAACGCTCAGTAATGCGCAATCAATAATAACAGTGTAGCGACATCTATTTTGAAAATGAGTAAACTAAAGAAAAACTGTACTCTATTAATACCTACGTAAAACATTGTTTATCCCATAAGAATACATTAGGTACGTAATAAATTACAATGAATATCGCCATTATGTATAATAACAAAAAATATTTACGTAAAATAAATGTAGCGACTGGGCCGGGAAACTGTTAAAATTAACAATGTATCATTTGAGCCATTGACAAATTGTAAAATAAAATATGGTATATAAAGTCTGCCAATTCGCACTGGGCCAGCGTGGTGAACTATATGGCCTAACCCCTGTTAAATATACTCTCGATTGTAGAGGAGGCTCGTGCCCTGCAGTGGGACGTATGTATATCAGCTGATATAAAATAAATAAATAATACAATTAATAAAATAACAAAGTAAAATAAACTTATATTAAATTTCCTAGTTACCTAATCTTAAATTATTTCATTATAAAATATTAATATAATAATAGAGTAAAGCAATGCACTAGCGTAGACATATCCTACCAGCGCCATCTATCGGCAAGTAGCAGAACTATATAAAGTCTAGACGCAGTTATTCCGTTTCGCGATAGAGGTCTACTACTGCACATTCAAATTATGATTCAGACTGAACAATTATTATGCTTACTAGTAGCTCCATCTGTTGCGTTAGTCTCGTAATGCGCGCGATCTGTCAACCATGAAGCCCTGAATTCTGTCGATCACACAAATATTTATCTCCGTGCGGGGATCGAACCCACGGCCTACCGTTTCAGAGCCGGTGGCCAACCAACGGCGCAACGGAGGCTGTCAAACATTATTTATGACTTTGTTACAGCAATATAAAAAATACTTTAATTTCATATTATGATGTATGGATTATGAATAAAAATATATTAACGAAACAAATAAACAAGGCGAGTTTAGATAGAAGATTCGGTAGGGGTAGACCTCACTAAAACTACATCTGCCACATCAGTGACCCTGAAAAAGGGTAAGTCATAAGTGCCTTGAACCAACGAGAATGCATGAAAACGTTAATGAATTCAGATGAAGCGTAATTAATGATCGTCAGGATCGAGCAAAGCGGCGATCTAAAGTCTCTGCCTACCCCTTTTAAATATTGGTGTGACGATAATGTATCTAATATTTTAATTTAATTATACATCACAGCTAATCACTTCGCAACACAGTAACCACAAAATATGAGGCAAACCACAAACTTTAAGGAAAGAATATTAATTTAGCTTAACCTTTACCACATCCGATAATGTTATCTAAGCGGGCATTCCCGTTTTCAATTTATCAATAGGGATATCAATTTGATCGCCTCTGTGTCAATGTGCAAAAAGTTATACAAGCGATTGTGATTTAGCGTCGCTCTAAGACATTGCTATTTTTTATATGACAAAACAAATATTTGACATCCTTTGTGGCGCAGTTGGTTGAGCGCCGGCTATGAAAAATCTGACCTTAGATTCGAACCTCGAGTTACCTTAGTAAATGGATTAACTTATATCAAGTGCCTGAACTCCACTGAGTTCACGCACTGGACACTTCCAGTAGCCTATTTCGGGGCGAACCGGCATGACAAGACGAAGACAAGTCCAAGACATAAAACAAATAATCGAATGATTCGTACGTAGTTTATTATCGCTCACGACGTAATTATTTATTTATTTTCAGCCGCTAATACCCTACTCCTCGCCCCATTCCTCCTTCCTAATTTTGCGGTTCTACGTTTTTTTTCACTCCCTATAATAGAAAAAAAACTATAAGTTAAAAAAAACATGCTATCTGAGTTCTCTTCGCTAGAATCATCAAATGCCCGTGCAGTCCGCTAATCTACACGAAACCAGTGTGGTAGATTAAAATCATATTCCCGAAAGGATTGACGTCAGACAGGCGGTCGGTTTAATAAAAAAAATGTAAACCAAATCATTATTGGGTCCCATGCAAGTGGGAATCAGGTCATGCATAAGAAGATTATTATAATTGATCATGGCTTATTATTACTAAAGAATGAGATCAATTGAGAATGATAATATATTGAAACCATAAGAAAATAAAAATAAGTACCTGATAAAATTTCCTTAAGAGAATTTTTGTGTTACTTCTTTATATGTATATTTGTGTGTATACGAAGTATCTATAATTATTTTTTTAAATTTTAAAACACTTAATAAATATTTTTTTATCAGACAAGTTATTGGTATACTATACACTGCCCTCCCTTTTATCCTTCTCTTATGTCCATCCCAAGGTAGTCGGTAAGAGATTGCTTCGAGCGATACGATCGCCTTTTTTCTATTATCTAATATACCAAATAGCATTTTAATGTACAATAAAGGATATAAATAAGATTGATTACTGATCACCATGTTAATCAGATTCCCGTTCCAAGAACGATGAAGTCGAGTGAATACTTAAAAAAGCAAGTACCTATTACTTTAAAAATACATCGTATAGTGACCTCACACTCGCAGGTCCGGTAGGCTTGAAATAAATTGCAAAATAAAATAAAAATCTTAATATTATTTATGTATCAATGACGACATCGGCGAAGGCATCATGTTATTGAGTTTTCATAAATAGTAACTTTTAAGTTTTATATTAGCTAAGGTATGTCATATTAAGTCCTGCTCTAGGGCACAGAACTCCTTTGAGAATGAAAGGTACCTTTAGAGTACCACCCTGGCTTAGCGCGGTTTATCTAATCGGGTCTCAAACGTGGGAGTGAACGGTTGACTGATTTATTGCGCAAAGTAATCTACCCTTCCCTATATAATTTTGGGCAGACAGATACAGTACACCCGATACACAGAATGCATTTTTTGGAAGTAAATTGTGGTATGAGGTGAAGAGCGGGGGCGGTTTTGCTATATTGTTTAATCTAGGTTTTTATTCGTACATTTTTGTATTTTAGTATTTTCTTCCTGAGTGTACGTGCGCAAACATTGTTCTGTGGCTATATTCACGGCGGACATGACTCGTAGGCCGTCCTTTAAGTCTCTTCTCTCTCGGAGCCATGACAAAATACATTCATCTTTGCGCCTAAATTGTTGTACATGTCTGAAGGGTATATATTAAAAATAAAATATACTAAATATGTAAAGAATTAAGGTAAACATTAATTTGTTATTGATTTTTATAGTAGCACTTGCATTTATAAAATACCCATTATTAAAATATACAATAATAATAAAGATCTGCACGACCACACCGTGACGTGGGCCATATCGGAATAAAACTATCTTGATATTATGAACCACAACACTACTATTTTATTAGCCATATAAAGCAACACACATAGTTGCTACATAAATTATTGTATTAATATTCTGATGTATTAAGTGTATAAATTTAGAAATGTACATAATATGTATCCTCGATATTAATACGTAAGGATGACCGCATATCGCCATTATAAGTTTTTTGATCTCATTCATTAAATCGTTCATAATCATAAAATACTACACGATGTGTTTAAACATGAAATACGAGTTTTAAGATCCTTGTATAAAGTTTCGTCACCAGCCAATTAAGAGATACAAGTATTCAAGCATATTAAGAAATACTTAGAGTAGCAAACACATTTTTAAAGACAACATACAAGACACATTTATCTAGTAAATTTTTATATAAATATATCAGAAATACCATTGAATTTATTTGGTGAAATTCTGGGATCTGCTCCTGGAATGTGCTCTGGCTCGAACCAATACATTGTCATCATAACCTTTTCTCATCCTTTTCATCATCGAATCTAATTCTACTAAGGCTGGTACAAAATCCATAATTTTTAAGATATTTTTTTTTAATTTCACAGGTTCGGCAAACGAGCAAACAGGTCAGGTGATGGTAAGTGATCACTGCCGCCCATGGCCATCCACAAAGCTTGGATCATGGATGTATTGCCGGCCTTTAAATCAGTAGGAGAGCGGGAAGGAAAAAGGATGGAAACAGGAAAAGGGTATTGAGCATCCGATAATCTCACTCACCGAACGAAACGGGACAGCACAGCTGTCGGTTCACGTCGATTTCCTGTGAGACAGTGGTACCACCCGGACGAGCCTGCCCATTCATGCTGAGTCTTGACTGACAACAGCGTGTATTATTACTGCTTGTAAGCACCGACGTTCGCTTTTTCAGTTAAATCTTTTGCTTATCCACACAACAAAAATAATTATCATAATCTACTCACAAAAATTGTAGAATCAAGAATGCGCAACCACGTAAATTGTAATAAATATGTATGCTAGTTTGGAAATTAATTATCGTAAAAGTTGGTAGGAAGGAAACCATTAATCATATCAACACAAATCGGATCGCGTCGAGTGCTGCAGAATTTCTTTGATGATTTAATCATACCGGTAATTGCTATTAATAATCTGCGAAACATGCGAAACTACAAACAGATGGGAAACAAATGAACTCCCTTCTATTATAATATTTGTGCAGTAAATGTATTTTAAATTCACGTTAATTTCAAGGGCTATAATAGATAGATATAATAGAACTGATAGTAGAATAAAGAATCGTAAAATTTCGATAAGCATCTGCATAGCATTTCTGTCGGACTAAGAAAAAATAATAATGTTGTAATGTAATCCAGATTAATATATATATAAAATATATATATATATATATATGAAGGTGATTTTCAAGGTATTTCCGTACATACAGTAACACGAGGTAAGTAGGGAACAAACTGAAGTAAGTTAAAAATAATAGTCATATTTTGCTTGAAGACTACGAGCATAAATAGATATGCAAAATAAACTGCTTCTGACCCATAACACACGCTTAATATAAAAGTGAACGAATTAATGTAAACAAGCAAATTAAATAATTTAAAAATAAAATGGTAATAAACCCTAAGAAATATCTTTTACCAATAAAATGACAAACGCATTTTGTAGGTATTTGTATTGCCAATATGTAGCATGGTTATCATGTACAAAGCATTTCCGTTCTAACTAGTGTTGCCAAGTATACTGGTTAATGGAGATTGGAGAGTATGTTAATTTTACTATGTATAAGAAACTATTGCCGTCATTTATGATTATGAAAATGTTAAAAATGAACTAAAAAAACGATTGAAAATACAAAGTGTCATAAATCTATTATCTTTCCTTTGGCGTAAAGAATGTCTTAATGTTTTGCATTTTTTCCCATACAACTTTCAATTCTGGTCTTAGCACATGATAATTAAATACATTTAGATCTACCTTTATTCGATTTAAAATATACAAAATGATACTATTTCCTAGACACTCGATTTCCCAGTTATTTTAGTTATTAATTTTGTAACTCGGCAGCACTGACTGACGCATGTCGGCACTCCGAGCCAAGATTCGCAAACCGATACATGTAACGAAGAAAACTATTAATATATTTTCTAATAATGTCATCTACTCCTTCCTACGACATGAAATTCCATTTTACAGATTCAACTAAATTGTGTGTTCAACTGTTCAATTCTATTTTTCATCGCATTATATTTTTAATATCAGAATGTAAATTATTTTCACCGCCATGAATTATGTTTATGTATTTCTCAGTGACAATTATGGCATTCAAAATTATTCTTATTTTAAATAAACAATGAGCAATATTTGTTTTAAATGCCAACAGTTCATCTGTGATTTAAAAAAATATATTATTTGTACAATATTTTTTCTATATGGACGTTTTATATGATCTATTTGCATATTTCTTGTTACTCACACGATCCACAAGGTGAATCGTCATTATTTTATTATTAAATAAATAATCCGATAAGTATTGGCGATAGGCTCACTCTCTCTCATCGTTAGACGGAACACACAAGGCGAAATGTGAATGCGACGGCCACCAAGAGGTTTTTATTTAGTATGCTGGCGTAGGTTTTACTAGGGATCTAACTAGGCCGGGTGTCTTGGTTGCACCTCTGCCTCCCCCTTCTGTGATAAAGGCGTGATGTTTCTTAATTATAACTAAGGATCAAATAATGTGTATAAATACTAATATCTAAATGCAAATTACGCAAGTACTAACGATTAGTAGGTATCTTCTTACGTTTTTAGAGAAACAGAACAAAGTACAGATTCACTACGTACCTACTCCCATATCTATTTAATTTAATAACATAGTAAAGATGTATACACATACTACTCAAAATGCGTAATAAATATTCCAATATGAAAATATTTAGGAAAAGTTACTACTAGTAAAATTTGTACAATGCATGATGTTTATTCCAATAAAAATGCCTTAAAAACACAAATATATTTCATGATTTGAAATTCCTACATAATATTCTAAAAAATGTTCACCACCTAAAATATTATGGCATCGAACTTTGGATGCAGTATTATGATCCTGATGATTTCTTGTTTATATAAAGAATGTGCTACCTTGATATATAATTTATAGCCTCCGGATTGAATGACGCAAAGTTCATAGTACGAATGTCAGAAATTATATCAAGTAACTTCTTATTTTTAAGCACATTGCCTGTTTAATAGCTGTAATACGTTTACAGACTCATAAACACGTACATGACGATACTACGCTGTAGTAAGCATTAATAACTCAATCAAGTTTGCTCAATCAACGCTATCTTACAAAGAACAACTAATATTAACAGTTTTGCCGTCTTGTTTCCATCAATGTAGTGCCCTTCATTGATATTTTAATTCCCAATTCATTCTCAAATGCCGGAAACACATTACTATTTTTCCCACACTATGTGTACTCTTTCGGTTCATTGCTGTTTTCAGTAGACTGATTTTATTTTATTGCGATGAATGACGAGACGTGCATGCCATTCGCCTGATGGTAAGCGATACGACAGCTCATGGACAGTAGAAAAACCAAACAATACAAAGCAATGGTTGGCGTTCCACTGCGCTCGCCATCCTGAGACATAAGATGTTAAGTCTCATTATGTCCAGTAGTTACTTTGGGTAAAATGTCCTTCAAACCAGAACACAACAGTGCATTTACACAGCTGTTTGGTGGAAGAAATAGAATATTTGTATTATATTTTTTCTAAATTTTAATATTTTAATCACTTAAAATGATGACAGGGACAGATCGTTCGCCTAAAGTTAAATATTTCGCCCACCAATAAATAATAATCTGATGACCCTTGCTATACGAGGGAACTGCTGCTTACTAAAAGTTTTTGGTGATAGGTAAATCTCTCATTGACTAGACCGACATTTAAGTGGTTTATGCTGATTTTACCAACTTAAAAAATATAAGGTTCTGTATTCGATTATTATTATGTAATTTAATGTCAGGGATTTTCAAATGCGCGATTTGGGATAATAGCACATATCATTATTATTTATATGAGCAACATTGACACACTAGTTCTTCATATTTTAATTATTGTAATTTGTTTATAAATAGGATAATCCTTCTTATCAATTCTCTGCAATGTGTCATCACCTTTGTAGATAGGGACAATGAAGTAATAATAATATGACTTTACACGTCCAAGTCACGATGAATCTTCATTCATATCGCTCGAGTGATTGCACAACAGCTCAGTAATAACCTAAACATTACTAGCTGGTTCCATATACATACATACATAAATACACGCCTTTTTCCCAGACGGGGTAGGCAGATGTGCTACCAGAACACCCCCGTTTCGCGTTGTATATTCCGTCCCACTATGTGATAGGGGGCGAGCCCATCGCCATATCGGGCACAAATTCCTGACTCCGGGCTGATAATCAATAGAAAAATCCAATATCACTTTGCCCGACCCGAGATTCGAACCCGAGACCTCAGCTTTGCAATCATACCGTAGTACCACTACGCCACCGAGGCAGTCTGCTTCCATATTTGTGTGAGAATAATAAATGATTCCAAAGTCCATGTGAAGTATTACAGTTTTATGAATGCCGTCAAAATTACACAGGTTCAAAACACCAGGTCCTAATATTGACACTTCGACTTAAATTGGACAGACTTAAATTTTTAAAGTGGTAGAGCCATGACAGCTTTACTGTCTCGTTTCGTTCAGTGAGTGAGATTGCCGGATGCCCAGTACCCATTTCCTCTTCCCGTCCTTGTTCCTTCCCGCTCTTCTCATGATCTGTTGGGCTGGCAACACATTCATGATCCAAGCGTTGTGGATGTTTACGAGCGGCAGTGATCACTTACTATCAGGTGACCTGCTTGCTCGTTCGCCAAACCTTTGGTATAAAAAACACTGTAGCAGTGCACGAATTTACTAACTGAATCCCTATAGCAAAATATACACAAACTCAGGGTGTAATTTTTGGGTGCGATACGACTGTGAGTATCAAATGTCTGACGTTGCATTCATAAATTATATGCCCGAGCTACAACAGATTGTTCCTTGTTTTGATGCCGCAGTCAACGTAACGGCAAATAAAGTAAAGACATACAACCTTATTTATCAACATCATCATCATCAGCCCGTTGCAGCTCACTGCTGGACATAGGCCTCTCCCAAGGTACGCCACAGAGCCCGGTCTGCTCCTTTATGCTTCCAGTCGCTGCCGGTCTTCTTGTGCAAGTCGTCCCGACATTCATCGACATATTTAATCCCTATTTTAGGTATAGAATGTTTTGACTCTTTTGAACTACTATAGAATTCAGTTTGAGCGAAGAAGACAAAACATTATATAACTAAAATAGATTTTAAATCTGTCTATGAATAAGGCCGATAAAATACAGGTCTGTTATTAATGTTTATGTCGATCAAACAGGTTTCAACGATTTGAATACATAAGACGGACAATGGCATTTAAACTGGAATACACAATGAGCGTAATTTACGAGGCTGAGGTATAATTATTTTCATATCCGCCTTTATGGCTTTATTACTTGACAGATGTTATCTTTAAGCTAATACCAAACGTATAAACTGAAGAATGTCATGAGAAGATAACCTTGCTAAAATTTCCTTTGAGAATTCTAAAACCGACTTGCACAATTCTGTTCAGTATATTTTAGTATTTTTTTCTCCAAAATAATTACTAGTTCTAAGTGGCCTTTTGGTTACAATCGGGATTACGGGTCACGACTGTGGCCGCGGGTTCGAATCTAAGCGCATATCTCATTACTTGCAAAATAATTTATTTACGTATGAGCCCATGTACTGGATGTCCTACTGCAGAACACAGGCCTCCCCCACATCCACCATGCAGACCTAGCGTGGTTTCGCAGACTGTGTCCATAGAAATTCTTATAAATCGCTATGGTATACAGGTTCACGATGTTTTCGTTTTTTTTTATGGCGAATGAAATGCGTGTATTGAAAATTAATTTCAAAGTACTTTAACGGCGAAGTATGCCTTTATTAGGCAACAGAAAGTTAAAGTCTTAGGCTTTGCTACAATTGATTCTTGAAAGTACCAAAGCGGGTCTTAATCATAATTAATAAGACAATAATTGACGTCCCTTTCAGTCTCCCATAAATCGCTCAATGCGATATGACCGCCCATTGTACTACTTTAAGTTTATTTCCTATATTTAATTATTATGTAACTTGAGAGTAAAAAAAAGAGTATAAATAAAAATAATTAAATAATAATGGCTTGTAGTACCAACAATAGCGTAACGTATTACTATACAATTCAACAATTATCTATCTCATAGATACAATATATGGTAAATCGTGCGCAAGGCTACAGAATCCTAGTAACTAATACGGTTAACGAGTAGGTGTTAATTTTCATATTGCGACACTGATGGAAAAAAATATACTTTACGCACAATTTTGCTTTGAACGAAAACAATGGATTGTTTTCAGAATATAATATGTATAACATTCAAAGATTTTTCATAGATATACCTGAACTGGGAGATGCTTGAGACTTTTAAACAAAATATTTAAAAAAAGTAAGATTTTTTTATTATTGCAGTGAATAGCGAGACGAGCATGCCATCCGCTTGATGGTAAGCGATATGACCGCTCATGGACAGTAGCAAAACCAAACAATACCATGAATTAAAAAGCAATGCTTGGATTCCATTGCACTCGCCATCCTGAGACATAAGACATAAGATTATAATTGAAAAGGAAGTGAGTGGTTCTAGCTTCATAATATTTTTTTGCAAATCTAAACTATATTGAAAAACTAATAAATGTTATCCCAATTTGATAAAGATAATTACTATAAACCGCTCAGACTTTTATATGCTTAAATTTTTATTATGTAATTCGTCTTTTAATAACCAGTTTATTGTGGCAAAAACCAAGTATGTAATATTTTAAAAAGGTTTTAAAACTAGACACTAAAAGAAGCACAAGTATTTGTCTCGGGTCTGGGTATTTGTGAGACCGAAAAGTCTCTCGTAGTGTCTAATACCCACGACACAAGACTTAATTGATCTTAATGTGGGGTCAAGACTATGTACATATGTGACTGTTGGGTCTATTTATTTATTCATATTTTAATGTTGTAATCTTTTCACTTTAAAACTCTTATGGATAAGCGTAAATTCAACCTCAAGTTTATCCGAAAGGAATATGCAAATAGACATTTTAGATCAGTTTTGACAAGAAACCTTAGTCCATACATTTTTTATTGCAATAAAGGGCGAGACGAGAATGCCAATATATTCAATAGTTATTCTGGCCACAGTGTTCTTTAAACCGGAACACAACAGTGCATTTACACATCTGTTTGGCGGAAGAAATAGACACTGCGGTGGAACCAACCCAGGCGGCCTCTCACATAACATTTTAAATTTACCTATTCATTTTGTTTCTGTAAATTACCATGAATTAACTATTTTAGTCATCGTCAGAAATACTTCATAGCTATTGATATTTCTATAGAAAAGTATCTATTTTACCAAGAATACTCAATTCTATAATTCCAATTTCTTCGTATACTAAAAGTACTTCGTAGAAATTATTATGTCGGCCTCGTGTATTAAAGGACAGGGTTCATTAGTGCGTCCAGTTATGAAAGTACATGTCCGTAGTCACGTTCACAGAAAACCACACATGCTACACATTTTGTGATTAATATCTGTATCTTGCATTGATAAGGATTAGAAGCGATATAATCTTTAAATATTCGAAGATTATATATTTTTTGTATTAGTTGTATTTAAGAAGCCTGTGGTTAATAAAAATATTCTTGATAAATTCAAATATGTATTTGAACAAATAATCATGATTTTGAAAATATGAATATAAAAAATTAAATCCTATTTTTTGACAAATCATATAAAATTATTCATATTATTTAAAAACGTATACAAAATGGATTCCTGACCCATGAATACATAATATTAAAAGAAAGTCGTGGAGCTTCGATAAAATATACCTACACAGAACTTCAGAAGACAACAAGTTGAGCATCTGTGTAATCCCACAATCAAGAAATATAACACCACTAGCGGCCCGGCCCAGCTTCGCCTGGGTGCTAAGATGTTTAGACTCCACTCCACACCAGAAATATCTTATTCCCGTTCAAACTTTTGTACTCCTGAACTCAACCTAAGTACCTACTATCCCTTTTCCTATCGTATCCCATCCCATCTCATCTGGCTCCTTTTCTTTCTGTTACATCCCGTCCCATTATTTCCCATCGAATGCAATCCGGATCCGACCGTTTTCATCGCGTTCGTCCCACTTTATCCCATTTCATCCCTTAATGCCTAAATAGGCAAGTTGTAAATTTTTTGTAATTGCTTTTATTTTGTAGATAGGCCTTATATAAACACGAAAATACGACGAATATCATTTAAAAAATACGCAAACACAAATACTTTGCAAAATTCCTGCTAAAACTTTCCGCTCAGCCAAAATTCTGACTACGAAATTGATTTTTTAAAGTATAATGAACTACTTATTTTAAATTTAATTAATTTTATAGCGTCAACAACACGTGGTAATTATACTGTTAAAATGTAGCTTATATGACACGTTCGTAGATTTACCATAGCAGCGCCATCTATTGATTACTTACTCAACCCAGTCGAAAGGTATCGACATCTGTTAGAATCATTTGGAGTTAACAGATGATTGTGACTGTCAAATAATAACAGACAAATAATTAGCAATAAATAAAAATTGCGACTATAATTTGAGATTTAAACTATCCTATCTCTCAAGTTGGATCGAACTGCACATGGTGTGCAAATTTTATTATAATCGGTTAAGTTGTTTAAGAGTCCATTGAGGACAAACATTGTGACACGAGATTTATATATATTAAGATTATATTTTGACTGTCATATTTATCAATCCTGTGGTGGCCTGTTGGTATCGGACTAGACGCGACTGCCTACATGTTTACGGTGGTCGTGGGTTCAAATCCCAGGGCACACCTCTGACTTTTCGAAGTTATGTGTGTATTGATAGTCAATCACTACGCACTTTAACGTTGAAGGAAAACATCGTGAGGAAACCTGCATACCGCAGCGATTTAAAAAAAAATTCTACGGTATGTAAGTCCGCCAACCCGCACTAGGCCAGCGTGGTGGACTATATGGCCTAACCACTCTCAATCGATTCTCTCGATTCTAGAATAGGCCCGTGCCCAGCAGTGGGACGTATAAGGGCTGATACAATTTATCAATCCAGCAAGCATCATTGATTTTACGCGAATTTAAAGCCATTATTAAGAGGAAATTGAACCGTTGCCGCTGGTTCGACAACACTAAAATCGAATTTCTACATCTTACACGGACAGGCAACTGCATAAATTACCACAGAATTATTTATGAACTGGTTCTTGCGCAAACGTTACAATTTAAACATTACGGCGAGATCTGAATGGCATTAAACACAGATAAATTATAAGGATATAGACACTTAAACACTTATTCAACTACATTTTGACTTGTTTTATAGCCCATTTGTCAGATAGATTGTAGCTCAACTTAAAAACGAATGTATTTAGTACGATAATAAAGTACTAATAATAAAATATTTAACAAGTAAAATCAAAGTTCTACTAAACCTATAAACAAAACCATTTTGGAGTAGTTCTGGATATCGCTTGCATCCAGACTTCGACCGAAAATGAAACCAGGTGGTAGTTTTAGTGACTTCACACATAATGCAACTAAAAATTAAACCAAAACAGCTTTGTTATTTTTGTATTTATTTACCTATCATCGTGTTTGGGTGGTATATACAACTGGCTTCGTTTTCGATTGATATGTAATATAATATTGTACCATTTTTAATATTTATTTGGTATCTAATTCCTATATAACTTGATATGTACAATAAAGAGTATAAATAAATAAGTTATTTATAATATACATAGTGTCAATTACTAACAAACCGCTTCTCAATTAGGACAAAATACGAACAATTGAATAAAATTCTAGTTTACCCAGCACAAATTTAAAATAAGCATACGAATATAATATTTACGATCAGCAGACCAATAGCAGTCTACCTTATGACTTTATTAACGTTATGTCAAAGCTGCTCGTTTTATTTGGTGCAAGTATGTGTCGAAGAAAATTATTTCCCATAATCACGTTCGAAAATTCGAATAACAATATACGAAATTACTACTCATTTCCCAGAACGAAATTATTCCCGTATGTTTGAAGTGTAGCTAAATGGTCCGAGCTGTAAATATTTCGCTGGAATTTTCCTTAAGTCCATTGCCGAGTTAAGAAAACTGTCTAAAAATATTGAGCAGATGGGCTTTTCAATCGTTTTTGGAATAAACAATAAACACAGAGCGATTTATCAAATGAGCTAAATGTAGACTATTCATATTTCATACTCGAACTAATGGAAGCAGCCTTGGTATAGTGGCGAAGACAGGCAAAAATTGTATTCTGTTTTGGATTTAGTATATACGGCTTAGGTTGCGCTATTTTCTAGTTTCATTTTTAAAACTGGAAAATATTTTCTCTATTCATCGCAGACAGTATTTCTGGATCAAAAGCACCCTGTTCTTTTCTATACTCTTGACCAAGTGTATCTTAAAAAATTATGGCAATTACTTGAATAGTGAGGACATGAAATAATAACAAACTCATATTCTAATTTATCATTTTGCTACGAATTCTTTACGATTTTTGTATTTATATCGAACAGTTTTAGTTGTAAATGGTGAGTGCCAATGTTCGCCGAAACATAGCGATGTAAAGTTGATCATTCTTGGAAACAAGATAGCTGTGTGGTTTTACCACGAATCAACTGGCAATAGTTCATTCATATTTTATTATTTATGTCAACTAACTGTACAAAACAAACATTGTTATACCTACCACAAAACGCGTTATTACTCGTAGATAAATAATGCTCATAAAAATCATTAATAAGTGGAACTACAAGTATGTACGTATTTCGATTGTTCTAACCATATTCATACACAATCTTCGATCAAAGTGGGTTCAAATTAAAATTTCGTTTACAATTACATTTAAAAAATATAGTCGGTAATCGAATCGTACCGAACCCAAAAAATCATGAATAAATCGAACATTTGTATAAAATGACAAATGTAAGCAGAGCGGAGACCATCAATATTAACAAGAAGTGGTACATGTGCCGCTATTTCTAATTATGTCTGTACAACTCCTGCGCAGTTGCACTATCTTCCGTCCCACTCTCACGTGCCCCTTAGGCATAAGCGCAGTGCGCACGAATTTTGTTCGCAATGTCCGTTTTATTTTATTACATCAAGGATCATAAAATCTACAAAATGTCCTCCGCTCGTAGTATATGCAAGCGGGAGCGTTTATGGATTTTCAAAGGAAAATACAATAACACAGTGATGGTGGTGCAGTTGTACGGTACGATAACAAAGCAGAGGTCACGGGTGCGAAACCCAGGTCGCGGAAAGTGATACTGGAATTTTCCATTCATTATTAACCCGAAGTCAGGAATTTGTGCCCAATATGGCGATAGGCTCGCCCACTATCACAACCGTAGGCCGGACACACGAGCCGAAAAGTGGGAGTCCGTGAAGGAACTCTACCCAACCCTTCTGGAAAAGGCGTGAGTTTATACATATGTATGTATGTACAAAAATATGTACATAAGCAGAGAAAATACGCGATCCTAATGATGAAACATTACGTTGTTATTATGCTAAAAAATTATGCAAATAACATACGGGTAAATATTCATAATGGGTTATGTTCGTGTAGGTTCAATTATTAATCTCTAGAATGTTCGTTACTTTGTTTATTTAATTCCCTGAAGAAATATTTTATCCCCCAAGTTGGCCTAAATCGGTTCGATGGATCGCAGATTGTATAAAACTAATCTCTAATATAGTATAGTACAATAATTATTCCTTAAAATATTTAGAAGTGACCAATGTTTAGCAGTAGAATATCTGTGATTAAAATGTAAAATTTTATTAAGTAGTTCTTAAATATACTCCAATAAAACGATAATATTTACTAGTACAATTCTCAGAATCGTTAACATTTAAATTTATGGGCTTGGAAACGCAACGCACCACGTTCATACCATGTGTGGTACGATCTCCAATCTTGGACATTCCTCGTCATAATTGGTCACATTTATCTCAATTTCGCCTGTGAGAGGATGCCAGTTGTAAGTTGTAAGAACTGATGACTAGTGGTTCTTTGACTAAAAATGTCTTAGCCGTACAAGATTAACGCGCGTTTTTTGTCAGTCTTTTTAGTTCTGTTTTTCTATATTAATTAGATAAAATAAATATATATATTTTATGTATAGTTTACCCGGCGGTTATGAAATATTTATTAATTCATTAAGGGAAACATACAGCATATATATTACACACAAATAAACGTTGCATAATAATATAAGTATTACAAAAAGCCAATTAAGTTTTCAGTGAAAAGCATGGGCATATTTACCCTAGGGCCAAAAGGGCCATGACCCAGGGCGCCAACTTGCGAGGGGCGCTGTAGGCCGCCCTTGTA
This sequence comes from Theretra japonica, assembly GCA_033459515.1. Lineage (NCBI taxonomy): Eukaryota > Metazoa > Arthropoda > Insecta > Lepidoptera > Sphingidae > Theretra > Theretra japonica. The sequence goes on from CM065949.1 coordinate 10,556,705, forward strand.
CAGGTTTCTTTACTTTATGTACCTGATAAACTATCTTATAATATTAACAAAAACTTTTGGTTCTGTAATAGGTATTAAGACGCGGAGTAATCGTGAAAAACTCAGAAAATTTCAATGTAATTTAGGGGGCGCCAAAAACTACTGACCCCGGGTCACTCAATTTTAAAATACGCCACTGCTGAAAAGCCAAACATGGAGTGAACATAAAAAGTTTAAAACAACAAAAATAGAATTAAACATTAAAGAAAAGAATATAGAAAACTATTTGTCGGAATTAAAAATACAATGCTTTAATTATCTTATGGTGCTTAGAGATTTTTGACATAAAAACACATACAGTGTTTTATGTAAGCAGTTCGTGCACCAAAATTCTAAATTATATTTAAGTATACAGTCCCTAAACATTACGGGATAGATTGTTTTTTCTGAGCTTGTTATGTCCAACTGATTTTTTAATTGATGTGACATTTATTTACTTCTTTATTTATTGAATTCAGGTTCCCCAGCAGTATATACATTAAAAATAGATTAATTATTTTTCTAGTTACATTCGGATGTATATACCACTTAAAAGAGTACACAAAACTTTAGAAAAATTAAACAGATGATAACAAAAGCAAGAAATTATAGACACTGATTTAATCATCTGAAAATATTTGATTGACTGATCGATAATAGCTTAGTATCGTCATGATTCGGCTATTCTATGTTAGGTATAGACCAAACCAGACAACAACGCACAATATTATGCACATGTATAATATGTCGCTGTAAAAGGTATTGAGAAACATGAATTAATCATAAACACCGCATCAATCGCATGCCACTAGACATCAGAATTAATTAATTGTGTTAAATTGCACGAATGTAAACTACGCATTAGTGATGTGACAAAACGAATGATTACAACTACTTATTGTTTCATTGGTCCTTGAGGTCTTAAATGATCCACATTTGTTTTCAATTGTAATAATAAATAATACTTTTTTAATACTTTTATATGAATATTGTTTTTTTTTATATACGAGTATGTATAAAAATGTAAAAATAAATATTATATGAAAGTAATGATTTCTTAGATTTACGCGAATTTGATTTAATTTTTACATTTTATAACTTCCCGACAGTCCGCCTCGTGAGCACGAAAACTGTAAAGTGATCGAAAGGTCACGAAGTTAAAAAATGTAAAAATTAAATCAAATTCGCGAAAATCCGTAAGAATTCGTTTTATTTCTATATTGTATGAAGTATATGACCTTCTTAAAAATATAAAATCGCTAGTTTTCCAATTATACAGAATGATAAAAAAACTCTGTCCGATCTATAAACGTGATAACAAGCAACATTAATATGTTCTATTTAATACATCATAATATGATAAAAAAAATCATTAATGAAATAAATTAAAAAATAGGGAACTCACATAATTGATTTTTTTCGTATTTTTTTAATACTACAATTCAGGTGCCCAAATGCGCGTCTTGGATTGAACGGGATATTTAGTCATACTGTATATGTATAATAAAAATGTATGAATAAAAAAAAACAATAATTTAAATTTATACAGAGTCTTTTTTGTATTCCGAAAAGGAACAAAGTAGCAACGGACATTTTACAAGGTAAAAGAGCATTCCGCGTAGCTACTTGAATACAATATTTTTTTGCAATAAATCTTCCAGGAAGCATATAATCTGCAAGTCAAAAACATTCGATACTAAATTATATTAAGAATATAGGTAGGTATATTGTTGATACAAATGCATTCGCAACAATTACGCTTAATTATAAACATATGGAACATAAATTAACTACTATTTACCTATTTATAAATTAATTTTACTCATTATCAACTCGACGCTATTGCATGGAATGTTTTACAACTATAATAATTAGTATATGCAATCATTATTATACATAAATATATAATTCATTTTCTGGTGGCATTAATACGCAAATTATGATAAGCATTACACAAATATAAAAATACTTTTCCAATACTTTCTTATAATTTTACGAGAATATGCTAATTTACTTTTCTGTGTTTTTACGTCAGTTGTGTTTGTAAATAGAAACGTAGGTATTCGCCTATTCATAGGAAGTACCTATGCATACTTAATTTGCTTATCATAATATTCGATAAAATAAATATAAAGAAAAATACTCACCACGTATTAGACTTGTTATCAGTGAATCACAAAATGAAGTAAAACGTTACAGTTCGAAGTACACAATATAATCACACGCACATTAAATAATATTTAACAGGATTATTAAAGTAGCCTAGTGGGCGTAGCGTGTTTCTTCCTTTATGTTTTATTCATTAACCGAATTAACGATATCGATTTCAAAATAATCTGATTACTTTCAAGTACATATGTTTAAAACACCACCTATATTTATAACGTAACACTTATCACTCAATTAAAAAACAATAATATTTGCACCGGTTTTCACGCAGAAAATCGTAAATAAATCCTCTATCAAGGCCACAACACTACACAGCAAACGTCAAATTCGAAATCCGAACGTCTTTCGAAAAAATCGCGGCGCCGCGTTCGAAATTTAAATGCACGTCGTTTGCCTTTTGTTATCGGAGCTAAACTAACATGTACCGAGGCGTATTAAATTCACACTCACACGTCCGTAATCTTAATGGCCCGCTACAATAGTAACCGCGAAAATAGTGCCGCCAAAACCAGTCTTATTGTGACTGACTTATATGAACAGATGGTTTACGTTGATTATAGTCGGTTGCGTAACGCGTTTGAGGCGTCGCGTCGGTTGTACCTTTCTCAGCGCTACCGGCACGCGGCACCCACGTTACACAGTTCGAATTATTTTTGTCTAGCCGCCTATGAGTGACTAAACGCAGATTGGAAACGCACTCGCGCCCGTGGCGTTCCGTGTCCGACACAATAGCGGCGCTTGAATAATTTTGATACGTGACATATACAATTATAGTTATACTCGATCAAGTTTGCCAACGATTTTGATGACAGTCGGCATTGAACTGACTTATGGTTCAATATCATTTGTATTTATACCGAATGATTCGCAATTTAGTATGAAGTCTGAGTGCTGTTTTGTTTGGCTGCACTCATGCGTCACAAATATAGAACACATTACAAGTACGCGAAACTACCCTCCGTAATCGTAATAATATAAAAATGCTAAAGTTTGTGTGTTTGTTACATCTTCACGCTCAAAACACTGGACTAATTTTGATGAAATTTAGTATGGATGTAGCTGACACCTTGGATTAACACATAAGCTACGTTTTATCCAAATGTTTGATATTCAATTTCCAATTACTGTTATTACAACGTAATATTATATTATCAGTTTTTAAAATGCATATTAGTTGTAATAGTTAATTATTGTATTATTTGTATTATTCTATTGTATGTTGTGTTAATGCAAACGTATATATTTATAAAAATATTTTAGATAATTTTGATGTATTATAACTTATTCGTAATTTGCACAAAAAATATAATAGTCCTGTATTTCCCCAAAATCATTGCGTTAGTTTACAAAGAAAATACTTCGTATTCAAAAATAACACAGTTCAACAGAGCTGGTACAAATAGCTAAAATTTGGCTCTATAGCATCAAGGTTATAACGTAAATTAGAATTTGACCCTTAATGACGTAACCACACTAAAGGTCAACATAGATGACTAAAGCTGAAAAAATTGCCACTTCAAAATAAATTAGCCTCTCAGACGACGCTGCAGGCACAAGCTAGTGTTCTGATGTTTATAAATAAAACTAAGGTCAGATTTCTTGTATTTTTGTTGTAACGGATACGGCGCATGGCAACTGCCCCTTTGGTTTGTGTTTTTTTTTATATATACTTATCGACAGATATATTTAGTTTCGCACATGTTTCACATTTGTCGTTTTAATATTACATCGCTCGGTATATTTACATAGAACTTTTGTCTTTCAAATAATGCTGTATTAAATCAGTTTTATTTCAATTTGTAACATTCGTCTATACTTAAAAAAACTATTATGCAACATTCCTAGGAATATTATTGTATTTAAATCAAGTCGTAATTTTGATAGCCTCGTTTAATAGCATACGAGAATCGAGAATTGAGAAAATAAATGAAAACAAAGGCCATTAAAAAAGTAAAAACAAGTATCCTTAGTGTTTTTTGGACGTTTGTTGATATGAATTTTTTTTTTGCTTAAACATAAACGTGAGACGCATATTTTGATGAGACAAGGTTATATGGAGTCTGACCCTTCTGTACGACATTTACTTACTGATTGGATGCAATTCTACGCGTCATTTACCTTCCCGAGAATTGATAAACAGGATAGTTGTGGTACTGCTTGGGTGCACTTCTACGCGTTTTCTGAGAAATTGTCTTGAGACTAAAAACGTATATTTATTTATACGAGTACATGTTATTTCTTACGCTTTGGAAGATGGAAAATGCAATGTACGCTTGTACTGTACTCTTTGCAATCTACCTACTGTTGAATGTAGTAACGGCAAAAGGTAATTCAAGCCTCTACTCTTAGTATATGAACAGACGATGTCAATGGGCCTATTTTGTAAACATCAGCACAATTTAAATGTTTTATTTAATTTCATACATAGGTATGCTTTTCAAATGGCGCACGATGAAAAGTTTTAGTTTTCTAATAGAAAGAAAGAAAAATGAATTTCTTGCCACAAACCTTAAAAATTAAGACGTATGTACATCTATTCAGATACCAGAAGAAAAAGATAAAAAAAATATTTAATACTACTACGTGCATACATCTAGATAGCACGTCGTGGCTGTGGCATGTAGGAGACCACTCAGCACAATGTTAAGCTAAACCACAACACCCAACAAAAAATATGAATCAAATACAAAGAGACAATATAGCTATTATAAATAAACCTACTATGTAAGCTATATGATTTATCAATAGAATCAAGTATCAAGTAACTGCGGTCGCGCAAAAGGTGATAATAAGACAAAGTAGAGGCCTTACAAGGCTGAACGCAAGGTTGTCGCAAATACAACACATAAAAAAAATAAAAGAATGCATCCACACGAATGGAACAATAGGTAATAATCTGATATTAAAATAAGTATCCAAATGTGTCGTCTTTACGTATGGGTTGAGGAAAATCGTGACAATAAATAACATGCTATTGAAAATGTTATCGGATGCAGGGTTACATAAATTATGCACTGATTCATTCCGTCTTTATACAAATGCATTAGGTAACAGACTAGTTGCAAGACGCGACTTTGTATATAATTTATTTTATTAACATTTAATATTAAATATGTATTTCAATTACTTCTCTCTTTTTCTCTCTCTCTTCAGCCACATGAAGTTCAGCACTAGAAATAAATAACCTCTTTGCTTAATATCAATTTGTTATCTTGGCTGTATTGTGTAACTGTACAATGCATTTATTGTAGTTAAAATAATGTACGTTTCTTAGTATGCGTGGTTAGGTACAAAAAATACGAATAATAATAAATGACACGGAATCAATTTCTCTTAAGTGTAATAATATATTAGACAGCCTCCGTGGTGCATTTGGTTAGGCGCCGGCTGTGAAACGAGAGGCCGCGGGTTCGATTCCCGCACCGACACAAATATTTGTGAAGCCCACAAATATTTGTGAGGCCCACAAGTATTTGTCTCGGGTCTGGGTGTTTGTGAGACCGAAAAGTCTCTCGTAGTGTCTGATACCCACGACACAAGACTTAATTGATCCTAATGTGGGGTATGTATGTGACTGTTGGGTGTATTTATTTATTTATTAATATAAAAACGTGGGAATAACAAAATCTGCGGTACAAAAATAAGCAAAGCGTATTGACAGTTTTAATCGTGATGACCATGCATTATTCATCTGCCAGATGTCCGCATTTTAACTCTCGTAAATCAAAACATCCGTTGACCTGAATATTAACCTAAATTTTGAATTGTATCTTACATCCACCCGGGTTTAGTTTACAAGTCGTACAATCCACGTTGTAACTTCCAAAAGGAACAAGTTTACTTATTGCTGCTTAATTTCCTACAAGCGTTGACGTTAACCAGGCGGATGCTTGTAAAATTAAAACCCAAATCATTCTACAGAATCCTCAATAACTATTAAATAGTTCTGTCCATCAATTGTTTTAAAATATAGAATCAAAACCTCACGCAATCATTGCTAAAGCTGGTAATAGAACCTAGGTCTTCAAGGTTCATAAGCAATAAACACTACCACTGGAGCGATGAGACAGACTGAAATATTATTAAACAAGACAGACACTAATGACAAACATACAAACCAGTATTATATTAGTATAGAGAAGCTATTAATTTAGTATTGTTTTACATCACTCATGCCCACGTCAGATATTCAATGAATGAATCAAAACGATTTAGCGATATGATCGATGGATTGTTGGTTCATATTTGAAGCGAGGAATGTTTGACGCATTAGAATTTTATTGTCGAGTCTGTTTAAGCTTAGGCTTTTGCTAAAGCCACTTTAACAGAAGCTTAAAATATTTTAAGAATGTATTAATTTTGGGCCGGCAACGACTGGATGCATAAAGCAGCAGACCGGGCTCTGTGGCCTACCTTGGGAGAAGCCTATGTCCAGCAGTGGACTGCAACGAGCTGATGATGATGATGATGTATTAATTTTTGTCGTCGATTTTTAAGATTGACTTCTAATTAGTTAACAACTAGCTGTAAGACAAATTGAACGCTAAAGAAATAATTCCTTAAAAGACTGCATTAGCTTGTTCTAGGCTAGAATCCCCATCTATGAACTGTTTCGCTCTCGGGATAGTAACTAATATCGAATATTTATTATATTAATTTCATAGTCACAGCCTTATTCTCTCATTATTAAATCTTCCGTTTTTCATGGCGTTGTGGGTTTCAGCAGTTACCATCGGATTAGTGCTTGTTTGTACTCCGTTGTGTTATCTGTGTTTACTAATAAAATATTGGAGCACGCTTTGCATATTTGACTAGCTATTAAACACAAAACGACTTTACCTTTGAGTATAAAGTCGTTTAGCGTTCTATGAATGTTTTAAATTCTCATCCAAAGAAGTGGTTAGTAAGCGCCTTTGTTGGACGCAGACCTGGCCATTTTTTAATTTACGTCCAAAATGAAACAAATGGGCGTTAAATTTGCGGATTTATTAATAAAAAGAGTAGCGATAATAGATAATATAGAGACTGTAGAAAATACGAGTCGAGAGTGAACAAAAGGTAAAGTAGGTAAACCGACAAGATTTCATCACGAGATTGCTGAAGTGGATGGTTCGAAAGTGGTGTGTCAGGATCGAGCGAAATGGAGACCCTTAGTCTCTGCCTGACCCTATCGGCTACAGGTGTGATGGTAATGTATGAATAAATTAAAATGTATAAACATTGAATTTATGGAAGTGACGTGTTCTGAAATAAATGTAGCGCCAGGGCTTACAGGAAAATTGCATTGTATCAGCATAACTTAAAAATCGATACATTGATTTTCCAATACACGTTTATTGTCACCCTTTAAAAAATACGACCGCAACCCATAAAAATCGAAGCAAGGACATAATTGCCAACCCGTCACGCGAGTGGACATAATTCATAATTACCTTGAGTTTTCACTGCTTTGTCACATTTTAACATATGCATGTATTTTTTGTAAGCATATGACGAGTAATGACTGACATGATTTTAATTTTAAAATTCTTATTGACCGATATTTCTAGTCCGGTAAAAACTATTTGCTATAAAAGTAAAGACATAATGCTAAAATCATTGTAAGTGATTTGTGATTTATTTCATTAAGACATATTTTCCTATAGGCTGGGAATTATTTAAGATTTTTACTTTTAAACGCAGTAAACATCTATAGTAGGTTAGTTCTTCCCTCAATCTGTAATATGATTGAAATGGATTTCACCTTCTGAACATATCCGCCTTAGGTTTAATTGTAAACTGTCGCACAGAACGCTGCCTAAGTGGTTGATAGTGCAGGGCGCGCCAAAGCAGACCGTAACTAAACAGCGTTGCTTACAAAGGTTTGTTTGTCACTGTACATTCACTTACGTAACAAATTGATATAGAAACAGGAACACAAGAATTAGGTATTCAAATAAAAAATATATTTTCCATTCCGTCAAATGAGATCATAATGGCATGTTTTTATCAAAGTCTAATCATAGTTAAGAGCGAAGTCATCAACTGCGGAACACTGTATTTAAATACATTGTTTACTTAAATGGAAAACCCCATGAAATCACGTGTATTTTTAAAACTCCTATATTGGGTGTTGATTGTATCGTTTCTGCTTTTTTCTTCTCTGCTACTATCAAGGTGATACGGCCGCCTCTTGTAGGTGCTGTTATTATTCTTTATTTTGTTATTCAATTTTTTTTTACATGTTTATACATATATGAAAAAACAATACACATATAAAAATATTAAAAAACGATTAATCCTTCAGTGGCGAGGCTTAAAACACAAGCCAGTAGGTATTGTTATTATTATGCCATTCCTTTATTGTAATTGTTTCTTTAAAGTGCAATCAAGGATTAAAGAAAAAAATATCCATAGCGCAATATTGAAAGAGGCAAAGCAAACAGTGTTAAAAGTTTGAGGATTTTCGTTATTTGCATTATACCAATATAGATTCTTCTTGCTTTAAACTTACGATATCTCTATAAATACACCGGCGTCAAGGTAAAAAACGCAATATAGTTAATATTGTGTCGATACCGTTGTGTCAATAAGATATCAATAGGCCTTAAGTTGTGCTGAATACATTTGCACATTTTTGCATTTTTTTATCTAGGATTAAAAATTCGTAAGGTTCAATTTCGTATTATGCGTTTTTTTGTCATCGTCATAATCATGACCCTAAGCTGTCCAGAGTTAGATATAGACTGCTAGTCCCGCGTACGGACACTAACACTCATATAATTAGACCAGGGAATCGACTTAGATCTCTGGGTGGTCGCGTTCCGCTAGGTACAGTGTTCGCTATAAAAGCGCTCGTGACTATTCCAGATTCACTCTGTGAGGAATCTTGGACACTTCTGTCCTGGCCACCTGGCCAACTTTACTTAAGAGTTATATGCTGTATATGTAGGTATATGCTGATATTTATATTTTTAGATATCCCCTGCCGGTCTTAAAGGTTATAACAATTTTCAGTCACTAAGCACGTTGCGAGGGCAATGGGCTCTTATTAAAAGAACACGAACACGAGTTGCCGCGACCGTCGCAAGCACCCGCAACTAAAGTTGGCCAGGACAGAGTTGTCCAAGTAACGTCCCAGAGTGAAACTGGAATAGTGACGAGCGCTTCTATAGTGAACGCTATAATTAGCGAACATCCAGAGTTTTGAGTAGGTTCTCTAGTTTAATTATATCAGTGTTAGTGTCCGTGCGCTGGACGACCAATAGTGCAATGGGAGCAAAGTCACCGCGCGCAATGCTTGAGGGCTTAACATCGGCGTCTACTTAAATTTCGTACTCCTAACATACCCCTCCCGTCACATCCCCTGGAATGAAACTTCAGGATTTTCCTTAAGAACAAAAAGTCTCTTGACATGTCCAGGGATGCCATGTCATAGGTTTACTATCGAAATTCACTTTCCTCCATCCTTACATAATATTTAATTAATCTCTATACATTCTCGTCGGTTATAGTAAACCTGACTTTATATTACCTTGATCCATTTAAATAGTAACCCATAGTAGCGGTGTAGTAATGGGGTTAACCACATATAGGTTATGCTAGATGCTAATCGCCCTGCGGCCTTGCTGCAGGCTTTCTACTGGGTGTGTTTGAACAAGTTTCTGATAATTATGCACCGTTTGAGTTAATTGTTTCCGATTGTTTTGCAGCGGTGAATGTTCGATGCTATGTGACGTCACTGATAAAGTGTACGGCTTTAATGATATGATGAAATGAGTTGATGTGAGTTAAATTCTGGATTGTGAAGAAATATATTAAATATTTTTTATTTATTAAGTAAGGAAAACTTACAACTAACATAATACATGATAATAATAAAGATACTAAGTAAAGAAAAGGTCAATTACAAGTTTCCACTTATATATTATTTTTAGTTTTTTTGTGTCTAACCTTGTTCAATGCTTACGTGGATACAGTTTGTTGTTTAAGACAGTAAGAGAAAGATACAAAATTTAACTAATCTCTTATTTTTGGTAGATTAGATTATCAGTCCAGGTCGATTGGCAGCAGGATGAATCAAAATGAAATCGTTTAATGCTGATAGCAAATATACGATTAACTTTGTTATTGTTACCGGTTACAGTAATTACTTACCATTACCTGAAGCACTTTGTTTCTTCTATACTTTAAAAAAATATTATGACACTCTTCTTCTACACACCGATGGTGTCCGTAGAGTACTGGCTGTCGTTCCGTCAAACTTTGTGAAACAGAAACAAAATGTTTAACAAGAAATTAATTTACGCTGACAATAGTGTTTTGATTGCACCGACCGAGTTCTTGGAAGTGGCTTCACTTTCGATTGTTGGCGTCGCTCGGTCTGCCAGTCTTTGTGCCGAAGGTCTTTGGTGAAAGTAAACTACGAGACGTGGTTCATTATTTAGACAATCGATATTAAAATGATGACGATTTAAAGGATAAACGAGATGGCCCTTTTTTTATTTCAATGTTTCTTTTTGAATTGCTGCATCTGGGATTGCATCACACAATTTGTTACGATATGCCAACATCTTTATATTATTAGGGCGGCATAAATGCGCCAGTTGGGTATAGTAACTTCTTGAAAGTATAACAATGGCATCCAGAATTATAGAATAGGGAGAAAAGATGGGTGGGCAAATTGTTCTAATGCTTTTTGGTGCAGCAAAATGATTATTAACGAACCAACTTGTTTGAGCAGAGTTGGACGAGACAACGAACTTATGACATCGCAAATCGACCTACATGGAAATAATGTATAAGAGTTGTACATAATATGTTATCGGTCTCAGACAATTAAATTCTAAACCTTAGACAAAAAACATCTTACAAAATAAAATATGTAATTTTTAATGTGCTAGTTAAATATTGAGAGCACAGTTTAATGTTCATGCATTGAAAGTAGAGCAATTAATTGCTTAAATTCAATCCTACTTAACACATCTTTCAATCACAGCACTTATTGCAATTATAAAAAATGTATTTCAGATAATCACCCGTCACACTGGATAATCCGAATAATTCTCGTTGCAATTATGTGAAAAGTAAAACAAGTTGAGCTATTAATGTTATTGGTAAAACGGTTTTGTATAGCAAGAAATGAAGAGTCGATTGAGTAATTATTTCTCTGCTCACGAATTTCAAATGTTGAAGATTTTTTTCTTGTGTATGTATGTCAAACGTGTGTGTATAGGATATAACTTGTTTTTTACTTTTTAGTTTATTGTATTTATTTATAATCGACTGAAGATTTTTTGGACTTCTTATTTATACATTTTTTGGGTTATGATTCTTTACAGACTTTGCGGTACTGTTGGTCAGACGCCAGCTGAGACACAAGAGGCAGCAGGTTCGATCATCGTATGCACACAAATGTGTACGTGTTTACGAGACCGAAAAGTCGCTTGTGATTTCTGATACTCACTACGCAATACTTGATTTACTTCAATGTGGGGTCAGTGTATTTGACGGTGCGTTTTTTTATTATTTTTATTTAATATTACAAAACCACAATCAATCCATACAAAAACACAACCGACAAATTAGTACGTTCTAACAACGCAGGACCAATCGACATTCCTTCTGATGCGTGACGTCCACAATTACTCTGAAAGCCACGACATTTACAAAATGACATTCCCACTGGACTCTCGATATGTCATTAATGTTATTCCGAAGGTAATTACGGGGATTTGCCGCCGGCGAATAGAGCCTCCGGAGTAGACGGTAATGATCACTCTGTTTTAGATAATACCGAAAAGACGGATGCTAATTGGAGATATTTACTCGCCAACGAAATATTGAATAAACGATATAAAATTTAATTAATTGTATTTTTGTGCTTAAATTCATGCGTGTCGCGAGAACTGAATTTATTTAGATACGGGAAAATTCAACATTCAAACTTTTGTCTACAATTTTTCGTAATGTTTTTAAGGCTAAATCCTGGACCCGGCTACATGCAGATTTAATATTATAAAACCAAAATCTTGAAAAAAGTGCGTGGTGGCCCAATGGTAACGGACCAGAAGCGGCTCCCTACGTGTTCACGGTGGTCGCGGGTTCAAATCCCAGGGCACACCTCTGACTTTTCGGAGTCTTATGTATATTGATAGTCAATCACCACGGAGTATAACGGTGGAGAAAAACCTCGCGAGGAAACCTGCATACCATAGCGATTTGTATAAATTTCTATAGCATGTATAAGTCCGCTAATCCGCACTAGGCCAGCGTGGTGGACTATATGGCCTAACCACTCTCAATCGTCCTCTCGATTGTAGAGGAGGCCCGTGCCCTGCAGTCGGACGTATATGGGCTGATACAGAGATACAGAGAGAATCTTGAGATAAGGTCAGGAATAAAGGTGTATGGCAGTCACATAATGATTTTGAAAATACACGTACTAACTTGTGGTGAATACGCACTGATGAATATAAAATACAAAATCACTAACCAATTTAAACCTCACACTTAAAGTGTCAGAGTTGCCCCTAGTCATCAATTTGAAATACGCCTATAATTTCCCGAGTACATAGCGACAATTTATCTATTGGTGTAATTTGTCGAACGGTTGTCAGCCGAGGAGTAATTTTGCATGTCATTACTTGTATTGCAGCTCGCATTGGTCGGTGTCGAGAGGCGGCGCTGGGGCAGTATGGCCGCTGCCCGGTAATAGGCACCTTGCGAGGAATGTTGACACGTAATAGGCCTCCAATCTTCTTCATTAGCACTGAAAAGGGGCAAAAAGATACTGCGCAAATTGTTGAACGTTATGTAGTTTGTATAGCTAGGAGTTGCACATATTGGTACATGGTCGAGATTTTAACGACTGATTATAGCATAGACTACGAATAAATAGCATACGAACAGTCGTTCGACTTAATCATTTTTGGGTCAGCAGTGGTCATGACAATGATGTGAATTTCATTGGATTACAATGACTTAACGTATTCAATTAGAACTAAGCCTGTACAATGTGCAATGTCTGATAGAAACGTAACAGACATTATGTTGCAACTTGTGAGTTTTATGGCTTCCATGAAAAATTCTCGGTAATTGAAAATACTGCTAGGATGGACTGTACCGTAAACTTTGTGCATTAATTCGTTCTGGGTTGATTGGTCAATCGCCAAATAAAATAGATCCGACCGGAACTCGAATCTACAGCTTCTAATTTTCCAAATTATCTTAGTTAGGTAATGGATCAAGTGATATGGATTGATAAGACTTGCTTTACTGGTTACAAAAATTAAAGCCACTTTTCAAAATAAAGTTCTTGAAATATAATAAAATGTAATGTTTACCTAAATCATACATCAAATACTTTAAACATTATTATACAGTTTATAAGGTTTTTTTTTATTTACAATTTATTTTTTAGACTGCCTCGGTGGCGTAGTGGTACTATGGTATGATTGCAAAGCTGAGGTCTCGGGTTCGAATCCCGGGTCGGGCAAAGTGCTATTGGATTTTTCTATTCATTATCAGCACGGAGTCAGGAATTTGTGCCCGATATGGCGATAGGCTCGCCCCCTATCACATCGTGGGACGGAATATACAAGGCGAAACGTGGGTGTTCTGGGAAAAAGGCGTGTGTTTATGTATGTATATATACAGTTTATGTACCTAGTCACAATTTGCTTTTGTAAATTTTGTTCACGAAAGCTTTTGAAAGGATTTATCGATCATTAAACATTAAAAAGTTTTTAAAATGCTACAGGCCAGAAAAAAAATACGAAATTGCTACATTAATTATTTTATACGAAAATAAAGGTTTTCCCTAACGATATTTTTATTTTGTACAGGGATATAATAAATTATACGAGACAGTTTAAAAGTTACAATTTATGTTATCATAAAAATTATTTACGTTAGCAGTATGCCATCTAGCGTCTAATAGCAGAACTATGTTTAAGCCGATGAAACCTTTAAAAATGTAGAATGATATAGTCCCATCACTTAAGACGATGTTAAAATAATTAGTTATTATCGTCAAAAAGTGAAAAAAAAAATACATTTTAAACAATATCAATATATTTTAATTATATAGTAAGCGCCCTCTATGAGTAAATGTTAGAATAACTTAACATTTACGTCCTCTATCATTGCTAATAGTATGCATATAAAATGGTAGATGGCGTAAAATCGAATATTATGTTCAGAATAAAAAAAAACGCATTTTCTGGTCTTTAAATTTTAAATAGTTTTGATGATTATCATAAAAAATACTCGCATCTATGCAGGGGGGCTACTCTATGATCGGAAAGGCAGTTCGAATGTTCAAACGTATGCTCTACAAAATATTCGAATCTTCCATCTTACGTCGTAACCATAGCCTAAGTTCAGAGTGAATGATAAGTGTCATAGAGAATAGTACCTATCGATTTTTAGATGTGCAAATCTTTTAATTTCTTTGAATGTCGAAATTTGTTTCAGATAATACAGTAACCTCCCCTGGGGGGCCAAAAATCGTAAAACCTAAAGGCACGATTTTTGACATAAAATAATCTCCGAGATTTTTCAAATTTTGCACAATGTCATCTGGGGTGATGAGAAATATGTGGGTTAAAATATGCAACGTATGTCAATATCACCCTGTGTAACCCTACAACGTGTACTATGGTAGGTACCTACGCAGATCACTCCCAGTGGCAGGTATAACATACAGTTAAAAAACGAATTTCGCACCAAAACGCTTCAATGGGGGGAAAGAGCAATTAATTTACTTGAAAATGTGAATACGCGCTCAATAAATTATAAATGAATGAATAAAACACTTTATTGTTCAATACGCCATGGCGCCTGGGGCATAATAGGCGTTCATTAATCGTCTCGCGAAGTGTCAGAGAAATTGATCAATTTGATGTGTGAGAGTGAATGAACAATTTTCAATATACTGATTTAAAATTGTTCATTTATGAATCAATCTTTTGTTATTTACTGGGGCATTCTAAGGGGATTGCACGGATCATAAATCCCGTTCCTCACAGCCTGTGTGTCTTAATGATAACCTTTCTAAAATAGACAGATTTGTACATTTTTAGGAGTTTAAAATTTGACAATTGTACTAATTAGTAAATATTTTAATAATAAAATAAAATTTAATTCCAATTATTTACGGGAATACAACGGTCTCTCATAATCTTAAGCTCTCACCGCACCTGATTTGACCTTTAGTAATTTGACTATTCATTTCAATCACGGAAAATCGTAGCTACTGGGGGATAAGCAGGTTTCTATTTTTCAATGCAGCGTTGCTCGCGTCCTATATGGGTTTTAATACGGTGTGTGGATAGATATTTAAGTCTAGTGGTTGGCCTAGTGGAAATATTTTAAGTTATATGGAGTCTGACAGTTTAAAGGTTGCTGCTTTAAACAACTTCATTGTGATCGATTTTTTTTATTGAGATGAATGGTGAGACGAGCATGCCATTCGCCTGATGGTAAGCGATACGACTGTTCATGGATGCTACAATGTTTTTCAAATTGTTTGGCGGGATAAACAGACATTACGGTGGTACCTACCCAGGCGGCCTTTCATATATGAAAGACCTAGTTAGTTTACGATTGTTAAATAGTAAGCTATCCGCGGCACAGAGAGAAACTGTTTGTTTTTCGGTGTTGAATATTAGAATTAAACTTACCTTTATTTGCGTCTAACCCACAGAACAGATGAATATGGTTTAACCCGGGCAGATTATTCACATGCTTTTCAAACTACCCTACAAAAATTTTATAATATTTCCGAGTTAAAGATGGAATGACATTCTCCATTTACACACTATATCCTTACAAAGATATCGGATGTGCTGCTCCAATTATAACTATTACTTACATTTTTCTATCAATTAAAATAAAATAAAATCTTCGAGCTTGTCGCAAAATAATTGTGGGAAATTGAAAACAAGTCCAAGGACGATCGTAACATTTTTATGTGAAGCGTGACGCTAAGAAATGGGACGGGCGATATCGCTGAAAATCCTTGTTGGAGACGCAAATAGCCTTCGCACTGTCGCTCCATCTTCAGTTGCAATCTCCATTCAATTTTACTGCTTTGATGTCTGTATCGCATTATAAGAATTAAATACAAGTTCATATTTTTATTTTAATACTCCACTTAATTAATGATCAATATATTTCAAGGTTATCGTTCATATTTTAGTTGAATTATAATGCATTAAAAAGATAATCATCCAAAATTATATCTTCATAATATCTAAATATGAAAATATCATTTTTCATCGGAAAATTAAATAAATACCTTAACACACATAGTATACATTAACAAATATTTAAAACCCACATAATACAGCTCTATGAGGTGAAATGTTGAAAATTTATAAAGTTTATTTCAATGGACTTTTCTATTGGCTAATCTGACTTGAATCGTTAATATCAAACTCCCGGTAATTTACAAACTCAAAGCTAAATTTCTGGTTCACAGGTCCAATCCAAAACAGGGACAATCTAAGATCTCTGTTAAGTTAACCTAAGTCGCTCCGGGAACTTGAGTCCGTGACTCGATAACAAGAGCTCTCCTGAGACGTCCACTACCAACCATCGCAGACGCTCGGAATACTGGCAACTATTTATCAGACTTCTTTGAGGTCAGATAAGTATCTTTCGAACTAGGAATTCTACGAAATCTTCACGGAAGGAATACAAATAAATGCAAAGAGGTTTGCTTTTGTAAAATAGTTTTATTTAGAACGGGATAATTCTTTGATTTTAGAGAAAACACAAGAAAAGGACATGAAAAAGCATTTCGTGAATTATTTTAATATGTGTACTAAATATTTACGCACATTTTATTCCGCAAAATTGTAACTGCATAGGCGTATACACGTGTCACTGCTGGGTACGGGTCTCCTCTACAATCGAGAGTACGGTTAAGAATGTTTAAGCCATATTATAGTCCACCATGTTACAAAATTGGACCTAAACAAAACCCGAATAATTTCGAAGCTTCTTACTTAATTTCTTCTTCACTGGCGTAATTTGTTTTTAGCAATATTTATCTACTAATAATTCATAAGGCTTTTCAATATATATTTTTTCGAATATTTTATGATTTTCTCGCCAAATATTATTTATGCCACGAAAATCGTATTAGGGGTTTCAAACCACTCGAGAACAGATCGTTATAACAAGGTCGGCTTGGCACTCGGCTCTCATCCTCCGAAAGAATCAAGTATTGTATTGACAAGGGAAACAATAAAACTTCGCGCCGCGTCGCCGCGAGACGAAATTGATTATTTCCACACAATCCGATTCAACTTTTGTAAACTCAAATGTTGTCGGAATAACGTGTCTTCACACACTCGACTCTGACTCACAATGGTGAGTATATATGATTAGTTAAAAAACTGTTAATAAAATTATTTATTATTTAATTGTATATTATTTTAGTGTAATTCAGATAAAAATATTATTTCGACGGTATACAATCGGCGACGTCTATGTATAGTTGTATACTATTGGGCGTTAAATTGTATTACAGATAATATCGCCTCTATGATTTATAAGAGCTTATTTATAAGATTTATAAGATATAACAAGGGAGCAGTGGCGAAGGCTCCATATAACTCGATTCCCTGCGGCTTACCTTTTGTAATTTATCATTACACTATAAACAAGCAAATTTTTCAAAATTATTTATGTAATATCTAAACTCATTTTATTCAACGACATCTGTCGGCCACATAGGTAAATATTATTGCGGAGGCGCATAGCAAACACGTAATTAGATTGCGCCGCGTTGCGACCTCTGGCGGATTACTGCCAAAATTGTTCGGCTTATTGAATAACAATGGCGCGGCCCGTGCGCCGACCGCCCGCGTCGGCTGCATGTTACGCATTGGTGTGACATGGTTGTGTAGTTTGCAACAAATCACGCAAAATTGTACCTTAAACTTATAATGATTTAGGGTTCAATTTCCGTTAAAAAAGCAGGAGGCATGCTGAGGTTCTTCAGCATTTTGTGTGTTTATGTGTGTATTTGTGTAGATATCACTGCATTTGTAAGTGTTGTATTAACATTTTGACAGTATACGAGTATTAGCTGGTTCACGCATTTCGTTTTTAATGTTTTAAATTACAAAATGTACATAAATATTAATAGTATTATTATGTTGTAATGGAAATTAATAATCGTGAGGGACGTACATGTTTAGATTGTCAATTTCGGAAATAACGTTACTGTTTAGATTTTAGGAAGTGCTCGACTACTAATAATACAACTAATAAAAGCGCGGCTAACGTAGGTACTTGTTAACATTGTATCTAGATCATTAATTTTTCTTTATTAATCTTATATTCACGTGCGGTTTAAAAATATACTTTTTTACTTTTCTCATGATGACATTGCAACTTTTGTATATTGGAAATATTGAAATATAATTGACGACCGCAGTACGTAAATGCCATCATACGAAACGCAATCGTTTCGTTTGGTGAGTGAGATTGTCGAAGGAATAATTTGCTGGCGGTTGGATATTCGCAAACGTCCGAATATAAGGATACACGTACATATTATGTAAATGTGTCGCGTTTCGGGCTAATTCTCTGAAGCATCTCACGATAAGTTGACCTACTCAATCCGGACTGCACTATGTTTACTATCAAGTACCAGTCGCATTGTCTTCCCTATGTAGGGCCAGTAGGTATAAACAAAATAAACACACTTATTTCGCGTATTGAGCTTCGGCTTCCCCTTTTAAAAAAATCACCCTTCGCCACTGCAAGGGAGGGCTCTCGGTTCTAGAAGCGTATGACCAGCTTTCAAATCACCCAACTGTTACCTGCACAAACCGTTCTTTCAGTTCACACCTCTGTCCACCGTCCAATAAAATCAAAACGACTATTGATAACCATTAAAAGCCAATAAAAAATAAATAAAATCATTTATACACAGCAAAAATGGCCAGATAAGAGTCGTCCTACTTTCGAAACATCAAAAGTTGGAGCGAGATAAGGCATGAATATAAACTACACTTCAGCGCTCATTCGCTGAATAAATTGATACATCTGAAGGGTCCACATAACTACCTGAATGTCGAGTGACCCACTTCCTGTCTATTGATTTCTATATTTTATCACGATTCACGGTCGCCTCATTCAGTGGGAGAATGTATGGGTTGTGAACCGTGATTTCTGGGTTCATCAAATCCCAGGATGGTTTTTGTTTGAATATTTCGGTCTAACACATCTCTCATGAGTTGTCAAGTATTGGTCTCCATGCCCGTCATGGCATGTTCACCCGTTTTCAGTTTTTGGATGGAAATAAGCTTGGGGAAATTTCAATCACAAATTTCAAACCAAGTTTTACCTTTGCTTAAATGCCATTTAAATCAGCACACCTATGGCAGCGTGAGTACGTATGGATACTGTATATGCCCATGTATAAGTTGCTACTTATCTCTTTGTTAAGTATTAAGCTCCGGCATTAATTTTTAGCTCAAGAAAAAAGACAAAGGCATTGTTTTACATATACACTAATCTTTCCCACATTTCTTCGTAAGTTTTTACTTGAAACTTTAATAATAAAGCTCAGTCCCTGCCCTATATCCACGAAAATGATTCACGAACAAAAGCAATAGGTCCTTTGTTCTGTCTTGACATTACGTCATTATATTTAATTCTAATGATTAATTGTCTAGAATTATCAAGAAAGCAAAAAAGAGTCCCGCAGTTAGTGTGAAAGTAATGAGTGAACTTTGAACACAGACGCTCCTTCGGATAAATCTAGACTGAAGACTCATAAAGCTAACATATCAAAGTCAGCGGCAAGTGGTTGAAAAACTCCCTCGAGACGTTCTAATGAAAGGAACCAACGAACGAGGGAATGTAAAAGCTAAATACAAGGAGAACAGAGGTAAATGTACTGTGGTAATATTGTTTGTTCTTCATCAGTAAATATTTTTTTTATTTCTGACTCAACAAAGTACAGATGGTTGTACAGTAAAGATGGTTGGTACAGCAAAATATAAAGTATGTACCGGCAAGAGATAAGCATGTTCGGACAAAATTATGTCGACCTGCAGCAAGACCATATTGTGGTAGAGCCACGGTGTTGTCAGTCATAATTGAGCATGGAATGGGCAAGCTCGTCCGGGGTGGTACCACTATCTCACAGAAGATCGACGTGAAGCGACAGCTTCGCTGTCGCGTTTGGTTCAGTGAGTGAGATTATTGGATACCAAAAACACATTTCCTCTTCCCATCCTGTTTCCTTCCCCCTTCCCTCCCGGTCTAATGGGCCGGCCACACATCTATAATCCAAGCATTGTGGATGTTCATGGGTGGTGATCACTTACCATCAGGTGACCAGTTTGCTCGTATGCCGGTACCTATACCGGAAGAGGAAACAACAGACCTGCTCAAGTTACTATAACGTGATATCCACAATAGGCTACGACTGCCAACTCTACGGTGCTCGCGATTCGGGTGTAGACTCATTAGTCCATCCATATGACCAGTTCACTGGCAGTTTAAGAAGTAGACAAACTATCGTTTTACTGGTTGGTTTCATTCGAAGAATACGTTTTGATGAACATTTATATTCCAAGTTATTTGAAACACAAAAAGTTACGAACGAGACAAAATTTACTTGAAATTGTTCGTAACCTTCACATGTAACGATACATATTAAAACTTTTCATAATTAATTCCAAGGATCTACATAATAATTATGTACATTAGTATGGAAATTTTGAAGGATCTCATGTTCAGAATTAGGTTATCTGACCTAAGATGATTCCTGGACTGCGTTAGGTGATCGGTCCCGATTATGGAATGAAAAAGTGCATCAAAGGTATTATAAGTGAAACAATATTTCACAGATCGACCAAACAGGCAGAAGAATCATCGGATGGGAAGCGATTACTGCCAACCATAAACATTTGAACAACGAGCCCAGTAGCGTGTCATAGGAGAAGCCTATGTCTAGTAATGGACTTGGAAGGGCTGGATATGATGATGATGGTAAACATCTTAAGCACTTAGATTTGATATTCGTTGATGGTCTTTCAAATTCGGGACAAAGAAAGGAAACTACGGAGAGAGGAAAGGGATATTGGGCTTCCATCTATTAGATATAAACTTATCATACTTTTGAGACTCTGGATACGACTGATGAGAATATGACCTTGTAGACGAAAAATACGAGCACTAAGCACCTAAACATTCGAGCAAAGCAATACAAAACTTAAAAGTGATCGTATATAAAACAGAGTTTCGATCAGGCGATATTATCCATTCATCGTTCGGAAGCGCTGAGTCAGAGGTTAAATTAAATTTGCATCGTCGTTACATCGACTTTGTACTTTATGTAATGAACTGCATTTTGATGTCCCGCGTCTGATAGTGACAAGATTAATTAATTACACTAATGGTATTACTTTCAGTTTCAAGGATGTGTAATATATACAGAGTGGAACAGATTTTGTAAGTGTATAGACGAGCCAATAACATTTAACCTTCGTAAAGTACTAAGAGCCTCGAAGAGATCGCTTTAAGCGATAAGACCGTCCGTAGTTATACCTCGAGTTGCTATTTTTTGTCTGATATTGTTTTTTTGTTTTGTTGACAATAAAGAGTTTTGTATTGTATCACAAGAATCTTTACAGTCGAAGAATTTCGTGTTCTGTTGCTAGGCCTTATCATGTGATGCCTACAAGT
Organism: Theretra japonica; assembly: GCA_033459515.1. Taxonomy (NCBI): domain Eukaryota; kingdom Metazoa; phylum Arthropoda; class Insecta; order Lepidoptera; family Sphingidae; genus Theretra; species Theretra japonica. The sequence continues at coordinate 10,578,590 of CM065949.1, forward strand.
GGGCCGTATGAGCCAATTAAACTTACTAAAAAAAATTACATATTATAAATAGTTGATACATTTTGGCTTAAAGTAAATTGCTTTATATTTTATAATAGACCCATTCTCTGAATTTTGTAAACATTATGAAATACAATGCTTAAATATTTACAAAACAATCGGGCTTGTTCACTGAAACTGAAAAACATTTTTAAACAAAAAATACTATAGGAAATTCCCAAAATACAGGCTTGCCTAGTTTGGGGTCAATAGATTATTGAATGATTGTACATCTCTCATCTCAAAAAATATATATACATATTACAGAATTAATTATATGAAACGTGAGCCAAAATACCGATTCCTTGAACTACCACGAAACATTCTTGCAAAGTAAATTGAATAAGTCGTATATGCAAAATTGCCAGCATTTGAGCGCTTCAGGCTAAACGCGGTGGCCTAGACTCAAATCCTTTTGTATAAGCACCTCGCCAGTTTTACTCAACCCCGAGAATTGCGAAAATGCATTTGTAGGATAAAGATTTGAATGGTTCACGTATAAAATATGCTTCGCTTTGAGAATTTTAAACCAGACATATGAATGTGGTCTGGCGGTTACTTCATATTTTAATATTATAATATTGATTGCTCGATGGGTGCAGTCAAGAATTAGTTCTGTTTTTTTGCTGTATTTATTGTATGTTGGCTTTGTTTTACACCAATAATTATTACTCGAGTGATTTTGCTATTCTTCTTCTCTTTAAACTATAAGAAATCCACATCGGAACATAGATTCTTAACATAGATCTCTTCCACGAATTTCCATAGCAACCTGTTGAAAGCGGCGTGCATCTACCTAATTCCTAAAAAAAGTATATCTATATGACGTACCGCCAAAGGTTTAATAATTCAGTCTCTCCCTCTACCTTTCCTTTGATCTATGGACGTCAAAGATCGGCAATAATATCCGATTACCCATTTAAGCCCTATTTATACGGGGAGAGTTTCTCGCCCCGAAGATACGATTATCGTAAGGATATAAAAAAGCTGTATCCTGTAAACGGTTATCAGAACACGAAAATCTATGGCGGTTATGGCATGCGATAATCACATACGATTCTCGGCGCGAGAAACTCTGCCCGTGTAAATGGCGCTTTGCTGTGTGCATTCATGGGTGACGGCGATCGATGTGTTCACCTTTTATCATATGACCAACTTTCTAATCAGACATCGTTTGTTAAATCCAAATATATACACTTAGATTCAAGTATAGTTCACGAGAATATTCAGCTCCTGAACACCCCGACCCGAAACTAATCGATCAAACACGCAATTGTCTCTGCACGAGAATCGAACCCGCAACCTCCCGTTTCACAGCTCGCGCCTGACCAACTGCGCTACTTGTTCCGCCTAAACTATAGTAGTGTATAACTTTATTCTTGAAAGGAAATAATATAACTACGAAACAATTTAAAACAATGTTTATATGTCCAAATGAAGTGAAGACACTCGGTAATTCGGTCGAAGGGCAGAAACTTTATTCATTGTTTTCGGGTTAGGCCGCTCGTGCGTGGAATTCCCCGGGCTTTCTATTCACTGCGTTCACGGTTCGTTTATATCATACTGATTTTTCCACATAAAAGAGAATGAATTATTCAACAGCTAAACCTTTTTTGTTATAGGAAAATGCGTCAGATATTATAGAATCTCTCTACGTTTTTAGTATCGCATTGTAATGCTGTTTGTAGGAGTTTTATGAGGAGGTCAAGATCTTGGCTCACCTCACTAACCTTTTACGGCTTGAATGCTTATAGATATATTTTAATGAGTGTCCAATCAGATGTCAACATATAAAGTCAACCATCGAGGGTTTTAGATTTATCGATTATATTTGCATTTTTTAGATCATTGTTAACCTACCATTTACGTGTGTCGGAAATATAATAACTTCAAACCTTCTGAGCCACCGACATATAATTTATGTTGCTCCTACCATCTAATAATAATAAAAATATAAATAACCTAACAGCCACATACATAGTCCTGACCCCACATTAAGATCGAGTCTTGTGTCGTGGGCATCAGGAACTACGAGAGACTTTTCGGTCTCACAAACACCCAGACCCAAAGCAAATACCTGTGGTTCACACAAATATTTGTCTCGGTGCAGGATTCGAACCCGCGGCCTTTCGTTTCTCAGCCGGTGTCTAACCAACTGCCTCACCGAGGCTGTCAATTGATGATGTTCTTCTGCAAACAACGTAATTTCGAGTACCTATTACTGCGACATTTCATTTAGATTCACAGTTCTCAAACGTAAACTCAGTTTCCAATTGTAATTTTTAAGATTGATGCCAAGTATAGAGCGGTCCATCATTTAGCACCTTTTTAACATTATACAAAGAGTCCAGTTTAAATAATTCTATATGTCGTTGGCAAGACACATTGACTATGTATAAACGGGTTTTCAATGACTCAATTGAGTGTAGCTCGTTCAAGTCCTTCAATCGACCGAACGCCGTCAATCAAGGCTCGCATTTCCAATTAATTATCATTGGTGAATTAGTCAGAGAATTCATTGATGCTTGCTACCTCTCCAATTAACTAGTATAGCCCATAACAAAATGCTAACAATTTGACAAGCGCTTTGAGATTTTTATCGCCTATTTTGTTAATATCTTAGCTAGCTTTGTAACTTATTTTAAAAATCACTTTGTGAATGACTTTACAATGACATTTAACAAAAATAAATCTAACAATTGCAAAAGACTTTTCGATGTGACAACACAAACGCATAGACATTAATACGAGTATAAGTTGCAACATCGAACTCATAATTTTAAAATCAATTTCTCATCTATTGAAGCCAGTCTGTGAAATATGAAATGCTAATGATATGTGTCCGCAAATATACTAACCTTAGTTATTTTTAGAACCCATATCAGTTTCATCGATCGTGGGTACACTAAAAGGCGAGTGGGAGTTTTTCATTGCCTGTACTCCATTCAGCGTCCTCCATTCAAAACGATCTTCTTTTAAACTGCAAGAAACTATTCAAAATGAACCACTATTTATAATTCTTGCCTGAGGTTTTTAAAACTATCTGAACGGGGCGTGCGAGTGAAATTAACGTTTCCAACCAAGCGTTTGTTCCAATGTTTGCCTCACAAAATGTATTTTAAAGAGCAACAACCACATCATTCAAGCGAAGTGCCAACAGTTAGTTTCCATTTGGCGACAGTTTTCATAGCTGAGTGGCGGTAATGCAAGTTTGTCCAAACATTTGGGTGTTTGACGTGAAGTGTCGAAACATTTATGTCTCCGTGGAATTAGTTGAATTTGGATAAGTTCCTCGAGTGAGTTACGGACCTTGGAACTACAATCGTGTAATGAACTTGAGCAAATATTTGTGACATTCTAGATGTGCAATACTATGTAATGATATTGCAGTGGAACTATTAATCTATTTTCAAGTAAGAGTATACATAAAAGATAAATAATATTGTTAGTAAGAATATAATATACAACAATATAATATAATGTCTGCCTCGGTGGCGTAGTCGTACTACGGTATGGTTACAAAGCTGAGGTTTATGGTTCGAATCCTGGGTCGTGCGAAGTGATATTGGTATTTTTATTCATTATCACCCGGAGTCAGAAATTTGTGCTCAATATGGCAAGCCTATCGCCATATCACATCATGGGACGGAACACATAAGGCGAAACGTGGGTGTCTTAGTCGCACCTCTGCCTATCCCTTCTGGGAAAATGTTGTGATGTTTATGTATCGTATGTAAGAATATAATAAAATGAAGAAAATAACCTATATATATGAAGTAATGAAGAATATAAAGTTATCAGATAACAACTAAGGAGTTAAGCTTCGAAATATGTAATAGGTGTTTGCAAAAAGAACAAGGTAGAAAATGAAAGTAGCAAGCAATGGTTTAAATGAAATGAAATGCAATTCGTTTATTAGTCACGTAGACGAATAAATAGGTTTAATGGATAAATGGTTTTGGATATCATCGATAGTAAATGTGCAATACTACAGAGAATGTTCATATCGCAAGTCCTTGTTGTCTTAAACCAATACAGGCATAATTTACAATAGCCCGGTGCCTCAGCCAGGAGTTGTCAGTTCCACAACAACTAAACTACTCACCAGAGAATTCAGTTGCAAAATTGTTTCAGCTACACTAGCGAAACGCTTGGCAGATGACGTTTTATGCAATTAAACCTTGTGCAATTTGATTATATACATGTCTCTGATTTCAACGTAACGTATTGTTGAAATTATGAAGTTTGAATTCGACGAGAACCTTGTACGGTTTGAACGGAAGTTTGTACGTTGGAAATGTTATATTTGTGTTCAGAACTTTAGGGGGTTAATCAAAAAGTCGTGTTTGAATATCCATTTCGACTGGCGAATGTGGGCGGAGAGCTGGAAAATCACAAGTTATTTCGGTACAAGGAATTAATTGCTTTTATATCTATAATTAATTAAATCTACTTTCATATATTCCACAGTTTCTGTTTCATTCCGTATGATGGAAATAAATGGAAATATAATGAAAAATAAATGGATTGAGTTCCTTCATTAAATAAATACTGAAAATGTTAAACATTATTTCGTTGATAACCACTTACTATGGTAAACAAGATATTTTCCCTCTTACAAGAGGAATGTATAAAGACGTCTGCAGTTAGCTTGCAGACGAGTCTCATTCCACCTTTTACCTCCTACGCTCTTGTTTAAAACATAAATCAGACAATTTTATTAGTAGTTGTTGTTGTTATAACGCTAATTAAATTGTGTTTCTCATACTCCGTATTATACTTTTCAATACTCGACATTGTTTCTATCTAATACAGTCGCAACATTAACTACCTTTTATTTGGACTTTGCTGGTTTAATACAATTAAGAATAAAATAAATAAATAATAAACACCTTTATTTTTTTTATTGCCGTTATAGGTAGACGAGCTAGCGGCCCGCCTGATGGAAAGCGGCTACCGCTGTCCATAGACCTCCGCAGTGCCAGGGGTCTAGCACAACAAAGTCGCTTCCTACCTTAAGGAAAGTACTCTCTTTAAGCCTCGTTTCCCACCTTATCTATCTCAGATTCAAGTCCACGTCGCTAAAACATTATAGTGGGCTTAACATCCGTGTACGGTAGACGCCATGCGGACGGACAATCTTTACTACCAACAAATTGGGGCCTCGAGAATCTCACTCACCAAATGAAACGCAAAATATTAGTTCACATCGCATTTCTGTAAGACTTTGGTCTAACCAGGCTGAACCGACCCATTCATACTTCAATATTAACCACAGCATTTCTCTATTACTTTACGTAGGTACACTTCTAAATCCTCGAGTGAAACTCAACACATTCTCGATATTTGTTAATTAAATTCCTATGTATTCCTCTCAAATTGGAGCGATCTCGAAACTCTATACCCGACGTTAATTACAGCAAATATAGTTGTGTTTGGTAAACAATAAACAGCAGACAAAGCAAACACAGCGTGATAACAGACTGGAACTAGCGGATCGATTAAGCCGATCTAGTAATGGATAAGTTCAGTTTGTTCCTGAATGTTCACAACTTTGCCTTCGCCAAGTATCCCCGGCATTTCATAATCTTCAATAATGTACTTACTGCCCTACTGTTGTAGGTATGTACTTTTCTCTACTTGTATAGAGAACAATGATCATTTGATTTGAACTTGTCTAAATATGGAGATCTTCATGGTATCAATTCTAAGATGTGTTCATCTTACTGCTGGGTATGAGGTATCTTGTAAATCTAGAGGGGTTACATATTATCATCAACAGCCTCCGTGGCGCAGTTGGCTAGACGCCGGCTGAGAAAGAAAGGCCGCGGGTTCCAGTCCTGCACCGAGATAAATGTTTGTGTAAACCACAGGTATTTGTTTCGGGTCTGGGTGTTTGTGAGATCGGAAAGTCTCTCGTAGTTCCTGATACTCACGACACAAGACTCGATCTTAGTGTTGGGTCAGGACTATGTATGTGACTGTTGGGTGTATTTATTTATTTATCAATGTGCAATAATATATATTTTTTTACGAAAATATAAAGTTTAAAATCTAAATAATACACGAAATGGAAGCTCCGCGAACAATTGTAAATTTAAATTTATTTCTCGGGACTTTTTTTAACAAAAATATTTTTTAGTTTTTCAGGACTTGAGCAAAGTCGCTTCTCAAAAAATTACTTGTGTAATGAAAGAATAAGATTGTTAAACTTTTGTGTTTAAACTAACTTGAGGACATAACTCGCAGTAACTGCGTGGAGTTGTGAAACTCCGGCGATTCTGCGAAACGCGCTGTCTCCACGTCTTGTTTTTGTAAAGTGAAATGTATTGGAATTATCGGTAAACGACTTTGTTTAAACGTTGTTTAAGGTTCTGCCATGCGAACGATTATTAAAGATAAGTTACAGTCCCATACCTTTTGATGTTTGAAGTTTGAAAACATTTGGATTTTTTTAGTGGTCTAGTACATAATAAACATAGTGAACTCAAATAGTTTATAAAGTTTTGAAAAAATCGATATTAATGTTACCAATAGTTTCTTTAAGGAATTTCCCATTGTCATTAAAATTGGCCCATTTGGAAGAATATTAAACATGAACAAAACGAGGATAAAGCCGAATTTTGAATTAGTGACTATTGATAAACTAAGATTATTCAACCTGCGAAAAGCTTAAATATTAAAGAAATATTTAAAATAAAAATACGTATATTTTTAAATCTGTATCTTGAGAGTTCACATATCCGTACCTCTTTAATGATCACAGAAAACGTAGCATAGCGAACTTTAAAACAAAACTCATTTATCAGCTCCAAAATCCTCTTAACCTACACTAAAGAAGTCGATAATTTACAAAATTGGATTTGTCAGTGCTGAAACTGATCATGAATAAACGCGTAAAACTTTTAGGGACTCGACGAATCACATTAAAAAGTTGGTGAGCGTTTGGGATTTTAAAAAATCGCGCTTTTATATTGACTCGCGAGTATGAATTTGATTTGTGTTGAAAAGTTTGAGGCACTTCCAAGTGTTGAATTGGCATTTTATTAATGCCTGCGACGTTTCTGGGCAAATGGATTCGTTGTCAAACTTTGAAATAGTGGTCGCGGAATGGATATTATTCCATTTTTGAATATTTTCGGGTATGATTTGGGTCACTGACGCAAGGTTGGAAATGTTTTGAATTAGGTCACTGTCGACCATTTTATTTTATTCTACTGTATGACCCTGAACCATATTTACATTACATATGAGTATATCGATAATAACCACTTTGAAATATAATGCAGTGATGAAATAATTATGTTATAGGTTTAGTTGTTGTGTGATTAATAATAGCCAGCGCAGACCGGGACGGCATCGATGCCGCGGCACCAATTTAAAAATTGGAATTTATGTCGTATTCCTACGAGTTATGTTTGAATATCCTTTGGTAAAAAAATAAATCCCTTGCCTTGCCATCCCGGTCCGCGCTGACCTGAGGTCGCTTGTAGTTTCTGATACTCACGATACTAGACTTGCGTCTTCATGTGCCGTCAAAGCTATGTGTTTAACTGTTGACTGTTTCTACTTAATTACAAAAATTGGAACCAAATCAATTTCGGAATCACAGCTTTGATGATGTTATATTCCTCAAACAACCTATTTTAAATTTCTTGCATTCTGCTAACAAGCCACTTTAATGTCCAACTAAAAGGCCGTTAAGGTAAATTATGGTGTAACTCCATCTATCAAGCGATACAAATTATAGCCATTAAGGCTTGCACCAGCGTGTGTTCTACATTAATTTATAATTCATGATGCAAGGCGTCGTGGTCTAGCCTTTTTATAATGCAGACACGGGAAATTAACTAAACTATGTGCCATAGTAAGTACAATGTCTCATAAGGTATGAGAAATTTAATTTTGAATGATATCCAAAAGTTATTAGTTGGTGAAACAATTATAGTCTCCAGCTTGAAACTATATGACCTGGCGGATTGTAAAATGTAACATTCATATTGTATATGAACACCTATGGCGATATTTAAAATATAGCGCCTACTTTGAAAATCACATACATAGATAAACTCACGCCTTTTTCCCAGAAAGAGTAAGCAGAGGTATAACCAAGAGCCCCAAGTTTCGCCTTGTATTTTCCGTCCCACGACGTGTGGGGGCGAGCCTATTACCATATCGGGCACAAATTCCTTACTCTGGGCTGATAATGAATAGAAAAATCCAGTATCACTTTGCGGGACCCGGTATTCGAACCCGAGACCTCAGCTTTTCAATCATACCGTGGTCCAACTGCGCCACCGAGGCAGTGAAAATCACCTTAATTTGTTTACATTTTATTACATAAGTGATTCTTTTGACAGATTGCCGTACTAAGTCGGTATTAAAAGCCCAACTATGTAACCAAAATAATAATGTGGTTCTACCTCTTTTAAAATGTTATGAAATACATTATACTTCGGATTTGGCAATTCTCCAAGGTGGTCAACGTCAGACAGGTGGCTTATCGGATAATCATAATGCATATAAATTATTCATTGACCGTGCTTTATGGACCAAGAATGGGGCAAAAGGTAAAAAGAAGAATACGATATAATATGATTCTTAACTAAATGTCAAATAATAAAGCGGAGATCTGCATAGCAACATTTATAGACAGTATTTGAAACGGCATTTTATATTTTTCAAAATGTTCTTTAGTAAATAGAATAGAATCGAATGTGGAAATTATAGTCATTTGGAAAAAAGACATAGCAGTGTAATTCCAAAGATAAAATTGATAACAATTTGAAAGTGTATTAAATATCACAACAATGAAAAATATGCATCACTACAATGGTAGGGGCTAAAGTAACGAATGTTATTAGCAAACAAGCCAGCGATCTGAAATAAACAGCAGGACCTTCCAATCGATTTCAGTTTATTGATGACGCATCGGTGGTCTTATACAATTTCACATACGTAGAAACCAGCAATATTTGCTTTCAATTCTCTCTCCTTGTACTATGTTCGAGACAATATATTGTTCGCGATATTAATGTTTATTCCCCTATTAATATACCTTTGTGGTAATGTGTTTCTTCGGTAATAAAATATGATATCACACATTAGGTTGGAAAAGTGCTAGATTAATCATTAACGTGTAAGTTTGCTTCTGTGGCTCTTGTTTTTCAATTATGGGGCTCTTAATCCTAGACGTATTTTACTATATTTATTCTTTTACATTTCTCTCTCTTCAGCCACTGGAAGTCCACTGCTGAACATAGGCCTACCTCAAGGACCTCCACATTGACCTGTTGGAAGCGGCCTGCATCCAGCTGCTTCCTGTTACCTTAACCAGGTCGTCCGTCCACCATGTAGGAAGTTTTAACATTAACATTTGCAGTCTTTTTAAAACTTGCAAAGCGGATTAAATTCTAATGATCACCAAACAATTATGAGTATTATTTACTTTGTAGTACTTTTTTTTACGGTATGACTCGCGGTAAAGGCATCAACTCTATTTTGTAATTCTATTTGTAAACAATTTTATACAAGCCGGCTAAACATACGATCAAACCATTCTCTTATAGTAATATAATTTACAACTACAGAATCTCAAACAGATTTAGAAGACATCACATTAATTATACAAAAGTTTTTGAAATTGAATAAATACATCTTAAAAATAGGAACCTTTTTCTTGTGTAATTTATATACAACATTACCATTGAGCGACGAAAACCCATGGTAACTGTTAGGATTTAAAAAACACCCAGTCTAAACATATGGAGGCAGATATGAATACATTCAACTTATTATTTTTAACAAGCCAAGTCGCGACAACTTTGTCCATTTCTATTCCCTTGTACCACAATGTAATAACGTCATGTACCTGTCAGTATGCTAAGTTGATTTAATTTAGTTCGAATAAAGCCGATTATGATGGCCTGGTAAACAATGTAAAGCTTTCATTACCGTCGTTGTCAAGGATTAATTGAATATAAATTGACGTAAGCATGTTTAATCATTTGCTTGGTTACGATGCGGTTAATTTGTAGCGTTTCGCTTTGGTCCAGTGGGATCGATCCTACAAACATGAAATCACTAGTAATGATTTTATAGTCTTGCTTCAGATTTTTTTTCAGGTCGAAAATTAATTTCCTATAGCGTAAGCAGATGAGACAGTGGACATAAACTAAACTTATAATATTTTTTCAAACATCAGATTTTCTGAAGGACGTAAGGACACAATTGACTGAATTATTGGTAGTTATAATCTGGCAATAACTAGAACCAAATGTGGAAAAAGCATAACATTGCTTCAAGTTATTACATTCACAGAATGGGCCATTAAATAAAGGCTGAATATTATTAAAGTTACAGCTAAACCAAATTAGAATAATTTGAGTCGTAATCTTCCATACTAAATTACCACCTAGACGTAAAACTGTGAATAAACTTTAAATGGCTGGGGTTAGAAATTATGACGTTAAATTTCGTACTCGTGAAGAGATTTAATCATGTACAAAATAATATGCGACTTTGATAACAAAAATTTTAGTGCTAGAAGAATAAAATCACAAGGACTCGTAGCATAGACTAAAATGAAAAGAATATAAAATAATATATGCACGAGACCGTAAGATTATTAAAACACTGTTAATATAACCGGTTGCATAGTCCTGGGTATACAAAGATAATATTTGAAGAAGAACTAGTTCTACTTTGTAGAACTTTGCGAATCTCTAGAAGCCAAAAATATTAGGTCATTATTCCCTTCGATATTTTTATTCTAAAGCAAAATTTTATAACTAAAACTCGATTTTCTTTCGTGAGTACTTGTTTAGTTTTGAGTACTTTTTTAAATTAGAATCAAGGAACAGAGGAGAACAGAATATTCGCGATATGGTCAGCTTAATGATCTCAGGAATATTTGATACTTGAACATATATGATATGTAGTAGTTGCCTTGTCGCCTATCACATTACATGATAGACACTCACAATATACAGGTGTACATTTCTGTCTGCTTTTAGAAGCCTGCCAAAAACCTTCATTCATTCAACGTCTTTCATCGTTGTAGATAGAAACGCAGCTATTTTCCACAGTTACATAAATGTATCGAATAATCGTAGGTTCTTTGAGCAACACTATCAATTTCTTACAACCACAGTCACTTGTTTTCAGTCGCCTTAAGCTAAAGAAACAAAAATATTAAGTACAATAAAAATAACAAAGACTTCTAACTCATAATGGGGATAATAATAACAATTTGAAGTACGTGCCATAAGTCTCTAATATCAAAATTAATACTTCCGAGCGTGGCGGAAATTGCTTAAGTGTAGAACGATGGAAACGCAATTTTCTCTAACGATAGCCTTTAGTACCGTAAAGGAGTATTTGATTTGATTTTTATCGTAATCTTTATTTGCTACTTGTTGCTCTGTTTGCATCTTTAGGTTATTAGCGTTTATGTTTAATTTTATTATAAAAATGAACACTTCTTTGTCGCTTTTGTGCGAATAAAATGTTAGCTGCTTTGTCGTATTTCAGGAAACAAATGATATTGTGACACACAAAAAAGCTTATAGAATCATTTTAATCCAATGAAATCAGCGATGTTCGGCACTTAGTTGCGAATTAGTATAAACTGAGTATTTTTTCGTAATTTTTTTTGTCCTTTATGACTAATTTGAAACAATAGATTTTTTTATGTTTTTATTTATTTATTTTATTCCAACGCGAGACGTAATTTCACTGAATACTTATCAATATATTTTAATTAATGCGACATCATATTTAACTTAATGAATATTATAGGAATTTTATTTAACGTATGATGGTTAACATTTCAAATAAATTTAGTTTTTCAGAAACAAAACCAGATAATTTGCAAGTCAAACTATGCATTTTGCGCTCAATATACACAGAATCTAGAGCAACAGCACTATAAATATCAATCAGCTGGACCCAAGCGGAACTGAATTTTAATCAGAAACAGTTAATCATTGTTTACCTGGTGACAGTGTCTCCTTTAATATCCAGTCTTTCTGCGCACTAAACCTTATGAATTTACTTTACTTTACCCTAAAATAAACTGAGAATTGGATTAGGAATTTTATTTCTTTAATCTTATACACAAATATTAAAGCATAAAATTACTTAGGTAAGGTCACACCTGTGTCCGAAAGAGGTAGCTAGAGGTGTTACTAGTGCCACACACGCTTCGCCTAATTTGTATCCACCCCAAGTTTTTGGAGGCTGGTCTATTACATATCCAGGCACAAAAATAAGCGTGTTCATAATAAACTTGAAAGAATCGCAATACCTAAATAGTGACCTTTTTAAACCCAGACTTTGGCAGTACACTCTTATATTTTTGATATAAGCTCAACCCTGTGAATTTCATATCGAGAATCCCATTTGCGAGAGTTCTTAAATAAACGTTAGAACGTTGCGTTTAATAACATTGGAAACGTACATGTTGTATTAATACATTCCTTGTAAAGGTTAACAAAATCGAGACGAAAGTTGTAAGTAGAAACCAGACAAAACGAAATATTGTTTTTTTGTTTGAGGGGTAATGGGTATAATGATATATGTATGTCGATCGCTTGAACATCATGCTTGCCCGTATACAAAAGTACAACCTGTCTCTCTCTTTCTCTCTTCAGCCACAGGAAGTCCACTGCTGAACATAGGCCTCCCTCACGGACCTGTTGGAAGCGGCCTGTATCCAGCGACTTTCCGCGACCTTAACCATCGTCCGTCCACATCTCAGAACATATTATTACTAAGCAGTCCATGGTAATGTGCTCGTCACTCCGAAGAGTAAGAAGTTAAGTCTCTTAATGCCTAGTAATTTTTTACCTACCGTATCCAACAAATCGAAACAATATAGGGCTTATACACTTACCTACTTAGAGAGTAGACCGCCTCAAACATAATAAGTTAGACCTACTGCTTTGTAGGAGGATTTTTGTAGCTACCTTTACTTCTTCAATCGTTCAGGGATATTAAAAGAAAACCATCAATTATCCCCTTGCTTCTTCTTCTTTGCGTCCTGAAATAATACATATAAAATATATAAAACTGCTGCCTCGATGCCAATGCCGACTGCCTCGGTGGCGGTTGTACTACAGTATGACTGCAAAGCTGAGGTCTCGGGTTCAAATACCGGGTCCCGCAAAGTGATACTGTATTTTTCTATTCATTATCAGCCCGGAGTCAGGAATTTGTGCCCGATATGGCGATAGGCTTGCTCCCTATCACATCGTGGGACGAAAAATACAAGGCGAAACGTTGGTGTCATGGTTACACCTCTGCTATGCCCTTCTGAAAAAAAAAAAAAAAAAAACGGTGAAGGAAAACATCGTGAGGAAACCTGCATACCGTAGCGATTTTAAAGAATTTCTACGGTATGTAAGTCCGCCAACCCGCACTAGGCCAGCGTGGTGGACTATATGGCCTAACCACTCTCAATCGTACTCTCGATTGTAGAGGAGGCCCGTGCCCTGCATGATACAATACAAAAAAAAAAAATGCCCTTCTGGAAAAAAAGCGTGAGTTTATGCATGCATGTATGTAAAGTGTATATACGTATTTGTATTGTTAGAAAAGCAAAAACAAAGAACATTTTCATGTACAACTACAGGCTAAATCGATAAAAAATTGATTCATGCAAAACCACGTATAAACGACATTGCTAAAAGCTCCATGTTTGTACAAAAAATGTTAGCTGAAATAATACTTGACAATATTCATAAAGCATCGAAACGTGTTTCGTTTATACAAATTACTTTTTTTAGGATTCCGCCCATAAAATATGGAAATTTCTAGACTTCAGCGACGGAAGATATTGCTACAGCTAATTAATTTAAGACGGGGATCGTTAGATATTAGAAAAACGGTTTCGTCGAGGAAAACATTAAATTGGGAACAATAGTGGCTGAAATTATGTTGTTGTAAATGCTCAAGGAACGAATCCAATGGTCATCGGATGAATTTTATAAAATTCCCGTTCTTACAACTTTTTAACTGCCTCGGTGGCGTAGTTGTATTAAGGTATGATTGCAAAACTGAGGTCTCGGGTTTGAATCCCGGGTCGGGCAAAGTGATATTGTATTTTTCTATTCATTATCACCCTGGAGTCAGGAATTTGTGCCCGATATGGCGATAGGCTCGCCCCCTATCACGTCATGAGACGGTAAATATAAGGCGAAACGTGGGTGTTCTGGTTGCACCTCTGCCTACCCCTTCTGGGAAAAAGGCGTGTGTTTATTTATGTATGTATGTTACCACTCTTTAATTGTATACCATGGCAATACATTATATTATTTTCCTAATTTAATCTTTCCCGTAATGGTAATTTTTCCTCATGGGATACATGAAAAATGTAATATTCTAAATTGCTTTTCTATTTAATAATTTCAAACCAACCTTCTAACTATTTTAAGTACAAAACAATTGCTTCTCTAAATCCAATTATCCATTACATTTGCTAAAAAAGTAGGCATTCTTCCAAATTTAAAAATATAAAAAGCAGCACTCTTTGCCAGAACAAAAGAGGTTTTAATAACGCAAGCAGGTTTTACAACTTTGCGGTCGAATTCAACTCGCACTTGACCGGTTTTTATGTAACTGCTACTTTTAATATTTAACGCTCAAGTTCGGAGGGCGCGCTAACGTCTCACTTAGGGGATCGTTAAGTGTTTTCGAAAGTCGCCATTAGTGTGAAATATGAATTAATGGGTGCGCAGCGACGTTGCGGCGTCATCGGTATACGGCTCCTCAAGAGGTGTACATGGATTAGAGAATCCATTGAGTAACCATTTCGAATGAGACTATTTTTTTTTTTTTCAAATTCATATTTCTTTTATCTGATAGTAGAAATACAATCAGAAGTAGGTAAGAGCAATACTGCGACATAAATTACTGCATTGAAATGATAAGAAATTAACGCCAATCGATACAGTTATTGCTTGCCAATTTCAAAATAAAAGGGATACACGGGTAACAAACTTCCGTGATTCGTTATAAACAGCTTAACACCATATCTTCAGTAGCCATCCGAATAAATCTAATTATATTGTTAATATAATTGTATTGTATTTTTTTACCTTATTATTAAGTTAAATTAACTTTTTACGTACTAGTTCTAGTAAAAAAGTAAGGTGCTCTAACGAAATGATGGCTTTCACCGTGTAACATATTAAAGGTTTCACACGAGAAGAAAGGTACAAATTGGGTTGTTATCGGTGTCAGCGATGTCTTCCAGACAACCTTTATTTTCGCTTTACATAAATGTTTCGTACAGATTGTCAATCCTTCGGGTTTTAAATTTTGTGAAAAATCACAGTAATTTGGGTGGTACCACTGTCTCACAGGAGATCGACGTGAAGCTTTGCTGTGGCGTTTCGTTCAGTGCGTGAGACCGCCAGATGCCCAATACCTCTTCCCACCCTTTTCCCTTCCCGCTCCCCTCCCGATCTGATCGGCTGGCAACACATTCATGATCCAAGCGTTGTGGATGTTCATGGGCTGCAGTGATCACATACCATTAGGTGACCTGCTCACTCGTTTGCCGGACCTATGCTATAAAAAACCTATTTATTTTAATTCTGCTTCCTTGTTTTCGTAATCGTTTATTGATAGAGAAACGTTAGGTCTACAGTTTGACTAAAAACTAGACCAATATATAGGCCTTATTGTAACGTACAATGGTTTCTTGTAACGTAGTTAAAAAAGCAGAAACTAGAAAAATAAAACTGAAAAACATCTTAATGGGACACTGCACTTACAATGCAACGCATCTCATTGTAGTCACTAAAATGTGGTATTCTCTGTCTACGCTAAAATGCTAAATGAATAAAAATAAAACATTGTCTATGCATATAATTTTGCCATTGTCGTGCATAGAGCTTATTTGTCTAGTGTCTGTAAATTAGTATATTAAATAAAGTTTACAATACAAAATAATTCTAACACTGCGTAACCGAAAAATATTTACAAAACCTATTAAGTTTTTTTTCTATTAAACTAATTAAGGCAACTCCACGCCACTCTATTGACAAACGCGCATAACCAAGTAAGCTGAGGCGGGAGGGTTATGATTGATTATATCGTATTCAGTTACCGGAGCTTTCACAACGCTCGTTCGGACTTCGCTTCCCGAATATTCCGGAACAATGGATAAAGACAACCATAGATTTCGAATATACAACCATAATGATATGAGGAAAATTGAGGCGCCCAAAAAGAACGACGGGAAAGATATAAAAGGTATGTTTTGGTTATTAATTTAGTATTATATTATTTTCCTACCATTGGTATTAATTATTTAGTCTCTTACTCTCTCTTCAGCAATAGGAAGTCCACTGCTGGACATAGGCATCCCCCATAGATCGCCATTATATTTACTAAAACATAATTAAAATATACAGGAATAATGTGAATAGTAACACATTAAATATTTTTACTCAATAAAACCACAATCGTAAAGTTAGTCATAAAAAAATAATATATCAAATAAACAAATTATCAAGAAAACATAAACAGAAGATGCGAAAGTTATTGCTAAGTAGCAATACATTTTATAGGCAACTCGTAAAATACTTTAATTCCGCGAATGGGTATTTGTTGCGGATGTTATTCAAAGTAACTTGGGTAGTGATATTAATGTGATTTTGTTGCCAAAAGACCATTCTACATTGAAAAGTAAAAATAGCGCTACTAAATAAAATATTTCTACAAAATACTTGACATGGACTTGTATAGACTTGGAAAATATTTAAGTACGCATATTTACAAAATAAAACCGTATTTAATTAAAAATATTATAACCATCTTTGTGTAATTTAGTGGAAAACATATTTTTATATATATTTGAAAAATATGGTTGCCTTGAGAACGGTATGTAAATTATTTGTACTGTAGATGCATACTTTCCATATTAAACGCTGTTTAATTTTCCAGATTATGATGCCAAGGATGTTTACGGACCTCAAATAACGGATAAAGATGGAGCGCTCCTCGACAAACACGACAGCTTTTATTTAACCACGAAGAGTCTGCTCGTGCTGTTTCAAATTATGGGCGTCATGCCTATAATGAGAGTACCAAAAAGTAAACAACTTTGCAATATTATTAATTTTATTTACAGTATATACAGACAGGGTATATCAAGACTGCGACCGAAAACGAAGCCAGGTGGTAGTTTTGGTGATTACAGACACAATGGAACAAATTTTTTTCAATAAAACTAACAAGTTTTTTTGCAATTGTTTAAATATCATCTTGATTAGATGGTAAATCCATAGTTTTTGCAAACATTATAATTTAAACCCTTGCATACCATTGTGTTTTTAAAAATAAAAATGTGCCCATTATTAATTTATGAAAGCGATTTATTTACTACCCAAATACAACGATAAGTAAAACATCACAACAAAATAATTGTCACTTTTATTGCACCTTTTTTTGTTGCGTTGTATCCAAAGTTACTAATGCTACCACCTGGCTTCGTTTTCGATCGCAGTCTGGATGTATCCTGTATAAAGCACGTTATAGTGATATTCACCTTCAATATACGATTTATTTATTTATTTATTTTATTCTTTTTGTATACCAAGTAAATCTTAACAACCAATTATTTAACCTAAAAGTACAAATGGCGATTGTATCGCTTGAGGCAATCTCTTACCGACTACCATGGGATAGACATAAGAGAAGAAAAAAGAGAGGGCAGCCTTAAATGCACTTGTAGGATAAAGCTTCAATGATAAAAATATGTAATAATGATTTAGTTTTTATAAGCTAACTATTGAACTACATAGCCATAGGTCACTGTGGAAATCATTAGGAGGCTGCCTATGTTCAGCAGTGGACTTCCTTTGGCTGATGGATGGCTGTATAAAATTTGTTTTTAAAAACAAAAAGCTTTGGTCATTTGAAAAGACTACCAAGCGGTCGAAATGTTTATCTTTCTATAAAATATATTATAACAAAAAATCGTTGTGTACGACGCAGTCTAGGAATAAAATTGTAGTTCACAGAATTAGATTTCCAATGTGCATTTGACTTAGGTACATTAATATATTATTTCTAACACAAAAAATTAATTTTTGTTTTTTAAAGTTCAAAAGAACTAATCGCACAAACAAAAATCCCCATATTCCGCGATAACAACATCACCAGCAAGAGCGCACAACACTCGATCACGTGATCTAAACCAACAATATATTTGCATAAACAAATATTCCGAATATTTCAAACAAAGAGCTTTTATCGAACATTTATGGAGTGGACGCCCGACTACACCCGGACAACGGCCGTCCAAACACCGCACGAATTGTAACAATATTCAAATTTCCACGAAACAAATTTGTCACTAAAAATTCCAATTTCAATCAGCTTGCATTTTCACTGCAGGTGACAAGTTTTCCTATTAACGAGTTTGCATTTTGCATTTAATTAAACTCTGCGACAGAATCGCTAATTAAATGATAAATACTCATGCGCGAAATTCCGATTGTTCTGTATAAAAAAATATATTTTAATCTAATAAAGATTGCAGCAAATCGTTAAATGGACGCCATTTCTGACAGTTCAAACAGCCGCTGTGAAAATCTTAGGGGAAGGCATAGATTTACTATATGTCCTCTGCTGATCATAGATTCAACAGTGGACTTCTTTTGAGTAAAGAATGATTAGAATCAATCGCCTATTAAACAGAGCTCGAAATCACAAGGTTTTGTATTACGTTCTTCTCTCGGGAAATTTTATTGTAAACACAAGTAATACAAATATAGTCGAAGCATTTTACGTCTGGGTAGCGTTCCTACATGACTCTTTCATTTTCTTATTCCCTTTGGAATATGAATGTTTGTTTAATTTCAAATAAATATTTTATTAATATACTACGCATTAACTTTCCAATTTCTAATACTTGATGGAAGTAATTTCCGTATTTTTATAAACGATTATAAAATGGTTATGTTATTAGTAGTTACGGTATGCAGGTTTCTTCACAACGTTTTCCTTCACCGTTAAAGAGCGTGGTGATTGACTATCAATACACACATAACTCCGAAAAGTCAGAGGTGTGCCCTGGGATTTGAACCCGATTTGGGATTTGTGGTTAGGCCAGCGTGGTGGACTATATAGGATAACCACTCTCAATCGTACTCTCGATTGTAGAGGAGGCCCGTGCCCTGCAGTGGGTCGTATATGGGCTGATACAATACAATACAAGTAGTTAAAACTCAATCACAGATTTTAGTTTAAACCAGTACGCAACAACAATTCAATAATTTAAACAACGCCTAAAATAATTAAATAGATACGCATTAATTCCTTTTAAGTAAACAAATGCGAAAAACGATAAATAATTCGAAGTTTCAATAAGTTTTGAAACATCGTTAAGATTGCACGAGCCGAGTGCACACTACTCTCGCCAACCATAATCTTGTTAAAGAATAATATCATTAAGGGTGAAACTTGGGCTATAACAACTTAAGATGATATGTACTTAATGTGTACCGACTTTGTTAGACAACTACTCGACAACAAACTTAATAATTGCTTATTAAATTTATACCTGTTTGCCTGCTCCATATAATCTTGGGATCATTGTTACCTATGGGGAATTTGTTGAGTCTTAGTGATTGAAAAGTATTGTCCTTTTGTACTTTCCTCGTTTCTAGCATGAGTTTTCCTCCACATTAAGGTTTTGAGGCTACTTTTTACCCTTTATTTTACTTTTTTAATTCCTCAATTATTTCGTCTGAAAAAGGAACTCTTTTTTCTTATATTATGAATATTTTATTACATGGAATAATTCATTTTAATATTTTGTATTCATCTGGGAATTTAAAAAGAAATATTTAAAATCAGATAAAATGCTCATAAAATGCTATGATAAAATGCTCTCCGAAAAACGTTATAAAGCTCTTAGACATTACTTCCGAGTATTTATGATATTATTATGACGCAAAAGCCAAAATACAAGAACTGAACTGTAATTATTATAAAACAAATATTTTTTCACAGATGCTCAAACAACAAAGCGTACTACGTACAACTGGATATCGAAAGCTACTCTTTGGGCCTATTTGGTATGGAGTTTGGAATGTATAATAGTGATAAAAGGTACATTAATTAAGACTTCGAAAAAATATCACAAATATAAAAATAGTACTCATAAATACTACACCAATAATATGTGGAACTGTTTGCTTGATTTTTTACCTTCGCATTTAGAATATTTTGTCTTCAGTTCCCTTTTCATAAAGACATCACATTATTAAATATTGCAACGGATTTACGATTTTATTCCGTCTCACAGTATTGAATCCTTTACGTGAAAAAGTTTTGAAAAGAGTAGTAAATAATTGTCGACTACCGAGTAACAATTTTTAACGTTCGTATTTTATTTCAGTCGGCAAAGAGCGTTTAGCGAATTTCCAGAACAGTTCAAACAAGCGTTTCGATGAAGTCATTTATAATATCATATTTCTCAGTATTCTTATACCGCACTTTCTGCTGCCCATCGCATCATGGCGCCATGGACCGCAAGTCGCTATTTTCAAAAATATGTGGACTCATTATCAGGTACCATATTTTGTTATTTTTTATAGTTAACCTACGGTCAGCAGCTATGTTTAAGGTTGTATAAATATATCTAGCTACCCCAGGATAATGTCATATATTCATTTAGCTATAGTGATTCCCATAGATAAGTTCTATTAGGGATCAGCTAATATAGGCTCCCTTAAAGAATTTTGGTTTGAAAGTTTTCGTATGCAAGTGAATTCTTACCTTTGCTTAAGCATCATGGCCATATTAAATATAATATTGTGTTAACATTTTATATTACTTTCAGCTAAAATATTTGAAGATAACAGGAACTCCAATCGTTTTTCCAAACCTATATTCATTGACGTGGGGTTTATGCATATTTTCGTGGGGCCTAAGTTTTGCCGTGATATTGTCGCAACATTACCTGCAAGACGATTTTGAACTGTGGCACTCTTTGGCTTACTACCATATAATAGCTATGTTGGATGGATTTTGTTCTCTTTGGTAAGTTTTCATACATATTATAGTATTTTATTGTAAAGTATATAAAGTATGTTTCAATCCAATTCAATCCATCAGCAGAAGCCCACTGCTGAACATAGGCCTCTCCCAATGATTCCACAGTGACCTGTTGGAGGCAGCCTGCATTCAGCGACGTCCGTACGTCTTAAGTATGTTTATTTAAATATAAACCCAATTAAACTAATCATATCAAATATGATGCCATTGACCCTTACCTAGTTGAAAACGCCACACAGGAGCATTACACATTCATTATAATTAACAAAATAACTATACATAATAACTGTTTCATTACCTAGTACTTTACCTGAACTCTTCATATGTATCAGCACATGTAAGTCCCGTTGCAGGGCACGGGCCTACTCTACAATCGAGAGTACGATTGAGAGTGGTGGCCCTATAGTCCAATCGCCATACCTATAACATTATTTATTGCCATGTTCCGCTTACAATTACGTAGTATTTGTTGATTTGAGTGTTATGTCCACCGACGTAATTTTATTGCTAGTTCTGTTGACTAATTTGCAAAGTTATTTGTTTGGTAGTTTAAATGTACCAGCAACTTGTTTGAGTTTTTCTCGTCTGGTTTTAAATTAAATATACAAGGTCCATTTCCGTTCCATATTTATGTACAAATATTAGTTTCCTTCTTGACTCTATGATTGCTCCAAAGTACAAACTAGTTATCTGAGATTATCTTTGCATACATAAATACGCAAGTTGAATTGTATTCGTATTAATTATTATCTTTCTTCTAAAAACTGCAGCATCAAATAGGTACTTATCATTATTATTTGTTATTTTCAACTAAATTTATTTTAATCCTCTACCTGTCCTACCACTTTAGAATCCAATTACAAGTTACAATTTAAAACGTTGCAAAAAACGTACAAATTAATATTGGACGAAATTCACAACGCTCCGGGCGTTGTCCGTCCTGCCTTTGATTGCAAAACGTTTAATGAATCCTCATTAAAGAATTTCACATAAATATATTAAATAGCACAGTCAACATGAAAAATGTTATTTTTGTAGACTATTGTTAGATCATCATCTTTAGTCACAAGAAGTCCACTGCTGAACATATCCATCCATCAGCCAAAGGAAGTCCACTGCTGAACATAGGCCTCTGCTAATAACTTCCTCAGTGACCTGTTGGAGGCAGCCTGCATCTAGCGACGTCCCGCGACCTTTACCAGGTCGTCTGACCATCTAGTGGGGGGACGTCACACGCTGCGCTTTCCGCTTCGTGGCCTCCATTCAAAAACTTTTTGAACATAGACTTCCCCATAAGATTTCCACACCAGCTATTGGTAGAAGACTGTATTCAGCGACTTTCTGCAACCTACTTAGCATAAGCTCTCTCTTCTTATCTCTGCATCACCTTAGGTTCGACAGGAAGATAATGCTTCAGACATTAAGACCACCTATTCTATGTATTTGTACGAATCGTAAATAAATAAAAAAATATATAATAAATTCCTAATAATTAGAAAGTTCGATAATTGGAACTGGATCGTAATTTTCTTTTGTGCTAAGTTCTTCAAGCTTGATTGATTCGAGGAAGCTTTTAAATTACTAATTATAACTTGACCGAAACCTTGGTGAGAGTTAATTAATTTACTCAAAATACGAAAGGAAATCTCGGTTAATATTATGTCGGGAGTATCGCGGTATAAAATACAGAGGGTGTTTGTAAAATTACAGGTCTAGTGTAATAAAACTGTTTTTACATAACATCATTTATTACAAAACTCACTTAAAGCCCAATAATATATTTTATTGGTTTAGTAAATAAATTACTTGTTCAATTAGTACTTCGTAAGTACATACTGATTTACTTTAAAACAGTTCAAACGTCTCACTTAACTATGTATGTGTTTATTAAAACGAGACCACAGTATTTCTTACCAAATAATCATAAAATCATCACAAAATAAAACACAACAGCAGTGCAAATGCACTGTTGCCTTCCGGTTTGAAGAAAATTGTAGCCATAATAACTGGACATAATCAACATACTATGTCCCTTGATGGCGGGCGCTGTGGAATGCCAAGCATTGCTTTGTAATTCATAGTGTTGTTTGGTTTTGCTACTGTTTACGAGCAGTCGTTTCAGTTACCGTCAGGTGAATGGCATGCGTCTCGCCATTCATTGCAATAAAAAAATAAGTAAAGCCGCTTATATAAATCCAGCAATGTAATTCGTCAGTAACTTAAGATTATCGATTGGATTTGCTGAAAGTTCTGCATATGACAGTTTTAAAAAAATAATCTGTTATGTCAAATTACTCCATCGTGGAAATCCCGTATTGAAAATCAGGTGAATGGCATGCGCCTGGCCACTCATTGCAATAAAAAATCTCCAGCAATAGTAATTACACCATACCCAGCTTAAAACTTATCTAGAACTTTAACCGGTAATATGGTATAACACTGTAGGTACATAAATTGCAACGCGTTCGGCACCGCGTCCAGGGGATTAGCGATCAACTTGCACAGGGCTTTAGAGTCGGACCACCCGGCGCTGAAATTGGCTCAGTACCGCCATCTGTGGGTGGATTTGTCTCACATGATGCAGCAATTGGGTTTGTATTTTTATTTCAGTAATATTGTGCTTGAATTTTTGTATGTATAGTTATTGGGTATTTTTAATATTTTATTTTTAAATCATATCATTTTTGTAAGTCGATTAACACATTAATTTTTTATGTTATCACTGAGCCCCATTACCTGTCAAGATACTTCATAAAAACAACATACTTTTTGCAGATATTTTGTATCTCTTCTCATCTTTCTTTGCACTTATCAGAGAAAATTACTAATAGAAATCTGTTCGAGCAGAAACACCTTTTATATTTTTTAACGTATCGGTAATTCTACTTCGATTCGATTGACTGAACTTCACGAAAAGAGGACTTCAATTCTACAAAATTGGTAATTTATCTACCATTCCACTAGTAATGGAATTCTTGGGTGGCAACGACTACCAAACATAGACGAGTTGAATGATTCTTAACTTCAATATTAATTAAAATAACTTTTTCTATTCAGTATGAATGTAAAACTCCAGCGATGCAGCTATTACCCAAAAGTTTGAAATTTAGTTCTGTATTCATTCCGATCTCATTAAATATATTAAAAATTCAGTCATAATTATGCCGGTTTTAAGCACGGAGGTCTTAGGCTACATAACTAAAAAGTAGACAAACATAAATATATGAATATATGGGAATATCACGTTCGTTAATTGGATTTAAAACCTTATTTGCGGAAGACGCAAAAGATCTCATATTTTACCACTCCTTGCTATCGCCATCCCCTTTCAAAAGCGAGCTTAATATTTACAATTAGCTTCTGCCCGCAACTCCGTTTCCGTGGCCATCTTTATAAAAAAATCCATCCCTTCCCGTTATATCCTGCCTTGTCCCGTCTCATTTTCACTCAAGATATGTAATCCAGTCCCCATCCATTTAAGTCCAAAAAAGTTATAAATATATCGGAATCCTCCCTCAACCCACGGGAATACTACATTTATTTGGATAAAAAGTAAGTAATAAGTATGGAGTAATCCATAAAATCCTAAGTGTTAATCCAGGGTGTCAACTACCTCCATACCAAATTTCATCGAAATCCATTAAGCCGTTTCCGAGTTCATCGCGCACAACCGCACAGACAAACAGACAAAAATTCTAAAAATTATTGTTTTGGTTTCTATTACGTTAATATACTCCCCCCATATTAGTTTTTCTCATTTATCTTCCACGTACAGACATCGATTGGCTACAAATTTATTATATATAATACATATAGATGTGTGGTAATGAATACTTACTCTATAAAGAGTTCGTTCATACGTCAGACCCGTGGCGTAAAATAAATATGTATGCTTCATGTAATAGAATTTTAAAGTGCAGATTCCATCAGTCAAGTAGACTTAAGATATACTTTAGTCGTCACAAAATTCACTGCATTATTAATTTAATGACGTATATGTAACCTCGCTTTCAAGAAATCAAGTCAATTTTGTTCCAAAGCAATTTAACGATAAGGTGATGTTAAATTTACCTTTGGTAATGGAATTTTCTGCTCATCTCTGTGGTTGTATGTTCTTATATCGAACGTAATTCATAGCTGCTTTATTTTTTTTTCATGCAAAATATTATTATGTGTCATGATTTTTATTAAAGTTTTACAATTACTAGTTTATGCCTTTAAATAATAATAAATACACCCAACAACATACATAGTCCTAACCCCACACTAAGATGGAGTCTTGTGTCGTGGGTACCAGAAAACTACGAGAGAGTTTTCGGTCTCACAAACACCTAGACCCGAAACAAATACACACACAAATATTTGTTTCGGTGCGGGGAAGCTGCGGCCTCTCGTTTTACAGCCGGCGTCCGAGCCACTGCGCCACGGTGGCTGTGTTTTTATCTCATATTCCTTTCACAAAAGGGCGAAGCTGCATCTAATGGTAAGGTTAATGCTGTCCAGACAGAAAAACTGGCGACCGACAATCACCTCTCACGATCGGACACAATAGTTTTATTTAAAAGACAGTAAAATGCACACAGTCGAAGAAGCACCACTTGCAAATTGTTGAACACATAGAAATAGAAAATATACTCTAACGCACAGGTAACATAGTACAGAGCTAACTAATAAAAAATAAAAAACGACTTCAAAAAAACCACACCACAAAGTAAGTAACTAATAATATATATTTCATAGTACTTGTTTGTACACGTTGATTAATTTTCTTATTGACTAGCCAACAAATAAAAATATATGGGTAACATATTGAAGGCGGGTTGCGAAGTAAATTTAAATTAATTTAAGGTAGAAGTTCCACGTATATGCCAGAAACAACAAAAAAATATTTCCAAATTGGTTTAGGCGTCTTCGAGTTATCGTTGAACATACATTTTAAAAAATCATACAAATTTAGAACCTCCTTTTTTGAAGTCGGTTACAAAATACTATAGAAGATATACCTTCAGATTCAACTTCCCCTGTCAAATTCAACTTTTTTTTTCAGGACGAGCCTACTCCAACATGTATGGGATTTACTGCATGGTGATATTCTTCACAACAACAATTTCGCTTTACGGTGCTCTCTCGGAGATCTTGGAACACGGCCTCAGTTACAAAGAGATGGGCTTGTTTGTCATTGTCGCATATTGTATGACGCTTCTGTTCATCATCTGTAATGAAGCTTATCATGCTTCGAGAAAGGTAATCCAGGATTTTATTGATCCAAATATTCTAGAACTGAAGGGTCAATTAATAAGTTATTTAGAATTTTGATGAAGTAGCACAGCTAATTAGTACAAATTATGATATCCTAATTTAAACAAAATCAGACAAATCAATAGGTATAACTTTTTCATTCGACTGAATATGATCAATTCCCATGAGAAATAAAACAACAAAATATAGGTTTATTAAAAAAATATTAGTGTCAGTTAGGCAGGTTGAACTCTGAAAAATATTTACAGGTGGGCTTAGAGTTCCAAGTTCGTCTGCTGAATGTAAACATGGGTGCAATTGATAGAAGCACGCAGCGTGAAGTCGAGATGTTTCTAGTAGCCATCGCCAAGAATCCTCCCATTATGAATCTGGATGGTTTTACCAACATCAATCGGGAGTTGTTTGCTGCTGTAAGTCCATATTTTTCTTTCTTCTTTCTACCTAACGTTTACCCGGTCGATGCCTGGGTCCGCTTAGCTATTCAAACTCGGGCTTTCTCCTGTTTTTTCCCTTGCTGGTCTTTAATTTGTTGTAAGTACATAGTCAACCATTTTTGTTATGAAGAACATAAAAAGAGGTCGCTGGATATCAAGTAGCTTTTAATTGTTCGTTAGTAGGGTTTTGGGAAAGGCCTATACTTAACAGTGCGTCTCTTTTTGCCAAAGATAAATACACTGTTGCATTTTTAGTTACTATTAATTTATTTTCAGAACATATCGTTCATGTCGACATACCTGATCGTACTTATGCAGTTCAAGTTAACTCTGCTTCGCCAAGGACCTAGAAAAGCAATTAAGAGTCTAGTCAATGCTTTATTTAATACAAGCACTACTCTTGCTGACGATTATGATGACGCCGAAGAAAATGAATAATTTTACTTGTATTTTGGAATATAGTACTAGAATTAGCAACAAGTGTGGACCCCCACTGTGAGATGTGTCCAGTAGTCAGAATCACTATTTTTTATAAACGTGAGCCAGAATGAATTTTTGATATGCGTACGAATTTTTAACTGAGACCATCTCATAACTTTTATCCAACCCCACTTATATTAGACACATAGTCTATTTTTATAATTTATTTTCTTTGACTATAAACACTACTTTTTTGTTGGAACTATAGTTTATTACTCTTATTTTTCCAACCAAACCACGGCACTAACATACTGTACTGTACTGTATCAGCCCATACACGACCCACTGCAGGGCACGAGCCTCCTCTACAATCGAGAGTACGATTGAGAGTGGTTAGACCATATAGTCCACCACGCTGGCCCAGTGCGGGTTGGCGGACTTTTACATACCATAGAAATTTATACAAATCGCTATGGTATGCAGGTTTCCTCACGATGTTTTCCTTCACCGTTATAGTGCGTGGTGATTGAATATCAATACACACATTACTCCGAAAAGTCAGAGGTGTGCCCTGGGATTTGAACCCGCGACTACCGTGAACATCTAGGCAGCCGCGTCTGGTCCGTTACCAACAGGCCACCATGCACTTCTACTAACATACGCTACATAAAACCCACTTAACATAAATATGACAACTTAAGCAAAGCACGTATTTCGAAACTGATTGTTCACCTGAGATATACGGTAGTCTCGCTGTTTACGAGAATATTGTTAAAAGAAACTGCGGTATTGTACACTTATAAGAATTTAGTTGAAATAAATACACATTTGTTTTGGAATTTGTTTTGTATTTTCTTAATATGTGCCTTTTATTTCCCATATTTTTTATTTGCCATCAATCATCATTATATTTATATCTGAAGTAATTTATGATTCATTAAAAAAATGTATGCTACAAAATAAATATTGGCCGCTGGGGCCGAAAGGTTCTAAAGTGGAGGCCACGTACAAGCAAGTGAAGTGTCGGAAGCCCACCCACAAGGTGGACGGACGACCTGGTTAAGGTCGCAGGAAGTCGCTGGATGCAGGCCGTTTCCAACAGGCCTATGTGGCGATCCATGGGGGAGGCCTATGTTCAGCAGTGGACTTTCTGTGACTGATTAGCGAAATAAATATTATGAGGAATAGTTGATTACCAAAAACGTTGCGGTCTACTTTATCACTTTTTAATTTATGATTGTTTGTTAATATCTAATAAGGCAGATTATGTAAATCAACAAAAGATAAGCACAGTCACAAACTGTTGAAATCGCTTTTTCAATAATAAATGCAAACTAATTTCAGTTATGCATCATTAATTACAGCAATTTACAATTTCAATGATTACACCGGCATTAGCATTAGAATCCCATTCATTGTTTAAACCGATAAGCAATATTTATAGTTGCTCTCGTATAGGTTTGTGACTAATCTACAAATGGACACCGCACTATATTCTTATCTTTCAATGATTGTCGAAGAAAAGCAATCTATCCTTGTTTGTTTCTGCCATATCAACATAAGAGAACTGTTTCTTATGATAGAAACATGTAGATTTTTTTTTCAAATACAATTATAGAAATCGCGATTTTATTGTACTCTATGAGGACCACATTACCAACCTCAGGATTAGAAGCTGCATTTGCAACATAGGAGTAATAGTGGCCAATAAGTCAAGTCGAAATCATTTACTGTCCAAATCACAATGTATGTACATACATACTCGTATTAGCAGCATCTACATAACAAACTTTTAAGTCTACGCTGAATACTGTTTGGAATTCTCAATCAATACTTCTTTCAATTTTAAAGTGATCTGTTAATTACCCCTGCAAAAGAAACCTTGAAAATTATAACATAGATATAAAATAATTGTACTCATTAAATTAAAATAGAAAGATTTATAGTACATACTTGAACGTCTATTTTTTTTAAACACTCACAATAATTGCTCTCTTAGGAATCTTAACTGTGGCATGGCTACCGAATTTATTTAGCACGCCTTTATTTTCGTTCAATTATCCTTTTTAGTACGGTGTTATCTTTCTTTGGTCTGTATTGTTTGAAATAATAATGTAGAGGATTGGCTATCTGAATTAATTGTGTAGAAGTTGTTTGATGATTACAGATATAAGATTTTATTTTGGGGCTGGTTTATGGCTGAAGGTACGTATATATTTTTAGCTACCCAATGGACCTCTGTAACAATTGCATCGTAGATACAAAAGTACAGTACAGTATGTACCTACGATATTATGTTTTCGGCTTCTAATGATGAATAATATAGAATAAGATCTAAGATAATTTTAGGGTATGATGGGGTTGTAATGGTGAAAATGTTGCCATAGGCCCCTAATTTAAAATTGAATAAAAGGAAAACAACGAGATTAAAAGGAGTATTGGACATCCGCCAATCCCAATAGTCAAGTTGGCATTTTTTTTTCATCAAGCGGTAGAGTCTATCATATTAGAAACTTCAACTTAAATAAATCGGCTCGAGAGGTATACTATGCATATTGAAACAGAACCTTTGCTTTTATTCAAATATAATTGAACAATGACTACCTCGGAGGCGTAGTTGTACTACGGAATGATTACAAAGCTGACGTCTCTGGTTCGAATCCTGGGTCGGGCAAAGTGATGTTGGATTTTTATATACATTATCAGCCCGGAGTCAAGAATTTATGCCCGGTATGGCGATAGGTTCGCCCCCTATCACATCGTGGGACGCAACACACAAGGCAAAACGTGGGTGTCCTGGTTTGCACCTGGTCTGCTTACCCCTTCTGGGAGAAAGGCGTGATGTTTATGTATGTATGTAATTGAACAATGAAATATCATATTGTGAGTATTTAAATAATATTGTTACATGAAATAATGAATAAAACAATCATTAAACCATTAACCGCAAAATCATATAAAATTTCGTAATCATGACAATCGTCAATTCTCAATAATAAAATTATTTAATCAACAAATGGTAAATATCCCAATGATTAAATCATTTCAAGTGTCGATGACAGCCATCACGTTAATTTTACATTTTCACAATCAGATGAATGCTTTTCGCATTATTTGTTAATTAAACGCACTGCTGGCATTTTCAAAATATTCGATGTTTCACCAGAAATCTTCGTCATTAATTACAGTGCGGTTCGTTTGAAATGATTTATTTTTCTGATTTGAAATATGTTTTGCTGCGAAATGTTATTTTTGCTGTACGGCTGTGCACTTACTTTCACAATTAATCACGGGCCATTTCGATAAACGTTTTATTATTTTTCGATTAAAGTTACAAATCATTTTCTACTAGTAGAATTTTTGTTGATATATTGGTTTACAAAACTTTGTTCTGTTTGTTAATATTATTGAAGATTTTAGTACAAAAGAACTCATTACTATAATTTACTTTAATACAAGCTACAAGGATAATTTAAAGGCATTTAATAACAATAACTATATATTTATTAAAATTAATTACTTTTAAAACTAAAACGCGTACTGATTAGTAACTACCTAATGCATTCGTAAATACTTACAAACTCTAAATAGATCAGAACTGAATACAAAAGATTTATTTCCATACACCAAACTTGAATTAAAATTAAATAACTAGAGCTATAATTTGTTACAAGTCAACTACAAACGACAAACAAAGCTTGACATAAAACCCTCATTTCATTTAAATCACGTTCATTTTTTTAAAACAAACAGAGCCGTAATCCCGCTTATCCCTGCAATTAACTAAATAAATAGACCCTGAAATATTGCCAAGCAAGCGAGAAAAAAATGAAAACCTAAATTCCTCTCCTGGGTGTAAATTCGTTAACCCAAATTAGATTCTGAGCTCAATATTTCAAACTTCGATTCAATAAAAAATTCAACAGCCATCGACTGAAAATATTGCGGGCAAAGAATTAATTGAGTTCAAATTTAAATACGAAAGGGGGATGATTATTGGAACGAATTAAAAAATAACACGATCGAATACATTTTTTAAATACATCTCATTGATGAGCTAGTGAAACGTAACTGTCTGGTAAATTGAATACGCGCGGACTTTCAGATATTAATTTATTTCCAGCGGTGGCTTTCAAAGAAAAATAAATTTCTGCTTTAAATTGCTTTGATTAAAATTATTGGTAATTTTGATGTGTTATCTATATTGATATTTACATCCATTTGTCGAAATAATACTTAATCAATTATTTTATTATGAAACACGTTCAGCATTAAGAAATTATAAAAATATCAGCTTATTTATTTCAAAAACACTAAAACATTCACATACGTATTATAAGTTTGAGACGAAAACGGTAAAATAAAAAGGACCGTATCGATTTTATCACGAACATATTTCGTCTAGTTAAACCATAAACCAATGAAACTTTACAGCAATTCAAACGAATTGCTTTACGAGTACAAAACTATAATATAGTCATGCCTATTAAAAATATGCCACACAAAGGAATACTTAAAATCTGAATATAATTTCCCTACAATCAACGACTTGGCAGCTCAGTATTCCGGTCAGCGGCTGTTACTTACTCGTAGTAGTGGCGGCATCCGCACTGCGGGCCGCAGCTACAATACATTCATCGGGAAAAGAGCACTCAAATCTCGCCTGATACATGCTCAGACCAGGTGCCAACTCACGCAAGACGCTTTGCGACGGTGGGAAATGGTCAAAAAATATTTCTATAAATTCTACTATGTGACTAGCAGCCCGGCCCAGTTTCACCTCTATTTATATATAACTATAAACTAAACTTATATAATTGTCTCAATAAACTCAATCGTGAAGACAGAAATAGGTACTGCGGACTGTCGATCGCATTAGACATATATAGACTTCTATTTTACCTATGGAAATAGAGCAGTGACCTTTTATCATAGTTCAGTTATATATTGTTAATCTGAACATATATTATAAATTCGATTATTATTTTATAAAAAATTAGGGCAGTGGAGATGAGATCACTAAGGGGAATGTGTGGCGTGACCTTGCGTGACAGAGTGCGTAATAGCGAGGTGATGAAAACGTGTGGAGTTAAAGAGGATGTAGTGACGAGAATTGACAAAGGAATGCTACGATGGTTTGGTCATGTAGACCGGATGGATGAAAGGAGACTAACTAAATAAATATACAAGGCGAGTATGAATGGAAGAGTCGGTAGGGGTCGACCTCACCGAACCTACACCATCCAAATCGGTGATATCTTCAACAAGGGCCAGGTCAAAAGTACCCTGAACCGACGGGCATGCATGAAGAGATTGATGAATGTGGATGAAGCGAAAGTAGTATGTCAGGATCGAGCAAAGTGGCGATCCATAGTCTCTGCCTACCCCTATGGGATACAGGCGTGACGATTATGTATGTATGTATTTTCTAACACTTCAAACGCTATAAAATAAATACACCGAACAGTCACATATTTAATACTGACCCCACACTAAGATCGAGTCTTGTGTCGTGGGCATCGGGAACTACGAGAGAATTTTCGGTTTCACAAAACCCCCGAAACAAATACCTGTGGATCACACAAAATATTTGTCTCGGTGCAGGGATCGAACCCGCAGCCTCCCGTTCCACAGTCGGCGTCTAACCAACTGCGCTACAGATAATAAATATGCAGAAATATCGCAATTCTTAAAAGCTATCGAGTTATGAATATTTAATACCTATCCATAAACATCGCATATATTTTTGTTGCAGACTGATATAATAGACACTATAAATATTACATAAAATATATTTTATTCATAACTTTAAAATTATTTTCGTTTTATTGCATTCTAACTGTATCAAATATGTAGAATAATATGCACTCATTGTCAAAACCTTTGAATTTTAATATCCATAAAATACAGCAATTTTTTATGAAATAATATTTTAGGTCTGAAGTACTTAACATTAATATGAAGAAGAACTGCATAATATAACAATGGAATTTATTACACAAGATAACGAAATATATTGCTTCAAGATATTCTAACGCTCTTACAATTTAAAATATATATTTGATACTTATAAAAATACTTTGCAGCGAACGTAAATTGTGGTAAGTAAGCCTGAACAAATTTGCGAATGGAATGTATAAAAAGAAAATATTTGTTAAAAAAATATAAATTGGCCATACGCAGATGTTAACGTTCGACATAATTTCGGATCGTATGATCCGTGCAAATATTGTAAAAAAATCGCTGCACGGGAGATTAAGCTTTATTGTTCAGGGATAAGGGTTAGAATAACACTCGTTGTGGTTGAGTTGCCATAGCAACAGGTGGCCTTCTCTGGCGGATGTCTCTTCCCTGCTCTCAAGCCAAGCTAAGCTTGAGTTATTGCCGTGGTTGTAGGCGGCGTGTTACTGATAGTTTCTTGGTTACATGTTACGCGAGGATCAGCGTTTAAACATGATTGACGTAATTTGACAAAGAAACCATGACACGGAATATAGGCCTTTTAGGCCTTTCAACGTAATAAGAAGATAAATTATGTTTATGCCATTTGCAACACAAAAAGAAAAATAGAATTGTAGGAAACATAAAAATACATTTATAAACGACAACTTGAACATTTATTCACTCAAATTATCAGCATTGTTTTTAGCAGTCTTCTACGGAAAATACCTTATGAATGTTGAGGAATGTAGTTAGAAATTTCATAAAATGAGTCATTGATCAAGCTAATAAAAACCAACCATTTCAACAACAAATGAAAATGGAAAATAGGCTCGCCCCCATCACATCGTGGGACGGAAAATACAAGGCGAAACTTGGATGCCCTGGATGCAACTCTGCCTACTCCTTCTGAGAAAAAGGCGTGAGTTTATGTATGTATGAAAATATCGGACTCTTTTTTTTGTAGAGCTTAATAACAACTACACAACTCATCAATACAATACAATAACTTTTATATTCGGTGAACTATCCCCTGCGATACAAAGTTTACAACACAATATCCTCGGAACATAGTCATCGGAAGTTGTAGCGAGATAACAAGTTTACCAGCGACACTTCAACTTTGGTTTACATGCTAACTTAGTTCAGCTCCATCCTTGATCACTAAGCAATGGGAAGTGACTGAGGACACTAGGGGCTATGTAGAATGGATTTGAGTAAGCCAATGGATATGCTTGATGCTGGCTTTCAACAGGTGGCTTTGTAATTTTTGAGTAACCTTCGATTTTGTAGAAATGGGCCGATTTGAGTTGGGTGGTGCCACTGTCTCAAATAATATAGTTGTGCAATTGCGCTGTGGTGTTTCTTTCAATTAGTGAGATTACTGTAGGTCCAATATCATTTTTTCGTTTCATCTTTTTCCTTCTCTTTTCGCTACCATTCTGAAAGTCCGGCAAAACAAAGTAATTAAGTTAACTACTGAATAGTAGGCATAACTAAATATATGTGAAAGTACTGTAACTATTACATTATATTTTACGAACGTTCTTCTTCTTCTGTAGCTGTCTATCCATTACTGAAGGTTGACAGTCAGTTCTTTAATCCTCTCCTTGTCCATGGCTAGCCGGAACACCTCTTCAACTGTTTTTATTCTAGTCCACTCACGAATGTTGCGTAGCCAGCACTTCCTTCTCGTTCCTACACTTCTCTTCCCGTCTAGTTTACCCATCATGATAGTTTTCAGCAGATCATATCTATCATAGCTTAAGATATGACCTAGGTACGAGACTTTTCGCTGCTTGATGGTATTAGCCAATTCAGTGCTTGCGAACGACACAAAAACCGTCATGTCCGTTAAATTGACTGACTATCTGACCCTAACTTCACACAGAATATTATGGTTCCATTAACCATTCACAGCAGCCAACACGTCCTATTAGTGCATAATTGCTTGACCACGCTTCGTTTAAAGGGACCGATGTTGCAGAACCGAGGGAGCGTAGATGGACTGCTTCACGGCGTAATGACGCGGCAGGAACAGAAATTAACACACTTTTTTGCTCAAATTACGGATTTTTCTGAAAGTGTTGGATTACAGTATGGTTATGTCAAAGAGGAGAGGAAAAAAAGATGCAAAATTAAGACTGGAATGCTTCCTTGGGTTGAGTTGTAAGATTCAGCTAGTGTAGTTTATACAAAGGATATTATGCATTTAAATAAGTATTACCATCTATTATAATAAAATGAAACTCGTCCTTGTTATTTCGTAGATAAACAGAGGTTATAATAAATATCAGAAGAAACCACAGGTATTCGGCTTTAAACATTGTACGAGTACTTCAATAATAATTTAACAAAGACTTCCGTAATATCATGGCTAATGATGATTCATAGCGAAACCATTTAGAGACAATCGTGTTCTTGGAATTTAATTTGAGGAGAAAAAGAGGATAAAAGCAATAAAGTTACTTTTATAAAATCAAAAGAACCAATAAAACTATTACGTTTTAAGATAATATAGTTCGCTGTATTTCTAGTGGCGATCTTCAGAATTCAATGCCGTATTTTCAATCATGTAATTACATTAGCGGCCAAGAAACAGTTTTATGTGCTGTCCTTGCTCTTCTCGATACTTATAACCTAAGTTATAGTTAACTAGCTACTACTGACCTCGGTTTTCTCCAAAGAAAATTGAATATGGTTTTAATAACAAATAATCTGCTAGATAAAGCAAACTACAGCAAAGACGCATTGCTTTGCTAAATATGTGAGAAATGGCCTTAAAACAATTTTGTATATTGTGACATACCATAAGATTCGGTTTCACTCAGAATTCTACCTTCCATGAGATACAACCCTTCTCTAATTAGAAAAAAATAAAGAAAAACGACTAATTACTCACAAACGCATCGTACACAAAATGATTCATATGAAACAAAAATGGCTGATCGCGGCTGTGACCGATAGGTTAATTCTATGGATCACTAGATCGATCTCGTGGTCTTTGTAAACGGCGTAAGTTTTACGCGCCGATGACGCACGCTCGCGGCGCTGTAGAGGACTAAAAAGCAGATTGTTGCATTTGTATTGATTCAAACGCGCGTATACAGCGGTACAAACGCCCGTAAGAAATATGTTCGAAGCTTCTCTGTATTGCGTTTGTTTATGAATTGTCGGAGCACGAAAAAAGCAGAGATTTCAGAATCAAAATTCAAAATACATACGCGCGACTGCAGTGCGTCTGTATCAGCTCGTTTGTATCACGTTTCATCCATCATCCATCCATCAGCCAAAGGAAGTCCACTGCTGAACATAGGCCTCTCCTAATGATTTCCACAGTGACCTGTTGAAGGCAGCCTGCATCCAGCGACGTCCCGCGACCTTTACCAGGTCGTCTGACCACCTAGTGGGTGGACGCCCCACGCTGCACTTTCCGCTTCGTGGCCTCCATTCGAGAACTTTTTGGCCCCATCGGCCATCAGTTCTCCGTGCTATGTGCCCCGCCCATTGCCACTTCAACTTGCTAATCCGCTGGGCTATGTCGGTTACTTTAGTTCTCGTACGGATCTCCTCATTTTTGATTCGATCACGTAGGGAAACCCCGAGCATAGCCCTCTCCATAGCTCGTATCATGTTTACGGTGCCACAATTTTTTTGAACGTGCTTAGGTTTATTCGCTGCGTCTGTATTGCGCGTGACTTCTGCGCGACCGCGGCGCATTAAAAACACACTATGTGCCGTTGTACTAACGTCACGTCTATGCCTTAATATCCAAAAACTTACTAGTACAAAATGCACACGACGCTTGTAATATCCCGCGTGGTATGTTTAACAACAATAATTTAAGCAGGTCCACCACCAGCAAGCATTACACGTTGGTTCACGTAATCTGTTAGCCGCGCCTCTGGCAGGAGCCCAAACTGCTGCCCTAATCTGCATTGTAATTATCTTCATACAGCGATTTGTCTAAAAGCATATATTGACAAACTTCTTTGATGGCCCGTGTGTTATATTCAAGTTAGGGGGGCTCGTAGTATGGGTAATTTCAATATTTGTACTAAAATTTTGACACCCTCCTTGGCGCAGTTGGTTGAACGCTGGCTATGAAACGTGAGACGGGTCCGTCCCCGCGCTGAGACAAATATTTGTGTGAACCACAAGTATTTGTTTCGTGTCTGGGTGTTTGTGAGACCTAAAGGTGTCTCGTAGTTTCTGATACCCACGACACAAGACTCAATCTTAATGTGGGTTCAGTACTATGTTTGTGACGGTTGGGTGTTTTTATTTAAAATTAAAGTATTTAACAGATTTATTTTTAATACTAGTATCATAAAGTGATTATATTGCAACGGATCTACTGAGAAGTGGAATGCTATCCAAGTAGAGTATTGATTTGCGGGAAATTATTTGTGGCGTATCCGAACGCTACTTATGTATAAAAGTTTACGGACGCGAGTGTTGTGCGTTTCCGAACGACACTTGTAGAGGCTACAGACGCGAGTATTGTCTATGAAGACACAATGAGAAAATCTTGCATGTAGCGCGAGTTATAAATAAGTATTTTATAACATAGAAATAAAACAAATGTAATACACTCCATACAACGAAGACAGTGTTTTTGTGACTACCAGCATCAACGCCGTGCTTCTAATTGACCCCGCATTCCAAGATCCCAAATATTATAATCAGTACCGATTGGATCAAATCAAACGGTGTGGGTTATAATCTGGTTGAATACTAGCACTAAAACAATGTAATACTTTAAAGGACATTGAACCAAACATTGAGGCTGTATCTACAAAATAAATGATAGTGCATTAACCATTAAATAATTAATTATAAAAGTTTAAACTCAAATTGAAAATCGACTACAATTACACACACAACTGTGGGGTTGTGAATAACTGTTCAATTACTAATTGAATACATCACAACAGATTCACAAAGTAAATTGTAATTAGCCATTCGCAGTGTTGTATTTCGGAACAGATGGGATGGATTAAAGTCAGCGTTAGCAAAATTATCTGATTTTCATCGCTCTTTTAATTACAATGTTTTGGTATATTTGTATCCGCCGATTAGTAACCTCAGTAGCGTAAAGGAGTTATAGTTATCCACGTAGGTGTGCCACGTGTCGGATTCTTCCTGCCTATATTCGGATACAACAGACCGGCATAATTGGATGGACCGACGAGTATTAGCCAACTAAATAAGAATAAATGGTATGTACCAGTAACTGTATCAGCCCATATACATTCCACTGCAGGGCGCAAGAATCCTCTACAATTAAGAGTACGATTGAGAGGGGTTAGGCCATATAGTCCACCACGCTGGTCTAGAGCGGGTAGGCGGACTTTACACACTATAGAAATTCTAATGAATCGCAGGTTGCAGGTTTCTTCACAATGTTTTCCTTCACCGTTTTAGTGCGTGATGATTGACTATCAATACACACACAATAAATAAGAATAAAAAAAAATAAAAAAAACTAGCGTCTCGAAGATATCTTTATTTATTGATCATATATCAATAAATACATATATCATATATTTATGATTATATGTTATGTATGTATGTACAGTATGCTTGTGTATTTATATGTTTAACCAGTATTATTTAGCTTTAATTCTTGATTTTTTACACTGCCTTCTCTATCTCCTTCTTTTAAATCCATCCCATGGTTGTTTGTAAGACATTGCTGTAGATTGTAGAGCGACAATACTTCATAGTGTTTTTGTTTATATTTGTGCACAATAAAGATATAAATAAATAATTATTAACCGTTCTAAAATATCGTCGATTTTCAACTCATAATTCTATTATTAGTCAAAACATACGAAATAAATAATAGATTATGAGGAACTTTCATTTATTCAGCACGAAAGAGGTTATGAGTATAAAAATCTATTGCGTAGAAAAACTCATAACAGCGAAACAGCGATTCTATTATATTTAAAGGGCGGAATATGAATGACAAAGGACGAGGGGTAAGGAAAATGCCACACGCCTGTGCATTATATAGTGCTGAAAAACTGATTGAAATCCATTAGTAATATGTGTAAAGGAGCAACCATAATAATATAGTTTGTATGTTTAACATACTTGCAGAAATATGTATTTTTTGTTAAAGTAAAGCTTTAGGATTGTCGCTGTATGCAGGCTGCCTCCAACAGGTCACTGTAGAAATGATTGGAAGAGGCCTTTGTTCAGCAGTGGACTTCCTTTGGCTGATGGGTGGATGGAAAGCTTTAGGGTATAACGTGTCTTGGTATGCATTTTATTGTATTAACACTTGATATCAAGGTCCTCAGTATCAATCATCTTAGTCAAGCTGGTCTTAATCTCTCCAATTGACGCTACTGGGTAAAATTTTCGTCTTTTGTTATCCATTCTCAAGTAACAATCTAATCTAATGAATCCATCAGCCAAAGGAAGTCCACTGCTGAACATAGGCCTCTCCCAATTATTTCCATTGTGATCTGTTGGAGGCAGCCTGCATCAAGTAACAGCTCTAAGAATATTTTTCTTCATATATTATCACTCATAAATCAAGTAACCAATTCAGAAAACAATGTAAAATCGATTTCCAAATAGCTTTCAAACAAAATTGATTAATTGGCAACAAAAGTAATTAACCACCTCTTATCTAAAATATCTTTCGATAACAACTCTCGAACAATTTCAAACTGCGAATAAAGCGTGATAAAAAAGTTTCGCGTCACTGGAACAAAATACAAAGAAAGGGAACATTAATCAAAACGCAATGATAAATGGGCAGACATTTCTCAAGACACAACTGTGCCAATATATTTTTTTAATATCCATCCTTCATTTGCTGCAGCGGACGCCTAATTAGATCGGAGCGAGCAATTTGTCTGGCAAAGTAAACACTGAGTGGCCACCGGGTTTCATCCCGTCGCCAAGAAATTCAATTAAAGCAGGTAACTTGGTTGCATGCCCTTGCTTCCACTACATGTGTAAATGGAACATGCTCTAATGAGACATCCGCATTAATAGTAATGTCGACTTCACTGGAAAATTTAAGTACATTTGTTTATTAATTATAGTTTTAACGCAGGTGTTAGTCTTTGTTTTATTGGCTTCTGTTTTTCAAT
This sequence comes from Theretra japonica, assembly GCA_033459515.1. Lineage (NCBI taxonomy): Eukaryota > Metazoa > Arthropoda > Insecta > Lepidoptera > Sphingidae > Theretra > Theretra japonica. The sequence goes on from CM065949.1 coordinate 10,618,872, forward strand.
ATCATAGGCAATTGGAGATTATTGAAATTCACACAACTCCATTTTTTTTTGTTTCACATTTTAACTTTAACTCAACTATTAATTCCACATTTCGACGATGCAAAGTTCGAAAAAAAATATTTACTCACTAAAATATCATAATGATCCAAACCATGTTATAATGTAACAAAAATGATATACATACTTAAATGTGGGTTTAAACCGATATGCATTTATTTAAAACTTGCAACTAGTTGAATATCATCTTAATACTTTTATTAATAAAAACCTCACGGTTCTTATATAACTCTTTGATTTTTAAAGAAACAAGTACAATTTTCTAAACATAAAACCTACAATAAAAGAAGAAACGAAGCCACAAGCCAAAGGAGCAGCTATTGCTCTCAGTGTTTTAGCCTCATATAACGCAGCGTAACAATACATAGCCGTCTCAAAGGGAACGCCACTACATTCTGAAATCGATGTAATCCGAGTAAATAGCACGTGGAGAGAAGGCACGTGTGTATCCGATGCGGGCGACGCGTCAACACACAACTCTAAGCTGTTCCCAACAGATCTAATAGAAATTGTGCAAACCGCTATTGCTTTATCTGATGCAGTGGCATTTTGAGAACTTTAAGGAAAATACCAGAGCAATTTGCTTTGTAGTTCTTTTGAGAGTGATTAGTGAGTAAATGAAGAATTAATCAGGTTCCATAATGAAAAACCACCTCGTTTACTAGAAAAAACTTCGCGCTCGTTTCTGCTTTGGAGAGCAGGTTAAGATATTACAATTATTTGCAATTTTTCTAGCTAAATCTGATCCTCTGTGGATTTCCTCATTGTCTTCACATTAGACAAAACCTGAACCTCCTATTCATGTCATATTTTTAAATCGAATACTGGTGTAAATTTTTAGAGTCTAAACTAATTAAAAATATGCCCTATATATCATACACGCGGCACTAGGTTTTATGTCACTACACGTCCTACTTTAGTTCTCAGTAGACCACTTTCCGATAAGCGATGGGTGATCAATCAAAATTTAATTTGAGCACGTCGGTCCACCGGGCCATCCGTCTTGTCTAATTTTACCACACACCGCACGGCCAGCGAAACCTGGTGCTTCTAACGACGCTCTAGTTAATAGATAATTTGTGGGCAGTTAACGAAGATAGATGAATAATGGGTATAAATAAGTGCTTTCTTCTTCCTGATTTTGTTATTGCGAGGCAAAGTGAGTGCAATGAATACACTGCACTACCAAGGGCAGCTGGAAATTATCGTCCTCTCTCATTCGGCTAAATTATGCCTGATCTTCAATCGATTCTTCATACAATGCATAAGAGAACCAATCCAGGGATATTTAAGAAAAGAATGAAGAAGCAAATAGAGAAGGCCGGTATGACTATGTCAAAAAGAATACTACTCTATTTGGACTCAATTACTGGACTTACCAATAGGTCCAATGCCGTTACTTTTATAATTATAAAAAATACTAGTCCGAAATTTCATATTTTACATAAGCAGTAATTTATTCAAGTAAATTGGTGCAGCCATGTAAAATATATTATCGCCTTCCTGCCGATAAATGTAGGTTGAAATTTCAGTTGAGCAGACATCTAAATTCCCGACCTGCGGTAGGAAGATTATGCAAAAGCAATTGCGATGTAAGACGGTGCTCCTCAGATGCCTTAGTTGATCTTGACTGTTGCATGTCAATATCCTCGTAAGTTCGTTTTCATAAAGTTGAGCGGAAATATTACTTTGTATGTAATTTAGAGATTTAGCTTCAAGTAGGTACATCGAGTATTTCTGTAAAATATGTTTTAATATATTTAGCCTCGGTGGCGTTGTTGTACTTAGGTATGATTCCAAAGCTGAGGTTTCGGGTTCGGATTCTGGGTCGGGCAAAATGATATTGGATTTTTCTATTCATTATCAGCCCGGAGTCCCGGATTAGTACCCGATATGGTAATAGGCGCGCCTCCTATCACATCGTGGGACGGAAAGTAAAAGGCGAAACGTGGGTCTCCTGGTTGCAACTCTGCGTACCCCTACTTTTATACCGGCAGGGTAAAGGTACCAACTGTACTGGTAGGTAAGCAACTGATAGCACAGCAGTGTAACCAAATTTGAGTATCCATTGGTCATTGATGATTATTTCTGCCAGTCTAGTCGACACAACTATGTCGGTGTGATGGAAACTAGATTCTTAAATACTGAAATCCAAACTCAAACACTTGTATGGATTTTTCATTATCGTGTAAATTAACAACACTTTCATTATTTTTTAAAACTGTCATACACAGAACTTTCAGCAAATCCTTTCGAAAATCTTAAATTACTGGCGAATTTCATTACTGGGTTTATATATTTATAATACTTACAAAGGAAAACAATTCAATTATTTCTTCAATTAGGTTACAACTGAATATTTCAGTAAAACTCAAATCTTCTAATTAGTTAAAGTACTAATTTAGGCTAAGACTATTCAACGAATGACTTCAATACTCAGCCGATGTGACGAAGATGGATAGATAAGCCCGTCACTTGCCACCTCTGCAGCGACCTTCAGCAACAACTAGACGAAGACAAATGAGAGAGTTTTAAAAGTCGAAACCGTTTAGAGTATGCTAACAACGAAACATTTGCAGAAAGCCTGCTTTTTATCTGCATCCTTTATTTTTAGACTAAAAGAAAATGTATTTTGGACTATAGCGATATTTAATATAGAAACATTGGTAAAAAGGAAATATACAAAAATATCTATTAACGATTACGATTCAAAAATAACAAATCCTGTTTCGAGTGGAATAAATTAATTATTGGTTTTATTTAAATATCAAATATATATTTATTTATTTAATAGGTCCGGCAAACAGGTCACCTGATGGTAAGTGATCACTGCCGCCCATAAACATCGAAAACGCTGGATCATGGATGTGTTGCCTGCCCAATTGGGCGGGGAGCGGGAAGGGAAAAGAATAGGAAGAGGAAAGGGGTATTAGGCATCCGGCAATCTCACTCACCGAACGAAACGCGACGGCTGAGCAGCCGGTTCACGTCGATAAGACAGTGGTACCGCCCCGGATAAGCCTGCCCATTCATGCTGAGTCATGACTGACATCAGCGTGGCTCTACCACTTTAAAATAATATATCCCGTGAACGCAATGACTATTAATTTGAAATAATATTTATTTAACGTACAATTAGAAGACCCAAACACATGATCTAAATATTTATCTTTGGACAGACAAACAGCATGTTTGTTAACGGACGTAGGAGTAAAATCGATGAATTTACCGATGTATGAGCCGAAGGTGAATTGAAACTGTTTGTTTTCGATCTCACGTTTCAGTTTCCAGGTCACACGTTGAAGATTATCACCGTATATATAATGCACATGCATTTACATTTGATACATATCTATAAGTACATCTTTAGCATCTTTAGCATGATAGGTATTATTTTGTATGTAGTGTTAGTAACATACTTAATTAGTAAGTAGGAGGTTTTAAAAAAACCTCTCGCATTTTTATAAATAAGGATAGAAAGAAGCGAGATAAGTATTTGGCCAAAGAAAATATATTAGATTTTTAAATATTAGTCTCCTTTAATAGAAAGAATAATTTTAGGATGCATTTACTATTGAGTATTAAATTGATAACATTAACATACATATTTTAATAATGTGACTTTTTATTGCTATGAATGGCGAGACGAGCATGCATGAATTACAACAATATCATGAATTACAAAGCAGTGCTTGGCATCCCACTGCGCTCACCATCCTGAGACATAAGTTGTTAAGTCTCATTATGTCCGGTAGTTACGCTGGCTACAATGTCCTTCAAACCGGAAAACAACAATGCGTTTACATTGCTGTATGGCGGGAGAAATAGACATTCCGGTGGTACCTACCCAGGCGGCCTCTCACATATAAGACTTACCACCAGTAATGTGACTCATATAAATTTATAAGGACTTAAAATGTTATTAGAGTTAGAAATGTCTACCTCGGTCTTAATCACAAAATTTTGAATTTATGAGTTGTAAATGAAATAATACCATTCTACTCTAAGTAATTCTGATCTTATGATCAGTGACACTATCACACAACAATATTGCACGAGAAAAATTCTGTGATTATCAAGACCATGACATCACAGAATACAGTCGAATATTAGATTAACATCCTCATCTGTTTAGCGTTACTACAATGAAAGCCGGCTTATCTGATTTCTACTGATGAATATATTCTGTACTATGTGAATCAGAGAATATTTCAGGCATACAAAATTGCCATTATCAGAGTTAAATTTATATTTATTTATATATTATTGAGTTGTTCCAATTCTTCATAAAATTTACGTAAATATTACGTAGACAGTGTCATATTGATATACCCCGAGCCGACAACGCGTCTATGATTCTTCATGTGTTGTGGACGTTCCAAATTATTGAGCTGAAGAAAATATAGTGTAGTAACAATATATAATCATAATTAAATAGCCTCAAAATGAAGTCAACAATTATACTCAAGAGCTTTATCAAAATATTTAATATAAAGTGCATTATCATCGCCCATATTGTAAATGTATAAACCAGCTCGAAAAATTAATGACTTAAAAATCCTATTACTATTTTACCCACGGTTATTATAAAACGCATTAGTACACCTACCCGCATTTTGTCAATGTACACTTAAACAAATAGTACAAATATAAAATTATTCATAACCATTTAAAACAAGCAAATACATCCTTGAACCAGCGCGAACGTATCAACATTATCAGGAAATAACTGAAGGGCCATTACGTAGACAGTGGCGTCTATACGTAAAAGTAGGTTGCGCTCTCGTCTAGGGCGGCGGCCGGCACGGGGTGCTGGTATCGTAGCAACGGCAGCATCCCTTAGTGAGGCTTCGCCGGCCGCCCGAAGCGCCCGTGTGCGTCGCCGCGCCGCCCCCGACAAAACCCGAGAACTTCACTTACCATATGGTGTAGTGTGGTGGAAAAATGTTCATACTATTCGTACTGCTGACTGTGTACTTGATAACTTTGTGCCACGGTTGACTGGTCACGCTGAGTTGCCGGATGTTTCCGCTGGTGCCGGTTTTGGTGAGTATTAAATATTGTAATTTTTAGGATTTTGTATATTGTAATTTTAATTTATTTGTTTGTTAGATGTTATTTTTTAATGTTACGAGTACTTAATCGAACGTCGATACGCGACAGTGATTGATGTGAATTATACTTTATGAATATAGAAACATATTTTTTTATAATTTGTTATATTGATTGGAATATTAAACTTTGGTGTACACGCAGCAACAAGTACTAATTATTGCGAATTATACTTAGGTAGAGAAGATAATTGCTTGAAATCAATTGATACCCGTAAATGTCGCCAACGCAATGAAAGATTTATCTTTGTTTAGTATCGAAAACATAAGTAGCTTTCTCTAACGGGTCTAATATGCATATAGGCGAGGCATACTTAATAGATAATTAGGGATTAGTTTCAACAATACAAAATATCAAATGTCCAATTAGGTAATAATTAAACAGATTACTAAAACGGGAATCATGTGAAATAATAAGCATAAGAAATTTAAACAAAGAACAGCCATTTTCAAAACCTAATAAATGGGAACAAGGTGAGCGATTGAAAACTTCAGCAGTAATTTTTACAGCTTGCGAATCATTTAACTGGGGTTTTATGTCGCCGTTTGAAATATTTTTAATTGTTATAATTGAATTGACTCGTGCTCTTCGAGTGCTTTATAGCACGTACTTTTGGGAAATGAGTTTTAAAACATTTTACGTTTCAAGTCAATGTTTTAGCTTTGTTGTTTGTGCTACATCTATCTTCAAAATGATAACTTACAATGGGATGACACTTATGCTCATATGCTGTCACCATCATAAAAAAATCTATCTAATTATTACTACTAGATATTAAGTACATTTACGGGGATTAAAACTAGAATAGTCATTTATCGTATTATCCTTGAAATAATTCAATTGTCAAGAGATGTTAAATTAATTATCTGGTTTATTTGCTTGGAAAAGGTCTTTCTCCGGACAAACCATAGTTTTCTACCCGAAAACTATCCAGAATTAAATAACCTACCTAGGAATTGAAGTCAGGACGTCAAGTTGTACAGTCTAGTAGTAGGTACGCTGTGACAAGACTAATGAACCGATCTGTATGCATTATGCTCTCAAAAATTACTCTATAAAATTCCTTCATTCAAGCAACTTACCCATGTTATGAATATATTACCGTTTTTTGTTTGCTTTTGATATTCTAGTGCTCACAGAATCTAAATATTATTAGGAAAACGCAAAGAAAACTTAACAAGTTGTATTCGGACTATATCAGTATTTATATATTTATTTTTTATTTAAGGACATCCAGTGGTAGTTACATTATATCTTATATCTAATTCACTAACTATTTAGTAACATGTTTAATGCACTACCTGCAGGCGTCACAACATGCACTGAATAACAAATAACTGCTAAGTAATAATAAAATTAAGTTTTATAAACATAAAAAACAGAACAATCATAAAATTAATCAAAGTAGTAGAATAGGATAAATCTGCATTTTGCCTTTCAATAATACAATAGGTAATTATAATTGAATATTTTGTATATGCTTGATCTATAACCAACATAGAATAATAATCATTATCAATGTAAGTAATATCATACATAATATTATATACTTGAGTGCTGGAATCCTGTACAAATATGAATCAAGATATTGTTTGAGATGGCTTAGGCATAATCCACCATAACCAAACAAACAGCTGTGTAAATGCACTGTCTTGTTCCGGGTTGAAGGACATTGTAGCCAGAGTAACTACTGGACATATTGTGACTTAACATCGTATGTCTCAGGATGGCGAGCGCAGTGGGATGCCAGGCATTGCTTTGTGATGCATGGTGTTGTTTGGTTCTGCTGCTGTCCATGAGCGGTCGTATTGCTTACCAACAAGTGCGTGATGGACTGTTGGTAACGGACCAGACACAATGCCAACATGTTCACGGTGGTCGCGGGCTCGTGGTCTGCGTAGTCAGTGACGTATATGGGCCGATAGAAAAAAAACAATATAGTTTTAAGTGTATAGATAGTCAGTCACCAAGCACTATAACGATGAAGAACAACATCGTGAGGAAATCTGTACACAATAGTGATTTATAAAAATTTATATGGTATGTAAACTCCGTCAACTCACACTAGGCCAGCGTGGTGGACTATATGGCCTCTTAATCGTACTCTCGATTGTAGAGGAGGCCCGTGTCTTGAATTTATTTTTTTATTTTGCCTCAACAGCTTTGACACAGATTGCCGGCCCTTTTTCCTACATTTTTGAGTGACAAGATAATTGTCTCCTACAAACTAACACTTTATTATATAGCGTAGCATTTCCCGTCAGGCGCAATGCAGCCTTTTTACCGAACCACTCTAAAAAGAATATATTTATGCTATTACAAATGTATCACCTTTCCATTTAATATGCATTTTTCATTTGCATATTTTATTTTGTCATTTACGCAAAACTTACAGCTAGATTACAGAACAGAGGAACGAAAATATGAAAGGGCCATTTAAAAGTTTTCGAAAATAGAATACAGTACAAAACTAAGGAGGTCCGTAGGAAAAATATATAAAGTAATCGTCACACAGTACATATTATTTAGATCGAATTAAATTAAGGCCGATTTGCCAATGATCAGCGCTTACAGTACATTTATGTAGAAATTTGAGTGCAATAATAATTGAATAGGCCTCTCCCAAGGTACGCCACAGAGACCGGTCTGCTGCTTTATGCATCCAGTCACTGCTTGTACCTTGGGAAAGGTTATGTCCAGCAGTGGACTGCAACGAGCTGATGATGATGATAATGAATAATTGAATTCATTATTAAAACACATATTTACTGGCATATATACGTCAACTATCTGATAAACGAGATAGGTATGGAGGGGACGGAACAATGCGCATTGGGAACCACAAAGTTTCTTTGTACAGTTCCCTTGGCGGCAGTAGATAGGCCTCGCGATTATTATGTTCCAATTTCTCTAATAGCACTCTAACGGAAATGTTTGAATTGTTTCTTTAACTTATGGTGACTGAAACAAGCGAATATTATGCGGTAGTGAATAAATGATGAATATTAATATTATAAAGAGGTAATGTTTGTATCTTGTAAGTAATATCTGTAACTACAGAACCTATTCGAATTTTTTTTTCTTAATTGTGTTAATATTTTACTAAACACATAACACCCCATTACTGTTATAAAATATACATTACTGTTTGTTATATAATAAACCGTATATAATTATTGAATTATATGAGCACACTAATTACACTAATAAGCTTTGGCATTAAGTTTCCAGCATAGGTAAAAAGTACCATAAATAACAAAATTGTATGAAAACGTATAAACAAAATTAATAATCCTTGTCTATAAGGATCACTCTTTGGTACATACCTCATTTGCCAAAATAAAATTATAATTCTTCTGCTAATCCTTAACCCATATACGAGCTTGAAGTAGATGCAACACTATTTATTTCTTATTCTCGTATTAAATTTAGAGCTGCTCACACCAATTACTATAATATATTGTAGTACAATATTATTACGTTTGAGATGGGTAAGGCATATAGTCCACTACGATAGCCTAGTGCGGGTTGTCGGACCTTACATACCATAGAAATTCTTATAAATCGCTATGGTGTGCAGGTTTCCTCACGATGTTTTCCTTCACCGTTATAGTGCGTGGTGATTGACTATCTATACATACATAACTATATTATTATTTCTTTGTATTGGCCCATATACGTCTCACTGCAGAGCACGGCCCTACTCTACAATCGAGAGTATAATTGAGAGTGGTTAGGCCATATGGCCTATATAGTCCACCATGCTGATCTAGTATGTGTTGGCGGACTTTACATACTATATAAATAAAATAATAAAATTATTTTTTAAGTAACATAATCTGCAAAAAATACCTCACAGTCTCTAACTCTGATCGGAATGTTATTCGCGCTATGCATATGAAAAATAGGATTCGGGATACGCGATAGGAATTCGGAAATATTCAGTGTGGCTTAAACGGCACAACATGATCTTTATTATATTACATCTTGCAGAAAATATCACCTTATTGAAAAAGAACCGGTAGCGTGCCTGACATTAACTCTTATTGGAAATATTCAGAATTGAATAAATACAATGATGGCTGAATAAAGGACCAAAACACAAGGATTTATGTGTCATAGCCTTTGTCCTTTGCCAATAGACAATGAAAAAAAAAGGTAAACATCACTGTCATAAAAAATAATCATAATATAATGTTTGTGTAGAATAAAAATACGTTTACATTTTATGAAAGCTTTCTAAAGGTACATTCATATACCATTTCAGAGAAGACCTCCTCGATAATATCTACCGTTTATATGCAATATTTTAAGTTAAAAGTAGGACAGTTTATATTCTTTAAACAAGGGCACTTTAACTTATATTAAACTACTTCAGTACTAGCAGAAATATATACTTATAGGTTCAAATTAGTTCACCATTCCTTTACTTCGGTGACAGAATTCATACACGTAGACTTCGATTCAAAAGTCATTCGAGAATACTTCCTTATTTCACAGATACCGTTCCTTAACTTGGAAGTATTGAACAACGAACTTCTTTCCAGAACGTAATGGAATGGTACCGCTCTCCCTTTGTAATCTGGAATCATCAGTTGGAATCGATTCGCATTGTACCTAGATGAAACTTGTGTAGTGATTCGGAACAAATTTGCGGATTCCACGTATTGGATCTATATTTGGATTTTGAAAAGCTATCGGTGAATTGGTGCGTTGTTCGTTCGATTATCACAGGAATTGCTTTTTGTTTAGTAAACTCAATAGTTTTTGAACGGAATTGAAAAAAACAATTTCAATTTAGCTTTGTCATGCTTGTGTTTTTCCAAAACTAAACGAAACTAAATAAAATTGTCAGGAATAGTTACGTTTAGCTTTATTTCATTGTATGTGTACAAAATATATGCAATCCAGCCTACATCGGTGAAAGGGTGGGCAGAAATGCGACCTGTATATTTTTCAGTGCCACAAACATAACACTACATCCACACTAAGTATTAACCCGAAAGCAGCACACTGTTCTTGTAATGTGCTAAAGTACATTTGCTGTCCACACAAACATTTGTTTTGGTATCGAGACCGGGGCCTTTCATTTCACACACTACTTCTCGTCTACAGCCCCATAGTACTGAAAATATTCCAATATACTCAAAATGGAGTTTGCAAAATTATCAGTCTATAACGCTTAAAAGCAATAACTGAACACGTCATACTTTTAAAATTTCGATTTTGGATTTTCGAAGGGTTCGCAAATTCATTTTTATGCCACACCATCAGGCTGTGGAATTGTTTGCCGTCACACGTATTCCCTCCTCCCTATAATCCTGGATCCTTCCGTCGTAGTGTGAAAAAGCATCTTAGCAGGCCGGTATAATTGGGTCGACTGGCATGGGACCACCGTCTGATGCCATTCGATCCTCCGTTTGGACGGCATTTGCGCTTACCAACAGGTGCAGTGCAGTCATTATGCCTAAAAAAAGACTGAATCTATACGATGTTTATATTTTTATGGATTTCAGAAATTATTTTTATTTTCATAAATTATCATCAGTGACGTGACAGAAAGAGGCTTATAACTTTACATACTGCTACGAAAACTAAAAAACATGATGTATGCTTTTAATCTCGTATATGTTAACTGACACTAAAACTTTAATATCGTTTAGTAAATGGAGATTGAAGGTAGTCGTGTAAAAACGTTAACTTGTTATAAAAAACGTTCGATGGCGCGCCTCGCTTCCACTGGCACGCATTAACTTAATTACAGAATGAGTTCGATTCAAAATATAGAGTGTTTTGTGAATGTGAAAGTGTTTTAGTTTTGGTTGATATACCTATAGTAGTGTTGTATAGTGGTGAATAGATTTAGTTACGAAAAGGTCGCTACAAGTAAGAAGAAACGCTTTGGAATTATTAAGTGAGTGTTACTTCAAAAAATAGTTTGTTGAATAGACTTCAATGAAAAATGAAATCACCTGAAATTGATATAGACACAAATGCAGTGGTTATACCTACTGCTGAATAAAATATTATTATTTAAAAATTATTATAGCTGTACAAACTGTTGACGTGATATCCGCATTAATTAATTTCGGCATGTGTAATAATTTAAGCTTCTGTTGTGACTGTATACTGAATCTTAAAAATGTCCAGGTATACTGCATTCTTCTAAATTCTCTATTCAAAATAAATTCGTAGAAGCGCCTAACTTTAATTAATATTTGATGGAACTTTACATTATACGGGATCATAACTAGTTAAATATCCAAGGTTAAACAGAATCAAAGTGCTTAATTTTAAATAAATATTTTCTAGGCGCCTGAATTTGATTACGTTTATCCGACCCAACCCTTGAGGGCCCGCACTGGGAGTTGAAATTGTAATAGAAAATAATTCATTTTAATATTCGTCGAAATTTCATACTATGAGACTTTTTTTAATCTGAAAAAAAATGAAAAATATATCATCAAATATATTCATGTTTATATGTGTTGTGGGTAGGATGTAAGTGCCCGCCCAAATAGTAAGCATCGTACAAGATGAATCAAATGATCGAATATCTATCATAGTGACTCTACCATTTTGTTGCGTTTCGTGCTTAGCCTACGTTTGTGTAGTTTCGAGATCGCCGGCATAATCAGGGCGCCTGCAATATCGATGTTTTGTCATTGAATCGCACAGCATACTCTATTTGGATTGTACTGCCCTTATCATCAATATATTGTAGTATTTTTGTAGCGTCAGTAAAAAAAATATGTTACACTCATAGTTCATTATTCACCCATATTACGGAGGCTTTTCTAGTCTCATAGATAAGTTGTAGAACCCAATAATATAAAGAAATTATTCCCACAGTAAATCACATTAATAAGAAAATATTTTTGGTAGTATAAAATAATTTTACTGTCCATATCATTATTTTAAGAATTTTTTTTCTTTCAATTTCCTACATTTACAGATAACACGTCATATTTTGATTTAAGTAAGTATAAGAACATAAGAACTACATTGTTGACAGCCTCTGTGGTGCAGTTGGTTAGACGCCGCTTATGAAACGAGAGGCCACGGGTTCGATCCCCGCACCGAGATAAATCTTTAGAAGACCCACAAGTATTTGTCTCTGGTCTGGGTGTTTGTGAGACCGAAAAGTCACTCGTAGCTTCTGATACCCACGACACAAGACTTAATTGATCTTAATGTGGCATCAGGGATATTTATGTGACTGTTGGGTGTATTCATTATTCATATACAAACAGGCGCAGATAATTGCGGTGCCGACTCCCTCGCCGCAAATCCCGTTAGTGTTCGAAGAGGCCCAACGATAAAATTACCACGATATGCTCCAAACTAAATGTCAGAAGTGTATTAATTAAAGGTCACGTTGGTATTTCGAAGGTTATCATTAACTTCAGAACACTGTACGCCAAACATTTCCGCCCACACTCAAAACGGCGGCTGTATTTATACATAGAAATGTAGATGTCTCCTTTTGGAATTGAGAACAATGAAATATACAAGACAAGGTAATATTTGTTCAAACTAGCTTATTGATCTAGTTCATGTTTAACTCCACTATGTTGTTTCACTTCTTATTCTTCTCTTCAGCCAAAGGAAGTCCACTGCTGAAGATAGGCCTTCCCCAATAATTTCCACAGTGACCTGTTCGAGGTAGCCTGCAGCCAGCGACGTCCCACGACCTTTACCAGGTCGTCTGATTACATTGTGGGTGGACGTCCTACGCTGCGCTTTCTGCTACGTGGCCTCCATTCGAGAACTTTCTGGCCCCATTGGCCATCAGTTCTTCGCGCTATCACTTGCATGTTTCTAATATTATAATGCACTGATTTTGTGACAATATTGTGTTATACATTGTGTAATGGAAATAATTTCTACCCTTTCCCTTTTCTAGCCATATTAACGCAGCTCTTTGAAAAATCGTAACTGAATTTACACTTAAGCATTATAAGTATTTGCGGACAATGCATCGACACATACTACATTTTTCATAATACAATGCTTCTGTCCGAAATCACTGGCATCTCAAACTGTTTTCGCTACGTGCTTTAAACATGGCGGCTAACTCCATTGGACCTGATTATAAGCGAGGCTTGTACAAGCACTGCACTTGTGTTTGTAACCTAGAGTATCCGGACATCTAACCCCAGGCGCTTAAGCCGCTGTGTGGCCGTACACTTAAGCTAATTGGGTCTAGGATTAGCGTTCGTACAGAAAACATGAATTTTGCAGTTTTTAATTATCTCAAAGAGGTATTTGCTGGGTATTCTTTTTATAACAGAATTTTAACGAAGCCTAGGATACCTGAAATAGTTTGGTAGGTATATTTTAGAATTTGTGGACTAATTTGATTACTTACATTTATTAATGTTACATCACGATACTCTATGATAAGATCTGGTATGAGTCGGATATTTAAAGAAACATAATTTTGTCAAGTTGGGTGCTAAAGTAATATTGTCAGTACTTTTAAAGCCTTCAAAGAACTGAAATATATTAACTATGCCCTTGAATGCGTATCTAAGAGGGGTATAAACAATGTTACACCATAAAAACGCTGGAATGACCAAATGGGTCTTTGCAATTAAAAGTATAAAGAGTATAAAATCCTCAGCATTGCGTTTATCACTATAACGAGTTTGACATCCAATAGGGACTGTCATATTAAAAAAAAGCTGCCTTAACTAAAAAGCAAATCAACATTTTCAACAAAATTTCTCCAATTTTCATATAAACAACGCATAATTGTAACATTTCAAACTGGTTTGAACTATCGCATTAAAACGCCAAAATGCGCCAAAAGGTTTTCTATTATACTTGGATAGAGCGTGCTCCCTGCATTGTATTGTACTATAGAATATATCGCAGAGCCGACACAAAGTCGGGATCACTCGAATCCAACCCGTGAACTGCGGCGCCATTGTCCCCGTTGTCGAGGACTCCTTACTGGAGCGCTCTCGAAGACCCTGCGTCTCGTACCTTACGTTCATTACTTTGAATTTATTACTCTTTGACTGGATTCTTTAATTATGCCTTGCTTTGTGACGGTGGAATACGATTTATTTTCTGTTTGCTTTCTTAGATGTTGATGATTACAAATCCTCAAGTCCATATTGTTTGGAGTACTACATTCTTCTGTTGCTAGATTCTATCTAAATTCTAAATGAATATAATCCGGTATTTCCATATTATGCTGTAATACTTACATCAAATCAATAAATACCAGCCAATATAAACCCTCACGTCACTAATTAGATTTCTTGTCAGTTGTTCTTGACTTGTTCAGAACTTCTAATATTATATAGTTTGAATTAATTATAGCTCTAGGATTTTCGATTATTTAAGGACACAGTATGCCAACCCGACCCAACTTTGAACAGATCTGAGCTATTACGAAGACGATGTAGGTTCGTACAAATTTAATCAAACATCGTTTTGCTAACTCCGACTAAGATGGGTAAATATCTCTTATTAGCAACCCATTTAACGTAAACTATTAAATTATATATTATCTTTCAACGTTACTGATTTCAACATTGTTAATAATGTATTATTAGCATTATCAAGTTTACGTTAAGTAAATAGAGATTGGTGAAGGCTCAACGATCCTGAACTAAATTTTCTTTCCTATATTATTTTTTTCGTCTATTTTAAAGGTCGACAACGAGCCTATGATCTTGAACTTCAGGTCGTACCCTTAATTCGTGTTGCCAAATGTGGTTGTTGCTTTGATATAATATCTCATATTTATTAAACAAACTTTATACCCGTCTAGATTTGAAGGCAAACCGTCAGTCATTGATCTACGACTATTATCTGTCAGTTGACACAAAAATTGTATAGGCGAAAATGAAGAAATCAAAGCTATACTATAAAAAATAATATTGAAATTAACAAAAAAATATCGGGTATATCTAGACTGCGACCGAAAATGAAGCCAGGTGCTAGTTTTAGTAACTACAGACACAACTAAACTAAAAATTTCGCAAAAAAAAAAAAGCGACGATTTTATTTAATTTTTTTAAGTAGCATCATGTTTGGGTGGTAAATACATAGTTTTTACTAAAATAGTTATTTAAAAATTATTAGGTGTACATTATTATGTTACGATAAACTACGTGTTTACTACCCAAACACAACCATAGTTTTAAAAAAATGGTCGCTTTTTCCGAAACTTTTTGTTGCATTGTGTCTGAAGTCTAAAACTACCACCTGCCTTCGTTTTCGGTCGCAGTCTGGATATACCCGTTTACGTTGCTCAACCAACCGCACTTACTTTTGAGGCACCATCAAAGGCTCATAATAATAGAAATTATATAAGTATAGCATTGTTTACGACAATAACATGATACCAGTTGAATTTTCCTCCACGGCGCGGCGTGGGTTGTGTGTTATGAAATATTTTGATAAATATCAAAGAACAAAGGAGGTCGATCGGTTCAGAAATGCTAGTCAGTAGGCGGCTTTGTTACCCCTGAATAGTGATCAAATAAAATCTCTTCAATAAATCTATCCCTAATAAAATAGGATATTAAGGTTATAGCCCCGTTATGCATGATCCGCCCGATGGTATTTTCTAAACTGGGTTGCCACACTTCGAAATTCCGAAGAAATTCCACATGCTGTTGGGGAAGCCAAATTCATTTCCTCGAATAACTCTGTGGCGGAATGAGCAGTTTCCACGTATGTAACGCATTTCCTGAATATCGCATTCATTTTGAGGTAAATCTGCGAAATGCTAATGCGAGCTACTAGTGTTTCCACATACCTGTGAAGATTAATTTAAATTAAATGCTTTTCATCGGTTGGAAACAACTAAACTCTGAAAGTATGTTTAGGACTGGTTGAGTTAAAACTGGCGCTCTATTCTGATAAAGAAGCACAATATCATTTAAGTTTAACTTTTTACTGATGAATATGCAAAACCGCACCTAGACTTGAATTGAGAAAAAATACACACCTTTGACACCGCACTTGAGAAAAATACTAACTGATTATGCAACCATCGTGGCGCAGTACGTAAGACATAGACAGTGAAGCAAGAGAGCAAGTCTTTTGGTGTACATAAATCGAGCCAAAGTCAAGCCAATCAACCCATATTTATGCCAAGACTAAGGGGAACCAAAAATATCTCCTATTAACTTTTCCCCTCAAAGACGAGACAGCACACGTATGTTATTGGTGAACTACGTCTGCGATTCCATAGATTTATCACAAATTCTTTTGAATAAAAGATTTTTATTTTCCATTCATCGCCCATTGCGTATAAACTCCCCAATTGCGGGGAATTGATTTTTGTGCAGGCAACCCCATTCGATCGCACCTTTGTACGTGCTAACTGCGTTGTGCCCATTCTCACGCGCGCTATCTCATCTCGCCAGCTAAAGCTGTATCGCCAAGTATAACAGTATCTCATTTTAAACGTACCATCTGAATTTCGCCCTTGACGTCTACTATATCTGATATTCATGCCTTAAAGACTTCGCTGACGTACTAACTTCGGCCGTTTTGGAGACAATATAGAAAAGTTTCAGTTGGGTACACGTTTTATGGAGGAATAAGGATTATTTTAAATATTGTGGAGAATATTATATTGTATTGGCTGGTTTTTCAAACAGTATCGACTAAATGGTTTCTCGATGTTATCTACTAGCAAATTTTATGTATCCTATAAGTATGTTGAATAAATGAAAAAAAACGTAATTCGGGATATGTGTAAGAAGGTACTTAAACATTGGAATTAATGTAAATATTACATACATTCATAAACTCACGCCTTTGTCTCAGAAGGAGTAGGCAGAAGTGCTAACATGACACCCACGATTCGCCTTGTATTTTCCGTCCCTTGATGCGATAGGAGGCGAGCATATCGCCATATCGGGCACAAATTAATGACTCCGGGCTGATAATGAATAGAAAAATCCAATATCACTTTGCCCGAACCGTGATTCCAACCCGAGACCTCGGTTTTGCAATCATACCGTACAAATATGCCACCGAGGCAGTCTATTGTAAATATTATAATTAAAGTATTTGCCCAGTACAATATAGCATACCATATTCTGTGGAATTTTATATTTTATTCTATGGAAAGTGACCCACCGATAACAAAGTGTGGTAATGAAAACCGTACCATAATTATTCACATAAAACACTTTCAGCCAGATACTTTCCTAGCAAGGTCATAATAATGTTGTAGACTGTAGTAGTTATAGACACTTTTTCTATTTCTACATAATAAATAATTTATTTATTATATATGTCATACGACAAAAATGTAATTAAAAACGAAAATATTAAAGCATAAAAATATATTCTGGCTCACGTCTCAGGCTGCAGTACGGTTGCTTGAAACTCTCTTAAAAATATGCAGAGTGCGACAACTCTCTTTAAATTAGGTTTCTTTAACATCACTGCTAGTTTTTACATCGTGTGTAGTATTAAAATATAAATATGTTTTTATTTCATTACTGCTATTATAGACGCACTTAATTAAAAATTAAGTATTTTTGTATTGGTATGTTTCTGGTCATCTATTGTTTAAATAAGACTGATTACTTTTGATTACGATTGAGAGTGGTTAGGCCATATAGTCCACCACGCTGGCCTAATGCGGGTTGGCGGACTTTTACGTACCATAGAAATTTATACAAATCGCTATGGTATGCAGGTTTCCACACGATGTTTTCCTTCACCGTTATAGTGCGTAGTGATTGACTATCAATATATACACACATGACTCCGAAAAGTCAGAGGTGTGCCCTGGGATTTGAACCCGCGACCACCGTGAACATGTAGGCAGCCGCGTCTGGTCCGTTACCAACAGGTCACCACGCACTTTTATGCCTCTACATGTTTAATAATGCTTATACCTATATTACACTTAATAGGGTGGGCCACAGGGTGGGCAGAGGTAGCCTTAAGAGCCAATCAAGGTTCCACGAGACATTATTTCGATGATAAGTAAAGTATTCGAAAACCCATTACACAGATACATTTTTCTCTCTCTTTCTCTCTCTCACTCTTCAGCAGTCCACTGCAGATACATTTAATATAAAAAAATAGTTATAATTTCATTTGATAATCATTCATCATGTTAGCTTCTAAGTAATTATAAATTCAGTTTTACCCAGTTTCCAAAAATAAAACATACAAAGTGATAACTTTTATCACAGGTACGCGCTCTCATTTATTGACAAAGGGTGGAAGATAAACAAAATATGATGGAACCCGTCAGAGCGCAGAATTGTTTACAATACGTGTTCGCAGATGTTGAAAACTGTACACTTTATCTATCGGAATTCTGTATTTCATTCATATTTTTTACAATTTCAACCGCAGTTTTAGTGTCAAGTGCATACTTTAATCGATTGTCAGTAGGTACTTTTCGGGGATTTCTTTCATTTGTACACAATTGGCTACACTTCACCTGGTGTTTGTGATAGATTCAAGGTACGATCGGTGATCTGCTTCTGACTTCCTCGGTGGCGTTCCTTCTGTACTACGGTATGATTACAAAGCTGAGATCTCGGGTTCGAATCCCGAGTTCGGCAGAGTGATATTGTATTTTTCTATTCATTATCAGCCCGGAGTCAGTAATTTGTGCCCGATAAGGCGATAGGCTCGCCCCCTATTACATCTTGGGACGGAATATACAAGGCGAAACGTGGGTGTTCTGGTAGCACCTCTGCCTACCCCTTCTGGGAATAAGGCGTGTATTTATGTATGTATGTTTATATATGTATGTACGATCGAGCATCTGCCTGAGTGGTGGCAAGCTTACATTAATAGTTTTACAGCGTTTTTATGTACTGTAATCGACTATAATCGATTTAAGTAAAAGGAGAGATCAATTTAATTCTTAAATCAAATGGCGAGTCAATACCTTTTAACCCACACTTCCTTGAGTAAGTCACATAGGCACTGGTTGAATGCGTTATGCCACATAATCTAGCGATAATTAAGGCGAGATTTATATCGTGTTTATCCGGGCGAATAAGCATACCCTGTCAACTGCAATTACAGGACTAACAACTCGTTGTAGCCTATACGAGTATTTTAAAATTAATGTTTTTAGTAATTATAGTCCGCTATACCATCAATAATTCGTATCCATGGCTTTTTTGAAGTAAAACTTCTTTACACACGCTGGACTAGGGGAGTAAACTGGAGAATGCGCGATGAGAGCGTTACGGAAATACGTGTGACACGACGTGTCAAACGGAAGTTGAAAATTGTCAAAGGAGATCCATGATTAATCATTGAAGGAGATCAGTCGATTTGGTCCAAGTACGAATATGAAATTCATAATGACTAAATAATCATGCGTATTTTAAGTGCGTAGTGGCCTCGTGGTATCGGACCAGACTCGGCTGCCTACATGTTCACGGTGGTCGCGGGTTCAAATCCCAGGGCACACCTCTGACTTTTCGGAGTTATGTGTGTATTGATAATCAATCGCCACGCACTTTAACGGTGAAGGAAAACATCGTGAGGAAACCTGCATACCGTAGCGATTTTAAAGAATTTCTACGGTATGTAAGTCCGCCAACCCGCACTAGGCCAGCGTGGTGGACTATATGGCCTAACCACTCTCAATCGTACACTCGATTGTAGAGGAGGCCCGTGCCCTGCAGTGGGTCGTATATGGGCTGATACAATACAATACAATACAAAATCATGCTTATTTTGTCTATAACTAACACGTGAACTCAAAGTCACATTTTTATTCATTAGAAAGTGTTTGTATGCACAAAAATGTCTCGAAAACGATTTGTCTCCTTCCATCCGTACGTACGGACAACCCAATTTTTAAACACTGAAACATCTTGAATTTGATCGCAAGGCTTGGCAGTGTGTCAAGTTTAGAATTGAAATGCATTAGTATCCGCAGAAAATTGGACGGCGATCGGAATTTTTCATTGTTCAAAGGATTTTCAAATTACATTCGGATAACAGCCGCAAACAAGTCCATTACAAATGTTAATTGTAAAACAAAATTGAATCAATTTAATATTTTATTTAAATCTTTGTTATGATCACAGTTACAATATCATACATCCATCCATCCATCAGCCAAAGTTAGTCCACTGCTGAACATAGGCGTCTCCCAATGATTTCCACAGTGACCTGTTGGAGGCAGGGTGGATCCAGCGACGTCTCGCGACCTTTGCCATATACATACATACATACATACATCGATATTCTCATGCGGTTACTTCAATCTAACAAGAAAACAATATCTATATATTTATCACGAGAATAAGTATATCTACGTATGTTCGGTAGTCAACCTCACAAAGGCAGCAGGATGTCGCTGGAAACAAGCCACTTCCAAGGTCACTGTTTGGTAGATCTTTATATTGAGCAATATATTTTCTATAAATAAAAACGACTCCAATGAGCTTCATCATCATCAGCCCGCTGCAGTCCACTGCTGGACATGCGCCTCTCCCAAGGTACGCCCTAGAGCCCGGTCTGCTGCTTTATGTATCCGATGAGCTTACTTTATACTTATTAAGTGGTTGATAAAACGTTATTTAAAACGAGTGAAACCGCGTGCAAATCTTAGTATGTAACAATATACACTATTAGTAAAAATAATAAAAATCCTGTTAAATCCATATCTCTCTCCCCATTCTTATGTGCTGTTGATCCTTTTCTTTTCAAGAGTGCGTGTCTTCGCTCTCAGTAAACACGCCGCGTAAGTGGCTCATTTTTTATGTTAGCCTTTCTGTTTTAACGTTCCTCAGATTTTAATTAAAGTGTTAACTGTTACCGCCTTATTCATAGACAGATTCAAAACCTATTTTATTTATCAATTGTTTTGTCTTCTTTTCTCAAACTAAATTCTAAAATCGTTCGAAAGGGACAAAAAATTCGATAAGTAAAATAGGTTTTAAACCTGTCTATGAATGAGGCCGCGAGAAACAGAGTGTGACGACAAGAAAATTTTGCTTCATTTCGAATTGCTTAGAGAAATTGGTATCTATTTGGAAGCAGACTGGCCTACTAAATCAGAGGTTACGGCTTCGAGCGATCAAAAAACGTACAGAAACCTTTAAGATAATACTTGATAACAATTTTAATGTAATATGATCACCTTTAACCTTAACTAAACTAGCGTGGTGGATTAAAGCCTAACCCTCAGTCAATCGTAATGAAAGCTTGTATCCAGCTATAAAACACAGATAATATGAGCTGATACAAACGGAACATTCAACAATATGAGGATATTCAAAGTTGGAGGAATAATGATTTTAAAGTATGCGATAATTATAAAAAAATATATCAAATATTTCTACGCATAATATTACCAAGTAAATTATGCTGGCGAACCTTTTCTCTGGAAATTAATCGTTTGGAACAAGCTACGGCATGTTATCGTAGTATAAATCACATCTACATTGTTAACGGTAATTCCATTCTGAGACAGAACATAGGACGTAATATTACTGAATATTTTACGTATATATTGACGGGATCGAATGCCTCAACGCAGATTTTAAATAAAAGGATATTTATGGGATCCTGTAATATATTATAGAAGTGGTAGAGCCACGCTGTTGTTAGCCATGACTCAGCACGAATGGGCAGACTCGTCCGGGGTGGTACCACTGTCTCACAGGAGATCGACGTGAAGCGATGTCCAAAACCCCTTTCCTCTTCCCATCCTTTTTCCTTCCCGCTCCCGTCCCGATCTGATGGGCCGGCAATACATCCATGATCCAAGCGTTGTGGATATTCATGGGCGACAGTGATCACCTGATGGTAATCAGGTGACCTGCTTGCTCGATTGCCGGAACTACAAAGACAAATTATGTCAATTAAACAAAAAACATAATTCAATCTGATCGGACTCAGAAACACTCAAATCTGAATAAATGTTTATGGTTCATAAAAATATTTGTTTCGATGTGGGAATCAAACCCGCGGCATTTTATTTCACTGCCAGGGTCTTAACAAACAACTTCTAGAAAATGTTCTAGGTTTTTCATCAACCTAAACTTGTAAAATCCTTCAGGATATAAAATGCTTGCATAAAAATTCCGATAATATATTTAGTTTAACAAATAGAGCGGCAAAATAAATTCACATCCCTTTGGCGGCATCACTATCTCATTATTAATTTGTAAATGCACGTATATTGTGGAGTTACACGTCACAGCAATCAGTCCGTGCAGCCATATTGAAAATCCCCATTCCGGCCGATAAACAACTTGTCTATCACCAAAAGCTGAAACAATTAATCCGCATTAGCGCGCTGGGCGCAGACCACTCGCCATTTGCATATGATCCTCATTTCACCAACAGTCATTTGAATAATTGTTTAATTCCATTCGCAGTGGGATGCATTCATTCGGATATATTCTGATTTATCGTCCGAAGCGTGCCGTGTGCCGGTTTTAGTGTTTAACATTTTATGTACAGTATTAATCGGTATGTGGTAGTAGCTAGCATTTGTTTGTTTAAGCCGTGCTTTGTAATGCAAAAAAATAACTTTTGTGTTCCACCTACAAGTTACTCATCACTCTTAGCCACAGGCCAGTTGAATATGGCTCTCAGATAAAGAATGATCTCTGCTTATTATAGAATTATGTTTCGCCAAAACTTTTGAACGACTTGCATCCTGTAATGATATTAATTGAAACCCCACACGGGGTATCGCGTAAGGCTTATAATTACGGTACCAATATCACTTAAACCGATCGTACTCTTAATCGTACGCTGGATTATATAGGAGGCCCGTGCCCTGCATGTGGGCTGACACAGATATAGACACCAAAAATCATAATATATTATTTCTCAATTTGACTTAATGTTGCGGATAATAATATTAATTTCAAAGTATCGTTATTAACTCGTGTGCAAGTCATCCCGCCATTTGGCCAGAGGGCGTTCCACGCTATGCTTTCTAAGACGCGGTCTCCACTCCAGAACACGCTTATTCCAGTCGTTAACCGTTCTGCAACTTATGTGGCCAGCCCATTGCCACTTCTACCTACTAACTTTCAGAGCTATGTTTGAGAGCCGGCAGCGACTGGACGTATAAATCAGCAGACCGGGCTCTGTGGCGTACCTTGGGAGAGGCCTATGTCTAACAGCGGCTACAACATGCTCATGATGATGATGTTATTAACTCAAACCGATCGGGTTGAAAAAAAGACTTAAATATTCATATTAGAAACAGAGTTTGTCTCATTTATACTGTCATGGACTTAATTGCATTTCCCATCTAGTACTCTACGCGCCGTAGAGCCACTAAAGAAAAGCAATGAGAGTTGTTTTAATAATGTTTGTAATATTATCCTTCCTAACCGAACTTGAACTGAACTAACAGTAGATTCCACTAACACACGACCCAAGGGAAGTTTTATTCGGGTCACGGTGTACAGCGATAACCATTCATGGCAACTGCCCAAACGTTTTAGTATATTTCTATTTATCTATAAGTGATAGAATCAGTTAACGTGTGAACCCTCAAAGCTATTGATATATTACGGATATGTTTATATTTACAGTATGTTATTTTTTATAAAAGAAAAAAAATATTTATAACTTAATAATATTTTAATTGTAGATATTGTATAAGCCCATATAACGTCCCACTGCAGGGCACGGGCCTCCTCTACAACCGAGAATATGATTGAGAGTGGTTAGGCCATATAGTCCACC
Source organism: Theretra japonica (assembly GCA_033459515.1). NCBI lineage: Eukaryota > Metazoa > Arthropoda > Insecta > Lepidoptera > Sphingidae > Theretra > Theretra japonica. The sequence continues at coordinate 10,642,728 of CM065949.1, forward strand.
AGGCCTAGTGCGAGTTGGCGGACTTAACATAACATAGAAATTTAAACAAATCCCTAAGGAATGTTTTAATAACTGATTCTGAAAATTTTACAACAGAGAATAATACATTTCACATAATAAGTATTTCAAGTAAATTGCTTGAACTGGGAATCGAAGCCAGTAAATTACAGTTCATTGCTTACAGACACTGCCGCTGGACCATTGAGAAGATAGTTCTCCTCTAGTAATGAACCAGTATATTATATGCCAACTACATATTTACATAAACAATTTAATTGCATATTTAAAACTACTGCGCATCCCATCCCACGTGAATTAAATAACTAGTTCTTACTCGTTGTAATAACGTGCACTAATCCTTATTAAGTCTATAACTAGTCTAGCTTAATTAAGTTCTAGGCATTGTACACCTGCAATTAGATCCCAAGCACTTACTATTTCAATTAAGTATTATTTTACCTTGTGAGAAATACTCTAAACAGTTACTAGCATTTAAACGGAATATTACGGCTTTCATATTAAATGCAAAATTGTAGCAAAGTAGATATAATTGGAGCGGAATCTACAGAATAGTTTGCAAATTCTCTGTTAAATAAATAGCCATTTTCCAACATTATATTTCGAATGTTGTTTATAATTGAAAAATATATTTCATTTCGTATTTTGTTCGTGTCTATTAATATTCAATTATTGCTCGTCAATTCGGAGTATTTAAATCGTATTTATAAGCAAGTTTCAAAATATTTAAGTACCTTGACAAATATATAAGTATTTGTTCTTGTAACATTATCGTATTAAAGCAATCAAAAATCGAACTTACGCATCTGAAATTAAAGATTATTCTTCGGTATATTTCACCTATCCCGACATAGCTGAACTATTCCTTTCAGGTTTTTATTGCTAGACAAAGACCTATTCTCCCCTCTACCATTTCTTACTATCCGGTGGCACCTCCCTGTCAGTTTATTTTAATAAATGATCATAAACATTACCTTGTAAATACAAAAGCATTTAATATTCGTCGGTTTATTTAACACATTAAGAACTAAAATGTGACTTAATTATTTCCAACTATCAAAAGTTTTTCATCTATTTCTATCACAGTCTACAAGCCGTTTGTAACACCTAAAAAGTATACTAACTAAACACAAACAACCCATTACCCAATTTACTATATCATCCCGTCAATTTGAATTCCATTGTTACACAAATAATAATTGTCAAACGCATAAGTGTTATCTATTACTAAACTCAACGAGCGTACTAATTGTCTTTTATACAAATGTACATTTGCATACCATCGAAATTCACGTCGTCCGTTGACACCAAATAGACACAATCGAATTACAATCCCGCCCGGTATTAGAACACTGTTTACGAACAAACATGATGCAAATAGTTTGATATCAACGTTTTATGTTGATTATCATTACTTCACTGGATAATTGCTTGGTTTCAGATTATTGATATTTATTTATGCATAAACTTACGCTTGTATCTCTAAAGGGTACGTAGAAGGGTTAGTAGTGCTACGTACAATATGCTAAACTCATTTTCAGTGAATAACGTAATAAACAGCGCCTATAACCACCGATGAAATACAACATGAAACACCGGGCATAAATTCATATAGCGAGCTGATATATTAGACATTTCACATTGAAATACAAAAGGAGATTCGCCCCAAATAGAAATCCAATCAATAACTTTACGGTTATAATTGCAGATTGATATCCGATTCGCTCACCTGCTTTATCTTACTCAATACAGTTAGAGCTGTATCGATTACTGAACGTGCTATCGAAAGTAAGTACTTAATCATTTCGTCCAATTTAGCTTTGGAGTCAACCTTCCTATATATTATAGAACAACAGTAACCACATTTTCAAAGGAGCTGCTTTATCAATACTAATGGCATCCAAAAAAATGTTTGCTTTAATTTACGCAGCTGAGTAAAATTTTCTTCTAACGTCCTTTCTCATAGCATTTCCGTAAGGTCCACACGTCCACTACAGTTACATAAAAGTATATTGAACAGAAGTCATTAAGTGCGCTTATCTCGCGGGTGCTCCAACAGGCTTCATCGTGCCTCCCGCACCCGTTAATTAATATTGCAGTATGAGGTTTTAATATTACATTGTTGCCCGCAAGTCGTGTGAAAAATGTGATATGGTCTATGTACATATATTAAGTGTCGATCTGCTTTTGACACTCGATGTAATTGGTTTAGGTTTAGCAATTCATTGAAGTATTTTTTGTAGCGGTATTGCTCTATTTTACTGGATCCCGACGGTGTTTAAAATCCATCTCTAAATTAATACTTTTTAATCACAATACAAGAGTTAAAAGACAACCTGTATCGATACTTTTTATAGTTATCATTAGCAACCTTTGTCATAGTCTCGAGTTCAATACAACTTTCAATACCGTAGAGGAACCGAAATAGAATCTAGTATTCAGATTAAGCTAGATGATCAATTTAATAATTATTATTTCATTTGACCAATGCACTATTTGAATTTCTTGCTGGTCTATGAACTTTGAAAGTTGCAACGAAGCGTAATATATTTGTATCTGTCCGAAAATGACTGTGGTACTCATGATGTCAACATCTTCATAGTAACTCACTTAATGTATTGTACCTCTGGATCAGCTAATGTTCATCGTGTTCGAATCAGGCCTTCTTCTTCTTCTTCAGCCTATCTATCCACCTAATGTTGACTGTAGGCCTCTTGTAATGCACGAATCAGGCCTGCCTACATGTATATTTAATTATGTCTATAGGTAGAAAACAATCGTTTCTCGCGGGTTTTCACGAAACAATTCACAAAGACCTTTGCTAATAATGAATAGATACGCGATAGCCACACAACGATCACCAAAGATCGAGTCTTATGTCATGGATATCAGAAATTACGAGAGACTTTTCGATCTCACAAACACCTAGAATGTAGTTTACTTTAATTAATCTACCTTAACTTATTACCTTTCAGAGACTTTTTCTTTTAGTGGCCTTATACTCGTACATGCGTAGCGGCCGAGTAGTTACCGATATATTGTAATGCCTTTTCTTACAAACATCCTGGGGCTAAGTGGAAAATTGTGTTGTTTCATCGGAAGGACGTGGAATTGCTGCACGTTACATTCCAACTGTATTTACTCATACAAACAATATTTTCTATAAATAAATTGAAAGTAAATATTGATCAAATATTTTTCTTATTTTTCTTATTTTGTAGTTTTGATTGAAACGTGAACATACAACTGGCTATAATTGTGTACAACGGTGAGAGAACCGCGTTTTAGAGTCGATATTCAACCTCGACGGTCACTTTAGTCCACTTATCATCTCTTGCAATGTAATTATTTTGCCCGCGACAGTGTCTGGATGTGTTGCCGGCCCATCAGATCGGGAGAGGAGCGAGAAGAAAAAAGGGTGGGAAGAGGAAAGGGGGTTTGGGCATCCGGCACTCACCGGGCGAACCACGATATTAAAGCTGTCGCTTTACGTCGATCTCATGTGAGACAGTGGTACCACCATGGACGAGCCTGCCCATTAATGCTGAGTCATGCCTGATAACAGCGTGATTCTACCAATTTTATACACTTTTTAAATTATTATCATACTATTAGTTTAAAATTTTATTTATTAAATGTTATGTTATTCATTCAAATGTTATGTACGAGTATTTATTAGTTTATGAAATGGTGAATTCCGATAATCACTAAATTCTCCTAAATACGGCAATATATTTTGCTCCAGCAACATACGTCTTACAGCCATGCCCATTCGCTCATCCTCTTCGGTTGCCTGATACACATTTAAAGGAATTAGTTACAAGAATTTAGTGATTATTGGAATTTCCTGACTCTCAGATTTAGCCGAATAGACTATACACCAAAAAATATAAAAAAAGAAAACAATTAAACAGATAAAATACTTAAAACTACGAGCTACGAGCCTTCAATTTTCTGCGTCTCATTTACAAATACGAGTAGTATTTATATCGATAAATTAAATCAAAAAACATATTCATTCATATTCCTTTTGGGTACAGGTTATTCCACGAAAAATAAACATTAAAGACTCGAGCTGCCAAAAATATTTTTTGCATCATTAGCAAAATCATCAGGGCAATCCACGCGGCGATCTCAGGTACATCATCTAATAAAATACAAGACATAAGATACGTAAAAGGCACTCAATACCCTCATAAGCGGTATCGATGTTTCCAACTCCTTCCAGTAGTTGCCTAGTTTTATTACAGGAGTTTTCCTGCGGCTTCAGTCCCAGTAGACTTAAAGATTGTACTCGTAGCACATGCTGCAAGAAGCTTGTTACTTGTTATACGCGTGGTTAACTGCACTGGTATTTTATTTCTTAGTTCTTTTTATAAGTTGCTAAATTCATTCCTACACAGAATCGTTTTAACTTTGGTTTTGTTTGAAAGTTATATGAAAGTGGAAAGGCTATTTTATGAGTACACAAAATGCTAAAAGCTGGTAGAGAAATAATTTTATTTAAACGAAGAAATAAATAGTCTCAGAAAGTAGAACACAACTACTGAATTATATTATTTTATTTAAAACTTTTTATTTATTTATTACCTCAACACGTGCCCTGGAAGCTATTAAGGAGAACGAGGTTTTTAACAAATACCCTTTAAATGGTAAAAGAATTTTCAAAGTATATACAGAATTTCTGGAAATTACCATCCACATTGAAACTACAAAATTGCCACACTATAATATCAGGCCAGATATAAAAAAGGCCAAAATTACATTTTTCTGGGGCACGTACCCCATTTCTGTAGTTACAAAACCATCTTATACTACGTCTGTATTATATATATAACCTGAAACAAAATTAATAACAGAAACACTGACAATTATCCATCCAATTCAAGCAGGTCGAAAACTAAACTCCCGGGTGAATTTGTACAAGTTTCACTCCATTATAACGAGTGACGCAATTCCTATTACACAAATAGCGTTCGCGAGTAGATGAGGCTAAGTATATGTAAAATTAGCGTTGGCGGCCCTGCGGGAGCTCATACGGTTACTGCAGCTTTAATTAGGGCCTTACTAGCTCCACATAAATACGAGTTATATTAGAAAAGTTGCGGAATGGATTACAAATATAATTTGCGTCTTGAGGACTTCTCTCGAGGGTTTTGTTATAAGTACAAAGGGGTAAAGACTCTTGGAGTAATGGAGTAATAGGCCACTGAAGTTATGGTTTGGGCTAAGACCACATACAAATAAGCAAAAATTTGGAAGTATCGTGGGGTGGAAAAAAAAAACACTGTTATAGTGCGTGGTGTTTGACTATCAATACACACATGACTTCGAAAAGTCAGAGGTGTGGCCTCAGGCCTGGGATTTAAACCTATAGGCAGCCGCGTCTGTTCCGTTACAAACAGGCCACCACGCACTTTATGTAGATCGCCGATGATATTTTTTAATACATCTCTTAAATCTCCATAATCAAAATCATCTAAGAAGACAATATAGATTATTAAAATTATATATTATATAGATGATTTAAATTAATATATTCCATTATGGCGATTAGGTTCATCAAGCGAAAGCTTAATAAATTGAAACCCATATGAAGCGATAAGGTTTAATGTGTCCCGCGGGAAAAACAAAGGCCTCTCCCCAATTAGCGTCACTTCCTGTTTGGCGTATTGGTCTAAACAGTTCTATTGTATGATGAATAACTAAAGCATATGGAAACATGTAATATATTCGTATCGAACGGTATTATTATTGTGTTTGCAATCAATCCAATCGAATCCATTAACCAAAGGAAGTCCACTGCTGAACATAGGCCTCTCCCAATGATTTCCACAGTGACCTGTTGGAGGCAGCCTGCAACACAATATAATTTTGCCTGTTTGCAACACCAAAATTATATTGTTGTGTGATGATTCAAAAGATTTTTGTAGTCAGTAATTTTCTTTAAATGTTCACGTGGTTTTATTCCTATTTCACGCACGTGTTACAATTAATAGATTTAAGTTATAATTTAACAACAGTTTGCGTGTCAGACTATACGAACTAACCCCTCTCAATCGTACTCTCGATTGTAGAGAAGGCCCGTGCCCTGCAGATGGACGTATAGGGCTTACCACAGATATAGATAGATAGATAGATAGATACAGATTGCGTGTCAGACATTACGAGAGGTCACTACTATCTTCTTCTAATATACGAGTAGTAGAGGCATAACAGTTGAAAATCGTTTAATAAAACACGCAGTTTTACACGCACGAGTTTCACATTTCGTCCGGCGAGAATAATTGTCGTTGTTATTACGGACAAGCAAGTTACCAACATTTACACACGTAATTAAAATTTCAAGGCAAGCGGTACCTCGCACTGTAATGCTGATCCCACAGCTCTGTTAGATGGCATGATCTTTTAGGACCACTTTAAAGGTATTATGCTAGGCCTTTTTGATGAGCCAAATGATTATGGAGAGTTTAACATGCTAGTTTTAATATGAATATAATTATATTTATGACATGGCAAAATTTGTCAACCAAATGGGATGTACAATGCCGTCCAGACAAAGTATCGATTGAGAGTAGACTGTTATCTGCTGCCTTTTGATAAAATTATGCTGGCCTAGAAGTGTTTGTTTATTTTGTTAATTGTTTTTGGTTGAACAGTTGCATACACTCGGCCAGCGACAACATAGAACTTAATAAACCAAAAAAAACGTTAAAATTTAATTTCATGCGCGCCTGCCTAAAAGCGAATAACAAGAATGTACTTATAATATAATTATAATACTTGTACAATATATTCTACAAATAAAGTTCAAAGTTAAAACCATTTTAAGCATTAGTAAAATATAATGCGGCAAAAACACAAAATTTGGGCTAAAAGTAAAGTTTTCTTGAAAAATAAAAGATCACCTCAAATCTCCGTGAGTTTGTGGAGAGCGTAATCTTGTAGTTTTGAATTTTACTCACTTTTTGTGTAAAATATTACACCGGTTGTTTCTTTTTATGGCCCGCATTTTCAGTTTTATGATGCATAAGTATACGAAACTTAGAATATTTTGTAAAATATTAAAGGATATTAGTGTTTGTCACATTTCTTACATTCAATTATTTAATGTTATTATATTTCTTTGTTAGAAGGTAAACCGACAGTTTTATTATGTTTTTTAAATTATTGAGGAATAATATAGATTTATTGGACAAGTATATAGATAAAGATCGTGTGTGAGAAAGAAAGAGAGATCGTGCGTCTCTGCTAGCGATGTAACCAAGAAGAAGAAGACATAGACAAACTTTGCATATTTTCCTTTAAATTATTACTTGGCAATAAACAGCAACTAGCTAAAATGATGTTAAATCAATTATATTTTAACAAAGAGACATCAATCGGCTTCTCCTTGAACTACTTTTTGCATCAATTACAATACACTACAGGGGATTGTGTTCCTCGTTATATTTGGAAATTGGCGGTTCTATTATGAAACTCATGAATTTTCGAACAATTGCCCTAAATCGCGCTATTTGATAGAATAATTAAAGCGATTGCCTCGTTCAAGTTCCTGAAAGCCTGAATAACGTTATTGTTCAAACTACACCTAATCTATTTGCAAGTTAATTTTATCCTTGTTAAAGGCGTCACGAATTATTTGGAGCGCTTAGTAAATAATTGGGCGTACAAATCTGCTTATTTGAATACCTTCGATGTCGTTTTCCTATGAGTTCTTAGATTCAATTTAGTTTGTTGAGAAAGATTTGGCCATCTCTTTACTAACAGCAATCTGTTTGAGTGCAACTGTTTCCAAAGCTTATCATATTCCAGTAGGTGTCATGTCTCTTTAATAAAAGTTAAGTGTTGCACAGGGGATATAAAACATTAGGCCTTTTAAAAAAAATCGTCCTATCCTATCCTTATCTCATATAACGTTGGGTCGGTGCAATTCGACAAATCAGCCATATTCTAAAATAAAGTTTTTATATTTACGACCGGCTGTCTTGTTAAAAACATAATAAAGATAAAGCGTACAGGAAACATAAAAAATTAACAAGTTCACGGATATCTCATATATATACCTCTTCTCATATCTGCACCACTTTAGGTTCGACTATAAGAGAATGCCTCAGACAATAAGTCCACCTAAACAATATATTTGTATGAACTGTAAATAAATAAATAACTACACAAACTATATCGCGTGATATCTTTCAGTTCCATTGTTACTTAGATAAATTTCACTATCGATATAAACAAATGAGTTTTTTATTATTTTACAACTCATATGTCAATAAACCCGAAAGCTATTAAACAAAGTCGATGAAACCATACAAGGGCAAAGTTAGGTACTTTTCACGCTATACGGGCGGCATGTGGCGTGACGTTCAATATTGCGCATCGACGTCGTAAGCAAACCCTGATGATATTATAGTATACTCGATACCGCCTGCGTCCAAAAATTTTGTGTTATAAAAGCAAATGTAGAAAATTCAGAATAGAAAACTTGGGGCTGTTTTTACGTACCATTAAAAACATATTGCTACAATTTATTTTAAAATCTTAGTTTTCATTTGTACATATAATTAATATAAAAATATTTGAAGAATTATATTAACTCACCGATTCCGAGGCACTAAAACCAAGCCAACGGTGGTGAGGGATCCAAAGGAAGCTCCTCACAATGCGTGCCGTGTCAAACAGTACTGTTTGTGCTACAATTTATTATTATCATTACTAAACTAGCCAATTGATTTTAATATTTAATTGTAATGAAACGAAATGAAAAATTTATTGAATCCATTAAAGTGTTCAACATTATTTAGATTCAGTCATATTTTTTTTCTACCACCCGGTTCGGAAAGCGGTTTTCACTAGAGAAGAACGGGCAAGAAACTCTAGTGTTGCTCTTTTCAAAACCAGTTTACAATATCATGATTATTACAAAAGTTACAAGTTGGTCTAAATCAGAGCAGTTCATTGATAATTTGTTATAATTTGCAATATAGCCGTAGTTTCAAATTGATTTTCGTAAACTTAAGCCCTATTTCAGAAATGCATGTAATTGCTTATTCAAAGTTCCACAAATATTTCAATTAAGCCGTATATTATTTAACTAAGACTCCCTTAATATTAATGTTCGTATTTTACATTTATTGCGGTTGATCTTTGTAATTTTTTTATGAAATAAAAACAAAAAAGACAAAATTCAATCAAATCCGTCTAAGAATAAAATATTGATACTTTCACGTTACCTTTGCGGCATCATAAGCCGTGACATTCTGTATAGCTATCTACGCAATAGACTGCCATTTTTGATCATTTCTTTTTTTAGTTTCTTTTTTAGTTGAGCTTGGACCGTTTTTATGTTTTTTTTAAATATACCTACGATTAGATTCTTAAAAACGTTTTTCTTGGAGATTATTTATTACACTATCACAAGTGCGTAAATGAATTGGTGCAAATGAAAACATTTCTTATCTAAAATGTTTGCTTAAAAACATTGTTATTTGGAGATATGCTTTATTCAAGTGATGCAATTAAACATACTCCTTATCCAAGAAAACATTTTTCGCCTAAAACATTAAGTTTTACAAAAGTGATTACCAGCCTCCGGAAATCAAAACTACACCATTCTATCATTAGCTCACTATTCCTGTGAAATAAATAGATCATTTATACGCCGAAATATGGTTCTAGCAGTTCGTATTTTATCAAATTATCTTTTCTAGAATCTTTCGTACCTCAATTTTCCGCCACATTTCCAAATTAAATCTTAAATTAAGAAACCTAGACCTAACATCTTCACGTGACGTGACAGCGTTAACCAAGCCGGCTAGCGTCGGGCGTTGCGTCAGTACTTCCCCCAACCGCAGTTTGTAGGCGGCACAAAATCGGATATTAGGTTACTCCGGTCCGTGGTTAGCCGACAACCCGACACAACATGATCTGTTGGCGTGGTGCCACCAACCCGCGCTGTGTGAATTTGTTTCGTACTTGATCTGCTTTTATCTTCGTTTCTGTTTGGTACGCCTTTTGTACTTCAATGTTGTGGAAAGGAGTTCGGAATTTCATCGAGGTTTATTTCACGCCCAATATTTTGTGTTCCAAATGAAATGCTGTGAATGTTCGGTGGTTTTTTTATTCTATTCGAGTTATGAAAGTTTTCGGAGAATTAAAGAATATAATTTAAGTAACTCGATAAAGACGATTTATTTATTTACATACAATATACATACATAAGCTCACGTCTACATCCTAAAAGGTTTATGCAGGGTATGACTCCTGCGAAGACATTTCTGGTGCAGGCATACCTATCGCCATGCCAGGTACATATTCCGGATGATGATTCAATTCTCACATGACTTAATTTGGCTGTCTTGGGATTCAAACCAAAATGTTACGGCTTGCAGCCCATTTACTTATCTTTCGTTTATACTGAAATATTCGTGTGATTATATTAATACGAAAATCTAATATTGTTTTTCTTTTTGTTCGCAGCTTTGGAGTAGCCAGTTTCGTCGTCAGTTCTTCAGCATCAGTTTTTCTATGTAAGTTTATTTCCACATTCATAATAGAAAATGTAAAGTTATCTCAACAAAAATAATTAAGCAAACTTCGAGGAACAATAGCTCGAAGTTAGTAATAACTCTCCTAAAATAGCTTTAAGAATTCCGTATACTATTTAAATGCACCAACAGCATCTGGCTTCGTTGAAAACTCGGTCGCAGCAACCGCTGACTTATTTACGCTAAGGCTTACAATGTCCTGTTTTAATTAAATTCCTTCTGAAATGGATTTTAATTCTACGAGACAGTTTCAATACTTTTCTCAATATTTCAAACCTAAGATAGGTTTCAGTAATTGATTCTTAGTTTAAACGGTGAGAGTTTAATCAAACGTTGTTCCTACGTAAATTAATGAATGAATCGATTGACTTTGTGAATTTGCTTACAAACGCTGTTAAGCAATACTGTCCTGTAATACCTATCAAGAAGCAAACTATCGAAAGTATGAAACAGACCATGTCATACACTTGCCATTGCTTGTATTTTAGGAGAATCGATAAAATTCTTTCACTATGCCTCTCAATTTTGATTCTGTTTTTTCGGCGTTGTGCTAAATATTTTTGCTAAACCCGGCGGTACTTTATCTAGATTTTCTCGCAGCAAAATACCTATACTCGTAAAAAAGTATTCGTTATTAACTTGTGCCAAACCCTCGTAAGATATGATGCGTGAATTCTCCCGTATTTCGGGTAGATTTATAAAATTGGCAACCCCGGTTTAACTCGTTGTTTTTTTCCATAGGATTACTATTGGTAGCCACATTTTAATTTCAAATTATATCTTTGAAACAAAACTTAAATTTGTAATATATAAAATTTGATTAAAATGCCAAAGTTCTAATAAAATCAATAAGAAATAATGTTTCACATAATATTATTGTAGACTTTAAATCCATTATACTTATAATTTACAGATTGCAATAATATATTAATGTAGATGGACTGAAATCACAAAAGAGTAAAGCATTTAGAACTGATGACCTTTCGTTTGACCGAGATATTGCACTACCCAAAATAAAATGAGTACCTACATACATATTATGCTACTCTCAACTCTACCTTTAACTAATTTATCATAACGTCTGCTTACCGGTAAAACAAGATAAATGCATTTTTTTACAAAATCGAGTTAAATATGCAGTCATATGTAACTTTTTATTCTCTATCCACTGGTAAAAACGAATAAATGCAAAGTTCAATGTTTGCTAAGATAATAAGTTTGTAAAAGTGATAACTACTACTATTTTGGAAAAAATATATAAGTATAACATAATAAATATTCTTATAGCTTAAATGCATTTCAATTATCACAGTTAAAAAACAATAAATACTGTTAAAGTTTTTTACATTTTATAATTTAAATAGTAAAATGATTAGAAATGTTCTGATTAAAGGTCATAAACGCATTTATTATTATAATCTTATAATTTAAACACCATAACTATATTAAAGTTATTTATGCCATTTTATAAGTCAAGATTTATACTTAGCTTACCTAATTTCTCTACAGCAAAAACGAAATAAATGACATTTATGCTTTTTTACTAGTAGGAAAAGAGCGATCGAATGCAGTTGTTACATTGCGTGCGCGCAAACTCCACGTGCTCCGGGTAGAAATAAATTGTTAAATAAACAAGTAATAGTTTAAAAGTTGTGTTTCGTAAAACTATGGAATCCAGAGGGAAAAGATTAGTTTCCATGATAAATAAACCTAAAATACTTGAAGGTGAGTAATTTTAACCATTATTTGTACATTTTTAGGTTATGTTGGTAGCTTTTGCATTATTCAACGAATTACATATGGAATGTTTGCTTGTGTGGTGATTTTAGCATGTTTATAGGTTTTTCACTATATTTGTAGATACGCATAGACTTTCTATGATAGTTAACTCCATTTTGAAAGTTACGACGTCGCTAAATTTTGATTTGTTTAAAAAGTGTACGTAAGGAATTATTGTTTCAAATGATAACTTGGGTATACCTAATTTTAACTTTATATACCTATTTTTTTTTCCATGCTAACGTTCTCTTGATACTTAACACTGAATGATGAATTAGTGTCAATGTCAAGCGCGCGATTTATTGTTTGTTTAGGGTACATCTTATATTTACTACTTTTCTTTATGTTTTATTTTTTTACAGACGATTTAGACGAAGAGCCTGGTCCTTCACATCACAAGTTTTGGAGCCCGGCTTCAAACTGCACTTCCATTTTAAGTGACTCTAGGGAAAAAATAGTGGCTGAAATGGAGCGAATGTTTGACAGTGATGACTCTGATAATGATCCCACTTACAATCCGGATCCAGGCTCTTTAATACAACCACAAGATTTATTTGGAGAACAATGGGGGAATAAAATGGATGAGAACTTAGAAAATTTTGTACGATTCTATGGAGACGATCATAATATTGACGAAGCAGTTCAACCTAACAATAGCGACGTTATAATTGCACAGATGTTCCCAATATCCGATGCACAACAAGTTGTAAAATCTATTTGGGGGCTCTTATTGAAAGGAGTATTCATTGCTACTCAAAACAGAAAACGTTGGATGAAACCACAACCTGAAAATTGGAAAGTAAATATCGCGAAGAAAAGACGATCTGAAGGTTTACCTTATTCTATGAGACAAAAAGAAAGGAGTGCTAAAACACCAAAAGAGATTAACTGTGAGAAATGTTTCTATAAATGCAATGTTATCTCTCAAGAAGAAAGAAATAATTTATGTCGTCACTACTGGAGTTTGAGGTATACCGAGCAAAAGAATTTCATTCTCGCTAATGTGGAAGTCGATACTCCGAAAAGAGTTCTTGCTATTCGTGGACCAAAGAAACAGCGTCAATTCACAAAAAAATGTTTCTTTTTTCACAACGGAGAAAAGAAGCAGGTTTGTCAGAAGTTTTTTTGTTACACGCTAGCTATTTCTCCGACTGTCGTAAATGATGCTATTCGAAAGCGGAATGATATGGGGTTGTACCAGGATAACGACAAGAGAGGTAAACATGAACCTCCCAATAAAACTAATGAAGCTGATGTGAACTTTGTGAAAAAACACATAGAATCTTTCCCAGTCATGGAGCCACACTATATAAGGAAAACTTCAAAACGTCTATATCTTGATGCTTCGTTATCCATCACGAAAATGCATCTACTTTATAAAGAAAAGTGCAGTGAAAATAATATGATTCCGGTATCTGAAATAACGTATAGGAGAATATTTTGTAACCAATACAATTTGAGCTTTTTTGTTCCAAAAAAGGATCAATGTTTAACATGCTCTAATTTCAACAAAGCTAGTAATGACGAAAAAGTATTATTGAAAGAGGAATACGGGGACCATTTAGCAAGGAAAGTGTCTTGTAACTCTGAAAAAGCGAAGGACAAAGAAAGAGCAGAGAAAGATAAAGAGTTTTGCTGTGTAACATTCGATTTACAAGCTGTGTTACAGATACCTTCTGGATTGGTGGGACAGCTTTATTATTGTCGTAAACTGTGTGTATACAATCTTTGTATTTACGAAGCAGCCCTGCCAAACGACGCATATTGCTTCGCTTGGTCGGAAATTAATGGAAAAAGGGGCAGTTCCGAAATAGGAAGTATTCTGTATCACTACCTTGCCACGTGCGTTCCTTGTCATATAACCGAAGTTTGTCTGTATTCTGACACGTGCGGAGGACAAAACCGGAATCAATATGTTGCTGCATTGTTTCTATTTGCTGTTCAAAACATTTCCCACTTACAAAAAATTGAACACAAGTTTCTTGAATCAGGACACAGCTACATGGAGGTGGACAGTATGCATAGCAGTATTGAGTCAGCAAAGAAAAACTCTGAAGTTTACTGCATGCCTGATTATTTAACAATTTTCAAACGAGCAAGATCGAAAAAAAAAATAACTGTTGAAAGTAATTCTTTTTTGAAAATGCCCTATAAAACGAAAGAGTTTAAATTTAATGAATTTTATGATTTAAAAAAATTAGCTGATGAAACAGTTTTCAATCGCTCAAAAGATTGTAATGGAAATCAAGTGAAGTGGTTGAAAATAAAAAGAATGCGATATCTTAAAGAAGAAAGTTCAAAAATTTATTTCAATTATGACATGTCTGAAACGTTTTTGTACATCGATGTCGCAAAATATACACCTTCACAACGTCTCAGTACTAGAGCTAAAAAACGCATGGAAAACACTAATCCTCCAACTAATTCTGTTGTCTTAAAACAACTTTACCTGAATCCTTTACCCATTAGTGAAGCTAAAAAGAGAGATCTTATTTGTTTATGTACAAAAAAAATAATTCCTGAGGAATATCATGGTTGGTATTCTTCTTTACCAACTGCAAGCAATGAAGCAGATCGTTTACCTGAACCTTCAGTTGACGAAGAGTCATCGGAAGGTTAAGCTGATTATTATGAGCCGTTTACCTAATAGGATTTGTCTTAAAATAATAGACTTTGATTTTTGTTCATGACTCATCGACGTTTCATTGTCATAATTACGTGATAAGAAATACAAATTATTGATTATTAAAAATCGTTTCATTTATTATCGTTTAATAGATCACCTATGTAAAGTAAATTTCTTTTTATTTAATTGATCACTTTTGTATGATGTTTATAAAACTTAATAAGTGACTCGCTTACACTAGAAGTATACAAGTAAAACAGGTTAAATGTATTAAAAATATCACTATTTTAGCCAATTTTGTAATTAACAATCTTTCCACTTAAAAAAATAGTGTAACGTACAATAAGCGATTACACAACATTAAAATAAGCTTTTGAAATCATTGAATTTAGAAGATATAACATGTTTGTTAAGTACTGGTAAAACATATTAAATGCGGGCCCCCTCTGACCTAAATTTAATTTTATTCAGTTTTATTAATACTATATATTAAATAAAAGTAAATCTCAAAAGAAGGGAAGTAAGCCCTACTTTTTACTATAACAAATTTTTAATTAATGATTTTGAAATAGATCAAATTACAACTTAAACTTTAAAAATTTATTTACTCGAATTGACACTGACTACATTTATTACTTTTTACCCGTAAGCAGACGATAACTAAAATATTATCAACTAAAGACCATTTCACACATAAAACATATAAGTATATAGAACATATTATATAACAACATACATAGTAGACATAATTTAGCATCAGAACAGCCACTAAAAGTAATTGTAGAAACTGGTACAACAATACACAATCCAAACTATGTACATCAGCGGTGTTCCTCAATGCAACAAATAGCTGACCGCTGCTCCACGCGTCTGTATGGAATTTGCTAATGTAATTTATAGGGGTGCCAATAAAACTGTCGCCATTACAATTTATAACCATTGTCTTGGACTCGGCGGGAAGCGTTCACTTAGTCTCTATTGTTTTTCGTTCTAAGGTGAATGGGGACACCGTAAACACATTAAACTTTGTCCAGAAATAAAGTTATCTATAGACGGAACTGAACTTTGTTTGTTTTGTTATAATAAATGTGTAGCTTCATTATCGTCGTTAATTTTGATGCATTTATTTTCCTTATATTTTTTAACTTCATCTAAATATGGGTGATCTTAATACACAATTACCATTCAGTTCATTATACGAATTGTATTCCATTGTTAACAGCCAGACACGAAGTACAAAACCACGAAGTTTAATGGTGCCGGCCAGTTGCCAAGCGCTCGAGCGTGATCTTCGACTTCCCGTCTAAGTGTCAACCACTTTGCTCTTATCGCCGTATCAACCAGCTGCGATGTCTCATTCACTTGCCAAGTTGTATCTCCATTCAAAAACTCATTAAATTTCACAGTTGTCGCTTCTGTAATAAATAAAGCTGGATCGTTTATTGCGATTAACTTTGTTTTAAAAATGAGACGTTTCATTATCATTATAGTTAAAACTAAAGTTAATCTACTATTTTATAAAATACTTACCGACAATGGATCAAGAAAATTATGCAAAAGAACTCCATAAGTTAATTTTGATAATAAAAATCAAGATTTATGTACATGAGTTTGAAATAAAAAGACTGGCAAATAATGTTTACGTTTTTGCCATGTTCTCAATATGAAATCACTAACCCATGACTCATTTCACATTCTAAAAATGGCAATTCTAAAAATACCTCTTATTTTCAGACATTACTTATTACTTAGAAAGACTGATTAATTAAGAACGTCCTTCCATGCAAGGGGAAAAATGTTAAAAGCAAAAAGTAGTGCTGCAACCATCCCTGTAGAAAGCAGATAAAAAGTGTTGCTACTAATACGTACCGCCAGAGTAACTCGTAATAAGCTTATCTGCGCTTGCAGTGCTCTCCCGCTCATATAAGTTGGATGACCAAAACTTGCCATTGGAATTAAACAAGGAATTATGAATTTCAAACCTGCTTTTCAGCTAAATTGAAAATAACTGACTGCTGGATTAATTCATCCATTTTTGACTAGCACTTTCTGAGTACATTTTAAGACCCGTTAGTGAGATTTTGAGAGAAATGAGTTGATGTAGAATTTAGTTACTACATTTAACTTAATGTTAGAGGTCATGTCATGTTTCTTACTTAACAGCGAAACCCAAAATCAGCCAATGCTGTCGACATGGGTACATCGATAACAGACGCAAGGCCGAATTTTCAAATAAATCTCACTTGGTCCCTCGAAGGCATTCGATGATATTGGAACCCCCATTTATCATGCGCACATATATCAATTTGACCATTGAAATTTAGTGGAAAATGATAACACGAGGACGGCCGTGCTATAAAATTTTCATATTTTATGCGACAGCAAAATGTTGCCGAAGGTTTTAAAGCTGCTTTTGTCAATATTTGGGACGTTGTTGAAGAGTCCTTTTATAGTGGTTGGACGAAATTATATTAAATTTCGTAATACATTCGAGCTGGTTGAAAAACTGTAGCCAGATTTGACGTTAACATCAGGTAATTTGTCATTTTAAAAGTGTTTGCGTTGTTTTAAATGCGTAATTATTTTTAGAACTGAAGGACTGATTTCAACAAATTTTTTTGGCAATGTAATTGAACAATTTTGTTTTAGAAACACATTTTTTTCAGTTGCTATTAACTAATTTCATGCAGCAGCTTCATTTAGACGAAAAAGCTTTACAAATGCTACGAAGATTTATTTCGAAGTGATTACTTTTAATATTCCGAAAGTGTACATATATCAGCCAAAGCAGAAGCCCATGTCCAAAAGTGCGACGAGTTTAATTACGGAGCTAACATTGTTGTTTTTTTTTTTAATATTCATAATATTTATCTGGTCGTTTTATCGTTACGTATCCAACTTCTTATCAATCAAAAAAAGATAAACTTGGTCACTCCTCCGAGATTTACCATAACGTTCCACTGACATTTTATCAAAAATAGAATGATTACGATACGACACCAGCAAGCGAGAAAATTGGATTTATTGTCCCTCGAGTTTTGTTCCATATCCTTCATTTCTGTTGCCAGCTGAGAATGTGTTACTAGTGTAAATCTTAGCAGATGGTTTGTGGACAATTCTATTACGTGCCACCCACCAAGGAGGGTAGGCAGAAGTGAATCCTGATAGAATCTTAATTCCTTTAGATTGCCTTTTGGTCCCAGATGATTTTCAGACTTAGGATTGGTAGGCAGTTGATGTTAATAAGGTTATAGGAATACATACAATTTAGCAGTTATGTCAGTAATCATTTAAAATATTTAATGCAGTTAATCTGTTCCTTAATATTTACAATCAGTTCAAACACCTGATCCAGAAACAAACAATGTTTAAGTATTAGAGGAGAGCCATAATTATCTGTATGCGTGTTGACTTGATGTAAAATGTTTCGAAATATTTTTAACAATACTCAAAAATCCTTAGGACACATTTCTTATCAATATACACTGAACAAAAACAGTTGCTATTTTAGGTAATAGTAATACTAAACCGCATTGTCACGTACATACGCAAATAAAGATATCATTTAGATAATTACGTAATAGATTAGGCGGAATGAAATCGGTTCAACAATTTATTAAGCAGGTCATTTTTAAACTCTGGTATTTGTACCACAAATTCGTCAACTACACATATCGTTTCCGTGGTGTAGCGGTTATCACATCTGCCTAACACGCAGAAGGCCCCCGGTTCGATCCCGGGCGGAAACATAGTTTTCGCACTTTTTTTTTTTTTTTGTGATAAATTGACACGGAAATCACGTAATTAAAAATAAACATTTTTGTGTGTTTTCTTGGCTTACCTTAAATTGTGCTGAGCGGTCACCTTCCTGTCAGCCTCTGCCATATTACAACAGTATTTTTTGTTTTTTTTTTCTGTTGTTATAGTAAGTATCACGTCGTATTTGTTAATTATTTGTTACTATTTACATCTGTGGCAAATATATATTTTCTTCTGTTATATTAATAGTTTACCATAAATAAATAACAGTGTTGAGGGCAATACGAAAAATCTTTCCTCACAGCTATTAATAACTCAATAATAGCTTCCTAATCCAATCGTGTCCGATCTAAAGGTCAGAAGGGTCTTTTAATGCCGATATTAGATTCCTTGAAAGCAATCTAATTTGAAAGCGCTTTCTATTATATTTAGCATAATTGATCGGCTTTATTGGTCCAGTGAAAAGGACAAACGTGTAGGAACTACGAAGTTCGGAGTGTGACTCTTGGATTTAATACAATTTATGAGAATACTTAATTAATGCAAGGAACTTAATAAAAAAAAATTCTAACGCCTAGGATAAAGAAGAAGAAGAATAATAATTGAACATAATGTGCCAAAAAAATATCACATTATTCAATGAGGTTTTAGCGCCTACATAAATTTACATTCAAAATTTTAATTGAATAAATTTGCTATAACAAAATTAAAAGGATCACTCTTGGCGAGTGGTCGTGACTCGTGGTCACTTTTTCAGGTCGTGGCTCGCTTTACAATCCGTCGCCAATCCTCTCGCACTGACTCTTGCCTTGGGTATTCATGCACGGGACCGTTAAATACTGCCTTTGTTTTGTCGGTCTAAATTCGAATGTAATAGTGCTCTGGTCTACCCAAGGATTTTCATAACGCCTCAGTGGAAGCGATCAGAATCCATATACTTCCTTCATTAGGTCGTATTTCCCCTTTGTGGGTGTACCGCCAATGCTGCATTTACCAGTACGTGATCTCCATTCGAGAACCTTTCATTTCCCCACTTTTTTTACCTGCTTTGAAAATTTTCGGTTCACACAAACATATTTTGTCCCTGTGCATAGATCGAATCCACGGCCTCTCAACCAATTGTACCATGGGAGCTTCCAAAAGATATACTTTCACAACACTAGAGGTACCAATACGTCAATCATATTTGATATTCAATAAAATAAAATAGAATCTGCCACACAATTTCTGAGGCTCAAACGCTTACTTTTAGCCTCGCTGGGCTTTTAATATCACAAATCGAAATTCTTTTGTAGGGCGCCTAACCCTTCCAATGTATACACGAGTGCCTACTGTTGCGGATTACGTTTTGAGTAAATTTACATTTCACTGATAAAAGAAAAAGGTTAGCAAAAAAAACGCTTTTATAAGCCACATTTTGTTTGATGTTCGTTTTCACATCTGTGACTGCTTTTGTTCTCCCTCTTCAACGGAACGTTTTGGTGACAATTTGCTTTAAGACTTACGAATACTTTATAAGATTTTGGGGGAAAATAATTTAATGGTCGATCTATAAAATGCTTGTGATGTTTAATTACTTTCAACAGAACGAATGTCTATGTATACTCGGGGCAAAACCTATTACATTCCAACAAATAACATTGCTGTTGCTTTTTGCTCGGAGAGATTGCTCGAAGCTAAATGGCCACAACTTTTCCAATGTGTTTGCTTATCCATCCTCTGTCTTTATACTGGCACGTTAAAGTGACTACAAAGCACCTAGTGGCAAGTGCAGTACATTTTATATAGAATATCCATCGTTATCTTACATCGGTCGAAGAAATTAAAGGACATTGTAGCCACTAGCCAGAGTAACTACTGGAAATATTGAGACATAACATCTAATGTCTCAGGATGGCGAGCGCAGTAGAATGCCAAGCATTGTCTCGTAATTCATGATGTTGTTTGGTTTTGCTACTGTCTATGAAGGGTCTTATCGCTAACCATCAGGCGAGTGGCATGCTCGTCTCGCCATTCATTGCAATAAAAAAAATAAACCGGACAGATTTTGCATAGAAAGGCCAACTGCGTAAAGAGATATTTTATTTATTTATTTATACTCTTTATTGCACTCTCAAGTTACATAGTAATTAAATATAAGAAATAAACTTAAAGTAGTACAATGGGCCACCATATCGCAATGAGCAATTTGTTCCCGGCAACCTCGGGATGAACAGAATTGTTGGATTGATAAATAGGGCTTGAGTGCAACAAGAGTACATTATTATAATTGCGTGTATCACTATGATGGCTTTTGTATCATTATGCACGATGGTCGCTATCAGCGGATATCCTACCACCAGTAACATGCAATGTAACAGAATAATAAAATTAACATTTGCGTAAATTGTGACTATCAACAATGTAACTCCTTGCAACCGTCTGACCAGAATCCCAATAAAACGCTCAATTAAACACGTGAGGAAGGTCAACCCGACAGTTATCACAGTTGTTCCCAAAGTCATACTGCTGTTCTCTAAAGGTCACATAACACCAAATGTGCTAAAGCTTGTTGATTATAATTATGTAAATGTATACTAAGTGGAAATAAGCAAAATGATTATGCGATTACTGGACATAGCACATGATGTGATAGGGGGAGAGCTTATCGCCATATCGGCCACCAATTTCTGACTCCGGGCTGATAATGGACAAAAATCAAACATCACTTTTCCCGACCCGGGATTCGAACGCAAAACCTCAGCTTAGTAATCATGCCGTAGTACAACTACGTCACCAAGGCAGTCCAGTCTGCCAATGAATAGAGTCGATAAGAAAGTACACAAAAGATCCGGAATTGAAGCTTTTGTTCCAAGTATAAGCATAGAGTCTACTCTATATATATATAACCGTTAAACGGTTAAGATAATATCTATATTATCTTAACCGTTTAACGTCATTTATGCAAAATGTTATTAAACCCTGGTTTTGTATTATGTAAATATCTTCAAGGAACATAAACGGCAGGCAATGTACAGGTTATCAACATATTTTATCTTTTTATTTGAAGATGTAGTTTCTAACCAAGTGCCTGCAGCTCCCCCAGTCTTGGTTTAAATTTTAATATGAACTGTGAGTTGGAACTTGGAACTAACAATTCAGTTTTACTTAGTTTTAGGGATTTTAAATGGAAATTTAAAATTTTAATGTCTCCTAAAAAATCTTGTCACCAATGGACCACCACTTGTGTGAAAGTGCGTGCTGGCCAGTTGGTAACGGATCAGACTCGGCTGCCTACATGTTCACGGTGGTCGCGGGTTCAAATCCCAGGGCACACCTCTAACTTTTCGAAGTTATGTGTGTAGTCAATAGTCAATATAGTCAATATATAGTATAGTATATATTTATAGTCAATCATCACGCACTTTAACGGTGAAGGAAAACATCATGAGGAAACCTGCATACCGTAGCGATTTTAAAGAATTTCTACTGTATGTAAGTCCGCCAACCCGCACTAGGCCAGCGTGGTGCACTATATGGTCTAACGACTCTCAATTGATTCTCTCGATTGTAGAGTAGGCCTGTACCCAGCAGTGGGACATATATGGGCTGATAAAAAAAAACAGTGGACAGGGTAAACTCACATAGTAGAAAAAGGAGTAATATCCTCCTACTTCAGGTACCCGTTACGAGAAGACAAACGTCTAAGATTTCAAAGGAACACGATAAGAAAATCAACAGCTGATTAATAAACAGGCGACTCGTTATTCTTACCCAAACAAAAAACTTCTAAAACGCCTGCCTCCATTAAAACATGAAAAGAATGTTTAATTAACTCGATCGCTTTTAGGGAATACATTTTTAAATAAATACCTATGCCAAGTTATTAATTTAAAATGCAGACCGCTTTTATGCTTTCAATTAAAATGTCAGATTACAATTTGAAGTTTTAATTAAATTTAAAAACTACGTCCTTTTGAAATTAAATAATAACTTTGTTTGTTTTTGTTGTGGACGTAAAATTTGATATGTGTAGTTAATGTGTTATACGGGAGGTCTATTGTCTAAATAGACTTGGAAAATAGCATTAATGATGCGGTCAGGCGAATCATAATGAATCCTAGTCTATTAATGTAATCATCTGCCTCTCTAGTGCATGGCATCAAAATATTTGGCAAAATCTGAGGTTTCGGATTTGAATCCCGGGTCGGGCAGTGATATTGCATTTTTCTATTTAATATCAGCCCGGAGTTAGTTATTTGTGCCTGATATGGCGATAGGCTTGCCCATTATCACATCGTGGGACGGAACACACAAGGCAAAACGTGGAGTCCTGGATGCACCTCTGCCTACTCCTTCTGGGATAAAGGCATGATGTTTATGTATGTATATAATACGTATTAGTAGATATATAAGTGAGAAAATGGGATATAAACATGCGATATATCACATATCAAAATATCTTTTATACTTTAGTGTCGAATCTGAAACTAGATCCAATAAATGATAAGACTACGAGCTCCTGCTGATACGGAATGATAGTGAATGTATTTCGGAAAAGAAACACCTTAAAAAGTAGAAGTTTGAACAAGTATTACCTACAATATATTATGATATTCTTTCATTTTATAAAACTAAAACAATTATCGCAAAACTTTAACAAAATGCTGTTTTAATCTGTTATACAAAACATAACTGATTTGCCTTTCATATCTTCCTTTATAAAGTCTGAGAAACACAGCATCTTATATTTGAAATTTTATGCATTAATTAAAGAGACCGCTGAACTAGTGTTTACCATGCTGAACAAAGAAAAGAGAAACTTTGTAGATCAACTCCCTTTAGCATAAAATATGTACATTTTTTACAAAAGTATATTCAGGGCTTGATTAAAACATCATTTGAAAAGGGTGAAGTATTTAATATTATTCTAAAGTATGGAATTTGAGAACACTGAATGGTAAATGTACCATTAATAAGACGAACGAACCTGTTGATCTAAAATGTTAATTTGTGACGATTATTCAACTGGAATTTGAAGGAATCTGATAAATTGCCAAAACGTTTTGTAATACTGCTATTTCTTTAAAAATGTATCATTCGTGATATTTAAAATGAAAATGAGAAATGATGAGAATGAGAAACACTGGAATTGGTGCCCGATACGGAGATAGGCTCGCCCCTATCACATCATGGGACGGGGCACATAAAGCGAAACGTGGGTGTCCTGGTTGCACTTCTGCCTACCCCTTCTGGGAAAAAGCCGTGAAGTTTATGTATGTATGTAATGAGAAACATAAAACGAATACTATTTTAATTTTAGATGCAAGTGAGCTACAACAAACACCATTTAGTTGAGAAATTTTAGGCTCGTTATTTTAACGTTAAAATAATGCCGTAAAGTAATATTCCACTGTATTCCTTACACACAACAAGGCTTAAAAATGCTAAAAAGATAAAAACATAATAAACAAAAAGAGACAGATCATCTTCAAAACATCTAATAGGTATTTGCGTGGAAAATAACCATAATAATGCAACCACAGCGCTTAAGCACTACCCATTTATTCTACACAAACTTAAGAAACAAATGGTTGGAGATAGTGAATCATTAAAAGTTTGAACATCGACCATAATGGCGCAAGTTTGCTGTAAGATACTCCATGCTTAAATAAACAATGCCGGTTTGTAGGTGCAGAACAGCTGATCATATTCTTTTCAATAGTTTAGATCGGTTATTGTTCTTCTCTCAGCTTTTAGATTAGTGGCGCCGTGGCAGTTGCACTTTACAATAGGTTTTATTACTGTTGAAAATATTAAATATCAATTAGCCTTGGAATCGGTATTTACTCGAATGCCTGTTGATATTCATTGTAAACATGATTTAGTTTTTTGTAAACTTTTTTATTGTGATTTTGTGTTGCTATTCAGTTTTGAAAAAGGTAATTAAAAATCGATAAAATCGAAATTTAATGTGGAATGACTCACCCTGACTGATGCAGCTACAAATATGTACATAACCAAATAAAATTGAATGACTTCTAGTAAAATAGAATGGAATCAGACGGTAGTAGAACCAAAGTGCATATTATTTTCTGTGACAGCGTACTGCGGCAGTGAATAGTGACCTCAGAACTGTAAGAAGACTAAAATAATAATAAACTACAGTACATTGACCACCCATAATACAAAAATGTCACCGAAATTCTTAAACGCATTAGCGAAAAACCAAAACTTTAGTTTGGAAGATTTTACAAAATTAACACAAAGAATCACTTCAAAATTTTCTTAACAGATTAGCTTTCACTTTGTAAGCCGCAAAATGTTATACATCAGAGTACAAAATGTCATTATAAACTAACAGAATAGGAAAGTTGGAGTCATTTACTGGAGTTATAAACACAGGGCTTGCACTAAAGCTGCGGTGCCTTTGGCGAGGTTTGTGATGTCACTCGCTACTTTCTGTTTTATTGCCTCCCGTGTAATTTGCATCTGCATAGAAATTTTGTTACAAAATTATTCGAGCAACAGTGTTTACTTTGCTTTCATTATTTATGTTAGTGTCTTTTGCCTTGGTGCCTTCATGTTTATTGGTATTGGGATTGCTCTTGTTATTGTCAAGTTCAACCTTTTTTTTTACCGCTAACTAGGCAAACAAGTTACCGTAGCCTATGGATGTCCAAACATCGGTCCAAACCACTAGTGGTGTCAATAGCGCGTTGCCGATCTTATAAATACCTCTTCACTTCTTTTTTTGAAGAACCCCATGCTGTAGTCTGTTTTTATTGCAATGAATGACGAAACGAGCGTGCCATTCGCCTAATGGCAAGTGATACGACCGGTCATGGACAGTAGCAAATAACACCATGAATTGCATAGCAATGCTTAACATTCCACTGCGATCGCCATCCTGAGACATAAGGCGTTAAGACTCACTATGTTCAGTAGTTACTCTGGCTACTATGTCCTTCAAACCAGAACACAACAGTGGATTTATTCCACTGTTGTTCCATCTAAAACAACAGTCTGTTTGGCGAGGTTTTAGTCTTTTGGAAAAACGTCAGCAGGTAGTTCATTCTAAAGCTTGAAATAATAACAAATTATTGTTTTATTGTATCGAAAGAGGTGTCTTCACATAATTGAAAACCAGTGGAGAGAAACTAATGACTTGTAGGATGAAAATTCAAAATGCTACTTAACGTGTATTGTCTGTGATAATCGTACCACGCCGTTCGATCCAGCTCATTCGTACTATAACCTAAACTGCCTACCCCAACACTATCATTTTCAGACCGAGTAATTACACAGCTGATATTATTACATGGTCTGCCTCGGTGGCGTAGTGGTACTACGGTATGATTGCAAAGCTGAGGTCTCGGGTTCGAATCCTGGGTCGGGCAAAGTGATATTGGATTTTTCTATTCATTATCAGCCCGGAGTCAGGAATTTGTGCCCGATATGGCGATAGACTCGCCCCCTATTACATCGTGGGACGGAATATACAAGGCGAAACGTGGGTGTTCTGTTAACACCTCTGCCTACCCCTTCTGGGAAAAAGGCGTGTGTTTATGTATGTATGTATGTATGTATTACATAAGTATGCAAAACTACAACTGGGAGTAATTATAAAGTTAGAAATAAAGTAATTAAATTAAGTGTAACTGTTTTGCAAATGTCTGAAATTAACACATGTATGGAACATGTAATAATAAAGAGCCTTGGGAAAATGTTGTATTCAAGCGAGCTCGGTCAAGTATTTAGGGTACACATTGGTCCATTTTTATCGGCAACAATACAATTGTCCCAAAGTCACTTACTGTAATACAGAACATACTAAAGTTTTTAGGATCAAGTCGGTTAAGG
Organism: Theretra japonica; assembly: GCA_033459515.1. Lineage (NCBI taxonomy): Eukaryota > Metazoa > Arthropoda > Insecta > Lepidoptera > Sphingidae > Theretra > Theretra japonica. The sequence continues at coordinate 10,669,305 of CM065949.1, forward strand.
GCATACTAGCGAGAACATAAGTAGTCGGTCACTCCACACGTTTGTTTTGCCAAACTAATTTATTATTTTGGACTCAACAATAAAAGTATGACAATGCTAAAAAGGTTAATCAAAATTTATACTAATAGCCAACTGGCTATAGTATATAATATATACTATATATACTATATACTATATACATATATTATATGATAGTTTGCCTTCCTACCACATCTAGGAAGAAAAATCAGCTTGTAGAATGATAGGGAGCATTAGTAGCATCGGTAATTCTGGGACAGAAACCTAAACTTATACGTATATATGTACGCTCTTAGACTTAACGAATTAATTAACCATTAAAACCTATTTCAATAACCGAACACAACACATTACAATTGTATGACCGCTAAATTCAAAAATAGTTGCTTCCGAGAATTGAATGACGTCACCGAGTATGACTATCAAAATAATCAGAATAGTGAGTCCATTAACATTAATATAATTTATTCCACCCATGCCTTTTGTCACCGACACACCTTTCTTAAGCGTAATGCTTGGGCGAGCCGTTATTTAATACGCCCTTAAATGCTCCCATCGTTTTTCTGTCAACTATTGTGTTACGAAGGGACATAAAAGGCGAATTAGAGTGACCGCTGTTGCTATTTTTGACAAGGTTGCTTCAGTCATTGAACCAAGGTGCTATTGTGTAATCAGCCTTATTGATGCGTCTACGTAGTTCGTTATACTGTATATAATCAGCCTAATGGCACTGAAATATGTTACTGTTAATTACACAACTGCAAGGTCACTGTCACGGTAAAAGTAATGTTAGGCGATATGATTAAGTGTTATAATTATGTGCTTGGTTTACAAAAAGTGTTTACAATAAAATTCTGATCATTTCATTATCAACGCATGATCTGTTTATCTCAGAAGGTGAACTTCTATTTATATTACATACATACATACATACATACATACATACATACATACATAAACACACGCCTTTTTCCCAGAAGGGGTAGGCAGAGGTGCTGCCAGAACACCCACGTTTCGCCTTGTATATTCCGTCCCACGATGTGATAGGGGGCGAGCCTATCGCCATATCGGGCACAAAATTCCTGACTCCGGGCTGATAATGAATAGAAAAATCCAATATCACTTTGCCCGACCCGGGATTCGAACCCGAGACCTCAGCTTTGCAATCATACCTTAGTACCACTACGCCATTGTGGCAGTCTATTTATATTAGGATAACTAAAAAACTATATAAATATATAATAAACCTATGGGCGTGCAGTTTTACGGTTGACTTTGTAAAAGTGGATTTAAATAAAACAGCAAAACATACAAGTGGAAACCGTAGTAGTAAGCCAATTAATGGCGGAGACGATGCCGCAATTAGAAAGGATAGCTATGCTAGAAACGTCTCTTGGCAGGAAATGTAAACACAAAAAATATTGTTACTGCGTATAATACGATTTTTAATTCTCACTCCCCTCGTTTACCTTGCTTTCCGCCTCCGTTTCCCCATCCTTTGCTAAAAACCGACAAAACATCTGCCAATGTAGGTTTCATGGGTGCTTACCCAACTTGACCTAACAATCCTTAGAGAAGGTATTTATGCAGCAGAGGGTTTCCCATGGCTGAATAGACATAGAGACTCAACTGGTGGAACGTGATCGTCCGTACTTGGTAAAAAATAAACATTCAATATTTTTCATTAAATTTTCGCATTCATTTTGAATTTAACACGCTCCCCGAAGGTTGATATTACGTGAAAAATTAAAACGGTTTCCGAACGAACAATTTCCACGTTCATTCCTTTAATTAACAACATTCCCGACTCGCCGAAAACACATCGCTTCCTTCACCCCGCATTCCACGCTATATTAAATTTCTTAGTTTCACTTGCATAGATGATAAATTAATTCTACATACAGAATTATATTTAGATAACATGCGAATTTCTTTATTGCTTAACCCTTTTTGTGAATATTTTAGCTGTAAATTAGGTTAATTACCCGGAGGGTTAAATGATAAATGTAGCCTTTTTGAAATTACGTCGTGGAAAAGGAATTAAAGGCCGTTAGTGTCAGACATGAAGGAAAAAATGTCGCACGCCTGCTCCACAGACTTACAAATGTTACAGAACTGACAAAATAAAATACCTACTTAAAATTCGGTCTGGATCCACAGAAACGACTCTGGACCTCAGGTATAGATTTCCCCTTTATGTACTTTCTTATTTTTTTATATATCCATATATATTTTATATTATTGACGATCCTTCTATATTACCCTTGAAAACTTAAGTTAAGTTACTACGGGTACTGTAGCTTTCTTATACAAATAGGAAAGACATTTTACTAAGACCGATTTTGTTGGACCAGCCACTATATTTTCATACAATTAAAATAAAAAACCTTATAATCACACATTAAATGCCACGTCTAACCTTTGTACGTCAACGTAGATGTTTAATTCAGGGTGAATTAATATTGAACGCGGAGTGTTGTCGTCAAATATTTCATTAAATCCCCTTACATCCTAATGCCCTTAATATGCCTAAAAGCCTAGATTATATCTGCGACTTGGCTGAAAATTATACCTACTAGAATTTTCCAATTTCTTTTATGAGGCCATTATCTACCGCTTTAAGGCCTTAATCTTAATTTTGATTGAGCAGTTAAACTGTTAACGGGTGGTTATTATGTGTAAGATCTGCTTTTAAAAAGTAATTATAGCGTGTGATATTCGTGACCATAATATTTATGATATGTCTTCTCTTACATTCCGGATAGTAAATTAACGTTTAGTTTTACAATCCGGAGTTTTGTTTTTTTTTATTATAGCATGCTATTTGCAAACTCATTACGCAATTCCTTGGGTGTACTTAGAATATAGGGCGGCTGAAAGGGGATATAAGAGGAAAGAGTTACATGCCTTGAGTCATGAAAAAGGTTGAGATGGGACAGAACGAGACGTAACGGGACGGAACGAAAGCAGTATAAAGGGCGGCAGTCACTTTGAAATTATATTTGAATACATCGTGTCTGTAGTGACTAAAACTACCACCTGGCTTCGTTTTCAGCAGCAGTCTTAATATACCCTGTATATAACAGTTATTATGCGAAATAATATGTGTCTAATGTGGACTGGGCTCAAAAAATGTCTGCACCCGGGCGAAGCCAGGTCGGGCCGCTAGTATTTGTATACTTACTTGTAATATACCCTACCAGTGATTTCTTCTTTCTACGTATTTACGGGACTACGCCACTCACTATTTATTACAGTATAGTCGTCGACTACTGGCACAGTACAAAAAATGCGAAAAAGCTTAGGAAAGAAGGTGTGTCAACAAATGAGTATTGGTTTATTTACGCCTCTCGTTCCAACCGAATCGTTCCACAGCCTTTAATCAGATGCTTTCACATCGCAATTTGCTCTTCGATATAATTTTCCTTTTAATACGCTGTAATACTGTCAACATTTAATTCATAATTCAACGCATCAGTAATTTATGGATAAATATTTTTCCGCTGATAATTCATAATTATTTGCTTACTTATTTCTGTAGCGCGATAATGTTACTCTATTTTTAATAACGTAAATAAATGTTGCTGAATTTAAAAGTATGCTTTCAGTGCGCTGTTATCGGCTATGTTAAATATTTACAGGTACTTCATATGCGATGTAAAAATATGGCTGCAATAAAAGCAGCTATGGCAAGTAATACTATTTAAAATATAAAATAATGGTTGTTACTGTACTGTATCAGCCAATATACATCCCACTGCAGGGCACGGGCTACTTCTACAATCGAGAGTGGTTGGGCAATATGTGTATAGTCCATCACGCTGGCCTAGTGGCGGTTGGCGGACTTTTACATAACATAGAAAATACAATCGCTATGGTAAGCAGGTTTCCTCACGATGTTTTCCTTCACCGTTATAGTGCGTGGTGATTGACTATCAATACACACATGACTCCGAAAAGTCAGAGGTTGTTACTATTGCAGCATAAATAAAACATCCAGGCGCGAATTGCACTCGTGTTTCCAGGACTCTGTACCATATAAATTATTGTTGAAATTGTACAATTAATTAAAGCATCTAGAATTCTCTACGATTTTTAGTGTATCGCTTCCATATCCTCCTTTATCACCTATGCTATTAATAATAAACATGACATAGAAACGACATTATCAAAATCCCATTGCCAAAATAAATTAATTCTTAACATCTACCCAATAAAACACATTTTTATTAAGACCGTTAAAGAAATTCACTTCCTGGATAGTAAGTTGCGCTTAGTGGAAATGAGAGCTCTCATTTGCTATCAGAATGAATCTTGGCTAACAAAAGTGCGTGACGTGAATTTGAAATGGGACCCCGAAAGGTAAGTTTCACACTTGAGTTTCCAGCGGTTTATCTACTTGTAACTTGCGGAAAATAAAGGAAAGTACTGGGGTTACTCAAGTCTGTACACTGGTTAAGATTGGCTTAAAAAGTTTCTTTCTTGCTGAAAACGATTCATTTTAATAACGTCTTTGGAAAATGAAGTTAATGTTGAATTATTTTATGACTGCCTCCGTGGCGCAGTTAGTTAGACGCCGGTTGTGAAACGTGTGGCTGCGGGTTCAATTTCCGCACCGAAACAAATATTTGTGTGATTCACATGTATTTGTTTCGGGTCTGGGTGTTTGTGAGACTGAAAATTCTCCCGTAGTTCCTGATACTCGATCATAGTGTGGGGTCAGCAATAGTCGTACATAGGTACGTGACTGCTGGGTGTATTTATTTTTTATTAGTTTGAACTATGACAAAAAAATAAAAGTAGCTTGAGTACTATTTCAGACATTCTGGTATTTGTCGGAGTCAATGACAAATAAATAGCCTCATACAAGAGTAATATAAAACAGTATTCAAAATCTAAAAACATTTTTCAAATTGCGATGCGCTATTTAGTTCATAACAGTTCGATTTCGCAAGCTTCGCAAATATTAAAAGAAGAGGAGACAGCAAAAAAGTTTATACAAATGTTCCCGCTTTGTGTTTTGCCTTTTGTGCTATTGGCTCGTTCGCGCGCTTCTAACTTTTTTTAAAACAAAGCATGTTTAGCCATTGTTTCGGTTATTACCCCTGACTTCTCCGCATTATTAGCGGTCTACTGGGCTGAACCCGCTGAATATTAGAGCGAAAACATCTGAAATTACTTTTTATTAGTTTCCCCTTAATTTGTTTTATAGAAAGTGGAGTAAGGGCAATGGTAAATACTTATAAAGTCGCTTTTTATTACTGTCTTAAATTTTACGAGTTTTCTTTGTGGCCAGGCAAACGTTAAGTAACATTTTATGTTTGGACACTTTCGTGTGTATTGTTGGATCAGAAGTTGGCACATTAATGTCGTTGCGTTGATTTTATGACGTCACTTAAAAATATTGGGGAGATTTTTTTTCATTACGAGTCTGAACACCACGTCGGCTTTAAAACTCTGGTATTATCTTCGTTATTACATTACTTACCTGAAAATCCATTTCACGTTACTAACTACTTAAAATCTTGAATCAAAGTCTTAATACTCTTAAATAAACATAATGTTATTTTTATAATATAGATTAAATCAAAAGGCAGGCGACTACACTAATGTTAATTGATTACCGAACCTAAAAACGGGTGTTAATTTGTTGTTGAAAGGGTAAAGGAAAGACTTACAAGGTAAAAAGGTGAAAGGGGTTCAAGAGTTGTAAAGTAGCCTGATAGCTTTAGTGTTATTTTCTTTACAATTTTTTTTTTATTAAAAGACAATTCGTGCCATTTAATGTATGTTTTAACTACTGACTTCTTAAAGTTAATGTCTAATTTATATTTCGAAGCGACTTTTTAGATAACAAGTTTTTTTTTTACTAAATTAATATTTTTTACATTTTGCGTATAAAGGCGGATAACCTTGAAACAAATAAAGCTGTAGGTATCGTGTTTGAAGTGCAGACACACCCTTGACCTAGACTGGGACATGTCGTAGATAAACTGATTAATCGTGTCTTTCCGACCTTTATAATGAAACGTCGAGAACAAAGCTTCGATGGAAACCACGTATTTTTCACTGAAAGGTCACGGACTAAAATCATAAAATTGTTTTTCCATACAAATATTTGTTCTTTTTAAAACTATCTTGAATTACTAATGTACCAAGAATATACAAAGACAAAATTCAAACATTTTTTCCAGGAATTCATATTTCAGTTTTTCAAGCAAGACCTAAAACTTTTACCTAATCAGAATAGAAAATCGGATAGTTCAAAACTACAAGGTAAGCATCGAATACTCAAATAAAAAAAACAAATTAAAAATATAAATATTCCTAGCCTTATCATTATCGATATTTGGTAAACCATCTTTATCAGAACAGTATGCGTAAACAATAAACGCAAGTTTTAAATTATGTGCGGGGTAACCGCGGAGGTTCGTAGTTCCGCCGCAAAACACCAAGTTAAATTGATTTTCAGCAATAAAGGTTAATCGTTTATTGGCTTAGCTTATCGACGATAATGTTTGGTGTTAAAGGTGTTTGTAAAATTACTGTAAATGAAAATGTAGTAAGTCGATCGGTGGTGAAGGGTGTTTTATAAAGTACATTACTATGTAAATTCCGTTTAGTTGGATTAATGATATTCAAGTTAACTGAGTAAATAGATAGAAATCTCAACAACCGAATGGTATAAGAAAAAAATATTAAGAAATATCATTTTCGATTATTATTATAATTTTCGGGAAAATCCTTACTATGCTATTCGTAATCTCAGTTAAAAATTTAAAAAATCTTTATAACCTTATGTTATTCCTAAGTAAAATCATTTTTATTATTTTTAAAACAGAGTCTCATATTTGATTTTATCTTAAACTGACTGCTACAAATCTATAAAAAAATATAATTTATAACAATTAATTAATAATTAAAGAACAATCATTTAAAAATGGAACGCATTCAATGGACCACCTACATTTTGAATAAAGAACCGATGTTTGCAGATCTAAACACTGCAAACTCACGAATGGAACTGAAAGTGCTGTATTTCGGATGAGCCAACGAAATCCGGCTGACTTCGTGCCGTTCAGCCATTGTCACAGATGCGCTTTTCCGCTCAGCGAATTCGAGATTGCTTGCATACACAAAAAATACAAGAAGTTCCGATGAATTCCATCAGAATTTGTTATTGAGTGTGACTGACGATTTATTTATGCTTTCACAGTTATATCCAACAGTGGAATATTAAACATGTATTTGAGAATACATTGCCCCCATGCGTTGATTTTTGATTAAGACTAGAAAGTTTAATAACAAGTTTATTTTCGTTGAAGTATTCGTTTTCGCTGAGGAAATTCTTAAGTTTAGGATAATAATAATTATCCTTAACATTTCGAATAACAGCAAAGAGAGATTATTAACCTTCGCCGATGGATGCTCTCAATTGTAATAAACTTACCATCATATAATTTAGTAGCGGCGCGTCGCAGTTTTGCCTGGGTGCAGATTTTTTTTATTCCACTCCATACCAGATACATGTATTATTTTTACAAACTGGTATACTCTGTATATGTTTTGTACATATAAACCTTCCCCTTGAATCACTCTATCTATTGAAGAATCCGCATCAAAATCCGTAGCGTAGTTTTGAAGATCTAAGCATACATATAAACAGAGAGCGGCAAGCGACTTTGTTTTATACTATGTAGTGATATGGTCATTTTATCATTTCTGTATGCATAACGTGTGTAGATAATAAGTGCATTACGAGAAATAAGACAGAAACGAGAATCATTACGGTAAATTTAATTATGTATATAGTGGTCTTTATCCGGACAAATACTTAAGCAAAATGAAAACTTAATTAATTAATTACATAAATATTTTAACATAGTACACACTACATCCACTATAATTAAAACTCGTTGAAATAAGCGTGGGAATTTAACGAAAACCTCGGCATGGTCTTGGGAATGAAGAATTCGCTTCACATTAAAACTGAATCAGATCCGCCTGATTACCTGAACTTTTCACACCATTGAATTATATTCCTATTCCCTAAATAGTTATTATTGTACACCTTTAAAAACTATTACATAATGGGCCTTATTAATAAACTCGGATGAGTGAAGGATTAACTATAGTCCAAGGCTTCATAATTGACTCGATTATTTTGAATAGCGAGATATGGACGACTTTATTAACAACCACGGAATTGCATAGAGGGCTAGGCAACCATCGTATTGTAGTTATATTATTCAATATTATAGTCAAAATAATCGAGTGTAAAATAATCTAGGCTGGACATAGGCCTCTCCCAAGGTACACCACAGAGCTCGCTCTGTTGCGTTATGCATCCAGTCGCTGCCGGCCCTCTTGTGCAAGTCAGGCCAGAGGCAAAATAAAGGTGCATGATGATATGGATTTATGTCTGTGATGCAGTGCGGTCTTACCACAACAAATGTGTTTGTGATTAACTTTTACGGAGAATTGTTACGACTTTGAGTACCTTTGAGTGCTCGTAAAAATAAAAACATTTACATAATTGTGTTTACGGTTGATGTTGAACGTAAATATTTTCATTGCCTAAAATAAGGGTATATGTTTCTTTTTAGGCGAAACAAATATTTATAATAAAATTGAAAGACACTTAGGAGAATCATATTCATGAATATAACACTAACGTGGAAAACTAAGGATCGAAATAAACTTATTTAATTTAATGTGGTATGAAAGCAGACCTAATAGAAGACCACATATCGGCTGATACACAATTTCAAAATAGGAACTGATTGGTAAATTAATTAAAGTGACATCTTCCGGCACACATCTGAACTACCATCGGTCAACGTGTAGATAAACGCGATAATAATCTCTTAAGCGTCATATTCGGGTCACGCAACCTCAGATAGTATCATTACGTAAATCCCTCTCATTATTAGGGGCATGTAAACAAGTTACCTAATTATCCCGTTGCAATCCCGGCGCGATATTCACAAAACGTCCGTATCAAAGGACATAATTAATCCTCGGACTTGTTTTATAAATGAGTGTACATTAAATTGTGTTACTAATTAACTGGACTACTGGAATGTTTTCATTATTTACAGCGGACGAGCTGAAATACCTTCGTAATTATACTACGTCTATTTGGTTTGTTACATTTAGTGTGTACAATTTAAATTATACAGTATATTAGGAATAGAAACATCTATAAAATATCCATGGTTGTATTTTCCGCATGTTATCATGTTCTCATAAATAATTGAAACGATAATTTTGTTAAAAAAAGCAAACGTAACTTTTTTTGATAACGCAAATCAACGCTATTAAAAACAGCGATGCAAGTTGTTGATATCACCTGTGCTATCATAAAGTTTGGCTTGTTTTACATAGCTGATTCCGAAAGATCAACCAGAAAATGAATTATTTTATTTGAATTGACGTCAGATTTAGCCTTAGCATATTGAATTAGGTATCAAAAGCGCCTCGATGGCACTCTAAATATCTCTAAAACAGACAGAAATCATAGACCTTCGATGAATTATACTGAACTAACTTACAATAACGCTGAACAAGGTTTTAAACGTTTGTCCGAGATCGCAAACGAAGGCTTCTTTCTTAAGAACTCTCAAACCAGTTATAACTGTGAAAGAGTGTGACAATACCTACTGTCCGGGGTAGTCAAAAGAATTTCCGTGGCTAAACTGTCAATATTTATTTGATTGGGTGAAATATTGCTGCGATGAGGGCTGTTTTAAAATTGTGATAAAATGTGATACTGTCATTTATAGATAAATTAGTGCTACCCTACGTCACAATAGAACCCTTGTGCAAAAAATCATATGCGCAGCTCCAATAGTTTCGGTTGTGCATTGATACGTCAGTCAATCAGATACCTCTTTTATATAAATAGATAGCCACTTATTATATACTTTTGTTTAAATGCAGTCCCTTCTATGAATCAAAACTATAGCAGTTATTAAATCCAAACAATTTTGGGAAACTAAACTTTAATAACATTAATCCTTGATAGACTGAGAATGCATTTACGAATCCAATTAATGTTAGTTCATGAACAACAGTGATCACTTTAATTGCGCAAGCTACATTGTATTGCAATATTTATGGCAAAAAATACAAACAAAAAATAACTCTTAAATTAGAAATTACCATAATTATTCAATAAAAACGGAGATCCCATTTATTTCGAGGACTTCCACCAACGCTACAATTATAATTGTTATCCATCCTTCTTTTATTTATGGCTCGTCTAAAACACTTAAATAGTAATTTGGAAGCATAATGATTGCGCCAGTCTCAGATTAAACAGTTTAAATAATAAGACCTCTTAAAGTTAATTTAACATTCAAGGATCTTAATTTAGGAAAGATTCTGTCGAGTCATTAAGAAGCTATTTAGAGGGGCATTTCTAAGTTTTATGTCTCTATCAAGTCGTTTATTCTTGCATTACTTGTGTACGCCGTTTTAATTATAATTAAGACTGAATAGTTATCTTTTCTTTACCTTGAAACGGTGATATTTGCTATTCAGTGCAAATTGTATGCTATGCTCATATCACTCTCAACCGTACTCTCGATCGTAGAGGAGGCCCGTGCCCTGCAGTGGGTCGTATATGGGCTGATATAAAAAAAAATTGTATGCAGTAATCTTGAAAGTGTTCATAGTGCAGAATCAATATACTATATAAACGCTTCCCAAGACTGGAATTAGCGACTATCATAATGAGGCCCGATTTACCCCTTTTGACATTTGGAAAGGAAATAAGCTCAACAAACTGTGGTAGGTTGTGTGGTAACCTGTGCCTCTCTGTTCGGGAATGTATGTGTGAACTAATGTATCTATGTGCAGAATCTTATTTATAGTCATAGTTTTTTTGTGCTGAAGTATTACATACATTGTGTAATTATACTTTGAGTAGGTACTAATACGTAATATAAAAAGTCTGGTTAACAAATTTCTGAATTAAAACGAGCACGGACACGCGGGGCTCATTCATTATATGTCGTTGACACAACATAGAGTTTTACAATTTTGAATGCATAAATGAGCATTGTGGGTTTTCGTGGAATTTAAAACCATGTTGGGATGTATAAAATGTTAACTCATTATTTGAACAATACTATATTAAGCTGCGTACAATTTAAAACTTCTAAATTGTTATACAAGTAGTAGGCACATGCCAAAGTTGATAATTAATATCCTATATTATCATTATGGTATATTAAAATATAAGTGGGATTACGATGCAGCGATTTCAATATAATATTTCAATATATTCATTTGTTTTAAGCCAATTCAAAATTGTTGATCGTTTGGCTTATATTGCTTGGTAATTTTCATATTTAGTCTATTTTTGGTAGCATTAACTGAACTGAAACAAGGTAGCTATCAACATTGCAATAAACGAATCAAAATTGTTACGTTTTGAGTTTTTTTTTGTGTACACAGCTTTTGTGTAAATAAACATTTAATTATTATCCGGGGTAATTAACTTTATTTCAAAAAACTTTTATTAAAGTGTTCTATAATTTCACGAAATTAAAATACAACCCACTCTATCAGTGTTTCTATCAATGGCTATTGACGGTCTTAATTTTAAGATCTAAAACCGCCATTCATAAAATCATAAAAATAACCCATTTTTTTACTTTTGATATTTGCGAGAACTGAAGAGCCGTAGCTCGTGCAGCCTGTTTGCTCACAGCTACCGGATTCCGCCTTAATTAAGTTTATCTTCGCTGTAACTTTCTGCGGCAGTAAAACGAATTCTGGTTATAAAATTACTTTCGAAGGATTTTTTATTTGGGTTAGATTCTATTCTTGGATTAATTAAATCGCGCTTTTGACACTTTGGAATTTATAAATCTATCTCACAGTTGATTTTGATGGAGCTGTCGGTCAAATTTTAATGTAGCGCGAGTTGTTTATTTGGTAAATTGCATATTGGTGAATCAGTAATCGTTGGGAGTCATTTTTACAAATTTCATTAATCAGAAAGTACAAATACCGTACGACCATAAAATCTTGATTTACATTTTGTAAAACAATCATAATGCCATTTCCTTTTACATTTATAGAATCATAACAATTCCGAAATTACAACAAAACTAAACAACAAAAGGCAAGCTATAAAATTCGGCTTTTTACAACATTCAAAAATCAACCCAGTAAAAAACCGAGCCAGAATAAATACAGATAGAGTCGTGATTAACATTTTCACCGACGCCGTAAACATTTCAACGTGTTTATATGATACAGCTGAACGAAAAAACCTGTCTGGCTTGCAGATAGGTAAAGTTGGGTGTGAATGGGAATGGTCTCGTAAATCTGAAAGCCTTGGCTTGTGATGTCGGGATAAATGAACTGTGTACGTAATAATGTGTTATTTTTACGTGATATTTGCTGATGCAAGAAATTCTGCATCTGAATTAATGCACTTACTGTCATGATATAAAATCAAATCCGTTATTCATATTTTATGTAACCTGAATGACACAAATACTTTGTATAATCTGTGTGAACCCAGGTCTTCTTCTTTCTTGTCGGTATCACTTTTGGCGGAGTGGTCGTGGTTATCACTTCAGGTGTTGGTGGCAAGCTTCAAAACACGCCGCCACTCCTCTCTGATGGCCGCCTTCCTCGTGCATTCGTGCAGTGATGATGAGCCATGAATTGCTGCTTTAAAAATATATAAATATGAACTATTAAGAAGCTATAATTGCATAGTGAAAACTACTAGAAATTAATTCCCAAAGAAAAACAAAATAAATGTATAAGTTGTCAAAAATCTCTTTTATTCCGTATGACAACTTTTACTTCCTTTATGTCCTGTCTTTCATTACAAAGAATAATAACTGAACAAAATATATCCTTTTCTTTTAAACTAAAAGACTTTTATTCCCTCCTTTTTATCTTAATCTGTCATGTCAAATTAAAAGCTCTTTCCGACATTGCAATCTTTGCGAATTAATCATTCCTTTTCCATTATTATCTGCGACACCATTTGAATTTTTAACTCGTAGCTGACACAACCTTCGGGTTCTGCAATGAATATTTAAAATCACGATTAAATTTATTTCAAGGCTTTATTTAAAACTATTTCTGATTATTGCACTAACTTTACAAATCTGATAATATGGTGGCTAGGAGCAAAACTTGCCCAATTCTCCAATATTTCCGTACGTAATAAACTATGTCAATTACAAAAGTACACCATGTGTCATGTGATAATAACTTAGTAAATGAAAAAGCAAAGTTTATGATATTTTAAACATTTTAAAGTACATGCAACTGCGTGAGCACAGTGCGTGAGGTATTAGGTACCGGACAACTTTAAGAACGACTTGTACCATTTAAAGTACAAAACGAAAAGGAACGTGCATTACTAACAAGAAATAACAGTAGAAAACTACAGAGTACAGAGTAATACGCACACCGCCTGGCTAATAATAGTTAGGTTATTGCGATTCTGTAACATTCAAAGGCACTTATTAATAATTTAATTCAATATGTTCTCACTGTGCTGGTTAAAAAGAATGTTTATATGAAAATTTTCAAATTTAGAATAACTCAATTGCTCGCGTTCGGTCTTTCCTTTCCACGCAAAAGATCTACGATGAGAAGATTCATTACAGAAATAAAATAGCAAGCAAATATTCTTTATGCGAAAGAAAATCTTCATACCTCATACCGATACACAATCTAAGAAATCACAACCAGAATATATCTCAAAATTCACATTAACAAAACGTGCGTGTGAGTTATGAATAATTCAGTACATTACAAGTGAAAGCGGGCTCAAGTGTCCCGAAGCATAGACAATAGGTAGTTGGCAACATTAATCTTTGGAACTTGGTAAATCCTTTAATTCTTCCGATTGGTTTCGATCCCGCGCCGCGTACGCCGATAAATCCGGATTAGAGTATTCCCCTTGCCCGCGCGGAATAGAGAACGGTATTATAAGTTGTACTCTTAGGTTTCTGCAGTGAAATAGCTTTGGATCGCTGGCGGGTTTACTGTGATTCCCTGTGCGTCAAGGGTACATCTATTGTCTCTTCTAAAACATTTGACAACCTCCGTGGCGTAATTGGTTAGACGCCGACTGTGAAACGAGAGGCCGCGGGTTCGATCACCGCACCAACACAAATGTTTGTGTGGCCCACAAATATTTGTGTTGGGTCTGGGTGTTTGTGAGACCGCTAAGTCTCTCGTAGCTTCTGATTCCCACGACACAAGACTCGATCTTAGTGTGGGGTCAGGACTATGTATGTCACTGTTGGGTGTATTTATTTATTTATTATTTACAATTCATTGTCATAATTTTCAAAGATCGAAGGTTACCGATGGACATAGAATGTCCATCAGTAGTCTCTCCAAGAATTTCCACAGTGGTTTGTTGGAAGTAGCATGTATTAAGCGCAACCTTGCATACTTTATTACATTCTTTTCGTTCATGAAATGCAATTATAAAATATTCTGAAATGCAAATGTTAGTTATGGATGTGTTTTATCATACAAAGATGACTGATAGTTAAATCGCTTGGGAGTAATATTGTCATACAACTGCACTGGAGTGATGATGATCCTAGACGAGCGAATTATAGTAAGGAAGTTTTATATTCCCTTCATGGTTCAAATCTAATTATTTGGTCTCCTTTCTTATGAACACTCGATGTAGTGATTTTTGACAAACAAGCACTGGTTGTGTATAAAATATATCCCTATATCTGCTTATTTTGAATTTGAAAACTTTCACACATCTATTGTGTACAGCAAAATAATAAAAAAATAGTAGAGCTACACAAGCGTTTGAAGTTACGCCCTAGCCAGCTTGAGCCTGGTCGACCGAGGCGACACCGCTGTCTCACAGACTCGTGAATTAATAGCTTAGCTGTCCCGTTTCCAGTGGGCAGTGAGATTATCACAGGCTCAACTATTTTAAAGTAATGGAAATGCATACGAATAATATCTCTGTGGTGGTGATAATTCTGTTTGATGATCAGTTCTGACCGTTTGTTTAGTGCAGTGGTAATAAATTCCTTTATCAGCCAATTAGTATAGAGAAAACACTGTTATTGTCTTATTTTGTAAAGCTCTGCTGTTAGATTTTTAAGTAAGAGCCGTAATAAAAAATAATAAATTGTTATCGCTTTACATCGCATAAAATAGCCGTAATAATGTTGTATTGCACCATAATGACTAACTAGATTAGTCAGTTTATGTCCAGCCCAAAATTGAGTTGAACTGTCTCGACTACATTTACCAGCAGAATGAACGAAGTAATATTGTTATAGCAGGTAAGAGGTATAGGCTCAATATAAATGTATACCGATCTTCTCAATCACTTTCATAGTTCTAAATCTCTGTCTGTATCAACCCATAAATGCCCCACTGCAGGGCACGAACCTCCTCCACAATCGAGAGTAGGAATGAGAAGGGTTGGCCACCAAACTGATCAGTGCCGGTTGGTAGACATACTATAGAAATTCTTAGAAATCGCTATTGTATGCAGACTTTTTCATGATGTTCCTTATAAAGATTAATAAAAAATGTAAAACAGGCACGATACCAAATTAACACGAAAAGACTGTAATGCATTTTTAACTCTGTTATAGCAAGGTGTAAAACTTTACGTATTACGGTTTTATGGCAACCGCGTTCAGTTTTTAGAGGCCAGAATAATAAATGTCACTGGTGCAAACACACAAGTGGGTGAACATCCAACACATTTGTTTACAGCTTGCCTCGCGTCCAAATGCAATAAACAAGCCGTGGCGGAAACGTAACGTCTAGATTTTTGGAGATCTTTGAGAAGAAACTATGGAACACTGTCTTATTAGTGATGAAGGGCATTTTATTTTCTATGTAAGCGGACGAGTTAAGGACATGTCAGATATTAGGTGGCCCCGCGGCTTATTTAGCTATATGAAGGGTACAGATTAGCATTAAGCCATTTACACGGGGAGAGTTTCTCGCCTCAAAGATAGGATTATCGTAAGGATGTAAAAAAGTTGCATCGTGTAAACGTTTGTCAGAACACCATAATCTATGGCGGTTATGTCATGCGATAATCGCATATGATTCTCGCCGAAACTATCTCCGTGTAAAGGGGGCATTACTCAGTTAGCTTTTAGTGTTCCGCGTTTATATTTAAATTTATAGAGAAAGCGCAACTACTTTATAGTGATGGTTGCCCAATGAAAAGAACTAAGAACGAATTTATCGAAAAATATTCTTGTAAAATAGGAGATAGACACTAGAGACACTCTAGCGAGACAAGCACGGTTTTTCATTCCAGTATCTGTTCCTAAATGTTTTATGGAACACATCCGAATAATTTTTGTGTTGATGAAAAATGGGTGGCGCGTGCAGCTGCATTAAATAAAAGCCGAGGTCAACGAAAAATTTAAATATTTTTCTCCGTATTTGAAAAATAAATTATAATAAACGAAATATTACTTTTTTTTTATATAATGTATGCAGCCAAATAGAAACGTAAAATAAATGTAAATATTTTTTGTAACTAAAAATAAATGAAATGGTTTATTGTTTTGACAATACTTGTAAATAGGTTAATTGCATAAACAAACGATTTTATTATTATTGCAGGTATCAAGTATAAAAAGCTCACATGTTTAAAAGTTTTATTTTATTAAAAGTTCAATTTAAATTGATTATCAGGTGTATATAATTATCGTAACACGTCAGCTGAATGGTTTCAATACAACGTATATGAATACGAACAGCGAAATCAGTAGAAACAGTTCAATCGATAACCATCGGGGCAAAATGAACAATTAGCCGGCTGTAAAATTAGGTGCCGTAAACTCGAATTCCATTTTAAAACAAAAAATCAGTAGATTACAATTCACTGGTGGTAGGTCTCTCATTATGCGAGAAGCCGCCTGGGTACATACTCGGTACATACTGGGACTGCCTCGGTGGCGTAGTGGTACTACGGTATGATTGCAAAGCTGAGGTCTCGGGTTCGAATCCCTGGTCGGGCAAAGTGATATTGGATTTTTCTATTCATTATTAGTCCGGAGTCAGGAATTTGTGCCCGATATGGCGATAGGCTCGCCCCCTATCAGATCGTGGGACGGAATATACAAGACGAAACGTGGGTGTTCTAGTAGCACCTCTGCCTACCCCTTCTGGGAAAAAGGCGTGTGGTTATGTATGTTTATGTACATACCAACGCAATGTCTATTTCTTCCGCCAAATAGCAGTGGAAATGCACTATTGTGTTCCGTTTTGAAGGGCATTATAGCCTACGTAACTACTGGACATTCTCATTATTCCAGTAACAACATTCATTGCAATAAGAAAAGAAGCAAACACTCGTTTTACATACATAACCACACGCCTTTTTCCCAGAAGGGGTAGGCAGAGGTGCTACTAGAACACCCACGTTTCGCCTTTTATATTCCGTCCCACGATGTGATAGGGGGCGAGCCTATCGCCATATCGGGCTATTAATCGCTAAATTAGATTTTAAAATTATTTATTATTTTAGGACCGCCAGTATATGTAACTGAAGTATGTTTCTAAGTCTCGATGTCATTAAAAAAAATTGCCCTACAATTTTGATGCATTATTAAAATTGTTTTTTCTATCCACCCTTATGACATCAACCCCTTCAAAAATATTTATTTTAGTCCACCAAACTTGTGACTACTCATATTGAACCAGGGACTTATCGAATTTCTTTTTCGTGTCAACAGCTCACAGAACTATTAAATATTATGTATTCTCGTTGTAGATGAGTCCCGTACTTAACTGTAGACGATTATGGGCTGATACAATATAGTACAGTACAGTAATAAATAAATAAATACTCCCAACAGCCACATACATAGTTCTGACCCCACATGAATGTATCGTGGGTATCAGAAAGTACGAGATACTTTTCGGTCCCACAAACACCTTGACCCGACACAAATATTCGTAGGCCATACAAACATTTGTGTGGTGCGGGGATCGAACCCGTGGCTTCTCGTTTCACGGTCGGCGTTTAACCAACTACGCCACGGAGGCTAAGTAGTAATGATATTACATTTATATTTTCCCGGACCATATTGGTCTTTCGTCACTTGACTGTAACACACTCGGAAGTCGGACATAAACCAAGCGTTAATTACTCAGGGAATAGCTCAAAAGCAATGCAACAGCAGTGTTCAAAGCTCTGATTAAACCACATATTTTGTACGGAACCGTCCCCGTGGCTAATAATGTGGACGCTGATTCTTCGCAGCGGCATTCATCAGTGCGTTCCGTATCGATCGCGCCGCGCGTCGGATAGCCGGACAGGTCTACGGAATAATTTTGTTATTGAATAGTTGTTGATCTGAATTATTGATACGAGTTCAGTGCCCCGGTACGTATTCCGTGACCTCGTTATTGTATTGTCTATTTTATTTTCATTTAAACGTTGTTTATTGGTAATTATATTCATTTTCAATGAAACTTTGATTAATGATTTGGTGTCGTGTTTTGAACTTTCAATATCAGTGATTTCTGTATAGTACTTATAATCCATAGTTTTGGTTGTGGAAATAACCAATATAATATATAGGCAATATAATTAGGTGTGATTACTATAGTAAAATGAGTGTTTTTTGGTAATTTTTTTGATTAAACATCTAGTCAATATTTACATAACATGTTTCGCTTTGAAGTTTAAGAAATAACCCTGTTTTAGTCATTATCATGATTTCATCAGATACAAACAAAATATATTGTCAAATATTTAACCCTATCTGCCAAGTGTCTGAAATAAATCTTCCCAGTGTTTTTCTATCAATCCTTCAGTGTCAAGCATTTTATTGCACTTAAACACGTGAAGGGTCACACGAAATTTCATGCTTTTTTCTTATTTGTTGTCTTAAAAATGAACGCTGTGTATTTGTATATAATATTTTTGTATTGGTCTATAAACGAACTACAGCTGAATGCAGGAACCATCTGTAAAGTGAAACCAGTTAGTCTAACACGATAGTCGAGCGATATCAATAGATTTCAGTACAAATTCTTTGACATATGTTAGGGGAACTCATACGTCCATAAGTTGGCATTGTACTTAATTTTCTGGCAGTATTACTTTCGATAACGCAATATTTCGTTTTTTTTTTTAAGCCTTAATCTAGAGCAATAGTCGTAAATGTTACTATGTCGACAACATTCTATACATTGTAAGCTAGTTTTACAAGTGTCAATATATTAACGACGCTTCTTTGGTGTTGTAAATTTTATAGCTTAATTTGGTTATGACCGTATTTTTAATATCACTTTGATCTATATTCGATCTTATTTATTTATCAAACGTTTATCTTCCTATGTGATTGTGATATAAATTATGTCTTATATAAGAATGAATTCCATTATTTACAATTTTATTAAACCAAACGAAAAACATAAAAGTGATTTTATGTTTTATATTACGCGACTTCATTCCCTGTATTCATAAATATTAAGAAAAAAAAAATATATATATATATGACGTATACAGAAGTCACAAGATCGGATCTCTCACTATATTTTAAAAACGAAAACAATGTGTTTTCTCCGTTCAAAATAGAATACTACCTACCTTATTTTCATTTATTGAATAGGAATTATCACCATTGTTACATTAAACCTTGGAATACTAATTCTTCTTAAGGCCTAGACCGCTAACCCTATTTTTAGCGTACTTACTGTAGCGTCGACGAAGATACAAATATGCTTGACTCGAGCACTATGTTACATATCAGCATATACGTCTGCTATGTCGCGAGGCTTGGCCTTAATCCACCACGCTGGCTGTATGCAAATATTTACGATGGATTTTAAAAGAATAGTATGTTGTATCGGATTTTGCAAAACTGACAGAAAGTGCGACTTAGATTTATATATGGATGTATATTTAAGCCAAGACGTAAAAATCGGATTGATGTAAGATTTCAAATTTTGTTTGCCTGTGGCGTTATAATTCGTAATCGGATGTACCGAATTTATAGCTGTTTTTATTAGTATTTGAGTTTCATTTCATCGAAATATTTCTTAGAATAACCTTAATGAAAATAGTCGCTTGCACTGCTCATCTCTGGATGATTTAACATCGAATGGCTGTTGTTAGCTTTCCGTCTAGCTATTAGAATTTATTTGTTAGGAGCGCAGTCAAACACATTGTGAAGCATAGAAGGAAATTGATTATAACAAAATACGTTTACAAATTTATGATAACCTACGCCATATTGTTTCTTATAATAACAGGAAGGAAGTAACCCTTATCATAGACTATATTCTAACACTAACAACAGTCATTCGACGCCTTTAAGTATAAAAACGCGCAACACAGCAACCATGACAATGTAAGCCCCACAATCCGGCAATATTTCAACGGTTTAGAATTTAGACACATCACATTCTGTCTAAAATTCAAAACCAAAATCCGCAAATGAACTTTTATTCCCGTATGGTTGACGGATTTCATTTAGTGCGCTGTAGTTTGTACCGTGACACCGCGACAGTTAATTTAGAGACATTGCCGGCGAGCGTCATCAATCACTCACGCGCTGCGCAGATTACACCACGTATCAACTTCGTTCAAATTGTTCTGAACTATTTCACTTACACGCTGTAAATTCTACACTAGTTTAACCTTAATTAAACCTGTAATTTTAGGTATTTTTCTCATGTCAATTTTGTAGAGGCAATTTATTGAAGTCTATTAAATACTTGCCTTAAATCTCAGTCGCAGTTGGCTATGAAGCATTCCGGTGACCAGTAATCGTTCTCGTATGTTCTTACATTAGTAATATTAAATGGCACTATATCCAATCCAATCCAACCCATCAGCCAAAGGAAGTCCACTGCTGAACATAGGCCTCTCCCAATGATTTCCACAGTGGATGAAGGCAGCCTGCATCCAGCGACGTCCCGCGACCTTTACCAAGTCGTCTGACCACCACAATGGCACTATAGACTTTACATATCTTTACTGAATATATAATTTAATTCAGTATCCATTAGCGAACAATAAAATGTTTACAAATAGTTGATATATATTTAACTGCAACAAACAATGTCATTTACATTTACCAATTGTGAATCGAAATAAATCAAACACAAAACATTAAAAGACCACAACATCAATACGTTTCAATAAAAATCGGGAGTAAACATGACAAATATCATTTATAAAATGGCGATTTAACTAAAAGCTGACCGCGAATGTGTGACATTATATTCGTTGAATATTGAAGGTGGCTGCGGTCGGCGCATGGTCAACCGCTTCATATCCCGTTTGTGTATGGCAGTTAATGACAGCAGCCGTACTAATGACTGCATTGTCAATTGCCTTAATGTTTGGGAGTAAACGGACATTATACATTAGTTTTATTACTAATCATTGTAGAAGTCCGTGCCAAAAACGTACAAAGGAGCCCTTATTGCATCACTTCGTTGTATGTTCTTCTGTCAAGAAAACCTACAAGGCATTATTCCTCGATTTTTATAATTGTTTAGCAAGAAGCAATACCTCATAGTAGAGGAAAAATGGGAAAATCTGAGTAAAATCCTTTTTTTTCTGCGAATACAAACTTTGACTTACAGTTGATAATGTAACTGAATGAGGCATTTTTTATTATTTTTATAACTCTCCAGGAATTGTGCCATGAAGGTCTTGCACGTTTCTAACGTAAACAAAGGTCCACGATCAAAAATGTAATATTTGTGGGATGTTAAGTACAAATATATTACAGAAATATATTATAAATTACGACACATATCCCGAAATAATTTGCAACGTTTTTCCGTGGACACAGCTGTGACAGTTTAAAATATTCGTACGAAATATTTTAATAGTTTCATATACCACAAATGACCGAAAACAATTAACGAGAGCTCTTTCAGTGTACATTTTATGCATTAATAGTTTTCAATTCTGGCAATGCTCTATATGGCAAGCTGCCACTGGGACCGTTTTTAAATATGAAAACATTGAAAAGGAAATTGTTATTTCCAAACACTTGGATGTCCACTTGCAAACTGGACGGGTTTAATAAAAGTTGCAGGATGTCAATGGATGCAGTCCGCTTCCAACAATTCACTGGGGATATCCTTGTGAGGCAAATGCATATCAGTCGACCTCCTGAGGATGAAGATTATGTCGCTCTCCTTCCGTTAACTATCTATATAATATATAGTCAAAAATGTCAATCAGTTTATTTGGGCATACATTATACATATGTATATACGCACTGTCTCATAATATAACAATAATAAGAACATCAACTACTTGCGTTTGCCGACAAAGAAAGTGAAGTGTAGTTGTTTAGTTTAAAACTATATAAGACTAGCCAATACAGTAGTTTACTTAAAGATGTAAACAAAAAATATCACAGTAAATAATAACTTTATACTCAAATAATACATTATTTAAATGAACTTAACTATTATGAGTGCGGCTCAAAACCACCGAACTAATAAAATAACTCATAGAATCAAATTTGTAGACTTTTCACAAAATGTATTGAACGCCTAACGAACAGTTCGTAGTGGCTCGTATAGTATATGGCTCGCAGAGTTTTTCAGGCGCTTCTTGTTTTAATTAATATCGAGAAAAAATATTTTTCGACGTTTGACATTCCATTTTCCCTCATTCCGCGTTTGTCATTCCTTCTGGAATAACAAGGTGGAATGTCGTTTGTTCTTCAAAGAGATTTTTTCAATTAAATAATTGTTGCGAGTCTGTCCTCCTTATTGTTACATTCATATTAATATTAAGAAGTTAAAGACTGTTGCTTGACGACATCACCTTTTTTCTATTCTTTCTCAAGATAAATAAATCTTTAATTAATACTACTATGTACATTATTACCACTTCGCATAGCGTTGTAGCTGTGAAGAAGAAATAGTGCAAAGAATTCACTCAGCAACACATAAGAATATTTGGCGTACTCTACTTTAAAATATGGATTTTTAAAATATAGCATTTTGGTCAATCAAAATAAAGTGTCCGAATCCCACCCACAAGGTGGACGGACCACCTGGTTAAGGTCGCAGGAAGTCGCTGGATGCAGGCCGCTTCCAACAGGTCTATGTGGCGATCCATGGGGAGACCTATGTTTAGCAGTGGACTTCCTGTGGCTGAAGAGAGAGGGAGAGCATTTTGGTACTGTTTAATTCTACAGTAGCCCACGATTTTTACAAAGCTTCTCTGAGTAAAAATAAAACGAAGTAAACCAACAACTGGAATAAAATAGTGATATTTATTTTTTGTCTGAATATTTTCATTGCTGGTTGAAGACAATTAAGTATTCCTACGAGACTCACCGAGCTTCGATGCTTGTTAGCATTTTTTTTTCACGTCATTTTTGATCTGGGCTCAAAATACTTGCGGTAAAATACTTATTGGTAGCACATTCATCCATCGACTTTCTACAATTGTAGTGAGCATCTTAGCAGGCCGGCATAATTGTATCGAATGGCATGGGACCGTTGTCTAATGCCTTTCGATACTCTGTCTGGACGGCATTTGCGCTTACCATCACGTGCAGAGTAGTCATTATGCCGTGCCAGAGTAAATAAAATAAAAATAAATAAAATGTAATCAATTTAACCAGGCCGCTTACAACAGGTAAATGTAGAGATCCTTGGGGAATGCCTATGTTCAGCATTGGACTTCCTGTGATTGAAGAGAGGGGGGGGGGGGGAGAGAAAATATTCATATCCATCCAAATAGAGACCATAATACACAATGGGTAACATGTCCTCCCAGCCAAAGGAAGTCGATTGCTGAACATAGGAATCTCCTAACGATTTCCACAGTGAACTGTTGGAGGCAGCCTGCATCCAGCGACACCCCGCGACCCTTACCAAGTCGTCTGACTATCTAGTGGGTGGACGTCCCACGCTGCGCTTTCCGCTTCGTGGCCTCCATTCGAGAGCTTTTTGGCCGCATCGGCCATCAGTTCTCAGTGCTATGTGCCCCGCCCATTGCCACTGTTATTTTTCGAATTCAGGCCGGCATAATTATTTCAACTAACGTTAGGTAACCATCTTCCAACGCTCTATAGTCTATACTATTATATCTACACTACATTGCATTAACAATATAGCCACTTTGTCGTACTAAAACCAGAATTGTCACGAGCTTATCAATACAAATCTGTCTTTCATTTCTTTTGCAATCTAATAGTTCTTTTTTCTAATAACACAAAAGGTGCTTAATGTGTTTCAAGCAAATAATTAATAGGTGCGAACCATGAAAATGTGTAAATGGCGTCGCTGCGTATTTGACGAAAATGTTGAAATTGTTCTGTAATTGCCTTGCTGAGCCACTCTACTCGTCCATAACAAAAGTATGAATATTAAATATTAAAGGAGGTATTTATATCTCTGAATATATTAACGCCTTTGTGCAAATTGGATAATGGAATTAGTTTTGCTTTTGTTAACCGACTTCATAAACGGAGTCAATTCTCAATGTATGTTTTTTTATTATTTTAGTGTTCAACAATTTTAGTTGAAAGGAAAGCTCGCAACATACGATTGTTTTCATTACACGCGAATATATTAGTATAAAATGGCTGATAGTTATGATATTGTTATATTTAATAATCTGTATCCTGTATAGGCAACCTCCGTGCAACTCATTTATATGGCTTCTGTGTTTGTTATATCGTTATTGTTTTGGCTCTCAGAAACTATCGCTAAGGGTACTGCGATGTCTTGATCTACTGCCTCATTCACACGGGGAGAGTTTCTCGCCTCGAAAATTCGATTATCGTAAGGATATATAAAAATTGAATCGTGTAAACGTATGTCAGAACACGATAATAATCTATGCCGGTTACGTCATGCTATAATCTTTCTATTTATTAGGGTAAACAAACAATGACACAATACAAAGTAAATAAAACAATAGTAACTAAAAGTGCTTATGCTAATTATGCCATCAACACCATTTACCACAAATTGAAATAATTACAAAATAGTGAGAAATAGTTAGATACTAAGTTATAACAGGAAATAATGTATTAATGTAACAATCAGTTAGTATGATTTTAAAACTAAGATTAGTAGAATAATTATTATTTGAACAAAAACTAAGATATTTCAATTTTATTACTTATAGGTTAACAGTTGAATAACATTACAAACACTAGTATACAATGTTTGGCAGACAATAAGTTAACGTCTATTATTTGAACAAACTGGTGTGTGTCGGCACCTTTCCGTGTAATATTTCCAATAGTTTTCTTCTAAACGAATAATCGCATACGATTTTCGCCGCGCGAAACTCGCACCGTGTAAATGGCGCTTACATCTTTGTTTTGACACAATTACTTATTAGTTCACATTCCACTAACTAGTCATTAGATTGGCAACTGACTATGTACTTGTATAGACGCCTAGCGTCGACTTGATTTAGATAAATAGCATTATGAACAAACCTTTGTAGTTTATAGAAGCTAAAACTACCAACTGAAAATGTATCATTATGATAAATAAATGAAAAAGAAATGATGTACATACATCTATGATTATGTTATGTAGCTCAGTACAGGAATCGAACTTACAGCATATCATTTTACCAATATAATATTATATAACTCATAGTTCACAAGGCCATAAAATTCTTAACAATTCTCATACTCCATTTCATATTACCCACACTACACAATACTACAATACTACAGCCAAGACCTGTCATGCCAATCGCATATAACAAAAACCATCGCCGAAAATAACAGATATATTTAACCCAAAATGAATACGCGTAACCCGACGTTCCGAAGGCGTGGTCTAGCCTTGGCGATTAAGTGATTAATTGTCCGGCTCGCTGGTTGAGGGTTAATAAATGATAAGTAATAACAGCGCTGTTATCACGTCCTATATAAAGTGGTAGATTTGACCCACATACACCGTGGTCTGGACGGGTTAAGTAAATACTCGATTATCTGAACGTAGCGTATCGGTGTAATTATTCGAGTGATGTCACTTTTAACTTGGTTTCGATTTATTTTTACTTTATTATTAGAATAAAAAAATGTATTTTAAATGAAAAACTCTCTCTTATTAATTATACAGTTGCAGTTGCAAGATTACTTTTTTATTATTTACATAAAAATAAAACAAAAAAGCCAATTAACGAAGATTAGCTTACTTCAGACACGTTCAAAAATACTTAAGTTTGATTAATTCTTTATTAATAAAACATTTATATGCAATATTTCTTCCAGTTCAAAAGTTCTTATTAAATGAAAATGTATAATTTATTAACTACTTATTTCCTTAACACTGACAAACCAATTATCCGCTCCATTTAAAACATTTGTATAATTTCGTATATTCTAGGTCAGTGCACGAAAATTCTTTCGAAGATTATCTATATGGATCTGAGTTATAGACGGAAGGCCTCGCTGACCGGATAAAGGGGTGATTAATATTATGCCCGACAGTTTTGGATAAATAATTGCCGGCAACTATTTGTGGGAATGCCAGTTCTAGCTTGGGACAGATGGCATGAATTATGTAAATGTCTGCGTATTTTAACTATGAAATTAGAAATTGAGAGTGATTATAAAGGTATCTGTATCAGCCCATATAAATCCCATTTGAGGCCACGAGCTTCGTCCACAATCGAGAGTACGATTGAGAGTGGTTAGGCTATATAGTCCACCACTCTGGCCTGATGCGGGTTGGCAGACTTTACATATCATAGAAATTCTTAAAAATCGCTATGGTATGCAACATTCCTTACGATGTTTTCCTTAACCATTATAGTACGTGGTAATTGATTATTAATACACACATGCAATACAAGTGTGTGGTGGCCTGTTGGTAAAACAAGTGCGTGGTGGCCTGTTGGTAAACGGACCAGACGCTGCTACTTGTTCGCGGTGGTCGTAGGTTCAAATCCCAGGGCACACCTCTGACTTCTCGGCGTCATGTGTGTATTTATAGTCAATCACCACGTAATATAATGGCGAAGGAAAACATCGTGAGGAAACCTGCATACCATAGCGATTTGTATAAATTTCTATGGTGCGTAAAAGTCCGCCAACCCGCAGTAGGCCAGCCTGATGGACTATATGGCCTAACCACTATCAATCGTACTGTCGATCGTAGAGGAGGCCCGTGCCCTGCAGTGGGACATATATGGGTTGATACAATACAAAAAAAAAACAATTTAAAAGCAATAATTTGAATATTACAAAAAAAACTATTTTGAGATCTGACCACATAGACCAAAGTAAAGGAGAATTTCCAATAAGCGTAGGTAATTTAATTGCTACATTTTCCACATAATTGGTTCCCGTTAAGTGAAGACAATTTCTGAAGCACTAAGGTATTAATGTAAACTGCAAAGAAACCTCAGATATCTGAGACCACTAACGCTTTAATCGAGGTTTTAATTAAGGCTTCGCCACAAGCTCGGCCACCTATACCGGTAGTACAGAACCTCTTTTTATATAGAGTAAAAACTTTTTTTAATTATATGACGGGAGCACATGGAAAGAAAGCTAGGACTATATTAAGTGGCATTGGTGAATCCTTATCGAATCCCTTCGGAGATATGGCGCATTTTTTCATATTGACATTGCACAATGCCTTCATGCCACTTCATAAAAAAATTAGCGCCGTTCAGATATTTTTCTCCATATAAAATGTTTAACGGCTTGAACTAATTACATATCTATTCCTATTTACTTATGTGAACATATCGCTCATGAAAGTTGAAGCTCGAATAAGGGATGGGAAATTATTAAAGCTTATGAGCGTTTAGTATAGATTAAATTCATAATCACATTTAATTCCATTTCTGATTTCCCCTCTGAAAAGCCTGTAATCTAGTGTCCTAACCAATCAGAATTTCAGCAACATTTCCTGGCCAGCGTTTTGACTAATAATAGTTCTCAATGTAGACTTACCTTTAGATAACGGCGAGCTCAAATGCGGTTGCTTTCATCTCGGCCTTTGTGTCTGACCGCCAGCTTTGCTCAAGACGCTGCATCTAACTGTTTGCGCGAGATAACTTGACCTTTCACTTTCACCCGACAAAGGCTGCAGGAGGTTATATTAAAATGTGCTTCAGTTTAATTTAACTAGATTGCTACGGAATAGGATATAATTGAAAATATTTATTAAAAGCATTTTATTTTTTTCTATCTTTCTTTTTATTAGCTTCAACGATTGTGCAGTATATATGTATACCAACGGTTTTATTTTATTTCCTCTTTTATATGAATATTTTTATATTTATATAAAGTAACTAACTAAACTAATATAAACAAAACTGTCATACATATTTAATATCTCAACTTATTGGCGTTAACATTTTAGGAGTTTAAGTTTAAACTCATCTCATACTTTTTGTCTAGGGAGCGGAAAAACTCACTTAATAATCTTCGAACAGAGAGGGGAACAAAAAGATCCACGAGCCTATAAAATTCCTATACGATACAAAACATATTCTGATGAGCGCGAGAAATTCAAATTCAATATTAACATGACATGCTTTCCCAGTGATTGTCAATTTGAGGGAAAGCTTGCATGCCAACGAAGCATCATTTATAATGCATGTTTTGTCGGCCGTATATTGCGATGTCTGAGGCTAAGGAATTGCTTGCAAATTTTGAGTGATCGCGATATATTAGGTATTTATAATGGCTTACTTTTCGTCGTAATTATAGTTTGTCGTGTATATATAGCTGTGTGGCTAAAAACGAAAATCTTAATTTTTTTTGCATTGCCAGTGATGACATAAAGGATGTAAATCTAGCCCCTCACTATAGGCCTCATGAGAAAGACCAAGGTCACTCAACCGGTCGTGGTTTTGAGCTTTTTAAATATACATAGAGTTAACATAAATTTTTAAAGAGAAAGAAAAAAATATTCTTAAGCAACATTTTCCTAAGAAAATGAGACCCTGAGGTCATATAATATCGAGAGCACGCCGTAACACGGAAAGAAAAACTGACAAAATATGCCTAAATTCTTAATACCTTATTTACCTTAGCGAAGCTCATGACATAACGAATATTCAACAAATATTTTTCCCACAAAATAACAATAAATTACCCACTTTTAGTGTACATTTATTTCTTTATCTTATTGTATTGTCAATGATCCGTGATAAGTTTGCAAATTTTCAAACTAAACCGACGTTTTTAGTTGCTCAAAAATTGAGTTGAAAAATTTCACTACACACATGCAGCCGATGGTTGTATAAACGTATTAAAAACAAAACCGCACACTTAAAAGTCAGGTGACAACAAGGTCAGCACATTTTTCAGAGCGTCTATGGTGTAATCCCGAGCTGTCATGACGCATTGTTATCTGCGGTCGACATTGATAACTGCGCCCATTGTTACAGCACGGTTCAAGCTACTACCATTGTTAGGCATATTGCTGACCGGCAAGCTGTGTCGAGCTATTTCTGTTCTATAAGGGTGACCATGTTTCAGTTTCTCGTCATTGTTTTGTTAATTAATATTTTTATTTGGGTCGACTATTAAATTCCTACTATGTTGCTTAGATAACCTATGTACTAAGATATTTTTTTTAACAGAAAGCCACTTCGGAATCCATAAATGACCAATAAGTTGACTGATAGTAAATTTTACAGTATTAAAAACTTTCTTGAAAATATGTACTTACTGATCATGTTGAATCTGAATCAATGTGCGTTTCTAGCAATATCTTGGCCGTACAACTAGGAAATCCATTCAAATGATAGTAAAATCACAAATCCTTTTGCGCCATGAGGGGATGAAACTTTAACTAACACTTTCCGGGTCCCAAACTACACCTACTGTCGCTGGATGCAGGCCGTTTGCAACAGGTCGCTGTAGAAATATTTGAGGGACGCTTATCTTCAGAAGTCGTCTTTCATTGCCTTAAAATCAATGTATTCAAATATATTTTTTTGTATTGTATCAACCCATATACGACCCACTGCAGGGCACGGGCCTCCTCTACAATCGAGAGTACGATTGAGAGTGGTTAGGCCATATAGTCCACCACGCTGGCCGAGTGTGGGTTGGCGGACTTTTACATACCATAGAATTTAATACAAATCGCTATGGTACGCAGGTTTCCTCACGATGTTTTCCTTCACCGTTATAGTGCGTGGTGATTGACTATCAATACACACATGACTCCGAAAAGTCAGAGGTGTGCCCTGGGATTTGAACCTGCGACCACCGTGAACATGTAGGCCGCCGTGTCTGGTCCGTTACCAACAGGCCACCACGCACTTTAAAATATACAATAAATATATTCAAATATACAAACAATGTATTCTTCATCATCATAATCATCAGTCCGTTGCAGTCCGCTGCTAGACATAGGCCTTTCCACGCCACAAAGCCCGGCTTTATGCATCTAGCGCTGTCGGCCCTCTTGCGCTAGTTGTCCCAATGTATTCTTATTGCGTCTTTTTATACCCCTAAAGTGGCAAACAAGCTTACGGCCCGCTTTGATAAGCAATTACCCTATGGGCTATGTACGTTTGCAACACTAGATGTATCACAATTATTTTATTATACTAACTATAGATAGAATACTTATATAAAACATCGTCCACAATTAACATAAAGCTTAGGAAATAGCTCTGATAGTATTACATGTAAATACACCTACATCGTACCTTATAGCAAGTTGCCAAAATAAATATGAACTATATATAAAAGAATTTTTAAAACAGTTGCACAAAGGCCACTGCGACGGTTTAAATTTTTAATGGGCAGCGAGATTTTCGCCAATAGTAAAACGAGGTAGTATTGCATATTTTTCACAACATTTTTGTATCAAGGCTTTTATGCGCCGTGCAGAACTACTGTACAGAATACAGTACCCATTTTTAAATAAAATATTTTTCTTTACATAAACAACTTGTAAATGATTTGAGTGCTGTACAAAATGCTGTAGGTACTGATTTTAAGTAATCATTGTCGTTAGACATTGCTATCTCACTGACTGAACATACATACATAAACACACGCCTTTTTCCCAGAAGGGGTGGGCAGAGGTGCTACCGGAAAACCCACGTTTCGCCTTGTATATTCCGTCCCACGATGTGATAGGGGGCGAGCCTATCGCCATATCGGGCACAAATTCCTGACTCCGGGCTGATAACGAATAGAAAAATCCAATATCACTCTGCCCGACCCGGGATTCGAACCCGAGATCTCAGCTTTGCAATCGTACCGTAGTACCACTACGGCACCGAGGCAGTCTGACTGAACGCATCAGCAAATTGTTCCTTCGCGTCGTTATTCTGGTTGACGAGGCAACGGTGGTACCTACCAGATGGATTTGAACCATTCGTACTGCAGACAATATAACAACGTAGATAGTACCACTTAGATCACTGACCACTTTATCGCTGGATGCAGACCGCTTCAAATAGGCCATCCATGGGGGAGGCCTTTCTCCACTTTCTGTTTCCGAAAAGGAGACGAAGATATCCGATTTCGCATCACTATTCATTTTAGATATGCGAGACCAAATAGAACAAGAAAGCTCGCTACGCAGTTCCTTTTAAAAGATATTACTTTTCTTGTTTGCTTAAGGTTGAGTCCTTTCCACATTTGCATTAACACCAACCTTGTACATTTGTTTTGCTAATCTTCTTTATTCCAGCTGTGTGTTGTAACGATTTCATTTTTTAATTCCATTTTTTACATAAATTAAACAGTAATAATGTAATTTCCTTTTCAAACAACGCATAATGAGAGCCGCCTTTGGAACAATTGTCAACAAAATGTTTACTCGGCTCGTTTGTGCAAACATTACCGGTCTTTATAATACCTTCATTACGATGGGTTTTCCACCATGAAGGTACGGCAATCGCTATCCGGTAGAATAGGAATATCCTTCCACCGGCTATACAGCCTGCTGCAATCTCACTCACGAACGAAACGCAACCGCAGATTTACTTTGTGTCGGTTTCCTACCAGGCAGGGGTGGTACTGCCCTGATCGTCTACCATTTTACCTTTTAGATATTTTACCTTTTCAATGGAAATCTCGGTTGTAAAGGAGACTTTTGCTCAGCAGAGAGCTGTAATAAGCTGGTACAGTCCAGATCACTTACCAAGTGAACTTCCGAATTGGAGATCGCGACTCGGCAAAAGTAGTGTTTAACACTGTAAGCCTAAATGGGATTGCGGTCTTCACAGAGCTGGCAGGTGTGGTTAGACAATAGGAACTGACGACCGACTTAGATAGAATCCAATTGGAGACACTATATCCAGCAATGGACTGCTATAGGCTCACGCTCATGATGACAACAATGAGCCATTCGAGCTTATAAAACTGGTCGTTAAAAACGATCCATTTAAAGACCATCTTTCACTAGAACGTGTTACAATACCATTAATGAACGTACAAAATAACGTCGATGTACCACATTTCAACGAGCAACCGTAAATCGCCCGAGGAAATCGCACCGCCATTGTGTTTAGTTCATTCGGTTACCGTGCAGTTTAACACGGATAAATGCAGTCGCGACAGCTTGCACTGCACGCTGACCAATCATTTACTTCTTTATTCAGCATCTTTATATGTAGTTGGAGGTGGATTTTCGCAGATTTAAATTGCATTTAATTGTCCTGGTAGCACCTTAGCCTACCCCTTCTGGTAAAAAGGT
The DNA here is from genome assembly GCA_033459515.1 of Theretra japonica. Taxonomy (NCBI): domain Eukaryota; kingdom Metazoa; phylum Arthropoda; class Insecta; order Lepidoptera; family Sphingidae; genus Theretra; species Theretra japonica. The sequence goes on from CM065949.1 coordinate 10,701,981, forward strand.
GTGAGTTTTTTATGTATGTAAATTTCAAGGGATTTAAATTCAATTAAAAATATATAACATGACTTTTAGCACGGAGTGTATAATGGTGATAAATAAATTTAATTTAACAAGGGGTTTTGAACCATTAGAAATTCGGCAATACTGAATTTAATAGAAGGCTACTGAGAATCATCGATACGAGGATAACGATTTAACTTTTCTCTGTAAATGAAAATACATATTCCAAGTAACACGATATTATATTAGAAGAATGCTGCTAATTCAGTATCTTTTAGCTTATAACACTGTATATCATAAATTTATAAGATACCTTATACCCGCGTATTTCCCGTATCAATAATAGTTTATGTGTCTACATTTTAAATGACGATAGCTTGTGTTCAAAGGTTCTTAGATGCGACATTTGTCTCGTCTTAAGAGCCAGTGACCGTCAGACCCTTTCCGGAGGTGTATACAGGGTGTGAACGAATATTTTATTCATGAACAGCCGAAAATATTCGAGACCCATAAGTATGGACTTAGAAACGTTGCAAGCAAAGTTTCCCAAAATATGAAGGGGATTTTGTTGCCAAAGGACTTGGCCCCTGGCACTTATGAAGCTTTCGAGAGCAGTTTTAATGTTTACGTTTTCAGAAAAGAAAAATTAAAGCGAGTTTCGAGTGCTTTTTGTCGTGTTTTCATTTTTGTTTATAGGCTTTGTTATATTTTTTCCGACATACTTCAGGATTTCGTCAAATATTTTATTGTAACGATGAAATGTGTAAAATTAGATCGGTACTATATTTTATATATGACGTAAGGATTTAGCTACTTTTCTACGAGGGTAACAGTTCAATTTGTAACGTGTAAGTGACGTGGGTTCTAATAACTGACGGGTAGTAAATATCCCAATCCTACCGTTCGGTTTAGGGCACAACCTATTACTTTTTGATGATATAGGTATTAATACTAAAATCATCGATAAGGTATTTATTATTATTTAGTAATACTAATATTAAATTTGGCAATTGGCAATAGCAGCGTTGGTAGAGCTCGCAATACGTGGACGTTCGAACAATGTAGAAAGTAAATTGATGGAGGCTGTCAATAAAAAAGTGTTTGACGTTACAACATTACGGCTATTGACTATAATGACGCTATTGAAGCTAACGTATGGTTTTATCAAAATATACTCCAATAAACAATCCCAGTGTTAAGCTTAATTAATTTAACAATCAATCTGAGAACGACCTACTCTGACCCATTACAGAACAGCGAACAGATTGGATTACCGGCGGATCGTAAACATTCAACGGATTTTCAAAAGTGGACAATAAGTTTGTCAAAATACACCAATTCGCGAGGGGAAACTGGATTACTAGAGCTCACGTTTAGTATGTTTTGCAGTTGAACGTAGAAAATTGTAAGCTGTAAAAGAACAAATAATTGTTTGGCCCCGAGCGGTTGTTTTCTTCAGAGTTTACGATTCTTGTATTTTCGTGTTCTCTAGAATTATATTACCGAATAGGTCTTATCCACGGATTCATCTGCTCGAAGTTTAGTTATGCTTTTACTTTTACACTATTTCCTCCTTAACTTTTCTGAATTAGAATATAAAACTGATAGTATCTTGCTCCTTTTCGTAAAGAGTACTAATTATGTTTAGTGTACCACTACTGCATTTAACTTATAATTCGAATTTAACTCTATAAGCCAAGCTTTACAATTCTTATAAAAGTTCACTTCTCTACTTGATATGCAACACAATATTTCTTAGGGTTACTATATAACATTCATTCTAAGTCTAGTTTGACAGCCTCCGTGGCGCAGTTGGTTAGACGCCGGCTGTGAAACGAGAGGCTGCGGGTTCGATCCCCGCACAGAGATAAATGTTTGTGAGGCCCACAAGTATTTGTCTCCGGTCTGGTTGTTTGTGAGACCGAAAAGTCTCTCGTAGTATCTGATACCCACGACCCAAGGCTTAATTGATCTTAATGTGGGGTCAGGACTATGTATGTGACTGTTGGGTGTATTTATTATTTATAGTTTCATATCTCTTTCTCCCTCTCTTCAGTCACAGGAAGTCCACTGCTGAATAAAGACTTTTCCCATAATTTAATTTATATCACAGGAAATATAATTTATAGTATGTTCGATAGCTCGTCATAAGTTGATATGAAAACTTAACCCTCACAGCTTATTATGTGTTAGAAACAATTTTCATCCAAATAATATCGTCTTCGGTAAATTCGTGCCCTACATGTTACGTCAACTGTTAACAGGCACGAGTTATTTGTAACATAAACGTATACATCTAACGTGACCATACGCACCAGTTTTAATGGGACAATTCCTTTTTTTTCACTCCCATGTTTAGGTGTCTCTGAGGCAAGCCTCAGGACTAATTATCTCGTTTCTAGCTCTAGAAGAACAAACCCATAAAAACACAATATCTAAAACAGTATATATATAATACTATTTCAAAAGTGGTAGAGCCACGCTTTTGTCAGTTATGACTCAGCATGAATTAGCAGGCTTGTTCGGGGTGGTACCACAGCACAGGAGATCGACGTGAAGCGACAGCTTCGCTGTCGCGTTTCGTTCGGTGAGTGAGACTGCCGGATGCCCAATACCCCTTTCCCCTTCCCATTCTTTTTCCTTCCCGCTCCCCTCCCGATCTGATGGACCGGCAGCACATCCATGATCCATGCGTTGTGTATGTTCATGTGCAGGAGTCATCACTTACCATCAGTTCACCTGCTTGTCGTTTGCCGGAACTATGCTATATAAAAAAACTCTCCAAATCTTACAGACAGTCCATCCTTTTTTATTATTTTTAATATTAATAAAACAAAAAGTGAGCTGAATACTGAAATTATGATCGCAAAATATACCAGATTTTTTTGTTTTCAACAAACGATTTTAGTATATCCAGAATCATTATTTTTGACACGGCCTACTTTCGTCGTACTTTCAATAACCATCATCATCAGCACGTTGCAGTCCACCGCTGGGCATAGGCCTCTCCCAAGATACGCCACAGAGCCCGGTCTGCTGCTTTATGCACAAGAGGGCCGGCAGCGACTTTCAACAATATCCCGTTTTGAATAAAACATAATGGTCATGTTATACTCGTGAGTAACCGGGAGAGATGAGCACTGCGCAAACATAATTTTCCAGAGTAAATTACGATATTTACCTGCGACCTGGTACGAACGGCGCTAATTTGGTAGTGCACATTCAAGCTCACCGACTAGCTGGGTCGGGAGTTATCAAAATGATTAAGTAGATGCTGAGTTAGTTCATTGTTTTAGTGTTACGACTTACGGCCTTATTCATAGATAGATTTAAAATTTATTTTAGTAGCGAATGATTTTTCCTTTCGAACGACTTTTGAATTCAGTTTAAGCGAAAAAGACAAAACATTGGTAGGTTTTTAAACTGTATATGAATAAGGCCGTTAGTGTTTATGAGCTGTGAATCGAAGTTTGTGTAGAAGCTGCGAAGTTCTCATTTAGGTAGTTATTGGAATTCCATTTGGAGCGAGTTTTTCAATTTTTGATGAATCTCTTGATTTGCTCAGAAGCGGAGTAAGTCCTCGGTAAGGCAATACGCTATTGGTCGGTAACATCTTGGGAAAGAAATAGGCTTGGCTTGAGATGACAGTACCTTCTTTGCCTACCTCATTGATGTTACAAGCGTAAGCTTTATGAAAGCTGAGTGGTCACATTTCGGAGTTGTATGTGGATTTGGCTCCCAAAAATAGCAGTAAGGCAATTTAGTCACAGTTTGTTTGAATTAGAAGCTAATGGCCTTAAAGTTGCAGAGCGTTTCCTGCTAGTTTTGTCGTACGAATCATTTGCAACTTGGTAAAGTAGCTTTAATTGTGCATTCGTGTACGTTTTGGATGTACTTGCCTCCACTGAAAGCCGACGTGCCCACAAAGCGACCACCTTTCTGAATAGCGTATACAAATAGCTTTTTGAGTTTCAACGTTCACTTGTTCGTAAATTAAGGGGCTTGTAACACGTTTGATAGAATACTCTCGTGACACCACGATGAGAAGAAAGAAATATGAACGGAGATGCAGTAATGTGATTTTATATAGATAAGTATTTTAATGCGACTTGCGTTTTCGTATTGCTATACCCTTCTGAGCACCTGAAAATGTGTAAATGTGATGACCAGTGTCACAATCCATCTTTACTTTAATTCGAAATTTATTTAATATCCACTAAGGCTAGCCTAGCAATTTAGTAAGAGGGGGGCCTTTTCGAGCACCCAATAAGACAAATATGTATGTCCAACGTCTTGTTTTGAATGATCTATTGGCTAGCAAATGGCAGTGACAGCGAGCCATTGGATGCAGTCGCTTACAAGAAGTTACTGTAGATATTATTCTGCCACAATAGACCTATAGCTGAAGCCGACGTTGATTTATTTCATCCGTGCTGTTCTGGGTTTAACAATATTTCGTTTTCCATCAAATCTAGAAATGTATGGAAAAAGAAATAAACAAGTGAAAAAGAGGAAAGAGAACAATACGCTTCATAGTCATAAACAATGCTCAGTTAACAAAGTTGTTTGTTGTCCAGTCATAAATAATGCGACGCGATGTTTCGCTAAGTAGAGAAGCAACGAAAAACAAAACATTAATACTAATTACTGTACATCATCGTACATTTGTCTCGTCAGAAGTAGGGCACGACTGAGTATTTATGTACGAGACAGAGCCAAATAAACTGCCGCTGGTACTAAGCTATTACTGTCCGCTACTGATTTACAAATTAGCAGTTTGTAGCCCTTATTACTACAATCTAGATTTCTGACAGGATTCATTTCTTTTCTTTTTTATCAGCCCATATACGTCCTACTGCTGGGCACGGGCCTACTCTACAATCGAAAGAATCAATTGAGAGTGGTATTAAATACACCGATTTATTTTTTTATTCTAAAATAGAACTATACGGGTTCAAAAGTTACTTTACAGATAATTAATAATTTTGAGTGTGCCTTGTACCTGCAGAAAGTAAAAAAAACTATTTAAAATATTTATGTGATCATCATTATCATCTGCCTTCTATTGTCCACTGGTGGACATAGGTCTCCTCCAAATTGTGCCATTTCATTTTTGAGATAACATACGTAAATTGCTGACAAATACTAGGTTGTATCATTTGACAGTGGTAGCACTCTATAATCAATGAAAGATTTGCTATATGATGTACTGCCCACTGATCGAAGAACATCCTACCGTCCCACATTGGGTCCCTGTGGCCGCCTGAGTAGTCACCCGCCTGAGTATTTCTCCCGCCAAATAACAATGTTAATGCACTGTTGCGTTTTGATTTGAAGAACATTATAGCCAGAGTAACGACTGGACATAATGAGAGTTAATATCTTATGTATCAGGATGGCGAGCGTAGTGGAATGCCAAGGTTGGCTTTGTAATTCAAGGTGTTTGGTTTAGCTACTGTGCATGAGCAGTGCTATCGCTTACCATCAGGCGAATAGCATGCTCGTCTCGCCTAACTGCAATAAAAAAAGCAAATGTATATAGGCTGATAGAAACATCAATCTTAATACCAATTTCCAGAGTCTAGTATCTCTTTAACGGGTAAATTAAGTGACGTCAGTTTAAACAGCTATTTCTCAGTGGGCTGTGACTAAATCTCGGCAGACTCCGTTGACACTGACATGAACACACTTAATTTGTTAAAGAAAATCTTCGAGAATAAGCGGCTTAAGCGAACAGCCAAGGAGTTCGCCATTAGTATTATGTTAATGGATTTTGTTAAGTACGTTATCAAAATTTCCCCCTATAAAAACCGTGAACCTAAACTTTGCTTTGATCATATCCTTTCTAAGAAACTGCGGGATATAAAATTAATAATCCACAAAGAAAAACTGTAAGAGATTACCCGTTCGTTCGAAATGTTTCCGATTATATTTCTTCCTATTTTATGGCTATGTTATGTTTTATGCACTCTATATAAAAGTAACCCATTTCGAAAACTTCCTTCGACCCATTTTAAGAACTAAAAGTATTTTCAGAAAAATAAACAAATAAACATTACGTCATTAAAAGCTCTTCTCTTCTCGAACGCGTTACTTAATTATCGTTGCCTCCATAACGATAGTTTTACTTTAGACTTTTGTTAACATCAAAGTTCAGAAAATAGACAAAACCTAGACCTAGACCTAGACCTAGGGTCTGTTTAGATTTTTTTGTTTTTTTTTTCGTTTTAAATATGTCATCCAACAATTGTGATTGTATGTACATATAGTTAGCGACAGGTTGAGATAGCAATCGGGGTATGATATGATGCGTGGTTGAGGAGACGCCCCGCACACCCGCACATAACCCGTGCCGACCGAATATTAGTGTGCGAGTTCGTATCGACCGCGTTTATCGATTTCTATCCCGCTCATATTGTACTTTGTATATTATATTATTTTGTATTGAAATTACTGCGGTATGTTTTAAAGCTAAAGAAAAAAACAATACCTCGTTCTCATTCTTACGGTTTTATTATGTTCATACAGTTCCCACATAATTGTTTCTTCTCGTATATCTACCATGTGCAGACATCGATTAGTTACAAATTGTAGATAAAATATTTTGTCATATTGCATTTAATACATTTGACTGAATTATTTTTATTCTTAAGTCATTGCGTTGCAAAAATATATCGACTTAAACTACTTGGAATATGATAATACATCACTAGAAATTGCCATGCCAACCTGCCGTGTACAGTACATACATGTTGTGTTTATAACAATACCTCTTTTTCCAACATTTATCAACATAAGATCCTCGAGAACGAATAAAACGTCTCTAAATCTCAATCATTTGAAAACCCGCATAAGCCGAATCGATATCTAATTAGGGGTGAGACGCGAGTAGAGACAAACCCGATCGTTATTTCTGTTCAGTAAGGTGGAAGGAAAATACGTGATCGCGATAATGAGTGGCGCACGCCACTTTTTATTGAATCCAACATATTGAGAAGTTCTTTGCGGTCCTTTTATTGAACCCTTATTCGAACGCTATGTTTAGTGCCCACGTGAATAGTTCAGTAAATTGCGTAAAACATTTTTTTGTGATTTTATTTACCGTCATTAAGTTTCTTTTTGTGGAATTATGGAGGAAAATTGTTAAATTAATTTGTGAAGAGTAAATGTGTAAATAAACTTAATAGTTTTTTTTTTTTCATAATAATTTTTGGAATAAGAAGTTTATGTGTAACAAATGCTCCAAAAGACTTTTGAACACAGATTTGTGTGCGCGATCTATCTTCAAAATACGTGTCTGCCTATGGGCAAAAACGATTTAGAAGGATTTAAAAAGCATACAGGAACTTGAAGTTTATATTATGTATATCACTATGATGTCACGTGATCAATATCTGTATGCAGTAGAGGACAGATATATTACAAAGAAAAGTTTCTTTGTACGACCATAGAAATTCGCTAGATGTAGGCCGCCTCTAACTTGTCGCTGTGAAAATCGTTGGGCGAAAATCTGTGTTCTACATCGTCAATTCTATCGCTGAGGATGATAACTGTTCTATCTTACCGCAAATTAAAAGCCTACATACCATCTAATAAACGACTGTAATTAATAATAATAAAATAATAAGTACACCAAACAGTCACATACATAGTCCTGATCCCACATTAAGATTGAGTCTTGTGTTGTGGGTATTAGAAGCTACGAGAGACTTTTCGGTCTCACAAACACCCAAACCCGACACAAATATTCGTAGGCCATACTATACTATAAATATTTGTGGGCCACACAAACATTTGTGTTGGTGCAGGGATCGAACCCGCGGCCTCTCGTTTCACAGTCGGCGTGTAACCAACTACGCCTCGGAGGCTATTAAATTGTAAAAATGACGAGCGGTTGTTAATAAGCGCCGTCGCATGAGCAACGACGCGGATAATAACTTCGAAACAAGCCATGAATTTTAATTTACATTCATTTACACGAATTTTCGCCCCGACTATCTCATAATGCGGTACGTGGACGGGCTAAGTAGGGTATAAACTAATTTTCCCTGTTACCTTTCAACGTTTCTTTCCTCGGACAATGCGTTAGTTGGCTTCACGGAGCGGTAGTGTGATTTTATTGTGTACCTTTTCTGTACCAGGTAATACTAAGGCATTATATCTGTCTGTAGCCACATGCCACATTTTTAAATAATAATTAAATTCACACGTGTGTCTGTCAAAGCGGCTTTTATAGTATAGTTTTAAATGTATCAGCATTATCCCATAACAGCTATGAAAAAAAAATTGTCTTGCATTTTTATTGCCTTGTCCCGTGTAAACATAAAGTCGGCCACAGAAATACGCGCAAGTGCATTGTAATCTACTTAACACTCAAACAAACCGGTTTAATTGTGTCGGCCCACAAACGAATCTTTTACATAATACATTTTAATTTTAACACTACACTCATAATTACATACACTTCAACTCTACCACAATAACTAAGGTCCCAATACATACAACATAGTAATAGGTATATAAGTGATTGGCATGAGACAGTCGATACATTATCTTGACTACACTTAGCTTCAAAGACTGCCGAAGACCACTAACTTTTCCCCCCTGTCTATACTTCCATTTTCCTCTCCTTGTGCCAACCACTCGCCATGATCCAAATGTAGATGCTATGTGCCAAAATTGTGCAATAAAAATACCTACCATGTTTTATAGAATGCACGTCAAATCATTGGCATCACTGAAATAGGTAAAAAGTTAAATTTCCCTCACACGAATTGACAAAGGATGCTCGCAGCGGCATTCCACGCTGATTGTCAAAGTGGCGTGACGAGGCGAGCGCACGGCGTCATTCGTTGCATGGCCGATATAATTGCGTATGTGAAATGTGAAATGCTTTGTAGTTTAATATAAGCAGCGCCTTGTAGCGTCTTTGTACGAATTTTCCACAGTTTTTCGAGAAGGTTCTCGTCTTTTTAGGGTATAGTGATATAATATGCGCCTTGTATCTATTGTGCAGTTTCTTCCTCCTTTTGATGTAAAGTAATAATGTACAATATGCATTGGTTGATACGAGTATTCCTGTGTTACTTTCCTTGTAGACCGGTACGCTTGCATTCGATATTATAAGATCTGCTAGGACTTTAATATCCTAACAAATCTTATGATAGTATAAAATAATTAGGTGACCGTGATATGCATATAGGAACGATTCTGGATTTGAGAAGCTTCCAAATTTTTTACCTTGTGCTTTGTTTGAAAGCCCTTTCACGTGTTATATAGCTCTATACTAATCTTAATAAAACTGCAAGCACAGTTATCAGCATGAATGAATCCAACAAAACAACATTCTTTACAACATGGAAATAGCAAAAAAAAGCAGTCTTAGAATATCCATTTACGCCATATAAAGTTACTAGAACATAAACTTCTTAATCCAAACCAACCAGCAATGTACTAAACATTATCCTATTACCACTACATAACTACAATAATTCTCGTAGCAAGCCGTGTGCAACATTCAGATGACAAACACACGTCGTAGCACAAAGCCCGCTACGACACAGGGACTCCGTAGCGGTATTGGTTACGACGTAGGCACTCGGACGACACAAGCGTGTAACCGTGTTTAGTACTTGTCATTGTATAATTTATACTGTAGGTACAAACTGTTGTACTGTTTAATCGTTACTAGAATTAACCGGTGTGTTCTGAATTTAAGCAGTAGTTTAACAATGTAGCCTCTGTTGTTAGGGCTCTGGCAATATCTCATAGAAAACCGATATTTACTTTCAGATTATTTTTTTATATTTAACTTACCCACCTCCTCTTAACGTCGATTCTTGAAAAGCAGCAACTGAAATTTTATTCTTTTTTGCCACTAAAACTACTGTCGTACTTGCATAGCATTATGCCGTAAGAATAATATTCAAATTAAGAGTGTCAAATGTGCGTATAATCATAAGAGCATATTGTGACGTGCGCACTACTTAGATGTGGCATTTGTGATTTATATATTATGAAATCACATTACCTACAACCAGGGATTTATACTAAGCATAAGGAAAAAGTACAAATGGCGGTATTATCGCTCAGTTACACATACTCTTACAACATTATAAAAGTAATGGGTCACATGATATGAAAGTGCACTCAAGACTCCCCCACCTTTTCGATGAAAAATCTTTGAATAGTATAAAAAATAAGAAATGTAATACATATTATATATCGTCCTAACTGAATGTTGGCTCTCCGAGGGTACTATACTAGAACATTTACCAAACTACACTGCTTCACGATCCATCACACAGCTTAACAAAAATGGCGGCGTAGTCATATACACGAATAACCGGTGGTCTATCTCTCTCGTTCCACAAGCAATCACAAACGCCGATAGTCTTCTCATAATTATTAACAATAGTATCGCTCTTCTTGGAATCTATCGCTCACCATCTTCGAAGGATCTCGATAGCTTCAATATCTCGCTTGATAGTACGCTAAATAAATTAGGAAAATACAAACTTGTATTACTTGCAGGGGACCTCAATATTGACATATGTAACACAACAAACAACGGCCATAACGATTACTTAAGTCTCATGGCGGCACACGCACTCATTCCAGCAATTACTGAGCCTACACGGGATCGCAGTTGCCTTGATCATATATTTTTAAAATCACGCTCAAAATCCACAGGGCTAGTATGTAAATGTTCAATTACAGATCATGACATAGCAATTGCGACCACATCCCTTCAAATTAGACCAAAAAACCCATGCCGACTTAGGTCTAAAATTGTATCTGATGAAAACGCCATTGCTGCCGAACTTTGTGAATTTACTTGGACCGATGTTATAAACTCACAATGTGCCAATACCGCCGTTAATGCATTTATCGACTCCCTCACAACAGCAATAAAAAAACATACCCGCTATAATACAGTCAGTCGGAAAAAATTCAACTTGAAGCCGTGGATTACACCCGGCCTTTTGAGATGCATGCGCCACCGCGATAATTTACACCTAAAATCTCGCAGGGCTCCGGATGACAAAAATTGTCATTTAATATACACTCGATATAGAAATTTTTGCAATAGTTTATTAACCAAAATTAAAACAGAATACCATAGCCAGCAGATACAAGGGAATCAAAAAGATCCAAAAAAATTGTGGAAATGTCTAAAAAACATATACGATCCAAATCCACAGATTACGGATGCTTCTAAATTAGTTGAAGGTACACATGATCCTACCCAATCCTTAAATAACTGCAATGCATATTTTACCTCTCTGGGAAAAACCTTATCCGATGAAATTTTAAGAAAACTAACAGACACAGAAGACTCTTTGGCCAGGAAATATAAGCCTCACACAAATATTGCATCCTCTCTGTTTTTGCGTCCAACGAATGAGGTTGAGATCTCAAATTTAATTAATGGTCTCAAAAATGACAGCGCGCCGGGTCCAGACGGTTTGAAACCGAGTTTTATTAAGAAAATAAAACTATCCATAGTTAAACCTCTCACTCACATTATTAATCTCAGTTTAGAAACCGGAATTTTTCCCGACTGTTGGAAAGTTGCAGCAATCAGCCCAATACACAAAGGTGGCCAAACCAACTTACCGGAGAACTACAGACCCATAGCTCTACTGAACATCTTCTCAAAAATACTGGAGAAGGTGGCAAATGCACGCCTACTTAAATTTGTAGAACACAATAAGTTGATTTCTGATAAACAATTTGGCTTCAGAAGAGGCAAATCTACCGAGGACGCAATCGCCTTGTTAACTAATTCGGTATCATCATATGTGGAAAGTGGTGAACGCGTTTTGGCTATATTTATAGATCTGGCGAAGGCCTTTGATACTGTCTCCACCACACTACTACTAAGGAAATTGGAATCTGTGGGAATCAGAGGAGTCGCTTACAAATGGTTTCAAAGCTATCTATCAAACCGCACCCAATATATCAAAGTAGGCGACCACAAGAGTAGCACACTCCCTATTACCTTTGGAGTGCCACAAGGCAGTATTCTGGGCCCATCTCTTTTTACACTCTATATTAATGATATCCTTAATCTCACTATTCCCAATTCACACATTATGTCCTATGCTGACGATACCGCAATTCTGTTCCATGGCAAAACTTGGGCACAATTATATAGACAGGCAGAGGATGGTCTTCGCATTGTTTCTACCGGCCTAAACCAGAATTTATTAACTATAAACGCTAAAAAAACCAAATGCATAACGTTCTCTAAAACACAAGTGTCTAGACCGCCTAACGATCTAACCATAAAACTCCATAGCTGCACCCATAGTCCAAATTCCTTTCAAAACATAACATGTTCTTGTCCTATCATAGACCAAACACCCTCTCATATCTACCTAGGCGTTGCTCTTGACCAATCCCTGTCGTATAAAACGCATATCCATAAGCTATCTGGTAGAGTCAGAAAACTGATATACATCATGAAGAAACTGCGTGACTGCACGCCAAGTGTAACCCTCAATACAGTCTTCCACGCCATCTGCCAATCCATCTTGCAGTATGGAATTTCCATATGGGGCAGCGCCAGCAAAACTATATTCTTGGAAATAGAAAGGGCACAAAGAGCAGTTATTAAAGTAATGCTTAAAAAACCTATCCTCTTCCCTACTGACGTTCTCTATAAAGAGTTTCCTGTACTCCGAGTAAGACATTTATACATAGTAAAAGCAGTCCTCAACGTGCATAAGAATATAAAGACCAGACCCGACTATAACTGTTTAATTTCAAAGCGTGTGTTCTCTATCCCGGTGCCTCGAGTAAACTCGACGATGGCTAGACATAGCTCAATTTATTCACATACACAAATATATAACGTCGTAAGCAAACACTGCGACATAAAGAATGTTTCAAATTACGCTTGCAAAAAACTACTTAGAAAATGGCTCAGCTCTATCAATTACGAGGAGACCGAAAACATGTTCTTCAGCTAAACCACACACACACACACAAACACTCACACACACATACACACAAACACACACACACACACACACACACACACACACACATACACACACACACAAACACATACATACAAACACAAACACATACACACAAACACACGCACACACACAAACACACACACTCAAGTTAAATTCTACGTCACAATTAACTGCTAAATATTGTAAGCCGTATGTAACAAACGCTAGTCCAACTCAGGCACCCAAAACACAAGCATTGTGCTTAGTTTGGGGCCACAGCTTATTAAATAAGTATTAGTGTTAAGTTATATTGTTAATTGTTCTAATTAGTTTTTAACGAAAAAACATGTAACGCAGTTTAAAATAAATATATTACTATTTTGTGATACATTTTCTATGCCACTTTTCAAATATTTTCCTTTCCAATGAAAACGTTTTCTATAATATCAAAAGTAAACAACCCCGGTTTAACCATTCCATAATTATAATTGCGACCCGGGCGCTGATTTTAAACGTGTTTTTGAGGGTCGTATAATTCCTCCCCTCAAAGCAACACTTCTCAAAAGAATAAAGCTATATTTTAAACAAAAACAAATAAAAATCGTGTAGGTACTTTTTCAGTTCCTGTGACGAAACAATGAATAATAGTACAAAGGAAACTTTTCAAGGCAGTTATCTCTAAAAGCTCGTCAAATACTGTTAAAATATCTATTGTGGAACTCCGCGGGGAATATTGACCTCTACGACTGTAGTTATAAAGTGTAAAGTAGATTGCGTGCGACATAGTTGCATTCGCTTTACAGGGCTGCGTATTCAGAACGTGAGGATTCCAATGTTAATAGAAAAAATACTTGATGGTGTTGACATTCACACTTCGAAATGTATACCCCTTTTATGTGGAGCTTGAATTTAATAATATAAAGTTGTAAAAAGTTTTATCAAACTAAGGTCATTTGTGCACCATCTTATCTTCATCCTCTGGAAGATAAGGGCTAAAAACCGTCGTCAATATTTAACTTGGCTAATATTAAAATCTGTTTGTGATTTTCCTGTCTTATATTATAGAGAAAATCATCTCAATTTCAGCCCGCCTTTATTGACTGCTTAACATAGGCGTGATGAATAAGATTCACTTTTCAAAGTCCTGCGCCTTTCTCACCTATAATTTGCCTTAAAACTTAATCATGTCATCCATTCATGTATATGCTGGTCTGCCTACAATTTTCTTGGTGTATCTAGACTAACATAAGGTAACTATTGTGGTCCAGGTATACCCTTAGTTACCGATGAATATATCAGTTAAAAGCGAAATAAATATAACTATCCAGAAACCACCTTATTCTAACCAAAACTGAACGATGATTATTAAAATTGGAACGTAATATTTATATTAAAAAAAAATCAAATATAATAATCATAATCAAATCAAACTCGATAGAATGTTCTAGAATTGTCAACACGACCGGCAACCCTGCACAAAGGGGACACTGGAGCATTGTCGTTGGAAGCTTAAAGCTATTACTTCTATAGTAAATATTGCTCCACTTTATATTACTCCGTGAAATAAATTATTATATTAAGACCGCAAACTTTCCAATCCGGTCCACTTCGACACAGTTCCGATATTCGCAAATTTATTGAAATTAAATATATCGAAACTTAATTATTGGTTCCATTTCAGTTCTTTATGAAGTACGAGGTTTAATTATGACGTTACAGCGCGCTGATATCGCTTTTTCGGTTGTTATTACATTTTATTAATTAATGCATTCCGCGAGTGCTCGTTATGGAATGCATTCGTGGGTATGTAGCAATATTCACTTGAAAAAAAGATTGAAATCCCATTGGTGTAATTCATAGATAGGCAAAACTTTCTCTCTTCTTCTCGAAATCTCTTCTGCTCTCTCTCTCTCTCTCTCTTCCCGTCTCTTGTGGTTTTAAACGAGCTTCAGTACACTCGCATGATATATTAAATGTGGGTATCACAAGTTAAGCTACGGAGCACATCCGAAAAAATCAGGTCACCATAATGACATCCTCATATTTCAAATAAAATGTCGCAAATGTATGAATTTGTCAAAGCAAATGCAAGTTGGGGCGGTTCACGAGAATGTAAGATATTGCTTACATCACCCTAATTCTCTAATGCACTCAACAGGATGTTATCATATCATTTGATTTTGCTTCATCAATTTTCACCGGGATTTGTATGTTTAGGTAATAGGTTTTGCTCATGGCTTCGATCGTGTATGTAGAGATTTTTTTATTACATTAGGTTGTCGGGTTATACAGGAGTCGATAAAATAAAATCGAAGTTAGTTTTCTATCGTTTGGGAGCAGATTTTATTTCCTGATAAAAAGTAGTCCGTATGTAAAAGTAGTTCTGTACCTCTCCCCCCCCCCCCTGATTTTGTGAAAACTAACTTTTCTGTAGTATTTATTTCGATAGTTTTATTTCGGAGTAGGTACGCTGTGAAAGTGTGACATCCAGACGAACACACTTGCGCATTTAATATTCATAAGGATATATCTTAAAAAAAACGATCTTTAGCCACCTTTCCATATTAATAAAATGATATGAAGATCGTAAAGAGACTGACGTCACCTACATTTTTCATTCTCGAATACGTTTATACGCCATAAAGAAAACGCTGCAAAGAGCTTGAGTGGATATTAAATGCCGGTTTTATTAAACTTGATTCGGTTGCGTTTTTTGTGTGATTATACCTATAATATTGTATTATTTCACTTTTACTAAAGTATTTCTACTACAACAAAAACAACTTAGATAATACGAGAGCGTTTGAGGGACGTGCTTTCTAAACCAAAAAGGGGCAACTGGTGTACATTCGAAGGCCATAGGATGCATAAATTTGCCCTTTCGATTGGGTTCACAACTTCTTAAGACTTCATGGTAGTAGTGTGGATACGTTTTTATAATCAGCTGTGGAATTCTTGTGGTTTAAGATGAAGCAATAAAGTCCAGACACTTGTCTTTCTCCCAAGCATCATCATTAGCCCGTTGCAATCCGCTGCTGGACATAAGCCAAGGTACGCCACTTGCTTTATGCATCCAGTCGCTATTATATCTTTCTGCCAATGCCCTATCATTATACCTATAATTTCAAAGCCCATCTATACATTGCGGGAGACAACCGAAGAGATAAATAATATGTATGTTGAAGTTAAATGTAACCTTTCAATATGGAAGAAAATAGTAAACTTTAAAATGAAAAAATAGAAAATGCTCCTTCAATAAAACTTAGAATTGACATTTCATTGACCACTCACCAAACGGGAATAAATTAGCCTAGTTTCAATAAATACACTAATAATATCGTCCAATCTTTCCGCTGCGTCCGAAGCGAACTCGATCTGAAGTGAATTTGAAAAGTTAAATTGAAAGGGACCGTCTTCGGCGGACGATTGATGAGGAGCCATTTCTGTTTGCACTTCACTCCACATATCGCTTCTGGAAGTTACTGATATCTTTGACAATGTTAAATCGAGTATCGATCCTGCATCATGCACATGCGTCCTTTGTCTTCTGACGTGCGTCGTGATTGAAGCACCGATGCGCTTGAAGTTTGCTCAATTTGCAAACAAAGTAGGGATCGATCCGGGCTTTCTATAGTTATTGTAATTTCATTATCCGTAGTTGGAGCCGCTTACAATGAGGATGTTGATGCATATACTGGAGTTATACAAGCGTTAATAAGTTAGTAACTATGGGCTATTGTAGTCAGATTTTGCATTGTGAAGGGTAATTTGTACTCGTGAAAGATGCTACGAAATGTGATAGAATAGAAGGGACAAATGAGTTCACTTTTATCGGACAACTAGTAAACTGAGTTCAGCTCTTTGTCTTCTATCGTATAATCATCCGTAGAAGACTAAATATTAATATATCTTGTACTCGTATATTCACACACATATTTTATTCTCTAAGACCGGCGGCGTCCTTACAATCTGCAGGTATTATGTGTCTCCATGAGTATTGATTGAAATCAGTGGAACTTGTATATTCAGTTTCAAACGGACAGTTTCATAGATTATAATATTATGTCAGCCAGCGTGGGATAACTATATATCGCCTATTGAAACTCAATTTTAATTACACTCCATTTACCAGTTGCAATGTTTGTTGTGATATAATAAAATACTTGACCTGCTGTGAAATTAACATATACATACATAAAAATCACGCCTTTATCCCAGAAGGGGTAGGCAGAGGTGCAACCACCACACCCACGCTTCGCCTTGTGTGTTCCGTCCCACGATGTGATAGGGAGCGAGCCTATAGCCATAAAGGGCACAAATTCCTGACTCCAGGCTAATAATGAATAGAAAAATTCAATATCACTTTACCTAACTCGAGATTGGAACCTGATATTTCAGCTTTGTAATTGTACCGTAGTATAACTACGCCAACGAGGCAGTCTGTTAAATTAACCCCACCTCAAATTGTTTGTTGAAGGTAGTTTCATTGACAATGTTAAATCGAGTATCGATCGACTAAAACTTATACACATAGCACACGCGTCCTTTGTCCTATGTGTCGTGATTGAGGACTCCGCTTGTTGAAGTTTGTTCAATTTGCAAACAAAGTAGGTGATTAATCTAACGTAAGTGATTTTTGTTCGGTATCTATTCCAGAAATTATGGAAGAGTGGAAATTATTTTATTGATGGGGAGTAGTTGTTGGTTTACTAAGTATAAATGTATTGATTTCATTTATAGTGGACCAATTTAATAAGTATATTTTTTATAGAAACAAATAAGACAGGAGTTTGTTCAAAGATCAAAACAAAATACCTGCATTTTTTACACGTTAAATAGGCTAATGTAAACCCCTTAAAATAAGTGTGTTCCTAAAATGTTAAAAAATCTATATCATCGCCATGTAAACTCTACTTATTCCACACCACAACACTTCCAACCAAACGAAACATTCGCCACCCGAAACCTGCCAGTATTTTTATTCGTGCATTTAATTAAATCCCGTCGGCGGAATGAGTTTGAAACAAAATTCGGCAGCGCCGCGCTACTAACAAGCCTGTCAAGTTTACACCGCGTTATTCCAGTGAAGTTCGCAAGACAGCTGCCAGGCGACACTTCGCGCCCCATTCCCCACTGTTTCATTAGAATAAACTCGGAATTATTTTGATAATTACCCTTGCGAGGGCCTCAGTGCCTATTTTAAGGGCTTTGTGGGCTCATCGCCGGAAATCTTGCGATTCAGTTGATACGGTCGTTTAAGGTTTTAATTCAACGTCAACTTTCTGAGATTTTATTTGAGTATATGTAGAGAAAGAGAGAGTTGAGATATATGTGAATTAATTTTAACATACATACATAAACTCACGCCTTTTTCCCAAAAGGGTTAGGTAGAGGTGTTACCAGGACACCCACGTTTCACCTTGTGTGGTCCGTCCCACGATGTGATAGGGGGGAGTCTATCGCCATATCGGGCACAAATTCCTGACTTCGGGTTAATAATGACTACAAAAACCCAATATCACATTACCCGACCCGGGATCAGGTTAATTTCGAAATCTACAAAAATCTACCACATCATGCCAATTCTACAAAGCTGATCCTTCCTATACAATGGATGCTGCATCTATAATCACTGGACAACTCTGGACCTTCATTCGATGTCAGTTAGATATTAAGACCACGTGCATGGCAATTAGCACGCTGGTTCGCAAGCTATCCTCAGTGCAAGAGAACCCATTTATTAACGTCTAATTTGCTCCACCGGTTGAAATTACTGCTGTTTTGTTATTCAGACCTCGGTATGGCGAGATTAGTACCTGAGCGGAGCGTGAATCTACGTACTGGTCGATTTGAATTGATGGCTTAAGCGCAAATGAAAAATTGATACAAAAGTGGTTACTGCCGCTCTTAAATAACTGCTACACTTTTTTTTCTGAATGGGGAAAATTCTCATGGTATACCCGACTATCCAAATACACCGGGCATGCCGGAAAAAAAATGCCACACCTACAGAAAGGAATGGGTGTTGCTAGCCTTGGAGAATTAAAAATGGAACAAAGATGGTGGGAGCGAGGAAAAATAAAGCGTCTTACTCTTTGAGACTGTGATATTACCAACCCGATTAGGCTGGCTAACTTATACATGTGCGGTGTGTATTTAAACTATTTAACAGATATACAATGATGCCTTCCATTATTTTTTTTTTTAATAACTTAGCTGAAAGAATAACGGAACCTAGATTTTAACTTGCATAAAGCGCGTGTACTCGAGCTCGGAACAAACCAAAAACCTTATAAATTACAGCCTATACACATCCAATAAACGAGACCGATGGCCAAAGAAATATCCGTACAAAAGCACCCTAAAGTTTGTTCGTAACTCGGAGCCAAGTGATCAATCCTTTTCGCACTCGCAGAAAGTACTAGAGAATTCTTTGTTTGTTCCTCGGACCATTATTTACACGCGCTAAGAGTTTGAAACCGTGTATATCACACTTATTCCGCAACATAGTTTCTATTTCACAATGAAAATAAAACATGATTAACGACAGTTCCACGCCGACTATATTTCATTTTGATAGAAAAACTACTTTCCAGCGAATTGCACATGTGCTGAATATGTTCCAACGTAAGGTATAGGATTGTCGGATGGAATTTTATTTGTATGAATATTTTTGTGTGGTATTTGTATTATATTTACGATAAGGTACGCTTTTGTTTTACGAGAAAAGAGACACATACTCGTAGATCGATTTAGTAATCGCGTTTATGTTTTGTTGCTTGAACTTGATATTTTTATGACTTTTTTCAAACAGCCAACCATAGAAAATGGGCAAACAAAGGAAGTAGGTTTGTTAAAGTTGGTGTTTTTTAACATGAAATGTAAAAATATAAATTAATAAATTGTAATATCAAAATATCTAAAACTAGATATAACTCCTCGGTTTACGACTATGATCTTACAATTAAAGAAACGCAAGGTCATTCTTTGACAGAAAGACTAAGAAACAAGGCGAACCACGGCACCATTCAGGTTAACCTTGGCACTGGCAAAAAAATCTAGAATATTTTCCAGCATGTCTCAATTCCTACATCAATACAACTATTAACAACCTCAAACTGCACAAGTCATACGAGTACAAAATGCGCACTAAAACGGTGTTCAGAAACAGGAATAAAAAACACTAACAATCAGCTTTCAACAGCGCAAATTACCTTAAACGTACATTAAATTGAGTTAAATAACTTCACATAACGAGACGGGCTATTGACCGGAGTGTGGAAAGTGCAAATGGCACTGCTGTTTCTGAACGACGCGACGCCTTTCATTCGCTCTGCAAATAACACGCCGAAGCACATATTATATTATTCTGTGTCGACAACATATGACGTAGTTTGGAGTGAATTTAGTGTTTATTGTTTTAATGATAATACTGCAAGTTTGACTTGACCTCGGTAGCGCATTTGTACCACGATTTACAACGCTGAGGTCTCGGGTTCGAATCCCGAGTCTGGCAAAATGATATTCATCATTATCATCATTATCATCAGCCCGTTGCAATCCACTGCTGGACATAGCCCTCTCCCAAGGAACGCCTCAGAGCCCGGTCAGCTGCTTTATGCATCCAGTCGCTGCCGACCCTCTTGTGCAAGTCGTCCTGCCATCTGGCCGGAGTACGTCCCACAAATGATAATGGGTATACCTATTTATTATCAGCATCGAATCAGGAATTTGTGCCCGATATGGCGATAGTATCACATTGTGGGACGGAAAATACAAGGCGAAACGTGGGTGACCTAGCAGCACTTCTACCTACCCCTTCTGGAAAAAAGGCGTGAGATTTTGTATGTATGCATGTATGATAATAGTGGTTGCGTATGAGATGCATCTTGTGCGTATATAAAATTATGTATTACAATAGTCATACTTGTAACAAATTATCACTTTTATGCTTTGTAAAATTTATATAAACAGCATCAACCCTTCTTCTTTGAAAGTAGGTTAACCAGTGCCACCTGCTATTTGCCAAGCTTATTTCCGTCCCTATAAAGCACAACAAACAAACTTAATAATAATTCAGATTTCAGCGTATATACGTTCCACCGCAGTGCATGGACCTCCTCTATAACCAAGAATCCCACAAAGGGGGATTAGGCCACAGACCAGGCTTGCCTAGTCGCATTAGTGGACTTCACAATTTTAATAAATCTCTGCAACAAGTAATAATGTATAATATCAACTCCAACAAGGAAGCTTCAACATAATTTGCGTAACTTCAGAACACAATAATTGCAGTAATCGCGTCGCAACTGTAGTCCAACTTCGCGACTGTTCGGGACTCAATTTGCTGCCGGTGACGGCGCAGCAAATAAATGACGCATTTACATACATAAAGCCGACACTCAGGTTTGTAAGTGATTTGATTTAAAATGGATTTACATTTGACGTCTTGGAATATACATTCATGCATAGTAAGTACATGATCGTCACGCCTGTGCCCTGTAGGCGTATGCAGAACCTATGGTGTTTGTAGGGATTTATGTTGATTTATTTGAAATATGAAAGCGATAGACCACTCAAAAGGAGCCCTTTGAGTAGTTATGGAATGTTTGTGTAGATATTTATACATACACACACAAAAACACAAACACACGCCTTTTTCCCAGAAGGGGTAGGCAGAGGTGCTACCAGAACACCCACGTTTCGCCTTGTATATTCCGTCCCACGATGTGATAGGGGGCGAGCCTATCGCCATATCGGGCACAAAGTCCTGACTCCGGGCTGATAATGAATAGAAAAATCCTATATCACTTTGCCCGACCCGTGATTCGAACCCGAGACCGCAGCTTTGCAATCATACCGTAGTACCACTACGCCACCGAGGCAGTCCATATGTTATACATACATATTTAGTAAATACATGATCGTTACGCTTGTACCTCATAGGCGTATGAAGAGCCTATGTATTTTATAAGTATTTGTTGATTTATTTGTAATAGTAAGGTTAGATCACTCAAAAGTAAGGAGTTCTTTAAATAGATATTTTGTCCATTTCTATTGTCAAGCAAGAGCGTGAAAGCACAGTTGTGTTCCGGCTTGAAGAACCTTTTAGCCACTGATTTTATTGGGCATTAAAGACTTTTTACCCAATGTCTCAGAGTGACAATTAATAAATGCAGTGAAGTGTGTAGTGCATTCTACGCTGCACTGTCTAAGTATTCGTTGGGGAACTTCACATACATTACTTTACAATATCACTCGCTCCAACTACAAATGTTTTCATTTCAAATTATTTGTTCCAAAAACTGAATTCACGTTTTTTTTTATCACGATGAACGGCGAGAAGAATTTGCCATTCGCCTGATGGTAAGCGATACAACCACTCAGGGAGAGTAGCAAAACTAAAAAACAAAGCAATGCTTGGCATTCCTCTGCGCTCGCCATTCTGAGACATAAGATGTTAAGTCTCATTATGTCCAGTAGTAACTCAGACTACAATGCCCTTCAAACCGGAACACAACGGTGAATTTTCTGCTATTTAGCGGGAGAAATAGACATTGCAGTGGCATCTACCCAGGCGGCCTTTCACATATGAGAGACCTACCACCAGTAACGTCTCAACATTCAACGTACATGCCTCGACACTAGTAACTATACTTCCAGAAATTTTCATTACGTGTTCAAGTGACTGTAAGTCGATATCTCGTGAGCATAATAAGCAACGTTGCTCTCAAACGAAGTTTCCAGAACTAAGAGCGACTAAAACAGAACCTCACCGAGAAATCCACGCGAACCAAGTTTCGCTGAACTAAAACAATATTGTTTTTGGAAAACTAAATCATTATTAGTTCGTGGGAACAAATTGATATCCACGAGCGAGGTTTATTTCAAACTGTTTTGATTTAATTGTGAAATAGATACGCTATTAACTGTCGGGCTCGTGCTTCAGTTTGTAGCACTCACTTTATAGTTAATTATAAAAGTGATTAGGTTTCAAACCCAAATCAAATGAGACTTTTTTAAAAGTGGTAGAGGCATACTATTGTCAGCCATGACTCAGCATGAATGGGCAGGCTCGTCCGGGGTGGTACCACTGTCTCACAGGAGATCGACGTGAAGCGACAGCTATGCTGTGGCGTTTCGTTCGGTGAGCGAGACTGGCGGATGCCCAATATCTCTTTCCTCTTTCGATTATTTTTCCTTCCTTTCTTGGCGGATCGACAACACAGTCATGATCAAAGTGTTGTGGATGTTCATGGGTGGCAGTGATCACTTACCATCACACGACCTGCTTGCTCGCTTGCCGGACCTATGCTATAAAACACCTATTTTTTTTGTGAAAAACCTATGTTGATGTTTTGATATACTCGTCTACACGTATACCATGGTGGCACGACTGATTGAACTACGCATATGTGTCGGATTTCAAGTTCGTGTGTATTCGATTTCAAATAGCCGGCAAAATTGTGCAGTCCGACAACGATAACCTTGTGTCGTTGCTGTACAATACATTTGAATTGCTCTGTATTTAACATCACACGATTTCAGTAACTTTTTGGTGCTAAAATAAACGTACTTCAAATATCTTGAAAATGTTCATGATAAACTAACTCGTATTTAATACCTTGACGACACATAAGTCATTATGGCGTTTTAAACTTGCTTCATTACTTAAAATATCATTAACAAAGCATATCCGATACCAAAGGTAAAGGACCTTGGCTTTTAAAAACCCATTTAGTGCTAAAACGTTTCACAAAAGATACTAAATCAAGCACAATAAAATCACCTTGTAATCCAGAAAAAGGACGACAGTAAAGGGTAAGGACATATTCTTATCGTATTTTACGGTACATAATAATACGAGTACCTACAATAGTGAACTCGACATCTGCCAACGGTGATATAACTGTAATGATGAATATTATGATATCTGGCTGCAGGTATTAAAAGTAAATCAATGAAACTGACACATTTGTTGATTTTCTATAAACCTATAGGGTGTTTACAGTAAAACCAGGAAACTGTATTATAAACTATATTTGGTTAACTTTATATAGATATACAATTAACAAGTGACGTTCAAAGTTCACACGGATAATTTTAAAAATTAAAGGGGCGCACGCGCACCCTTCCGGTATCGATTCCCAGCGGTAACTGAAAATACATCACAATCAGACGTCAACTGTACAAACAGCGTGAGTTCGATGGGGACGTGGCCACAATTACTGCGTCACATTAATTGCCGCCACAAACCTATTAAGTAATACGAGTATTTTATTTGACTTTTTCATAATACTCGTACATTAGAGATCCATCCTGCAATTCTACTATTGTTTTTCTGTGAACAACCTCCGTTTGGAATTGAAAAAAGATAAGTATTAGCATTAGTTGTTTTAGAACAAGACGGTAGAATATAATCTCTTTTTACAATTCAATTGTTGTGTTTATGTAAGAATTCTCATATTGTTATTCTTCATAATTTTTACAATTCTTATTTATGTAAGAATTCTTATATTTTTATTCTACATATACTTACGCCTATACGTAACATGCAAATCGAACAGAATAGTTCAATTAGCTTTCTCCGCTTCCAATTAATTTATCCCGCATAGGATACTAAAGAATATTAATCGAGTACAACAAAATTGCATAAAACGGAAGAACTACACGTCGATCAGTCGCTTTTACGCAATACGTCTATCAAAAAAAGATTACTCCAGCACAATCAAAATATACACAATAGTTTCTTTAAGGTAATCCGCCAAACATAATCCACGATTTTCATTTTCTTTCATACTTTGCGGTCTCATTGTACTGTGTTGCGAAGAAGCTTAAGTCACGCCCTTATTGCGATGAAAGAAATAATGGAAGTAGTCGGAGGTTTGGAAACTTATACAATGCTTAATGCGATAAGCCCGAGCTGTAAGACTTGCTGAGACTGCTAAATGCTGGCGATAATAGCTCCTGTATTATTTTAAACTTCATCGTATTAAACTATTATTTTGACTATTTTAACTATTACTACCCGGACACGGGTGTCTGTTACAACTGAAAACTATTTGGCATTAGATTTAATGCCATTCAAATGGAAAATGGGAGACTTGAACTATTAACAAGAATATTTATTATTATTATTACTTACGTGGAGAACTCTCTTATATCTAGATTCCCTCCCAATGTTTCTATTAGGAACGTGTGACGGGTAGTGTTTTTACACCAGGGCTGTTCAACCAAAAACCATTGTTTTGTCGGGTGACTTCAAGTTTACATGATAAGAGGAGATTTTTACACAAAATGGATTGCCTGACCTAGGAACCGACCTCATGACTTTACGCAACACACCCACTACACGCTGTCACTAGACCAACAAAATTATTAACCGATATATAAATAAAATTACTCCGCAATAAATTACCCATCAATAAACTCCCACTATCTGTTCCACACATCCCTACAATGACGGCGCAAAAAGTCAACATCGACCAACTTGGATACATGAATATTCATGAGATCTACAAGTAGTTACGGCAGTTAGGCAACCTAGTTTGGGGCTGTGTTTGCTGTATTATTCTCGTGTTATATCTTCCTCGTCGATAATGACTCCTGTGTTTACTGGAAATACTTGTATTTTCTAGTTACTCGTATATATCCTATTACGTTAGCATATTTTATTAAAATTTAGATTTGTTAATCTAGATGATCTGGATACAGATATTCATAATTCACATATTTTTTGTCGCCTGTTGATACAAAACTGGAAATCTATGAAAATTACTAAATTAACTTTTTTAAGCGATTTTTTCTATATGCTCTCCAAAATGTATAATTTACAGCCGTACTTCTGCAATCTTAAATGCACATAACACACTAAGCCAAAAACTCATAAAAACAATCAAGAATAATTTTAACAAATTGTAGCAGTCTAAATTGATCATTATTCACCGTTTATTGTTTCAGATCTAATAAATCATCCAAATGAGCTACAGCTGTCTCGAATGTAAGTAACAGAGGATCCAAACATTCACAATTTCTTCGTAAAAATCTCAATGGCCCGACGATACAAGCAGCCGCGTCGGGCTATTACTCTTTATTTCGCTCTAAATGAAACTGTTCGTTTGTCTAACAGGATATAAAAGTTGCTGTATTATCTTAGGGAAGTTTCTAGAAAAAATCCCTTTGTGAACGTCGAGTATCTTGTAACAGGCTATGTTCTAAGCAGTTTGTTGTAGATAGCGCTATAATTGGCTTGTGAAAGGATTAATTAGTTCCAAGTTAAGGCTTTCCTTTTATGGTCACTTAGTGGGTATCTCATACCCGTTTTCTACAAAGAATATCGCTTTCTGGGCTTTGTTTGTGGTTCGGGTATAGGAAGAAATCAAATGGGACAATCATACTTGTCAAGTATATAATGTTTTCAATTAATTGATTAATGAATTTCCCTAAACGCTCTACGTGATGGTCTATAAAACCTATTCGAGTAAGGTTGAGGTTCTTAAAAAGTGCGTGGTTGCCTGCTGGTAACGAAACAGACACGGCTGCCTACATGTTCACGGTGGTCGTGGTTGAGCGCGGTGGACTATACGGCCTAAACTCTCTCAATCGTACCCTCGATTGTAGAGGAGGCTCGTGCCCTGCAATGGAAGTATATGGGCCGATACAATAAGGTTTTTTAGCTAGCAGCCGATCTACCGTCAAATTATGTACAAATTCATCTAGGAATAAACAAAAAATAGCAAACACATAATGTCTTCACATAAAAAATAACCTTGAAAAAGGCTACAAATAAAACTACCAAAGAAACTTCACTAACATTTTGCTTATCTTCAAATAATACGAGTAGAGTATAAAATGTTTTTAATTAATATTATTTTCACCTCTCGAGTATTATTACAACAAAATTAATTATATCGTATAAATCTTTCCACCGCAGACGCTTAACATGGCAAGTTTTAAATTACAACTCATGCTAATTAGTAATACAAATTGAAACACATAAATAATTTCTCCGTTCATTATTTATTTCAAGGAAAAAAGTTAAGAATCTAGTATTAAGGTTTTAATTGAACTGAACCAATTAACCTGTATGTGTTCTGGGAATTCGAAATGTTCAAGAAAAACAATGATTCATTTTATATTAATTAATTTGCTCTCTTGTTCTGTTCTTTAGAGGAGACTACTTAAACAATGATATATTTGTTAACATTAATTAAAAACAGATTGGGAACATCTTATCACTTTTTTTTATTTTATACATCCAAAAATATATCGATTTAAATTTGATCAATGGGATAGTCACTGAATATTTTATATAAATGCGTGTTCACCTTTTGTTACGGACGGGATGCGGCTGCCAAAATAATTACAATTGTCGCGGGTTTAAATTCCAGGGTACGCCCATGACTTTCCAGAGTTATGTGTGTATTGATCGTTAGCCTTAACGCACTCTAACGATGAAGGAAAACATTATGAAAATACCTGGATACTTAGCGGTTCGGAAGAATTTCTAGGATATGTAAAAGTCCGTAATACTTGCACTAGGCTAGCGGGGTGGAGTATACGGCCTAAACCCTCTTATTCGTACTCTCGACTGTAGAGAAGGCCCGTACCGTAGTAGGACCTAAATATGCATATGGCCTGATATAGATACATTATAAATAAATAAAAAGTATAAACCAAAAAAAATATAAATACTGCAAACAGTCACATACATAGTCCTGACCCCACTGATCGAGCCTTGTGGTGTAGGTATCAGGAACTACGAAAGACATTTCGGTCTCACAAACACCCAGACCCGAAACAAATACTCGTAGTTCACACAAACTTATCCCGGTGCGGGAATCGAACCCGCGGTCTCACGTTTTACAGTCAGTATCTATCCAACTGCGCAACTATGGTTATGTTAATATTAAACGTTTAAAACAATAATAGAATTATGTAACTTCACATAAACCGCACTCTAAGGCCCCCAAAAGACCCCTTATCTTTGCATAGGCCCTACTTTCCATAATTTTCTTCAATTCACTATCTGCTCTGGAGATTCATTGCGTTCTATTTTTTCTGGGTCTTATCTTTCGCCGGAAAAAAATGAATGTTGCCTGTGCGTACCCTTGCGTTAGATATTATACTTACATCCTTTTAACCGCAATGTTTATTTTTTAAACAAGTCCTTAGTTTCCTAAATATTCAGCAAAGAGATTTTATAAAAAAAAAATTATTGCAATGTAATTTGAAGCGAAACTATGTACAATATTTTAAATCTATTCTTTAATAATCTATTCTTTAAAATAGTGCGCAATTCCATTGCGGGCTTATGAAAGGGTTTTCTACATCTCCTTTCAATTATAATCTTTCGTGACCTAGAATATCTAGAATTACCCTTTTTACCTTAATAAATCGTATCCAATGCTTTGCCTTGGCACAATGAAATTAAAGCTAATTTAGAGCCACTTAATTCAAAAAATCTTCTGGCAGGATTTTCGCGACCGTGTTTCAGGTTCAGCCTGTTTCTAGTGTAACGTCACACTATATGTTAAATTTCAATTTCGCTGAACATACAATTTGTAGCTGCGCGGGAGCCTGCCAGCGGTTATCAGTCGTCCCTTATCGCTCGACATAATCCCAGTCTAACCCGTTAGGTACCGAATTTATTTACTCTTATGAAAACTTTTATTTATTAACCTTCTTAGACTCAAGAGCAGCAGGAACAGCAGTTACCATAACCCTCAACGCTCAGAATATCTAGTTTTGAAGAAACCGGTATAATAGTGTATACCAGCGAGAAATGGTTACATTTCACGGTTTGGTTTTCTATTATAACCGTACTTATATTGAAATAAAATGAATTCTTACGGATGTTTACATTTTTTTACTTCCCGACGTTTCAATCATTTTACAGCTTTAGTGATCACGGGGCGGGTGAGTCCGCCCCGTGACCACCGATAAAATCCGTAAGAATAAATTTTATTTCAATGTGTAACATTCGCGTAAATCCAAGAAACCATCGTACTTATATTCACTTGCAATGTGATCACTTTGCCGACAAACAAAACAAGTCTACCAGCCAACTCGTATCAAAACTTTTTATTCCACAGTTGTGTGTTCTTCCTCAAACAAAGTGTAAGAAAGTCGAGAGGTAAATCTATTGTCCGATTGCGGAGTTAAAAGGGAACAAACTTTTGTATTACACCGGCTTAGTGACGCAACCAAGTGGTGTAGTGAGGAATGAATAGTGTTTTTTAATCGACTTTAAAAACGTGGAGGTTATTATTCCGACTGATTTTTTGCGTGTATGTTACTGGATACCTCCGGCAATGCTTCACTGATTTTCAGGCATAAAGTATTTTTTTGTATTCAATAATACATTGTTATAGACACGATTACATCGCATGCTTTTTTTATATGAATAAATTTTGACAGTCCCCGTGGCGCAGTTAGTACATGGCGTGGGTTCGAGTATCTGTTTCGGGTCTGGGTGTTTGTGAGACCGAAAAGTCTCTCGTTGTTTCTGATACCCACGACACAAGACTCGATCTTAGTGTGGGGTCAGAACTATGTATGGCTTTTAGATGTATTTATTTGATTAATAATTGATAGAAAAAGCATCTGGAACGGAAATGCAGCAGATTTGGTGTATGTAATTGTTACGACATAGTCACCGTAGTATTTAGTGGTCCGTATAATCTTTATTAATTAATCCGACCTCTACATGGTTCATACTCCATTCTCTTTAAGACGTGTTTTTAAACACTTTGAGACTCTTGTATTCTGTTTGAACGACTCCAAGGAAGAAATTACCCAAAAAAAAGTGTTTAATCTATTGAATATATTTCATTCCTCCTTCGACATTCAGACCCATTAAAACTTGAAAATCGGCAGATATGCATCGCGCGAATGTAAATCTAGTAGATTTACACTAGGGACCAATCCAAGAAGCTGTCGGCGCCAACTACTTCCGAAACTCGGGCAGAAGTGATTTCACTATTCAACAACTTAACTTGAATTCAAGACGATTAACATACAAAACAGTAAAGTTTTCTAAGAGAACCTTATAATCTATATACTACGAGTATATGTGTAGATAAACAAACGCCTACATCATCGAAAGGAGATTCAAAGGTGGCATAGTCTCCACGGTTGACCGAAGCTATTCCCATCCCAAGATGTGGTAAGAAGCGAGCCTATCGGCATACTACACGGCTTAAATTTCGGTCCTCCGCAACTTATATGACTTTTAAAAACAAAAAACTCAAATATTTCATCGATATCTAATGTGTGCACATTGCCAAAAAGAAACCTATATTTCTTGCCATAATTTATTAACAAGCCAAAATTACATAACATCGATATTTTACTAATACTAAAGATTGTACACTCACACTAAAATGTACCTTATACTCACCACATAAAGCCTAAAATACAACAGAATCCACCGTTAAATCACACAAAGATTCCTAAGTTCTCCATCACACTTCGTCCTCCATTCTATAAAGTTTCACGCATTGTTATCCAGCGACTAGGGTTGCGCGCAAGTGTGACGCCACTTGATCACACTCGACTTGAGTTGTCTGTTGCGTGACAACCCTGGCCAAGAGTTGCAGTTCAGTGACACGTGAAAAGCTCTTGTCATACTATTGTACTCGAACAATGGACCTACGTCGAGTCTTAGTAACTAGTTAATCATTACTCGCTGAATATTGGATTCTCCGTTCGAGCGTATGAAGGCAAGTGTGGGAACAAAGTCGACAGAGGTTCCGTAGATAATTATATTAAAAATATCACGTCGTTTCTGAAAATTTTCACTTTAAATAATTACTTCAGTAAGAATAATTTTGAAATATACTTTTATAGGTAGTTTTACAGGTGAAAAGTCAAAATTATACATATTGTTCTACAAAATATGTTAATGTAATTCCAAATTCAACAACTCCAAGAAACGAAACACTTAAATCAAAAACTTATTTGTGAAACATTAAATCAAAACGAACATAATTACGAAGGCGTCGTAAATTCCCTCGCTAGCCAATTACGTTTCCTCTATGCATAAATCAAGTAAGTTTAATTCCCACCAATTTATATTAAACTAAGCAATTATTGCAGACGCTCGCCAACTTCTGTATTCCGAGTGGTCATCAAATGTTCATTTCACAGGTTATTACAAGGCATCCTTTCGTTTCTGTGCCCGTTCCGGCTTGACAGTGACGCATGGTCTAATTTATAAACCTACAACTTTTGCTACACCCTCCCGACGACTCTTATTGCCTGGGGATAGAGTTGATATTCGAATGCACTTTCGGCAAGGATGAAAGTGTATGGCTCCCCGACGGGCCTGTTGTCCCCATAGATATAAAACTGAGACAGGCCGTAGTGGAGTGAGTTCTTCACGCCGTGATTTATATTACGCGCGTGGACTATATCATATTTTCTAAATTTACTTCGACTTTATAGAGCGATAGGGACGTTCGGAAGTCCATTGGTCATATAAAGCTAAAAGATTTTCCCTCGAATATACTTTTAGCAACTTTTACAAAAAGGCGCAGCTTGGACTTTCGCACTAAGATAAGTCTTCACGTGGTCAAAACATGTTTGTTTTAAGCCAAAATATCATGTAGTACTAATATCTACGACATAAACTTGAAATGGCATGTAAAGATAAGAGCGCCTGGTATTAGCACCGTAGAGCTACAACGCTACAGCCCTCTACGCCGTAGACTCTGCGTAGAATAAGTTACGTAGCCACTTTATATTTTAAATGACCTTCTTAGTAAGCGGTCACGTGTAAATTCAAGGTTAATAGCATTTTACTTTGTCATTATCATTAAAATGGTAGTATCTATATTATGTCTTCGTTTTTATAGAGATGCTTAAAGTACGCAGTTTGTCGCAATTTTTTCTTTGCAACTTCTTATTATACTGGTATGATGGTACTGTTTTTTCTTACTTAATTGAGGAATAACTATTGTCCAATAAGCTCTACTTTTTATTTAAGTTATAAACATACTTATTAATCAAACATAACCTGAAAATGGGTTAAAATAGGCTTTATTTCCATGTTGTTAAACAACAAGAATTAAGAGAACAACAGCAGTGCTTACAAAATATTTGTCCGCGGTTTGTTTGTTTTCTTTATATGTGCATAAGCTAGACACTCGTGTTATTGTATTAGAGCCACCCGTACTGAGTGTTAATTTTTTAGAACATTATTATTTGTAGTACTCTGACGTATTTCATCTTATTTGGTCGGCGGATTAATCTAATGTGTTAGTCTCCAAATCATATAACCTTTGCATCTCTAAAACCATATTCACATACAAGTTTAATTCACTCATTATGCACACATAGAATACACAGACACACACACACACACACACACATCCACTCTTACATAGCTTATACCAAAAATGTGGACTCCATCACTAGTTATATCGAATTGCATTTTTTTTCACTTCGCTTGTAACATTTCTTTGTAATTTTGTAAGTTTAAATTGAAGTTTCAGATTTATAACTGCAACAAAAATGTAACCTCGACAGTCCCAAAACATTGCAACCTTGAATCACTCATATAAGTCGTATGAGGAACTTGCAGTATTAGAGCAACACAAAAAAACAACATTAAAAAAATATTACTCATCATGAAGAGTGCGACAAAATATAGAATCAATAACGTGTATATTTTATTAAGTTTCATATACAGAAAAGTATATAAGGCGACATATTATTCATAACAAAATACTTAACCAATCACAACCCCCGGGAATAATAAGAAATAAATAAATACACCCAACAGTCACATACATAGTCCTGACTCCATACTAAGATCGAGCCTTGTGAATACCATAAATTACGAGACACTTTTCGATCTCATACACACATAGACCCGAATCAAATACCTGTGATTCACACAAACATTTTTCGGTGCGGAGATCGAACGCGCGGCGTCTCGTTTCACAAAAAGCAATTAAACATCAATTACGTCACTACGTGTCTACGTTTGAGGCACATTTGCATGCCGCCCCGACCTATTCTAATGCAAATCAAATACAAATACCACCCGGCACGTCTTATTCACGAGCTAGACTAACACCAAATTAAATTGCAAGTTTACACCCAGTTTCGAACCTTGATGAAACTATTGAGTTTCTGAATAAGAACTTGTGTGATGAATTAAATTTACGTGACGTGTTGTGACAATCATGTAAATATTTATGTCACTTGAATATCTTTAATTAATTAAATAGCATTCAATTCAACCAAGCTGTGAAGTCATAATATCACTGTATTGAGGACTGGTTTTAAATAGAAACAACGTTAGAGTTTCTTGTCCGTTCTTCTCTGGCGAAAACTAACTTGTGAACCAGGTGGTAGAGAAAAATAAAGTGACTTATTCTAAATAATGTGTAACATTTTATATGTTTAATAAATTAATTAATATTTTCAGTTTTATGTTATAGAAAATTCTAGGACGCATGCCCACATGATTTAAATCTAGGCGACACGTAACAAGGGCAAGTTATTGACCAACAGCCTCATTCGTAGACAGTTTTGAAACCTATGAATGTTTTACCTTCTTCGCTAAAACTTGATTCCAAAGTTGTTCGAAAGAGATAAAATATTCGACAACTAATATAAGTTTTAAAGTTGTCTGTGAATAAGGCCGTATATCACAACATTGTCATTTTTACGGAGTACTATTTTATTACTCATAACCTAGGTACCTAAAATATAATTTGTAGTGAAAATCATTCAAGTGTTTCCTGGTAGATATAATTATGCAAAAGTAAAATATATAAAAAATGATATATTATAATTCATATTTTCTCCATTTTATTTCAATTTTCATCAAGTCCCTACATATTTTTGATTTGATCGCCTTGATTTAATTTAGTTTTCCTGATATAATTTTTTGTCCTTTTATTGATGTATGTGGTGTATAATAAAGAATTTACAAATAAATTAATTAATTACTTCAACGCAGCAGATATTTTTAATATGTGATAGAGTTTATTTAATGCTGCAGCCAGCTTTGTTTACTCATTGAATAGATGGGCTTATCCACAGCGGTACCACTGTGTAGCATGAAATGAAAGTTAGGTAACAGCTTTGCGTTTCGTTTGGTTAGTGTGATTGCCAGTGCCCCAATAATGGTTATTTTTTGCCTCCCCATCCATTCCATCCTTTATACACACATGTGTGCAATGCTCTGACACCGCATGGTTTTGTATGTAATATTATATGAAAACTTTTTGTTAACGGAGTTGTATCTTTGTTTGCTGCAAATTGGAAAAAATCAACGCATACAGCAAGCTCAAAATTTTGAATTTAATTTTAATAAAACTGGATATTAATTTCCAATAAAATACCACCATATTGTACAGAGTATACTACGAATTCCCAGAAAAATGGTTCATTATAAGTATCAAACATTGTTAAGTATCCCTGACGCGCTCCATTTTTAATTAAAGGAGAAAAGGCAATAATGCAGCTTGTTGCTCAATATTGAACGACAAAACTAGTTAACGTTTTTCTAACAAAAACTAATTCGCGCTGTCACCCGCCACTAACAGCACTAACAATTGTTGTTTCTTTGTTCGCAGATTTCCGGCTTCCCCCGTCTCTAACGCTTATTGAAAAACTTAACAAGAAGAAAATTACTCATAAAACACGAGCGCGCTGTGCACCGCTTCTCAGTGTGAAGCGCCCGAGTGGAATGTTCAATTAATTTGTGAAACTCGAAGATTGGCGAACTGAGCAGAGTTCACTAAACAGTGCCGCGGTCCATTACGAATGCCCTTTGAATTATGAAATATTAATTGGTACAGGCCGAGTGACGCTTTGACTTAGTTTGTGATACAACAACCTCATAACATTCGATGTTCCGTCAACAATCGTACTAAACACGCAATGAAAAGCGAATAATCGGCGGGAGGTATATGGACGTTTGCGAGTGGGGTTGTGATGTGGTGCATGTGCATGTGCGCAAGTGGCGTAATGGTGCGGTTTCAGTAGCAGCGCGGGCGCGGTTGGGGTAAAGCTGGGTGCAGAACGCCACGGCGTCGTCGGTGGAGGGTCGAGCGGGTGCGGGCGGGGCGGCGGAGTGTGCGCCCTCGCCCGCGCCCGACGCGGAGGCGCCCGCGCGCCGCCGCCGCCACCGCCCACTCTACCGCCGACTCTTCCACTACGTGCGCACCGCGTGGACCGGCGTCAAGTTCGCACTAGGTAAATGTTTCATCTACCCACATATATCATGCATATCATTAATTCAGTTTTACTTTTTGACTGAAGCAATATAGGTGATTAATTAGGAATACAACGTGTTAATAAATCACGTGTAACTGGAGCAAAAAAAAACAATGTCCGAGAATCTTTTAAAAAAAATCATCTATCGAAGAGTTCTGGCACCACAATCTTATTGAAAAAGTATATGATTTTTATTTTAAACGTTTACTTCACGAAACAACGAATTGATAGTCAAATGGTGTAGGAATACTTTAGTTACGAAAGTAACTCCAAATATCTTACAGTATTATAGATACGTATGCCCTTGAGACCCGTCATTACAATCAAACGAAACTAGACAAACTGCAACATTCTCGAAACGCTCACTATAATTTGACGCACAGACTTTATTTAACGCGTCATTTCAGCTCAGACCTTGAAGACATATAGCTAGCTTTAACGTATCAACTAATGATCTCTTACGTAAGAACGTTACGTTTTACAGTACACATGATACGACTGTCCCTCCAAGTCGCAATGTACGTCGCTGTAACACTTAACTCAGGAATTCGTCGAATGAAATTACAACTGTAACTTGCTCGAGTGTTTGTCGAAACAAATGTTACGTACAGAAACACTTGGTAGTATTTGCAATATAGACCGGTATCCTCGACTTAGTTCAAATTCGTTTTGTTGCTCGGGTAAATTGTGGCGTTAAGACTTTATATTGTCGGAAAATTTTAATAAAGTACAGCAATTATATATTTAAATATAGACAGTGTTAAGGCAACTGGTGGTAGAATTGTATCTGCCAGTAAAATAACCACTTAATATGAGATGTGAAACTCATCAGGGTAGATTGAAATAAAAGTAATTGTTACGCATTTTATCGCGGATATGGTTTAATGTTTTAATTTTTTAACTTTCGACGTTTAGATCACTTCACAGCTTTCGTGGTCACGGGGCGGACTGAGCTATTAGTCATCCCCTCAGTGACATTTACAATTTAACTACTCTTATATCACAATTATTAAATTAAGAAGTAAGTTGGTTTTTGCGATCTGATCTACGCAGAATGAGCTCACTATGTCTTGAGGTCTGGCAGTTGTAAAGTGATCGAAACGTCGGGCAGTTATAAATCAAATTTGCGATGAAATCCGTACAAAAAAGTTTTATTTCAACATCAAATCAACATCAAAATGTAAGATTGGCGTAAATCTAAAAATACCATCTTCATAGTAGGTCATGCAAATGTATCGAACTCTGATATGTATCAAAGAACACGCTATTCTGAACAGACCGGCATATCTGTATATTATGTATCTGTTGATACTATTCAGTAACATTGCACATATCATCAGAGTATAATCACTTTGCTATTCCAGTAGAGATATTATATAGCACATTAAAAAAATGAAAAATGTGGGCATGATTCATGGCATCTAATTCAAAACAATTTTGTATGACAAATACTTTGGCACAACTCCACATTACACTAATAACGCAATTACAATGACACGTGAAAAATAAAAACTAAAAGAACATCAAAGTAAACAAGAATATTTACATTAAATGTCATATAAATCGTTTACATAGTCGTAAAGCGACGTATAAAAATTATTCGCACCGAACAACCACGGTCTGGCATAATGATCATATTACTTAAGCCGTGAACATAAAAAGCGGGTGCGTTGTGGTATGTAGTCGGTGTGAGCACGAGCTAATAATTTTCAATATTACTGGCCGGTTCATTAATAATGATGGACGGTAATGCCCCGTCGTGGTTCACTTAGCGAATAGCAAGTATTAAATGGAACGGTTTAGGTGTTTTTTCCTTTACTGCAATATTTTGTGGTTATACAGCATGTTCTGAACACTAGTATTTCATTTGAAATGTATTTTAATGATGCGATTTTTTTTTATCGTTCTCTGTTTATTAACTTTTGATGTACACCCTTCCCAATCCAAATAGATACCAATGAATTCAAATACCCGTAACACAGTAGATTTGCAGAACGAAATATTTATAAACACAAATAAGGTTAAGTGTACCTACCTCATACACTCATCAATGTATTTACTTACCCAAAAAAAAAAAACGCCACGTCTGGAATCGAACTCTGAACTATTCACAACACCGTCCGCTTTACCTACTAAGCCACAAGGCACCAAAATCCAATCAAGGCCATATAAAATTGAATCAATGACATAACGTGAGAATCGAAGAAATCTACTCTAAAAGGTTTCAAATGAACTCCACGCGCTCCAATACCTTTAATTTAACCTCACCCATATTGATTTGAATGTCTGTTCTTTACTATGCTAATATATCCCCCTTTATAAATAAATTTATCCATAAAATTTGCATTCACATTTTGACCTTTGCGTACCCGTATCAAGGAAAGTTTGCGGTATTTGGTTTGCGATCCTGTTATTGCTCCGTATTTTATTTGTTTAATATATAACATTTTCCTTTTAAAGTAGGTATGCTTTATAATAAATAAATATATAAATACACCCGACAGCCACATACATAGTCCTGACTCCACACTAAGATCTAGTCTCGTTTCGTGGGTATCAAAAACTACAAGAGACTTTCTGGTCTCACAAAAATCCAGACCCGAAACAAATATCTGTGGTTCACACACATTTGTTTCATGACGGGGATTGAACTCGCGACTTCTCTTTTCACAGCCGGCGTCAAACCAACTGCGCCACGGTAACTTTTGAAATATTTATATGGCGAAATATATTTATTACGATATTGTTAAAACAATTGTAAATAAGCCCAAGCCATCTACGGATAATTGTAGAAGCAATTTTATTGAAATGGACCCGATTTTGTTTCAATTTCTCGAAGTTATTGTTGCGCCCTCTAGAAACAGTTTAAGTAAGCGTCAAAAAGGTTGGGTCCATGACAGGTTGCAATATAAACCAGACCGAAGACGGAGCATTCTACATTCAGTATTCGGCCTTAAAGCATTGGCGTGTTTCCTTTAACAATAACAAGTTGTCGGAGATACTCGGATAAGTCGTTTATCCGTTAGTTAAAAGGTATCGTGACAGCAGTAATAATTCATAAACGAATAGGTACAGGCCGCTGCTGTTGTCACTGGTCTGGTTCAAAATATCCAAAACATGGTTTTATTTCGTCATACCTATTACGCTATTCGCAATAGATTTGATTTAATACTAATACACACATAAGGTCTCGCCTTTGTCCTCAAAAGGGTAGGAGAGGTTAGTTGGAATCTTTACTGTATCTTCTATTTAATATTAAGAAAGCATAAATAAATTGTTAGTAGTTAACCCAACAACCCTTCGCTGTATCCAACACCCTTCAAAATTCCAAAGTCTTTGCAGCAATTAGCAAAAACTTGAGCCGGCTAACATCTAATGAACGTTTTCAAAGTCGCATGCAAAAGTCTCCGACTCGCTCAATATATCAATATACTCGTAGTACGTACAGGCGTTTAATTTTATTACAGCGAACACATTGTTTCGCTCCAAACAGCTATTGAGGCATAAATTCAAAACTTCTTCTAATTGAGCGAAGAAACATCTCGGGAACGCTTTGTAGCTCACGTGAAACTTGGCCGGAGTTCATTTAACTTTATTATGTCGAAAGGAACAGTCTATGCGCTCATTTGTTTTTATAGATTCACAAAGGTCTGTTTTTTTTTGTTTGATTGCCTGTTGGTTTGTTAGCTAAAATCTAGTAAACTATGTTGATGCAGTTTGACATACATACATACATTAACTCACGCCTTTCCCAGAAGGGGTACGCAGAGGTGCCACCATGACACCCACATTTCGCCTCGTATGTTCCGTCCCACCGTGAAAGGGGGTAAGCCTATCGCCATATCGGGCACAAACCTGATTCCGGGGTGATCATGAATTGAAAAATCTATTATCACTTTGCCCGAGCTTAGTACAACTACGCCACCGAGGCAGTTTGACACAAACGTAATAAATGAACGTCATAATATATTCTCGGAATGAGTACAAAAATTAATCTTGAATTATGACAGTACTTCTTTCTCATCCCTATTTTGTATTGGAATCGAATTCTTGTATCCTCGAGTCTCCGATTCAAAATAAATAAATAATAAAAAACACATTTGTCGTCCCATTCTAACAGAACTGCGCAGTGTTATATAGGTTCGTGTAAAACCCAAGACTCTTAGCCCCTTTCGGGCTCATACCGTTCAAAATAAAAGAGGCTCCTCAAAGCAATAATTTGGAGTTAATGGTGGAAAATGGACGAACATTCCGCCCTTAGGTTAGTGGGCCTCAAAACCTCGGGCGACCGTTAGGATCCAGTTAATTTTCGCTCCTCTTAAAACGGCCTCTGAAGAATTCGATGATTTCTAAATTGTTCATTCACGAATTCCCGACCGTTCCCTTTCAATTTGAAGCCGTTTTACGTTTTCAAATTCTATTTGAAGAGCCATTGGCGTTGGTACGATTCGTATTCAGTGTCGAAGGTGTCAAGTTCAATCTCCAGATCAATGCATATTGATGATACATTAATAACTAATCAAATACAAAATACCCCGTAACTAAGATCAATACTTAAATAGATAGTACCGATCCCACAAAAAGACACAGGTCAAAATTTGCAACTATGAGACTTTTCGGTCTCAACGTGGGTTTGAACCCAAAGCTAATATAGGTGGACAACACTAATATATTTTATTTTGGTGCGGAGATCGCACCCACTGCCTTCTATTTTACAGCCCGCTCTCAACCAACTGCTTAACAGAAATTAACAATCTGTTGCAACGTTAAAGAAAAGAATCGTTTCATTGTTCACTGCAGCAACTACTTTCTCGTTCAATATATATTAGCATTTTAATAAATCGCACTTGCGTTTATTTTGCAACGAGAGTAGAAAATGTAAGAGAACATTTCCAATATCGCGTCCAATAAACGATGATTTGCAATGCTTCCCCTTCCAACAATATTTA
Organism: Theretra japonica; assembly: GCA_033459515.1. Taxonomy (NCBI): domain Eukaryota; kingdom Metazoa; phylum Arthropoda; class Insecta; order Lepidoptera; family Sphingidae; genus Theretra; species Theretra japonica. The sequence goes on from CM065949.1 coordinate 10,742,131, forward strand.
TGTAATGCAAAACGCTCGCAAACAAACGGATCCCTTTGAGTTGGTAATAAACCGCCTATATTTACTATTGTCTGCTTATTTGATAAATATTGCGCGGGACTCATTCAATGCTGTCTCACCGACTGTGTATATACAAGCTGGACCATGATGTTTACTGTTCAATATTAGTTTATTGTATACAATATCCAACCTGTGTGAAATGTTATTTAAAAACAAATCAGTGCGCGTCATGTCATCCTTGATTTACAACAAGGTGACAGCGGTGGGATAAAAAAAAACTGTTTATATTGGATGATAAGTCGAGATGGTATATGCGCGGCCGCCGTCTGAACTTGCCCTTACTTACTATTATATTTTTACTCGCATGACGAAGCGCCTATTGAATCAAGCAACTCATCGTAATTATAGAATAACGCCTTCGTGGTGCAGTTGGTTAGACGCTGGCTGTAAAACGAGAGGCCGCGGATTCGATCCCCGCACCGAGACAAATGTCTGTGTGATCTACGGGTGTTTGTTTCGGGTCTGGATGTTTGTGAGACGAAATAGTCTCTCGTAGTTTTTTCATACCCAAGACACAAGATTTGATCTTAGTGTGGTGTCAGGACTATGTATGTGACTGATGGCTGTATTTATTATTAATTGTACTAGATTATTTTGTGCTGAATGCGTAATAAAATACTAATGTTCTTTAAACATCAAAAACACACAAGTAACATGAATAAATTTAGTATTGTAGAGTATCACAGCATTTAATGTTTAACTGAAAACTTATATTGCTTAGAACCTTCCACTGCATGCACGAATTTTCAATTAACCTCTACGATGTTACTAAAACGTGTGTTTACTGTTAATTAGAGAACAATGTTCTGGCAAAATGCCACTTCAAGTTGGCATGACAAGTTTAGTTGTAGAGATTCGCACAACATTGCAAACCAAGCGCATAATTTCATAATTTAACCCATAACTGCCTCGAACCAACCTTAAAATATGCTCGGACCAAGCCCAAAATATGCTAAACTAAGCCCGAAATTTACTCGAATTAAGCTCATTCCAAATCTAAACCAAACTATTTATGCTTGTCTCATAGTCGGTCTGCGGCCTTTGGTACATTACCCGGCTTGACGCAATATTAGAAAATGTTTCATTACCCGTTTAGTTCCATGCATTTGATTCATTCAATGTTTTGTCTATATTTTGTTGAATATACGCCTCACAAGAGGATTTCCACACTGATATGCTCAAAGCAGCTTGCATCCAGCTCTTTCCTACATTTTTTATTACAACGTATGGATCTTGAACCTCTACGCTTATTCCTATGTCTTTTCTTCTGCTATTAGTTTACCCAGCGATTTTATTCACACAGCATAATAGCAGTTTAAAACAAAACTAATGAAAAGGTTATTCAGGCCAGTATGTCCGCCATTCATTTACATTGTCACGAGTTGTGTCAACTGTGGCCTAATTATGTAACCGTTGCAATGGACACACACTGGCACTGTGACGTCACTAATGCTTAATGGATGACGTATTTTGCAATAATAATACGCCAGGTAATAGATTAATGTTGGAAATTATTTTGATTATTTTTAGAATCTTTATTTTATTATCTGTCTTTGTCGTTAATGTTCTTTACCAATTACGGTATATGAAAATATACGTCGTCTTTTGTATTTTCTTTTAATCGACCAAAAACCTACAGTAGGTTTTTTCTCTTTATAGCCAAAGACTGCAAGGACAAACAAAAACTTTTTAGCGCCCATAAAAGAACAAGCGGTTTCCCTGACGTTAAGTAATCACCTCCGCCCTGGCTTTTAAGAGAATTATAGGTGTGTCAGGTTTACAGGATAGAAAGAATGATGAAAGGAAAATATAAGGATTTTTGAAAGAATTCATATATATTCATGTGCTTAAGTGTTGTATCCGATATTTTACTTTTTTAATTATTTTGTTTAAATAGTGATTTTGATGCAACTATCAACCATAGTTTCTGATACGGCAATATTTTTCTTCATTTGTTCTGAAATTCGCATTTTATATATCTAGTTGAATCTAAGGTATATCAAAATATTACTAAATTATTTACAACAGTATTTATACTGAATTAAATTCACTAAGCTTCGAATTATATATATTACGAGTTTGGATTTCTAAAATACAGATCAAACCTAGTTTGAGATCTTATTTGTATTGCTTGTACATTCTACTACTAAAAATGTATTTTTATTTATTTTATATTCAAAGATAGAACAATGGCGCAAAATTTAGTTGTTTTTCATATCAAACAACGGCCAGACGATCGTAGTTTATAGCCTAAACAACATAAATCGAATGTTATAATTACCCACGACAGATCAGGTTATAATTGGATCAAGACTAAATTATCTTTTGACAACGCTTGGCGTGTTACCAATAACCGATTAACTCGGTCTTATCCGATACGGTCCATTGTTACTATCTTGCATTATATTCATCCCGGGGGATATCTTCATTTTCTTGCAGAATAAATTAAAAACTACTTAATAAGACAGGATGTCCGCTTGCAGTTTAAAAATTCTAGTTGAAAATTTATGCATTTTCTTTAACGTCACTTTCGATATTCAAATCTGTTGTCGAATGGTCTGTATTAAGGGATGTACTCGAAGAAAGTTACATTAACCTTTATCATAATTCCAATAGGGACTGCCACTGCAAAATCAGAATTTTCAACTACTTTACGAATCTATAAATTGAATTATATTCAACATATTTAATTTATTACAAGTCCAATTGAAGGATTAGTTCCTATTTATATCTTCTTATTTTTGGCGCAACTCAGTTGAGTTGTTGAGTTATGAGAATTGTTAAGATAATATTTAAACTGGAACCGGCTCTTGCTAGACCGGAACCAACGGCTTACGATCAAGACTGGAACAGTCTAAATTTGTGGCACACATTAATAACCTCTAGACGTCTAACACAGCATCCAACGCAATAGATGTTATCCCGCACCAATACCATCTCGTGCCGTGGTCGATAAAGCGATACAAAATACAAGTTTTACGATTGAATTACAGCAATATCAACATCGTATTTATTGCGTATTTAAACGGTTTCATATTGAAAAGTTGAAACAAAGCCAAATGTCGCGTAGACTCGTCGCGACGTCTCGACCAGCAAATCAAAACCGTCATAACTGTAAGTGCGATCTCAGTATCATATTGTGCGTCGTGTAAATAAAACGACGGAAACGTTGCATCGCGCTTCACTGTGAAACGACTCGAAAAGTGAATTCTAAATACAACACTCAGTGTCAAACACATTTGCGGAATGCAGTGCAATAAAAGCGTCGGTGTACGCAAAATGTGTCCGTGTTAACCTTTAACCCTTTCAAAGCAAATACGGAGCTGCAAGATTTGAAAGGAAGTTTGAACGTCAACGTAAGACCGCTTAAGTTTGGTAAACAAATGAAAAACAATGTAACTAAAGGCGATCTGGCGCACAGTGCGACACAAGACACGACCGCGTGTGAAGTGAGAATATCCAAATCGAGTTTAGTGAAAAATAAAAGGTCTGGTAAAAGGAAAGGGAAAAGTAAGAAAAGGGTTAGGTTTTTGGACGCAGAAGCGCCGAAGAGAGCGTCGTTGTGTGAACGTTTCGTGAAATTTTTCCATTTCCTTTGGCAGTGTACTAGTTCCACGGTCAGGACTGCTTTACGTAAGTTAAGGTTTGCTGTTTTTAGGTTTGTGTGAGTTTAGATCGTAAAATGTATTAAGCGAGTGACCTCTCTGTGTTATTTATCGCTTTTCGAGTATATTTTCAAAGTGAACTTAAAAATATATTGTTAAGATTAGTTTTGTTAGTTTATTGACGCTTTATTTTATCCATTATTAGTTCAACTACATCGATATTTTTTAATGTACGGGACATGAGAAAGTCAAACTTTCTTTATGTTTCTTAGTATACTCTACTATTTTGATTCATTTCGTCTGAATACCAATAATCTTTTAAAAATTAGTATCTGAGCTTTTTTTTTAAATAAATTAAAATAATAGTAAAAAATAATTTTAGTTTGCTTAAAATACCGGCACAGAGGTAACATTTCACTGCACTGCCCTAATTTAAATTGGTGTTAAGATATATATATTCTTAAACCTATATATCTTATATTTAATTATATATTTTCTTATTATTTATTAGAATTCTATCATACAAAATCACCCAAAAGCAGCAACAAGCTTCACAAAATCTGAGTAATGAAATCCTAAAGACCAGCCACCTCACGAATGCTATAAAAACTAATTTGCTATTGACTTGAGTACGTCCCCCCATTACTTCGAATTATGTCGTTAATTATGTCTATTGGGCCTTTCGACTGAGTCCGCACGATTCCCGCTCTAATAAAAGTATGACAATTACTTTCCTTATGGAACCATTAGTGGAACTGTGTGCTTCAATTACTGACGTGTTTCATTCTCCTGCTCTCTGTGCACTTCATTTAGAATATTAAGGTATACGTTAGAAGTAAGTGCGTGGTGGCCTGTTGGTAACGGAACAGACGCGGCTGCCTACATGTTCACGGTGGTCGCGGGTTGAAATCCCAGGGCGCACCTCTGACTTTTCGGAGTCATGTGTGTATTGATAGTCAGTCACCACACACTATAACGGTGAAGGAAAACATTGCGAGGAAACCTGCATACCATAGCGATTTGTATAAATTTCTATGGTATTTAAAAGTCCGCCAACCCGCATTTGGCCAGCGTGGTGGACTATATGGCCTAACCACTCTCAATCGTACTCTCGATTGTAGAGGAGGCCCTCGCCCTGCGGTGGATCGTATATGGGCTGATACAATACAATACGTTAGAAGTTGTCATTACCAAGGAACCTTGATAATCTTAATATATATAAATCTCGTGTCACAATGTTTGTCCTCAGTGGACTCCTAAACTACTTAACCGATTATAATAAAATTTGCACACCATGTGCAGTTCGATCCAACTTGAGAGATAGGATAGTTTAAATCTCAAATTATAGTCGCAATTTTAATTTATTGCTAATTATTTGTCTGTTATTATTTGACAGTCACAATCATCTGTTAACTCCAAATGATTCTAACAGATGTCGATACCTTTCGACTGGGTTGAGTAAGTAATCAATAGATGGCGCTGCTATGGTAAATCTACGAACGTGTCATATAAGCTACATTTTAACAGTATAATTACCACGTGTTGTTGACGCTATAAAATTAATTAAATTTAAAATAAGAAGTTCATTATACTTTAAAAAATCAATTTCGTAGTCAGAATTTTGGCTGAGCGGAAAGTTTTAGCAGGAATTTTGCAAAGTATTTGTGTTTGCGTATTTTTTAAATGATATTCGTCGTATTTTCGTGTTTATATAAGGCCTATCTACAAAATAAAAGCAATTACAAAAAAATTACAACTTGCCTATTTAGGCATTAAGGGATGAAATGGGATAAAGTGGGACGAACGCGATGAAACCGGTCGGATCCGGATTGCATTCGATGGGAAGTAATGGGACGGGATGTAACAGAAAGAAAAGGAGCCAGATGAGATGGGATGGGATACGATAGGAAAAGGGATAGTAGGTACTTAGGTTGAGTTCAGGAGTACAAAAGTTTGAACGTGAATAAGATATTTCTGGTGTGGAGTGGAGTCTAAACATCTTAGCACCCAGGCGAAGCTGGGCCGGGCCGCTAGTGTTAAATAAAATGCTCATTGACAAACACGTTTCCTTTAAAATGTTTAGCATTGGATTCATCTTAAAAACAAGAAATGGATTTATCAAAACAATTCGTTATTCTATCTGTAGCAGTATTATAAGCTGTACTATAACTTTCGTCTAGTTTATATCTATACTTAAAGCGTCTATGCTTTTAGCTTTCATAGTTCAGTTAGTGACGAATAATATATCTCAGTCAATGAAATCTACTTTTGAAGAAGTGTCATTAAAAACCCTTTTGAAAGGTCAACTCAAGGTTTTCTTAAAATAATCGGTACTGTATCAGGGATGTAATTTTGATCACAACACAATATTTGGCTGTTCCTTATATATTTCTGTCTATCTATCATATTAAGCCACCGTAAAAAGTTAATTCTGTCTCACGTTATCAATCTGACGCCCAAATACTCAAACGCCAGTTAAATATTAAGTTCCACTTAACTACCCGCATCCTGCTTAACCAGTACATTTAACCGGGACTTGCGTAGTTAATTGCAACATAATATTTAAGTAGCGTTTGAGTATTCGAACGTAATTAATTATATAACACTAGCGGCCCGGCCCAGCTTCGCCTGGGTGCTAAGATGTTTAGACTCCACTCCACACCAGAAATATCTTATTCCCGTTCAAACTTTTGTAATCCTGAACTCGACCTAAGTACCTACTATCCCTTTTCCTATCGTATCCCATCCCATCTCATCTGGCTCCTTTTCTTTCTGTTACATCCCGTCCCATTATTTCCCATCGAATGCAATCCGGATCCGACCGGTTTCATCGCGTTCGTCCCACTTTATCCCATTTCATCCCTTAATGCCTAAATAGGCAAGTTGTAAATTTTTTGTAATTGCTTTTATTTTGTAGATAGGCCTTATATAAACACGAAAATACGACGAATATCATTTAAAAAATACGCAAACACACATACTTTGCAAATTTCCAGCTAAAACTTTCCGCTCAGCCAAAATTCTGACTACGAAATTGATTTTTTAAAGTATAATGAACTACTTATTTTAAATTTAATTAATTTTATAGCGTCAACAACACGTGGTAATTATACTGTTAAAATGTAGCTTATATGACACGTTCGTAGATTTACCATAGCAGCGCCATCTATTGATTACTTACTCAACCCAGTCGAAAGGTATCGACATCTGTTAGAATCATTTGGAGTTAACAGATGATTGTGACTGTCAAATAATAACAGACAAATAATTAGCAATAAATTAAAATTGCGACTATAATTTGAGATTTAAACTATCCTATCTCTCAAGTTGGATCGAACTGCACATGGTGTGCAAGTTTTATTATAATCGGTTAAGTAGTTTAGGGGTCCATTGAGGACAAACATTGTGACACGAGATTTATATATATTAGACTAGCGGCCCGGCCCAGCTTCGCCTGGGTGCTAAGATGTTTAGACTCCACTCCACACCAGAAATATCTTATTCCCGTTCAAACTTTTGTAATCCTGAACTCGACCTAAGTACCTACTATCCCTTTTCCTATCGTATCCCATCCCATCTCATCTGGCTCCTTTTCTTTCTGTTACATCCCGTCCCATTATTTCCCATCGAATGCAATCCGGATCCGACCGGTTTCATCGCGTTCGTCCCACTTTATCCCATTTCATCCCTTAATGCCTAAATAGGCAAGTTGTAAATTTTTTGTAATTGCTTTTATTTTGTAGATAGGCCTTATATAAACACGAAAATACGACGAATATCATTTAAAAAATACGCAAACACACATACTTTGCAAATTTCCAGCTAAAACTTTCCGCTCAGCCAAAATTCTGACTACGAAATTGATTTTTTAAAGTATAATGAACTACTTATTTTAAATTTAATTAATTTTATAGCGTCAACAACACGTGGTAATTATACTGTTAAAATGTAGCTTATATGACACGTTCGTAGATTTACCATAGCAGCGCCATCTATTGATTACTTACTCAACCCAGTCGAAAGGTATCGACATCTGTTAGAATCATTTGGAGTTAACAGATGATTGTGACTGTCAAATAATAACAGACAAATAATTAGCAATAAATTAAAATTGCGACTATAATTTGAGATTTAAACTATCCTATCTCTCAAGTTGGATCGAACTGCACATGGTGTGCAAATTTTATTATAATCGGTTAAGTAGTTTAGGGGTCCATTGAGGACAAACATTGTGACACGAGATTTATATATATTAGATTAAACAAACCACTTTTACATAAAGTATCGCAAGATACGCGCATTATACATTATTGAATGCTTACACTTTCCACTAGTATACCTTAGCAAATAACCCAAAGTAATGAATATTCAATTCCACTCTATTTCAGAACGATAAATAGATACATCTACCAATACAACCGTCATAACTACTACAATTTATAAAGCAACATCGGTAATGTTACCTCAAAGATCAGAAAGGTTGAACACTCCCAATATCTCACGACACAAATGTATCGGAATTATCTCTATAGATCCAATTTTACACTTATTCACATATCTCATGTCATTCTAATTGGGCTATTTCGATTCCCAAAGGTTCTTCAGCTCGATAAATTACATCCACTCCATCTGAAAGGTTATTTGGCAACTTTATCTGTCGCTTAAAGTAGGAAAATGATATGTCTGAAGGGACGTGAAGGTTTTCTCTTGCTGTTGTATGTGACTGACATAGACTTGTTTGAGTTTAAGACAAGGTAATTTGGTTGTTATGTACTAAAAGCTTTTAGCGAAATAATAACTAGACATGTTTAGAACTCGTTGTTTATATAGCTAATGAACAATTTAGCACAGATTTAAGACTTTCTACTTATATTTTTTCGTAATTAAAACACTGTATATACTATATATACTAGATATGTATACAATACTATAGGTATTTATTTTCTTCAATCGACAAATACTCATCGTTTACCGTTCGACACTTTTTGGAATTTTAATTCCACTAGACTTGCCAACAGGTGCATTATTTATTTAATCCAGTCGAATCAAAAGGTTTTAGTCTACCAGCCTTACAGTCCTATAATATTACAATTCTTTATTTAACTAACTAACATTTAAAATATCGCGAAAATTACCTACTTTAAAAAGAACAATAAATAGGCACTTCTAAGGCCTAAAAATATTACCTACACACCGCATCAAATCATCCAAATTTCCTATGACTATAATATTCGGAAGCAATTCTAACGCAAATTGGCTTCAATTTAGCAAACGTCGATCATACAAAAGTCCTGACCTTAACCCCAGTACATAATGCTTAGAGGAAATTGCCTCGGGCAGAAATGTTGACTACATTCCCGCTCTGATGTAACTTGCCTTACAAACTGGCTCAATGTGCCTATTCCTTTGCCGGCCGCATCCATGTTCGACATTTGAATTGGACTTGCGTATAGCGGAAATATGGTATTAACCTACCGCGATTCTGTATCTGTATCAGCTCATGACGTCCTACTGCAGGGCACGGGCCTCCTCTACAAATGAGAATGATTGACTCGTACCACAATTGGTATGAGTTAATCAAAATTATTTAAATTGGTAAATTAGATGTAAATAAATTATAGATACAAGTACTACTTAATAGCCTCCGTGTCGCAGTTTGTTAGACGCCGGCTGTAAAACCAGAGGCCGCAGGTTCAATCTTCGCACCAACACAAATATTTGTCTCGGATGTTTGGTGAGACTGAAAAGTCTCAACTCAAGAAAAAAAATGGTTAATATCGGTGCGGGGATCGAACCCGCGGTGTCGCGTTTCACAGTTAACCAGACATAGTAAAATATGGAATGAACGTTCCATAAAATATGAGAGAAAAAAAAATCGAATGAGTTTTCAATTTTACAAAAATAAACTATAAGAGAAGCGGCCACGCGTGCACTTTAATTTACACCACAGCGCACTTTAATAATAAAAAAACACATTAAATATGAAAAACTACATACAAGCCAGTACCCGGACATTATTTACCCGGAATGTGAAATACGAACATTTGTTAGGCAGCGGAAATAGAACCCTCGGCCTCTTGAACTACGAGTAATGAATAACTTCATTCATATACAACTACGGTCAAGGTCGGTTTAGTTTTTTATTCCGTCCAACATCCATCCATCCATCCATCAGCCAAAGGAAGTCCACTGCTGAACATAGGCCTCTCCTAATGATTTCCACAGTGACCTGTTGGAGGCAGCCTGCATCCAGCGACGTCCCGCGACCTTTACCAGTCCAACAACAATAATAAAAATATGACTACAATAGATACATAACACCCGTTTTCAAAAGGTATGCGCAGAGGCTCCATTAATACCTGTAACAGCCCATATCCGTCACACTGCAGGGCACGGGCCTCCTGTACAATCGAGGGTACGATTGAGAGTCATTAGGTCATATAGTCACGAGTCACTTGTGAGTAACTTCACGCTGGCCTAGTGTGAGTTGGAGGACTTTTACATACCATAGAAATTTATACAAATCGCTGTGGTATTCAGGTTTCCTCACAATGTTTTCCTTCACCGTTATAGTGCGTTGTGATACACACAGGACTCCGAAAAGTCAGAAGTATGCCCAGAGATTTGAACCCGCGACCACCATAAGCATGTAGGCAGCCGCGTCTGGTCCGTTACCAACAGGCCACCACGCACTCAATTCTAAATCGCCGAGTTTTTTCCTGTTCCAAGATGTGACCCTACTACCTTGCCGGGTAAAAAATCGAGTTCCATGCAACTTATATACAAATATTCAAATTGCATTAATAAAGTAAAGTTCCCAACCTGTGAATCGAACTCAGGTTCCCACTGATTACACATGTACACTGGCACTGAACCAACGAGGTAGCAATGTTTCCAACACAAAATATAAATACAGGAAATAATCCGCGCGTTTATTTAAATCCAACTCCACACAAAACTCTATAAATACAAGACAGATAGCCTAGTAGTAAGATAATAAACCTAGGCACTTTACACCAAACATTCAGATCAAAACAACACAATCTCATACAAATCCTTGAACTCATCGCATGAATTACACACACTTATATAAATGTAGAACACTAATGCATACATTCAAATCTCCACGATCCGATTCAACCGGGATTTGGAGCCGTTTTTAATGACCTATAAATCGGAGATCGAAAACCAAGCTAACATGATACTTCTGAGCAGCGAATTATATACGGAATGATGTTGACACAAGATCCATGGTTCAGTTGGTTTTGTTTATTTTATAGACCTCATATATGTGTGAATAAGGACTTGGGCGGGTCAGTCATAAAATTGTAAACCAAATTACGATTACGGATCACGAAATCATGTTGCGCTGATCTCGCTTAAAAATAAGTACTGAGAGAAGAAAAGTAAGAATACTAAAGAAAATAAACATACACAATACTCACACACATTTTTTAACCCATAATAAAATAGAAAGTCCTATTGAGGGCATTAGAAACCACAGAATTTTCGTTTCATAGATCCGAAATAAATATGATTGTAACCACACATTCTTCCTTTACTAATCACCTTGTTTAGCTATACAATTTAATATTTATATTCCGGATAAAAGGTCACAGCAAATTTACGTGGTTCCTACAGGAGACAACATTATTAACATAAAAAAAACAAGCTACAACACGAAAAAGTTAAGAATTCTCGTCAATTTAGTCACTCTTTTTCTAAAGTGCTCTAAACTTTCAACCCTTTAAAATCTCCGGACTGCCATGCAAAAAAAGGTGTTAATTTTAGCACAATACTTCAGAATTAGGAGACAGTTATGTCCTTCTTAAATCATTTTAACGCTTTCTAGGTAAATTGCGTTTCCTAATTTATTGTACGATGCCTGTTGTAGGTACCGTTCTTGTGAATCGTCCGACTCAAGGACAATGTTTTAATTTATGCAAACAAATGTATTTTGCAAGAATTCCGAGTGTATTTTATAAGGAAGTCCATTTATAAATAATTTATCTTTTCGTTCATCACCTCCGTTATGACGACGATCGACTAAAGCTCTCTCTCTCTCTCTCTCTCTCTCTCTCATAAGAACTCTGAACGCAATGCAATAAAATATATCAACGTTTAATCGTCCACTGCTAACGACGGGACTGCTCTACACCTGAGAGTTCGATTGAAAGGGCTTAGGCCATAGTCACCCTGGCCTAGGGTGGGTGGGCCTAAAACTTGAAAACATTAACACCAAATTTCGCTTTCGGCCTTCTTTACGATTAAGAGGTACGTAAGTCCACCTCGTTAGTTTAATGTCAATCTTAAATTCTAAATGATATACAATATATTCATTAAATAAATTTAAATATATTCCATACATATTAAAATGCAACTAATTCACACACAAAATATATGTGGCTTCTAAATAATGCTCTAATAAATGAAGATACAATTACTGTTTATCTCATTATCAATACCGCTCGTATCACTTTCTAACCGATGAAATCTAATTAATTTCACTAATAATTCAACCTCAATAGCGGTACAAATGTATGCGAAATTCAGCTTGTACTTTTATACTAACAATACACCGGTTTTCAGCTCAATTACCTGATTAATCCGTTCGCCGACCGAGAAAACTTATAATTAAATTATTTGAACACAAAAGGCATGCTCGATAATTTTATACGTATACCGTTGAATTAATGGACGTTCCTTTCGCTGTATAACATTAGTTTTATTACCATTTTATAGCCTTTTTATGCGTTTTTTATAATATCCATTTACTCTTATAAGCTTAGGTAACGTAGCGTTATATACCCATATTGAAATAAAGGTTTATAACTTATTTCCGTTTGGGTATTATAGTAGTTTTATACTCATGGTACAAGATGTTTGTTTAAGTTTCTTAAATTCTATATCCTCCCGTATACGTCACAATGCAGGGCATGGACCTCCTCTATAATCGAGAGTATGATTGAGAGGGGTCAAGCCATAGAATCTACGCTGGCTTAGTGCGTGTTGGCGGACTTTTACATACCGTAGAAATTTTAAATAGAATCCTTTCTTAAATAGAATTAAAAAAAATACAAATCAATAGATTCATAAGCCACGCACAATAAGAAGTTAAGCATAAACATACATAGAGTCCAAGATACAATCTCTTCCTTGTTTCAAGTTGTACAAAAATCATGACTTCAACAAAAAATAAATAAACAAAAATTCACAGACATTTCCATGAACAAAAGTGAGTACCAACAGTGGTCTCATTAGGAAGCTCTAGTATAGAATTGATGTACCCGTTCAATTACACAGTGGTAATCGCGCCGCATCCGGGACAACACTACTCCCTTAAAGGTATTTACATTCGCCGCTCTACCGCAAATGGCCCGATTCAAACTCATCCCGTGTATGTAAGGACTTATCGAGTATTTGAAGATGAAAGAGCCTTTTACGAATACACAAAGCAGCGTTTTTACTGTATTTGAAGACGATACATTTTTGCAAAAGCTTTTAAATTGCTAATAAAAGTGGGATTGTCAGATAATTTTTATATATCTATTTTTGTGTTGCTATAAAAACGCATCGCATTAAGGTGAGTTCTGTTTCTGATATGCGTTTTAACAAACAGATAGCACCATTTAAAAGTAAAGCTGACTACCTTTAAATAAACTACAAACCTGTAACAGACAAGACTGCCTCGGTGGCGTAGTGGTACTACGGTATGATTGCAAAGCTGAGGTCTCGGGTTCGAATCCCGGGTCGGGCAAAGTGATATTGGATTTTTCTATTCATTATTAGCCCGGAGTCAGGAATTTGTGCCCGATATGGCGATAGGCTCGCCCCCTATCACATCGTGGGACGGAATATACAAGGCGAAACGTGGGTGTTCTAGTAGCACCTCTGCCTACCCCTTCTGGGAAAAAGGCGTGTGGTTATGTAAGTATGTATGTATGTAACAGACATATTATGCCGATGTAATTTATGACTCAAATCACGATATTATTTTAATGACACGTTTTGTTCATGACCCACCTCTTAATATTAGAAGATGATGAATGTACGACACAAACCCAATAATTGATGCCAACTCAAGAACATTGTAGATGACATTAATCATCTATTATACCTTTATTATGATCGTTTTACTGGCATGAATGTCACATACCTCCTTCTGAACGCAGATGATGTATATTGTCGTAAGTTTAAGAAATCTGAGGAATGAGTCAATTGGCATGTGGCATTTTCGACGTTCACCATATTTTAGTCGAAGTGGGCCAAATGCAGTATAGCCTGGTCAGGAATTGTTTAAATTTAGAATCTCTAAAAACATCTACAGTAAAGGTTGACTTTATATTATGGTATTCTAATCTTCGTGATATCCGACCGCGTGGCTAAGCGTTGGTAAAACTATACTACCTAGAGAATAATAGCCTAGTTGTGAATAAAAGTAACGATTTATTAAAATAAAAAATAGTTTACATATTCACCAACTTTATGTTAAAGCCACAGAAACACCCAAGTACTATTGTAAAACACTGAACAAAAAAAAATAAAGATTCACAATGACAAATAACAGAAAAAATCCCTTTCAAAAACAGTTCGGTTACAAAATAATAGAACTACGGGAACGTATACAATAAATGGAACAACATGCTTCTGGAGCCTTCATAGCAATGTTAACAAGGCTATTGTTTATTTTTCGTAATTTAAAATTAAATTTATATAAATGCAAACGCGCAAGCCGCCATTGTAAGTTTGTTCCAGAGAGGCAAATCGCGCCCTTTCAATTTCCGTTCTCAAATATTATAGGAAATCGAAGCACCAAGCCGTCGTTTCCCTTTCTTCGCTCTGCACAATGAAGTTATTATCTTTTATAGAGTAATTAATTGCAAATTAACTCTTTACATTTTATTTGATAAGGGGAACGTATTGTACTTTATTTTTTAAAGTTTAGTAAAAATGTTTAGCTAAAAATTTTAAGTAACACGAAATATATTGCAATCAAAGAAATATAGCGTCATAAAATCTTAGCTAGCTTAAATATATATATATATATATATATATATATATATATATATATATATATATATATATATATAAATACAATATAAAATTTAACATAAGTACAAAAACATTATGATAAAACGCAATACCTTTTAGCAAAAACTAAAGACATTAACACAAGTATCCAAATTCACAATACTCGTACACAGAGCATCAAACAGACCTATAATCAAGTTATTTAAATCAGTAGATCAAACGAGCAGCAAATGAGTCGTACGTACCGCGATAGACGTACAGGCTCATTCGATTACAGAGTGTCAATTGTAATTTCATCAACGGGAGTGAGCTCACTCATATGCCTGTGATCGCCAACGTGACGTATTCTCTAACGGATTTAAGTCGGTGAGGAAAGTAAATTGTCATGGGGAGAGTATTACATTTTCATAATATAGTGGCATCATAAATTACTGATAGTTGAATTAGTTATAAAGGTGATATTAAGGGCACCAAGCTCGGCTTATATTTAGTTGAAAGATAAATACTTACTATACTGCTCGGTGAGGCAATTGAACTACGGTACGATTACAAAGCTGAGGTCTCGAGTTCGAATCCCGGGTTGGGCAAAGTGATATTGGAATTCTGTATTCATTATCAGCCTGGAGTCAGGAATTTGTGCCCGATATGGCGATAGACTTGCCCCCTATCACATCGTTGGACGGAAAATACAAGGCGAAACGTGGGTGTCCTGGTAGCACCTCTGTCTACTCCTTCTGGGAAAAAGGCGCGAGTTTATGTATGTATGTATATAAGAAAAGAATTTTACAGACCATTCTTCCACCACCACAACACCACAATCCACCGCACCGCACTGAAACTCCGTAGAATATTAAAACCTTTATTCTAATGACTGAATATCTTCCCGAAAAGCATCCAAGTCTGAAATATAATAAGAAAAAAATATGCGGAACACTTTATTCTAACCCATGCGCCCAAACTATTGAAGAGGAAGCCCATGCTTGGCAATGATACACAGATAAATGTAGAAAATATATAGCATAAAAACAACTTTGAATAACATAATTACGTCTTAACGTAGACTATAAAGTACTCTTTATACTCGGAGTAAAGAGTACGGCGGGGTATAAATCACGATAATATAATAAATCAGTAAGTGTGTTTGGACGCCTCGCAAGATGTTCGTTCGTTATTTATTACTCCATTGCAGTGCACTAGATGTATCGACGTAAAGTTTAATCCAATGTTACGTGTAGTTGTTTTTCGTATTACGTGTAAATGAATACAAAAAATACCGCACGGAAGAGAGAATAGTTAATTTAAAAAGAGAATCGAAATGAAATAACTAATGTTGTTGGAAGGCGCTGAATGCAAGCGGTTCCACCAGGTCGCAAAGACTTTGACCCATCTTTTATAATACTTCAATTTATGATTTTGGTGGAAAAATACTTCCGTAAAATGTATCTACTTCATACTTAAAACGTAGTGTAAATTAAGCCTTTACATGAAAAACATTATTAAAACTATTAAATAAAATAATTAGCTAATCTAGTCGAATGACTTCGAAACAGGAATTAGAATTATAAAAATAAAAGTGTATTTCTCTTATTCTTCCTTGTCATAGCCGCAAGGGTTAAGAGATGCTGAAATAGGGAAAATCTTAATAGAAACGTAATGTCTCACGATTCTCTACTATTTAAGCCTTCAATGTGATCGTAGATAGGCCCCGGCAACACATGTTACGGCAATGGAATGTAAGCGAATTTAATTAATTTTACACGTACATAAATAAATGAACGTTAACAAATAGGTTTAAAGACCATTAACATACTCTTCGGCACGTGCGTTACACACAATTCGAGCCATCGCACTGTTATGTAACTGTGGACTTTAAAATTTATAACTTAAAGTTCATTTTATCATGGGGATGTTATGTGACATTATTCTCATTATTTGCAGCAAGCCCTTGATATTTTTGTTATGGCGTCGTCACACAGGTAATTTTTATATTAGACACACAAAGCCAAATTCTCAAATGTTCGTGTGTTAACTGTTAACAGCCAAAGACGTGACTAAAAGATTTAAGTCCCTTGTTTGCGTTATTCCTTTGTTTATGTTTTGTGTACTATAAAGAATTATAAATAAATAAATAATCGTTTGTTAATCTCTTATTTATTGGATCTTGTATCTTTTATATTCTAGACTGCCCCCTCTTCTTTTCTTTTTCATAAACCCTTTCAAAAGTTGATTCTAAGAAATCGCCTACGGCAATAAAACCGCCATCTGTACTTTATTGTTAATTTATAGTATCTTTTAAGTATTTCCCTTTTTTGGGTGCAATTGAGAATAGATTTATTAATTAATTAAAAGAACACTAAAAGTGTTGAAAGCAATATAGATCATAGAAAATGTAGGAGTTAGGTTATGACTATCTCATTGACCAATCGAAAACGGTAAATATTTACTTCACGTCGGTATTCTGCGAAAGATTAGTAACCTCACTCTAGTCACTTTTATACTGTTTACAATTCTCCATAACCCAGACAAAATGTACTTTTATGTTTATATTTCAGCTTTTTTTCTTTGAAAATATTACCTTATCTACAACAAAGGAGGTTGGCAAACTCACTTGCCAGACAGCATTAATTTATTTTGTGTTACCACAACAAAATAACCACAGCACCAACTTCAAATCCTATCTTTCCACTAATATCACGCTAGATCATAAAGCAGGTTATTATTTTGATTACATCGCAGCATTGCAACGTGAATATAATACTATCACCGCTATTTCCAGACAAAATACGCAATGAACCTCGTAAATAAATATAAAGAAAACCTTAAAGCTTTTACGTCAGTACTAACCACATTTCATTAAACCGTAACTGTTATCCAAACAAATGATTTTTATCACGTGTCGTGTTGAACGACCTCGGTATTGTGAATGTTCGACGTAAAACGGACTAAGTAAATTTTGACATGTCTAATCATTAAATCGCATTTGGATTGTTGTTTCAAAGACGGGCGGGGTCTTGTTAAAGTTCCTTCGCATGGGACGTAACGACGCCGATCTGACGATATAACACATTTTGTTCGAGAAAGTGTTACCCTATATAGAGCAAAGTAACAACATTAAGCATAAAAGGTGGCAGTACTAAAATGTTTTGGAAAATCCACGTAATACACACTTTGCTGATGCATTTCGTTGCTTTAGCTAAATTTCAGCAAGGTTATATATATACTAAGCTCCCACTACAGTCGTTTCCATACTTCTGTCCTTAAATAATCTTATTTTACTCTTAGTTAATAAACTAGGATACTTTGATGGATAATGAAATAAATATAATATATGGTGCGTCTATAATGCAGCAACGCTAATTGTAATTTGTAATACTATTATCATTGTATTATATTCTTAAGCTATCCTTTGTGTAATTATGTTTTTTCCCCTGAAATAAAAAATAAATAAATTCCGACAATACACGTACCATGGTTTTAAATAGCTGCGTCGATAAACGTTCTTATGCTAAAAACAAAGCAGAGAAATTAACTTTCAAAGATGTTTTAATAACCAAAACATAATTAACATATTACATATAAAACACCGACATAGTACGCAGCCGTATAATAATATCACAAGCTTGAAACATAGAACAACGCTGTATGTACTAGGGAAACAAACGCCACTTTAAACAACACGAGCAATACTCGAGTGAATTCGGGTGCACCTGCAGAATATTATACGTGATTCCTCGACTAACGGGGGCATCATAACAAAACCTCTTGGAGATAGACTCGGTACACGCATAGGAAATACAGTGAGAATTCTTGCTGATTTTATCGCGAATTTGATTTATTTTTTACGTTTTTTAACTTCCTGACGTTTCGACTACTTTACAGCTTTCGTGGTCACAGTGCGGATCATTCAAATTCGTGATAAAAAAAATTGTATTGTATCAGCCCATATACGACCCACTGCAGGGCACGGGCCTCCTCTACAATCGAGAGTACGATTGAGAGTGGTTAGGCCATATAGTCCACCACGCTGGCCTAGTGCGGGTTGGTGGACTTTTACATACCATAGAAATTTATACAAATCGCTATGGTATGCAGGTTTCCTCACGATGTTTTCCTTCACCGTTATAGTGCGTGGTGATTGACTATCATTACACACATGACTCCGAAAAGTCAGAGGTGTGCCCTGGGATTTGAACCCGCGACCACTGTGAACATGTAGGCAGCCGCGTCTGGTCCGTTTACCAACAGGCCACCACGCACTTAAAAAACCGTAAGAGTTCGTTTTATTTCAATGTGTAACATTCGCGTAACTCTAAGAAACTGTTATGAGAATAATTTTATTACGAGTAGTAACTTTACTTTGAGACTTTTTATGAATTATGTAGCATAGAAGTTTGCAGTAATATTATCGTAACAGACGTATTATATAATAGTTTCTTAGATTTACGCCCTTAGATTAATTTGAGTCCGCCCCGTGACCACGAAAGCTGTAAAGTGATCGAAACGTCGGGAAGTTAAAAAATGTAAAAATTAAATCAAATTCGGGATGAAATCCGTAATAATTCGTTTTATTTCAAGACGTATTATAGCTAATGTTGATGATGATAATATACGGTAGACAAATCAAAGCGAAATAATTTAACAATAATATTATTTCTTTTCATATGCACATTTTCTATTATTCTACATATAACAAAGGAATTCATAGACATTCTCAAATGAATCAAACCAGATATACGGTATACTATAAGTAATTTAAAATAAAGTTCACGATAGTCTAATATGAACGGAGCTCCGAGCATCTTTTGTTAATGAACCTGATCTCCGGCGAGTACAAGAATAGAAGTGTTGTTTACAACACCTCTGATTTTATAAACATTCTCCATCACTAGCACCGCTGACGATATCTCTCACAATCATCAGACGCTGTACCACCACTTTACCAATAGAGCTGACATAACAAACAATTTATTTATTTCTTTAAAGCAATTCAGCTTTCAAATTACAATTTTGCAAAAAACACCACCAATTTGTACTCATTTATTTGTTTTACTAGCAATTTACAAGAGGCTATTATTATGTAGGTTTGTTTTATGCACTCATAAATGTAAAATACTTTACAGAGATAGATTTTTTGTTCGCAAAAATCGTGAAATATATTATGCAATGTTTGAAAGATTGTACCGCGGCGGAAGTACTAACATTCTTTTAACGTTTCGAAATCGAACAACTTTATAAAAGCGAATAAAATACGACGGACATAAATGTGGAACAAATAAATAACGACATAAGTGTAGGCGCGAAAAATGATACGTTCTGTCGAGGACACGGGTGGGATTGCGCCGAACCGAAGTCAAAGCAATATTTTAAATATCTCCTTGTCATTTATCACTTGGAACTGCTGTTATGGGCGTACTCGTAGACTGAAACGACGTAAACAATATACGATTTACAGTTGGCATGCAAACCGTGGACAATGTACGTACGTTTATTATTGGAACTTTTAGTGTTACAACTCCACGCATTTCGCTGTCCGATATAAAGACTTTACAATTTCGTACGTGGACTGACTGCTACTGATATGCATTTACGCGCAGTGTATTCTCAGCTTCCGAAACAAAAGGTTCGCGCGGTGGTACACTATGATCGATTGTTAAAGTGATGGAGAACAAAGTGAATTCTAACACGATGTCGGTGAATATAGACATGGAGACTTTCTCGCGAAAGAACAACTTGCGTCGGCGAACGTTGAACACGCTTAAATCAGCGGTGACTGCGCTTAAACAAATCACTAGTAAGTGCTTTTCTGTTCTGTTCCCGGGGGAGTACAGGCACTCAACGTAATTCATTCTTTGACGGTACAATGCGGGCTGTACACGCGATTTTAGTTCGAGATCTTGTGTCACAAGATTGGCTGAATGAATTGGTCTCATATAGATAAGTTGGTCGAAGATTTGTTTGGGACGTTTATCGGTTGACTTGATGTGTTTGTATTTGTTGTAAATATTTTGTAACTCTCTTCTTCCATTAATAAAAAAATGTGTATTTAAACTATATTGGAACTAGTATTTTTAGTTGATTTTTTTATTAATATAATATTAAGATAATGTTGATAGAATATTTTATCTGATGAGAACAGTTAAATTTCCTCAGAGTATTTACTCTGGCATTATAACATTATTAATATGTGTATGTCGAATATACAACGGGTCTGTGTTTATTAACGGAGAGGGTTATTAGTTGTTTGGTACTGAATAATATTATGCATCTCACTCGTGCCCTATTTAAACAATTGATATCAAACATGCGCACGGTCAATTAATGTAAATCATCAGCCACATGAGGAGTATACATTAAATATAATATAGATGTATATATTTATTTAATTAAAAAAAAGCCTCGTGACCGAAGCCGAAAACGGCTAGGGTATTTATATATAATATAAATCAATTCAAAGTTACCATAATTTACGGTTGAAATATTACAAAATACAAACTCGTTTAAAGTAACTTGATAAAAAATACATACATACATAAACACACGCCTTTTTCCCAGAAGGGGTAGGCAGAGGTGCTACCAGGACACCCTTCGCATTGTGTATTCCGTCCCACGATGCCATAGGGGGCGAGGCTATCGCCATATCGGGCACAAATTCCTGACTCCGGGCTGATAATGAATAGAAAAATCCAATATCACTTTGCCCGACCTGGGATTCGAACCTGAGACCTCAGCTTTGCAATCATACCGTAGTACCACTACGCCACCGTGTCAGTCTTGATAAAAAATATTTTTTATTAAAAAAAATGGACGACAGATTTTTTAAAATAAATACACCCAACAGTCATATACATAGTCCTTACCCCAGACTAAGATCGAGTCTTGTGTCGTGGGTATCAGAAACTATGAGAGACTTTTCGGTCCCACAAACACCCAGACCTGAAACAAATATCTGTGGATCACACAAACATTGTCTCGGTCCGGCGATCGAACCCGCGGCCTCTCGTTTCACAGCCGGCATTTAACCAACTACGCAACTGAAGCTATCGTTGTTGTTTTTATATGAGTTTCTCATACAGGGAGACAAACAAATAATGTTGGTTTAGTCTTTGGTGTAGCAGAGCAAATAAGTCTAGCGCATAATGATCAATTCTCAACGTCTACAAGTATATTAACTTTGTATCTTATTTGTTTCTTACTCATAGTGTATATCTTATTCACTTAATGTAGCCAAACTTCGAATTGTTCATGGTCAAAAGTCTTCAATTTACGAAACCATTAAGGATTGTCCCAAAGACCATATCTTAAAAAAAAATAATAAAATAAATCGCAGATAAAATAAAAACTGACAAAATTGTTATTAGATAAGTGTTATTACTCGTATTCCATATTAGATTTTTTAATGAATCTGTTAAATAATGTAACTTTGCTTTATTGTTTTTTTTTTTTTTGTAATTATTATATAAAAGTATATTTTAGTTGAATAGTTCATAATAATTGTGTAGTTTCTATTTCCTGTTTACGTAATACTAACTTTTGCACGCCACATGGCAAAATGTACTGGAACTACTTATGTATTATTTAAGACCTTATGATTGTACCTACATTTAGTGCAAATAAATGATTTCTGATTCTGATTATGAATAATGTCATCGCTTCATAAACTTTTTGCTGTCATATCTCTCAGAAGCAGATAAAATATGTCATCGTTTCATAAATGTTTTTGCTAACATTAATTTTTTCCCCCGCAATGTTATTCAAATTCGGATATCTCGGCCGGGTATTTACACGTACCTATTTTGTTTGAGGTTTCTGCGGATGCTTAAAACAAACTTCCGACAACATTAGAGAGACGGGCTTATTTTTTTAAGGGAGAGGGCCGAATGCAGATTTTGTTAGTGGGTGGCAAAGTCCCAATCGAATCAAAATCATAGGCAAACATAGTTGTCGTTCTGATACTATAAATGTATGTAAGAAAGTATATACAAAAAATAATACAAATTATTGTTTTATTAAGAAACTATGTACCTATAACCTGTGACGTGCTTAAGAGAATCAGATAGTCCTGGATTCAATATTGCGGTTCATATTTTAATGCCTTTTTCGATATGCTTTACTGTATGTTTTTCCAAGTAAACAATAAATAAATAAATCCATAATCACTCACTGTGAGTAGGCCTCCTTTACAAACGAGAGTTAGAGTTCTTTTGCAATGCTCATATTCCTTTAATGCAAGGAGTAGAAATATTTTACAAACTATAAAATATTTATCAAAACGAAAACTTAATATCCAAAACAAAAAATCATCAGAATATCTCATAATCTCCGCCGGCCCTGCACAGTCGCTCGTAACATTTCTGCGAGTATTTGCGAAACGTCACCGCCTATAATGAAGGTGTCATTCAGAGGCTTAGTAAAGCCATTGTATTTGTCCCCGTCATCCTCGACGATCTCTTGTTTGTAGAGTACCAATCATCTGTTCGAGATGTTATGTTTAAAAAGCGTTTGTTGTTTGCGTAAAGGAATTTGGGTAAATGTTGGGGCAAAACATATTTTATTTGTGGTTGAATCTTTTTTCACAACAAGTTAATTTCCGCTTGTAATACTGTTATTGTAAATCGTCATTGTCAATGTTTATTCTTCTATAAAACGCGAAGTTAGTAAAACATTTAGGCATTCCATGTTTCTTCTTCAACATTCCAACTTATTGCGATAGTTTTAAATAGCTCGCACAGTTATCGTAATGTCCATAAGTCTTAGGTACATTAGTTCTATCTGACTTTATGCCAAGGTGTCGATACAATGTGACTTCTTAAAAATAAACCTCACATCATGAACAAATGTATTAGTTATACAACAATATTTTGTATCATGCCACTAATCATGAGGCTCAACTTCCCTCATTTCCATCACAGCTCGCGAATACCATTCCTCCACAAAAGTCTCCTTAAAGCTTTCAACTTCGGTGTATTTATGCAAATCCATTCCCAAATAATAATTAATTTGAAAACGTTTCTGCGCGAAATCAAGCGTAAAGGACAGCGCTGTCTGCGCTCGTTAACGAAGATTTCACTCGATACCGTTGAACAATGGCTAAAATCAAAGGGAGGTAATCACACTAATTATCAGCACTGACTGCGGACTTCACGGTATTGCTTGTAATTAAGCGAACTTTTAAAGTACGAGGTTAGAATTTTTTCCGTTGAGGGTCAATTTGAAGTTCGGTGGAAAGACCTTTAGTAAGATGATTGGTAATTTCTATATAAATTATCAAGACGTGGCAATATTGTTCTGCGTATTACATAACAATAATACAAAGCAATACGCACACGAAAAATGAAAACATTCATTATTATCCTTTGTTTGTCATTTCTGATTTCGAGAAATATTGAATTTTTTTTTTTATAAATGACTAATTGAGTCAATTTCTAAAATATAGTTTTCTAATTAACAATAAGCCTTTAAACACGTTCTCCGGTACGAGCGCTCAAACAGCCACGAACTGCAAACACGTTGGCTCGTGATTTAGCAACTGGCGGAGTTTGCTCGACAAATACTGGCGCCCACCGCGGCACAGCGACTCAATTATAAACACACTTACAGCTGAAATTACATAAATATTCATGTGCCTTGTCAACTTCGCCGAATTCTGTACTAAGATAACACATAATTTTAGCGAACGCTAAGGAAATGTAAGGTTTTTTGTAGGTCTTGAATAAGTAAGAGACCCACTATTCGTTTAATCGAATTATTTATAAAGACATACACACTTTAAAGAACAGATGAGTAGGTAGAGGTGGGAATACTGTCATCCACAGTTGACTAAGACTATTTCAATCCCATTATTCACAAAAGAACGAACCTGTCGCCACAACGGGCACGAAATCCACTCCCAGACAAAACTTCAGCAATATTTTTATCCAATAATCTGATACAAAAGGATTACTTGACTCGAGAACCGGATCCAGGACCTCACTTTCATGGTCTTTCACACTGCCACTGGACTAATGAGGTAACGCGACCTTATAGTGAAACTGAACATAATGCGTCTCTGAAATTGTTTAATACACCAAAACTCCTACAACATCTGTATAGCCCATATACGTACCCACTGCAGAGCACGAGCCTCCTCTACAATCGAGAGTACGATTGAAACTGGTTAGGCTATATAGTCCACCACGCTGGCCTAGTACGGGTTATCGGACTTTACATACGAATATATAATAGATATATAATAGAAATTATTACGAATCGCTTTGGTATGACGGTTACATTCCGATGTTTTCCTTCACCGTTATAGTGCGTGGTGATGGACTATCAATACACACACAACTCCGAAAAATCAGAAGTGTGCCCTGGGATTTAAACCCGCGACCGCTGTGAACATGTTGGCAGCCGCGTCTGGTGCGTTACCAACAAGCCACCACGCGCTTTTACACCTACAACATAAAAATGTCAATACGTTACCGGGTTGTATTAATTCTACACTCGAAAATCTCACCGTAACGCCGGAACTCGTGACCCAAAAACAATTCACAACAAGAAGTACAACAAAACGAAAGTTTAAGGTCAAGACGCGGCTTTCCTTCAAACTCGATATAATCGTTTCACTCGTAAATACCCCGGACTTTTCCCCATTTCCCGGGAATACGATACGTATTCCCCTCCTTTATGCCCATTCGGGGAAAACGCTTCCTGACCGCGACCTTTTCAGTAGAGGGCAAACATTGAGTGGCCGATATACGCTGCAAATTCTGGATATGTACGAATGCATAAATATGAAGTAGAGTTTATTATGTAGTTAGAATTTGGTGCACAGCTTTAGATTTTAATGATATACCACAAATTAATCGATAGTCTTGACATTTTATTATTTTTATCGAAAGGATATTTTATAAATATTATCATAAATTATATACAAGTTGGAAATCGTCCAAAGCTGGTACTAGAATTAACTGGTGACAGAAAAAGGATGCAGTATGCAGTTGTGAGAGCACCGCTGCTGCCTTAAAATGGGTTGTATGAGAGGAATAATATGTATGAGAGGAATATTCTATAACTACTATATTCATCTTTAAAATAATGATTTCTTTATATATTTTTTTCAAATGTTTTTAGAAAATATTTACAAGTATATCAAATATAGTAAAAATGTATATTATGATTGGTTTTGGAATTTAAATCTATTTTTATGTATACATTATTTTTAAGACTTAAGCCGTTCCGTCACCTTTAAAACTACCAACTACCTTTCAATCAATAGACATGTAAGTTATGATTGACTTTGGAATGTAAATAAATGTTTATGAGTACATTATTTTTAAGACTTAAGCCGTTCCGTCACCTTACCTTTAAAGCTACTGCCCTTCCATCAATACACTGTAAGTGAGGCTTGCGCATTTTATTGTATGCAGAGAGCTTCAACTGACGATTTTATAACCATCTCCGTGTCTGACGTCAGTCCGCTCGGGAAATAATCCAATCTGGAGCGGAATCCTGATTTCCTATGGAAAAATTCCTACGACGAGCAATCTGCTTACAAACTTTGCTTTGACCTATTTAAAGGGTGAAGTATGAAAAACATTTACTTGCTGATAATTATAACAAAATGTAATAAGTCGTAATTTAAAATTAAAGTACGCGCGAGGCTATAAGGTGCACATTGTTTATAAAATGTTTTACGATGCTAGTGAAATTGCAGATCAGACAGTCCAATAAAACGTACATAAAAGAGCTGATACGGAACGACGGCTTTAAGTTACAGTCAAGGTCAACCTTGTAATTGCCAGTCTTTATGGCTTCGTTTGAATGCCATGTCTATGTTGGTACAAAGTTTGATCCAACCACCAACAATACAAAGGCACCTTTTGGCCAACCTGACCTCCAACAGACCCCGCGCACAACTTCTATTTTTAAAATAATTTAACCTTTATATTATAACAATAGCATCATACCGCTGTTAATATTTTCTATAAAGCATTTATGAAAGTTGCCAGTGCGAAATTCATTCATAAAAAATGTTATACGGGCGGACGTACTAAAAATCAGAGCATCTCATACACCCACTGGGCTGGCATCATAACCGTTTTTTTAAACAGTATTTATTATAAAACCGGCGCAAATTTCTCAGAGCGGCAAAATTAAAATTTACGAAATCCCGCCTGCATGGTTCCTTCATTTGGTTGGTTTTTAATCGTATACGCGTTTTCAGTTAAAAACGCGTTACACCATACAAAAGCTTTGTTAGAGCAATTAAAAGCAGGCCTGTGCATGCCGCGCCATGTTAGAGGACACTCGAGGCCAATTTTCGGACACCTAGCCCTTATTTTTCGCTTTGTGGCACCGCTCGACCGTCCATTTCAATTACGGATGAGTGAAACTTGACGTCAGGAATTTTAAGCTATTTTCGGCTTGACCGGTTTAGAACCTTTAACTAACCATTGATGCGACATAATATTGTTATACGGTGATTTCATAAACTGAAATACTCTCGCTGTTTTCACCGATACATATATTTTTCGGATCATAATAATATTATAAATTATATAACAAAAATGTATATAACAAGTTTGTTCATCTTTCACGCATTAAAAGAGCAAGGAATTGCCGTCATTTATTGGCATAAAAGAGACTAATAGCTGAAGAGTGAAACCAGCAATTTTTATTCATAAGCTGAACAGTGGAGTTGAAATTGATAGCCTTTGTGGCGTAGTTGGTTAGACACCGACTGTGAAACAAGAGGCCGCGGGTTCGATCCCCGCACCAACACAAATGTTTTGTGTGGCCCACAAATATTTGTGTCGAGTCTGGGTGTTTGTGAGATCGAAAAGTCTCTCGTAGCTTCTGTTACCTACGACACAAGACTCGATCTTAGTGTGGAGTGAGGACTATATATATGACTGTTGTATTTATTTATTATTATTTATTTATAAAAATATCACGTTTTTCCCGCAATTGATACAAAATCGACCTGCGGGTGAAAACGATTAAAAGTAGACATTATTCGGTGTTCGCTAAGTAACCCGGAATTAATAGTAGTGTTACGTGAAGGATTATCCCTTATCGCGTGTACAGGAATAACAAATCAACGCACCTCCCAGCCTTCTCAGACAGCCGAGTAGCGCTTCCATTAATTTTCATCCGCTTTGTCTGAATCTCTCTGAATTAGAGATTATTTACACTATTGTTAGGAACTGTTCGAATGGAACTCAAGGGGATTCGGACCCACTTGTGTAATTCGATCGATAAATTAAGATAAGTGGATAGATTATTGTTAACCTGTACTATTAGTCTACCAGAGTTATCTATTAGTATCAGAGGTATGCCCTGGGATTTGAAACCGCGACCGTTTACCAACAGGGCACCTCGCACATCTTATTAGTATTTTCCTTTAATTCGCAATCGACCATTAAAAATGTTTAGCAGTTGATCACTGCAATCACGATTTCTAACAGATCAAAGCTACTTTAGAAGTAAACTGTTCTTATTTAGGTTGATTCGTCTGCGCCCCACATTGTCTACGAAATGGAATTCGCACATCACATATATTTGAGAAACATGGGAAAGGGAGATTATTACTATCAATGGCTATTCAATTGTTTCTTCATAATTTAGTTAATCATACCACACTTGTCCATATAAGTTGGTGGCCGGATGTACTCCAAATAAATAAATACACCAAACAATCACATACATAGTTCTGACCCCACACTAAGATCGAGTCTTGTGTCGTGGTTATCAGGAGCTACGAGAGACTTTTTCAACCACAAAAACACCCAGACTCGAAACAAATTCTTGTGGTTCACACAAAAATTTGTTTTGATGCGGGGATCGAACCCGCGGCCTCTCGTTTCACAGCCGGCGTCCAACCAACTACGCCACGGAGGCTGTCAACTTCAACTGGCTTCAAAATGTTCAAACTACACGACAATCTTCTACGTGGCTGAACATATGCTATTGTATTTGCTATTATTAAACTAATAAATTGGTAGCCTTTATACCAGACCAGGTATAACGAAAATTTATTGTGACAATTTTATTACAACTATATATAAATTACAATTAAACAAGATTCACTTCGTTTTAATTTCAAACCCTACGTACATATGTAACGTGGCGTTGTACTATATTAAACTTTTTATAACTCACGTTTATTGTCTAATTAAAAGGTAATATTCCTTGGCGTGTTTTATTATCCATGGCAAAGCTTTATTTAACGTTCTGGAGTTACTATTGTTATGTAAATATCTTTTCATTTAGAATTTTCCTGCGACGGATATTATTATCAGCGTGATTAATGTATTCCTTATTTCCAATTTATTTCAATTAGATCAGAAAGTATAAATCCTACAGAATTTTAATTATAGTCATTTTTTATGATATGCTGTCTCAGCGAAAGTTTTCCATACAGACTTGATGATAGCGTCCTGTAACCAGCGACTAGGATGTACGCGAATCATTATTTTTAAAAGCATAGTACATTATATTATATCAAATAATTCATTCGACTCCCTCGGTGGCATAGTTGTACTATAGTATGATTACAAAGTTGAGGTCTCGGGTTCGAATCCCTAGTGGAGCAATGTGATATTGGATTTTTCTATTCATTATTAGCCTGGAGTCAGAAATTTGTGCCCGATATGGCGATAGGCTCGCGCCCTATCACATCGTGGGACGGAACACGCAAGATGAAACGTGGGTGTCCAGGTTGCACCTCTACCTACCCCTTCTGGGTAAAAGACGTGATGTTTATGTGATATTTATGTATGTAATTATTCGTTTGCTTCTCATAAACAGGAATATAATCTTGATAAACTAACTATCGAACCAAATTTAACAAGATCTTTTTATACATAGGAGTAAAACAATGCACATAGATATAGTTGAAAAATTTTTATACCATGCAAATGAATAATACTTTACGAATGAATTTATTCACGCGTCCAAAACATGCGATAACAGTAGCTCGAATTTTAAATGTATCTCTGACGTTTCGAATTCATCGCAAATAT
Source organism: Theretra japonica (assembly GCA_033459515.1). Lineage (NCBI taxonomy): Eukaryota > Metazoa > Arthropoda > Insecta > Lepidoptera > Sphingidae > Theretra > Theretra japonica. The sequence continues at coordinate 10,771,832 of CM065949.1, forward strand.
CGCAAAATATACTGAGACTTGATGTGTTAATTTTCAGTAAAAAATATTGCACGTGTGATGTGCGCGCGTTGAGAGTGTATATTTTTTTTACAGGGACGCTAGTGTATTGTAGGTCGTCAACGATTTTTTGGCGTTCGAATGCCTTGTTGTCATGTTGTTGTCAAAATATCGGGAACAGTTTTTCTCTCTTCACATTTTAATATATTAGACATGTTAATACTATAACATTACGAATATAAAAGCTTGTTGTATATATTATGAAAACATATCTCATACAACCTGTATAGTACCCTGAACCGACGAGCATGCATGAAGAGATTGATGAATGTGGATGGATCGAGCAAAGTGGCGATCCATAGTCTCTGCCTACCCCTATGAGATACAGGCGTGACGATTATGTATGTATGTATGTATATCTCATACAATACGTTAAATACACATTTTTTTAATTTTATTTGTAGTTCCATATTTCGCCTCATGCCAATAGATTATAGTTCCAAATTTCGCCTCATCTCAATAGAAGATGACATATAAATACATTTTTACATTTATATTCCCGAAGAGGAAGGCAAAGGTGACAGTAGTGCTATCTTCGTGCTCGGTCCCAAATCCCAGTCTCATACAACTAATGAGGTTCTTTTACATAACATACATATACATCACGCCTTTTTCCCAGAAAGAATAGGCAGAGGTGCAACCAGGACTCCTACGTGTCGCCTTATGTGTTCCGTCCCATGATATACACAAATATCGGGCACAAATTCCTGACTCCAGGCTGATAATAAATAGAAAAATCTAATATCACTTTGCCAGACCCAGGATTCGAACTCAAAACCTCAGCTTTATAATCCTGCCGTAGTACAACGACGCCACGGAGGCAGTCTATAAATCTTTATTACTTGAAATTTTACAACCAAAACCGATTGCCCTATATATGCTCAGAACCAGGGACATCACAGTACACAGCCCAAGATCAATGAGGTGATTATTAACCGCTAAATAAAAACAGTCAAATGCACAGTGTCAAAACCTATGTCGCGATACGCATTTTGGTTTATGCGCACAATATAAAACGGGGTATTTTACGATCACACAATAACCTCATTGAACACAACGAATCTTTGTACGTCCTCAAGCTTTTTCCTCTGTTTCACGGAGTAGGTGAATTGTCAAACCATGGCCATTAGGGTTATAAAATAATTCAGCTATCCACTAGCTTGCATTGGAAAAACTTAATGGTATAATATTTACACTTCCTCATTGATTAAGAGCCGCTCCATATCTATCAGTGTGACAGCTTGGCGAAAGCCATAATAATTAAAAAATCTATTCCTGTACATTTTTGTAGACAGACATTCAAAAATTTTAAATTCCACATTTAAATTTCATTTCCATACAGCTCAATACCATATCGCGTTTTAGGAACACGTGACGAAATTGAAGCCATTCAATTATGCCCTTTATCCTTACAATAGGGCGGCAAGTGCCAACCGCACGCCGCTTTCAAAGCTCGGGTTAAATTCAAACTCACGCAACACAATCTAATCTTGGTGTCGGCACTAAGCTATTTCTAAATTGAAATTAGTACAAACCGAATGTCTTCTGTGAGATATTCCGATCGGATTCGCATTTGTACGTGTATTCAGATCGTTGCGGTGCAATATTGAACAGTAGCCTTGTGAATGAAATAGCCGAGGGAAAGTTCTCAGCTTTTATATCAGGGTAATTCAATTACAGTGGTAATAAAAATTAATTATTGTTACTCATTTTTACCATGTTGGGAAACTTGATGAGAAAACCAGAAAGGTCCCGACAATAATTTTAAACTTGTTCATTACGTAGAAGTTCCCAAACATATGTAACTAAATAAGAATAAGAATAATTTATTTACGTAAATATTTTACAAGACCTATGTATACGTACAAAAAAATCACTACATCAGCGTCGTAAGCTAAACTAAACCTATGATATGTTTTTTTTCCTCAAACATTGTAACCATATTAAAAATGAATACAAATGATGATCATTTGTATTCAAAAATTCGTAGCTCTAGCGGTTAGTCAATATCTTTCTCGAGGTCCAATAATCCCTATTCTTCATTAGCGTTCGTACTTTGTGTTGTCTTCACAGGTTTTTTTCTATAATTCCGTAATGACAGTTCTTTACAGATAACAATGACTACTTTCTGTGGAATAAATTACACACTCGCGTCCCATACCCATACGATAAAAATCACTCTGTGAAATCACTTGATAGCAGCCTTTCACTAAACCAAAATTCAATTTTCGAACGTGACCGAATTTCAAGACGCTTGCAACTCAACCGTTAGCAGTTTCCTATGTCACTTACCCCATACAAGACGGTTGCTGTGTCGACGAGCAGATATTGACGGCAGACCGTGGCCCGACATGCATACAAATGCGGTGCTCTGCCTACATGCTATGTATGAGGCGTCCGTCAAATTCATTCATTAGATTGATTTGTAAAGCCTTAACTTGCCTTATGCCGGAAAATAATAAGCAACATTGCTTTTGTATTATTTTTGTCAAATAATCAGTAGTAATAAATCTAGGATTTTTTTCGAGTCCCAAAAATTAATCGTCCATACTTAGAGATAATAAAACGTTACACCTTGTACTGTGATCGCATCCGTATGAACACGAATATTCTACTAGCTTTTAGGTCTGCAAAAATGACACTTACGAAGTTAAACCTAACAATAAAGCCGTTATTTCACGTCAGTTTTCTGTGAAACAATACATTAACCCAGACAAACCCTGAAAACATTTGTACTGAAAATATAAAGACCTATAGCATGGCTCTACCAAGGTTGTACAATAGGGTATTTGACTATGATCGTTTTTTTTTATTATTTTGCGTATAAAAAACCATTAAAATAAAAGCAGCATTAAAGTAGCTCATACATGAGACAAATATTAGTATTAAAAAAAAGAGTGAGAGCGTAGTTGGAATATCTTACCGTCTCTTTCACACGCACACTTTGTAATGAATATTAAGACCACTAGTCTTACTTAGTTAACGTCCCTGGATTTCTTTTGCGTCCCTTTTCTTTTACTCCCACTGCAAGACATAAAACGTTTCTAACTTCTTTAATTCCGATTGGATTACACGGTTTTTTTTTTGCAAAATTTTGGATATACGAGTACGTAGATACCTTTTGATAAATATGCAAATTATACAATAAAAAGACCCATTATGATATTAAAATTCAATATATAGTATCTCTAAAAGCGTCGGTATGCTTATTCAACGAATAGGGAGCTAGCAACGCTTTTCTATTCGAGTGTATTTGTGGTTTAGTAAGCAAATAGCTGGAGGAGAAACAAATTCCCGGTGCTTCCATTTATCTATTCGTATAAAATCGAGTTCGCAGGTTTATTTGAGGTAAATATAAGTCCCGGGTTTCTCACCAAAAGAGTTCTGTAGCAATATCGGGCAACACAGGTATTTTACGCCTTGCTATTCAGATTGATGTGAGACGTGCATTTTGAACTAACGTAAATAAACAAAATACCCCTCTCTTTTCTTCAAGATCTTCTAAACTGGTTTATAAAACCCGATGTTGTTATGGGTCCGATTTCAAATTAAGAAAAACACCCCGTTTTCTTTTAATAATTCCATGATTAATTTGAGATTTAATAATTTCTCAGTAGATGTTCATCAGTAGATTCTATAACTAAAGACCGCAACAGCACAAATACATCGAAATCCATGCAAATAAACCCGGCTTCAGCTTTCTATCACACACAAAAGTATTTGTATAGATCGACAATAGACATCGCTGTTCCGCGACGCTTGGCGAATTCTCTTAAACTGCATTATAGGAGCTTCTCATGCGAAATTCAATAACCGCACTCAACCGAAACTATGTCACCGAGCGATCTTCGAGTCTCCACTCCGAGACGATCGACTGTATGAGATTGTTGAATAATTTAACGAGAGAATAGATTGAACTCACGTCACGCCAAGTGACGTAGTAGCGTCACGTACCCGTCGCGAACACAGACAGTACAAACGGTATAAGACACGATAGTAGAAAATCTGAAACCACGCAAGGATGTCGCGCCCCCACTTAGTCGTGTCCGTATATAAAAACTTTAAATATGACATAAGGGGATTGAACAGTAAGCTTAACCATTGCATTAGCCACGTAAAAAAATAAAAAAAGTTTGCTAAAGACTTGGTTTTTTCCTATAACTGTTTGAAACAGCACTATCAAGCTATCTCCATCTTTACTCGCCTATTTTCAGAGACTAACAATGCTTTTTCCACCTCCAACTGTCATTGCTGTTTTTGAAATACGATACACACTCACAGAAATAATGATCCACCCTTCACTTGGTTAATACATCTCTGTCTTCTTTTCAAACACTCATTTGTATTTCTCGAACAAACTTAATCAACGCCGCGCGTCTAAAAATATTTATACAAGAATAAACGATATCATTTTAAACCGTCAGCTTATTAATGATATACTATCATTTCTTAGTAAGTAAAAGATTCGGTAAGTTAAAATTGGCATTGAAGGGTGAAAGAGACAGAAAATTTATGGCGAGTAGTCGCCTCATTACTTCTCTTTCCCTTTTCAGACACAGGAAGTCTACTGCTGAACATAGGCCTCTCCCAAGGATCTCTACATTGACCTGTTAGAAATGGCCTGCATCCAGCGACTTCCCGCAACCCTAACTTATTACCTCAGCCGCACAATATTTTCCTCTCTTTCTAAATAGTGAACAATTTTGTGATTCTTTTACATAGTCTATACTCTAGAGTAACTTGCTAAGGCAATCTAATAGAAAATTATTCATAACAAGGTCTGTTGCTCAGCATAGCGTAGCCAAAGTATGTCTCACTAAACCCGTTCATAATGTAAACAATTTTAATTTAATCAAGACTGTGTGCTTCAAAGTCTTGTGCGATGTTTATGAATTTATATTAATTTATTACTAAATTCTCTACTCAAAGACTTATTCTACAAGACATAACGTAAATCGGAGACAATTTAGAAATATTCTATGTACATCTAATAAATGTAAATTAAATATTTTTACTACACAGATAGAACATAATATTATGATCAGTGATTTCATTCATCACAAACTTTTACTAGAAATTCTTTCGTAACATTGTTACACAACATAAGATTTTCAGTCCGCGCACGCTTGGTAAGGAACATACTATACATTACGAGTATAATATCCTTACTTATTTATATAATTAAGTTTAATAGTTTACCTGATATATTCGGATTCCGAAGAATATCATACATAATATAATTATTTAAGTCAAAGGTATCTAAACATTAAAAACATCGAAATACACAAATAAATAAAATGTCACCATACATGGGACTCGCGTATCATTCTGCCGCGGACAGAAAGCAGCGGCTTTGAGAGCGCGGCCGCGTGGCACGATCGGACTTACTAAGCTTACCGCGATGTTTAATACAACTATCGTTTTACGAAACACTACATATTTTTATGTATTGTCTTGCTAAGGTCATGCTTTTGTTTTTTAAATAATACTTTGATATAATACTATATTTTGAATAAAAGATATTCATTTCTAAATTTCAATTCGTAATGACGATTAATGTTGAATTTGGATAGAAATAAAAACTTTATGTCTACAAATACGTAATATTTTACTACACTTTTACTCCATTTTTTATTTTAATGATAGCAACTATAACAATAGGCACCATGTGTGACGCCTCAAGAAAAAAAATATAATATAATTGAAATATACAAAATACCACCATCATTAATTTAATTTAACTTCGCCATTTAATAAACAACACCATGTACAAACACTTTGCTAATTGTTGCGGAACTAGCAACGTTCGCTAAACTTCCCTGGCATTTAGCAATTGTTCCCAAACTTGCAACTTTAATTTCAAGTTTATCCAATTAACAATGCGCGTACAAAACAAAATTGGCATTGAGTCACCCTACCGCCGCCCGCTTTATTATTTCGCTAAAGTCTCAGACAAACCGGCGACTTTTAGTATAGGCAATCGGCGATTTAGTCGCATTTAGGAAGCTAAATGCCGCGAACAAACGCTTCCGTACACATTCATACATCAGAAGCTGCGATTGAGACGCTAGAAGCAGCGAAATTTTAACAGCAAACGAACGCAGGTAGTAGCCAATCCCAACGCAGAATTAATTTGACATGCGATATTGATATCGCGATCGATTAAAATCGCTAGATGCAGGCATCCAACAGGTTAATGTGGAGATTTTCGGGGATAGTCTAATTTTAGTTATGGACTTCCTGTAGTTGAAAAGGGAAAGAAAGGTCGAATGTAGCGTTACAACATTGCAGTCGCAAAATCGCGTATCGCTGATATTGAATGTCGCTAGACTGCTTGCCCAAACAAGTAGGAACTGTGACACGACGTTTTGGTGCTACCGTGACGTTTGTTCCTCTCATGTTGTACACAGTTGGCGAGAAGTCAAAGTTTGCAAATGGAACGGAAGCGATATCGGATACGCTCACTTTGTAATGAAAAGCCGGAATATGTTCCGAGTGGGTTGTATATCTGTATTTGTTTTGTTTATACTGGTAGGACTGAATAAATAAACACGACAGCATCGGAAATTGATGTTATGTCTATATCCGTTTATGTATTTCTTACTATTCCAACTTTCTCAAACAATATTAAACCCCGTTAAATAATTCACCTTCAACAATACTTTAAACATAATTAAAGCCCCATATACATAGGAAGAGTTTCTCTTCTCGGAGATACAATTATCGTAAGGATATAAAAAAGTTGCATCGTGTAAACATTTGTTAGAACGCGATAATCTATGACGGTTATGTTTTGCGATAATCGCATACGATTCTTGCCGCGAGAAACTCTCCCGTGTAAATGGCGCTTAATATTCCTTATTTAAACGTTCCTTATATAAAAAAAACTATATTTATGTGACAAAAATATGTTATCATGATTTGCACCATTCATATACTCAAATCTACGAATACCTAACTCTTTAGTTTGAGTACGAAAGGGTATTGTAATTGCTGGCTATTGTTAGAATTATCTAAGTACTCTAGGGTTTCAATATTGACGTCACTACTATTATAGTTAAACAAAGGGCCTATTAGAATCCAGACGCTATAAATAGTCGTCTTATAATAATGTGTCTTTGTCTTAGAATCTGTTACGACCTACGCTAGTCTTACAAATAATGTAAGAATTCCCACAACAAAAGCATTGTATTGTATATGAGAATAATAAAATTCCATGACTGCATGAAACAAAAAAAGCGTTTTGCTGAATGCAAACAGCTTCCAACAGGTTGCTGTGGACATCTTTAGAAGAGACTTTTGTCCGCCAGTGAACGTTCTTAGATAAGGATGATTACCACAGTAAAAATTGCAGGTATGAGATAAAACTTTCGTCGTGGGTATCGGAACACTCAGACCCGAAACAAATACTTGCAAACCACACAACCATTTGTCTTTATTATCGGTGCCGTTCCTTTGCCAGCCAACGTTTTACTCTACTGTACTGTATAAGCCCTTAGGCGTCTCAGCGCCGGGTACGAGCCCCCTCTACAATCGAGAGTACGATTGAGAGGGTTTAAACCATATGGTTTAAACCCTCTCTGGACTATATAGTCCACCACGCTGGCCTAGTGCGGGTTAGCGGAATTTAGATACCATAGATTTTTTACAAATCGCTATGGAATGCAGGTTTCTTCACGATGTTTTCCTTCACCGTTATAGTGCGTGATGATTGACTATCAATACACACATGGCTCCGAAAAGTCAAAGTCGTGCCCTGGGATTTCAACCAGCGACCACCGTGAACAACGTCTTAACATAACCTCAAATTAAAAGACGTTACCGAAGCACATACAAATACGCGTCAATGACAGAACTCATAAATAAAATCGAAAAATACCTCAAGGAGTTCCAACACCCGTTTTAAATAACAAAATGTCAGAGTTGGATGGGGAATTTTTAATATCGTAACTGGGTGCACGTGGCGCGACAATACCGGGAAGTTCTGTGGGCCGACTTCTTCATAGCTTCACACCTTATTTGAGCACGCGTTTATTTATTTCGCTAGAGTGAATATGGGCTTTATTGCACCTTGTTTTTTTTATAAGCAAGATCTTTAGCAGTTGACTTTCTGTAGCTGAAGTAGGACAGAGGGAAATGCAATGACCGAACAGAATATTGAGTGGCTAAAAATGATTATCTAAAATAACTTGGTTGAACAGGTTTGAGAGTTTGCCAATCAGTTGTCAGATTTATTAAAGAAGATTTTTAATTTACTTTAAATGGTCAGCCGAAGTAGCCTCTGTAATAGTGAATCGTTATCCCGCACTTAAATCTTATCACGATCGCATTCTTCAATTGAATCAAAAATAAACGTAACTAATTAAGCCCAAACCTCAAGCTTCTAACTGTTCTTATTGATTTTATTATGAAACCGTCGCTAAATAAGTTTTATTTTCATAAGTTTGAAAGCATCAAAAAACATAATTTCGTAAAGCAATATCAAAACGCTAGATTTTACTAGATACAATAATACACGGTGTCGCCTCCGCTTTAGCATTTAATAACTTACCTTATGCATATTCAGAACACTAATGCATTTATAATTGAATTTTGCACGAACCATGTATTCTAAAACAAGCGTTGCCTTTTCAATCACGCACTGAGCAAAGCTACGCCAGTTAATGGAAAACTGAAAGTACATTTTAATACCACGAGCTAGAAACCGCTTAGGTACTTATGCTCTCCTGGTATAAGGTTTTACTTTAGAATAGTTATAATATAGAGGGAGCGCTGGTACTTCAAAAACGTAAATAAAAAGGGTGGTGCCGGGCCACCGCTTCAGCGCTCCTATTGGCTGACATTTAACAGGTCGTCCAACACGCTCGAATAATTTGAAAAAGAAAAATAAAAACTAATTTCAAGTTATCGAATTCCACTCAAACTGTAAACTGTACTCGTAACTTCTCCGACGTGTACAACGCGATCCCTTTGCCGGGCCAGAAAAAAAACTCATTATCTATAATTGTATACGGTTTCTGAATTGACAATTAAAAAACATAAAATCAATTTACATTGATCTCCTTGAAACATTTATATCAAAACATTAATTTTACTGATCAACTAAACAAACCACTGACAAAATTACAAAATAAAATCTAAAAAGTCGCCAAATCAAACACAACGAATGAAAACAAACGTAATGGAAAGATAACAAAAATAACAATCGCAGTCGTCCGCAAAATCGAAATAAATTGCGATGTTTCGTCTCAGCGGAAAGTCTATACATTTTTTCTAAACACGAGCAAATTTCGGTTATCCCCAACATTATGCGGAGACTTAAGAGATTCTCGTTTCATTGGCGACATTTAAATGAGGCCCGATGCCTCTATCAGCTTTTTACACGTCATCACTTTTCGAGCAGAGTACCCTTCATTATCCCTTGAATGGAAATTTTCAGCGCGCATTGGTCCCCTCTCTATCGTCCTATATTTGCCGACAAAGCGTTTCGTTTCACTAAAAATATGCTGTCGTTGGTCCACCGCGTTAAGATTTATGTGCGGTTATGGAGGATTTTTATGTGAAATAAATATAAATTGTCACAGTACTGGCAGTTTTTTCGAGGAAAGCCTATTTTCATTACTGGATTTCTTGTCGGTGAAGATGACATTATTTCTTTGATTGAAAACCATTTCTATCTAATTATTAGGTAAAAAATTGTTTTGTTACCTACATGGTAACGAGGTTTACTGGTAGTAAGTTTCTCATATGTGAAAGGCCGCCTGGGTAGGTACCACCGCAATGTCTATTTATCCGCCAAACAGCAGCGTTAATATAATGTTGCGTCCCGGTTTGAAGGACATTGTAGCCAGAGTAACTATTAGACATTATGAGACTTAACATCTATGTCTCAAGATGGCGAGCGCAGTGGAATGCTAAGCATTGCTTTGTAATTCATTGTGTTGTTTGTTTTTGCTACTATCCATGAGATGTCGTATCGCTTACCATCAAGCGAATGTCATATTCGTTACGCCATTCATCGCAATAAAAAAAGAGCTATGTCAAAGAGACATTTAGACGTAAATATGATGGTTATATCCATTTTTGGTGGTTTCGACGCAAACCAAATGTATGTCTAACTACATATAATAACCCGTACCGTGAGTCACTATATTATCTTTATACATATATAATATTTATTTTCTATCCGTGTGTATGTGATTGGACTTTAAAACGGCTGTGTCGATTTTGATGATTTTTTGTATGTGTTCAAGTTGATTCGAGAAAAGTTTAGATTCACAACTCAGTCCAATAAAAAAGTATATGTAAACGGGCGAAGTCGGACGGGGTCGTTTTTATATTATATAAACCTTTTTTAAACTTCACTTCCACAATTTAACACACAAATAATATTTTAGTTATTAAATTTGATAATTACATGCTTGTAAATAAATGATAAGTATTCTGCAGTAAAATTTAAATAACAAAACAAATGATTAATTTAAACAAACTATGTATTGTACACCCGCATAATTAAATAATGGGGAGCAAATAAAGATATAATTAATTTAGCGCGGAGTTAATTGAATAAGATAGTGTTCAAAATTTACTCAATGTGTATGTTAATGTTTGAAGTATGAGAAGAATCAGTTAAAAAGTCAGTTAATCAGTTCATTAGTTTATTAATTTCTTTTTTAATTTGTGTTTATATTTTTATGTAATATGTACTGTTTGTTTTATGGTGTCTTGATAATTATAATATTAAATATATACTGACATATAAAGGTAAAATCTGACATTAAAAGTTAAAAAGGCAATTAAAATGAATGTGACTTAAAGACTAACATGCATTAATGTACATTGTATTTCTACCGAAAAAGTAAGTAGCATTTAACACTTTAGGGCCTTATTCATATATAGTTTTAAAACCTATTTTAGTTATAGAATGTTTTGTCCCTTTCGAACGACTTTAAAGTTAGTTTAAGGGAAGAAGACAAAACATTTGATAACTAAAATAGGTTTCAAAACTGACTATGAATAAGGCCGTTAATATATAACCTCCTATGCGTTTTAATTCATCGAAGTATTTACGTAAAGTCATACCAAAATCGCGATGTATTTCTTTAGCTTCAACACGTCATTTCGAAGAGACTGTGGTGGCCTTTATCTGTATTATCGTTCGTTTCTAATATGATACTATACTGTACTGTATCAGCCTGAAATGCCTACAGCTGAATTCGAGGATCCTCTACTACCAAGAATAAAGATGTGTTAAATTGGTAGAAAAAACTACATTGATTTTCGATGTTCTCGTACCTCGAGAACCCTCCAGCGCGAGTCCACAGTTGTTCCCAGCTCCTAATTGAGCAAAGACCGGATAATTCCATCGCTCAACATTTGTTCCGTTATTCCTTTGTTTTTACTTTTTCTACAATCGTCTTGAGTGCACCAAGAAGGGTTATTTTTATTGGGATCTAGGATAAGGGCCAGTACGTTCGCTCTGTTAGTACGAACGCCATTTTATTTAATACCTTTAGTTATTTTACACTTGTTAACTAAAAAGGTTTTCATATTTTACTCGTGTACACTTCTTTTGTTTGACCCGTATGTGTCAGTATATATATGTATGTTATTTTGTACATCCAATTGCGACATACCTCTTATTTTTTGTTACGTACACGATCTTTCTTTTAAAAAGTGTTGTTATACTCGTAATATTAAATAATCTGTTTAAATACAAAAAACATTTGATATCTTATGAAAAAAAAAATGATAGGTACTACTCCTTAAATAAAATTGATACATGAGTGGACATTTCTTTAAACGAATTGATGAAGGAAAAAATGTATAATTAGAATTACAAACGACGGAGGCGGTGTAAGCGGTGCGATAAATGAGATGAAAACGGGAAAAAATGCATTGGTTATTAAGATTTACTGCACTCGGGTGAAGGTGGTTTGTACCATCAGTGCTTTATAAAACTAAAGACAAAACTGTAGAATGCCGTAGATTATATTGATTCCCTCAAAAACATTGCCTAAATAATAAAGGTGACCTTGTTTCTAAAAGCTACTCATATTATGGCTAAAAATTTTAAAATCATACTTTTCTGTGGCTTATTTATGAATTAAATCAAGTATCAAAAACGCATCTTAATAAAAATAAAATAATACAATATGCGCAGTTTGTTTAGAAATGTAAAATAAACATATAGAAATCTTATTAGTTTTGACACGCTTCAAAAACTCATTGAAATTTAAAAAAAAACACTTTTCGATATTAAATCACATCACATTATTTTACGTCTTAAATATGTATCAAATTATCCGAGTAAATTAAATAAGTATATACACTTTTAATTTAATATAAAGTGAGCGCTCTTTTGTTCTCTACACTTCGACCTTATAAAGGTTAATGAGGTGGTACGAGCTTAGAAATTCCGACTACCAACTAATAAATTACATGGAAAAATAAATAAATATGTCTTGGCTCTTGATGTTTATGATGTATGAGGTTACGACCTAGAACAGAACCGTAGACTAACCATTCCCCATGGTATTTGTAGCAACTTCACACGATTTTATTATTAACCGCTTTTTGCTTTGTTTTTTTTTTTCCTGAATATTGTAACAGAATTAAAGAATAATAAAAATAAATACCAATACCATTTTCCTATTCCCATCCTTTTTCCTTCCCGCTCCACTCCCGATTTCAAAGGCCGACAACACACCTATAATCCCAGTGTTTAGGATGTTCATGGCCGGCGGCAGTGATCACTTACCACCAGGTGACCAGTTTGCTCGTTTTCCGGACCTATTTTATATTAATAAATAGTATTTTTTTTATAGTAAAGGAGACATCAGACTATGACAAAGTCGGGATATTCAGATGATATTATTGAAGTAATGACACATCTTTAAAAGCGTAATAAAACACGTAATGTAACTCGATTACAATCATCATTATTTGATGCATATAATTTAACTGAAGAAGGGCAAAATATAACTTTTTACGTAAACAAAATTATTTTCTGTGTTTGTTTTTAAAACACATTCCAGAGGTTTCCTTTTGTCCTCGTTATTGATGGAAACCCTACCATTTAGACAGATGGTTTATGTGAACCGTTCGCTCCATACGGGTGTTATCTTCGCCGTGAAATATTATGTGTTGATACATTTATACAACAGTTTAGCAAAATCGCGAGATAAACTACTTTTGCCTACAAATACATCTTGTTTTTTCTATTCGTGTTTTGGCATAGATATTACATTGAGCGGATATCGTTGTTATTTTTTAAATCAATAAATCGGTACATGTCTATCGTATCAACAAATAGAATTATTATTATATATAGAGGAAGGTAACAAATATTTAGCTGATGAATCACCACTGCCATCCATTACATACATATGTACATAAACACACGCCTTTTTCCCAGAAGGGGTAGGCAGAGGTGCTACCAGAACACCCACGTTTCGCCTTGTATATTACGTCCCACGATGTGATAATGGAAGCGAAGCTATCGCCATATCGGGCACAAATTCCTAACTCCGGGCTGAAAATGAATAGAAAAATCCAATATCACTTTGCCCGACCCGGGATTCGAACCCGAGACCTCAGCTTTGCAATCATACCGTAGTACCACTACGCCACCGAGGCAGTCTCCATCAGCCATCCATTAGAAACCAAAATATCAAAAATAACACGCTGACTAAGATAGGGTAGATGTTTTCTAAAGATCTTCCGTCGTATCTGTCCGCAGATAAAGCTGTCTGTAAGTAACGGTACCTTACGTTCTTCTATTTTCTTAAAGACATAAAATTGTTCTACCAGACAGGGATTTTATAACGCAATAGATATTATCTGTTAAAGCGTACACTGCAACTGCACGCTGTGGAAGCACTAATAAAATTCCATTATCTTCGACAAACAAGCCGTAAGTTGACCGGCTTTGTGCCTCATACTATCTAACATTAGCTGTGATTTTCTAATTTCAGCGCTCGGTATACGTACCGTGACTGCGATGCAATAAAGCGAGCTTGTAAACCGTCGCAAGGATTTACTATGTTGCAACATTGTCGACGATTGCCGTCTGAAAGCGTATCAAAGATCTTAATGGAAATTTCTTAAAACTGGGTCTCTTCCAACGAATTGTCCAATGCTTTGTGAATGTGTTTTGATCTTGCTGGGTGTCTTTGTTAGGAATTCTTCGTTCCCTTATTGCATTTTATCTAGCTATGTATTTATATGTTTGTATCCGTTTGTATTTATTTTACAATACCACGGAACAACTAAATATTACTTTTCACAACCTATTCTTCATTAATCAAGTTTAAATGCCGTTGAAGTACTTACGAATAAGTATCGTGAACATTTATTTACGATTTCGACAACATTTCATCATGTAAATCAATTGCTCAATCCACACTCCTATATTGTAATCTTCGAAATTGGCACAAAGTTTGGCTCCATGATTGGCACAAATGTACCAACAAGTTATCTCACACAATTATCTATTCAGGCGCCTTTCCCAGATCGCGTTCACCATAAAAACAAGGATTAGAGCCACTTCCGCGGTCCGTTGTTATCACCCTATCTGACCCGAAACTTTGTCTTTGCGTCCCATTGGTGTATTTACTTCAATACACGAGTACATTTTATTGTTCGCGTCGAATTAGAGATTAGTAAACATACGTTGCTTGAAGTTTTCTTGGAACGCGTCGTTTGGTACGACTTTTTGAAGTATGTAAACAGATGGTAGATGTATTTTTTAATGCAATAAACATTAAGCTTTAAAACAATAACCACTATTATTATTTCTTAAAATTGCTGCAACTTTTTAGGGAAGTCTGTTAGTAGTTAAAACTGTTTTATAACCTAGTATTCTCCCTTATATTCCCAACTTTAGAGTATCAAATTATATACTTACGAAATACGAAATTACAATTTCGTACACAATAATCTTTTGGGTCCCTAAACAAATAATAAATAGCCACCTAAGATTCTAGTGACCCAAGCTATTGGGGAAATATATTTATTATTTATTAATAAATACGCTTTCATTAATGTACTCGTATATGATTATAATTTGATAAAGAAAAGATTTTAAGTAACGTAGTAAGCTGTTCACAAAACGTAATTCCACATGTAATCTACTAATATTTTGCGCTATCGACAGCGCAACTCCTTCGGCCGTGCACCCATCAATCTTCTACTTGAAGCCGATTTCGATCCTAACTTCTTTTGATTTCGCCCTCCGATATAACTTTTCAACATTATCTCTCAACTTCGCCTCCGCTTCACAACTTATTCGTCTACGGCTTAATTACTTCGATTTTTTTACATTTTGCACCGGCGCGGTCCTTTGACGCAAAATGAGTAAGTTTTTACGAAAACTGTTTAAGTTTTCAGCTACTTGGTCAGTTTTCGATTAGGTTTGTATTTACTTCTTGCGGATGGTTTTAATTTAAACTTTTAAACGTCTTATTTATAGTCAGCTATTAACCTAATTTCGTTATCGAGTGATTTGTCTTCTTCGCTCAATCTGAATTCAAAAGTCGTTCAAATGGACAAAACATTCGAGAACTAAATTAGGTTTAAAACTGACTATAACTGACGTTTAATCTTGTACCTTTTTATAAGCCTTCACTGTTGTTTTTCGTTTAGTGAGCAAGAGTACCGGTTGCCGAAAAGCTAGGATATTCCTGTTGTAAGCCTAGTTATTAATAACCGTGAACAATATTGAAAATCCTTATTAGCAATGCATTGTACTTAACTTCTGGTGCTTTGTGATCTCATTATCGTGGCAATATAGAAACATCTATGTTCTACAATATAACGCTATTTATCTTAATAAATAAACAAAGGAAAAACATGTGCTCAATCACAGAAATAATTGAATCATTACTTTAATAAATACTGCCATAATTGAAGGTCTTATTTGACGCAATTACGATTTATTTGTAAATATTGTTCGCGCTACAGCGAAAAATGAAGGATGATTTTAAAAATAGACTGAATTGAGATATTCTACCATAACGTTGTTACGTTTCAGATATCATCCAGATGGCAGAACCATTATTTATTGCACATCCGTTGTTTTTTTTTCCTGAATCCGATTGTTAAATGGATGTTGAATCATAGCCTAATATTAATATTGCGTATTCAATAATAGTGTTTATATTATTAAATCAGTCAGATTGATAGTAAATTATAGCTTGGTTTAACGGTGAATGACAACATCGCATGGATGACATAACGGACCTACGTACTTAGGAGTTCAAAACTCAAAAGTATGTAAATTGTTAATCCGCATTAGGCCAAAATGGTTCTCCCAAAGTACAATTTACATTGTATACCATAGTCTACATAAATTTGACATTTAAGAAATATCTAATTACAAACACAGGGACTGTACGCGACAGCTCGACGTGGCAATTCTCTAGTGATGTAGTATCACGTTTGAAGTAGTTTATATCGATATTTTGTGCAACGCAATGACATAAGAGTAAAAATAATTAAATCAAGGTTATTAAGTAATTTGACAAAATATTTTATCTACAATTTGTAACTGATCAATGTCTGCACATGAAAGATATATAAGAAAAAATAATATGGGGTACTGTGTGAACGTAATAAAACCGAAAAATAAGAATGAATACATGTTTTTTTCATTAGCTTTAAAAGTTACCGCAGTCATTTTAATACACAATTAATATCAATGTGAGCGGGATCGAAATCGATAACCGCGGTCGATGTGGACCCGTGCAGCACTAGACTAGGATAGCGCGGGCGATGTGCGGGTGTGCGGGGCGTCCCTTCCCCGACGCGTCACATCATACCACGATTGCCATCTCGAATTGTCGCATACTATACAGCCCGATTTAGAATAATATTTGGAGGGACAATTTGTATATGTGATGTATTGTATGATTTCATAACAGACGAATTGGCTTCGTTTGAAAAGCCCAAAGTGGAATCAAAACGGGGTAAAACACAAATTAACTGCCATTGTCCAGAGGCCGCAAATGTTTTTAATTACCCCGGAAAAATTGTAAAGGGCTATCCACACGCACTTAAAAATTATAATGCCACAACCATCCTCCTACGAGAGATTAATGAATCGTGTGGAGTGCGCGTTATTTAGAGATGACCATGCGTCGATGAATTGAGTGCACAGTCATAATATAATGGAACTGTGAATAATGGTATTACATGTAAAATGATTAAAAGTATATATTTAATATATTTTACTTTTTAAAAGGTAATTTAAGTTCGGATATAGCCAAGTATATCATACCTTTAAATAAATTAGTTACCCATGTTAAAAACTTAACTAACGCCATAAAATAATATGTATAAAATATTTCATTCAAAAACTGAATCTCATTAAATACTTGTACTTGGACAAAAGTAACGCCAAAGGTACTTGTGGTTTCATGTTTGAAAATAGTTAATTCTTAATAAATTTTATAAAACCAGCAACGCAACTACGGTCGTTGTGTCGTACATATATAAACTCACGCCTTTTTCCCAGAAGTGGTAGGCAGAAGTGCCACCATGACACCCACATTTCGCTTTGTATGTTCCGTCCCAAGATGTGATAGGGGGAGAGCCTAGTACAACTACACTACCGAGGCAGGAGAAAGTGTCGAAAGGGGAATTGTCGTGCATGAGTCTTTTACAGATTTACCGAAAAAATCTAAGATTTAAAAAGTTTGATACCTTAATGTTCTAACTCGTGACCATCAACGTCAGCACAGATGACTCCCGGATCGATCATCGCGTTTGATCTATTGATTCGAACACGACACCGAAGTTACGACATGATTGATTGCTCCAGTCATCAATATTTCTTATTTCATTGTTATATTCAGTAATATTTCACTGTTCCCCGAGTAAGGCACATGTGGTGTTACATAATTGTTGGGTGAAAGGAAGATATCATCGCGTTTGTATTTTTGATATCATAGCAGAGATGTAACTGATAAAATTTGTCTATGGTATTTTACAATCGTGATGTAGCAGATTTGTATAATTTTCTATGGTATGTAAAAGTCATCCAACCCGCACTGGGCCAGCGTGGTGAACTATACGGCCTAACCACTCTCAATCGTACTCTCGATTGCAGAGGAGGCCCGTGCCTTGCAGAGGGACGTACATGGGCGTATACAGTTTACAGTACCGTATACGTATACAGTACATACAGTACATATGTAGCAGATTAAGGGCCTGTAAATCTAAAACGTTTTAAGTAGAGATGACAAACAAACAGGAGATAGGCTTGGTGAACATTTTAGCATCGCGTATTACAATTAATATATGCGACTAAGTAGTCACTGCCTTATTGATCTTTGATACTAATACTTTTAGAAGCAATACAAGCTAGTTTGACATCAATTACAGTAAAATCTTTATTTTAGATACTAATCTCTATAATGTCTTAAATTACTCGACTAGTATTCATCGACTTATACAGTTTTTTCATTAGCATTTTTTTGTAAAACTGCTACGAATACTCTTAATGTTTTAACAGTATCTATATCAACTCTGTGTTTATCCATAGCTCTTCTAATTCAGGTTCTGTTTATCATTCAATTACTTATCGATACAGATTGACACCATCATTAACTAATGGAATTTTGACACAAACGTCAACGTATCTGCTACCCGTCCACACTGTTATCAGTACCTTCATTAAATATTACAGCTCTCTGAAGGTCTACGTTTATACGTTGTAATATCTTTACGAAAGTAAATACAGGGTGTCTACCGAGAGGGAAGAAACGCTTTTCATATAATTGTTAATATATTATTCACATTTCTGAATTTCTTTTCTGTATTAGTGGCAACCGACATAGGCTGTAAACTGTGAGATTTAGTGTTCCATTTCTAGAATGAAAACTATTGAAAAAATAAATAGTTCAATGTTTATATTGTTTATGGAGGTAATACAGCGCCAATCCTTCATTATCATCATCATCAGCCCGTTGCAGTCCACTGCTGGACAGAGGCCTCTCCCAAGGTACGCCACAGAGCTTAGTAATCATTCAGTAATCCTCAATATTTCTAAAACAAAAGACAGATTAAAGACACAAACTTTTACTGCATTTTATGTACCTAAATTCAGACTCGAAATTACTCTAGGCACAGCTGCCACTCTATTACATATAAAATTAGATATATATTCCATAAATAACAGAAACTTTTCATTTCAAATGTTAACTGTATTTGCAATGAATGTCATCCGAGTCATAAGTATATTCATATCGTAAAATAGTTATGCTGTCTATAATCATAAAACATTTTATGCGGCAATTTTTTTACGTCGTGGAAGGTAAGCTTCGACACTTAAAGACACTATTTATATTCATATTTTATGGTCTTTATACGGCGTTCGATAACAGCATGATACATTTGACCTATGTAATTCACTAAACCAGTATTTACCAACTTTGCGTACGTTAACTCCATATTTATCAGTATTAATGTTAGTACCTATTTATTAGAACATATTTCTTTATTGCATTAATTCCGTATGCAGTAACCTAGCATTTACGAATGTTACTTACAGTAATCCCATATTTACTAAACAAGTATTTACTAATATAACTTTTATATGCATTAAATCTGTTCCCACTAAACCAGCATTAACCACTACATTTACGTACGTTAACTCCCACATTACTAACTAATTACTATATTTCCCAGGTCTCACAGCGCAGTCCGAAAGTAAGCCACAGTTTGAAATAAGCATGTTTAGATTTTCAACGCCATCGAAATAGTTGCATTGTCACAATGAATTCTAACTTTCATCCGTCCACAACACCCTACTTCAGTAGATTTTATTCCTACAAAAGTAGCACACATTACGTGACCTTACTGTTACAATGGCTCCAACTTTTGCTAACAAAATTGATAGGTTTAGAAAATTGGCAATAAATATTTTAATTCTTGTCTTGTATTTTAACGTAAACGTGTTCGAGCATAATGTAATAAAACAAGTTTACAACGCTAACCCCGCCTCATCCAATCTAAAATATTACGTTGTAAATTCAATTTTTTAAATTTGTTCTGCAATAAATGAATGAATGTTTATTGCCAGTCCACATTCTACATCTTACTAGTAACATAATGTCTTGACTTTATAATTATTCCAACATGCACACTTGCTTGCAAATCGATACCGTATGCTATAACATCCCACTCGATTCACCGAACGCGCTCGTATCGACAAGCAACTAAGTGTAATTTAGTTTATCGATTTCCTTCTCGAATAAACCAAACAACTCTAGTGAGCATGACGTAGTTCGATCAATTAACAACCCACAATATTGTAAAGATAAACAGTAATTAATCTGTGTGGAAATAATTCAGTCTCGCGCGTACTAATGGCATTCAGCTTTCGGAATGTTAAATAAATCTACTGGAAAATAAGCATATTTATCTGGCATCATTATTTAATCTTGCAATTCTTTTACATCAGTAATTTCTCTTTCCTGCCACTTCATTTCCAAGATTTAGATGTTTACAAAAGTATTTAATTTTGTTTGATGTAATAATTTATTTTGTACATATACAAATATTAGGAATTCCGTACACAACTGCTCTTTCATTTTTAACAGAAGTTTCAGAATGCCAATTGTGAACAACCGTAACAATAGCCTGTATTTGGTTAAGTCAAAACAACTTTGCAGAAATACTCGTAGTTGATATGTATTGAAGATATTCTCTGATTCACAACTATGAAATCTTAAAGAATGTAAAATAAAACACAGAAATTAACAATCTGCTATGCACTGCCGAATCATAAAGTTACTCGTGTCGCACG
Source organism: Theretra japonica (assembly GCA_033459515.1). Classification (NCBI taxonomy): domain Eukaryota; kingdom Metazoa; phylum Arthropoda; class Insecta; order Lepidoptera; family Sphingidae; genus Theretra; species Theretra japonica. The sequence continues at coordinate 10,792,698 of CM065949.1, forward strand.
TCTAATACAACCTTTCAAATTTGAAACAGGCCCTTAACATCCACAAATTGAACAATAGTATTTAAAAGCGAATCCAGTCCATTCTATATAATCACTTTTCAATAGGTTTCAGCTTAACCCGATTAAAAACTCCTTTTAACATATTTCTACACAGATGACTTACTGCACCATAGACAATCTCTTTACAATGCAAACATTTTTTCATGACTAGCAAGATTTCGGAATTAGTTGTGTGAACATAGTAGCGAGTGATTTTTTCATCAAAATTTATAGTGCTCGCATATCTGAATGTTTTCTGGTAAGTAAAATTAAATAATGTAATGTTAATAATGTTTGGTATAATTTTATACTTTTGAACTTCTAAATCCTTTATCTATTTGTATCTTATATTTAACCAATTTGAAAATGTGATAAACATTAATGCAAAATTGAAACACTCGTTATTCACAAAAATAATAAGTTAGGTATATTGAAATGACAGTGTTTTATGTTAATTATCTTTTTCAAATTATAAACACAATTCACATCTGAATAAAATGGAATCAATAATTATTGATTCTAGTTCTGTGGCAATTTAATTAAGCAATGGATCAAAAGTCTTGTTCTTTCCCGTTTATCTGATATTTTACATTAGGATACTTTAGGGAAATCCTGTAATTAATAACAGCTACATATGTGGACGCTTACAAAATGTTAAGCCAAGTATATATATATATACAAATAATTAGGTATTGCATGGGCGGAGATTAATTACCATCAAAGATCCAGTTTTTACCATTAAGTTCTGCGCTTTTTCGTTTGCCATTCCTTTATTATGAATGCATAAGATCCCGGAACCAATATAACACAGTAAAATGCAATAAAAATCATAGATTGTAGAATAAATAATGCGGAATATTTATTTAGATCCGGAACGATTTTCCATCGCACGTGTTTCCTCCTTCCTCTAATCCTCGGTCCTTCCGCCGTAGCGTGAAGAGGCATCTCACGCTACGAGACTGCCGTCTGGTGCCATTCGATACTCTGTCTGGACGGCATTAGCACTTACCATCGGGTGCAGTGAAGTCACTGTGCCGTGCCATCTTTGCTACGGTATGTAAAGTCCGCCAACCCGCACTAGGCCAACGTGGTGAACATGAGGCATGTGCCCTGCAGTGGAACGTATATGGGCTGATACAGTTACAGATTTGGATCCTATACGTGACTCAATTTCTCAAACTCATTTCAACAAAGAATGAGTACCTATACCTACATTGTTTTTCTTTAGTTCAAAGGTAGAAAGTCAGCACAAACCCGTCACATCGGGACGTCGTTCCCAAAACCCAGGGAAGTTGTAAAGAGCAGTTACAAGTAATGGATTCAAATTTCCTCGTAGACGAATTAAACTTGCCGGGTTTCATTGAATTACATTGTGTTGGAATGGACCATACCTCGCTTTGATCGCGATTCGAGCCGGTTTTATTACTTGGACGGATGATCGGAGTTAAGTTACTTCGTTGCGTGCTGGATCGGAAATGCTGTTGCTATATAATTATATCGGATAATCTGTGGAACGTTCAATTTGAAATATGTTTGTATTTGCCGAACTAGAAAATCAATAGATTACTCAAATAGGATATACGTAAATTACGTACCGTACTTAGCCGTTGTTGAAGATTAAGACTATCCCTGAAATGGTTACAGAGTCTTGAAATTACAAAAAAAATCCTGCTCTACAAAAAAAAAAGATAATACTCTTGTTTTCTCTCTTCCGTCGTAATACTTAAGTCTATACTAGTCCATAATAGAATACAGATTAAATTTAAAGTAAAAACACTGAAAGTAACTCGATTAAGTCAATACTTCGCAACACCAAACAACGTCGCGTACACAAAAATCAATTTTGATACGCCACGGGGATCATAAACGAAAACTTCGACGTCCCAAAACGAATATATTTTATTAAAGTCATCTCATGATTGTTCACAAACTTCGAAGCAAACTCAGTCTCAGCATAAATTGTTCGAGACGACACACTGCTGGCAGAACACGAATAATTTAGACTCAAATAAGTTATTTGAAAGTAAATGACAGGCTCGTATTTCTGAGGGAGCGATTCCTCATTTCTCTGAGTTTATTTGTTCAAATGCGGACTGTAGCGAGCGTTTTCGCTTTTTTATTGTAGAAAAAAGTTTATTGAGTGCCTTTATCTTTTCGTGGACGTTGGCGCGTCGAGGCTTATGTTCATGTTTGACGGCTGATCACTAAGTAAAGCCTGCTTTATCTCACGTGAGGCTTGTATGAAACTTCAAAATATTTTTATGGCAAGATATTCCTATTCATCCTAATACCAATAACGGATAGTGACATACTCATGTGCATGGTGTTTCGAAATCAACCAGAAAATACACAGTCCTTGTCAGGCCCGCATTATTACTTCGACCGGACAGATGTAACCACCGAAACATCAATTGTGTAATATGAAAATATACTGTTTTATATTATGTTATGTAGTGCTCTCAATATTCTCAAATACAAAAATATACGGGCTGGATTTTTCAAGTGGGCGTGTCAAATAATATAGCCGGGTTTTTTTCAAAATCTTCGGGTTCGATTCCTCGACAGGAATATTGAGTTATTAAAATTCTAAGTATGCAGTTTTAGTCTTCACCAAAATCAGGTTAGTGACTCCTTTCAGTATTTTTCGCTATTCCTCATAGTTTCAGATTTGGCCATCCACGCCCGCTTGAGAAACTCACCTGTATAGGCTCACGATATTATGATTGATTAAAGAAATAGATAGCCAGAGGGACCAATAATATCCTTATTAGTTTGTCGAACATACAGGGTATATCCAGACTGCTACCGAAAACTAAGCCAGGTAATAGTATTAGTGCCTTAAGATAGAAAAAAAAGAATTAAAGAAATAATTAAATTCAACTAAAAATTTCGCAAAAAACTTTTTTTACTAATCGTCATATTTGGGTAGTAAATACATCGTTTTTTCAAAATTATAATGTACACCTTTTTATTTTTAAAGACACAATGATACGCGAGGGATTAAATTATAATGTTAGCAAAAACTAGAGATTTACTATCCAAACACGTTCATATTTAAAAAAAATAAAAAAATCTGTTGCTTTTTTTGAGAAATTTTTAGTCGCTGTGTGTTTGTAATCACTAGGTGGTAGCACCTGGCTTTGTTTTCGGTCGCAGTCTTGATATACCCTGTATAATTATTTCATTGTTTTATTCGTCAGGCAGAGGCGCTACCAGTACACCCACATTTCGCCTTGTATGTTCCGTCCCATGTTGTTATAGGGGGCGAGCCTATCACCATATCGGGCACAAATTTCTGACTATGGGCTGATAATGAATAGAAAAATACAATATCACTTTGCCCGACCCAGAATTCGAACCCGAGACCTCAACTTTGCAATCATACCGTAGCACAACTACGCCACCGAGGCCGTCATAATTACTGTTATCAACATAATTACCGTGTTTAACTAACGCTAAGTTAATAAGTAAATGAGCTATTACATGCGGAGATCGTGTCTGCCACAAATCAATAGGGGTGGTATTAACAGAGACCAAATTCTATCTAAATATTCCTAAAGCTATTGTAAATACGTATTTAACGTTTGCAACATATTTTTAATGCTGGGAATGAAATTCATTTTATATCAGTCGTGGCATAACAGTATTTAAAAAAAATAAAGCACATCTGCGACTTAAACCACCTACTCCTTTCCTTGAAGTAGCAGTTAATAAACCTACTGGAAGGCACACGTCTTCTTTACGAAAGTCTCCGTTCACTTTTGGTTTTTGTGTAGAATGTCCAGGTGGGAGAATTTTATCACGATGTTGTCCTTCACATAATTCCGAAAAGTTAGATGTGGTAGTCTTGGACCCGAACTTCAGTCTTTTAATTAACGCTGTCGCGTAATAATTATAATCCTTTATATCCAAAAGTAGTAAATTCGAAGTAATTAAGAACGCTTTCATGATAACCGCTGATCGGCACTGTTATTACAGACTTTATCGAACGGAAAAATGTTAAAATTCATTCATTTAAATCGTGCCGCGGCTGAAATAAAATATTCATTAAGCAATTCACTCGTGGATATTGTACTTACACATTGAAAAGTAATGCACGCGGCAAAACCTCTTACGTAGAAAGCAATTTAAAATATGCAATTGAATATAAAAGAGCAAAATATATTTAATGCTTATGAAAGAATAATGTATGGGAAATAAAAGCAGCATTATTTTCGATACTATTTATTGCACTCGAGTATAAGCCATTAAAAAAAATTACATATGAAAGAGGTTATGCATAATGCTGCTAGTCTCGGTTGGCCGAGCTCATTTCTGCCCCGAGATATAACATGGGGCGTACCTATCAAAATACTGAACTTAAATTCCGGTCCAAATAGCTCGTATCATATTTTTGAAACCTCACACATACCACATAATGAATTTCCCGACCCAAAAAAGGAACCCGAAACCTCACGAGTCACAGATTACATTTACACTCACTAACCCAATGCAGCGAAACAAAGTGAACATTTTCAATTGAAAAATATAAAAGGAACAATAGTATATAGTCGTATTATATTAAATACGAATGAAGGAACAAATGTATTAGAAATAAAATTAGCTTTCTCTGTAGAAATTGAAACGTTTGAGAATAAAACGGTTAAGAGAACTTTGGTTGTGCAACGTCAATACCATGCGTAGAATTCTATTTAAGTTATAGCCTAAGAAAAGATAAGTAATTATCAATTTATATAACAGTAAATTGGTGTATATGTACGTCGTTGTCCTTTAAAGATAGAGTTGTCTTTAACTCTCTTATATCTTCGTATAAGACAGTCTAAGCATAAACCTCAATAGCCATAATAATATTTTGTCGCTAGGTAAATTTCTTGTTCATGTGCAGCTTTGATGCTACAAAAGAAATACTCTCGAATTGAGACCTCCTCCTTGTTTTTGAAGTCGGATAAAAACCAATATAAATAAAGTAGAAACACGTATTATGAATCTGGCTAAACGAGACAACTCGTATTCAATATGATAGTGGCGGATTGCAGCAGGTGCATCGAAACATTTAATTTTCTTGTATCTGCGTCTCTGTAAAACGAACTACAAACTCCGACATACGTTTAACAAGCACGGTCTTTTTGTAACAATCCATGTTCAATTTCACACAAAGAGGGATTCACATAAATAAACCGATAGAAAAATAGGTTTTGTTCAATTTATTTTGCTTTCCAAATTGTTTTGTATTTTATTAACTTTTATACGTGTTATCAATTGTAAATCTATCAAGTTACCACTGAAAACAATGTGAGTGGTACTAATATTAATGAAAAGGTTTGAAATAAGTGTCTTACTGTTTGTTTTCATAATAGGCTTAACTCGAAAATATTAATTTGAATTAAAAGTATTGTTAATAATGTGTCTGGCAAGATAAAAGAACCATCTAAACTGACTGACTACCAAGGAAACACCTTTTAATAGTTACTTTAAGGTCATATATAAAAATCAGCTTTAAAACTATAACGCTGGCAAAATTACATTTTAGTAAAGTTTGAAGATATTGTAATATTACATGGTGGCTATGGGCTCTTGCTGTTATGTACCTAATATTACTAATACTGTATTGTCTATTACTTTTGACAGTTTTGTTTTCACAAGACAAGACTGCCATATGCCCTGCGTCTGTAACTTGAGCTGTTTTAAAAGGAACTACATAGAATTACTGAGTATTGTGCCGTCATTCTGACGCGCAGTGTAAGCCACTCAGCGCGGCTAATTTCTCCCTTGCAATCCCGATGCTTGCCGCACCCGCTATGAATTATTTCCTGCGACTTCGCGAACTTTGCTCACTTTATAAATCTTACTCACAAGGTTTGTATTCTGACGCAAATATTTTTTTTAGGTATGGAATGAAAACTTTTATTTTTATATTTTGTTGTTTATAGATTCATTCTTTCACTTTTTATTGTCCATCTTGAAACGGCTATTCGTCTAATCTTATGGGTGTTTATGAGCGGCAACAATAGGTTTTCTCCAATTTAGTGCTCTTGCTGGATATCCATTGGTACTATTGAAACAACTGACTGCGGGTCCTTCTTTACATAACATACATAAACACACGCCTTTTTCCCAGAAGGGGTAGGCAGAGGTGCTATCAGAACACCCACGTTTCGCCTTGTATATTCCGTCCCACGATGTGATAGGGGGCGAGCCTATCGCCATATCGGGCACAAATTCCTGACTCCGGGCTGATAATGAATAGAAAAATCCAATATCACTTTGCCCGACCCGGGATTCGAACCCGAGACCTCAGCTTTGCAATCATACCGTAGTACCACTACGCCACCGAGGCAGTCCTTCTTTAAAAACAACTAATTACATACTGCCCACGTAATAATATCCGTTAAATCTATAAATACTGATTGGCCAAAAGAAACGACGTTCAATGTAAAAGTTCTTATAAAAGAAACCAATCCAATTTTTGTCTCGCCGAGATATTCTTTATCGAGCATCTGACTTTAATTAATTCTCTCAAAGATTTTTTGTCTGTGATGGTACTTAAGAAAAAGTTTGCGTATCGACTACGGCACTATTAAGCAGAGAAGTGATTTCAATGAAGTTTTAATTAGTTTTTGTTTTTATTTATTTCATTGGTAAAAATACTTAAGGCATCAAAATAGATTTTAACTTTTGTTCCCTCGTTTCTGCCTACATTTTCCCTGCAATTTTCAAAGGCACCTTTAAGCACCTGGGGGTTACTCTATGATCCGAAACGAAACTCGAATGTTCGGACGTCGCACGTAAAACTACGAATGTGCCTCGGTAGTCCACAAAATGTTCGAATCCTCTATCATAGAAAATAGTTTTGATTATTTTATTATTGGAAAACTTATAAATTACTTCAGACGTCCAACGTCTGAACATTCAAGTTTCGTTTCGGATGATAGAGTAACCCCCCAGATATCTTCAAGTATTGTCGGTGTTGTTTTTACTTACATACGTACGTAAACTATGGACGTGACAATAAAAAGAGAAGAAACACTTCACACCTGTCTACGCGTAATTTACTATCAGCAATAAAAATTCTGATTTTTACTGCTAATAGTAAATTACTCTCTATCGTAGAGGAAACAGCTCAGCTTCGCAGTAAGACGCATATACAGGCTGATGTATCACGAGATAAATAAACACTAGCGACTGTAACGTACATAGTCCTGACCCCACCCTACGATACAAGTCTTGTGACGGAGGTATCAAAAACTACGAGGGACTTTTTGGCCTCACAAACACCCGACACTAAACAAGTATTGGTGTATAACGAAAACATTTGTATCCTTGTGGGGATCAAAACCGCGGCCTCTTGTTTCACAGCCCGCGTGTTGTCGTTTCACAAATAACTTCACCACAAATGTTGTCTAGAACGTTATAATACCTAAAAAATCTCTACTTAAGAACGTATACTAAAATCCTCAAAATACCATGGCATGCAATAAATCACAATGACAGAATAAGGCGGTGGCACTTTTCATTTACGAACTATCGTACTGACTACACCAAACTTTCTCTATTCCTCTTCGGAATGAAGTTCTCATAGTAATTGTCGACTAATGATCTGCATCAGTTTGATGTATTCACTCATAAATCTTGCCGAGATTTCAAATTAAGAGCTTCACTTCATTTAAATAATCGTACTTTAGCTCTTTATGTCCTTATTATTCTCGTCTTTTTAATATTTAAGACTTGGGCTCGCATCCTATCACATCTTTGGACAAAACAGACAAAGCGTTACATGGGTGCCTGGTTACTACCAGGAGAATCTCTGCCTATCCCTTCTGGGAGAAAGGCATGAATTGAATATATATGCACTATTTTACCAATGAAATAAAAACACAACTATTTGTATATATAACTACGTGTATATAAGCATAGTGCTATTACAACGGATGCAATGTGCAGTTCCGTGGATTTATGTCCCATTTCCCTTCCATATCAAGTCCTATTTGATGTCTTATTAGTACCGTAGATCTGAGGTGGGTTTACGGAAATAAGCAAAAGACAATATTACAAATAAAGACAACGTATTTTTGCCTGGTATTTCCCTGCGAGATCTAATTATAAATGGAGGAGATTCTAAAAGGTTATTGGTATTGCCAACCGGTTAAGCTAGTTGTAGTGGCAGTGTGTAAATCACTTGACACGAACTTCGGACGTCTAACCACAATAAGGTCAGTATGGTGCTAGACAATATAAAATAATGCATTATAGTACAAACTCCATTCACACTGCAGTATAAATAACCAGGGTTTATCGACTAGATATCTCAAAAATGTTAGAGCCAAGCTCTTGTGAGTCATGACTTGGCATGAATAGGTAGGCTCGGGGCGGTACCACTGTCTCACACGAGATCAACGTGATAGCTTAGCTGTAGCGTATCGTTGGATGAGTGAGATTATCGGAGGCCCAACACCCCTTTCCTCTTCTCATCTTTTTTCTTTCCCGCTCCTCTCCTGATTTGATGGGCCGGCAACATATCTACGACCTGTTTGCTTGTTTGCCGGACACATAATATAAAAAAAAGTATATTGTGGCACAAAAACGTTTAGAGCCCTAATCCGTCTCCTCTTTTCCGATATTTTAAAAGATCCAGTATAGACACACGTTTTAAGAATTACGATGATATTTTCCCATCAGGTTCGTTTTTAAACGAAAGATTAGCGGCGACGATGCATCCTTATAATGAAAACTGACACGTAGCAACAGTCAGAGCCGTCCCATTTGTTTTTATTAACCGTTGCGATATTTATCATGGCGTAAACAGCTTTGTTGCTGCAAAAACTTAGTTTCCTGAAGATTAAAATTGATGTTAGTTGCGGAGATTGTTGATATTATTCTCAGTTACTGTTTTAACTTGTGTTGAGGTAAAGCGAAAATTATTCAATTTTTTATTTGGTATCTCAATTAGCTCTTTTACTTTGTATCAAGTTTGAAGTATAAAAGCTGATTTAATAGTACCACGACAATCAATATGATTTATATTAATTTTAAAATTCCATGGGCTTAAACCAGCCCAGGCTTAAACCTGTACCCTATGGTGGACATCCAATGGCTTGTATTGATATTAATATATATTCCAATTGCTAACATAATCTGCAATATTAAATGATCTTAAAATATTTGGCTAAGAACCATATTATTATTTTCCAACCCCAAAAAAAAATAGAAACCGAACTAAATAAATAACCTTGCACCAAAACTCGTAAAAGCGTCGAAAATAAACCCCGAAATACCGAGCAAAAACTAAGTTAAGCCTAAATCAGCCAGCAGTTATCGCCTCACAAAGGCCTATCCGCATTGTGTGACTTCCGGGGCATTCCGCCCGCCGAGATCCGCTTCCGGCCGCGCTTGCCAGCCACTTGAAATTTCCTGGGAAACGCGGCGATTCATTAAGATTTTCTTGTTTCTGAGAAATAAAACGCAAGTGCCGATGTCGATATTCGCAGCGTTTTATTTATGCAAGTTTTAGAATGTTCTGCGAATAAATATTATTTTGAATTTGCGTTTTATTATGCATAGGCTCTTGTAGTTGTTGAGTGACCTAGTTATTTGTGGTGTTAATATGGATTAGTTGATTTATGAGAACTTATTAAAGTCAAAATATCTTATTTTATAATTACTGCACAATTTGATAGCACGTTAGTTGATATCAATACAACTCCGCTGAAACTCATAAATCTCACGAGTTCTACATGCAAAATAAGTGATGTGAATCTTTAAAATACCAAAAACTCTCTTCGGAAAGTGCATGTTTTAGATTCAAAAATATAATTACAAAAGAGTCTTTTTTAAAAATGGCCTGATAACCTTGCATTGCGGTTTTTGCTCTGTTAGATACTTCATAATAGCCCAATTTTGCCAAAGAGGTTTAATAGATTTTATTTTTTGTACATGACATCTAGCAACACCAAATCTTACCGGTTCTCGCGGTTACTCTAATCACGTTTTCATTGTTGTTCACACTCTTTGTCTTTGTGTTTCATACGCGTTCCTTTGTTGAGTTGATGTCAAAGATTTAGTCGAATCAATAAAGAACAGTATTTGTGTATGTTTGATTGATTCGTATGCAAAAGAAAACTTAAGAACATAACAAGTTTTTGGTCAATTTCTTTGCAGAAACAGAGATGTAAGCACAATTTAAATAATGTGAGTATAACAAGCACAAACAAGAATCCTTTTGTTTCTAATAAGGAAGACTGAAGTAAATTGTACCTACATTATTAATTCATGAATGGAGATGAATGAATAAATCCCGTATGCAATACACATGCCTCTCGAAAACAACTAAAAACTTAGAAAAAATATCCAAAATTAGTATTTTGATATAACATAAATACTCACAGCTATCTAGCCTCACACCTCTAATAAACCAATTCTTTTTCTTTAAGACAACATCCAAAAATAGAAATGTAAAATATTCTTCTTAACCTTGCATTTTTAAAGAATTCAAATTAAACCACGTCTTGTCATCTCCTTTTATTCCTCCAACCATTCCAATATAGAACTCAGCAGAACATTCGCAGAAAGACATCCCGTTCACATTTACTTTGTACATTACATACAAAAGGCATTCCGCAGCGAAAACAATTCCACAAGAGTGCAACAAACGTCGCGTCGCTAAAGTGGAGCACACACTCGCCCATGTTTTATTCAAGAGTCAAGTGCAGGACAGTCGACACCGACCAGGATGGGACAGGAACAGGCCAAGTGACGTCACTCTTAGGAACGCTGCTTTGACCTCATTGAAATACACAGTATTTAACAAAATTCGAATATGTACATATAGGTATTTCAAACTACATATTTTAAACTCAAAGGGATGGTATTGGATAGAATATAGGGCGGACGAAATGGGATATAAGATGACAGGATTGCATGCCTTGAGTCGTGGAACAGATTTAGTCAGGACATGACAGGATATAACGGGACGAGAGGAGAAAAACAGTATGAACGGCGGCAATCACGTTGACTTTCAATATTAACCAGTTAATACGCGAAATGATATGTGTCTAATGTGGACTGGGCTCAAAAAGTGTCTGCACCCGTGCGAAGCCGGGTTGGGCCTAGTCATATATAAGGGGTGCCATATGTGGTTACAGCTAGGAACATTAACGTTTGAACAATAAAATTGAATCTTGTACAAACCGTTATCCACTTCTTGGAGAAAAAATTGAACTTAAATTACACGTCAACATAAAATACGCCTTTATAAAATAGATTATAGCAATATATTCAAGTAGCGAACGGCTAAGGAAAATAAAATACCTAGGCTTTTGTAAGGCAAAGAAATATTCTTGTATTAGCGTACCAAAATTAAGCCGAGTCTCATTATTCTGGGTAACGAGGAAAATTAACAGTAAGCTTGGTGAATTACCTAACGAAGTTTGTGAATGAAAATATATTGTTAATGCCTTCTTTATCTTTTTTTACCATTTATCTTTTTGACTAATTATTTTAAAAATGTTTCGTATTTATTTTAAAACAACACTTTAATTAGCGATATTAGGAATCCTTTTCAAAGTGATTAACTTTAGGAATATTATCTCAATATTTATAGGAAAATATAACTACACTTCTTAAGCAGAAAATAACATTTAAAATCGAATTAAAATTTAGTTAAATCATAAATAAAAATCACGCAAGTAAAAACTTGTGCCTCCGCAGTATACATTTATCACGAATGCACTAGTCTTATGACAACACGATCTAGACGCGGATAATGGTTTATTCAGGTCTCAGCTCAATCTCAACCGTCGCAATCAAAACATAGCGGTTGAGCAAATTCACAAAGCTATATATACAAACATACTTGAAATATTTCGTTTTGTTATGTTTTAAATAAAGTTATATTAGACAGAAACGCAAGAAACATCTTATAATTTGACCCCGGTGATTTCTGAGTCCCATTTCTTTAAAAAGTCGTTCACCAACTAACATCTAACTCCTAGCCTTTACTTAATTTGATTAATTCCTACTTGGTAGCAAACCTAACAGCAATAAAAAAGCAAACAAAACCAAGCGCGCTATTTATTATCCTCCACTGAAACCGCAACAAATTGACAGACAAATGCAACATTCTCCAGTAAACATATTAATCTTTGCAAAATGTAACGTTATTTATCATTTTCGAGTCGCGTCGGCACATTTCAATTTGTAAGTGAAAAATCTGTGTATTCTAGTTGATAAATCACGGAGGGGATTGCGCCAATTGCGGACAAGCCGGGTGTGGCGGTGAAGCGGTGCGGAAATTTTCACACCCCCCTCAATTACCACGGAGAAATAAAGCCATGATTTAATTTTGAAATCATGAGTAAATGAAATTGAATTGGTGTGTTCAGATATGATTGTAAAAATTTCGTAGAATAAATCATGTTCATTTAATCGAAAAACACTCTTAATGTATTCATCATAAGCCCGTTGCAATCCACTGCTGGACATAGGGCTCTCCCAAGGTACGTCACAGAGCCTTAATGTAATAAAACTGAAAATTAAATCTAGGATATACGTTTTACAGCTCGTCCACGTAGACAAGAAACCATGAGATAAATAAATCTTTTAATTTATAAAATCTCGAATATGATCGTCCATGTTCTTTGCATCCAAAGGTGATGTGAAATTGGTTCGCCGTTCGTCCACAATTCCATTTTCCAGCTACGTCCTCATGGAAAATTCTAGATTGTACCACTCCAGATTCGCTCTTATCGGATTTATATCGGACATTTGTAGCACAGACTTTATTAAATTTTCAATGCAAGCTTTAAACTAAGAGTGTGTATTTTAGCACCCATTTTATTCCAGATTAAGTCAAACACTAGGATTTCATCGTTCTGAAAGTAACTTTTTCGTTCATGAGCTAAGATCTTTTCAGTTTTATATATAAATCATTATAATAAACTGACTTTAAACTTATACTCGTAGTATAGGTATCATAAATAGATGTTTTGAACCTCTATTAATAATCTTGTAAAGCATGTTTTAAATGCTTTTGTCGTATGTTACTCTCTCTCTCCCTCTTTATCTCTCTCCCTTACTCTCTCTCTGTCTCTGCGTCATCAGGCACAGGATATCCACTGCTTAATATAAGATTTCTATAACCTCCTCTTGAAGGCGGCATTCAATAATATTTATTTTGATTTTATGATTATCCACTACATACTTGTTTTGGAATGAGAAAGTACTTTTGTATCAAGATACCACAGCCTACGCTACGTGTAAAACACTCAAAGGCACTTTACACAAGACGGTTCAAATAGTGATCTCTAAATATCAGATAAACTTCAGACAGGTGAATGACGACGGTATAGGCATCAAGTTGCCCAATTTACTAGGATACCACAGGATAGTTGTCACATCTTTGACCTACATTTGTAATGTTAGAGCGTCTTCTTTAGTAGACAATAAAAAAATTATATTTAAAAAAACAATTACCGAGGTTAATGCTCTTTTTCTTCTTATACCATCTATGCTAACGAGGTTTCAACACGAGATGGCTTTACATCGCGAAAATATTTAGTTTATAAATGGTCGGCCGTCTGTCTATAATCAATCCTTATGCGAGGTCCGTTTCAAATATGGATAGCCAGACTAGGATCTAAATGCAGTGTCCTCGCAACTCGCAGAAAAAAAGTAATATTTTTTTTTACACAAGTCCGGCAAACAAATAACGGTTTACCTGGAATTCTATCACGTTTGAATCGTAGTTACGTTAGCAGCCTTTGAAAGTAGAAAGGGAATGGGAAGTAAAAACGACGCAAAAGGAACAAGAGAGATATATTTTCAATTTAATTAATTTAGACCTGTATTACCAACATAACTCAACTCTATTGTACACAGGTTAACGTGAACTATACACGAGAAGATAATTGCAAAGGCAGTAGAGTATACCAATACCTCGTGCGGTACTAGATACTCGGTATATCGGGTTGCCACTGATTGCCTGCCCAGCGTACCAATTAGGCACACGGTTAATTTTAGCCCGTACGGATGTTCCACAAGGGCTATATTTAGTCGCCTCTGACGTAGACACATAAAAAATTTATATATGGAAATTATCTGCGATGTATTCGCAAATATTATCGCAATATGCTTCAAATAAACGGAATCCTCTCATGTTTGTCGCCAAATATGAAATGATTGTGGGAATAACTTTTTTTTATAGTTGTACCCGTTACATTTTTTTGTGGGAATGTATATTTCCAGGTATAATAGTTACGAATAATGTTCCAGTTATATAAAACTTATCTATGTACATACATACGCTCAACTTTAGGGACATATAACTCTATGGTTGAGACGAATTCGGATATTATACTAATGGTAGGTCTCTCATATGTTAGGGGCCGCATGGGTAGGTACCACCGCGATGTCTATTTCTCCCGGCAAACAGCAGTGTAAATGCACTGTTGTGTTCCGTTCTGAAGGACATCGGAGCCAGAGTAACTACTGAACATATTGAGACTTAACATTTTACATCTCAATATGGCGAGCGCAGTGGAACGCCAAGCATTGCTTTATAATTCATGTTGCTGTTTGGCTTTGCTACTGTCCATGAGTTGTTGTATCGTTTCCATCAAGGAAATGACATGCTCGTCTTGCCATTCAGTCCACTACGCGACGTAGTACGATTAAGAGGCTTCATCTCTTTGAAACTCTTAGCAGAATTCTTGAGTATGTGACCACACGATGTTCATCTTTTTCGTTAAATGAGCGATGATTAATTTGTAATAACGTAACTTTGGCAGTTGTTGTTTTTAGGCTCGAAACTGCAGCCTCAGATATATCAGCCCAATCCGCTAGCAACCAAGTTATCGCCATTTATATATCCATAACATTTCATTGCTCCAAGCTGTGTCGCTTTAAAATAATTTAGCAAACCTCTAGTCAATCTTATGTCCGAAATTTAAGCCCTCCCTAAGGCACTGAGGGACTTGACATTTTTGCTCCCAACACAAGTACCTCTCCGTCCTATATTTAAAACTAAGTATTATATTCTACCATAATATTATTTAATAATAACAAAATAATAAACTTATGAGCTACTAAATTGTCCTGCAAAACTGTACAAACAGTTTGACTGCAGGATCAAGTTTTACATTTAATAATACATTATGGCACGTTGGCTTAATAATATAATTCTACCACAATAAGACAAGGTTACGTTTTATATTTCAGCCTATATGCGCCCACTGTTGATAACGAGAGTTCACTGTTGTAATAATAAATAATGCCTTGATTCGACGAATCTTGATTAAGATTTTGACCATGACTTATTATGTTGGTGTTTGACGATGTTTTATTCTCCGTCCAAGATACTCTAGAATCTTCCATCTCAACCAAAACCCACCGTGAATTTACTTACAGCATAGTATCAATTACACCTATCCGAAACGTCACGTTTTAGCTAAATTGGGGCACAGAGGCATTCAGTACAATACGTTTCCTTCTTTATTTGTATAAAAATACGACATGCCACGTGTATTGTTAACGAAGGAGCGGACCGCCTGTCACCTGCCACATTTTCTTACAAGATTCACGAAAGGACGATTTCGGAATATTAGTGGGTATAGCAATTTAACATACAGATGGCACTGTATGTAATATATTCAGTAATGTTATATTTATTTGATAGTCAACTGATTTCAACATTACTGTTAGAATTTTTTTATTAAGTCTCGTCAACTGAGTCATTGATTTTTTTTTGTTACATGCAGATTTTTGGTAAACTAATACGTAAACTCTTTTAAATCAAACAAAAGATGGAGTACTGAACTATAAGTCTATATGAGTCCTACGACAGTAATATCGGACAACGTATTTGCATTCTCGGCATGCAATACGGGAAAACAGTCATAAATGGCGCCGTGTATTAAAAAGGGTTGTAAAAAACAAGCGCCCTTTCGCATGAGCGCCGTTGATGCAATCCACTGCACCCGTAGTTCGATCATACGCCTCTACCACGCTCCTCGCTTTTTATTACGAAAATTGTAAATTGTGAAACTGGGTTTAAAAGTAAAAAAGAATTTAAAAGGTAATGTTTTGTTGGCGATTTTTATAGATCGGTAAAATTGTGTTATTTGGTGCGTAATGATCATCATATTTAGGCGAAAATGTACTTAATACCAATTTCCGTGCAGCTACTTTTCCAAACCAGCAAAGTCATCATAAATTTGTTTTTTTCTCTTTCATATAACACGTTTGTTATTTAAATTTGTGAATTAGTTATTATTTAATTAATTATTTATTTATTTTGTACTCACGGTTGTAAAGGAGGCCCGCGCCCTGCAGTGGGAGGTATATGGGCTTATACAGATACAAAAGCAAATAGTAAGGGGCACTTTACTAACGGTGATTACTTCCTCTGGCACATCATCACGAATCGTTTTGTGTCATATAATACATTGCGTCTCAATATACCTATTGCCTTGAACGTTACCGGTGACTGCCTCGGTGAGGCAGTTGTACTACGGTACGTAACAAAGCTGAAGTCTCGGATTCAAATCCCGGGTCAGGCAAAGTGATATTGGATTTTCCTATTCACTATCAACCCGAAGTCAGGAATTTGTGCCCGATATGGCGATAGGATCGCCCCCTATCACATCGTGGGACGGAACATACAACGCGAAACGTGGGTGTCCTGGTAACACCTCTGCCTACCTCTTCTGGGAATAAGTCGTGTGTTTATGTAAGTATGTATGTTACCGGTCTATTGATTACTATATTATTTCTAACGAATTTCTTCTACATAACAATTATTTACTTCTATGATTATCAAGACGTCTGATCAATAAATAAAGAATGAAGACCGATCCTACCATATCACGGTGGAAATATTTGATCGAACATAATGTTCAGAAGGTAATGATTGTGTTGATTCTTCTACGACACGAAAAAGCTATGATAAATGATCCCAAATCGACAATTCGTAGTACCGCCCCACATTCGTGCCATACATACTCGTGAAATAAATTGCTACCGACCCGGTATGCAAATGCAACGAGAACACATTTTGCAGAGGCGCAATTTTATACAATACTCAGTAGTCAGTACAAAGGTAATGTTATTATCAATTGTACCGCCACAATAGCAGTTATCAGTAATACGACTATTAGAGCACTTAACAAACGAATTATGGTCGACTTCGAATCAAAATTAAATTGGTGCAATTGTACTGAAAGCTTTTACGATTCGTTTGGACTGGTGCAATTCCGTGGACAATATTGCGTTTCTGTATGCGAAGCTTTAATTAAATCTTTGTTGCCAGGTATCTGGGACGCAATAACTATTGATTTTGTGTTGACATATTGTAATACAAAGGTCACGGAATACGACGGCAAACCACGTCGATTTTGTTGTGAAACAATCGACGATCAAAGCCGACTTGTTCACGCAATGATGAGTCCTGTCACATCTGTGATAATAATATTATTGTAGGCTTTATGCACATTTCGCCCTGTGGTCCGGGGGTGTAAGAATTCTGCCACGGTATAGGGGATACCGTCGTAAGAGGCGACCTAAAGGGGCCATCAGAGTCACTGGGAACACTGCGGGGGCGGTGCGCCCTGACTTGTAACGGCTCTGAGGCGAACGACAGTGCCTCGTCTCTGTCATGGACGCCCATAAGACCTAAAAGGGCGTCCAAAATAGTCGGAAGTGGGGTTCATCCGGGCCCCACATCAAAGAAGGACCAGAAATGGTTATGTGCGGGACGGTCACGCAGACGTAAATCGGGGTGCCTTTCACCCTGGGATGTCCGGTACCGCCCACAATGCGTGTGACGGTTTTCAAGAGGTTTTTAGTCAGTATGCTGGCGTAGGCTTGGTAGGGACCCAGCTTGGCCACAAATCCACATTGTGCCAGGCTGGAAGGCCAGAGACACTGACATACCCCTTTCCACCTCCCCCGGGGCAACGAAAGGGGAGCTTAATAGCTTTTCCTCTTCAATAAAAAAAAAAAAAGTCTTTATGCACATTAAAACTATCTTTTATACTTCTGTCATCTTCTTTAACCCCATCTACTTTCAATGACAACGGGGCACGTATGGTCCTCAAGTATTGTTAGTCTTTAAAGACTCCTCCTTTAAAGACTAACAATCCTCCTCCTTTAAATCTCCTTAAGGAGATTATCACTTACCGTCAGAAAAACCATTTGCTAATCCACCGGACTTATTCCACAAAAATAAAGTCAGATGTATAACACATTTGTTTTCCTACAATACACAACTATTGTTTTGACATCTAAACTCTAAGAACAAACTCAAAATTAGTTCTCTATGCAAGAACAGCGGGAGCAAAAGAACTGTGCCGGGCAAATCGCTGAAGCCATTTACCTAATTGCCGAGACAGTTTGCGAAGTTAGTTATTCGCCAAGTTGTTTGCTAAGTGAAGGAAACTTAACTGCAGATAACCAGCTTGTAGGAACAGGGACGAAACATAGAAGCCTTTCTCTTAACCTTTGATTACAAAAACGATTGTTGTCGTAATTAACTTAGAATTTTGTTATGACTTTATTACTTGCATATCCATGTGGCCTTATTTCAGATAATGGTAAATGCTGAGTAACCCAAATAGAGTATCCACTAGTGAAGGATAAATAAAGAATACACCCGACAGTCACATACATAATTCTGACTAAGATCGAGTCTTGTGTCGTGAGTATCAGAACCTAGGAGAGAGTTTTCGGCCCCACAAACACCCAAACCCGAAACAAATACTTGTGGTTCACACAAACATTTGTCTCGGTGTGGGGATCGAACCCGTGGCTTCTCGTTTCATAGCCGAGGTCTAACCAACTGCGCTACGGGGGCTGTCAGGTTAACTCTCGGCAGTCGTGATCTAATCTAATAAATAATAATTACACCCAACAGTCAAATACATAGTCCTGACTCAACGTTAGTATTAATTAAGTCATGTGTCGTGTGTATCAGAAACAACAAGAAACTCTTTTGGTCCTACAAATACCCAGACCCGAAATATTTGTGGGCGTTACAAACATTTGTCTTGTTGCGGGGATCGAACCTGCAACCTCTCGTTTCATAGCCGGTATCTAAGCCACTGCGCCGTAGAGGCTGTCGTGAATTATAACAGACTTTATCCAAAACACGGCGTATAATGTACTTGTGTGGATCAATAACACGTGGTTTCCAAAATCGTTTACGAAAGTTGTTATCTAGGCGAATAGCGATTGAAATAATATTCTACCGTTCCCTCTTGGTTAATTTTGACAAATGAATTAAACTTAAACTGCCGTTTTTAAATAAACTGTATAATTGTTGTTTATATCGACAAACATTTATATAACATAATAAATAAACTTCCAATTAGTTTCCATAGACAACAGTTTATTTAGCTTCATGATTTATAATTTTGTATTGTATTGATTTTAGAGACACTAGGTTAAATCCAAATGTGGCGCTACCTACGACCACAATCCAACCCACGTCACAGCTAAGTTCAAAACTAATTACGTGGTGTCTACCTAATGAACCAATGTCTGGAATTGCATAATTTCGATCGTCTATAGTGAAGTATTTATCGTGTAGGTACTGACCGTGACCAGAAGATAACAGTATTATATAGCTTTTGGATATTTAAATTGTATGAGCCGGGTTATTTGAAATAGCTGTAGTATTAATGACGGAATTAAACAATTGAATAGAAAAAGCTAACATCTTGTGTCCGTCTTCGATTTTAATTTATAAAAATATTCGTCATTATATTTTTCTCTCTCTCTCTCTTCAGCCACAGGAAGTCCACTGGTGAATATAGGCCAATTAAAGCCAAATTAAAAAAAAGTCTAAATGTATGTAAATCTATTTACATACATACATACATATACTCACGCCTTTTTCCCAGAAGGGGTAGGCAGAGGTTATCTTGTTAGTAACCAGGCACCCATATTTCGCCTTGTCTGTTTCGTCGCAGGATGTGATAGGGGGCGAGCCTATCGCCATATCGGGCACGAATTCCTGACTCCGGGCTGATAACTAATAGAAAAATCCAAATCACTTTGCCCGATCTGGGATTCGAACCCGAGACCTCAGTTTTGTAATCATACCTTAATACAACTACGTCACCGAGGCAGCCTTTCTATTTACCATTATAAAATATTATGTTACGGGACGATTCCCATAAATTACTTACCCATGTTCTTTTTTAACCGTTTCACATACTAGTACCTAATAACTTCACTAAGATAAAAAATACTAAGAGTTAGAAACTGGAGAAGCCATATTCTATCAAATTTATTTCCTTGTTAGTTATAGAGTAGGTTGACCCCAAGAGACTCGTCGGGCTTCGATGTTCCGTGCCATTTTCATTACGTGTCACTGTCGATCCTGGCCTACTAAAGTCGCAGAAGTTGGCAACCGTAGAGAAAAAACTACATTTATTTACTGAAACATAACTTAATTAACTTATTACTCTGAATGCTACTTTTTCTAACCACTCCCAATTGTACTCTCGATTGTAGAGGAGGCCCGTGCCCAGCAGTGGGACGTATAAGGGCCTATACAGCTACTTATTCTATTTAGTTGTTATTTAAATGTAAGTGTTTTTTGGTCGAAATAGAGTAAACTTTTGAATCTCAATCCTAAGTAAATTATATGAGATGTTTTTAATCGAAAACTCACACAAAGCCGACTGCTGGAACTCAAAGCCTCACGGGTTTCTGTCCATGTGTCCTGCCAATAGACCAATACAGTTGCTAATTCATAACTTATTTCACCTACAAATACAAAACAAACATCACATACATGAACTCACGCCTTTTTCCCAGAAAGGGTAGGCAGATGTTCTTCTGGTAGTAACCAGGTCACCCGCGTTTCGCCTTGTGCGTTCCGTCCCACTATGTGATAGGGGAGGGAGCTTATAGCCATATCGGGCACAAATTCCTGACTTCGGACTGATAAGGAATAGAAAAATCCAATATCAGTTTGCCCGACCCGGGAACCGAACCCGAGACTTCAGCTTTTCTATCGTACCGTAGTACAACTACGCCACCGAGGCAAACATCGCAATACTCTCTTAATAACCAACAAAACATTATATTCAATAACATTGAAAGATATCGTTGTGTCCTGATACATATCGATTTTATACTTATCGGGAAAGAGGGGATGTAAGATTATTGCTATCCTCTTCGACTATATTGTAGACTTGTTATACGAGTACAACACGGTATAAGAGTTACTCCTGTATGTAAACATAATATGCGGCTTTATGAAAGGGTTAAGGACCCGTAGACAATCTTGTTGTGTAAATATTTTTCATAATGGACTTCATACTTGGCTCGTGCTTATTGCATTTTGTGATATCTGTATTTGTGGAACTATGTTGTTTTTGAACTATGATATTGTTGTTAATTTATTGGCTGATTAAGGTGTATAACTAGTAAAAGTTATTGAGAATATTAATCTGTTAATTTATCACAGAATAGGCAGAAGTCCGATATTGTTCAGTGTTTTGTCTAGTGTTAGGGCTAGATTCAGATCTAGTGGTCATTCAGATCTAGACTAGAAGTTGTGGGCAGCTTGACAATAGTCACCTCCTTTTTTTGCAGCAAAGATTGACAGAAAGTCAGTAGACCTATACATGAATAGATCATCCGACGCAGATCATTAATATCTATATGAGTCCACATAGAGTCGGTAGGGCCTCCTCTTCATTCGAGAGTATGATTGAGAGGGGTTAGGCCGTATAGTTCATTACGCTAGCCTATTGCGGGTTGGCACTAATCTAGATCACTAATATACGTCTACCTAATCACATTGTACCATTTAATCAGATTATAAAGAAGGTTCATCCAACCAAGCATGACGTTCATTTTCATTATATAAAATTATGTATACGGATAGGTACAAATGGGTTATGGCAGCGGTAGCCGCTTTCCATCAGGCGGGCCGCTAGCTCGCCTGCCTATAAAGGCTTAAAAAAAAAAAAATGTCTACATTGAAAATCACTGAAGTTTAATTATTCAAGCAGCGGAATCCAGCCGTCCTGTACTATACACTCGTAATATTGCTTTGGAGTTTGAAGTTTGTCTTTGCCCCAAGCGAACTACGAACGATATATTAATACGTTTTGTGTTATAATTAGCAAAACGTGTAATAATCATAAACAATAATTAAATAAATACACCCAACAGTCACATACATAGTCCTGACCGCACACTAAGATCGAGTCTCTTGTGTCGTGGGTATCAGAAACTACGAGAGACTTTTCGGTTTCACAAACACCCAGATCCACAGACAGATTTGTTTCGGTGCTGGGATTGAACCCGCGGCCTCTTTTCACAACCGGCGTCTTACCAACTGCGCCACGGAGGCTATCATGTATATGCGGTTTTGCTTGTAACCCGTTTTGTAATATATTTTATAGAAAGAAATAATGTAATTATAATTGCTTAATGCCAATGCTATCCTTTGCCGTTAAATAAATTATCATACTATTTCCATATATCAGTATTTTTAAATAAACCAAACAACCAAAAAACCTTAAAACTTAAGCTATATCAATTTTACACCAGCTTAAAAATATCCTGTTAGTTGCAGCGCTGTAATCGTGTGTTACAAAATTTTCAGCAGGCCGCGCCGTGCCGCCATGTTAATTAAAATCTTCGGAATTAAGTTAAGCCCCCATCGAGCTTACTTGGCAACATTAATACCGTAAAAAGATACCATTGGGAGTTTTTAATGAGATGTGGGAGGCGGCTCGAAACGGATTATGTAGTGAAAACTCTTCGTTAAGTGCAAGAGTTTCATTATTAATTGAGTGGTGAGACTCGGGTGTCGTAAATTTAAGGGTTTTTGGATTGGATGTAAATTACAAGAAGGGCGATTATAGACGTTAATTTAAATTCATTGTAATAGGAATAAGATGTAGGCTTTTGATCTTGGATTAGTGCGATCACTAGTATTTATGAATATTATTAGGTAAGCGTGGGCTAAGATGACAGCTTCCGTGGTGCAGTTGATTAGACACCAGCTGTGGAACGAGAGGCCGCAGGTCCGATCCCCGCATCGAAGCAAATGTTTGTATGTATTTGTGCAAGTATTTGTTTCGGGTCTGGATGTTTGTGATACCAAAAAGTCTCCGACACCCACGACACAACACTCGATCTTAGTGAGGTTTCTATGTATGTGACGGTTGGGTGAATAAATTAATTTATTTAACGCTTCTTGACTAACGGAAACCAAGGTCCATGTCTTGGCATGGGATGTAAGGTTATGTAAATTTAATTAGCATGTTTGTATTGAAAAACCTCATTCAAGTAATATTTTTTTTATTTATTACACTGGCACGGCATAATGACTGCACTGCACCTGATGGTAAGCGCAAATGCCGTCCAGACAGAGTATCGAATGGCATCACACGGCGGTCCCATGCCATTCGACACAATTATGCCGGCCTGCTGAGATACTTCTTCACACTACGGCAATTTTCCCACCTAGGATACAAAGATACCCACATAAGGAATATTAACAGCATCGTCTTATATTTAATAACGCACACATTAAATCTGAAGACGACATATATTTAATGTGCGGAGAATTAAAACCGCACGCCAGCGTATATGAAAATCACTGAGCCGAAAACAATTTTAATTAAAATTTAACTCGACGCAATGATGTCATCCACAAGACGCCTTATCGTCTAATAAACAGTGGGCTTAAATTTGAAATGTCAGTGTGAATTAGTGGTATTCATTATAAAGTTCACGGGGCCACGATTATTCAAAGTCGCGAGACAGCGAGGCCGAGACAAAGGAATTATCAGCTTCTGCTCCATTGTATCTTTTGTTTCAGGGATTGGAATCATCTCTCAGTTTTTTGGGATGACGTCTTGATAAATTCACTGGGGATTGGGACGCACAGCTATCACAACTGAAGGAAACGAACGCTGGTATATTATTAAAATACGCATCTTTTTTTTTCTGATACGTCAAGGGTGGTAGGACTATCGTATAGGATGGTGGATTTTTGGTTGCATATATCTATCTAAATACATGATACATGATATTACATGCCCATAATATATACGATATATATATATATATACATATACAGTACAAATGATTCCAGGCCTCTTCTCCCCCCTCCTCCCTCTCGTGGGCGCAATGGACTCGCCCGGGTTAGTGGACTTCATATTTCATCTTGCATAGATGCAGTTTTTCCCACGAAGAATGACCAATATGAGCCTTACGCTCAAACCTTCAAGGTCTGATTTGCTAGTCACATCCGTAAAGGGCAGCTTAACAGCCAACATGTTTCCTCAAACTCAATAATATTAACAAGTACCTACATATTTTTATTACCTGTTCTAAATCCGGATAAATTACCCTAACACCAGTTTCAAATATATTATCCGGGCCATTATAACGCGACCCATTAAACCTCAAAATACTGAAACTGCGTTAATAATAGATATGCGGCATTACACAGCATTCACACGATTGTAACACTTTGGTTTTACTTATGTATGCAGGGTTTGAAAATAGAGCCAAACGCTCGGAATATGTTTTACTCTGGAGGCTGTCCCGCCCTCACACCCATCACAGGCAACTCCTGCACGCCAGGATCAACAGTGGCACTGATATGTTTATTACACTTAATGAAACAACCGTTCACTTTAAAAGCTAATTTATTACTGTTGTACGTTAACTTTTTAATTTTACAAATTGGCGGGAAAGTGCCATAGAGTGCGGATGACCAAAGAGTTTAGACACATCATTCCTCCACACTTAATTTGGACACCTGGTAAACAAACTATATACAAAAATCAATCAAAACTTTAAATACTAAATAAACAATTTCATTAAAAGAACATAAGTGCAGTATCAAACTTAAAACCATATTTGTTTCCTATACTTAAAAATATTTCTTATAGTCCACTATTTTTCTCGTACTACGTTTCGGACGTGAGAGTGCGAGCGATGGACCTGGTGTGTCTGCGTCAGTGGCATCACTGCGCACATTGTCGCTGACATCACGCACAGGTGATCGGCGACGCGTACTCTCGTCAATCCCTCCCTCACACTCACCTGCCACGGCTTCTTTTACGTTATTATCCGGAGTTGATGGCAGCTGCGAATCACCAGATTCTACTACAGGCACCTGCTCATCGGTTCCTCCGATCAACGGCCGGCAGTCCATTGACAGTGGCTGCGCTACTTTAAGCGTATCATCTGAGGTTACAATAGATGGTGATGGAGGAACCCGATGAGATGCATTAAGCATGGCGTCAGGCAGCCTATCTTCTCCTTTATATCGCATCATTTGATCAATGTGCCTAATACAGTACACATTTAGGTGTATGTCTCGTCGGTAAGATAAGTAAGAAGAATTCCACTCTTGGTGTCTTCTTTAACTTCGTTTATCTTTAAAAACTGAAATAATTTGCCTTTAAATATCTGCCACTCGCCTGTTTTATGATCGAAGTTAGATAAATTTCCGATATAGGCCATTTTTTTTTAATCGTGGGTAGTACTCGTACCTCGTCGCCAATGATATGTTTATTACACTTAATGAAACAACCGTTCACTTTAGAAGCTAATTTATTACTGTTGTACGTTAACTTTTTAATTTTACAAATTGGCGGGAAAGTGCCATAGAGTGCGGATGACCAAAGAGTTTAGACACATCAGGCACGCATTTTAATGACACCGAGCATTGAAGCTCAGCGAGTCCGCGGGAATGTCTAACTTGTCTTTAACCCGCAACGAAATCAATCATAAAGTTAAATTAATAGGGGTAGTAAGAAATATTTTTACCTTTAAATGGGACCTATTTTATGAGCTATTATACTTGAATACAGCAAAAACGCCGGATTTTTTTCTAGTGACTACAAGGTACATGTAGTATACAACTTCAGATGATATTTTCATACTATCCGGCACGGTTTTACGCTCATTCTAGGAAGGACTACACTTCCAAAGTATTTTTTTTTTATTTATTTATACTTCATATACATTGTATATAAGGTGGACTTAATGCCAGAGGCATTATCTACCAGCCGACCTTTAGTATTATTAGAAGGCTTGTTATAACAAGGATATAGGTTACTAATGGGCTTCTACTGAAATGTTCCGCGTTAACTTGAGTAGAAATTAATACCGAGAACACGAGCTGATATTAATAATCGCAATAAGGCATCGCCGCTCGGCCGTCTTTAAGATTTAATACACGTTATTAATTATGCTGCCGAGATGTAGTCGTGATACTCAATCGAAGTTCGTTTTAAAAGATCAGATTACATAGTAAAAGCAAGTCTATAAAGATCCGATTTTAGGAGGTAAAATATCCCAATAAAGGAATATAACAGTAAAAATGTAGAGATGAATTTTCAACATCATCGAAGGATCAACTTTTGGCCCTGCTGAATTGATTTTAATGCCTGGAGATAATCGCTTGCCATTAATTAATTTTATTCTGAGGCCAGGTATAGGCCACGTAATAACATATCTTTTATATAAGTGATATAAAAGATATATTATTACTGGTAATTTCACAAAACTTGCCACGGATGCCCAATACTCCTTTTGTTCCCATCCTTTTTCCTTCTCGCTCCTTTCCTGATTTTAAGGGTTGGCAACATATCTATGATCACAACGTAGTAGATGTTCATGGGCGGCGGTGATCACTTTTTTTTTTTTTTTTTTTTTAAAGTAGTGGGCTCTTCGCCTCACCCTGTCACCCCCTATCCAGGACAAGGGCCTTTGTTTATCTTTTTGTTTTTATTTACTATATAACTTTTGAATGTTTTTGAGTGTTTAGTATTTCATTAGTTCCAATCAATCAGTCAATCCTGTTTTTTTTCCGTTTTATTATACTTTTTTTTTTTTTTTTTTTTTTTTTTTATCATATGTTATTGTTCTAGGACAGCCAATACTTAATTACTAATATTATATAATTCTATTATATTTTTAGTAATTCTAAATTTCTACTTATTTCTATTTATAACTACTTTTACAATTTTTCTGCAGTATGTTAGAAAGTCCTCTCTTGCATTTGGGTCCAATATAATTTTACTTATATTGTCCCTTTCAATCTTGTAATCAATTTTTGTTTCTAAATTAAACCTTTCCTTCATATGGATAGGGCAATCGAGCAGGAGGTGTGGGACCGTCTCGCTGACGTTAGGGTCACACAGACACGCCGGGCTCTCCTTGCACTTGAAACGATTCAAGTACTCGGAGAACCCGCCGTGCCCGGTGAACACCTGCGTCAGCAGTGGGTCCAGGGCAATCCGTCTGACAACCCTATGCGCCTCGACTGCGTCCGGAAAGAACAACTTCGTTATAGTAGCCGTCTCTCCGTCCGCGTATCTCCGGCTCCACTCGTCAACGGACTCCTTCCGGATTTGTCTCTTGACGAATGAAGCCGGACATTTGTCGTAGTGCGCACGGGTTTTTAGGTGTTGTGCAGCATCCTTAGCAAGCATATCCGCCCTCTCATTTCCCTCCAGCCCCACGTGTGCCTTCACCCAGAAAAATTTAATTTTCTGGGTGCGTTTTTCGGCTTCTTGTAATTTGTTATTTATTTCAAACGCTATGGGGTGGAGGGAGTCACCTCTAGTGACGACTTGGAGGGCGGACCTGGCATCGCTGAAGATGCTGCACGTGGGAAGCTTACTGCGGAGCGCCTCCTCTACGGCTTTCCGGAGGGCGAGAAGCTCCGCCTGGTACACGGAACAGTATGGCTCTAGTCGCAATTTTCTGGTACTCGTCTCGGCGGCTCCATTCCATATGGATAGCGCCGCTCCGACTTTCCCATCAATCTTGCTGCCGTCGGTGAAGATGCTAAGACCCTCACCGACGTGCTCGGCCAGTTCTGCCCCGTCCACCACGCATTGGAACGACCCTCCCCCCAGGTTCGCGGGATGGTCTAGTTCGACGAAGGAGACAGGCGCCTCTACCTCTCGATCTCCCACGACCTGCCGGGAGTACCCCCTCTTGACCTGGTATAGGAGTGCGGTCTCGCGTACCCTTATGTCAAGAGGTAGTACTCCCGCCAGTAGTAGGGTCGAGTTCAGGGAGGCGGTTCTGTATGCCTTCGTCAACTTTTGCGCAAAGCTTCTTTGGATCGCTCCGAGTTGCTTCCTCACTCCTAGTTTACGGCTGGCGGGAGCCCACGCACTACTAGCGTAGAGGATTACGGGCTCAACCGCCGCCGTGTAGATCGCCCTGATCACCTCCGGTCCCAGCCCCCACTGTACTTTGGCTGACCTCGCGAGCATTTGGTAGATGGTGACAGCCTTTTTGCATGCCTGTTTAACGTGGCTGTTAAAGGTGGCGGTGATCACTTACCATCAGGTGACCTGATTGCCCATTTGCCGAATCTATGCAATAAAAAAAACAGATAACTTTTTTTTTATTCCATACGTCCGGCAAATTAACTAACAGGTCAATTGATGGTAAATGATCACTTTTCATCAGATAAGAACTCCATTCTAATGTCAAAACACAAGTTTTATTCCGAAAAAAATATCAATCAAAACATTCTGCCGTATGGATGATCCCATATAACTATAACACAGTGACCGCAGGGCATCGAAACCATGAAAGGGCGCCCTATCCATAAACACTCGTACATATAACATCAACGGGGTGGATCGATTAATACCATTCGGAACAGACTTCATGCACAATCTACGTAAATCTATAGTCGCCATATTGGATAGTATATAACGAATTGCACTATCAATCACGTAAACCTGCCATGCAATGAGCCGAGACGTGACTGATGCAAGATCTGTTTACAGTAGTATATACTACATAACCGGCGGGCTATTAGTGATTGTCACTAATTACCTGTGTAGTCTAGCAAACAGTGAATCGAGAGATGATAAATTAACTGGGTTAGAAAGACGTTTAAATTTAAAAACTCCGTCCGGAAGGTTCTTTCTTTACTGTAAAATCATTAATATAATATATCAGACTACAAAACATAGTTACTATGAGTCCTTACGTAGACGTTATATGTACGTAACCCTTAAATACTACTTTGATATTTTTTATTAAAGTTGGAAAGCCTTTATCATTCAATAAATGAAGTAAACATATATTCATATATACAAACTATATGTTCTGTGTACCAACTATGTTTGACGCTAAAAACTCGAGTTATTCTCAAACATAAGTTCGTTTAAAGTTTACCGACAGGCGCCGTACCAGGGAAAAGTTTACTCTCATATTGGCTTAAGGGGCAGACTCAGATGAAAGTTGTGGGGCACTTGACCCTTTTTCCATCTTCACCTACTTGTCCATAACTGGTAGACTTGTACTGTACTGTATCAGCCCAAATACCTATGCAGGGCACGAGCCTCCTCTACAATCGAGAGAATGATTGAGAGGGGTTAGGCTATATAGTCTACCACACTGGCCTAGTGCGGGTTGGCGGACTTTTACATAACATAGAAATTTATACAAATCGCTATAATATGCAGGTTTCCTCACGATATCAGGAGTAACTGTATATAACTGGGAGTCTTACTTTGTCTTATATTTAAAATGATGACAATTCTTAGTGGAATTAGCATAAAATCTAATAAATCTAGCAGTGCCTCCGCTAATTGTTTATTATTGTATCAGCCCATATACGACCCACTGCAGGGCACGAACCTCCTCGACAATCGAGAGTACGATTGAGAGTGGTTAGGCCATATAGTCCACCACGCTGGCCTAGTGCGGGTTGGCGGACTTTCACATACCATAGAAATTTATACAAATCGCTATGGTATGCAGGTTTCCTCACGATGTTTTCCTTCACCGTTATAGTGCGTGGTGATTGACTATCAATACACACATGACTCCGAAAAGTCAGAGGTGTGCCCTGGGATTCGAACCCGCGACCACCGTAAACATGTAGGCAGCCGCGTCTGGTCCGTTACCAACAGGCCACCACGCACTTCGCCTCCGCTAAACATATAAAAAAATAAGGACACAATAACAGGCCTCGACTGTCGCATTTATACTACATTACGATTACAAAGCTGAGGTCTCGGGTTCGAGTCCCGGTTCAGGTAAAGTAACATTGAATTTTTCTATTTTTAATCAGGCTGGAGTCAAGAATTTGTGCCCGATATGGCGACAAGCGCGCTCCCTATCACATTGTGGGAACGAACACATAAAGCGAAACGTGGGTGTCCTAATTGCACCTCTGCGTACCCCTTCTGGGAAAAAGGCGTAATATTTATGTATTTATGTAAAATAACAGCCAAGCTCTTCATTGTCTCTTAGGAACCTTCGCATTATCAACATGAATCCAAAAACTTTTACCTTCAATACTTCGACCATTCTAATCAATTTCGGTTGATTATTATTTTGACAAACGTGAAATGACGGGATATGATATGAGGCCGTATTGTAAATGCTGATATATTATTTATAGTAACAGTACAAGAACCAAAATAATAGAGAATAATATCGGGTCATATCTAAATAGAGGTTAACTAAAGGCCTCCTCAATAATTCAGGCGTTAGTCTCTAGAAATTAGAACAAGTGGATCTATAATGTTATCTAGGCTTGACAAAGAGGCTTCAATGTGGCTGATGAATACTTGCACCGGACTTGCTAAATGGACTCAGACAAAAATCCTCAAGAGAGGATGAGTTGCCAATAACACGACAACATAATCACATTATAATCGTAATCTTTTATTATTGGTGATACGTAGGTTGGTATTACATAGTTGAAATAACAATAATTACAATAAGACACAGAGTTTGTAATATCTATTTATGACATTTTAAAAAGCCCTAACTATCCATTCTTTCGACCCATAATATTTTAATCACCCCCCATCACAAACTCGCAATGAATATATCGGCTTGTATCAGCAAGCCCGAGTATCACCAGCAAATGCGATGAAATATTACTTCCTTTTCTCCGTAAGACGAACCAATAGCCATCACGGGCGGCTTTAATTAAAAGGCTTACAGTAAAACCGGTGACACGCGGCAAAGTTTGTTTCTTCGCCATTGACGAGGGTGCCCTTCCTTGACCCATCTTGCCTCTATCCCTCTCTTTCTTACCATCTGTCCGTCTCCTTCCCTCCCATGTCCTTTCGCACTCAATCACTTTCACTTATATTAACGGTAAGGATTTTTATAAGCCGCCCACAGGCTATTTACTCATGATACTTATAAAGATACGAGGATTAGTGGTGATAGATCGGCCCAATAGAAGCCAACTTTAACATATTATCACTGATAAAAAATTGGAACCGATTACAAGGAAATAAGACGATTTTAATAGAATCTGCCGCGGAAATTGTTTCTAGTCGAATGGTTTTAGAAAATTGATCGCCGAAACTGAATTTCGATGAAAATTCTAGACAAAGCTGTTTTAATTTTGGATTATTCATTAAAATAGCAGCTATATGCACAATAGTTAAAAAATGCAACTGTTAAAAACGAAACTTTTAAAGCGGCATCGGGCATGGATATCAGACATTCAATAACATAAAATTAACTGCGTTGTTATCATTGAAAACGCTCGTAAAATAACACATAAAAATAATATTCTGGCCGGACTGTAACGATATTCATTTTATCTGCCGCTGAAAATAAAAACAATAGTAGCGACATCTGATATGTGGGGTAAGAGATAGTTTTACGGTTTTATTATCTGTGTACTTAAATATCTAATTCTCGGAGAAAAGTACATTCATTTATTTATACACTTTATTGTACTCTCAAGTTACATAATAATTAAATATAAGAAATAAACTTAAAGTAGTACATATGTTTACAATTTATTTTATCTGTCAGTTTATCGACCTCGAGTACAGAATAGGACTTACCTCTTCCGAACCCCAGTTTCACATCAAATTTTACGTAAAAAACTAGACCTTTTTTCATTTGCGATACTCCTGAAATAAACGCAACCTAACTCAGAGAAATAAAAATACGACATAAACCAAAGCCGTAAACTAAACCAAATTAATAGAAAAACCCATTTAGTATTACTAGAACAAATTACACGTAATTGAATTTTACCGTTCATGTTGTAAAACGCAACGCAATCTGAGTTAAAAACCTCTATAACAGTACCACAATAAAACAGGGAACATAAAACAAAGGCAAACTTAATTTGAACGGGTCTTGTACCTGACGATTTTCCATTCACCTCCATAACAGCAGTATACGTATTACGATTTTATGTATAGAAAATTCAATTTTCGCTGGAAATATAAACTGAAAAATATTCTTTGAAAAATACTGGAATATATTGCAATGGATTTTACACATATATACACATATTATAGATATATTATGAATATATATATATTCCGCACAGAGTAATTCCTCCTCTTACACCCACAAACCAAGAAACGTCGGTGATTGTATCAGTAATCAACCATCTATTGAACTGAATGCTCATTTATCGGATTCGCTATAAAAATGGCAAGAAATATTGAGAAATAAATGTAGTTTCTCCAGCGTGCCGTGCCATCAAGCTAATCGTATTAACAAAAAGGCCACATTCCCCTCACGCACCACGCATTTTGGTTATACGTGACCTCTACAGCTCAATGCAATCTCGTCTGTAATTGGTATTGGCTCTTTCAATCCAATCCCCTCCATTTGAATAAAACACGCTTAACTTCATAACGCGGGCAATTTCTATAAACGATTTTTGCACGAGTTATAAAATACAAACAGATTTGGAATGTTTAATTTTGCTCTGAATTAAACTCTTCTGTTATCTATGCATATATTAAACGACTAGCGGCTCGGCCCGGCTTCACCCGGGTGCTGATAGTTTTTGATTCCAGTCCACATTAACAACATGTTTTCGCAGCACACGTGATGTAAAGAATATTTTAGGTAATTTTTTTTTACACCTTGGGTTATATTATTGGAGTTTTAATAAGGATATATATATATTTGAAAGTATAATATAGCCTATGTCACCCGGGGATAGTGTAGCTTCCCAACAGTGAAAGAATTTTTCAAATCGGTTAAGTAGTTTTGGAGCCTATTTAATGCAAGCAATCAAATATTTCCTTTTTTCAACATTAGTATAGATAAATGAATAAGGTTGTCAAGATATGCTAAGTAAAATATAAACCATTAAATTGATAAAATTTCACCCTGATGGATCATGCGCTACATTACCTCTCCCCGATGAGATGACATTTCATCCCCATTTATTCTACGTTTTTTACCGTGATTAAATTCGGTACCATTTTTATGTTAAATCTCTGTAGTTTTTACTGTAGATACTAAAATACTCGGTCAAAAAGAAATGAGTATATTGTATTGACTTTTTCAAGCCAGGCAGTAGCAAGTGATAAACCGGCGTTCAAGAATCCTCAAAGGCACAAAGCCAAACTGAACTCCTAATTTTTTTTACCTTTTTTTTAAGAACTCAAAAGTACATTTGCTAAAGCTTTGAATTTAAATGCACGTTATAAATTCTTTTTCAACTTTGCGTTTTCCGGCTAATGTCACGGTTCGTTTTGCTCAAATATTACCATCTTTATACGCCATTTTTGCGCTGAGGTCGAGAAAATTTTAGAGGCTCGGATGATTAGTAGGAATTATTATTTATAATTTTTCCTGTGGTTAATTTCTTCACGGGTTGGAGTTAATAATATCAAGAAACTGGTTTCCTATAACCGACCGATCCGGCCAGCATTGGTCCCTTGAATTAGGTGGCCTAAGTGTTTCCACTTAATATTATCCATAATTTCGTTATAAAAAAACCCACAATTCGAAATACACCGATGTATTAAAGGCGATTATAATAAAAAAGATGTATTTTAATTTCCTTACCGCACATCTTGAAATTCCATTCCATTCGACATTAAAACTAAAGCATTTAAACATTAACTATTCGACTTCAAAAACAAATCATAAAACAACAAAAGCTCCGACAAGTTCGAGAACACAATTAATTTTATAAAACTAAAGTTATTGTTGTTTCCTCTACACAAGTTGGAATGAAAACAAAAGTACGCAAAGTATCCACCTTTAGTGAGAAAAACGCTCGCTGCTTTTCTACGAAAACTATTCTCGGTACGACTCTAAACTTGACAAAGCCAGTATCGAGTGGTGTCTACCACAAATCGGAGTATTACAAAAGCAGAGAGAAATAAAATCGAAAGACTTGATACGCTGATTTCGCGATTAAAATACAAAACATTTTGTAATTATAATTTTGAACCATAAGAAATCCATTACTGAACATGTGTATGTAGGTCTAATCTATAATAATATATGTATAAAGCTGAAAAGTGTCTTTGTTTGAAAATGCTAATCTCAGGAATTACTGGTTTGAATTGAAAAAATATTTTAGTTTTGCATAATCCATTTATGTAGGAAGGCTATAGAATACTCTTAATTTCGGGACAAAATATATCTAGACTTTTATTCCAGAAAATCTTTGTTATGCGGGTATTCACATAAGATTTTCACAGTGACTTTTTGCTATTTTTGAAACTACTAACATTTTATTACAATGCAACATCAAAACCATATTATATTGTAAGTTCAAAATAGGTATGATTTTCACAAGTGTTTTAAAAAGAAACTCAGAATCACCATAAAAAGTAAACGTGCTCTATCTTTGTGAAAAATGGCTTATAGATAGAACATTGTGAGTTAATAGTCAGCATTAAATTTAAATTTAGCTTTAATTTTATGAGAACTTAAAATTTTTACTAGTATTGAAGACCTTCGAGTAATAGACTCCGTTGAAGTAAACGGCTGAACTAAAAATAATGATTTTAATCGTCGTCAGTTTGTAGCATTCTACTGCTGGACACCATAGTGATAAGAATGTTATGACATTTTCACTGTATCTTTTACAAACTCCGTTCTATTGATATGTTCTTATATGTATAGCACTAAAATACATACATATGTACAGTCACGGCCATCGAATAAAAATAATGAAAATATTATGCTTCCATTTCTGCTTTAAAGCACAATTTCATGATAACACCAACTAAAGTAATATTTATTACGAGTTTAATAAAAAGACAACAAAGGAATTAAGCAAGAATTTTAATTTATGCAATTTGTTATTTTAATTTTATTCCAAAGTGGACTATAATTTATAAAGAACGCTTTATATTTTTACTTAAAATTTTGTACGAATCTAACTCTCATTGCCTCGCATTTTTGTTGCGTTTCTTTTTAGTATTGTGATATATTTTTCTTACGAAAAAGTATTGTATTGTATCAGCCCATATACGTCCCACTGCAGGGCAGGCCACCTTTACAATCGAGAGTACGATTGAGAGTGGTTAGGCCATATAGTCCACCACGCTGGCCTAGTGCGGGTTGGCGGACTTTACATACCATAGAAATTTATACAAATATGAAAATGTAAATATTAAAATATTTTTTACCAATGGAATTCGAAAGTGCAACTTATAAGTGAATCATGGAAGCTTTTCCGCGTGTTCAAACATTATTTATTAAGCCTTATGTCATATTGCAAGAGGTTAAACATCTACTTCACTCGCACATTTATTAAAGTCAAGAAAAAATAAATATTTCGAATGCAGAACCGTGGAAAATGTTTCGAAATGTTAGTCATAAAGAATTTGCAAGTTGCGCGATGCCCCGGCTTCCCCTATTTGTTCATTCAGCTCGGATCGGCACTCATCACTTTGCACCATTGCGGTACTCTCGTCTATTTCAGCACAAAAATACTGTTCGTATTAAAATCTACAGAAAATGTATTTATTTCTGAAATGATCATTTTCGGAAGGCTCAATGTCAAGTAGATGACTGGAAAAAATATCAACTCCTTTTGTTATTTTAGAACCTTCACAATTCTCATTTTTAATCAGTTTAAAAAATAAAGACTCAATTTATTCAACAAACCTCACACAAAGAAATACCAGTCATTATTTCGAATTGTGAACAAATTCAACCTGGTAGGCGCATAGGGTTGTCCCAACTTGTTGCCACTCGAAGCCGTCACGTTATTATTATTACTCTGAAATAACCCTGATTTACATCTCATTGCTCGCTATTAAACGGAATAATTTGCATAATAGACGCTCCGCGCATATCAACTGCGATTGTTGATCATTGAATGTTATTCCAGGCTATTTTAGGGCTGTCACGTGGTAAATTGAAAACTTTATGGGTATTTTTATGTGGGACAATATAAATGTTTCATGCATAACGTATAGATGGAGTGATATTTATTCAACTAACACGGCGCCACAACCATATAGGCTTTCTTGAAAACACCATTCGAATCATCAATGTGTAGGCCAATATTCCGATACATACGAAGCTGGCCGAATTATTGGAAGGTAAAATTCCGTGTAAGAACTTGCTTAAAAATATTTTGTCATTATGAATACAAAACGTATTGAATACATATTGGTAAAATATTAATGTTTTCACATACTCGTACCACCCTTAAATTTTAAACAGTACCATCCATGGACAGTTATGAATTGATCTACCCGATCTAAAGGACAATTCAGTTTCATTTTGTAAACAAAAACACCGGAGCTAGCTCATTTAAGTTACTAAATCTTTTACGTTACTTTTCAAAAAGCGACGTACACACTCGTCAAAAAAGTATGTAAACACCATAAATCGTCGGAAACACGCAGTTTCGGCGTAAATGGAAATTCGTAGCGCGTGGCCATGAATATTTTCATCAGTTAGGCAAACCCACGGGACGTGCGAAGTGTAATTTTATTATTTCCCGAGGTTCGGTGTCAAACTGCGGTAGATAAATGTAGCGTTGGTGCTAGTTGAGAAAAATACTTTGAGGACGGGACTGGGTAAACAATTAAAGCGCCCATTTCGGTAAGAATGGCTTTGCTTGAGAGGTAATACACATTATAAATATATATGGTGCGGTACTGAAATGAAATGATGTACGTTTAAATCGTGATCTCTATTACCTCCTATAGAAAGTTACAGCTTCATACACAGGGCAGCGTGCGTGGTGGCCTGTTGGTAAACGAACCAGACGCGGCTACCAACATGTTCACGGTGGTCGCGGGTTCAAATCCCAGGGCAAACTTCTGACTTTTCGGAGCTATGTGTGTATTGATAGTCAATCACCACGCACTATAACGGTGAAGGAAAATATTGTGAGGAATCCTGCATACCATAGCGATTTGCAAGAATATTGTAAGTAAAGTCCGACAACTCGCACTAGGCCAGCGTGATCGGCTATATGGCTCAACCCGTCTCGATAATATTTTTGATTGTAGAGGAGGCTCGTGCCCTGCAGTGGGACGTATTTGGGCTGATACAATATAGTACACAAGGCACAAAAATATTAATTATGAAAAGTGCATTAAAGATGATGACAAACCGTTAGGAGCTATAGTTAATTCCCAATGGTAGCTAAAACATCACGTGAAAATCCACTAGCACAAAATTTCAATATCCTAATGAAAAAGTCGGTAATAAAGGCAATAAGAGAAATAGGAATAACAAGAGAAAGCTCCGTGGAAATCTCGGTACGATGTCGAAAACAAAGATCACTGATTAAACAGATGTCGGCCAGGTAACGAGGCCAAATCGTAAAGTTTTTTTATGGCTTTTTGTCGCTGCAAGCCCGGGCTCATAAAATAAATGTCAATAGTCGAACGGATCGAGCTCTCCGGTTTAGAGATTAAAAGCTTACTTAAATTACAGCTGTAATTAAATTACGGGTTGTTCGTAACTGCTGGATTTCATTCGCTGAAGCGCTTTGCTGTAGTTTTAAAGTTATGTTATTGCTGAGTTTTGAAAGCCACATGATGTTGAGTCAGCACAGAGGAAGGGTTGCTTCAGCTGTTTGTTTCGTACACTGTTTCGTTCATAGAGATTATGTTTGATTTTTTAGAGTTTAATGAAAATAGAGATAATAATTAATAGAGTTTAATGGAAAATATTGGCTTTGTATTTTAATACACGATTTTTCATGTTATATTAAACTGTACTTCCTAATTAAATTAACAAAAACACAATGTCACATTATTATTTATATAAATCCTTCATGACTACCTCTAAGTACATTCTCTAGTTATATCTTTAATAATTCAAACACGAAATCGTCAGGACTCATACTTAAAAAAATTCTCCCGCATCTACGATTACAACGTGAAATATCAACTCAAAAATTCAATTCTAGTAACAATGACCGTTCACGCGGCGTATTCATTTGTTTTCGCATTAGGCCACTTCAATCAATGTAAATCGAGGTATATCGGATTTAATTTCCCGAGCGGACGGTGGAACAAACGGTGGTTGAGTGACATGCGCAGGTGGTGACGTCATGTCGTGGTCTGAAATGGGACAAGGGACGTGGGGACTTCGTGTCTACGTGCACTCAACGGCCAAGTTTAAAGAACTGTCTCGGATGTTGCAGTTGACTGGAGAAATTGTGTGACTAATGTAAGAGAATGCTTTTAGAAAGAAATTGTCCTTGTGCATTTCACAAAATATATTATTTTTTAGATTATAATGTTTAATTTTACAGGCGCCAGCTGTATTATAATATCGCATAGTTTATTAATGTCATTTCATATTTATACAATATTTACTATTTTAAAACAAAATTCATATTTTTACAAAAAATAATTAATTAATTACAGTTCTCACTGAGAATGTATACTTAGGGTCTCAATAATATAATTTTAAAATAAACTCTATATTTGAGCGAGCACATTACACCAACTTTCTCGAGGATAGTGCTACTTTGCAAAAGTAGTAAATACTAATAGTATATGAAACAAAAACTTAACTGGTAAACTAACAAAAGATAGAGATAAATGGCATAATACGAGAGAGGCCTATACCCAGCAGTGGGACTCTACAGGCTGTGGATAATAATGACGATGAGTCTACGAGTATATGCGGCGTCCAAAATCCTTCGGTGGGATTGGAAGCTCTGAGAAAAATATCGACTGTTTAAAAACCTTCAACCTAATTAGTGGAATAAAATCACTATTAGCCTGTACCACTAGTAAAATACACTGAGATAGAAATAGCGAATAAAATAGTAAAATATCATCTTTAGGTAATTCAAATAAAACTCATTTTAAAAAAACACAATTTTATACCCACTACTATTATTATCTCTTATAATTTAACCAAACAAAATGCATGAACATAATTTAATCACTAAATGATAAAATAAGACACCGATTACTAATTACACACAATTATATAAAAAGAATACTCAACAAATGAATAAACAAGTCCCGCCGAACACAACCTTTCCGATCAAATGTAGAAATGCAAATGGCCGCCATAAAGCATAGCCCCGCCTTTTATAGTCTTTGATTTCCAAAGTTTTCGTATTCGTTAATTCTATGATATACTCGTAATAAAGAATTCATTAAACCAACCTTAATCACTCACATAATTCAAAACGCCACAAACATTTCAAAACAATAATTCATTTCATTTAATTTACAAAAGTTTTTCATTTAATCGCCCACTTAAAGCGTGTGCTTCAAAACGAAAGCATTTTACTGTGAAACTGTTTTGTGCAAATAAATTCATATTTTAAATTGTATTCTAGAACAATACTTAGTTTCAAAATTCATTTTGTTTTTAAATTATTTAATTATACTGGGATTGTTCATTAATAAGGCGATATAGTGCGCAGTGTTGTTTATGAAACAAAATTAAGTTGCTCGAGTGGGACGAAAGGACAAAACTCAGACGTGTTTTAAATGCAAAAACGATAAAACTCGAACGTGGGTGAGCTATAATTATTTATTATTGGAATACATTTGGAAAGGTTATTTTTTATGCTAATGAAATTGCTGGATAGAGGTTTGTTACTTTATTTATTAGTAAAAATAATTGTAATCGGTGCGTCAATTAGCCGTAATATCAGTAAATCATATAAATGAAAAGACGAAATTCAGCATGATTTTGATTTCTCTCATAATATAGCGAGTAACTACAAATACAGCTTTTCTCCAGGCACAGGGGGTCCACTGCTGAATATTATATATAAATATTACCAAAAGTAGCTGCTATTCATATAATTTCAAACCCATTAAATTATTTCATATAAATATAAATCAATATCAACCGTACAAAACGACTTAACCAATATTATTATCATACAACTGATTATTTTAAAACATTTATTAACTGCTCTGGATTAAACCAAAATGCGATTCCTGTATAATGACTCAAGTGTAAGCTTATTTAAAAAAAAGCAACGCTAGAGTTTCTTGCCCGTTCTACTCTGGCGAAAACAGCCTTGTAAACCGGGTGGTAGAGGAAATAAAAGTGACAAAATCTAAATAATTATAACATTATAAAGATTCAACAAAATATTTTCATTTCATTTCATTTTGTTTTTCTCAAAAGTCAAGCAACAACTGCCATAAAGGCTAGTATTATAAAAGAACAGTGGATCGAAAACCCTTCAACGCTGTAACACGTTGAGAAGTAAACAAATATGTGCTCAATAAAACTAGTGAAATACTGCCGGAACAAGTTGGTGCACGCAATTCGACAACAGAGTAACTTTCCCCTTGGACCGATGTACACCGACGTTCTGAACCATGTTGAATATCTTTCAGATTCACTTATATTGCGGGTAGACACATCTATCACACGCACTTATAATATAATATTAATATATAAAATTGATATTAATATATTAATAAAATAAAGGGAGCGCTGCCATACATTTGCGTCTTCACAAAACGTAGATATTTTTGTTCGTAATGTTGGTAGCATTGCTATATTAGTAAAACTTGAACTAATTTATTGAACAAAACGCTGTTGAAAAATCTAACTAAAATAAATTGCCTAGCATAAGTCTAAAAGTGTGAACATACTTTTTAAAATACATGCGAATATAATTGCAGTTTCATAAATTTATGAACTACAAGGAAGATTACATAATCGAATTACCGAAAATCACTTATACAGAAACAACCCATAATTGATAAAATATAGGAAAATACGAAACAGCACAAAAACAATTGCCACTACTTACGCCATACAATAAAATACGTATTCACTCATAAACATACGTCAAGATACAAAGAAAACACAAGAAATAAGTAGGAAAAGCGAGGCCGTTTCGGTACAATCTGGACTTTCCTCATACCGTTTGAGTATTATGACGCAGGATAAGCGCAATATACGACTGTAAACCTTTCAGAGCAATCGCAGTTGCTTCAAAGGTTTTATGACGTTTGTACGTAGGCAACACTTTGTACGTGACAGCAAAGTGGAACAATTTGCAAACCGCGTATTTTTATACTGTCATAACGGAAACACAATGAACTTGTTGGTAAGAGCACAGTCCAAATAGAGATCCACCGACCCTAGATGGATATCTTACACTTCTCTACACAATTAAGCCAACCAGATGTGTTCGGACATAATTCGAACGACGCGACTCATTTACGTGTGTCCCTATAACTGGTCCTTAA
Source organism: Theretra japonica (assembly GCA_033459515.1). Taxonomy (NCBI): domain Eukaryota; kingdom Metazoa; phylum Arthropoda; class Insecta; order Lepidoptera; family Sphingidae; genus Theretra; species Theretra japonica. The sequence continues at coordinate 10,834,160 of CM065949.1, forward strand.
CCGCTGTACGGTGATCACTTTTCTGATAGATAAATAAATAAATACACCCAACAGACACATACATAGTCCTGACCCCACACTAAAATCGAGTCTTGTGTCGTGGGTCTCCGAAGCTACGAGGGACTTTTCGGTCTCACAAACACCCAGACCCGAAACAAATACCTGTGATTTACACAAATAATTGTTTCCGTGGGGGATCGAACCCGCGGCCTCTCGCTTCACAACCGGCGTCTAACCAACTGCCCCAGGGAGGCTGTCAAACCTGTAGATACCACTATCTACCATTTGTAGGGAACAAATTAAGTATAAAAAGAACATTATTATTTGTATTGAACGATGAGAGATTATCAGTAGCAATGCCATGGGTCAGAATAATTTTCAAAAATATATTCAGAAAAATAATTCCGTGTTCCGTTGGTTATTAGTCTTTGGTTTTTGCCGTTATAAATGACAGAATGGCTGTCGGACATAATGTCTGGCCGGGCTATTAGTGGCGGTTGAAAGCTGACAGAATGGTGTTTTATTTCAGCGATTCTGCGACGTAATTTGTGGACTCGCACGGATTCCATTGTTCGCGGTTTACAGTGTTTGTATGTGGATGTTTTGTTTAATTAATGTAAAGTTTTAGTACCGTGCGTGAAATATTGTGTACTAGATTTATTATTCCGTGTATTCGTGGAACTTCTGTTTTAGATCCATGGAGTTCTAAACGAGGATAGGAAACATCGGATAGCAAAAGCCTCGAGCCTCTTTTATCTCTTACAGTAACTTAAACCATCAATATATAGATATTAATTTTTATTAATCCATAAAGTATATAGATACTATATGGATTATGATATACATCATGAAGCTTGAAAATTATAAATCTTATATATTTAGGAAATATCTTGACGGTGGTAGATATAAAAAATAGTAACTATTTAGTAACGCTTACTCACCGATAATGAAACATAATAAATATGATATCTCAGTCGTATAATAAGTACATACATAGTAACAGTCTCTTGACCCTAAACAACCTCTTAAAATTATCAAAAAAATGCAAAACATGGTCAGTTTGGTATCACTTGACATCACTTATTAAATTCACTCACATGATTAAAATCATTCATCAAACTCTCTTCTCATTTATGCTTTAAGTCCATTCAAGTCACTGGTACTATTCCGAATACAAACATATTATGATTGCATAGAAATTTGGCTCCAATCCTCTCTATAAGGAGTACAATGTCAAGAGCTCCGCACGCGATCGCGTGTTCGAATTTTTAATAGTCCGCGGCGCCAAAACCACGCCTGTTGGCACTCACCCTTCGTAAACTTCGCACGATATAAAATCTTTGGAATAAGATAGCTTAAGTTATTTTTATTGAGAATTGTTTTCTACGATCGAAAATTGGTAAGGATCTGGATGGTGGGAAATTTTAAACGATATTATTAATTTATTATTATTTATTAAACAATGGATTGATTCTGGAACTAAATCAATCGGGTAAAAGAGTCATCGACAAGCCCACATTTAACTTTTCTTATTTGGTTTAATTTCGGGATCAATAGTTAGATAGATCAGGTCCATTTATTAATTTCCTCCGTAAAACTATTGCTCCCAAAATTTTATGCATATTGCCTCGAATAAAAAGTACGGTACAGTTAATTCAGAAAAGAAGCTTTTGTTATTTCTGCCTCTTACATTTGGATCATAATAAAAACCTATTTAGAGAATACAAAATCATACATACATATACATATTCAAATCTTGCTGTATTCAAATAAACTTATATTAAAATAATAATATAAAAGAATTTAATTATCTTAAAAGTGTTCCGAATACAACAACTCCCCTACTTTGTTTAATAACAAACGGAACAAGTCGTAACGCAAATAAAAAACTAAGCAAATCTCTAGAAGATTTAAAAAATACTGAGAATTCCCAAGAGTTGCCCTAGAGAGTATAAAGTAAATTCCTCTAGCCACTCAGTAATGTGTAAGTACTAAGTAGATAGTTCACTCCACGATCTTGACTCACTGCCAATTCACTTCCACGTCGCTTAGGAAATAATGAAGCTAATAAGAGATATGACAGCGCAACCGTTTGTTCTTAGTGCGAGCGGCGCGTTTATAGGGAAAGTTTTGCGATTTATTGATCATCGCTTGGAAATTGTATGTTAGTGCCACTAATATTACTTTATGGGTGCTGAAAAATAGGTACAGATACTGCTTGATATTATAGTTCTGCTGATTATAATCAATTTGATTTATTCTAATTTATAACGTCATAGGTCTGATTGAGACACAAGCGTCCCATCCCGTAAAAACGCCTGCTGTTTATAAAAACGCAATTTTTGTTGATCATTGTATGTGCGTCTCGAATTTCAAAATGAATAGGAATTAAAATTTAAGCAATCACGAAATGTAAGTTGTTTAAATTTCGAAACTTCTACATTAAATTTGGCTCTATTTATAGATATATTAATCCAGCGTTCAAATTTAGAACACTCAGATTTTTTTTCTTTTCAAATAAAAAGTAATGATAAGTCTAAAATTATACCAGCCAGCTACCCTCATAAGTTTCAGCAGAGATATGATTCCACGATAAGCTGAGGCAACCCTTTCTTTACTTTATCTTGTGACCTAAGTGACTCAGTCAGCATTACTCGCCGTCAGAATGTGGATGGCAGATAGATTGAAACCATATTTCTTCCTTTATAAAAGTGGTTTCAGACTGACACTGATCATATTTAAAGAATTGTTGGTGAAGGTAACATTTGAATTGGGTTGAGAGATTGATGACATAGAAAAGGTGATGTATAGTATGTACCTAGAGTCCTAGACGAACGTATGTATCGTCTAGGTTATTTTGTAGATGTGTTTTATTTTCTTTTTTAATATAAATAATCTTAAATTCATAAATAATTTACAACTATGTACTTTTGCTCTACTACTCGTATTAGTTAACAATCTTAGCATACCCTTAAATTAATTATTGTATTATGAATAGCCATACTATTGTTGATATAGTAAGAAAATAATATAACAAAAATCTTGCCCAATCCCGTGCTCTAATGCAATTACTAAATAACACTTTTCCTTTGCTATCCCGACTTATTGGCAGTGCAAACAGCGAACGCCTCTGTGATGATTGTTCGAATTATGTTCCGCTTGTGAAAACATTTTTCCTGCGAGTGCGGATGAGTGAGCTGGGGAGAGGTGCAAGCCCCGGAAGGAAACTCTCGCACAAATCATGCGATATGCCTCGCTACGTCCCCTACTACTTATTATATGGGTGTATTATCGACTCGAGTATTTTAAATAAAAACTTAATTCTTATTTACGTTTATTTTTATCGACTTATTGGCAATGCAAACAGCGAACACCTCTGTGATGATTGTCCGAATTATGTTCCGCTTGTGAAAACATTTTTCCAGCGAATGCGAATAAGTGAGCTGTAATAATTTCTTGTAATATATTGCAAATTACATAAAATTCAGAAATCTAAAAGTCGATTTGTCCTGAAGCTGCAATGATACGTTAAATCAATAAACATATTCAAATGATTAATATTTAGGTACGGACAATAAACCAAGTTTTTAAACTCATCACTATTGGTTAAAAATAAATATATTCCGTTTCTTAGATATCCATATTTTTGCTTAATTGATCCAACCAGGACCGCAAGAAGTAAATCTGAGCGAGATAAAAATGAATTTCTCCAAGAAATATTTAACAGTTTCCCTAGCCAAACTGCGACACATAGTAAGGGCATCAGAGTGTATCTTAAACAATAACTAATAACCAAAGCTACCTGAAGGAAAAAGTAAACAACGAGGAGAAATGTTTTAGCAACACCGGCTTCTGCAGGAAAATATATTGATATTGCGTCTATTGTGGCGCCACTCACGTTGTCATTACAGAAAATATTTTCTATTATAACAAGAAACTTTTTTACTTACAATATAGATCGAGGGTCTATTCTTCGTACTTTTTATCTAGTGTTTCGATATTGTCAAAAATTAATAAACTTCTCTGGTTATAGGTGACGTAAATAGTTCTGGTTGCCTTTTTCTTTTTATGATGATGTACAGTAAATCGTTGGATGCAGGTCGCTCAAATAATTATGCACAAATACACTTACGGCCTTAAACATAGACAAATTTAAAACCTATTTTAGTTATCGATTGTTTTGTCTTCTTCGCTCAAACTGAATTCTAAAGTCGTTCGACAGGAACAAAATATTCTATAACTAAAATAGGTTGTCAATTTGTCTATAAATGAGGCCGTAAAAGGTTAACAATTTAATTTAAGTTATTACTAGCGGTCTGGCCAAGGACCGCGCCCGGGTTGCAATACTGCAAAAATTCTTCGAGAAAATTTTCCTTGCTTTTGTATTTTTTTCATTGTTTCACCGCTCCTATTAGTTATATTGTGATGATTGTGATGATCAGTGTAGATTTTTTTATATGGCATAGTATTACTTACCAGCTGCAATTTACAATTACTTTAATGAAACAGGTGTATTGGACTGCTATAAATCTGTGTGAAAATGTTTACATGTGTAACTGCACGATGTTTGCAATTACTTACTGTCAGAGGATGCATATTCAGAATTATATTCCGGACGTGCCGGGACAGAAACACATCTTCCTATCCACATGACGTTTCAAATTGTAAGGATATTACAGGAATGGCAACTATGCATATTTTTATTATCATGCAGGGTATATCAAGACTGCTATCGAAACGAAGCCAGGTGGTAGTTTTAGTGACTACAGACACGATGCAACTAAAAATTTTGCAAATATCAAGACTGTTTTTTGTAATGATGTAAATATCATTGTGTTTGGGTGGTAGATCCACAGTTTCTGCTAAAATTATAATTTAGAGCCTTGCGTAATATAGCGTCTTTATAAATTAAAAGGGCGTACATTTTTATATTAGGCAAATGTATGTATTTACCACCTAAATACGATGATAGGAAAAAAAAATGTCACATTTTTTTCAAAAATTTTAGTTGTATTGTGTCTAAAGTCACTAAAATTACCACCTGGCTTCGTTTTTGGCAGCAGTCTTGATATACCCTGTATTTTTTTTATTAGCATTAACTGTTGAAACAACCATCGAGACACATTGGTTTTTCTTCATCAACTTTAAACCTTCTATAATTTGTCCTCGTTAAATTACAGTTGGCTTCATAACCTTCATTTAAAATTACTCTAAATATTCATGGCAAAATATCCTAAAGAGCCCATTTCATTTCCTTAAAACGCTTATATTACAAGTTGTCTTAAAAATATGTCATATTTAGGCAGCGCTGTATTTACAAGTATAAAAAATAGAGCAATAACCTTCGAAATTACCTATATATCTGTTCTATTTTTTTTAGATGTACATAAAAGCTTTCCTATTTTATTCACTCATCGAACTCTTGATTGCAAAGGGGCCCTGCAATGGTACATACATGAACTTCATTACTATTATGCAAATTGATTTTCATGATAAAAAATTAAGCCTACCAACGTGAAAGTTGGTATAATGCGGCATATTTGGCCGAAGTGCATTCGTAATCACCCTGTTGAGGCTTGGCGGCGCTCCAGAAAATAATGTCAGTCGAAACGACGGCCGACCCTCAGGTGGGAATCGGCCGGCATTCTGGGGCGAAGCTTTTATCCCACGTAATCTCGCTTTATTCAATAAATATGGTATTTGATGTGCAGACTATACACGATGATATTTATAAATTACTGAGCGAAATATTTTAGTAATCTAGTTTTAGAATCGCTGGCGCCAATTTGGATCGAACATTTAATATATTTAAAAGAGAATATTAGACTGCAAATTAAATAACACTTTTCTTTTAAACACTTACTTACAGTTTTGAAATAACAAACAAGGGGAAATTAATATAATCTTTATATTTCTATTAAAATGCTAATATGGGCTATATTTTACAAAATATTTTAACACTGTTATAACAGAAATATTTTATTTTAATCATATTTATTTCCATGTGTACAAACACGGACAAGTCGGAACTTATCACAACCTGCTAAATTTATTTCCTCATATTTTTATCCATTCAACTACTCTGCGAATATTCTTTCACCTAAACTAACACAGAAAATAAAAAGCAACCCAATCGCCATGTATTTTTAGATACGCAAGCATAAGTGCTCAACAAACAGGCCAAAATCTATACACATTAGTATTCCGATCGAGATGTTCGCGCCAAGCCCAAGTGACTAAGGACGAGACGGACTGAAAGCGGCGGTACTCATCAAATATGGACAGATCGGGCTGAATAAATCCTTCGTTAAATCAAACGTCCACGCCGCAAATAGGTTTTGTGAGAGCGATGTCACTTTTGGTTTTCAGGTGACCTTTTATTAGCACCTGCTGTCTAGGACTGTGTGCATCGAACTGAATAGAAAGGTTTAAGTTTGACAGGCCATCGGCGGCCTGGATTGAGTTTGATTGCAAAATATTTTGAGCAAAGTTCTAAATACATTTTAACCAGATTCTTAGCTCAGATTAAGTTGTGATAATACCTACTTAATACAGTCTAACGAATTTTTGACATATAAAACACAGCGCATATTTGAGTTCTCGAAGTAGGAAATTTTGAAAATGGAAATAGCTTAAAATAAGATTTATTGCAAAGTATCATTTAGTTATAAAAAAATAAATAGTACTCACGTGCAAACACTTAAATTATTTTCAACACCTCTACCCAGTAAATAAATCCCCACCTAATTCCGCGAAGGAACTAAACGCATAAATCTCCATAGGTTCAGGTTCCCAAAGCCCAACAAAGCAGTAGAGGCGATAAAATAATTTCATTTCTCTAATATTTCAATTTTTCTGACACTTCTCACTTTCTTGGGAGCCGTCCAGGGGCGTATTTACGACTATGGGGCGTGACCCAAAAAGTTTCAAAAGTGCGTAATGTGGTAGTAAGCGGAATGGAGTTAAGAGATCCCTAATTGATATCTATAGTGTTCTTATCCCACTTGGCGGGAGTTCAAAACGTTATGCTAGGCTAAGTAAGTAAATCACGCAAGATAAGACAAGAGTTATTTTCTGTTTTTAAGAGTAGCTTAATTTCATGGAAAGTAATTATATTAATATTTGAATGAACCAGGCTACGTATTAACTACCTTAAAAGTGTTGGTTTAAGGAGTAAACATAATTTAACAAGTGCACACATTGACAATGGCACTAAATAAGCTAGCTTGTTATAATCCTCTGTAAATTTATAAAGCGTCTACGTAGGGCATAGGGAGTATTAATAATTATTAGTTTGGTGGATAATTAGTTTGGTGGATTTACTGATACAATTAACAGAGGTTGACACAGCATCGTATCAGCAGATAAATTCTTCACGAAGACCTGTAAACTTATTTGCGTACCGTCTATTTTGTCTACGTTTAATGCAAAATTATGTTCTAAAATTTATTTATTACTCTAGTGTGAATTCAACGTATACAGGACAGTTCGGTACATCTAGAATGATAATACCAGTATACAAAACAAAGGAATGTGACCTCATGTGATATTAAAATATTCAGCAGTGCGAGTATAAAATGGCGTGAATGTTGCTGAATAACACGCGGCGTCACTCACTCATCGTAGTGTGCACGCGCTCTGCCAATATCTTAACTCTAACTTAATTAAAAATATTTGTCATTTTATTATTTGAAGTATTTTCGACTCAATTAAAAATATATTTTATTTTGCTTAAATTAATTTTCATAATTGAATACAGGTTTCGCTTTTTGTGTGTAGTCTTCAATGATATATTAATGAGTACTCTTCAAAGATTGTTGATCTAACTATAAAAGTATTGTAAATGAATCATCATTCAGTAAAGTATCTTATATTATATTATTATGAATTATTTCTTGATGAATAGTTATTAAACAACTGATACTTTTCTTATATCTGTACATCTGTAGTATTTTAAAAAAAAACCTTTCTTTTACGTTATTTTTCGAGGTGAAATCTACCTAAAAATAAAACAATATACCCTTTACATAAATAGACGTATTACTTCTAATAATACATATAAAGTAATAATGTCCGGTCTTTCGTGCTCACATGGGGATATTAGCAATTTTGAGAAGCTTTGCATTAAAACGAATGTGGACGCCGGAAATTATTCGCGCACTACATTCTCATACATTCTCGTCCTGGCTGCATACAGTGAATAAATAATTACAGCATAACATAGTCTTTATTTTGCTTTGGCGACGAAACTTTGCCAGACACAATGAATTATTTATGCCCTCACCGTGAATACCGAAATGTATTCGTAACACCATTATGTTTTAAAATAATGTTATAAGAACATGAATAGCTGAATTTATTTCTTGTATAAAGTGTAGAATTTACATTATAAGGCGGCACATATGTACATAACTTTATTTCAATTTACTTTGTGCTCAACAAAAAAATATTCAAACATGCTCTTGTAGATGTCGCTGTGTAAAATTGGGATTTTGCTTATAACTTGTTTCTGCGAGTTTAATTCTTTGATTTTTGTCATAAAGCACCAAATAATAATGTATATGAAGCTTTAAAGCAAGCACGCGCTTCCCACAATATACCAAAGTATAATTTTCTAAAATTAAAATTTAATAAATCACTTACACTTTCTAATAAAGAAGGTAAATATAAAACGAGTCCTGTCGAAAGTTTTCGCTCTCATTTCACGGTACAGTGGTGACTGAGCCCGTAGCGTCCTATTTGCACCGCGTCACAAATATACGAGCCCGCGACCCCCGCGACCCCCCTGACTCCCCTGACCCCCGACCCCCTACCGCCGCCCTTAGCGCTTGAGCCCTGTAATTACTACCTTGTCACCACTTCGGTTAATTCCTAATGGCAAGTCTAATTCCCTCTCCGGAATTTCGGGAATGTGGACCCGGAATATTTTATAATATCCGAACTCGTTTGTTACGGAAATAATTTTGAAATATTTGTGTAGATTTTTAAAATTGAAAAACTGACCTCAATTTTAAAGTAAATAAAAAAGCGACTTCCTTGACTTTAAATTCGATTATAACTCTTTCATATCCGTTCGAAAGTTTCAATCTATGATAAGCTTGTTGAAAAATATAATATAATTAATATTAATTTACACATTTACCACAATAATTCTTAATTTTCACCAACTACGTATTGGCAGAAAGAATAGATATTTCCAAGCAAAGCATATATGCAGATTATCGCACAACCTCCAACGCTTTACCCTCACTCCGCAGCGGCATTGTTACAAGAAATAGTTACTATTGAAGCCACAGCACAGAATAGCAACTGAAAATTGCATTTTGCTGTTACAAACGGCAATTTCTCTGCACATACTGACCGACTGTTACCAACATCACGACGTGAACGGTTTTCGGAGCAGGCTGAATATTGCGGGAATTTTGCATAGTATTAAAAGGATTTTTGTAAACCTGAAAGTAGGCAACAATTTTCGTGGTTAAACTGGCAGCATTTTAGAGAGTCGGCAAGATTTGTCGCTTTAATATGAGATCTTCCGTAATGTCTTTTGAAATAAGGTTGCAATTTGCAGGATAATGTTTTGGCGTATGTTCAAGTATTAATAACATCACGTATGTGTTGTTGTGAATGTAGTTTTTATGGCCTGCTTATACCCATAAAGGTTGATGTCAGGTGGGCGGTCGGTCTTTAATAATAACCTGAATTATTAATGTTGGTAAATACGAACAAAAGTTATGTTCTACCTGTCTCTCGTTAACCCTAGTAAAGTTACGTGGAAGAAAATGATTGCTTACAGAATAAAGATACGCTACCATATTATCGACGGGATATGCGTAACTATATCTCCATATCCAAACAGATTCTAGTTCTGAGAGACAAACGAGATTTTTCTAATCGAAAAACTCACTCGATGTGGATATGAACTGACTATATAAATATATCAACCTAGGACACCACACTTTGGGATCCATACATGCTACCACTAAACCAATGTGGCAGCCGTCGTTTCAAGTGGTAAAACTACATACTCTTAAGCCAAAATTACAGACTGCAAAATGCCTTCTGCAATTTTTGTTCCCCCAAAACAGAAAATAATCGAACTTGTAAATCCTCGCTACCTCATCTACGATAGTAGTTTTTACGGCCTAAAACCGTGGCACAAACTCAACAAAAAATTTAAGGAAGAAATATTTCCGACAGATTGGAATACGCTCAAGTTTTGTAAAAAAACTATGACAAAATACTAAAAGTATAGAGGTGAACACGGGTGTATTTATAGCAGCTCGGAAAAATTCAAAGCGAATTTTTTTCACTCACAAAACGATCCTATTTCAGAGGTTTGAATCGGCGACAAATCTATACAGAGTGGCGTCGAGATTGCATTCACTCACTTCAACGCGTCCAATAGGGCCGCAGTTAAATATTACTGACGGGGGATTTAATCTCCCACAGGAAAACAGTTCTTAGCTATGGTTCTCTTTCTTATTTGAAGCAAGATGGACAACCAATTGTAAGATTCTAGGACGGGAATTCCGCTTACGTAAAAAAATACTGACATACATTGTGTTATTAAAAAATTATAAAAAGTGTTACGGGTTCTCAATAAAATAATTTATTGTTATCAACGTGTTTAATAACATAACAAAAAAACTATGCTACTTCTTAAATGTACGCTAATCCTAACTAAAAACTAAAGTTGAGCGCCAGGAGAATTTTTGTTCGTCGTCTTAGGGAACGGAACTCTGCCAAAACCAACCTCGGCTAGCCCAATGCCTCAGGGATTTATCATTTGGCTCCTTGTGATCTTGTGACACAAACCTCCTTCACCAAAAGGGCATGTCTATAGGCTAAGACAATGTAAATGCAACGTCATTAACAACTTGTACACACTTTTGCTATATAATACTAATCTAGCTGACAATTAAAAACACTCACCCCTTTGTATACAACACAAAACTTAAAACAGGAACAACAGGAAGATTAGACTTCAACCTTTTTACCAAGGATCATAAAATTAACGATGAACATAAAATGATCGTCACCCGTCACTCTCGTGTCACTGTTGAGATCGTTCTGTCTTTCCCCCTCCGGGGTGTACACTAATTAACAAAAAGATTTTAAAAACATGCAAAAAACACAATTATGAGTTGGGTTCGAACCTACATATCGTTGGACGCTATACGAAACGGGCCGTTAGACCGCAGAGCCAACAATGCTTACATTGCCGTGACGAAACTATCAATTATTTGATCTGTTCATGTAAGTTTGTGTGGTTTAATGCTACCCACCATTCAAAAGGTGATTGGAACATAATATTCCCCCAACCACAAAAAGAAAAAAATACAACGTATTTTTTTTTTTTTTTTTTTTTTTTTACTGCATAATATTAGTTGGCTTAATATACTTTACGGGCTTTAAATCTTTTGCGTGCCAAACTCCTATATATTTGCCGAAGGCATTATTTAACTGAAAAACATTTTCCGACAACTTTTTGATTACTATAGCTTTCTCAAATTTAGGTGCTAATTTAGCCATAAATTTATTTCCTGCATTTGAAAGAAATTTTGTTCTCTTCCATACCACATCACCAATTTGGAAGTTAGCTGGTCTTCGTTTCATGTTGTAGACTTTAAGGCTTTTGTCATGGCATAATTGTAACTTTTTTTGCACTGTCTTATAAACAGCCGACCTGGATTGAAGATTTGTCAAGTATTCCTTAGTATCAATTGTGATAGCTTCATTATTGTTGACACTATTGAATAGATTGCCCCTGTTAGCGTTTCCTAAAATAGAAGTTTCCCTACCAAAGAATAGAAAGGCCGGCGTATACTCCGTAGTTTCATGTACAGATGTCCGAATCGCATGTGCAAATTCGTGAATATGGGAATCCCATTCATTATGTTTCTTCGAATTAATATAGGAAGATATCATGGTGCCTATTACTCTATTAACGCGCTCTGTGGGATTGCATTGTGGGTGATAATTTGGAGTAAACCATATTTGGCAATTATATTTTTTTGTAAGATCTTTAAATAAATGTGACTCAAATTGTTTACCATTATCACAAATTATTGCCTGAGGTATTCCAAAGAGTAAAACTTGCTGTTCTAGGATTTCACAAATTTTATCAGCTTTGCCAGTTCTTAACGGAAACAAAAGTACAAATTTGCTAAACAAACATGTGATTACCAGAAGCATTGTATTGCAGTTTTTACTTTTGGGAAACGGTCCCATCAGATCTATGGATAAAATCTGCCAGGGCCTTGATACTATTCTATGTTTTCCCATCAGACCTAATGGTAGTTTTTGCGACACTTTTACTTTTGCACATGTCTCACAGTTTCCTATATATTCTTTCACGTCTTTCAACATTTCCGGCCAAAAATAGTACTGTTTAATCCTAAAAAGCGTTTTTCGAATTCCTAAGTGACCGGCTGTACTATCATCATGGCAAATTTTCATAACGTCAATTATAAGTGAATTTGGTACATATAATTTCCAATCGTTAAAGTTATCTGGGAACTGTTTTAGACGTATTTTCTTGTACAGTAAACCATCTTCAACACGCCAACCTGGGTTATGTTTACTCATTTTACATAGTTCATCCACCTTATTCTTGTACCAATAGTCTTTATGTTTATCCAAAATTTGTATTCTATAATTTTTGTGTGCCAGAGCATTAATAGAACGTGATAGAGCATCAGGTACGACATTACATTTACCTGGCCTGTGGATTATGTCAAAGCTAAATTGTTGTAATTTCATTGCCCATCTGGCCAATCTACCATGCGGATCCTTCATTTTATGTAGCATTTTAAGGGCACTATGATCTGTTACAACTGTAAAGTGTGTACCATCAATATATGGCCTAAATTTTTCCACAGCATAAACTATACTTAGCAGTTCTCTTTCTGAAGTTGAAAATCGTTGTTCCCTATCATTTAACTTCCTACTTAAATATGCGATGGGTTGCTCAATTCCATCCAACTTTTGGCATAATACAGATCCAATTCCTTTATTTGATGCATCACATTGTATTACAAAGGGTTTCGTAAAGTTTGGGCATGACATGACCGGAGTAGAGGTAAGTAAGGTTTTGAGGTGTACAAATGCTTCTTCAGCTTCATTAGTCCAGATAAACTTTTTATTTCTTTTACCCTTAGTTAAATTATGCAATGGAGCAGCTACTGTGGCAAAATCCTTGACAAACCTTCTGTACCAACTTGCAATTCCAATAAACCTTTTCAGTTCAGTCATATTTTTAGGCCTTGAAAAATTCATTATTGCTGAAACCTTATCAGGGTCTGTACGTAACCCATCCTTATCCACTATGAATCCTAAAAATCGTAAGCTTGCTCGTGCAAATTTGCTTTTTTCTATATTAATTGTTAGCCCAGCGTCTTTCAAAATATTCTTGACTTCATTTAAAACTTTTATGTGGTCCTCAAACGTCTCTGAACATATGACAATGTCATCTAAGTAAGCCCACACCTTTCCTTCTAAAGCATGAAACAAAATATCCATTAACCTTTGTTGAGATTGTGAAGCATTTACTAAACCGAATGGCATGACTTTAAATTGAAACAAACCTCTACCAGGTACCGCAAATGCTGTTTTCTCTTTGCTCGATTCATCTAGTTCAATTTGCCAAAATGCGGATTTAAGATCAATGGTACTGAGAAATTGTGCATTTCGCAAATTGTCTATAATTGCAGAAACTCGCGGTAAGGGATAAGTATCACGCTTTGTAATTTTATTGAGTTGCCTACTATCTAAGCAAAGCCTATTACTACCATCACTTTTTTTAACCATTACAATGGGCGAACACCAAGGACTGTAAGATGGTTCCACAACATCTCTTCTTAACATTTCATCTAACTCCTGTTCTATTTCCCTCTTAATAAATGGTGAAAAGTTGTATTGTTTTTGATATACTGGTCTACTATCACCCGTATCTATTTTATGTTTGATGATTTTAGTTCTGCCTAATCCTGTCCCAATACTATTTCTTATTTCCGTAATAATGTTGGCAAGCCGGAGCCTTTCATTTTCATTTAAATCATCTTCTGATATTATTGCTACTGATTGATGGTTAATAGTGTTTGTTGCTGGATTAAGTTGCAAGGTGTCATCTTTAAATTTAAAGGAAATACCAAATTTGTCAAAGAAATCCTTACCTAAAATTAGTGGTTGTGACAAGTCTGACATTAGTAACATCGGGATTATGTGAAATTGAGCATTAAATTGTACTGGAACATCAAATAACTCCTTGATACTATGACTAGTTCCATCCGCAGTAGAAATATCCATCGATTTAAGTTTCTGTGTTTTGAGACCTAGTCGTTTCAATGTACCGGCAAAATCTGAATTGACTACTGTACGGGTGGCTCCCGAATCCAATAAACCACTACAAGTCTGATTCAATATTGTTATGTGTATATATGGCCTATTATCGAATTGTTTTTTAAATGTTAGTGGTGATATGACGGTTTTGGACATGAAATGACGCAAAAATGCTAACCAGTCCTGCCATTCTTTGCTATACCTATCAAGGGGAAAGTTCAATTGGCAGGTTTTATGCTTTCCCCGAGGGAGTTTCCCTTACAAGTGCAATCCTTAGAGGTAATGCCAAAACGACCGCATTTGTAGCAAAATAATCGTTGTTTAGGAATTGTACATGACCTAAATACATGTCCTAATTCGCGGCAATTCCAGCACCTGATTTTTATGCTGTTCCTACCTGTGGATTTATTACTTATTTCAAAAATGTCTTGACCACTTGCTACACATGACGTCTCCTTATACGCTAAGTCGGGCTCAATAGAATTAATTTTATTTTGAGGCTCTTGGAAATTGTCACAATTAATTTTAGTTCTTTCTACTATTCTTAGAACATTTATTAGGTCCGCAATTGACGTAAATGTGTCCCTGCATACTGCTCTTTGGTAGTAAGGTTGCAAATTTTTCGTAATAATCATTAATTTTTCTGTCTCCGAGATGTTATTAGGAAGCCTATTAAACATATTTTGTAAAACTGAGATGAAAATGATCACCGATTCATTTTTACCTTGAGTTCTAGCTTTAGCTTCTGATAACAATTCTTCCTGATAATATGGTGGTTGAAATGTGCGCTTTAGTAAAATTACAAGTTCATTCCAAGTATGTACATATTCCCTATTAGCTCGAAACCAAATCAAAGCATCGCCTTTGAAAAAGTCTATAGAATGTCGCCATAAATCCTCATCAGTGGCATTTCTAGCATCCTTTAGTTCATTGACACGTTCAATAAATGCATTAACACTAATGGTATTATCCCCTGAGAATTGGATGCCCCATTGATTAATTGGAACCAATTTAGGATTTCTTTTAAATTGATCTGGTTCACGTATGGTCGAATTAAATAGTCTAGAATGTGCAAGTTCATCATTATTCAAAGCGGAAAAATCTAAATCATTATGTGCAAAGCTAACTCTTTTGTTTTCTAAGTTTTGTTTCGAAAAGCTACCTTTAGAAATACCATTATTTTCGGATTTTGAGGTGGAAGGAACTGTAGCATCTACATTAATAGCTGTGTCAACTTTATCGTTTAAAATTTTCTCAGTATCCTCACCTATCGAGCTATGTAATGCCTGTTTCATTTCCGGAGTTATGTCATCATTATCCTCTAGTTCATCCTTCTGTTCCAAGTCGGTTATTAATAAGGCAGTTTTGTCCAAAAGAACTTTTTGTCGTTCTCCTTCCAAATCGTCATGTGGTTTGATGAGTTTTAATCTATTGACGACATGAATTAATCGTGATACTAAACGTTTGTAAAGTTGTTTGTCAGGTTTTTCATTTAGTTCAGAGATATAACACAAAATAGTGTTGATTTTATCGGCACAAATCTCCAACTGAACTCCGGGAGTGTCTATGCACGATTGAGGTGCTTTAATTTGATAAGATACTTGTTCCAAACTTTCAACATGAATCATTTTTTTTAGAATCCTTCTTAATGCAGAGGCCAATCCTCCTGGTTGTGTATAGCCACGACATGCAAGTTCAAACTCCACTTCATCTTTTAATAAATACTGAGGATCCATTATGAATACAAAAATGAACAAACACGACAATAAAGTATTAACTTAACTACCTATTTGTACGCACAGATACAGATTACAGCAAAATAGTATTCAATCAAAAATCAAATCAAATACTCCTTTATACAGCTATTTAAAAATATATCACTAATCACTGAGTTAAAACAAATTAAAAAAAACAACAGCATCAAAATATAAACTATGAACTAAAAATCTACAGAATATGAATATATAAGACTAAAAATTTACTCAGTAAAAAAATGATCACTACAAGAATTCATGCAATTAACTGTAATTTTAAAATTAAACTAAATAAAAAAATACTTCAGTAAATACAAAATATTGTTAAATATAATACGAAAACATGTTTGAAAACGTCTCGTATATTAATCATAATCTCATGTAAGTAACAATTCATATATACGAGTAGATAGGTGGGTAATCAAGAAAAATTAATGCACTAATACTATCGCTCTAAACCCGTTTAATTTTAACGTTGGGCGTCATTTGTTACGGGTTCTCAATAAAATAATTTATTGTTATCAACGTGTTTAATAACATAACAAAAAAACTATGCTACTTCTTAAATGTACGCTAATCCTAACTAAAAACTAAAGTTGAGCGCCAGGAGAATTTTTGTTCGTCGTCTTAGGGAACGGAACTCTGCCAAAACCAACCTCGGCTAGCCCAATGCCTCAGGGATTTATCATTTGGCTCCTTGTGATCTTGTGACACAAACCTCCTTCACCAAAAGGGCATGTCTATAGGCTAAGACAATGTAAATGCAACGTCATTAACAACTTGTACACACTTTTGCTATATAATACTAATCTAGCTGACAATTAAAAACACTCACCCCTTTGTATACAACACAAAACTTAAAACAGGAACAACAGGAAGATTAGACTTCAACCTTTTTACCAAGGATCATAAAATTAACGATGAACATAAAATGATCGTCACCCGTCACTCTCGTGTCACTGTTGAGATCGTTCTGTCTTTCCCCCTCCGGGGTGTACACTAATTAACAAAAAGATTTTAAAAACATGCAAAAAACACAATTATGAGTTGGGTTCGAACCTACATATCGTTGGACGCTATACGAAACGGGCCGTTAGACCGCAGAGCCAACAATGCTTACATTGCCGTGACGAAACTATCAATTATTTGATCTGTTCATGTAAGTTTGTGTGGTTTAATGCTACCCACCATTCAAAAGGTGATTGGAACATAATAAAAGCACTGATAAAAAATCTTTAATTATTTTAAATAATACTGCTAACAGTCGATCATTATTTCACGTGTATTATTTGAATGTTGAATAGAAAAATCCTCACTAAAAGGTTTCTAAATCAACTCATTTTTAAAATAAATTAAATATTAATTGTTCTTCCATTCGTATCTGTTGTCCCCTCGCTCAATTATCCGCTATGAAATTTGTTTGAAATTGAATTTGAGCGCAGTCTTTCACAATCAATCCAGTGTGGGCAAGTTGCTGCATCGTGGAATCGTCGCATCGCTAAGCCACTACAAACTTTGTACATTTCGTCAGGAGTTGGACAACTGACAGTTCGGACTGCAGTGTCAGCAGTGTCCGCTCGCTTGCTGAAAATCACTCTTGCTTACAATATTTCAGGTTTTGTAACACTTGCGTTTAGTGTTTCAAAAGTAAATTGGCTTTATCAAAAACTTTTCATACAGTCAACACTCTAAAGAATTGACACCGAACAAGTAAATTAGCTGTACTGATAATAAGAAGATAGCTAGGCAACAAAATTAAGTGTTAAAATTATTTATTAGAGTGAAGACAGAACTTTATAACTAAAATCTCCTGCAGGCAGTAGTGCAAACGTTGTGAAATTAATTTCCAAAATATTTCCAAAGTATTACCTTCTCATAATGTGATTAAAAGCAATACTGTCACTATAGTAAGGAATAGCAGGACACCGTGGTTCTAATATAGAGCTCGTTAGTATAGTGTCTATACCAACGAGGTCAAAGAATTCTAACAACACTAAAATATCTGTGTTATCATTTTTTCAAAGATTTCAATAAATAAATTTACTAGATTAAAAATAAAAATGCTTTGATGCCCTTTCGTTTAAAAAGTGAAAGTTCAAGACACTTAATCTGATTTTATAGTTGACACGCCTTAATGTGCGGCAAACATCCAACTTGTACAAGTAACTTGTTCACCCGCACTCGAGTAAAGTTTAAAAGACACCTTAAAAGGGGTAAAATAAAGTCAACACTTGAAGTAACTACCACATCGCATGCCAACTTGTGGTTAAAGCGAATAAACTTAGTTTACACCATGATAGATAGATACATGCTTGAAATAAAAAAGATGGAAGAATTTATTATAGACACGGCTAAAAGATCATAAATCATTCAAGCAGAGCTCGGACTGAAAGGGCATTCGGAAATCGTCCCATGGGCCCGAGAACGTAGTACTCATAAAAATGTTTATAAAATCCCGAATAAATCTCACATAAATCTAGGAAACGACGTATCAACTGATACTTGATAAAGGCAAGGAAGTAGTGAGAAATGATGCGAGTTTGCACAATGCAGCGGACGCTCCGTGGCTGCCGATTCGGGACATTATTCACAAAGATATAAACGGTCCGGATAAATTATTGCGTTGGTCTGAGAGTAGTTAATTATGGCAGCAGTTTGCACTGACAGACAGTGCGTATCTCCGTTCAACTGCCTTATTAATTGTTATGAATCTTCGCATAATTTGTACCAGATGGATGGTTGCTGGTGAATGAGTGGCAAATTGCCAATACTGTGTCAAATTTGATTGGTGGGGATATGTCAATGGTGACAATTGAAGTAATTGATGAATCACAATTTGGTACGTTGGCATTGATAAATATTTCCATTGACAAGAATAAACAATTTAACAAAGCACGTAGGAAATATTGAAGACCACCTAAACATGTCCTCAATATTATCGCCACGTTATTTATTCTCTTACATTTATATCATTTTGAAATACAAATTTAAACATTTTGTTTAACTTTGTTATTAGGTATGTTACCATAAAAAGTATTTTACCAGTAATAAATAATAATAATAAACAAGTACACCCAACAATCACATACATAGTGTGACCCCACACTAAGATCGAGTCTTGTATCCTGGGTATCAGGAGCTACGAGAGGCTTTTCGGTCTCACAAACACCCTGACTCGAAACATATACTTTTGGTTCACACAAACATGTGTTTCGATGTGAGGATCGAACCCGCAGTCTCTCGTTTCTCAGCCGGCGTCCAACCAACTGCGCCACGGAGGCTGTTATTGTTATGAATCTAATAAAATTAAACATAGACTATAGAATATAGAATTGTATTGTATCAGCCCATATACGACCCACTGCAGGGCACGGGCCTCTTCTACAATCGAGAGTACGATTGAGAGTGGTTAGGCCATATAGTCCACCACGCTGGCCTAGTGCGGGTTGGCGGACTTACACACCGTAGATTTTTTTTTAAATCGCTACGGTATGCAGGTTTCCTCACGATGTTTTCCTTCACCGTTAAAGTGCGTGGTGATTGACTATCAATACACACATAACTCCGAAAAGTCAGAGGTGTGCCCTGGGATTTGAACCCGCGACCACCTTGAACATGTAGGCAGCCGAGTCTGGTCCGATACCACGAGGCCACCACGCACTTATAGAATATAGAATAGTACGCTAAAATATTTAAATCAGTCAAAAAGTTACCACTAGAATTACTACAATACTATAAGCAAGTTCTTCTTCTTGTTCGAATCTCCATTCAAACTATCTATCTAATCTAAGCGACAAACTCAAGCACACTATCCCAAACGATTACACGTAATCCTTTATCAAATTTGGGTGTAAGATACAATTTCCATGCAAATTAACGCTTAACGCATGATACATTACATTGAGCCCAATCGAAATCAATTATTCAATTATCGAGTAAATAGATTAATCATATAGGTAACCAAATGCAATTACATAATTAAACTGATCAGCCTAGACTTCTAGATTAGACGTCTAGTTCATTTGAGCGAGACTAACCAATCCATCATTCTAATTGCATAAAGAGATCCATCAGATTGATTATATTAAATACAATTATGATTAGTTTCGGCCGTGTTATCATCCAATCCGCTGCTGAATATAAGCCTTCCCAAGAAACTTCCACAATTATGAGTTAGAAATGGTCTGCATCCAACGACTTCCTGTAACCTTTAATAAGTCGTCAATCCACCTTGTAGCTTCTATGTTATAAATACATACATACATACATAATCACACGCCTTTTTCCCAGAAGGGGTAGGCAGAGGTGCTACTACAATACCCACGTTTCACCTTGTATATTCCGTCCCACGATGTGATAGGGGGCGAGCCTATCGCCATATCGGGCACAAATTCCTGACTCCGGGCTGATAATGAATAGAAAAATCCAATATCACTTTGCCTGACCCGGGATTTGAACCCGAGACCGCAGCTTTGCAATCGTACCGTAGTACCACTACGCCACCGAGGCATGTTATAAATAACACCATAAATATAATAATTGATGCATTAATAAATATAGATATGAGGACAGGTACATGCACGCTGCTTGTAACAGGCCTCATCTACAATTGAAATGGGTTTAGATCTTACTACACTAGGCATTAGTTAATTACAAATACATTTTACACCTGCTAATTGCTAAAAATTTAATGTTCTAAGTTACGAATCAGATCTTAGAAGTTCTGGATTTCAACCAAGCAAGAGGCATTTTTGTTATTGAACACCATAATTATCAGTTTTATCTAGTATTGAAATATGTACCAGTAGACTGTACTGTCCTCACACTCACCAATGCAACTCCTGTAAGCCAGGATCAACAGTGGCACGCATTGTAATGACACTGAGCATTGAAGCTCAGCGAGTCTCCGGGAATGTCTAACTTGTCTTTAACCCGCAACGAAATCAATCATAAAGTTAAATTTTATAGAAGTTGGAATATGTACCAGTAATAGAAATATCAAATATACTAACTTTTAGCTTTAATACTAGTTTTGAAGAAATTGCCAAACCCACCGCATAATGGAATAAGAAAACCTATAACGACTGCCCTCTACATTACGCAGAACTCTCATTGAAATAAAACGAATTCTTACCGATTTTATTGCGAATTTAATTTAACTTTTACATTTTTTAACTTCCCCACGTTTCGATCACTTTACAGGTTTCGTAGTCACGGGCGGACACGTGACCACGAAAACTGTAAAACGTCGGGAAGTTAAAAAATGTAAAAGTTAAATTTAATTCGCAATAAAATCAGTAAGAATTTGTTTTATTTCAATGTGTAACATTCGCGTAAATCTAAGAAACCGTTATGCAGAACTGACATGTCTAATGCTCCTAAGCGTACATTTGGCACAGCTCTCAAACACCTGAACCGCCATCACAAACGTTGTTCCGACTTTCCTAGTATTCAAATGTTTGTAGCGTCCTCGATAATGAGACGCAATGCGGAACGCGCCTCGGGATTTGGGTTGGGCACCGACAGTTTCACCGTCACCAGGCCAAACAAAAATAAAAAGGAAGCATTAGCCACCCGGACTTGTGTATCGCTTTTTTTTCATTTTCGTGTCAATTTCGGTCAGGCGGAAGTTCTACGGTGTGAATTGGAGTGAGTTTAAGTGATTACATAGTATTTATTGCCGGTAAATTTTGTTATTCGTTCTTCTTTTAAATAAACCCAACCTGTTCTTTAATGTCTGTTCTGAATAAAGAGGTTCTTAGAAAATATTCTATCTCTGACCTTACATGTATATCTGTTAAAGTCATTTTTCAAAACTAGTATTTCAAAATGTATTTGTTGTAACATTGCGATTTCGGTGTCTTTCAAATGTCAATAAAGCTTTAAAAATAACATGTCCCTAACATCCACCTTGTATTTTATTCTACCCAGCCAATAGCGTTTCGAAGAAATATTCATTTAAAAAGTCTGAATAGCGATCGCAACGGACGAGAGGCAGGACGTAAAATAATTGTTAAAAAGAGTACAAAAACTTTTTCATTTCCATCGAACATGGAAAACACGTGTTCGTAAAAATCTGACGCGGGGAATTTCACAAGGCAGCAGGAGGGAGTCGCTTTAGAACTTTATTCACCCTTGCAGAAAACTTTGATGTTGAAATTTTAATTTTGCAACACGTTTATTTTGTTCAAGAACGAATTCTTTTGTTAATTATGGTCTTGCCCAGCCTTGCAAAATTTTACTTGAAAACGTGACATTAACTTTATCCTTGCCTAATTCCTGTTTATATACTTCCCAAACGTGACTTGATAAATGTGCGTACGAAAATAACCGAAGATGAATGAGTTAGACCACGGGTCTCGGCACGTGTATCATTGTTCACCCGACCGCCGCCCTTCTATAGGCTTCCTTGGAGACTGTGATTTCAAAATCCGTATAATTAAAGGGACATTTAGTATGTTGATTGAGGCAATATTAATGCAAGTCTGTATGGTAATAATTGGCGAAAAAGTTCAGCAGTAGACTTATAGTGGCTGAAGATAAAGATATTTTTTAGGCTGATAGACGCCCTGTTTATGGCCGAACCTCCCTCAATACTTTAAATTGTAAAGGTAACACGTGCATTACAATGGGACATATGTATAAGCATGTATGTTGACGACATTTTTAAGGCCTTCGTATTTCGATCTATAAAGTACTAGAAATCATGAGTGATTAGCAATGACTAAAGAAAATTATATTATCATAAAGTAGATTCATTAAGAGCTGTGTACTGTACTGAATCAGCCCATAATAGCCCGCAGCTGACTAGTCTCCTCTACAATCGATAAGCCGATTGATAGGCTCACAAGCACGATCTAGACAAGAGCGCACAAGAACTTATTATATTACGGGTTATAGGCAGTTTAGCAAACCGGCTTAATCCGGTTTAGTAGAGATCAACTACTTGATATAAATAATATAAATCATACTATGTAATATCTCGAAACGGTTGATGTCAATAAAACAGCGTCTAGTACAAACAAAATATTTTAATAAATTACTAAAATTATGTTGTAGATACCCTATCCACGTAGCTGAGGCAAATACACCCACGTTTAAGTTTATATAACAGTGGGTGTTGACCTTTAAGTCGATACGCTCTTTTCTTAAAGGCACAAATGTAATATCAACTTGAAAACTGTAAAAGTAAGTTGAACGTGGTCGTGGGAGATAGAAAACTTTTTTATATAGCATAGGTCTAGCAAACGAGCTAGCAGTTCACCTGATAGTAAGTGATCACTGCCGCCCTTGAACATCCACTACGCTCGGATCATGGATGTGTTGCCGGCCCATCAGGTGGGCAAGGGAGCGAGAAGGAAAAAGGATGGGAAGAGGAAAGGGGTATTGGGCATCCGGCAGTCTCACTCACGAACGAAACGCGACAGCTAAGTTGTCGCTTCACGTCGATCTCCTGTGAGACATTGGCGCCACCCTGGACGAGCCTGCCCATTTATGCAGAGTCATCAGTCAGGTGACTGTTGTCACCCATGCTGTTGCGTGGCTCTACCATTTTTAAACTCTGCAAAACGTGCTTTTATACGCACATGCTAGCCTAAACTTGCCATTCGATTTGGTCAAATGTAGGATCGAATTAAAGTAGTATTGGTATCGAAAACTTATTTTGGTACTATTGTATGCAAAATGGAGCAACATTTTACTACCTACGTCTTACTTTGTTTTTTATGAACCTAAATGAAATCAAATGACAAAAGTAAGCCAATAGAAACCACTAACTGATGAATTTAAAGAATAATATTGATAATAAATTAGTCAATTAATAGCATAGACTGACCCCGCACTTATGTAGAATTTTTTGCCATGAGTACCAAACATTACAAGAGATTTTTCGGTGTCACAAAAGCCATGCCTGAAACAAATACTAGTAGCTTACCCAAATACATTAGTGATATATTATGAGTGTATTTCAATATAATTTAGTAAAAGCGACAATAAAGTGTAAATGTTGGGTAATGAACGGCAGCGCGTGAGGTGGCGCGTGAGCCATTGTGCCTGCGCCCACGTTCGCGCGTCCCTCATTATGGACTTAACGTGATTTCATGTCGCAACTCTGTATAAAACATGGGGTAAATAAGTGATGTATTTTGTAGGACAAAAACAGGACTATTTTTGGGAAATCTTACTTATTTTTTGATAGATTGGAATGGACACTATACGAGCTATTTATACTAATTTTAATTGTAACAGAAATATTTATGACTTTTATTAACCTTGTCGTCAGTTTAAAAAACCTTACGCAATGACGTCAGCTTGATTTAGTACTTTCATGATTTAGTAAAATATTTAATACTGATTTGGTTTGCTATCAAAGGCATTCAATTGTAAGTCCAAATGTATACATCTTTTACTTATATCTTTTACTTGCTTACTTTCTGTCTGTTTAGTTTTAAGTAGGCCATTTGGTGTAGATGCAGTACTAGTACTTACTTAGTGCTGTAAACCAGATACCAGCAGAATTATCAGTGCTTAGCTCCTTGGAGCATTGCATATCGTTGAGCTGCGGCCTGATTGCGGCTAAAATCTTGCACATATGTTTTCGTAATAATTACTTGTATTTATGTTATTTTTTATGATTGTTTGGTACATATTATAACCAAATTTAATGCTGACTAAAAATAACAGTTCAAAAGCTAAAATAAACAATGTGCACATCGAGACCTCTCGTAATATTTGACACATTACGTTGATATAATTAGTTCAGTAATTAGGTCATCACATCGTGCATTAACCAAGCCAATTAAATTTACGGTACAGTGGACATACCTTAATAAGACTCCAGTATAAACAGAGATAAGTTAGCTCTGTCGCTCGATGACAATACCATGACCCCACTAATTTGATTTTTGCGAAATTGCCTTTCTAACCGACTTCAAAAAAAGAGGAGGTTCTCAATTCATTAATTACCCATAAATATAAGGCATAGGCCCTAAGTGTCTGATACTTGACGTCGCGCCTTTAATATGTTACGCATATATTTTGATTAGTTGGCTATTAAAGTCAATAAGCAAACTAATCAACGTGTACAAAGTACAATGAAATAGATTTTATTTCTTACTTTGTAGTGTTTTTTATTGTTATTTTTTTTTTACTTTATATTAGTTTTTTCTAAGTCGGTTTTCATTTTTTAGGATATATTTTTATAACGTTAAATTGCAATTAGGTATTTTTTTATTGCAATGAATGGCAAGACCAGCATGTCATTCGCCTTATGGCAAGGGATACGACCGCTCATGGACAGTAGAAAAACCAAACAACACCATGAATTACAAAATAATGCTTGGCATTTCACTGCACTCACCATCCTGAGACATAAGATGTTAAGTCTCATTATGTCCAGTAGCTATTCTGCGTACAATGTCCTGCAAACCTTAACACAACAATGCATTTACACTGCTGTTTGGCGGACGAAATAGACATTGCGGTGGAACCCACCCAGGCAGTCTCTCACAAATGAGAGACCTACCACCACTAAACTATTACTTTGCTTTATTTATTAATTATTTTGTCTACTGTGCTTTTAAAAAAATCGCTGCTGGAAAAATTAATTACATCCTCTTATTTTATAAAACAATACACTGAGATTAAAAGTCTAATAAACATCTCACTACTACAATCTAGTTTCACTCAAGTATTAATTCAAATAACATTAACGATATTACGCGAGCGTGTTATCGCTGTGAGATCTGTTTGTGACAGCTTGAAATTCTAACGTTCGCATTACACACTAGCTAAGCCTTTCAACTCGCAAGTAAGTCACTTAGCTCGGTCTTGTATCTTCAAGTGTCAGCCTTGGATGATAGCTTTAGCCTTTATAATTTATACGTGGGATAGATAAATGGAAAAAGATTTAGCAGTTAAAAGATTATTGCATAATTTATTTGAGTAAGGGATTTACATGGCGCCGTGCTCTTCCCCCGCCCATGGCTTTTTTTCTTTTCTATTTTGCAAGCCATTTTAAAGAATTTCTACGGTATGTAAGTCCGCCAACCCGCACTAGGCCAGCGTGGTGGACTATATGGCCTAACCACTCTCAATCGATTCTCTCGATTGTAGAGAAGCCCGTGCCCAGCAGCGGGACGTATATGGGCTGATAAAAAACAAAAAAATTGCAAGGTTGTAACTGACCTTCGGTCCAAAAGTAGACCAGGTAAGCTGAGTGATAATTTGCGGGAACTGTGCCATAAAAAACGAATTGGTAGAGCTGTACAAATGCCCATCATTTGTTAACCACTTATTATTTTAAAATCATTTATGATTGTAGAACCTTTAACGGTGAAGGAAAACATCGTGAGGAAACCTGTATACCATAGCGATTTGTATAAATTTCTATGGTAAATAAAAGTCCGCCAACCCGCACTAGGCCAGTGTGGTGGACTATATGGCCTAACCACTCTCAATCATTCTCTCAATTGTAGAGGAGGCCCGCGCCCTGCAGTGAGACGTATATAGGCTGATACAGACGTAGACGTAGATTGTAGGCGTAAAATATGCAAATGATTTCTATATTATTCTTACAAGTCCTACACAAAATTAATTTATTTTATTTAAAATGTGACCGTGATTAATCTGGTACGGAACTAGAAATCGTGTACAATATTCAGTGAGTGGAAATTTGATGCGTGTTCACACCACCACGTCGTTGTGGCCGTGTTGCGGCGACTGAATATCGAGCCAATAAATTCCGGAACTAGTTAACGCCAATCATTTAATAACTGTTCCTCGTTACTGCTACGGTTAATTAGTTAATTTAATAAACTAGTAAACCTACGTGGTGATTTACCGACAAATTATAATTATTAATATTATATACAAAAGTAAAATGTCCAAGTTAAAGATGTCCTTATCTCAGAGAATAGTGTTGGGTATTAAACATTTTGTCAGACGAGCGTATATAATTGAATTGATGTACCAAAACAAACGTATTCAGATGTGAAGTGAATACAGTCATGGGTTTCACATAGATAAGTTTCCAGTTAAGTAATTTTAATTTGAATACCAGTTTTGACAACTGTAATATAAAATATTATTTTGTATTTCAAAATCTAAACTTCCAAAAGGTATTAGCATTGGAATTACATTGCGTTTTAATAGGAATTTTACACGTATTACATAGCAAATCGCATTGTAATGAATGAGATTATTAACGTAAGTGTCCCTGTACAGTACGGCCGAGACATTATAATATATAACACGAGTATATGTTCCATAAAATAAAATTACTATGTTCAGGCCGACATTCAGTACTAACCTTTACTTACCCCATTATGAAGACGCTCTGAAGCATGTCGTACCCAAAACGGACCATTATCAATGGTCGCGTCATATATGTACATTAGGTACGTATAATTTACAAAATAATATTCGACATTTACAAAGCCCTGTGTGCTGTTTTACCGTAAAAAAAAACAATTCCAACGCGTTGTGTAACGACACCAATTACAAAAATCCTGTATATGCTCGACATGAGGATTTTGGGTCACATGTGTAATTGCCGAAAAATATTAAAAATTATATATTATTTTCTATCCACTATTAAGAAAACATTTATTTTTAATTTTCATGCCCAACATACCAGTATACCTAAGTGAATCGATACATATATAGCTTTAAAAAACACATGTTTCAAATTTTACTTATGAAACCTAAATTAAAACCTAGTTTAAAAACACAGATCTGAAAATAACATTGTGAGCCTAATATTATGTAATATTGTGAAGAACTGTATCCTATTAGCCCATAATCGCCAATTTCTGAGCACTGAAATCTTCCACAATTGAAGATTCGATTATGAGAGCTTAAGCGATAGGTGCAAAGTCCAGAATATAAAATCCGAACAGGCTCCCACACATTTATTATTACGCAGTATGACAGCTTATAGGATTTCCCTCTTGAGCCTTAGGAAGTCCACTGCTGAACCTAAGCTTTTCCCAGAATTTCTACTAACTATCGGTAGCGGCCTGCCTAAGCACCTTGCTGCTACCTTAACTAAGTTCTCTGTACACTTTGTAGGTTACCATCTGACGCTTCGTTTGCCAGTTACCTCAACAAAGAAATTGCCCTACCTACCAATCCATGCTATACCCTGAAATTTTCAAAGCATAAAGCATTGGTATTTTCAGTCAGGTACCCGACCTACACCCCAAAGTTCCAAATCGGGTTGCCGCATTGTGTCGCCGGCGACGTTCGGAGCGTTATCGTGAGCGTCGCAGATGTTCATGCTACGCACATGCCCGCGGCGTAATCCAGTGCCTCGCCCCGCGCGCGTCGCGATATCACATGGCCTCAGATTACCTGCTGTTCCGTTTTATTCCGCTTATGTCTTTAGTTGTGAAATATTGCGAGTGTTTGTCAGATTTAAGGTATTTGAAATTGGAATGTAGGCAAATATGATGTGCAGGTTTCGGATATCTAAATGCAAACGTTTGTACACCCTTAAATAAACTTTAAACTAAACGTAAGCTACTAAATTTAGATATTACTGAGAACCAACTAGTTCTGAACGTAATTCTGCGGATATAATGCTTATACATAAGGATACTATTTCACCAAAGTTATACCAAATCGTGATAATAGATATATTAAGAAAGCAATAAATGCTTCAAACTGTGCAAAAACCAATTAAGTGGCCGGTCATATTTTATGAGAGAAAATTAAAAGCCTACTCCGTGTACTTGGAAGTATATTTCACGTTCCCCCATAATCCTCCGCCGGATTTCGCACCTTTAATAGAAATGAGAGTGAAATTAAATTTTGTTAGGGCGGGATTTGTCGCGAGTCGCGAGGCGCGCCCGGTGCCCCGCCGGAAAATAGCCTAATTTTAGATTCCGGGTATTCTGTTTACATTAACTTAATATTCTAATCACAGCTGATGTAAACCGATGTTGCCCATTGCGCGCGTTTCCTTCGGAATAATATAAACTGGACTGAAGTTAAATTCAGTTCTTTTGTTATTCTATTTGCTATAGGTAAGGTAATTGAAAACATTGATCTAGCCTATTTTTTTTATTATCATTACAGTAATTCATTTGTAAAATAAAGTAACAAAATATGAATTCAAGTCAACCGAGCCATTAGATCGTATTATTTCAACTGAAAAAGGCTTAAATTATTCCACAAGCATTCATACCATATATCAACCAGCACTGCAGTTGGCAAAATTTAAGCTTCCGATTGCGCTTGGCCTAGCAAAGATGTCATTTTTTCCGAATCGACAATACCCACTGGTCCGGAAAAGCAAATAGAGGCCGGCAGTCGAACGTTTTAGGGTTTTAGCGGGCAAAAAAACTAGCCCTACCTTTACGGGTCGATTGAAGTGGGTGAAGGTTGGTGCCCACTGGATTGTACTAATGCGGAAAAAGATTCGTTGGCGAGCCGACGAGTTGTGCCTTTTTTATACTGCCACTACAAAGCGACTGTAATTAACCTGTAAATGCAGTGCAACGTAAATAATGTATTGGAAAGGGATAATTTTTATGACCTACACAATTATACCACCCTGACTGAAATCATATACTCGTATACACAGAGAGAAACCGAAAGACGGTAGACCTTGGCCTTGGTGGTCGCCGTCTGGGCTCATAAAGATATCCTACCATCAGCTTCTGGGTACATTGTGGTGGTCGATTTATTGCAATATGGTTTGATTTGAATCCTGAAACTGTATTAAATTTGATTGTAACTTGAAATGACTTGATGACGAAGCAAATATAATCGGCTTAAGATATTATATTCCGTCAATAAAGGAAGTAATTGAGATCTACTTCAAAAAGGTCATATAATTAGGAATCATTATTGAGTTTTATTTGACCTGCTCTCATAAAGTAAATACCTCATAAAATACTCCTCAAACATATAAGTACTAAAATAATTCTAAATTATTTACGTTGCGTACAACATATTACAATCAATATGATTGACCTTATCATCAAAATGCGTATTACGCACAACCATCTTTTTAGATACCGTAATTTTTTAAATCCACTCTGGTGTTTTTTAAAAGTTTATTACGCACTTCGGCACGCATTAAAAACCCATTGTTGATGTCGCGATCGCACCCTTGCCACCAATTCGTTCCGGAATCGCAATAAATTACACCTTATCAGTCCTAATTGGGAGGAAAAGAGAATTTAAGATGTTTTCGGGACTTGGCAAAAGGCAATTAATCTGACACAGAAGTATTTGGGACAAATTGCCGCCAATAGTCGTATGTTGTTCCGGATACGCATTAAGAATATCGAAGAGGGCCATATATTTTAATATTATAGAGTATTTCTGTTCGGAAATAATGATCTTATTTATAACATTGATCTTGAAAATTATCGAAATTCTGAAGTAAAATAACATTTTTGTTTAATTAAGCATCTCTACATTTCTGTGCTTTTAAAATATCAGATGTAAATAACACCTTGCGCTCCATAACCAGAATTAAAGACGTTGGACAGAAATGGGCTAAACTAAAGTGCGATTGGGCGGGCCACGTCACCCAGATGCACCCAAAAAGGTGGGCGAAGATTGCCACGAATTGGATGCCCAATTATGGCAAAAGGCAACGAGGCTGGCCTCGGAAAAGGTGGCGTGATGACCTCCACAGGTTTAGCAGAATTATGATGGTACTAAGAGTTGATATGGATAAGTGGAGAGAGTTAAGGGAGACCTATGCCCAGCAGTGGCACACTATAGATTAAAAAAAATGGTCCTTAAATAACATTTCGACATGGAGGTTCTGCTTAAAAATCAAACTAAGTGGAACAGAGCAGCAGCTTACAATGGATCTAGGACTCAATTTCTAATAATTTTATCTACGCATTTTATAAATAAAGTTAGAAAAATCTTCAAGTTAATTTTTAAAACGGTGTAATTTCAAAAACCTTAGATAGTAATATCGCTTGCTAGTATTGAAAACAAAACTACTAAGGAATTCATTGTTTACTCTTAAAATTATTATGCAAAGGCAGATTGTTTTATTAATGAAGGTAGAAGGGGGGCCGGGTTCCCTCAATTATACTTTAGCCTGAAATACACACCTGATTCACACCTACCTATGCAAATGGGTAGAGTTTCGACAGAAATCTAGAACACAGGTGGCGCCGCGACATTAAAGGTATCGCTTGAAAATTATTATAAATTACGTTTCCTTGCGAATTAATTAGTCTTTTCTCTCACAGCAGTGACGGAATCAGAATATAACTTTTCCCAATTGCACCTTTATTTTCTCATTGCGTAATTTTATGTGTCACACTTTGAATAATTGTTATGACATTATATTGATTATTAATATTGTTTTTAATACATTCATCATATTGCGTATTAGTTGTTACTAAAATTACGAATTTTGTAAGTTATAATTTCTAATAAAATGTGCTGCTTGTTCTGATGATAACTTCGTAACATAATATCTCAAACAATTTCAAAACTTCCGGACAAATGAGTTCTAATATACTTAGAGGAAATTAAAATCCTAATATAACTGGCTGAATAAAAGTCTCTCAATATGAAAAAATCTAATTACCACTCAGCTTGTGCGTAGTAAGTTGAAAAGCTTTACTGGAGTACGTATTTGAAAGTCGGCCAGAGCTCTTATGAAAAATTATATGAATTACAGCTCCTAAGCAAGGAGGAATGAAAGTCGTTTTTTTAATCATATAGGTACCTACGTGTTTGTACTTTATTTTCAACAATAGAATTGAGATATATGTACATAAATTATATCGTACTCATTGCAACAAGTATGATTTTTTTTTTGTATTATTACATTAAGTAAAATGCATTTTTAATTTTGCCTCGGTGGCGTAGTGGTACTACGGTACGATTGCAAAGCTGAGGTCTCGGATTCGAATCCCGGGTCGTGCAAAGTGATATTGGATTTTTCTATTCATTATCAGCCCGGAGTCAGGAATTTGTGCCCGATATGGCGATAGGTCGCCCCCTATCACATCGTGGGACGGAATATACAAGGCGAAACGTGGGTGTTCTGGTAGCACACCTCTGCCTACCGCTTCCGGGAAAAAGGCGTGTGTTTATGTATGTATGCATTTTTAATTTTGCACATCCATGATGTCACTTTACACATGTTAAGATTCTTTAAAATTACTTTTTACTCGATAATCTCGTGAAATCAGTTTCTATTTTATCATACCCCGATGACCATGGAATTAGAATCGCATCTACTAGTTCTATTGCGATTTTTATACTTGACGTGAAAACAAGTGAAGAACATATAAACATTAAAAAAAAAATCAATGCAACCAGTATGATCCGAAAATAAATCTATAAAATAAAGCCTGTTAATTAACCCGGGTCATCTTGCAATGACGCGTTTGATTCCTGATAAATGATGCCTGATAACCGCCTCCGGACAGCAGCTATTGTTAGGCCTTCATTGTGTGAGCATAAAGCCTCCACCACGGTTGCCGATAAAGCACGAAACTCTAAAAGATACAGGCTTTCATCTCGGATTTACAAGTGAAGGGAGCCTTACTAATGGTCTCGTTAGTAGATACTTGCATAAATACCCTGTCTATACATTTCCTTGTAGTTAAGCCTTTTGCAAGGAGCGGTTATGGTGTGATGTGAGATTCGCGGAATAACGCTTTGATAAATCTGAACTTTTATGATGAAAATGTAGGTTGAAAACTAGGCAGATGATGCCATAATATCCTTTTTTAACTATTCTGCTTTAAGTAACATCGCCAAGCAAATGACCCAAATAAAATTTAACTTTTGAAATTGGCCTGATTTCATGGCCTTTGGCTTAATCTCGCAGTTTTTTGTTGATGTCCCCAAATAATCTTTGAATTTATGCACCTCGTAATAGATAAATGTGGAGGAATAAGCATTTCAATCATAGCAGTACGACGTACGAAAGATAATACCGATTTAGAATGGGTAATCCTAAATTAGGGAACTTCTTCAAGTGCAGGAAACCGCTGGTCGAAAGATTCCAGAAGTTCGCTGTAAAAATACTTAAAGAAGGCCTTTGCGCACCAATCAACTTACCGTCACTAAAGAAGATTTCACACATAATTCAAAAATCGAATTATCCCTATTCCAGATTCGGAACTCGAGGAGTTGGGTGAGCAGCTCCCGAGGTACCGACCGGACTCGATAGCAGCGCTGCGCCGGGCCACGCGCTTCACAGAACCCGAGCTGAAGAGGCTCTACCGAGGGTTCAAGGCGGAATGTCCGACAGGGGTGGTGCGGGAAGACACCTTCAAACTCATCTACTCGCAGTTCTTCCCGCAAGGAGGTACGTATCAAAAGAGGTTGGTAAGATTTAACGGCGAAAGAGTTTGGTTGTAATCCATAAAGCCAAACAACAATTGCCTATATTCATAAATACTTACATATTACTTTTTCTACAAAGTTTTTATGGTGCAATACCTACCAAAATTGTATTTCTTAAAAAATATATATACGTACGTACATATGTACAAAAACCCAAATTTAGAGTAGTAGGCAGATGATAAAGAACGCCAAAGTCTATATTTTTATTTACTGTCGAAAAGCAATTAGAAAAACAACAGTACAAGTACAACTACAAGTACAGTAATACTTGGCATCTATAGTTTTATTACGCGTATAATAGAAGTTTATGACAAAGCTTATACAAAAGAAGAGAAACAGTAGCGTTAAGCTATCTTCATGCTCTTTATGTGGATATAAAAACCATTAAAAATGTATTATTATTCTTATGGGAAAGGAACCTGAAACTAGAACTCCAGCTGTAAATCAATGCCAGAGACGGTATCACGTTCAATATATTTCGATACAGAGACAAACGACAGACAAATAGTTATAGATGGCAACAATATTTGCAGCGAATCGCTGTGTACAGGCTTACAGGGTAACACCTATTGAACTTTGAAGCATAGCAACCCATCTTCTGCGTGTTAATAATCACACTATTATTAATTTTAATATTTTATATAACTGGCCACGAAAAAACATTACCTATGGGTAAATACAGTTGACAATACATATAGCCTAAAGTTTAAATAGGGTATACCAAAATTACAATTTATCACTCGGCGATCGACATAATTATGCCGGCCTACTAGTGAATTCCGAAACACAACATACTTAGATAGTCACTACGGCAGATTTTAAACACCAGCTCTCAAAATATAGAAATATGGTGGACCATAAAGATGTCGGTAGGAAACTATTTTTTTTTTATTTTGATATTAAATACAATAAAAAAATGCAGGTGTTGTTTTATTACCCCTATCTTCGTCCGGAGAAACGGCAATAATAATCAAGACGAGGTGAAGAAGAAAAGAAAGAGACACGAGGTAAGTGGAGCTTTTAACTTTACAAATAAAGCCTCAATCGAACAACATTTATTCGTATCAAATAGTAATTAATCTTAGATATCAAATATACAACATGTAACACATGTAAATGTCAAAGCGGAAAGTATTATGTCCAGAATCAGCTACTGAATCTATACCAACACTTTTAATTTCTTTTTTATTAATTAAAACTAAATAAACAGTCAACTTTAATTTAACGCACAGAACAAACGAAATTGAAACGTATCTCAAAGTGGTAAAGTACTTTTATAAATCAAATGATAAAAATGTGAACTTTATTTCGATAAGATATATGATAATAATAAATAAATATAAATAAATAATTAATAAATAATAATCCACTTACGGAATAGGTATAAGTATGAACTAATATCAATAAAAGTCGCCTACACCATATTCCCAATATAGAAAGGACTGTCCATAAATGGAGCAACTAGTACTTTTGTCTGAAAGTTTAATAATTTCCACGGATAGTTAGGAAGTTAGTTACGCGACTCTTGGCGCAAACAGCCAAATTAAATTAGCCGTTCATTACAACCAAACTTATTTAATGGTTGCTAGAACTATTGAATAGGATAGTTCTACGGTTATTTTTCTACTTTCATTTATCCTATAGGTACTTGCATGAGTAGCAATATGTTTATGCGTTGTGGAAGAATAAAAAATCACAAAATATAAGTCACTTTATTAACTAGCTTATAATATAGGTAGATAGGCGTTTCTCTCACTTCAACCCTTATTTAACGAGTCCAGACCCCATAAGGATATAGGTATTTAAAGTTTTACATATGATATGCAGAATAAATCATAATGAGTGTAGATCAAAATCCCCACAAAGGTAAGGTCAACTGTTCCCCACACGAACAATGTTACTAAAATATGCCGACCGTACTAAAAGAATAAAATGGGGACATGAAAAACGCATCACATAATCATATAATCCCATCAAGTTGAGTGGTCTCGGATGTATCAAGGGTTGCCGTACAACCACAACTTCGTAGTTATATTATATTTTATCGCGTATCCATGGTCCTGATTTCAAACCGAGCACATACATCATACATTCAGAATGTTTTAAACAAGAGTAACATTGGTATAAATGAATATTCAATTAGAAAAAAATAGAATAAACTCAGAACTCAAAGTGTATGAAGATGTAAAGTGTGAACAGCTTTGCTGTCGCTTGCCTACATTGCCGCTACTCGTTCGTCTTTCTCTGCGGTTTTTTTATTCAATATCACAGGCAAAGTCCTCACGAACCCAAGTGTAGTTATGTATTTCTAAGATGCT
The DNA here is from genome assembly GCA_033459515.1 of Theretra japonica. Lineage (NCBI taxonomy): Eukaryota > Metazoa > Arthropoda > Insecta > Lepidoptera > Sphingidae > Theretra > Theretra japonica. The sequence goes on from CM065949.1 coordinate 10,869,918, forward strand.
TATGAGTGCCGATGATCATCCATTAAAAAAATCTTGCTAACCATGTAAGTCTACATAAAGCTTAGGTATTTTCAAGTATTAAGTATAAGGTTATATATTTTGTACTGAATATTTTCCGGATATGTGTAATTATACACTCGATGGCTGAAATGCATCGCGCAGCTGCCGATAATGGCTCTCGTGCACGATCGAAAACGTTCTGAATAATTGCACCACATTTTGTTCTACTTCTGTGACTTTTAAAATTCAGGCTTGAGTAAATTCATCGTGAGGCCTTATAAAAGAAATGAATACTTCGTTGTACGTTTAAAAATAGATTTGGATTTAGGTGAACAGATACATCATGTCCTGAATGAACACAAGGTCTTCGTTTCATCTTTTATTCATATTTTTTTAAATAGACGGCACTGGTGTCGTATATTACGCCATAGTTTCTTTACCGCGATTCAGTTAAGTGAAGAGAGAATACAAAACTAAAAATAAAAATACCTGGAGTGGACTGCTGTTTGTTGTAGGGGGGAGTAGATCGGGGTAGCAAAATAATTCGCTCCGGAGAGAAACCAGGTCAACTATTTACACATACATTAGGTTTCTTGCCCAAATTATAAGCGTTAAGTTACTTGCAACTGGGTACTCAATGGGCCCGAGTGAAGCCGCGTTGGATTCCTAGTATTTAAACAAATTAATAAATTGGATTTGTACTTTATAATGAAACCTATCCTCAAGGGACCTTGGTTTATTGCCGGTGCTATTACTTTATATCTAGCCAGAACTTTATAGTCATTTTGTTGAAACAAATAAACACATCCAACAGTCACATACACAGTCCTGACCCGACTCTAAGATCGAGTCTTGTGTCGTGGGTATCAGAAACTACGAGAGACTTTTTGGTCTCACAAACACCCAGACCCGAAACAAATACAATATGTGGATCACACAAACATTTCGGTGCGGGGTTCGAACCCGCAGGCTCTCGTTTCACAGGCAGTGTCTAACCAGCTCCGCCACGGAGTATTGCAAATGTAAATAGGTTCGTCAGTGAAATTGAATATTTAATTTAACTTTCTGTGTTAGAACCTCATAACTAGTCATCAACAAATATGCGTAATTTTACGCCATAATCAACTTTGCGAACCAAGAAATCGATTTATTCTGTAGACTCTATCTTTGATACAAATCATATATCCAGCGCCAAATCCTACTTAGGCTCCATAAAGCACCTTCTTATTTGTATATCTCACGAACCGCCATAATCATAAATTCAACTCACGCGGCAAAATTTAATTTGGACAAAAGCCTTTTTTTTTTTCACAGTCGGCAATTATTCCCAACTGGTCGCCGTTATCGGCACCGCGCACTGGTTCGCCGCCACAATTCACAGGACATACGCCTGTGGAAACAACCACTGCCCATAAAAATCATTCGCGTGCCGTACCTACGTTTGTGATTTTTAAATCTGCATTTTTCATGGAAAGGAAAGCAGACTTGCAAAAATGCTAAGCGAATTTTCAACTAAGAGATCCCAGTGCAATACTAAAATTAACAAGAGTAATTCTGTAATTTAGGTTGTATAATTTACTTTGTTTTCTCCTATCGCAAAATCTTTCAGTTAGTATGGTTAACATTAAGTAAACTGCTAAGAAAGGTTAAGAACCAATTACGATTTTACATTGTAATCATTGTAGGATTAATGTCGTACCTGTTTAATTTCTTACTTTTACATATATTTTTCCCCTATTTTATTATTTATTAATATTATTCGATTGAGGCTTTAATTTGTGAAAGTTTATTTGATCATTGTACGATACCAATATATCTTGCATTACTCAAAAACAAAAAGATAAAATTAATTTCGGTATAAAGTATTTCCGACGTTTTATCTGACAATGCAGAGTTTTACACACCGAAGATGAATAGGTGATATAGCGGTGCCCACCAATAAAAATCCAGCACTTTTTAGAAGTATTTTCAGCAATGTTAGTAAAATTAATCCACCTGATAGACACGAAGCATCAACGTCAAGTCACATAAAGTCCTATTCTTTATAATATAGATGAGACGTGAAAAAATCTCTGCAATACACATCAAAACATTGGCATGTACCATAAATGAGTACTTATCCTCGTTTTTCTTTAGGTACTGTGTGTTTGTACTTTGTGGGAAAATATTCCTACGCCATGCCTATTCAAAACCTACTTTAAAGATCCTTACCGAACAAGTATAAAAATCCTGCCCCAAAGTCCAAACTTCCCTAAGTATGGAATAAGTAGGTGTGTTAAATGCAATACATGCTATAGTAATTGTATAGCTTAATTTTGTACTCAAGGAAAACTTTACCCACTTTAAATTTAAGGTCCTGGATATACAAAATCTATAGATACAATGAAGGTTTTTCTAACAATAACACAAAAATCGTCTTTTTAAATTTGAGCAACCATCTATCAATCACAATCGCGTGGGCCCAAAATTTTGTATTCAACCGAATATTTGGCATAAGACTAAAAAACCGTGCAAGTGTTTCGCATTTCGAGTGATTTGAAGAGTTCATAATATATGGCACCGATCTGCCGGCATACCTATTTATTTCGATGAGTAAAATCAATAGAAAGCTCATTTATAGTTTTATCCTTTAATTACGAACAGCAGTGTATTTATATTCAGTGATCAGCTATGGTATGATCCCGTTTTTTCGCCCCAATATTTTATCATGTATGTACAATAAAATAAAATGGACTCAAACTGCCACAAGATTACTAGTATTTAAAAACTTTATTTATAACACTCCATCAGGCTGGTAGTTACTAAAACTATAATATTCTAGCAAACCAATACACCCAGCAAAGTTCTAGAGAATCAATAGAAGTAAACACTAAGGTTGCATCCGATGTCCATGAATAACCATGAATAAGTTTTTCATTGAATAAAAAATCTTAGATTATTCAATCATTCATGTAGTGGTTGTTGCATAGGTAATAACGGCGTTTCGCCTTACCTTAAATTTTAAAGTACAATCAACAATATGTAGTCTAGTCTACAATATGTACCCATGTTCGTAATGAAAACGATTCATAAAAGGTTTTATCGTATTCTAACATACTTTCAAAAGTAAAATTATAAAATTATATTTAAGTACAAGGGACCGGCCCGGCTCCGCCCGGGTGCAGATACTTTTTTAGTCCACTTCAAATCAGCAACATATTTCCCGCACAGTTTTACATAAAACTGTGCGGGAAATATGTTGCTTACATAAGTACTTACATAAGTATTTTGCAAACTCAATGCCTCATTCTCACTCAAGTCCTGTCCCATCCCATCCTTTTCAAGTTTAAAAAAGTAACAAATATGTTTGAATTCTTTGCTCATCCCACGGTAGCACCAAAATTTTCAGGATAAAAGTAGCCTATGTGTTAATCCAGGGTGTCACCTACATAATGCCTCCATACCAAATTTAAGCAAAATTGGTTCAGCCGTTTCTAAGATTAGCATGCACAAAGGCAAAGACAAACATACAGACAAAAATTCTAACATTTATTGTTTGGGTTCTATAACGTTCATATTTTCATCACACCATTTACATACATCGATCAGTTACAAATGTATTATACGTATAGATGTATGTTTATATTGTACTATATTATAATAAACCTAATATGATTATTACACATTTACATAAAAATAATTATAGAAACCTTACATATTTCGTAAAACGGAACGTCCACAGCGCACAACCCTATTCAATCTTTATGGATGCGGATGTGTTACATCCCTAGCGGCGGAAATTGAGTATTTTGGTAGTGGTAACAAAACCAATTGATTTTCTTTTTATATATTTAGTAACCATTTGTTTATATTTTAACACTATATTTATACCAAAAAAATACTGGATTAATAACATTTACAAATAAGTTTCCATTTCTTTGAAATAAAATAGATAAAAAGTAGAAAACTATATATTTTTATATAGATTGGAATGTTAAATATGTATTACTTAGCCATAACTTTAACAAGATATTTATAAATGAATATTCTATATGGATGAATTTAATATTGAACACGTTTCGTTTCGGAGCTTTAGTGCGCAGCTGCGGGCCATTCGCGCCGTTTATACCGCGCATAAGTTGGCAGCACTGCGTCGTTTCCTCCAAGCCGCCGTCGGACGCCATTACCACGCCACCGGACAAGCTGTCACTAGTGCGTCTTTCGTAAAAATATATTTTGAAGTGTATAAACCACTACAAGTTCTGTGTTGATAATTTTGAAAAACACACAAATCTCAAAATGTCTGACGAGAAAAAGGTACGTAAAATTTGATATTCTCAGTGAGCGCGACAACCGAAATATTTCACCGACATGGCGTTCTTTACAAAATGTGGTTACATGTCTCCAAATAAAAAAATAGTACCAAATTCGAGCAAGTAAATAGATATCCTTTATTTAAATTTGCTATTCTTTCAGGGGGAGAGCGAACACATCAACTTGAAAGTCTTAGGTCAAGATAATGCTATTGTCCAATTCAAAATAAAGAAACACACACCTCTCAGGAAATTGATGAACGCTTATTGTGACAGAGCAGTAAGTACAGCACTTATTATTAAATACTATTTCTCAACAATTAAGGATTTGGCGTAGGAAATAATTCTGAATCTGCTATAAATGCCACCAACTTTTGCCTCGTTTTCGTACAAATCCGTTTTTCAGTAATTACTTATACCTAGGTATAATACTTACCAGCCGTTGCGATAAATTCGTTAGAAATCTATAAAACTAAACAAACAATAGATATCTATGTTTTAATACAGTAAAGGCCACATTTTTTGTTCTTGATATTTCTCAATATTTCTGGCGGTCACAAATACACTATCTTAAAGGTCAAATGTGAATTAGTACATCATCTGGACCTCTCCTTAGCGATTGTTTAATTATATGTGGAGAAACATCTTTGATGGAGGGAATCTTACAAAACTTACCCTTCTTCTCTTATTAATGCTAAAGTATTTTATAGTATTCATTTCATATAAAATATGCAATTTGGATTGTACTCTTAAAATTATAACCTAATATAATGCAATAGAACCCTATTTTTTTGCTTTGGGACTTTACATTCAGTCTGTGAAACCGGTATAAAGCTAATGCTGTGCTCAATATCTGCCAAGAGTGACAAAAGTGTAAATTCTTAATAGTTAAATATCCACCTAAGATGTGCTATTGTAAACTTAAAAAAACGATTTTTTTTATGTAACGATAAAGTGCATCATGAGATATTTTCTCTAAAATTTGCCGCAGACTAAAGCCCACATTCAATATTAAAATTATTTGTGTTATTAGCAAGATACAAGACATACTTTACAATCAACATGGCTGTTTATTTGGATTTGTCACAATATTATTCTAATGTCCCATTTAAGAATCATTTTATACTTAATAACTAATACTAAACATGCAACATGGCTTGACCTTTTAGTAACATTCAGTGTATGACTTGAGGGATATGGTGATTACGAGTTCAATTCTCAGAATACTCTGACATTATGGAATCATTATAATTGTATTGCTTATTATTTAATATTTATTGGGAAATGAGAACATAGTAAGGAAACCTGCTTAGTGTTGGAAGTATCCAAATATCCATGGTAGGCTAGTAAGTTGTTATGTCCTATGCCGACTCAATGAATCTTAATTGTTGGGGAGCCCCACAGCCAGTAAAAGTTCGTAATCAAAATGCAACATGTGGATAATGATTTTAAATAATTACCTACTCTTACCCACAATTTATTTGTTGTCTTTCATTCCCGAATAAAATATGATTATTCAATTTAAGTTCAAGTGTTGTATATTATGTTTTGTAAGCATCAACTTTGTTGAGTACATTAACATAATAAGCTTATCTGTTTAACTGAGTTACTCTTATCTTATTTTTAATAATTTATGCCATTGAATTATCCTTTCATTGCCAATTGTCCTATCTGATTATATCCACTATTTTGTTTTGTATGCTGTGCTCTCTGTTTAATTTTTATTGTTCAATTATTGGCTAAAATAAATCATCCATCAGTCAAAGGAAGTCCACTGCTGAACATAGGCCTTCCCTAATGATTTCCACAATCACATGTTGTTAACAAAATAAATAGCACTCTATATTTTGAAAAACTTTACATTCTTTAGTGTCTAAAGTACATGGTGGCCTGTTAGTAAACAGGTCAGACACAGCTGCCAACATGTTCGCAGTGGTTGTGGGTTCAAATCTCAGGGTACTCCTCTGACTTTTTGGAGTTATGTGTGTATTAATAGTAAATCACCTCACACTATAACGATGAAGGAAAACATGGTGAGGAAATCTGCATACTATAGCGATTCGCAAGAATTTCTACAGTATGTGAAGTCCGCCAAACCGCACTAGGATAGCGTGGTGGACTATATGGCCTAACCTCTCTCAATAATACTCTAGATTGTAGAGGAGGCTCGTGTGCTGCAGTGGCACATATCTGGTCTAATACAGTACAGTACATTACTGTGACATTTGTTTATGATTGCAATTTTGTTATCGTCCTAAAATCTATTGTTCAGTAGCTGAAGTTATTTACAAGTAATCTTTAATTACAACCAACGAAAATAAAAAAGCTTTATTATATACAATTGTAGAATAAACATGAGCATTACTATACATTTCTTTCACCATGTGTTGCAACTTTGTAATCAGACATGATAAACTAAAACAAGTCATAAGATTAATAATGATTGTGCAAAATTTTTAAACAAAAATTATTTTTTGTAATACATTGTTTTTTTATTTCCAGGGCCTATCAATGCAAGTAGTACGATTCAGATTTGATGGCCAGCCAATCAATGAGAATGATACACCAACATCATTGGAAATGGAGGAAGGAGATACAATAGAAGTTTATCAGCAACAGACTGGTGGGGTGTCTTTAGTGTAAAATTAAGTATTAAGGAACTGTCCATGTCCCATGGGTGATTATGTTCATGCTCTGTCTAACACTAAGTTAATTTTAATTCAGCACATAATTTGTAAAGCTTTTGAGGTTTACAGCCATGCCCAGCTTGGCACAGTACACCTCAAAAGATTTTGTTAGGTATTTTGGAGGGAAAACCAAATGACTAGATAACTTCAGTTGGTTAATTCCATTGTGATAAGTTTTGCTGACCCGTACAGAAACCATTAAGCCAGTGTTTTAATTTGGAGCATCCCAAATATTTATTGGACTAGCGTCGGAATAAATTTAATGTACCTACTATGTCTTTAATAAAGTAAATGTAATAATTTTTCCGTGTTTTATTTGTGTATACCTCTTTTTCAGTATTATATCGGTATTTATAATTTATTATATATTTAGTAAGAATTATATATTTTGTAATTGAATATTTAAATACACTGTTTAAGGTCTAAGAATTTAAAAGTAGATAATATAAGCTACGAATGTGAAACCATTGTGAGTCATCACTCGATGACGTCAGCTCTAACGATTACCTACTTATTTGTTTTACACAATTTCCTAGAACACTGTTTCATAAATGAATATTTTCTAATCCATATTGAGATTGTCAATAAAGCGGGCACTACAGAATTATGCATGACATGCCCTTACATAAGTGATCATGCTGAATTGTAGATCCTTTTTATCGCAGTGAAAAGTTCTGTGATGACGTAGTATTATTGTTTTGTCACTCAGTTTTTTTTTAATTCACTGCTATTAAAAATAACTAGACCCTACTACTGATGAGACATCAGTTTACACACGAACATGTACGAAGATTGCTTGTCGATAGTGAACCTAACCACTAATAATTATCTTTTATATTATATCAGTGACACAGGGTGATAAGTGCAGTGCACTTTGTCGTCCAAATGTCGTAAATAGAGTATCGACCGGCGAGGAACATTTACTATTCTCACCAGTGGCAATTATGCCGACCTATTTGGATATATCACGGTGGTCGCCGTCTGAGCGGGTGCTATTATCCATTATTACCTAGACTATACTAGCTATCTAAAGTCGGCGTTATGCATTTTCCACATCCATAGTGATTGATGAAACATGGATAAAAAGAACTGTTGCATGACATGCCAAAGACTCATGCGTGCATATCAGTCTTCGTTTGATTAATAACAAATTAAGGATTTGTCAAACAGCCTGCAAGTAACTATCTAGATAGTTTGCATGTCAAACGCATCAATTAATAAATTTAATTAATAAACGATCATGCGCGATTGACAGCATATAACGCGTCTCATGCAAAATGTTCGTCTAGGGACTGCTTTAGAAATGGAAACTAAACGACTAGTAGGTAAATTATTTCTTTATTAATTTGCCTGATCCATAGTTCTGGACAAAATATAAAGAGACTACATTAAACGCCGGATGTAGGTACTTAAATACCTAATAGTCTAGCCAGGGCCGGCGCGGCGTTAGGGTAGGGCGCGGTGGGGCTACGAACTAAGACGTTACTGACGAAATGGCTCTGTAGAAATTTCGCTCAGGGCGTCGATGATGTTAAAACCGCTGTCAAGCCCTTGCCTTCCAGTAGGACGTATAATATAGGTAAATATACGTCTCACATAAAGGCGCGCGGCCCTTTTTAAAATTGAGAATTTGATTGTGATGGGTTAGGCTATATTTTACCACATACATAAACACGCCATTTACCTACCTACATTACGAAAGCTGTCGCAGTTATAATTTTTACCCTAAGGCCCCTTGCTCACACGGTTTTTCGGCGCAAATAATTGGATCCCTATGAGGGCTTGTTGACAAACACGGCATGCGCGGCGCCCCTACGGCATTTTTCTGAACTTAACATTAGAGGGGACGCTATTATTATCTAGGATCTCGGTTTTCGATAAATGAAATTCAATTTAATAAATAATAATCCAGCACATACATGAGCCATTAAGAGGGCATGGGCTTTCTCCACAATGGAGAATATGATTGAGAGGGGTTAGGCCATAGTTCACTTGTTAAGTTGGCGGACTTCGCATACCAAAGAAATTCTTACGAAACTGCATACGGAAATAATACATAATTATTTAAAACTTGAACTCTTGTTTCAGCGAACACCGCTCAATACGCGCACTACGTTTTCAACACTCTGGACCAAGACCGAAGTGGCTTGTTAAGTTTTGAGGTAAACTATACAGTGATGTTGTTGGGCCTTTGGCTACTATACCGTTGCGACACTGATGACGTTCTGTAGGTAATAATTAATCAATATAATGACTATTTGACTGTCTCGTACCTATCCAGCATGATCATGGTATGTTACGGAATAGTGGGCAAGGACCTTTTAGTTATAGTTTAGTTGTTTTGATTTTGGAACATTTTGTCGATGATTTTGAGAAAAACAGTAAACTTACATTAAAGAACCAGTTTCTTATTAAACCTAACTGCACCCCAATGTCACGTATCTAGTTCCCAAAAAAAAACGACTTAACTTAATTTAATCCATTGAATACAAGGTTAAAAGTCACATCTCAACAAAATCTGCGCGGTATGGTACCGCAATATTCTGATACGAACATTTTAATGCGGACTCTGCATTTAAATATATAAATAAAATAAACAATTTAAATAGTTATGATTTAGCTATCCTGTATGCAAATAACAAAATTAATCACCATTTAATTCATGTTCAGGAATTCGTGACCGGCTTATCGATTCTATCACGAGGCACTCTAGAAGAAAAACTACGATGGACGTTTTCTCTTTATGACATCAATGGCGACGGCTGTGTAACGAAAGAAGAAATGACTGAAATTGTTACTGCTATATACGACCTCATGGGCAAAATCGTCGAGCCAGTTATCGACGACGATGTCGTACGGGAGAAAGTAGAAAGACTATTCCAGGTTAATATTATAAACCCTTATTATTCACTTTCCTACCTAATGTAATACGTAGTTTAAAATTAAGGGCTTTATCAACTGTCATATCTCATCACAATATTAGGTATAGTTGTGACCAGGAAATTTCTTCTAATTAATACCCAGGTATTAATCCTTCTATCATACATATCATTGACAGCTACAGAAGGTGCACTGCTGAACATAGGTGTGGCCTAAGTAATCATCTTTAAGTTCTCGACAATTGTCAATAGTCCTTCTACGACAATTCTCGCCAAGTTTGGCAAGCAGGTTGGCGAGCATAGTGCGTAGCTTCTCACGTAGATGGCGCTACTGTCTAGAAATAGTATGTGCTTTGGCTACGCCATCACAGGATTATCCCACGATTTGTCAGTTACCAGAACCGCGTTAGTTGGTTAGCAGGGTATCTTCACTTAGCTCTGGAAGGCTTCTTTGAAGTCCCATACTCCTTACACTTATCGGTATATAAAAAACCTTCATTTTGTTTTCTCACATCCACAAAGTTTCACATAAACATTTCGATGTTATACAGTTGATAATAATTTGAATTTCAGAAAATGGATTTAAACCGCGACGGCGTGCTGACCCTGGACGAGTTCCTCGACTGTTGCCTTCGAGACGAAGACATTTCAAGGTCTATGGGTGTCTTCGACAGCAATTTCTGACGGCCTGCAGTCGGCGCGCGGGCCGCTTGCCGCGCACCCTGATCTCTCATTACATAATAAAAAGTCAAATACGTACCGAAATGGACACTAATAACAGCACATTTTAACATCAGATTAGAATATTTCATTAATATATTAAACCCGTTAATCATCTGTGTGTTTAGTTAAATGTATTTATACCGCGTAAAAGTCCACGATGTCTCAGTGAACACACCTACCTACACAGCTTTCAATTTACTTGCTACAGAATGCTAATTAGCATCTTTATTATTAAATGACTTGCATTTCGAAAAAAATACATAATTATATATAAAATTGTTCTCTTTATCACAGGTGTAAAAATAAATTTCCCGCGTTACCATTATGGCGCTGATTTTTATAAATTTCATTTGAATGTAAAAGCTATTTTTCTTTTATATAAAGAGGAAAACAAAGTACCTATATATAAATGTAAAATGTTGATTCCTATATTCTTTCCTCATAACTTTCTCTAATGTTAGAAGTATTAGATTTCTATTTATACTATTGATGGTAGACCTAACATTCCCGTCGTATATATGTATACATAAATAGATTATGATGTACGGAAGTACATTTTAAAACCTATGATCACTGTTCTGATGCTGGTTATATATAACAAACGATCACATTAATTTTCTGACATAAACCGCTTCTTGTACCACAATGGTTGACCATTTTTTCATCTTTGACCATTTCTATTTACTGTTAAGCCCTAAATAATTAGATGTCTTAAAACTTCTAGTTTTATAAGTTCTATTAGAATATGCGTCTGAAACAAGGTCTTAAGCTAGTGACTCTAAGTCTTCAGAATTCTATAAAATGTAGTTATTTCTGGGTACTGTCAATAAATTATTCTTAAAAAATCTCGTTGAAAAAATTAGATTATGATCAAATTAGCTGTTTTCCAATCACTAACAAATTGCTTGAAATCCTGTTCAAATGACAAGGCCAGTGCCTGATGTTAGCTTGAATTGATTAACTATCATTACCACCGACATAGCTCTTTTATCCCTCAGTCTATCGCTTTTCTTCGTTTTTAAAATCGTTCCGGCCATTTTTAATAGAATTTAGAGTAAAATAATTTACTAAAGGTGGTTATAGTACCTGCCTATGCCTACCACATAGATATTATGATTTTTATAACGGCATCGACTGACTACCCCAAGGCAAATAGCTAACATGTCCTTATTGATCCATTATGATATTTCTCCCATAAGTTGGCCTAAGCTAGTTCTGAGTATCGTCATAGTAAACTATAATGATAAAACTGGACATGAAAACACTGCCATATCATAAAAATGTTCGTATTGAACGTATTGTACCTACTATTTAGTCATTGACCCGCTTCTCATTTCCTTATTCCCTGACAATAATTTGTAAAACCCTATACAACTATCATATTTTAACCTACATTATAAAAATATTAGTTTAAACCAACGAAAACTATTTTTAAATCTTGTCAAAAATACTTATTCAGGCAAAATATTTTCGAAACAATTATCACACATTATTATGTATAAAATAAATGTAAATAAATAATAAAATAGATTTAAATGTGTATATTTTCATAGTGAGTGTTAAATGGAACCAAATAATTAGAACGCGTATTCAACCACTATATAATAAAAAAAAGAATTAAACAACATAGATGAGAATTCATGCATACGTGTGGCGGTAAATAAAAATAATTCAATGTGATTAAAAGTGATGAAAACTTGAATTTTGAAATATAAAAAACGAAAAATCTTGCTATCAACCTAAAACATTTATCGATTGCTAGGGTAACTATAGAACAATCTATTTCTCTTAAATATTATTCAATTCATTTATTCATCGAGCTTAAAATAGATAAGAATATTTGTGTGTCTTCCCAAAATAGTACCATTTATTTTAAACACCATAACTATCCAAAAAAACTATTTAATTATTTTATAATATAATGATGTTAATCAAGGATTTAGATATACTTACGTCCGATAAATTTTTAATAATTCCTCTTTCAAATAGGTATTGATTTTGACAAATCAGTGATCGTAGTGTAAGGATTGAAACAGTCTTATGATGTTTAGATGTTTATTTGGTAATGTTGGAAGAGTAGCTAATTATGTATATTAAACCTTGCAGCACCTACCTTTTAACCGCCAGGCCAGTGGTAAAATTCATTGAATGAAATATATTAAGTACCTACCCATATAAGTAGATACTTGTTTTCTAAAGCTTTTATCTGTATTTGTTCATTTTAAATTGTTACACACAAAAAAGATTTCCTCCCAAACGCTAGTAACTGTTCGACCGTTGGCCAGTATTTACTTATTATCAACCCTTACTACCTGATAAAACATGTAATTTATATTCGTGCCAAAGCTTGAAAGAATGCTCTTATTACGAATGCAATCATAATAACGGCTTTATGTTATTCAATTGTGTGTATTGCTTAAATATAAAATGTATAAAGATTTCACTTATATTGTTTCATGATCATGATAGGCCTATTAGGTGGATAACTTAATTAATATCGATTTTGTCGTTTTAAGATCCGTGTAAATTAGATAAAGTCTACAGGTACTTGGTGTTAGTTAATTTAGCGTAGCTGCTGTATCGTCCTATAGGACATAATTGTCACAGAGCATATAGCATGTCTATTGCTTTTTATTTATTCTATTTAATTTGTACGTTGATATATTTTGTTTTAAAATAATATCGTATGCGCTAAAAATAAACTACATATCAGTCAATCAGCATTTCTGAAACTTGGATTACAAAAATTACTGTAAACCTAGTACTCACTGTCTAAACCTGATTATTAGACACGAGTGGTAATATACGAGGCAAAAATAATTATGTATCGATTTAGAGACAGGGCGCGGGTACTGCACAATACAGTACCTACGTGTGGAATGTGGATTGATTAGAATACGTTAAAATGTTTAATCGTTTCCTTGCATAATAATTGCACTTACCTGTGTTACATAGCGTGGACGTAAATATGTTTAGAAACGAAATCAGTAAGTAGATATGTATTTGAATATTGAATTGTTTATTTACAAATTGTATGTGTATTTTATAGAAAAATAAATAAATCAAACAAATATGTGTTTTATTTTAGATACCTATTTTTCACCAACTAGAGAATATATTAGAAACTGATTATTTCTTGAACATTTTACCATTGGTCCGACTGGAAGTCGACACAGAGTTCGATTTCCGTACGGAAACAATTTTTTGTGTGGTCTACCAATATTTATTTCGGTCTCGAATTTTAAGACCTAAAAGCGTCTCGTAGTTAGCTATACCCGGGTTTAATACATTATACATATAGAGTGACAATTTTTTTTTATATGTATGATCAGGACTATGTTCATATGTGTGTAACTTTGGCGACCTTGTTTCACGACTTTTAAAAACTATTGCTGTATCATGGGACTTGTTAATGACTATAGTTTGTGACGAGCAAAAAGTTTTACGTAGGTCGGTACTGTATGCCTAGCGCCTGTAAAAATTACGTGCCGAGTGCCGACAGGGTGACCCTGGGTGCGAACACCTTTTGAGGCCCGGGATCCTTTACGTAAACGACCTACCATAGATCTGGTGTATGTATGTTAAAAATAATAATAATTTAAATGTTGAATTTTAAACAGAAATGGCGCCTCAATAATTATGTTCAAATATATTTATATAAATTCCTGAACAAAGATATTCCGTCAGAGATCATTTTTTTAAGTATTAAAATACTACGTACTATGGAATAATGTACTCTGTGCTATGGAGACTGTCCCGCCCTCACACCCGCCACTGCAGCTCCTGTAAGCCAGGATCAACAGTGGTACGCATTTTAATGACACCGAGCACTGAAGCTCAGCGAGCCTCCGGGTATGTCTAACATGTATTTAACCCGCAACGATATAAATCATTAAGTTAAATTAATTTAAGTTGGAAATACTTTTGTCCACTTCCCCTCTGTAGCAAAGAGGGTGACAAAACAACGAACTAAAGTGATAAATAACCTCGGATAAACACTTCTATCATCATAGTGCAATCATCAAGCATACTGCGTGCAAGTATATTTTAGCATGTAATATATCCCACAATGACTATCCCATGTACTCTAATATTTGAATACGCAGGCATGATATTATAAGCCATCTGAGGAAATCAATTCTTAAAACAATACATTTATTTATAAATAAAATTTATTGTTCCATTTTCCAATACATGCATTATCAACACAAACTTATATAATGCGTTTATGACAGTAATTTTTTCTCAGTCAATTCTAAAAAATACTTTACGTAGGTATACTAAATAACTAATACAATGTTAGTCGCAGATGATTCTATTTAAAAACTATACTTATATGTGTTGACAGTATTCTAAATTAACTATACTTCTTGAAAAAAAAACATTATTTTGCAAATTCGAAGACCTTCCGTGACCATCTTAACTGTAATGTTTTGAAGTATAATTTGTGAATGACGTGTGAAAAAGTACAATAAAAATGGCAATATTAAAATGAATTTCAAAATGATAAGACTACTTCAAGGCCTTATTGTAGACATATTTGCAAACCTTAAAACAAAAACAATTACACTATTCCAATTTTGAGCCGCGAGACTGCCCATCACGCTTTTCATTTTAAATTCTAAACAGACGTATAATTATTATTATTACGCAAATAAATTACAATTTACGTTTAATGTTATGCATATCATTGTATCTGCAATTATAATAATCTCTCATTTTGTAAATTTTCTAAAACAAATAATGTTGTGATACCTAATGGTAAAAATGAGATGAATTCTTTGATATTATTTAATATTGCTATTTGATACATTAAACAGCCTTAACATAGAAAGTGTCTGAAAAATATTAATCTATATTCCTGAACAAATTTATCATTTCTAAAACTAAAAAGTACATGTCTAAAAATTCTTAAGTTTATTCCATTTGAAATGTTATAAAAATATATAATAGTCTAATAATACGATACATAATACATACTCGATAGTACATTGTGCAGATAAATATAGAAAAATATGTGTACATAAAATATGTACAATTTTAGAAACAAAGAGAGCAAAATATAATGTTAGAAAATAAACTACGCGTTGGTCACACTTGGGAGAAGGAATATATGTCGCTTCGAGAACTACCGCAAATTAAATCTGAATAAAAACGAGATACATCAAGATCTCAGGATAATGCATAATTATCAATTAAAAATGCAACAACTTTTTACAGAGATTCAAATACAATTTCTGACATAATTGATGATGGATTTCGTAAAAGTTATTTCTATAAGCTCCTATTAAAAATATTCGCCGGTCACATAGGTAAAAATATAATTTCGAATATAATTCGTACAATTGCTATGTACAAAAGTAAAATTTATAATAAAATAGTAAATAAGTTTTTATATTAGAATATAAAAATACACAATACAACGGTAATGAATTCTTAATAGGATAATGATCGTTTTGTGATAATATAATGAACTTCCATAATAACTTTTTAATTGCATTCGTTTTGTTTTATGACTAAGACGAGAGCACTATTTTATCCACAACATACAATCAATATATTGTAATTATTACATTTTAAAAAATCGTTTATATAATTACTGAGCAATTTTTTTTAGAACTAGCCCATTTGATATTGTGACAATTTTAAATATATATTTTTTTGTCATTCCATTCGTATATTTGTAGAACATGTAAACACTGGCTGCTCTGTGCCTCATGTCTACAATAGAGCTTAACTAGACATTTCATCCAATTTAATTCCGAACCATTAAAATTGCCGTCAAACATTTTTTATAACATACTCATATTATAGCAGCTTCGGGAATACTACCGAAGGCACTTTCTTGCAATATCTATGCCAGGCGGCCCCATAGCGGTTCTTACACCGATCGTGGTCCCGCCACGCGCGATGTAACAACGCAACTATCGTCAAAATCGCTGGAGCCGCGGCCACGTAGTCTCGGGAGATAATACCAGGCATGGCAAGAGAAATGTGCATAAGGATATCACCCGTATAGTTCGGATGCCGCAACACGCCCCAAAGACTGCCCACAAGCAACTTGTTTCCATGGAACGTTGGCATCGAATCTAAATCTGTAAATAAAAACATTGCATTTATTATTTTCTGTGATAACCAAACCTGTTTAAAATGACTGTTTTTCACTAAAGTGATTTGGAAAGCATATACAAAATGAGCAGAAAATACACATTTATGAAATTTAGTTATTAATCTACATAAAATAATGAAATTACATAGTTTGAACAGCTGAAAGCATTATCATATTGACCTTAAACCTACAGTACATTAATTTCCCTTAAAGCAGTATAATACACACAAAAAACTAAGTCAAATCTTACACATATAATTCAACTTACTTGCCAAGCTGGGATGCAACGGATTCACCCGGAACTTGTGTTTAATAGTATTACTAACAAGCATAATAAAGAATCCCAACATAAATAGCACAGAAGCAAAGGTCAAAGCATTAGTCGACAGAGTAAGTTTGCTGTCTGCCACATGTTTAGATATTGATGTAAAGTAATATGGATATAGTGCGCTGGAGACTATCTGGAGGTACCCAACACCCTCAGACTGCCAGTAAAATGTGCTGGTTATCTTATACTCCTTCACAATAAAGTTTAGGATATATATAATTTGCATCATGGAGTATATTACTATAGTGGGATGCAACTGTACTTTGTTCAATATCTCTTTGTAGTTTTCCATTGTGAGTTGCTCATTGTCTTTCAATTGTAGACGGATCCCTTGAGAGAGGATCAGGAGCGTCAAAATCAACTGCAATAAAACAGAGTTGTTTAATAAATTAAAACTAGATACACAACATTCATTAGATTTAGTCATAGTAATGGACAATGCAATATACGTTTTCCTTAACCAGGAATATAAAAAAAACATGTTTGATGTGGACTAATTACAACAAGGTAAATAATGCATTTCCTGGTTCATAAAAGTATTATCAATGTAATAATACAATGAAAACTTATTATTATAAGTGTGGTGAATAAGTCCTAACTATTTATACATATACCTTGCTGGTTGCAACTGTCGGTACTAGATAGGCATAATGAAATAAAAAAGAACTAATATACTTTAAAAGCATTCCCTTTGTTAATAACTTTATAGCACCATTTAGTTCAAACAAACTTTAGTGAAAAATCTTAATAAAAATCCTCCTGGGTATTACAGAATATCTTGTTTTTAACTTTCAATTAGGTTTTGTGTAAAGGCTGTTAAATATTCATACTTACTGTGGAAATATTGCATGTCCGTGAAATCCAAATTTTGACATTCAATGTTTTTATCCAACAATGGATTTCTCTTCCCATGAAAAAATCATACAGTCTGTATCCAGTGTTTCCATATGAGTTCAATTCATTACTTTTGAGCATACGAGTCTTCACATAAACAGTGATACTCAATACAAGTCCCAATATGTATGATGTTGCAGCGAGTTGTAAATATTCATTTAGTATTGCCTCTTTACTAATTACTTGGAAATATTGCAAAACATAAATCATGTTCACAGTAAATACACTTGCAAAAAATGCATTAAAACAGTATTCTCTATCACTATCGTCCATAAGGTCATCCCTCTTGCCGAATATAGGAATAACGGCAAATATGGCTTGAATGAAAAACTGAGCCGAAACAATAGCAAGAGATTTCAATGTGAACCAGGATTGCAAATTTTTATGGTTATTCAGATCTATTTTGAGAGAGCATGAATCTTTACATGATATTAATATACTGAATATTGTAAGGGGAATAAGGATAATTAATGCTGCTACACCAACTCGGCCGCCAAACTCCCATCTACTAGAAATAATCTTCAAACTACTTATACTACTCCTTATAGGAGTAGCCAACTTCCTAGTCACCGACTTGGACTTTTCTTTTTGAAATTCATCCCCAGAATTTTCTTCATCGGAGAACTTGTCCAATGATTTACTGACTGACTTGCTATGAGTAAGTGACTTGCTTACGCTCCTTCGCACCTCTGCATCATCAAACTTATCTTTTATCTCTCGCAGCCTACTAGACCGTCTTGGCGTCAATTCTTCCACAGATCTATTTCTCAAGCCGTAATTAAAATCATTAACATCTTGGCCATTGACCTTTTCAAATGAAAACAAGTTCTGCGTCGTTGAAACATCCTTAATTGCATATTCGATTCGTTTGGGACGAGTGTTTTGTAAAGCTTCTAATTTTGAAGTATAGTCTGCGATTTTCGAAGCGATATCCGTTTTAATAGCTGGCCGCTTTGAAGGAGATTTTTGAATTATTTGTGGCGCTATTTCTGCCGTTTGTTTTACTTCTTTAGTAGTTCTGGATGGAGATTTACGGGCAGGAAACTTCGAGTCAGATTTTCTGCTAGGAGATTTCCTTGAGGGCGACTTACGGGCCGCCCGCGCAGGTGAATTTTTTCTTGGCGAACTTTTCCGCGTTCTGGCGGGAGACCGCAACGGCGACACACCTTTGCGAGTTCGCACCGGACTTGTGTCGTACACACTGGTTCTAATCCGTCCACTTCTTGTAGACATGCTGTATTAAATAAAACAATCGAAACGGTCACTTTATGTTCTAAAATTATCACGAAAAACCACACGCAAAGATCATAATTACCTGTCACATTAGAATATAGATATACATCTAATTAAAATAAAGCACACTTTTAATATTATTACTATTATTTTTTGATTGTCTCAACACAAAATCTTCGTTTACAAACAAATCCACGCATCCGAATCTAAAAGTACGCAACACGTTAAACGCAAAAACGAACGAAGCCAAGCGCCAACGACGCTAGAATGAATTTAAAAAACCCTCCTGTGATTGGCTAAAAATAAATGTCACTATCTTTAGATTTGCTCTCCCTTTTTTAACTGTTTTGAAAAAAGAGATAGAAGAACTTTTATGATATTGGCTATACTGGTTATATAAACTTCCTAGTTGTGGTACTTAAAACCGTAATTTACCGATTCACTTTATATGCATCCAGGAAAAATCGAACTTAACCACAAAATGCAATGAATAAGACACATCCCTATAAAAAGTTAAAGTCAACTTTGTATTCAACGCACCTACCTACAATCGATTATCGATTTCTAAGACAATTGTGTAGTTATTTTATCAACACGGTTGTACATTAAAATGTACAAAATATTGTAATAAAGCAAATAATAAAATTTTAATTTCAGGTTTAACCATGACAATATTTATTAGGATTTAGGATTAGGATCACAGACTACATAGACAGAACAGACGGTCATGTCAGGAACATTGGCTTTGGACCGTAACGTAATTTGCGAGAATAGAATATGACATAAGTTATGCTTTACTTATTAGCTGTGGAGTTCAGGCAATGGAAAAAAACCGTGCTGCCTAATAATAGTTTTGTTTGGTTTTATAAAAACCTTACAGCTTTATAAAAATTTGCTAGTTGCGACCCCTTTTCCTGTATTTATACTTTGAATTGTATTATTATAATTTAAAAAAAAAACAATCTGTTATTTATTCACATTTTTATTTTTTATTTTTTTCTTAAATTTAAGCAACGCCTTTTTTTGCATTGGTCCCAAATTCGATGATTCCGCTCTTGATACGTCAATCCCTTTTAATATTTTATTTATAATACTGCACCAATTAAAAATACATAATTTTATACTTATACTAAGAAAATATTCAGCAACTAGTTCTTTATGAATATTACAATCCAGATAATCAAATGAATATTTGGAACTTATTTTTTCTTTTATTTTTAAACTTATATTATTTGTATATCCATATTGTTCCAAATATTCATTTGTAGTTTTTATGGTGTAACCAAAACTTATTACAGCATACTCGGATGGGTAGGTAAGTTTTTTTTTACCATGCATACTTTTAAATTCTTTTTCTTTAATAAAAGCATGAGTTGAGCTTTCTGTTGACAACAAGTTCTTTTTACATATTAAACAATGGTTGACTTTTGCCAATATTTTTCTAGTTACCCACCCAGCCGTGTATGCCCTCGAATGTAAATTGATTTTTTCCCGTGTTGCTTGTTGCTGAATATTTTCTTTACAAATATCCGTTTGTTTGCTGACTGATTCAATTAATGCGGCGTCAGCCATTGGTGCAGAATTATTACTGTTGAACAGCGACTTTATTTTTAAAATGCTTTGGCTAGCATCTTCTTCACAATTAAAATTTTCTGAATGAAAATTAATGAATCTCGTCATGAGTAACGATTTGAACGTATTTATAAATGCATAGGCATTTGGGTTATTACATCTATAATTGTATGCCCTCACTTGCCCAAAAAAATTCTCAATTATGTCCGAGTTGAAGTATCTAGGCCTCATAATTATTACATTTTTCGAGGCCATTAAGTTCCACAACCTTTGGAAACTTTTCAGGGTTATTACCCAATTTTTGATGGAAGGCACACTTTTTAAACTACCATTTTTTGAAAAAAATTTTATGCCTTCCAAAATTTTTATTGCGTCATTCCAAAATTCATGATGGGCGGACCTAGCAGAAATTGCCTTGCGCAAATTTTTTCCCTTCACTAGTTTTCCTTTAGTGTTCACGCCATTGACGCTGTCGAATAGGTCGTCGAAAAATGCGATTGCTTCTGCTGTGTTTTTCATACTATGACTCACTGGTCTGCCGTCGGGGTAAAAAGCTGAAAACAAATATAAACAAATATAAATAAATATAGAAATAAATATCACGGGTATTCGTGGCGTGGGAGACACAATTATTTGGCATCACGTTTAATGTTTGCAAATATAAACGTTTAAGTTTGGAGACACCTGTTCACATTATTATGTACATAAAAGGCTGCCACGCAATTATAATTTCCATTGCATTAATTTCACTGTGTCATGAAACAAAATCTATGCTCTTTGTACCTTATGGACACCTGAACTTTTATAAGCATTCAATTCAAAAACATTTTAAATGGCCTTCATTCTACTATAACATCGGTCCCAGATGGCCGCGTAAGCTTAATGTCAGTCATTGTATTCGATTATTTTAATGGCTGTCCAACAAAGTCCTCTTTTGTTTATTCGGCACACCTTTATATACAATGATTAGGTGTAAAAACATTTAAAATGAACATAATACTTATATTGCTTCGAACCCAGATGGCCGCGTAAGCTTAATGGTCAGTCATTGTATTCAATTATTTTAATGGCTGGCCAACTAAGTCCTCTTTTGTTTAATCGGCACAACTTTATGTATAAAAATGTGGTGTCTAAAAAACATTTTAAAATGAACACAATAGTTCTATTACGTCGTACCCAGATGTTTATTTCTTGGTTCGACAGTTAATGCAGCATATGTTGCGTATATTTTTAGGCAAAAATGTAGCAATATATATTTTTAACATATACATGGTATATACTCACGAAAAGCGGAGGTGTACGACAATGCTGCTGACACAGACTTGCTTATAACGCGTACACAGTTCTTCACCTACAACCAAACATCGCAAATGAATTAAATCGTTACGCCCACTCACGCCTCGAAGATACAAGAGCCCTCCAGAGGTCGTGTAACTTATTAGCAAGCCAAGCAGTAAGCTAAAAAAACACTGGATATAAATTAAAGTCTAATCGAAAACCTCACAGAAACTGGATTAGCCAACCTTGGGGATTGAACCCAAAAATTCACGATTCGCAATCTTATTGTACTCAGTACCCTTAAATGCGGCAAAAAATTGAGATTTAGTATTATATTAAGATATTTTATAAGTTAATAAGCTGAATAATAGAATTCAAGTAAGTTTTTTTTATTGCTATGAGAGGCTAGACGAACATGCCGTCCGCCTGATGGTAAGCGATACGAATGCTCATAAACAGTAGCAAAACCAAACATCCTGAATAATAAACCAATGCTTGGCATTTCACTGCGCTCGTCATCATGAGACATAAGATGTTACGTCACAATATGTCCAATAGTTACTCTGGCTACAATGCCCTTCAATCCGAAATACAACAGTGCATTTACACTGCTATTTGACGGGAGAAATCGAGATTGTGGTGGTACCCACCCAGATGGCCTCTTACATAAGAGAAAAGCATCATAAATATATATTTACGTAAATCACATTATAAATATTTACTGTATTGACCAAATGGATTGAATCCATTAATTAAGTGAATATATAAACATGCAGCATGAATTCTAATCTGGAAAGATTGTAATATTTACCTTCATTTTTTTAATTTTTTCTGGTATTATGTGTTGATCTGTCAATTTGTGCAGAATCCTACTTTCGCCGTGCTTACAATCCGCATTGTAAACATCTACTATGTCATTCCACCTCACTAATTTCCCTTCAAACATCATATCTTTTGTTAAAAGATTATTTCTGATTCCTTTGATTAGGTGAGGTGGATCAAAAATTATGCTCAAAGAATTTCCATTTAAATGAATAGTGTCATCTGTAACAGAAGAAATGTTGCAAAATATTCTGTTCTAATAAAATATTACAACTTTGCAGATAGATTAATCTTACCAATTGTATCTCCAACATTTAATTGTTGTCTCCTAGTGTCTTCCAATAAGCTATTGATAGCAGCTTGGAAGCTTGTTCCTTGATCTGACACTAGAGCAATTGGTACAAGCCCAGTATCAGTTACTGCCGCAATAATATTTTTAATAATGTTCCATAATTCGAGGCTGGAAGTGGCACCCTCACAAAAATAAAATGCCACGGGTTGCTGCCACTTAAAAACAGCTCCTCTCAGCATAAATACGAGAGCATGATCAGCAAATTTATCTTTTTTTTCCATCAAATGAACAAAACCCACTATATTATCTTTATGAGTTGCGTATGTTAGTGCAGTTTCAATGGCCATTTCATCATAAACAACAGTGCAATATTTTTTTTTGTAATCCCATGATTCCACCTGAAACATAAAATAAAATTTGAATATAAACTACTTCATGGATCATATATACATTACACTTTTGGGTTTTTTTTTGGAAATACTGTGTTGTACAAATTTACAACTTAATTTGTACAGCATATACATTTTTAACTATGTTCAGCAATGGTCTTTATGTGGCTGAAGATGAAAGAAATGCCAAAGAACTTATAAACAATGTAAACAAACAAATACAAGGAATGCAGGGAGTAATAAACTTTTACACTAGATTTTTTTCTGAAATACTTGATTATGCTTATAGCATTTTGAAGCATGGTGTAATGTATTATAATACATAATATAATAAATTACATATTATTTATAATAATGTGATACTTTACCTGTTGTTTTATGTGATCAAAAATTCTTGGATTGATGCCTGTGTCTATATCTAACTGACTAATTAATTTTTTTAGTGTTGTTTTTGACGGAAGAATAAATATCTTCTGTAAAAATTTGTACGATTTTGGTCCTTGTTTGTAAATTGAGAGAGCTATGAGTTTCTCTTCTAACGAAAATCTAAGAGCCTTCTTATTCTTTGCACACAAATTAATTTGCATCCACAGTATTTTTTTTGTTAATGGATTCATTTTTGTAGTTAGATCCTCTAAAGACTTTTGCTTGCTAAAGCTGATAGCCTTCTTGGCTCTGCTTGCATAATTTGTTATACGTCTTGCTTTTTTGTATTCCTTGTAGAATAATTTACACCGTGGAGACAATGTATCCACACTTTTTATTAGCCTCCTTCTAACAACCTTTCTGGGTGTTATGCAAGAGGTAGCTGAAAATACAAACAAGTATTAAGTGATTGTAAAATATTATTGATGTTATAAAAGAACAAATTAAAAACATACTAAATTTCATTGATACCTTGTGGAACCTGGGTTACAATACTACTTGATGCAATAGCAGTTTGAGGGCAGTTCATAGTAGAAGTAACTGAAAGGAAACAGATAGAAAAGGAATTTATAAATAATTCTAATACTTGTTTCATTAAATTTTATTTTATCACAATTATCCTTCAAGATAATCAAAATTAATTTTGGTTTTACAATATAAGCAAAAAATATATTCTGGATCTCATTTCTAATCATATTTGAGAACATGCAAAAGTTTTTGATTGAATATTTGTTAAATATTTTTTCCTGTACATTATTAATTGCATTTAAAATACATTGGTAAAATTTTTATTGTAGTACATACCATTTATTTCAGATCGTGCCACTTTATTCTGAGTACATTTTGGTATTTGTGCATAGGAGTGATCAATGTGGCGTTTCCTTGCATAGGTGTGATCAACACTACACGTTTTTGAAACTGAAAACGACAATAAATAAATAAACAGGTACGTGTGGCGTAGTAACAATATTTTTGACGTACTTCGAGAAACTTACCAGTTTCTTCAACAGCCGTTGACGAATTTCCTGAAGTAATTTCTATTTCAGTGAATAAGGTTGGATAGGCGCCACGTTTTAAGCGATTTGTCGCCGTGTTGACAAATCTTTGTTCGAAATGCTTATGGCAAACATACATATTCTTCGTGTCCTCACAATCACTTCCTATG
Organism: Theretra japonica; assembly: GCA_033459515.1. Taxonomy (NCBI): domain Eukaryota; kingdom Metazoa; phylum Arthropoda; class Insecta; order Lepidoptera; family Sphingidae; genus Theretra; species Theretra japonica. The sequence continues at coordinate 10,895,007 of CM065949.1, forward strand.
CACTGTAACCACCACGATCTATTTTCTTCCCTTGTGGGAAATTGATGTAATTTAACGTCCTGTCGTAAACTATTACACTTGGGTACACAACACTTGCGATACATTGTGATAAATGTCGAAACGTTACGGGGTATTGCTGTATTTGTGGATTAAAAGAGGCGGAATTTAATCGACGCAAACACTTCTCATCAACACGAAATAAGCAATGACCACAGACCAAGTAGTAGGCAATGACCAGCAATGACCAGCAATGACGATTCTCCGACATTTTTTGACATTTGGTTGTCAAAATGGCGACTTGTGTTGGCGGGGGTGATACCGGCAAGGGAGGGGTGTGAATGTCACTATGAAATCTAGCATTGACGTTTTCTATGAACCATAAAAAATGTACTGACATTACCTGGCGTGATTAGGATGCAGGACGAGTGCTTGCATGTCGAGATCATATTGATCAAAAATTCATGAATTGATTAGAAATTAATTGTATTATTAGAGGTAAATAAATTAATGTTATTGATTTTGGCAGTTGTATCTGTAGTCTGTTCCTTTTTTTTTTTGTTCAAGAGGACAAACTATTAGCTCCCCATTCGGTACCCCGGGGAAGGCCGAAAAGGTATGTCACAGAGCACACTGCGTATTGTGGTCGGGCTGGGTCCCTAACAAAACCAAAGCCAGCATACTGACTAAAAACCCCTCGGTGACCTTCACACACATTATGGGCAGCACCGGACATCCCAGGGTGAGAAGCGCCCCGATATACGTCCGCATAACCGCCCGGCGCAAAACCGTTGCTGGTCCTTCCATTGTGGTGTACTGGTGCTTGGGTAAACTGCGGGGGCAGTGAGCCCTCAGCTATAACGACTCCTAGATGTGCGATTAAGCGCAAAGCCTAGCCTCCGTCGTGGTCGCCCACAACATCTCAAACGGACGTCTAAAAATAGTTGTGTCTGTATCTATCTATATACATAATGACATACTTAGTTTTTACGTGTATGTATTCCACTAGTAGACCAAGAGCCTATGGTCGCCAGACTTTCGTCATTTTACGTAGACAGAGAACTCTAACATTTGCATCACACGATCAGCAATTATGAAGTTTAGATAGTGGTGGCATTGGGAGTTATCAGCTTAAATGTGTCTGACAAGTTAAAAGAGCCATCAAAAGTGTATTTATTACGATATCTTGAAACGTTAATAAAATGTAATTTTACCAGCGTACAGCGATATGATATAAAACCACGGAATAGCAAGAAATTCCATTTACGTGTGGCAACATTTGAAACTACAAATAACATTACAAAATAACGTAGATAGAGGCAAAAAAAATATTGACCGCACTGTTTGAGACATGTTTTCAAGCATATAACTCGTAATCTGTTATTAACATGTTCGTTACAATAAAATGTGAGGAGAGAAAAACCGTTCTTATTATTTTGACGACAAAGGATCGTAGACGACCTTAATCAGGCTTTTATTGCACTGTTATTTGACTCCATTACATACATTGTAACGTAAACAGAGTAGGTATATATAGTAATCTACAGTACTGAACAAGAAAAAGAGACTAAATATTTTGCTTTTGGACAATTTTTTTATGTGAGCTGTTCAATAAAAGGGAGAAAATTCTGTCTTCAGAAATCACAATAGACATAGGCCTCCTCCAAATTGCGCCATTTCACCCTGTCTTCGGCTTGTCGCATCCAGCATCTGCCAGCGACTTTTCGCAAATCTTCACTCCACCTAACTGGAGGAGGTCTATGACCAGCAGTGGAAAACAGTATGTACCAGTGGCGAAGGCTCCATATAACTCGATTCCTTGCGGCTTACCTTTTGTAATTTATCATTAAACTATAAAGAAGCAAATTTTTCAAAATTATTTATGTAATATCTAAACTCATTTTATTCAACGACATCTGTCGGCCACATAGGTAAATATTACTGCGGAGGCGCACAGCAAACACGTAATTACATTGCGACGCGTTGCGACCTCTGGCGAATTATTGCCTAAATTGTTCGGCTTATTGAATAACAATGGCGCGGCCCGTGCGCCGACCGCCCGCGTCGGCTGCATGTTACGCATTGGTGTGACATGGTTGTGTAGTTTGCAACAAATCACGCAAAATTGTACTTTAAACTTATAATGATTTAAGGTTCAATTTCCGTTAAAAAAGCAGGAGGCATGCTGCGGCTCTTCAGCATTTTGTGTGTTTATGTGTGTATTTGTGTAGATATCACTGCATTTGTAAGTGTTGTATTAACATTTTGACAGTATACGCGTATTAGCTGGTTCACGTATTTAGTTTTTAATGTTTTAAATTACAAAATGTACATAAATATTAATAGTATTATTATGTTGTAATGGAAATTAATAATCGTGAGGGACGTACATGTTTATTTTTATTTTATTTTTTTTTTTTTTCACGGAAGACCAACAGCTACTACATTATATTAAACAAATGAGAAAAACACAAATAAGCCAATTAAAGGTCCTCACTAATATACAGCTGTATAAGACAAATTAGATTGTCAATTTCGGAAATAACGTTACTGTTTAGATTTTAGGAAGTGCTCGACTACTAATAATACAACTAATAAAAGCGCGGCTAACGTACTTGTTAACATTGTATCTAGATCATTATTTTTTCTTTATTAATCTTATATTCACGTGCGGTTTAAAAATATACTTTTTTACTTTTCTCATGATGACATTGCAACTTTTGTACCTATATTGGAAATATTAAAATATAATTGACGACCGCAGTACGTAGATGCCATCATACGAAACGCAATCGTTTCGTTTGGTGAGTGAGATTGTCGGAGGAATAATTTGCTGGCGGTTGGATATTCACAAACGTCCGGTTATAAGGATACACGTACAAATTATGTAAATGTGTCGCGTTTCGGGCTAATTCTGTGAAGCATCTCACAATAAGTTAATCTACTCAATGTGGACTGCACTATGTTTACTATCAAGTATCAGTCGCATTGTCTTCCCTATGTAGGGCCAGTAGTTATAAACAAAATAAACACACTTATTTCGCGTATTGAGCTTCGGCTTCCCTTTTTTAAAAAATCACCCTTCGCCACTGGTATGTACTATGGCTGATGATGATGGTGATGATGAAATCACAATGAGATAAAATTGAATATATGTAAGTTCTAACTTTTATACATTATTGAAGTACTATATACATATATTTATGGTACTTAGGTAGAGTGGATGAGCGAGAGACAAGATGTAGAAATAAAAATCGGATTTTATAAAATAAAGTTTAATATTTATTATATGCTATTCAAAACCTGAAATAGCCTATAACAATGTTTAAATTATAAAGATAAAAATAATAAATTGTTTTGAACAATTTTGCAATCACCAGTAATGACTGAGACTTTTGAGTAATTTTAAAGGCTCATCTTTGCACTCGAAACGCTCCACTGGCTCTCCGCGTCTATTTATTATGAATTTAGTAAAATTCCATTTAATAAAGCTACCTTTTGCACTTCCTTGTCTAAGCTGAAAATAAAACAATTGAAAATAGTACATTCATATTTTTAAATGACTAAGTAATAAATTAATAAACCTGTTATTTATTACGAACCGCCAAAGAAACCTCCGTTAATTTCAGCCACACAAAAAGCATCAAAACTCAAAGTTCTACGCTAGTTTACTTGACAACTTTACAATTAAATAATATAGACTCAATGACGCAGTAGTTTAGATGCCGCGCCGCGCCGGTTATGAAACAAGGGCAGAGATTTCGATTCCTGCACGAAGACTATCCAATATTTGACAATCCATAAGTGTTTTTTGTGGGTCTTTGTGAGATCGAAAAGTCTCTACTCTCTTGTAGTTTCTGACAGCCAGGAGCCAGGATACAAGACGTGTATCTCAGTGTAGGGTCATGTTGCTTGTTGGGTATATTTATTGGGTAGCTCAAGAATCAAGACCTATGCCTAAGATGGTTCCATAGTCCAGACAACGTAGGTCTTATTGTTCTACATTTCAAGATAAGTTGTTTCAATGTGTTCAATTTGAGGTCACGTAGTACCTCCATAATACGAAGCAGATTTTCCCCGTGAAAATACATGGACAACTTTTTATTAGCGGTTTTATTTTAATAATGTTAAGCACATACAATAACATAACAAAATCAAACATGACAAAGGCAATCACAAAAAGGCAATACTGAAACAGCATGTTTTATTTAGATGACACATAAGGTATTCATGACAAGACAAAACATTCAAACGTAATAATTATACGGCGATATATCTTATCTACGTCTATCTGTGATTCAATAATTTAAATATATGTAAAGGACGTCACATTTTCTTTATCTGAATAATACATTATCTGAACAAGACTTTATCTGAATAATGGATTACTTTTTAAAGATATTATTATAGCACAGAAGAGCGGTTAACAAAACGTCTGCCCGTTGCAACGTATACTTACCAATTGGCAATTACCTTGACTATGGTCCATGACCGTCCTTTAAAGGTTTTATAAATACGTACATAATATGTGCTAACTGCGTGTGAATCACGAATGCAACGTTTGGTGACCGTACGTACCTAGAAGCTACGCCCTTTAATCAGGCGAATGGTATGCTCGTATCGCCGTTCATATCGTAAACAAAAAATTTAATTAAATTAGTTATTTTGGAGAATGGTATGTCTAATAGTCATTTATTCAAAACATTATACCTTTCCGTCGACGTTAACTGACAAAATGAATTCTCGAATCTCTTCAATGATTCTCTGGTCCCAACTTATTTTTTTATGATGAGTATCAACGGCGAAATACTTTGGGCGATTTGCTTTCTGTCGAGTCACGGCACGGCACGGCGCGGCGCGGCCGGTGATGGTCGATAGAATAGTTTAATAGGCATTGTTCTTTAAGAATTCACAAAAATAATATTTAATTACATGAAACATTTATAGCATGGTCATGGTATACCTACCTAATCGTTGTATGGGGTAATCATGATTTCGTAAGTGGTTACCTACGAATCTATTTCATAAAGGAGGAATTTACCTTCAAAAATTTCCATAACGAGCAAGCGTCTTCCCCGTTCACATCAACCGTTTCGAAAACATCGAATTTAGTCGTGTCATCAAATGTGTTTTCTTCTTCTCCAGAAAATTGCGAGCAAGGGAAGGCCAATATTCGCAATTCTACGGTCAAATACGTAATTTATTAGGACTGGGTCAAAATATTATATTGTGATAGGCATTTTATTAAAATAACTAGATAGTAGATATAAGATAAGTAGAGATTAATACACAAATATTTTAACAGATAATTATTACTTAGTACTTACTCTTGCTCTCACCATACTTTGCCATTAACTCGTTGAATTGCCTGTAGTGATTAGTAGCGAAGCCACATTTTGAAGATACGTTAGTAATAATACAGACATGACCTCTGTACACATCTAATCTTACGTTTTCTCCCTTTGCGTCCTTAACTGTGAACTCATAAATAGACACAGCTTTAGTGTAATCTGTATTGTATCCATTTGTGAAAGATTTGTTCATGTTTGTATTGTAAAATTGCTAAAAAAAAGGTATATTTGCTCAAAACATTTTCATAAAGACATCAAAAATTCGTAAACTACGTCTGTCGTAAACTGAAAGATTGACAAGATCTGATGGTCTTCGCAGTTAAAAAAGTTTGGATATTTTTATTGTATTATTGGCCTTTATTGGAGTCACCATTAAATTACTTACATACATACGTCTAAACTAAATAGCAGAAACTAGAAAATTGCGTGTTTTGTAAATCTGTAATAATAGTAGAATGTGAATCCTACTCGCTAATATTTACAGGTTTGGTAATTTCATTGAAGGATGTACACGAGGACATTTCATTAGAATAAAACTTCGTTATGGAGATTATGTAGTGTGCGTTTGTTTTGCGAGGGTGTATCGTGACAATTCGATCATTTTGTACGCGTAGAATAGTTGTTACCTCATGTAAATTGTTAGCTACATATCGCATGTTATCAGACAAATTCCGTAACATGGGACGGCGGTGTTGCGATGTCATGATTTGGTGTGACTTGAATTTTAAATCGTTAAAAATTATTTGTTATGATATAGGCCAGCATTTTAGCACGTTGAAATTCATGAGGCTGAAAGGTTCTAAAGAGGAACCCACGTATCCGTAAACGCAGAATCGGACGTCTGCCTGCAAGTTGGACAGACGACCTGATAAATGTTGCAAGAAGTCGCTGGATGTAGACTGCATCCAAGATGACGCTGTCGGAAACTTGGGGGAAATCATAGGGGGAAACCTATGTTTAGCAATAGACTTGTTGCAGCTAAAGATGTTAATGATTGTGAACAAAAAGTAATAAAATTCACACAGATTTTATAAATAATTTTAATCTTTTAAACAATAATTCTTACATCTACAAATTTATCACACCGTGCGTTTGGTGAATACTCTCCGATGAGTTTGTTTTTTTTATATTGCAGCAATAAGAAAATATTTTATTTATAGAATTTATACAAAAATTCGGTATTTCGTAAACTTGTATTAATTAGTAAAAAATTAAATGCAACATAAAAGTGGCGTGTCGAAACATTTACCATTCGTGATTGTAACGTGATTAATATAATTATAAAACTCCAGGAATGCCTTCCAGAACTTAAATCTTATTTTACTATTTAAGCAATGACTAAATCCCCATAAAATACTATTAATTCTAAAATACGAAAGCCGCCACGGACAGTTATATAAAAATATATTTTTAGCAATAATAAGCAAAAGAACTTCAAATTGGCTTTATGATGAGGGGACAATATTATGGTTGTTGCATTCGAAGTTTTCACCAGTATTTCTCAAGTGATTTGACCAGGTCCAAGGGGTCGACATTGGGACCGTGACGTTCGACGGGGACGCCGTCTTTGTCCACGATAAACTTGGTGAAGTTCCACTTGATGAAGTTTCCTAGGGTGCCTCCTTGTTTGTACTGTAACAATAACGTATAAATAAGCTTACGCATACATTCCCAGAGGAGTATACAGTTGCACTTCTAGTCCCATTCACAAATACCCAATTCCGTCTTCAAATCTAATCTTAATCCTAAAATATCTTTATCTAAATCTGGACAGCACTACAAATACAATCAAACGCATTGCAATTACATTGTCCTGCCTGTGTAAAATACTAGCAGCCCGGCCCAGGGTGGTCACTCAATTGATCCTAAACGAAACTCGAATATTCGGACGTCGCACGTAAAACTGTTCGAATGTGCCTAGGTACTCCACAAAATGTTTGAATTCTCTATGTTTGAATTAGTTCGGAGTGAATGATAAGCATCATAGATAATAGTGTTAAATTTTAGAAGAGGAAAACATAAGTTTTATAACTCACTTCAGACGTCGAACGCCCGAACATTCGAGTTTCGTTTCGGATCATAGAATAACCCTCCTGATTCACCTGGATGCAGATATTTTTTAATTTCCCTCCAAACCACACTTTTTTTTCGTACAAACTCTTGCATACCTAAACTCGACTTACTATCCTACCGTTCATTTTGCTGACCTCCATGACCTGTCCTGTTCAATCCCGTCAAGTTCCTCTTTTTATAATACGACCTATGTCACTCAGGGCTAATATACCTTTATAAATAGTAAAAGAATTTAAAAAACCAGTTCAAATTACCGGAGATTACCCCGAACATCCAAGCAAACTTTAACTCTTTATGATATTAGGTATAAATAATATAAAATAAGCTGTAGTAGTCACCGTCTATCACAGTCAAAAAACTATTTTAAATATATTTTGCTCTTTTATCACAATTCTTTCTTTATATTTTGTTTCTCCCGCAATAGAGGAAATGTGTCACCAAAGTCGCGGGAGGTCGACGAGGTTAAATACGCAATCGTGTCGAGGCAATCCCTAAATTTATCACATAAGTATATAAATAAATATCTTTACCATGTAGGAGGTACGCCTTTGAATTTCCTTATTATTATCCTTGAATTGTGTTCTAAAAATAGCAGAATGTTCACTACCCGTGATTTAATGATTTTATTAAAAAAAAAATGCATTCCGATATTATAATATTCGTAATAAATTCGGAAGTAATTGCGATTCGCGCTGACCAATACGCTACGGTTCTTCTTTGTTTCAGTATTTTGTAATGTTTGTGTATCGGATGCTGAGACGAGTGTCTTAGTTTAAAGCCCACAGTCCATGACTTACGACTACAATTTTTGCAAGTAACTTGATTATTCAGTTAATCATCGCTCACTTTAATAGTGACGGCAAATAACCTGAGGAAACCTGAATACATCACAGTTCTTGTCAAGAGTTATGAAAGCATGTGATAAATCCACACTCGGCCTACCTACCGAGTGCCTCCTTACTAGGAGCGCGAAATATTTTGTTAGTTGTAGGATTAGGTCTTTCTCTCTCTCTCTCTTCAGCCACAGGAAGTCCACTGCTGAACATAGGCCTCCCCCATGGATCGCCACATAGACCATAAGAATTTTACTTCAAAGAAAAACTGATTTGACGGCGTAGTCAAACTAAATAAATTTAAAAGTAGCACAATCATCATGAATCACAAAAGCACCGTACATTTCAAGGTTATGGAAATCAATACACACGTGTGTATCGTTGTATGAATATTTTATTATATCTAGAAAAAGCTCTTTCAACGAACGGTGATCGATAATCGCGTGACACGACCTATTTGTGGACGTTACTTAAATGCCTTACTTCTACCTACTCATGATCATCATCTGCCTGTTGCAGTCTACTGCTGGTCTACCTATTATATTCCAATAATTTAAAGTCAAATGTAGCAATTGACTGAAATATTTTTTTATCCTTTTCATAATAAAATAATATTGCAAATTACTTTAAAATGAATAAAAGGGGGAGACGTGGTTGCTTAATTTAAATTAGTGTACAGCGATTCTCCACTCTTAAAAGTACTCTACTGTCATGCTTAGTTCCCTAAGTTATTATTACTAAATATAGCCAAAGTCCTTGGACATATAAAGGTTATACATCATATAAAGAAATAGTCCTAAATAAGAGGATATAGTACCTATGTAATGCTCTTATACTTCTTTGACCGAGATTAGGCAATCACTATCCTTTGAACAAAAACTACGCATTGGCAAGCAAAATTGCATTTCACCTATATTGAATTAAAAACCCCCCCCCCTAAACTACGATTGTACCAGTAGCGTGTGGTCCAAACGTAAATCCCATATGCACCAATCCCACAACTGGACAAATAACTTCCCTACAAATATTTACATTAGTACATTGGCGAATCTTCGAACAATCGGTTTCTTTAAAGCATAGGTCCAGAAAACGAGCAAGCAGGTCACCTAATGGTAAGTGATCACTGCCGCCCATGAACATACACAACGCTTGGATCAGATCGGGAGGGGAGCGGGAAGGAAAAAGGATAGGAATACGAAAGGGGAATTGGGTATCCAGCAATCTCACTCACCGAACGAAACACGACAGCATAGCTGTCGCTTCACGTCGTTCTCCTGTGGGACAGTGGTACCAGCCTAGATGAGCCTGCCCATTCATGCTGAGTCATGGCTGACGGCAGCGTTACTCTACCACCACCAGGGTTTCACTATAATATGGTTGCTATCCAAGCGGATCGACTAACCCGCCATTATCTGATGCCATTGTTGTCATTTACTAAGGTGAGAATGCGATATCAATTAGATTTAGATTGAGCCAAGTAGCACCTACTTATATATTTATATTACGCTATTTTCCTTATTATTGTTTATTGATACTTGAAACTTATCAAATACTAATAGCGAGAATGTAATATTCTTTTCCTTCAATACGTATGCACTAACATGCAATGAATAATTAATTGGTATTAAAATACGTAAATACAAATTCATTGTAACTATCTTTCTATGCAAAAGCGTAAATAAAATAACCTTTTAAATTCGCTACAATGTGGTGCGCAATCCTCAAGTGGCGAAATGGATGATTCAAAACACGATTTTAACTCCATGACAATGACCTTTAGAGTTCAGACCTATCTTTTTTCACTACTGACGAGATTGACGAGACTAGCAATTTGCTCACCTGATGATTATAATCGTTGCAGCTGCCTATAAGGAGCAATGTTGCTCAGATCTTATTATTACTGAGCCTATGCATAGCACTGCTCAGCGCCTTCTCACCCTATGAACACTAGATGCCGAGTAAATTAACTGGTTTTTTATGTCTTTAATACCAGAATACAACATTTACATACTGTTACTTGGTGTCAGAAGTCAATTTAACAGTTTTACCTATCCAGATGGCGTCTCGCATACATAGAACCTATAATGTTATATGTACATACATAATCAAGCAGGTTCCCATATAGCCTTACCTCACGTATATATACAATGTCTCTTAAATGGTAAATTGGACATATCATATCAACCAATGTAAGCCATTCTCCTAATAACCAACCCCCACTTTTTATGATATGGATTTCCAAGAAAAAGTGGATACCAGCCCAAGGCCTAATAGTTCAAGGTGCCTAGTGCTTTGAGGAATAACTGAGTATTTTTAAATGTAGTAACCCAAAGAACAATCTGCTTCTCTGCATTAAAGAGGATATAGTAACATGGCTCGGGATGGAAAAGGACCATATGGAACGGATTAAGGTGCTCAATTGATTAACTCCTAAATTATAATAATTTACATTCTGACCCCTAGTATGGGGTTACTCCAAGGGTTACTGCTTTGCAAAACTTACCCACATTAAATTGAAATACTCCATGATTAACTATAATTACTTGACATACCTTCAAAAATTTCCAGAGGGGATGTGTGTTATCTCCGTTAACATCAATCTTTTCAAACAGATCAAACTTCACTTTTCGTTCTGCTGCAAAACAGACAATTTCTTCAGGGTTGCCAGGTTCCTGGCCGGCAAACTGATTGCATGGAAAAGCCAGAATACGTAGACCTAAAAGTGTTTAATTAATTATATAAAATTCTGCAGGATCTTCTGCTACAGGACATCCAATGCAGAACATAGGTATCATCTAATGATTGGCATGAATAAAAATTGGAATAGCGGTAGATTCATTTAATAGGTAATTGTTGATGAACTTAACAATAAATTACAATTATTAATTGTCAACTTATTGACGCTTTTAAATGAAGTATTCACAATTACGGCCTTATTCATAGAAAGTTTTAAAACCTAATTTAGTTATCAAATGTTTGTCCCTTTCGAACAACTTTTGAATTCTGTTTGAGCAAACAAGATAAAACAATCAATACCTAAAATAGGTTTTAAAACTGTCTATGAATAAGGCCTTCAGTATATACAACTGAGTTGAAGAGAAAAACTGCTATAATTCCAACAAGTCATATTACATGTTTTCACCCTTATCTTATATCTATATTTTAAGCATTTTAGTACTTAATAATATTAATATTGAAATGAGTTCTCTGGGGTATAATCTGGTCTCTAGCAATGTTAATAATACAGAAAGTACATAAATCGTAGCATACAAGGTGACTTCATTACTCACCTTTGCTCTCTCCATATTGTTCGTACAATTCATTCAGTTGTTTATAGTTGTTCGCCGTTAAACCGCACTGGGAGGCGACATTCACAATAATACATACATGACCTTTGTACGCATCAAGTTTTACATCTTCCCCTTTTATGTTCTTTGCTGTAAACTCGTGGATGGATGTAGCGGTCTTGTAATCAGGATTACTCGCCATTTTGCTAAAATTTCACAAATAATTTCAATTACTTTAGTTTCTATTGCCGGCCGGACCGGTGCGTCCACTTTCTATTGCCCAATATGGATTTTATTTTGACATTGGAATAACAGCGTTGCCATTGCAATTTTTTTAAGTCCCTATAATCTAAGTAGTAGTTTTCGAAGTCGTCGAGCCACGCTGTTGTCAGTCATGACTCAGCATGAATGGGCAGGTTCATCCGCAAATAACTTTAAATTGCAATTTTTAATTAAATTGCATATAACGTAACTTTCCCGCATTCTGTCAAGTATCATTTCTCACAAAATATTCAACAGAATATTGCAGGCTGCCTCCAACAGGTCACTGTGGAAATCATTTTGAAAAGCCTATGTTCAACAGTGGACTTCCTTTGGCTGATGAATTGGATTGACTTGAATTCAACAGAATAGAGATTTCACATATTTTGGGGAATTCGCCACAAATTGGTCACCCTGGTTGTACACTTGTTTATTACTACGCAGAGGATTATCAAAGTCAATTGTTGCATAACAATAAACAAAATTAGCTTAAACGAAATAATTTTGAAAAACACTTACATTGTACTTAATTGAGCCCTTGATAAACCAACAACGTTGCTGATAATAGGCACTACAAGCCTTGAAATACTTCGAAATCCTATTGTCATCTTATCAATAAAACTTCGCTTTATATAAATAGAGTGCGTTTAGAAACCGAGCTATACCACTTGCTTGGCGATAACGATTTATTATAAAGGAACAACAATATTTCTCGTATAACTTATCGTATGTTTTAGTAACATGAAATAAATACATTTATCAAACGTTATAGAACACTTTTGCTCTGATATATTTCAGCAAGTAGTAGAACTAATAAGATTTTAATACAGTTTTCAAACGTACCCCTCTTATCAAATGTCATGTCCAGAAATAGATTAGAAACCAGTGAAAGGTGTTATTTAAAAATCATTAGAAAAATAAACTATACGGCAATTAAATTGAATAGGCATTAACTCATAATAAACTTAACATAATGTTGACTTTCGTACAAACTATGGTAAATTATTTTAATTTAATATAGTTACATAATATATCAAGCATTTAATAATACGATATGTTTCGGTTTCCGTACGAAAACTTTATACTCTAGGCTCCTCTAGTCAGTTGACACTTGACAGACCACTTGATACAGTTTCACTCTTTATTCTGTCACTTTTATTTTCAACAAGTAACAGAAGTGCTTCTGCTGAAATAATAATTAAAGAGCAATTTTCTTGGAAGTTGGATTAAGTTCTAAGTCTTTTACCATGGCTTTCGTTATAAACAATATACGCCGCTGCATTTGCCTCAAGAGTTTCAGCACTCCGAATATAATTCAAACCGCATCTTATCATGCAAATGTGAGTTTTGTGCAACGCAGTGCAATGTCAAGGAATTATTGATTTCTCCACGCCGCGGCCGCGACGTTATTTTGTCGATGACCTTGACCTCTGATAAGCCTAAACATGATATATTTTTTAAAGCATTAATGCTCCTGGAATGTTATTTGGTGTTTTTCATATTACGCTACTACGTAGTATCTACGACGCGACGTATCGTCAGTAATATTTGGATTAAACAATTAAAAAACATTAAAACATTAAAAAACGTTTTACACTAAATGAAATGCAATATAAATTGTTACGAAACCGTAACATTTGTATTCATTTTGCCGAAACATAAATATTTGCTACTGTTTGTGATATTGACTGTATTACGCAAAATTTTAATTTATCACGTAATTTTTACATGATTTTTACATTCGATGATAATTATTTTTTCATATTTTTCATATAGGTAATTGATCACTACGAAAACCCTCGGAATGTCGGTTCACTAGATAAAAAAGACAAAAATGTTGGAACTGGACTTGTTGGTGCTCCTGCTTGTGGAGATGTGATGAAATTGCAAATCAAGGTTGACGACAATGGAAAAATCATTGATGCTAAATTCAAGACTTTTGGATGTGGATCAGCTATTGCATCCAGCTCTCTTGCCACTGAGTGGGTGAAGGGCAAGACCGTGGATGAGGCGCTCAAGCTGAAGAATACTGATATTGCTAAAGAACTGGCTCTGCCACCTGTCAAGCTTCATTGTTCTAGTGAGTATTTTGTATTAAAACAAGATACATAGTATCTAAACTCACCAATACTCTCAACACAGTGGTATTCACACTACAGTGAATAGTTTATTTTTCCTAATAATTTATTATTCATGTTTTTGCTACATAAAAAAATAGTATAATATTATATTTGTGCTATTTCTACACATTTAAAGATTACCATAATTTACCAATGAAAAATTTTGTTAGCAACTACAATGGTTACAGCACACAATATCTCTGATCTTTCTGATTTTAGTTCTTTGCTACTTTTTATATATCTCTTGAAGTAATAGTTAACTTGTCTACTACTGATTATGGTTTACGTGAGAAATAACCTGCACATCACTTGTGTATTCTTGATATAGTGAAACTATGAACTGTTAACTACAATAGTAACATCTATTTGACAAGTTTCAGTAGAAATATTTTCTATTGATAATTCAATATTAAGGAAGGACAAGGAGCAAGGACATATAATAATAAATCAATATTAATTACATCCAACAGTCACATACATAGTCCTGACCCCACATTAAGATCAATTAAGGCTTGTGTCGTGGGTATCAGAAGCTACGAGAGACTTGTTGGTCTCACAAACACCCAGACCCGAGACAAATACTTATGGGCCTCACAAACATTTGTCTCGGTTCAAGGATTGAACCCTCGGCGTCTAAACAACTGTGCAATGGAAGATGTCAAAACATATACTTCTTGAATTGTAGGGTTTGACATCCAGTATTAAGTACATAATTTATTAAACATATTATTTATATTTTTAGTGCTTGCTGAAGATGCTATCAAAGCTGCACTATCTGACTACAGGATCAAGCAGCAACAGGAGGCTAAGAAGAATTAGATGTAGTATGGAAATATAATGGAACAGATCTGTGATTATGTTTAACTAAATAAGGCCTATTCATGAAACATTGGAATGATGGAGGATCTCTTCCTTGATAATCTTATTTAATTTGTAAACTAGCACAAAACATGTGTTTATGAAAAGCCATTTTTAATTCCTGAGGCTGTGTCATTGAATAAGACTGCATAATGATTTGTGAATAGGCCAGAGAAATGGAATGTCAGCTGGATTAGATTTATCCCATTCATCTAATCCCAATTATTTAACAATAAAATATTCTCGAAATTTTAAACTCATGTTAGCAGCTTTGTTGTAATCATAGCACACAATAAATAGGCTGTAGTGTTGTTGTAATAAATTACTGATGAATAAAATGCAATTTTCATTTCCTCTCTCTTCCCAAGTTCAATTTATTATTTGTTATCTTAATGTTAGTTTTATAACAGTTTGACTACATATGTATTTAAGATGCCTGTTTTTATTTGGTTTCGACGTCATAAAATTAAGAAGGAACAAAATAAAAATCTTATTTCCAATTTCCGATGTTTATTCATCATTCATGATAATGATTAGGTTAAAATAAAAAAAATGGTTCATTTGATAATATATTTCATATTTCAAATAAGTAAAACTAAAATATTGATGAAATACAGTTGTATACTAGTAAGCTTAAAACATATTCAAGGCAGTATGCCTAGCTTCTGCAGGGCAAGTTGTGCTGCATCTGCCTTCGCTTGTTTTTTATTTGCACTTGCCACTGCTGGCTGGTATTCAACACCAGCCACTTTCACCTGTACAAATAAGAATAAAAGAAATATATAAATAAAGCATACTCAAATGATATTATATATTTCAAAAATTTTGGACAGCTGCCATTATAAGACAGTTCTAGAAACATGTAGTATATTATAATAACATATTTAGATACAGAGCCACCAACTTATCTGTTCAGGTGGCCATAATTGGAACTAAACCAGTGTTATCAGATATACGGTAATTACTGCAGATGCACATTATTTTTTTTACCAAAACACTGCCAACGGTAACGTTATATTACCGTGTCGTTTCGACCGTATTTTATAAGATACTGTGTATATAATTCTCTAATTTACTCTAATCTAATTCAAGATTGTTTTTAAAGGGGCAATACTCAATTCCTCACTAGCGACGATTCCGAACTTCCGACTGAACAGATAACTTGGTGGCTCTATATATGAATATGACACATTTGGATGTGATAAAATATTTATTTTTGAACAAGAGAATCTGATTACCTTCACCTTGAGCGTTGCTAATCAATAAACTCCGAGTCATTTCCTATTTATTTTTTACTGGTGTTGCCCAACATTAATTTAAGTGGTTTATAAAATCAAGCACTGAATAAATTACGTTATGTCGTGTCTACAGGTTATACAAAAATCAATATCTCTATGTTTTGAGCAATTTCTATACAGTTATATGTATATGTGGAAGACCTATTTTATTTACCTTAAACAAGAAGTTCTTCTTATGATCTGGTCCACATTCGAGACAGAGACTGTATTCAGGTGGTCCTAGTTTCTGCTTGGAGCAGTATTCACCTAGCAAGGAGACGGGATGTTTCCCGCTGGGTACCAGGGGAGCCGGGGTGCCGCGCATCCTGTTGGGCCGCTGCTGCTTTACCTGTATACAAAGTTTTGTGTAACATTTCATACCCGTTTAAGTGAATTCATTAGTGAAAATGTATTAGGACGTATTTTGGATATACAGTTGGTATAACATTACATAAAATTCCAGATTATTGTCTTTATCTGACATAATTATAGGGTCAATATGTATTTTTAATTAAATTAAAAAATATTTGACTAATATCATCATGAAAATTAACAAAAATCAATAAGTATGAAAAATAAATATGTATTTAATAAAATAGTGCTGGTTAGGAATTAGTACAAGAGAAGAAATTAATTAAGTGTTAGAATAGACTGCAATTAATAGGTGATGAATCTTCAGTTTGTGGAAATGTAAATAACATATAGCATTCTTGACAATATAGTCCATTTATATTTGATATTAGTTGTGTGTGGGTAAGTGCTTGTTTACATGTAAAGATGACAAAAACTATAATAATATACAGAATGAATTTTTCAAGTGGGCGTGAATGGCCAAATCCTAAACTACGAAGAATAGCAAAAAATACATTTTTCGAAAAATCAAGTATGCAGTTTTAGTTTTCGTCAAAATTGGGCTCGTAAGTCCTTTCAGCATTTTCACTATTCCTCAAAGTTACGGATTTGGCCATCCACGCCCATTTGAAAAATTCACCTGTATAACAACCATTTTCGTTAATTGGCAGAAACGCTTACAACTTAATTGTTTGGGCACATTCAGCCAATCAAGCCGCGACGCATGAGAATCCCAACAGGGCAGCGTATGAATAAAAAACACTTTTGACGTTTTATAGTTTTTGTACTGTTGTTTTAATATTGGGGTATAGTTTTTCGTCATCGCACAGATGATAAATTGCAGTAAATAAAAAAAAATACACATTCAATAATCTATTGGTGCATGTCTCATGCTTTGGAGGTTAAATGCCATGCATAGCAGCCGACACTTCAATTTTCAACTAAGCCAATCAAATTAGTTTTTTTGTAAAAAAAATATGTAATTTTAAATAATATTCCTACTAATGTGTGCAATAAAACAACAATATAAAACACATTTTTTTTAATTTACACGCATGAATATTGAATTGTCGCCCACGGAGGTGCATTGCCACAGCAATTAATACTAATCAGCCAGTTATTCCAGCCTAGCATAATATGAATATGTTAGTGTATTAGTAATTCCCAACTCCCACGTCGCCGGTAATAGAATAGAATACTCACTCCTGCGCGGTACCGGCTACTGACCTCTTCCTTGGCCTGCAGTCCGCGCGTGTCGAGCTTGACCTCGAGCAGGAGCGGCTGCAGCGTGCCCGTGCCCTCCTTGCCGAGCCCGCGGCCGGGCCGCCAGCCCATCTTCTGCAGCAGCGCCATGCCCATGCCGCCCTCCACCGGCGCCGCGCGCTGCAGCTGGTCCTACATCATCACCACTCATACTAACCGCCCTTAACACCGTACCTAGTACATCCATTGAGGAACTAGAGCGGATATTGCGAACGAAATCTGTACCAACCAGAATTTTCACCAGTTGAACACCAGTAGAGTGTGAGGGAAAATAGTGGTGCAATAGCGGTTAGATACAGCTTTTTTGTGACTAAAAACTTTGTTCGCAGTGTCCCCTCTAGTATAATATCCCAATGTTTACGACATTTATACTTTTTCTTCGTTTTCGAAGAGCAACTGAATAATCTCTATTTATGAGTCACGCTAATTTCTGCACTTTAAAAATGGACAACTGGACAAAATATCAATTTTATTTTCATGTGAAATGCCTCGTTTAGTTTTACAAAATTAAAAATACCTGTATTTTTTAAAATCAATTCTCAGAGTGTGTGTCATTCATTTTATTTCACTGCCATACAAGTTAAAATATTAAAATTTAAACACTAAACAGCTGCGTGAAGACATAAGCAAGCAAATAAAAGTTTAACAGAATGCAAAGTGTAAGTTGTGACGCATTTAGCAGTATGACGTGGGTTTATCCATTTAATTAATTGAGATATATACCTACTAATCACAGCTAATACTTAACATAAAAAACTACATATACATTAATATATATTTTTGTCCCAAATAAAAAAAAAAACAATATGATTCCAGACAAGTATTGTCGATTTTTTGTGATGACTGTCCTGTTGCCCATTAATCAATTTGTAATTCCATATTTCTAAAGGTGGTACATTTATATCTGGTTCACAACAAAGCCGAATCAAGGCCTCGTTATTAATTATTAATCCTGGTGATATTTTTCTTTCCCGTATAGTATACTTACCTCGTTCAATTTGGGTACATAATGTTTGCACCTATCGTCATCTGCGTACTGTGGCGCGTCTAACGTAGCGCGTCCCCTTATCACTTACAAGCTGCAACAAATATTCATGAATTCCCCGTAACAGCCATGATTTTCTATGAGCCGAATAAAACCTCATTGTAACCGTGTTTCAAACAGCTCAAAGAATCCCTAGGCTAGTGTTGTAGATGGGACTGACTCTTAAAATGTAATGAACACATTGATTTGCAAATCGCTGTGTCGATTACGGATAAAATAAGTACATCTTCTTTTCTAAAAGATTTGGATTAAAATTTTAGTTTATTAAGACCTCTTACAAACTTAATAGTCTTTTTTGATAGTACAAGATGGGTATATATTGAGGTATAATTGGTCAGTCAAAAAAGGGGAAAACTGAATATTTGTATGCAATAATAAGGCAATGATGATTGACATGCCACTGGGTGGATGGCACGAGAATTACCATTACATTGTACACTTTGTGACTTATCAGAGTGTAATGAGCGAACTAAACAGTTCTCTCTTTACACGGAACGGAGTTCAACGGTATCATGTGATGGTTGTAGCAACATTTGTGACATAATTACAAATTTAGGATAATATTTGATATATTTATAAATTATATAGTATATTAATAGAATTTGGATTGGTAAGGATGTGGTTTTAGTAAGCAATAGGTAAATTCAAACATTTATAATCAAATAACAATGTATTAACATAATATTGAAAAAGGGAAAAACTGGATGATTCATTTAAAAAAAAATTAGCACAAAACGATATTCTTAATTACTGATATAAATAGAATTTAATTGCAATAGAAATGCCAATAAAATGTGTACAGTATAATATTTATAACGTGCCTATTCAAGAACTTAATACACAATTATGAAATAAGAGTTAAGTACAATATGTGCATATGCAAGTATAGGTTTAATTAAATACACAAAATATAAAAGAAAAGATAGCATATTTAAATTTCATTACATAAATTGGGCTTTAAAATTGAAAATATAAGTCACTATCTCATGCTTGTTATCAATTGTGCATTATTTAACATTTTGGGACATAAATATACAGTGTTTTATTGTCAATTACACACGAATACATGAAAAATATTGAGTGAATTTATAGGTAAACATAAAAAAAAATTCAATTATTACATAATAAATATAATTTATAGAAATAAATAGGGGAAGGGACCATAGGCCACTCTATAATAAAAGTGGTCCATGATTTTTTAAGCATTCGTGGAGCGATACACAAGCATGAGTGTGGATGTAAATGTTGTTACAACCATCACAATAATGACAAAACAAAGTCAGAAAAGATAATACGTGTGTATTATAAGTTCTGACCGAGGCGTCGCAGCGTGTGGACCCATCTCGCTCTCCGCTGAAAGAAAACGTTACAGCGAACACATTAAAGTATTGAACGAAACGCATCCCTGTGCGTATTTGTACTCATTATACTGCAATCATCCCCACTTTTTAAATACATTTATTGCGTATTATAAAATATGTAATACGCATTGGTTAAACTTTATTACTATCCATACTAATTCTTAAATTATGGAATTCATTTTACAGATTTTCCTATGTGAACATGATATTTTTATATGTTATGATTAGACAATACAAGATTGCAATTATTGGAAACTCCTATTTATCTAATACTAGTTATGTATATACACAATGTCACGCCCATAACCCCTAGGGCCTAGGGGTAGGTGCAGCGTATGTATCTCTACATTACTTTTCTGAGATTTTCTTTAATCTCATTTACTTTCATCAATAGATGAAAGTCATTTCATCAATAGAAAAAGTTGCATTGTCGTCGATTCAAGATGTTACCAAATTCTAGTAAAAAGTACAAAATACGACAACATGAACGCAAAGTTTCGTTTCACACTTTAATAGATTAATTTTTGTTCATTGTAAATGTTTTTTTGATTATTACAAAAACTTATTTTTTTTATTTAACACAATTTTTTTTAAATAAAAAATTTGTAATAACCAAACGTCTGACAAAGGAATTTGTTGCAAAATGTGTGTGTGTGTGTGTAGTTTTGTGTATGATAGAGATGTGTGGAGTACCTTTTTGGCCCAGGCTTGAGTGCCGCTGGCAAGTTCCTTGGGCGTGAGGATGTGCGCGCCTGTACTGCCTGTGAATTGGCCCAGCCGAGCGTCCTTCGACCACCCAAACTGAATTATAAATAACGTATTTCGTCAAATATTCAATTAAAAAAACGAGCAATAATGTTGAGCATAAAAATCATACCCCATGGGTTGTGGATAATTCGCTTTCCTCCTGTTCTTTCCTTATCATCAATAACTTTTGGGAAACGATTGATGCCATGTCCTAAAAAAAAAAAGAAAAGAAATAAGTTCGATTGAGATTAAAGTGTAATCCGGGACATTTGATTTGGTATGTTTCTTAAAATAAAATGAATCAATTTCGATTTATTGTTCAGACCTTCCGCCTACATTTACCAATAAATAAATAAATTTGTTATAGAATCAAAATGTGTGTCTTACAATTGGTGCTGGATCTACTCCCGGGGGATACGCTTGAGGCCCGGGCGCCGGCAGTGCAGGGACTGACGACAACTCTGCAACAAACAAACAGATATCATTCAATACTCAATTAATCACATAATATAATTATGTTCCCACATTAACTGACAAGTGATAAATTTTGTGCCGTGGGCATCAAATATCTCTATACTTGTAGGCCGCACTAAACTCATAACTGATACAAATATTTGTAAATCACACAAAATATTTGCCTCAGTATGGTGATCAAGACGTGGTGATCTGGGTGGTCAGACGACCTGGTGAAGGTCGCGGGACGTCACTGGATGCAGGCTACCTCCAGCAGGGCACTGTGGAAATCATTGGGAGAGGCCGAGATATGTTCAGCAGTGGACTTTCTTTGGCTAATGGATTGGATGGTGATCAAACAAGCATCTAATGCCAGTTGGACTGCATTAGTCTTGGTATTGTGGTAAAATAAATGGGTTGTTTGTGTGTTTTTATGTAGTAAAGTAATGTCTCACGTGCGCCCGAGGTGAAGTTCTTGATGTAGGCGGGGGGCGTGGTGGGGCCGGGGGCGGGGCTGGGGGCGGGGCCGGGCGCCGCACCCAGCGCCAGCGGACCCGATGCACTCCTGCAACCAAACAAAACTATTCAACAGACCCTCTATACCTAAAACCTATAGCAGACACCAGCTTCTCACAAATACATTAAGGAAAAATAGTTTTAAGGCTATTATGTTACTATGCTACTACGTTATTATTTTGTCAGGAGAAATAAAGTTTATTATTATTATACTATCATCCAGAGGTTTTTAAATAGAGTCTCTTATAGTTTAATAAAGTACTTGTAAGATTGGTAAGATTCTATCTGAGACATAAATCATGACGAAACTAATAGTGTAGTTTGGAATCGCGTTATGAATTTTAGGGATGTCAAATTACAAGGGGCACCGGACTAGTCAGGATTCATATTACCGGAGCTCCACTGTATTTTCATACATTCATACATCATAAACATCACGCCTTTTTCCCAGAAGGGGTAGGCAGAGGTGCAACCAAGACACCCATATTTCACCTGATGTGTTCCGTCCCATGATGTGATAGGGGGCGAGCCTATCGCCATATCGGGCACAAAGTCCTGACTATGGGCTGATAATGAATAGAAAAATCCAATATCACTTTGCCCGACCCGGGATTCGAACCCGACAGTTCAGCTTTGTAACCATACCGTAGTACAACTACGCCATAGAGGCAGCAACGAGTATTTTCATACACATTTTCACAGACTCCCCGGTAATTATGTTCAATGTTTAAATATGAAGGGATATATACTTACTTAACAGTTTCAGGAGTGCCCGTTGATTTCGGTGGTTTTGCATTCAACTTTGCAACTTGCTGAAAAAGACCATGTACTTTTATTAAGTAGGTACTAGTGAAATGTACATTTATTTAAAGTTAAATGACAAATATGAATTTACTTACACAATTGTTCTGATAAATAATAAAAAAACAAACATACATTCCGTATTGTTAAAATATGACGAAATTATTTTTTCTTAATTGACATCTGTCTGGATAACAAAGTCTTTATATTGTCTAAAATATTCATCATTTCTACAGGATTGGCCCCAAATCGCACAAGACCGCCAAATCTGGAAGGAAAAGGAGGAGGCCTTTGCCCAGCAGTGGGACATTAACGGCTGATAATAATAAATAATATTCACCATATCAGTCTTGGGTGGTGAGACGGGCACCCATTCCGAAGCCTTCTCTCTGTGTTGTGTGCCCGATGATACTGGGAACTGCATGCGAAGCTCCTCCTTGTTCACCACTGCCACCGCACTCGACTTGATAGGCAATGGAGCTCCACCCTAATAAAACACACTCATATAAGTTCTGACCTTAAGGTAAGATATGTATTTTATGTTTTGGGTATTAAAGTATTCCATAATATCTGTAAGTTGTACATAGATTACCAAAACTTAATTAGTATAATATTAAATGGAAATTGCGAAAAATTCAGGCACACGGAAAATCAGTGGAACGGGAGGGAAGAGTGTGACTGCGTACGATTGAGAGACAGGAAATAAATTGCAGAACCACACATAATTGAATGACAGCATCCGTGGCGCAGTTGGTAAGACGCCGACTGTGAAACGAGAGGCCGCGGGTTCGATCCCCGCACCGACCCAAATGTTTGTGTGAATCACAGGTATTTGCTTCGGGTCTGGGTGTTTTAAGACCGAAAAGTCTCTCGTAGTTTCTGATACCCACGACACAAGACTCGATCTTAGAGTGGGGTCAGGACTATGTATGTGACTGTTGGGTGTATTTATTTATTTATTACATATAATTGTAACGAACATTTTGATTTTTGATCTTCACTAATATAAAACTATTGGCTCTATACATAAATCCTAATGACTGAAACGAATGTTGCAGTACTGATAATTACATAGTTAAATGTAGCTGTTACTCAGTATTGTTCACTTACCCTAATATTCATGACTATGGGTGCTTTTTCCTTAACTAAGAATGGATGATGGAATGCTAGAGTGTCCTCGTTTTCGCTCATGTCATCGTCATTGGACGAGACGGACGATAACTCGCCAAGCGCTTCTTTCTTAGATAAATGCTTGCAAAAGTCCGTCAGCTCGTCCACTGATTTACCTGAACAAAAAAAAACATATATTTTAATAATTAGAAGTTGTATTATTGACAACAGTCTATATTCTCTGCTATGTGTGGAAATTATAACCAACCTAACCAAATTGGGACGGTATATCAGCAATGTAAGTCCACTGCCGATCCATCCACCCATCATCAGCTACAAGAAGTCCTGTAGCTATAGCTGTAGTTGTAGGTGCAACCAGGACACCCACGTTTCGCTTTACGTGTTCCGTCCCATGATGAGAGCGAGCCTATCGCCATATCAGACACATCACAAATTCCTGACTCCGAGCTGATAATGAATAGAAAAATACAATATCACTTTACCTCCGGACTGTATGGCGGCCATGACCTGGTTCCTGGTGTGCGGCGGCAGCGCGGCGGCGCCGGCGGGCACGGCGCCGTTCTTCAGCATGTTGATGGCGTTCCTGCGAGCCACCTCCAGCAGGCGCTTCTTCTCGCTGTCGGCTAACTTCACACCCGTCGGCGATCTGCACCTCGCAAATGTTCACCAATCATCATTCCGATATTTAACGCTTTACTATTTATTACTGCAATTATTACATCACATTGGCATCTCTCGACGCCGGGTACATTTTGAATCCCATACTAATAAGTAATACTTGTAGTTCTTGTCAATTCAATCTAATTATTTATTTCACACCATTCCATGTCTTTTCAACTTAGTCTATCCCACGCCACCCACTTTTATCAGCTAACAATCTATTTTTTAAGTATTATATACAACTTGTCTCAACTGACTGACTGACCGATGCATCAAACATTGCTTTTTTGGGCTACAAACTTAAAGTTCTAGAAGTTGATGCCTTTTTTGTTGTAAGTATCCACCATGAATATCGAGAAATAACACATATTTTGAGTACCAATTTATTTCAAATATATTATAGTTTCCACTTTACCTGGATCTTCTATTTCTATGCCTAGGGGAGTAATGTCGGGTTCTGTGCCTCGATGTCGACCTTGACCTCCTCCGTGACCTTGACCTGTGGCGAGATCTGGATCTGTTGTGGCGGGATCTTGAGCGATGCCGAGACTTCGACTTATGAGGAGATTTAGATCTATGGCGAGACTTGGATCTGTGCCGCGAACGACTCTTGGAACGATGTCGGCGTTTCCTTGAAGCTGACTTACTTCTAGATCTAAATTAAAATATTTATTTTTATTATATGTAAGAAAATAAAAATATTTTAGTAACAGTTGGTTTCCAAATTTTATTATGATATATTTTTTTATGGACCATAGTTTATTATTTATTTTAGTCCATTGTACACTCCCATTGCTCTGTGAATTTTGTACATACCTCTAATAGGCATGTGCATCACAATTTTAAATCTTAATTGGTAATTTGCAATGCAAATAAACATTATGCCACCAGAAACATTCTAAAAAGCCTTTAAAAAAAATTAAAAAACAAGTACATTTAACAAACCTTTTACAAGATTGGCTCCTTTCCTTGTGTGATGTTTTGCGAGTAATCTGTTTAGGACTGTGTTTTCCTTCTTCCAACCTGTTATAGGAGTTATTATAATAAGAACTGTATTAATAAATCAACAAACCAAAATGACTAGTAAGCATTTCAGAAAAAAATTGCTACACAGCATAACTTATATAAAAAGGAATTCAATTTCTAAGAAACATAATAATATTCAATTTTATCATTAGTGATATATATCAAAACATATATTAATACAGCCTAATCAATGACCCTGTGGTGATCCTCCACATAAGACAAACACACACACACATAACTCAGACATATAAACACTTAGATTCACAATTATAGTTAGACACCTCACAAAAATATAAATCATAATTTACGAAACAGACATACACACAACACACAGAAATAATCATTTGTATATAGATAAATAAGGGCAATAGGCTCACTTGGTGACCCCGACATGATAGGGATGTCGGGGTCACCAATGTGAAAGGGTATCGAGGAGTAGATAATTATTTAAGTTGGTGTGAGTGAGTGTATCTCAATGGGTCTGATACATTCACATAGCTATGTGTCAATGTGCGACTTGTGCAGTAGGCAGAGCCTATGGCGGAAGCAGCGATACTCTAATCACCCTTCTACAACCCATTAAGGGTTGGGTCAGAAGTAGTCTCATCGAGCATGTACAGGAATTCATTAAAGCAGATGAAGACATAGTGATATATCAGGGATGAGCAGAGTTCATGAATCAATGTCATATGTATAAGTTTACGAAATAAGCAAATCTATTTTTTCTCACTTAGAAAATAAGGGCTTTTTTGATTTTTCAAATTTTGCTAATATCAAAGTAGGACATGGAAGAAAAATAAAAGTGCTATGGTGAGTTTAGTTAGTTAGTTTAGTATGTTGAATATTAATTTATCGTGATTTATATAGTGTTACTCACATTCTAATCTCTTCGGCAGCCTGTTGTCTTAGAATGCCACCTGGGTCTGATGTTTTGGGGAATTGGGACACCATATCCTTTATAGAATCGCTTGAAGATTCTGAATATTCCCCTTCATCATATTTCTCTGCTTTTTTTCTAGCTTCCTCCTCAGCCTTTTTGACCGTCTCTTCAAAGACTGTGCTGAATTTTAAGTTCTTAATTTGAATCTTACCCTTAGACTTATCAGTGTCAGCAGGCTCTTTCTTTACTTCACACACCCCCTTTAAATCATTGTCAGTAGGTTTGAATTCTATTGGCGAATGTGGCATTGGGATCTGTTTGGTATTATCCATGTCTTTCCCGTCCGTTGTAGCCTCGACTTTGGGTTCGATATCAGATTTGATGTGGTTTGTTTCATACTTAAGCTTGATTAAACTTATATCAGGTTTAATTAATACAGGTGTAAGAGACCGTTTAGAAGACGGTGAACGGCTGTGTTTACGTTTTTTAGACTTACTTTTTTTTCTTTTCTTCCGTCTATGAGAATACTCACTGCCATCAGACTCACTACTACAGCTGTTACTTCGGCTGCGCTTCTTATCCTTTTTCTTATGTTTCTTCTTGCTTTTCTTCTTTTTTACAGAAATCTCATCAATTTTAGGCGGATCGGCATTGAACGCGCTGAATAACTCGGAAAGTATCTCGCTTGATGATTTAGTAGAATCATCTGTAATCTTGTCTGGAGTAGTCTTTTCCCTTTTTATCAACTTTTCAATTTTATGCATTAAAGGCGTCATTTTGATCACAGTTTCTATATGAAATTAACTTTAATATGGCTTCATTGTAAACAGTATTAGCAATTACGGATCACCATTCACCATTTTGTTTAGACCACAGACAAATAAATGTTGATGGATTATATAAAATGTTGCCTAGGCCAATATTCAATAACTACTCATGATATAAGTATTTTTGACTAGTGACCACTTATGTTTCACAGCTTTGATTAACAATTAATTTTAACATTAATTGAAATTTCACAACATATAAGAAAACCCCCTCTAAAAATATTTGGATCCCAAAAATTGCGTTCTGAAATGCATATGAAACCTTCACGTTATAAAATATGTTAACATGGCATTTTATAGTATTTTTTTAAATATACTTATCTGTAGTCTTATTTACCTGATTTAGAGTTCAACTGATTTGATTTTGATACTTATAGTTTTTTATATATTTAATGTACTCAATATTTAATATTAATATATTTTTAGGTATGTCTCGTGTAGTCATAACCAAGTCATGTCTGGTGTTGATTATTTAGATATATAGTGATTTTGATTATGATTCTTATAATCTATCTAATTTTAAAAGTTCCATTTGACATATCTCAAAATTGTGAAATAGGGATGATGTCAAATAAATCGGTTAGTACAATATCCGATTATTAACGAGATATCGATACTATTTGTTTGTATTTCTTAATCGATTACAGTTTATATTTTTAGTTTACATTATTTCGTTTTTTTTTATGTACATCTTTATCCTAATGAGACATCCACAATTGCATAAGTCACTTTAGTATTAAGGAACAAAAGCAATGATTTATTTATTACTAGCGGCCCGGCCCACTGAGTCGAAATGGCAATTTTTTGTGACACGATTTTTTTCGGAATTTCCAATTTATTTTGACGCCAACGGTTCGATATTATCATTCCTTACAATATTTATTCTTTGTACATTTTTGTTTAACCCTATAATTTTGGCTAAAAAAAATAATTTAGATTTTTGATGTATGGAACGCACTATAAAACCCTAAATTTCTACGAAATCCTGCTAGATCCTGCGTTGAAATCTTATTTTTCTGAATCTTGGTCTTCTACTATATTTGTATACTTCGGACGTCTGTATCGACCTGCAATTTTTTCAGTTATGCAGTTCGAAAGAAAAGATAAAAATCAATATTTCCCAAAACTCTTTTTACGATTATCTTTAGTAAATTTGACACAAATAAAATAAATTAATCGAATAAATTAACAAATACCAAGGAAAACTTGTATATGTGCGTGCCAAATTTATAATACGAAGGATACAATTGAAAGCCTTTTTCGATTGCTGATTCTCTTAGGTTTATATATTGTATTTACATTACTTACTTTTTAAAATTAGAAAACAACTGGATTAAAATTGCTCGATTATTTCTATATTTTTACCGATTATGCGTATACAAATCCGTTTGCATAGTCTCAACTCTACACATGGAAGACCTAACGACGTGACTTTGTCATGACGTCTAGTAAAAAAGTATGTTGTTTAAAATGGTTGTTTTGCTTTATTTAAAGGATTTATATTTAAATTTAGTTATTATGAATTGTAAATCCTGTAATAAAATAAGAATAGCTTCATAATTCTATGGTTTTACGGAAAGTTTTATTGAAATTGTGTGAGTTACGTCTTCACAAAGTTATTTATGATAAAAGTATGAAATGTCAAATGAGACTTCTTGAATTAGAAATACTATAATAAATATCTTTAGTCTTTGACTTTATTTTTTGTTTTCTTATACTGATTGAATCTAAAATCACATAATAAATGGTGTGGTGTTGCCAAGAGAGTTTTTTAACTCTTCTCCCCCATTGAAACACAATATTTAGTCGACAATTATACACATATTGCGGTGCTTACTGCAGTCAGCATTATCACTGTCACTTTTATGAGTGCCTATATGGTGCTTTTTATGATGTTGTATGATTTCGTAAAGAAAACAAACGACTATATAATCACTAGTAAACAACAAAACAGGTCATTGTAGAAACCATTAGGGGAGGGTTATGTTCACCAGAGGACTTTCTTTGTCTGATGGATGGATGATGGATGAAACAACAAAAAACCTTTTCAAGAGATATTACGGCATTTCATTCATTCAATATCGTATCAATGTACCATTATTTTTAATATGTCTAATATATGTATACAAGAGACAAGACACTGCCACAAAATCATTTTCATCTGTTCGTATTGTAAAAGATGACTTGACAAGATGAAAATTTATATTATAAAATACCGTAAAAAATACGTATGTTTTGGTAAAAAATACAGTACATCTGCGGCAATGATTAAAGCAAATAATAGACGACCAGGGTTATGGAGTATAGCTCGGATAACGCGTAGGGTCACGTGACAAGTGGGCCGCGGCACTCCAAATGACTAAAATGGCGGCCGCTCCACCCCTGACAACACAGTCATTTTAAAAACAAAAGAAAAAAATTAGTAAACAAACGGGAATAGTTCAAAATTTCTCTAAATTGTGACGATTTGTTTATACCGATTATCACTGGATTGACAACATACAACATGCAGTTGCGGATTGAGCGGGATAAAATGGCGTCTTCTTGACCGCAAGGCGGTCTCAATGTGGTCAGTGGACAAATTTTGCCATAATCGGAAGAAATCAGTTATTATTTGTCTTTTCTATTATGTGTCACTTAAGCTTTGCGTAAATGAGACTGATATTTAACCCCTAACATGACTATAACGGGATTGTATAGCTACTTTTGTGCGATATCCTGTTTATTATTAAATCATTGATCTACGGTAATTACCGTGTACTTGGCAACACTGCCTCTGACTTAAATGCTAAAAAGACTTGTATCCATATCGTACATTTATAATAAAAAAAAACAACTCAAGAAACCATAGAGTAAGTAATAAAACTGTCAAGTGTCAATAGAGGCCCGTCCAACTCAGGCCGAAAAAGTTGCACGTTAAGGATATATAGCTATTTCATTTTTTTATATGGCGAATGGTACTTTCTCTTTTTTTATATTAGTGTGTGTGTCGTAGTAAAATATGTCACTTTTGAAATGTCTGCTTGTCAATCGTTTCGTAAACGTTGCTCATATTTTCATTACTCATTACGGCCTGCCATTTTTAACAGACTTCAAGAGGAGGTTATGTATTGTGTTGTGATCAAGCCATAATATAGCGAATTATTGCTTTAAAATTCATAGCTTCTTGGATTTTGGTGCTACTGATTGCATTTAAGGGCGGTTTTTTCATTTTTTCATTTGCTACTGTTTTCGTAAAAGATAAAATAGCCTTAAGTGACCTTAGTGTTTACCGGCTCAAACGAGTAATAGTATATTTATTTTGGGTTAACATTATTGATCTTTTTGGCATAATAGTGTAATAATTATGGTAAATAAGTGCATTGTTCCCGGGTGCAGCACTCGAGGACCGAAACATAAATATTTTTCTGTTCCCTTCACCAACCAAGCCAGGTGGGAAATGTGGTCTAGGGTATGCCCTTATTTACAAAAGATTCCAGAAATGTTTTCGTAATAATTTCCAGAAAAAGAATCTTCTCATTGGCTATCGAAGGGCAAAGTGGGAATGTATTGCAAACCTTCACAAAAAGGATGGCTTTATTGGCCGAGCAAGAAGCACTAAACTTACTGAAAAACACATAAATCCAACTTCTTATGACAAAATGAAGGTAAATTAATAATTAATCTATAAATATAATAATAATTTTGTAACCGATCTATGTTTGTACATGGAAGATAAATAGATATGATATATAAATACATACATACAATTTACATAAACATATATACCAATCCTAATATTTACCAAAGAGGCGAATGGACAAAATGTATTCCTCAGCTATATTGTTTGAAAGGGAATGCTCTTTAATATATATTTTTTAATTTAGAAATCACAAATTATTTTCAAATCTTGTACAATATCACTTGGAATGATGAGAAAAATGTAGATTACATTAAATACCATAATATGTAAATATCTATAGATTTGATATTGTTTAGTTACATAATAATAATTAGAATTAACATACATTCCAGGTCAAACTTGCAGCTCAAGTTTTTAGCCGGCAAGTGGCTACATCACTACAAGTTTATACAGACGATATCCTAAATATCCTTAGAGAACATGATTATACAAAGCTTGATGTAAATTTTGATAATAGTTTTTTCACAGCAGAAATAATTTTGTTTATAAATGATTTGTTTGACAGTTTAAATGGTTTTGGTCGCTGTGGTAATAAGTTGACAAATGCATTGTCTTGTAATTCTGAACATATTGAATTCTGGAATGTAGCTGTAAAAAAATTATTGTCAATGCGTTTTGACTCTCCCAATCAAAGGGAAGCAAAACCTCTATCACTGAAGCATTTTGTGCATAATATCAACTCAATAAGACATTTGTGGTCAGATTTGCGCTCTATTGATGGTGTAAAGTTTTTAAGTCTCCAACGTCTTAATCAAGACCCTATAGAAAATTTTTTTGGACAGATAAGGGCACATGGTACTTTTAATACCAATCCTGATTGTCCCCATTTTGTATCAGCTTTTAAAACATTACTGATTAACAATATCACTACTGGTAAGTCATTATATACAAATTGTTCCAATGATGATGACAAAATGTTAGGTACATTAAATAATTTAATAAACCAACAAAAATTTAGTTCCTACCCTGAACATCTTTATCCTGAGGTAAGTAATTTTTTAGAAAACTCCATCCCTAATGAAAATATATATCAACATAAGTCAATGCCATATATTGCTGGCGCAATTTGTCGCTCTTTGATGTCAAATTTAAAGTGTAATGATTGTAATAACTGCACATTCTCCTTATTAAGTGAAAGTGGGTCATCTCACCAGTTAATTCGTTTAAGAGAGTATAGTACTGATTTAAATAGATTATATTATCCTTCTAAAAACTTTTGTAAAATCGTCTGGCAGAGTATATATATTATCGACAAGATTCTACCAACCATTTGCAATGTTTACGTTTATCCCGAAATAATATGTTTATTAACGAAAAATATTGATATGTTATGGTATAATTGTAATAGTCATAAAGAGTCTTTCATGAAAGCTTTTTTTTTTAATATGTAATTAGAATGCAGGTTAAACAATGGTGTAGTAATTTTAATAATAGAATAAATAATGTCGATCATAGGCCTAAAGATGTAGAAATGGAGGCTCTAATCCGTGAAAAAGTTACAAAAGGATTGAGTTATAGATCAGTAAGGAGGCGTAGTACTTAATCACACTTAATTGTAGTCATCATCATCCACAGCTCACAGCGGTTCCAATTGTATGTTGTCAAATTTAATCATTAGCTTCATTGTATTGTATAATAGTTACTATAATTATTTCTAATAGAATAACTTTTGTTACTTGACTTAAACATTGTCTTAATATTAAAATTCTTGAATGTTGTCGCTCAAATCTCCTTTCAGGGTGTAAAATCATGGTTTTCTGTATAATAAACCTGTGTTGCTAAGCATTCTCCTAAACTTTAAAATGAACCTACCTGATGGTTGTCAAGTAAGGAAAATTTCTGCTTTAAATTGTATGTCAAATATATATTATTAATTTATAATATCCTGAAATAGCAATTTGTTTGTTTCTTGTGTTTAGGTTTTTATCATATTGCATCCAATATTTTTATTTATAATTTTAGTTGTCAATGTGCCTTTAAATGATATTACCAAATAGTTATATTATTATGCATGGAATGCCTCACATGTTGCAATATTTTGTAAATATATATTATAATTTTATGTAATCGTATTTAAGGGTAGGTATTGTTTCATTGTATTTAACAATAACCAAATTGAAGATTTCTTTTTTACATTCGAATGAATGTCATCAATGATGTTAAATTTCATAATAATTTGTTTTTAATTTATAAAAATAGATATGTAAGCATTGTACGCAATTACACTTCATTCTAATTAGCATTAGTCCATAGCAATACTTT
Organism: Theretra japonica; assembly: GCA_033459515.1. Taxonomy (NCBI): domain Eukaryota; kingdom Metazoa; phylum Arthropoda; class Insecta; order Lepidoptera; family Sphingidae; genus Theretra; species Theretra japonica. Next base: position 10,928,069 of record CM065949.1, read on the forward strand.
GGCGGAAATTTTAAAAACAAAGCATTCTTCCATATTAATCTCCTTTTGCCAAGTTTAAGGCATAATATGTTGTTTTCAACTGTTTATAAGATTCACGCACCTCTTATATATTTTTCATATGTATATTATATTTTTATTGATTTGCTATGTACTGGAAAAGCAATATTTAGTTAGTAATCGTTTTTAGCACTTTATTTCTTTAATGTACCTAAAGTTAACCCAATTGAAAACGTTTCATTGATTTACTATCGGCCTGTTCTAATTTAGATATTTTAAATATGTTAAGTTAGTGGGAGAAGCATGGAACATTAATTATTTCTTAAGAGAAACAGGTATCAAAAGTAATTTATTGAGTTAATCTTATGCCATCACACTGTGATGTCGCAGAGGTGTCGAGTCCGATCTGTAAATTGTATGTTGTGAGCCGTTACACATAATCCTGTAGGTCCCCACCTGCATCATCTCATGTCTTGCGGTCTCTCACTGGACATAAAATGATTATAGGTGCTGACGTTAATGCGTTACCAATTCTTTGGTATGGCAAATATTGTTCCAACGATACCGAGTGACGTTGCGCTATGGTAAATTTCATTGCAGAGATAAATCTCGAAATACAAATACAATATGGCTGAAATCACAAAATGTTCAAACTAAATGTAAAATGGACGAAAATGAATGTATAATTTATTGATTTTTAATTATGTAATAAAAATTATATTTAATTCTCAATGTAAATAATAAAATTACTTTTCCTGAAACACCAATTTTATTTTTTTGGAATTGAATCTCCCGCGTAAGTGCTACTAAATAAACCGGCAAAAAAAGCCGGTAAATTTGAGGGATTAACGTAAACCAGACATTGAGGTCATCCCTAATTATTTAAGGATCGGTATTTTCGGAAAAGTACCGATTTTCACAGCACTGCTACTCGTATATTTTTTTAATATGTATAACATTCGTGCGATGAGACAAAACCATGCCTTACCGAAATGTGCACGGGATAGAAAGAGACGAACGATTAATGATGAATGAAATGTATAACACAATATAGATATAAAGTACATGTTCGTGTTTTGGTTGTGTGAGTTTCCTTATCGTGTAAAAGTAGTTGTATGGAGTTACCCGTCTGTCTTGTTTATTAGTCTGTGAATAGTGCAAATATCGATTTGAATAATTCTCCATGGAATTCTGATTTTATTGATTCTGATACGCGATCTGATAAAAGCAATAAATAATAAACAATGTAATCTGTTGATCAACTGGTTTCTACTGACGAATGACGATATACTTTACGGCCCTTGCGAGCTGCTCTAATTTAATGTTACCAATAGGTTTATAGCTTTATGTGAAGATAATTCTTGTGATGCGCAGTGTGTAGAAACTATAAAGACTACAAAAGTGTGGGTGAAATTATGTCCCCCAGAGAATTGAATGGTGTGATAAAAAAGAAAGAAATGTAAAATAATGTATCAACATAATAAAATGCCACTAAGTGTTGAACTACATGAGCGATATTTCGAAGGAATACGACTAAACTACTTACCCAGAACATAGAGCAAACGAAAGGGATAAACAACATGAGCGACATTTAAAAATAATAAGACAATTTAAATCAAAATGTTCAGCAATGGATAGTGATGAACTACAGCGACGTCAGGAAAAGCCACGGCAGTATAAATTGAAACGTAAAGCAATTAATGAAAGTGAATTAAAATGTGGAGAAAATGAAAGGGATGAAAAACATATGCAACATTTAGAAGAACATCAATATTATTTAAGACGTAAAGCTAGTGAAAGTGTGGAACAACATCAGGAACATTTGAAAAGACATGAGCAACATATAAAAAAATATGAACAATGTTATGCATCAATATATCAGAGTGATTTAGAAGTTTCAAATGAACATTGGCATAAAAAATATATACGACAGTATGTGCCTAAACATCGAGCCAGGCCAAGCATTGATCAATGCCATCAACATCTTGAAAATCTACAACAAATTGGAACAAACAATGTAGGCAAAGAATGTGTTGAACAGTATGAAGTTTGTCAGAAAATAATGAAAGTGAATGAAAGTGTTGGACAATGTAGGTACCATCTATACAGTGTACACTATATGACTTAAAACTTATTAATTGGAATAAATATTCTAATGACCAGGTTAAAACATCAATGTATTTCATTTAAAAGTTATTCAGAAAAGCTTGATTGCTTACTTGGCTCAGACTGGATTTCAAATCAATAGTCTGTATGCATGTCAAGCACCCTGTGCCATAACCAGAACAGTAGTTACTTAGTTATGAGATTAGACTTTAAGCATTTGATAATCATTGGAGAGTCGAAGGTTTAATAAATGTGGATGGAGAACATAGTTATTGCCATTCAACAGGTTCTTCTAGAACTTTTAAAAAGAATTAGAAGTATTTTTGTTTTGTAATGTGTTTCATTTGTAGTCCTACAAAAATTTTAATCTTGTTACAGATGAAGCAGCAGAAAACATTGAACATCATTATTGTGTTACGGAGATTAAAGTTGAACCATGCAATCCAGAATACAATCAATTTTGTGATTTTACATCAGAAAGTATTAAAGATCAAGAACACAGTGAAATTACTCACAACAAACTAGACTATGAAGTTAAATCACTTGATGGTATCAGTGCTAATGAGATTAAAACTGAAAATAGTGATTTAAAGGGATGGAGGCAATTTTCAACATAGATTGCTGTAGAAAATGAGACAGGAGGTGCATGGCTGGCAAGAGTTTCTGATATGATCCAGTTCTAACCCTTCAAACTTAATGGATTAAAAGAAAAGCTTTGATATTTCCTTTTCGAATATATTATTTATTTCTTCTTGAAAATAAACATATTTATAACTGTTTACATTTAAGCTTATCATTTCCATATTGCAACAAGCATAATATATTTTATTTACAAGTAATTACTATACATTTATTCATCTATTGGTTCAATTTTGATCTGTATATTATTTCCTGTATAATCATTGAGTGTCCCTATATTAGTTGCATCAGTAGTATCTCTTTTATGATAATATATAAATGGTTTTAATTGGACATGTTTTATAACTTCATTCACATTAAATGTGCTTCCTTGAACACCTTCTGTTTCAACATTGATTTCCATTTTTAAGTGTTTTCTAACTTCATATTCATGACATAGATGAACAGCATCTTTAGTTTGTAAATCATTACTATTTACTCTATTAGACATATCAAATTCTGGAACTACATTCCTGACCTCATGCATATTTGGTTTGAGATTTCCACAGCTTTCCATATTAGAATAAATGTTATTATATTCTTGATTGTTTGGTTCAGCCTTGATCTTTTTAACAGGGCAATGATGTATATCTTCTGGTTTATCATCTGTAAAAAATATTTTTAAATAGAAACAACTAAAAATTAATTACTTGCAAAGAAATCATCCATCATCCATCAGCCAAAGGAAGTCCACTGCTGAACATAGGCCTCTCCCAATGATTTCCACAGATGATTTTTCCCAATGATTTGCAAAGAAATGCTCATATTTATTTCTCATAAGAGCTATTGAAATACAGACTCCAACATGAATGTACCTACCTTTTATAACATTATCTGGGTTTGCATACTCTTGTCCATTTTTAAGAGTTTCGCAACATACAGGCCTCTTACTGGCTATATCGACGCATTCCTTTGTTTGTTGATCTTTTACAAGTTCCTTGTGTTCATCAATTTCATTTGACCTATGCTTTAAGTTATGTTTTCGCCCCTCTAAGTGTGTGTTGTGATGTTGGTGTGGTTGTTGACTTTCTAAATGTTGTTTTAGTTTTAAAACATACTGTCTGCGTCTTTCCACACGTAACTTGTGTTGTTCACTATTGGCCATAATTTTCGATGCATAATACTGTCGATGTCGCTCTATCCGCTGCTTATACTGTTCAATACTTTTAATAACTATACGTTTTGACATTATCTAAGCCTTGTGTTAATGGTGCAGGCTAATTGTGTAGGCTTTCCTAAAGGACTTGATCGTAGAAACTATCAGCATAACTGTTGAAATTATTGAATATGTAACTATTGATTTTTCTGTAGCAGTATGCACGAGCCGTGATGGCAGTGATGCATAAATTGAAACCTGGTTAAAGTTTGCGATGTTACATAAAGATTTTCTAGACTATTAATGCAAAGATAATAATTTGTTATTATTTACACAATGGTATTGAATGACCATTTGACAGTTGACACCTGACAGTGACATTGACGTCTGTTATATTTTTTTAGTTTTTGCCCACGTTACGAAAAGACAAAAGATTTATACTGCCTGTCTTTCAATTAAAAATCGGTGTAACTGCCGAGATTACTTTGAACCAGATTATTCTCCAATAATGGTACATATGCGTCTTAATTATGAACTAAAGCATAAAATATGATAAAGCTAATACGATAAACTGACTACAGGCCACAGGACGCACTTAACTCTTTAATTCAACTATTTCATTTTATAAGAATTTTATTTTATAATCTATTGATTTCTTAGATTTATGCGAATGTTACACATTGAGATAAAACAAATTCTTACAAATTAGAGTTTCGTTTCGGATCATAGAGTAACTTACCAGACCCTGCCCCGTGTGACCACGTAAGTTGTGAATTGTAGTAGTGCTGTAGTAATCGTGCGCTACTGTTGCGTTTAAAGGGTACTACACACTAAAGCCGCCGGGCCGCCGGCAGTTGTCGGCAATAGCCTCCGTGGGGCAGTTGGTTAGACGCCGACTGTGAAACGAGGACCCGCGGGTTCGATTCCCGCACCGAGAGAAATGTATGTGCGGGCCCACAAATATTTCTTTCGGGTCTAGGTGCTTATGAGGCCGAAACGTCTCATAGTTTCTGATACCCACGACACAAGACTTAATTGATCACAATGTAGGGTTAGGACTATGTATGTGACTGTTGGGAGTAACTATTATTATTATTTTGTCGGCGGGATAGCCGGGCGCCGGCGGCTTCGGTCATTGCAAGTCGGAAAACTTTGACAACGACATGAGAGCGCTCGACTTAATATGGAACATTTTATGACGTTGACGAGCAGTGCGCTTGCGTTGTAGAAAAGTCATATCGGCGGGCAACACGTGCGGGCGCTTCCCGTATGATGTTTTTCTTATAGGCCGCCGATTTAGTATGTAGAGCGCATGTTAGTAAGAAGATGACAAGTTCTAGATTATTAATTCGGATCCGGATTTGAAATGAACTATTGTGTTATGAAGTGAACGCATCGAACCGAAAAAAAAATCCAAATCGGTTCAGGCGTTTTTGAGTAATTGGTGTACATACATAAAAAAAGATTCCCACGAACTGACAACCTGCTTTTTTTTAAGTCGGTTAAATAATAAAAGTAATTCAGCAGGACTGTCTTCGTATCCGTTTTGCAGTTTTTATTGTAGTGTTTCAGAATTAAGATACTATAGTAGAGGACATTGCAAAAAAAGTTGGTAACTAAAAAGAGCGGTATAGTAATTCGTACCCGTATTTCTGCTTCACTCCAAAAAGTGGAATAATATGTGTAGTTCTGTCTCTGTTAGGTACTCCTATTTAGTCACACTATCTTCCTTCTTGTTCCACTGATTTCCTGGTAGGTCCATTCCAGTATAATAAGTAGATACTTAATTGTATGTACTAACTACTATGTAGTGGAAATGTGTGGGGTTGTTTAAATAAAAGAATACACATAAGTTACATTTTTATTGTTTTTAATACCTTTGCAAGGTAGGTAAGTGACGAACTGATAAATAATACGTACATGATGGACACTAAGTATTTGTTTGTGTATCTGCAGGAATGAAATACCTATAACCGCCATTTTGTCGATTGCAGTTTTCGAGGACGGAAAATGTGTCCTTTAAAACTTTATTACATAGTTAAGGGAAAGTGTTCAGAGAAAATGTTCTTATAATTATCTATGTCAAGAAATCTGGATCTACTTATTTGACATGTACCTACTTATTAAGTAGGAAAGCTTTTAGCATGATTGCATGAGTGCATTTCCAAATAAACAGAGATTTTCAATGTCAACAAATTCTGTGTGATGACGATTTGTATTCCGCGATGAAAATACGACGGCTTAATTGAAAATTCATATCAAATAACGAGAGAATAGTAAAATTATTTTAAATTCAGTGTCCTTTAAAATCACAATTAACTAAGACAAGCACAAAACTATGTATCGAGTTTAGAGACAATAAATTTGGCCACTTAAAATAATGCTTTAGGAAGCTCTTGAGTTTGAGCAATAATATTTTGACAAACGTATTATTTACTGAATTCTTACAGACAACACAAACTGCATAGGTATGTATATGTACTAAATGTGACTTTAAAATTATTTGGTAAGTGCACACTATAAGTAATACCAACGAAACATACATCGTTTAAATACGTTCCCATATTCGCTTTCCATTGCTTCATCAATGTTGTTCACGCCTCGGTCTTTAGGAAGACAGTTAAAAATCTAAAAACATGGCAAACCATTGTACATCAATCAAAAAAGCAATAAATATCATATCACACAATAATATCTTTCATAATCACTATATTGATTATTAAATTAATAATAAATAAATAATTTGTGTTATTAAATTCATAATCAATAAATTGATTTAAATTAATCTAATCCACAGCGGGTATAGTGAGAGTAGTAAAGTGTTTCATCGTTACATACATACATAGGTACGTTGATGTAATTGTAAAATACATTCCCGTATTAAAATCTACCTACCTATCTACGTTTTCGTATCAAATTTTTAATGTTTTTCCCACGTTATACAACAATGTACTTATAAAAATTATTTCATGAAAACTATACAAGGGAACTAAACAGTTACTCGGGTATATCTATACAAACATTTTACGTATACATAATATTGATAAAGTTCATTATGATACGCAAATCATGGAATTTAATATGATTTTATGAAATATTAACGAATTATTCTTCCCGTATCATTTCATCATTCATTTGATCCTCCTGCAATTTCAAATATTGCTCTTCCGTAATCAAATCAAAATCGATAAATTATAGTAGAATGTTATATGGCAATGTGTCATTAGGTGCCGGAGTATGTAATATTTTGAATTGTGCATACCGGGGTGCAATGACGGTAACCTCTCTTTCTCATGTAGGTACAAACTACAATCCACTGCTCCACATTATAAAAACGTGCCGTCAATGTATATTCTATTCGTTTATCACACGAGTCATGTCGGGTCCCAAAAATTTTATAAATCATGAGACAGAACAGGGTACCGCTCGATCAACGAGTGGTAATGGAGCGTTCGCCTAATGTTAAGAGGCTAACCACGTTAACAAATGTCGGAGCCCCGATAAACTATATATAGATTAGGGGGAAACATGTGACGGGGCTCCATAATTTCGACATGCTAGAATCGTTGAGATCAGTAACTAGGCTAGCGCCAGAGAACGCAGCGAACGGTTATAGCTCTCGATTCTGACGTGAAGCGTTGTGAAGGCGTCATTTGTGTACGAGTATTCAAATTCGAAGCTTGTATTTATGAAACCTTTAAATAAGAAAGCTATTCGTTGTCTTCTTTAAGAAGAATACACTACTAAATTTAAAAACGCTAATGCCAGAAAAATGCAGAGGCCTTATCCGAGTAATGGGCTTACAATCGGTGCTCATTAAAGATCTGAGTCACGACCGAGAGCACTAACCGATTCAATCTTAAAGCTACTACTAAAATTCTCTAAGCGATCAAAGATCGCAAGCTAAATTGATTTTTTTTTCAAAAGTCTTAAAAAAATAAAATCTGCTAGTGATCAACTTTAACGCGCTAGCGGGGGCGCAGCACGGCGCGCACCGTTCGGAAACGCTTCTCGAAACCGAGTTTAGTGTAGAGGGAACGGGACGCGTCGTTCTCCGGACGAATGACGACAAATGGCTTGTAGCCGCGAGCTGCCACCTCCTTGGTGAGGCGCCGCGCGAGGTAGATCCCGTAGCCTTTTCTGCGGAACTCGGGGCGGGTCTGCATCGAGAACATGGCGCCGTAGTAGGACTGCACCATCCAGGCGGCGAGTTGGCCTTCCACGAAGATACCGTAGGCCGGCAGCTCGGCGACTAACTTCTCGAATACCTCTCGGCATTCGATATCGCTGGCCGGATACAGGTCGTGCACGGCTTTCATGTGTTCTGGCTGCAAGCGCACTAGCTCCACGTCCGGTGGCAGCCTACAGAATCACACAGAATACATATAAACTTGTAATATACGCAAAATTATTTTGTTTGTCAGTAAAAGAGTCATACGTATATTTGTTGAATGCTAATTGAGCACACGAGTTTCAAAAGGCTGAATATTCCAATTAAATTTCATAAATCTTGAAAAAATCTCGGTTGAAAGGTAAAGTAAATTTGACCTTTTTAGAGCATTTATTTTAGTAACATGGAAGATTTGAAAGTGGATGTAATTAAAATTAATTAATTAGAACCAAGCTGGCTTATACCTTTCCGAACGTACTGACGAAAAGCCCTTCGAAGTTGACCTTTAAACGAGTAAGGGGTTAAATAATTTGGTTGATGGGATTTATGTATCCTTTATATTAATCCATATACATATATAAGGTCCTTCGTCGTCTTCCTTTCGTATTATTTAAATGAATTTGGTACCGTAATCCACCTGGCTGGCTGGGTGTCTGGTACCTTGTCTGCTACCATAACCACATGGTAATATTGGACCTCCGCGACACGGAGGGATCAGAGGTTTTTGCAACCAAACGTGGTCGCACCCATCGAATCTGCTGTGTGTTTGAATTTTCTAAATCGATTGCATTCCTCTAATAACTCAGCAAGTAGACCCTTCACATGCTCATATCACGTTTAATAAAAATATATCCCATTTTTTTAAAGGCTTAAGAGATTGTTGATTTATTTTCTTTTAATTTCATTAGACATGTTAGAAGCGGATCTATGTATATATTACATAAATAGTCTTGAAAATATTTTAATTGATTTCAAGTTTATAAACGTGCAAAATCATAAAACGAATCAAAATACGAAATGAATGAATAATGTACGAGTCCCACGTAGATATGTTCGTCTTACCCATCAGTGTTAGCATCCGCTGGCGGGTTATCACAGACATAAACGTCTCCAGTGATTTTGTCGTGAGCCTCATAGCGCTTCTCGAAACGGTTCACGATGGCCTCGTGGGTGAAGTTCAGGTACAGTGGCTGGGTGAGGTCAAGGAGGATGTCCTCCGAGGTCACCAGGTCAACCAGCTCCGCGCGCTCCGACGGGCAGAACACCGTCACGCTCTCGTATGTGTGGCTATTTGGCTGTGGGCAAGAACATGGATTATCAAAATTATACATACATACATAAACTCACACCTTTTTCCCAGAAGGGGTAGGCAGAGGTGTACCCAGGACACCCACGTTTCGCCTTGTATATTCCGTCCCACAAAGTGATACGGGGCGAGCCTATCGCCATATCTGGCATAAATTCCTGACTCCGGGCTGATAGTGAATTGCAAAATCCAATATCACTTTGCCCGACCCCGATTCGAACCCGAGACCTCAGCTTTGCTATCATACCGTAATACAACTACGCCACCAAGGCAGTATCAAAATTATAAAATGATATAAAAAAATACACAGTTGCTTTTGGATTAGGTCCAGAAGATAACATTTTTTTCTGTTGCTTAGATCAGATGAACGCGCAACTCACCTGATGTAAAGTGATTACCGATGCCCGTGATGCTATAGTGGTTGGATTGTAGGGGTAAGATCGGCCTCTCAAAATGAGAGCGGAAAGAAAAAGTACTAAAGAAGAATTAAAGAATATTATTAAAGAAGGAAGAGGGTATTGGGTCTCCGGAAATTTCAATAAATGATTTACGACAGTAAAGGCGGTAGATACACGTCTATTTAGTGTTTGCTGTGAGACAATGTTATCATGGTCATGTCGACCTATTGCTAAAATAATGCACGGTAACTACAGCGTGTGTTAATAATGTGGGCTGATAATCTGTAAAAGTCGCTGTGTTTGTTGAGGTCTTCTAGTATTTTCACGTTCCGAATCCTTGGGCGAGACTGGTAAAGTTGAATAGCATGTACGTATATAAGTTTTAGTTGATTATTTTATAAAGCTCTATGAATTGTTGTGGAGAGTCGTGGACGGCGGATGTTTACGAACCCTCCTATTATTTCATTTCAATATGATTCATTTTGTCTGGACAATTTAGCGTTCCCGATTTAGACGCGACGAGCCTCGGGTGTTCATTGTTGTCAATCTCAGCGCCTGTCCCTGTCAATCTTACTATATGGCTTGGCTCACAATTGCGTAGATATTTGTGTTTCAAACAGCATCATTCGTTATTCGATATTCTAACAGATACTTTCAATATAAATACAAATACTGATACAGAAAAAATATTCAACTGTATATTTATTTTTTATTTGTTATTTTAAATTTATTTCAAATAATAAATAAATTACAATAAACTGTATATTGCCTACGTTGATATTATGAATTAAAGCTGTATAACTAAATGTATCTGTAATATTTCTAGAGTAGATGCATTCAATTATTCGTCGCTTTGTTTAAATATTGAGGTACTTCCAAGTTTCAATATAACGTTAATTAATCAAATTACGTTTAATATGTATGAATGTATCATTAAAAATCAATAAATAATTAACCTAGTATACCTAATAACATCATACAAGTCCCACATTACTATAATGTATTTGGCAACCATTACCGAAGTCGTAAAAATATATAATTATGACTCATTACCAAAATGTTATAAGTGGTAATCGAATGATTAGTAAACAAAGGCTTTACTATTTTCTTATGAGAGCTCAATAATTATTCATTCATATTTTTTTAACGTGACAAATACAAAATCCGTCTCTACTATGATTTTATTTCATAAAAAGCGAGTTTTTAAAAATGACGTTTCTCTTAAGCAAAGCAACACTCGTAAGCTTGAGTCCACTTGAGACCGCTAAGTCACCTCGACGGGGCTTAATGTTGCTTCGGAAAGTGGGGAAACCTCGGGGAAAATTGCCATGTATAACAATTCGTTCTGTTGTAAAAATATGACTGCCTTGGTGGCGTAGTTGTACTACGGTATGATTATAAAGCTGAGATCTCGGGTTCGAGTCTCGGGTCGGGCAGTGATATTGGATTTGTCTATTCATTATCAGCCCGGAGTCAGGATTTTGGGCCCGATATGGCGATAGGCTCGCCCCCTATCACATAATGGGATGGAATATACAAGGCCAAATGTGGGTGCAGTCACGCCTTTTTCCCAGAAGGGGTGAGGTGCTTCCAGGACACCCACGTTTCGTCTTGTGTGTTTCCTTCCACGATGTGTGAGGGGCGCGCCTATCGCCATTTCAGGCCAAATTTCTGAATCCGGGCTAGTAATAAATAGAAAAATCTAGTATCACTTTGCCCGAGCCGGCTTTGAACCCGAAACATCAGCTTGTAATCTACCGTAGTACAACTACGCTACCAAGGCAGTCCAAAATGGAACGAAGAATAAAAAAGTCGAATTAAGGCGAGATAAAAATTTCCTCGTCCTTATATTGTATTAGGGATGCAAATCCTAACAAATTTTGTACTTAAATTTAACAAGATGTTGAACATCCGAACGTTATGCCGCTGGCAACGTTTTCATCGGTTGCTATCATACATTTTCCCTCGGGAGAAACGTTAAAAGTTTTCTTCATGCTTATGAGAATTAGAGGTTCATGGAACTACCATTTAGTGAAGATGTCGTGTTTTTTGTTCAGATGGACGTCTAAGAATTTATATGAATGAATTGTATATAATGACAAATTGCCCTACCTATACTTTCTTATCTGTGCTTTTGTTTAGTCGAGTAAGTAACAATATCTTTTCTAACCCTTTTTTACGGACAACATTCCTTTCCCGCAATACTTACGCCTTGGGGACTAGCAATCTTTTGTTCGCTCCTTGTGGATTACCGCGATATTACTTCTTGGGGAAGCAAGTAATTCATCTTAAAGTAATGGAATTATCTTACCGTACTGGTACATCCGGGGAAATGCAGACAAATCGGGTCCTCCGGCCAATTCTTCGCTACATAAAAATGGAAGTCCCACACCTTGTTGTTTAGATATGTTTGAATCGTCTGATGAAACTAGAAAAAAATATAAAATTATTTTAATAAATTGAATAGATAAGCAATTACAAAACTCAGTTTAATGTCAAGATTTTTTGTAATAAGAAAATTAAAAAGCAATTTGCTCAACATTAGAATTGTGGTACTGATCATAAATGCAGATTTGGCATGAAAAGACCAGGAAATAAATCGGTAGATATGAATATTACAAATTCCTATCATGTATGCCAATCGATAGTCAATTTTTCTTTGTTATAGCATAATTTCTAAATAAAAAAAAACAAGTGATAAAATTAGGAAACTTAAGACAATTATGTAAACAACCTGAATGTAAATAATATTGTGTTTCGAGACAACGATCAGTCTCTTAATATACTTAATTACATTTTAAATTGCAAATTAGTTGATCTTATGGCTGGATCTCGAGTCTCGACCCATTCTCGGGTGACAAAGACGTCCAATTAATAAAGAGCCCTTATAATATAAATGGGTTTTGTAATTTCTTTTTATTACTTTCGATTGGATTAAGGAACACCAATTAGGGATATAAAAGCAATGTCTGTACCAGGGATTGTTATGTAAACCATTTCAAATTCACGACTACAGATCGTATCTCACGCGTAACTTTTGTTGGAAACCGTCCAAAATTTTTCAGAAAATGTTACTGCATTCATTTATTTAACTCATATGGATGCTATTCCCTTAATTGTTTTTATAACATGAAGAGCAATTTTATTTTCTAAAACTAAAGATAAGGTTTTTAAGTAGTTGGGCGTTCCAAAAAATTCAAATGAATATTATTTGCTTGATGTCGTATGTATTTCATAAATAAAATGGGTTCAATTTTTTAATTTCTATTAAAGTTCTATAATAAAATGTAGTTTTTTTAAAGCGAGCAGAAGTTTGTTTTAAACCTACACAATATTTTTAAACAACAATTACAGGACTTCGTTTTATTTATTTCTATTTGTTAGTATTTTTTCCATGTTAGCGTCAAGTTCTCGTGACATTTAATCATACCAGTTAATATAAAACCTTATAATAATGAATAATAATGTTACCTTTAGAGATTCAGGCATATACTGCACTAAGAAATCGGCAACAGCTGGGAGCTCGTCTTCGGTAACCAATCGAAAGTTTTTCCCCTCTGGCACGATTTCCATTTCTGGAACAAACATTGTAACGATCAACTTTGGTCCACTAGCCATGTCGACACTGGAATGCTGTGGGCAAGGGACTCAGTCTAAATGTTGTCATTCTTGAAATTATTTTAGTCATAAGTTTAAGTTTGTACGATACTTAAAACGTAAACTCGTATGTTGTTAGACTTCAAATTCGCCTTTGCATTTGGGATACAGCTGTCCCACTCCGGTAGAATCAACACCTGTCTACTGAGGTTCAAGGCAAGCGTGGCTCTGACACATATTAAGGTAATTAGAAATTATATATGATCCGTTGGGAAGAAATTGGCCGAATTGAACTTGGATTGGGCGGGGAACGTCACACGGATGCACCCGAAAAGGTAGGCGAAAATTGCTCCGTAGTGGACGTCCACTGATAGCAAGAGGCAACAAGGCGGACCTCGGAATACATGGCTTCGACGAGCCCACCTACTTCAGTAGCGTATGGACGGCAACAGCTGTAAATAGAGGCAAATGGAAAGAGTTGAGGGACACCTTAGTCCAGCAGTGGGATAATATAGGTTTAAAAAAGGCGAGATTTGTATGGTAGTGGTCGTGGTGGAATTTTGTCCGAAATAATTTTTCACATCCAATTGCCAAACCTTATTCTTTCCAATATAATAAAAAATGTAATCATTTTTATCCAAATTCTTGGTTTGATTTGCTTTAAAAAAACAAAGTTATTTTTGAAAAAACCCTATATCACAAATAAAGTGGCGTGAAATGGAACGTTTTTTTTATTTCTATACAGTTTCCTTTAAAGACCTATTTAAATAGTAGTCATCAATCTCCGCGTTTTATGACGAGCCCACGATCCTGACGGTCGCGTAAACATTTTACTGTTGGGGCAGATTTATTGCGAGCACAATGATTGATACTACAATCAAATCAGGATCTCATTTTAGATACAGATTTTGGTTTAATCTAACGTTACTAAAATATAATTACTGCATCCATTAAAACTTAATTTTATTAAGAGGCAACATTCAAAATAAGGTTGTAGTGTTCCAAAGGAAATTAAATTAGATGAAAAGACACAATTCCTTTGTTTGGAATTTTCATTAAAATTGGAATTTAATTTAAAACACTGTAACAAATTAATTTTTGTTTCAAATGTATGGAGCGACCTAAAAAGTTCCCTTTCATAGAACACATTATAAAAAATTACACGATCCAAGAATAGAGTAGTTGTTAATTTACCGGAGTAGATAATGGATGGCAACAAAAAAACATTTTTTCGGCGCTGAAACAAAGTAATTACTCCAAGCTTGTATATAAATATTCATTTTTAAAGGTCACCAACAGAGTGTACTATTTCATGGTACAGAATATTTCTGTTTTCTTTCTTCTTTCTTCTGTGTTAAAATTCGATATTTATTATTCACGACGTCCAAATAATTTTATTTCTATTGTAGTCTTTGTACCATCTGTTCAATTTTGTAGAAAAATGCGATTTTAATATTCTTGGAACTTAAGGATTTTAAAGTCATAATCTGGTAAGTTATACGAAGAAATATTGTTAAGTTATGTTTTAATTTGTGTCAGCAATTTTATATTTCTACAATAATTTTCATTGGACAATGCAATACTAAATATTTTGTACGTCAATAAACATAACTCCTAAGTTATCGATTTCTTACATCCCTGATACCGTAGTCAGTAATATCCCAGCAAACTGTATAGTAACCTTGCCTTATCACTCGGTTACGTAACATCAGAAGCACTCAACGCAACCAAGTTACGAGGTTCATCTGATTAATATACTAATTCAATAAATGTGCTGTCAGCTCAAGGGCGCAAACAATCTCAACACAATGCGTAGACAGGTGTAATGGTATATACTGGACAGTTCTTTATATTCTGCCCAGCCTTATTACATGGGGTCGGGGCAATATGGCTTTTTATCGATGTTGCAAATACATTTGGCTTATAATTTTAGCACGGGCAGGGGAGATATCGATCCGTTCGGGAATATGCGTCTTTAGTCCACTACACTGGCTTAATACGATTTGTAGACTACACATAGCTCTTGTAGATATTTTTTTTTGTTTTTCTCTCTCTTACAGTTTACCTGTATAATTGAGGACTTGCGTATGAGGTATGACGAGCCGAATGAGTTTGAAACCTGAACCACGCAGCAACGCTAATGGATGGGCAAATATACAGTTGATTCAATTTGCTTTCGGTTTTTCAGCTTCAGCATGGAGTGTACCCCTACCGATGTGTTTTGTATTCAATTTGCGTTACTCTAAAAAATATTTGTAGGCAAAAAGCGCGAGTTTCCGTGCCTGGTGTGAAAATACAGCGAAAAAGCGTTATTTTTTAAATTGAGTGTGCTTCACCTATACAGGTTTTTAAAATAGAAGTCTATTTATCTGTATTTCACGTGGTGAAAAATTTAGGGCAAACACATCGTTGGAATGCGAAAACGTATTTGATTTGGCATATTGTACATTTTTTAAAACCTATTAAAGCGGTTGAAATAATGGTTTAAATTCATGTATTTAAGCTTTGTTAGCTCGAATTGAGCATTATAAATGAACGAAAAACATTGTAACTCCGATTAGTTTTAAACGCTTCGTGTAATTTGTATAACAGCAGCCCGAAATTTATGACTTTAGAAACTGTAATAAAATAGATTACTACAGCTACGAGTATAGTCGATGTTACTCTCGGATAAAATATTGCTGGATATAAATATTGTAATGAAAGCATACCTGAGATTCCTTTATATTAGTTTCAAGGTAGCGTGAAGTCCATTATTAAGCCAGCACTGTGAACTAAAAGGACTACTCCAAGTGTTGGTTTTACGTTGGAGGTTGGAATTGTCAGCCAAACCCTTTTATAACATATACAGGGTATATCAACACTGCTATCGAAAACGAAGCCAGGTGGTAGTTTTAGTGACTACAAACACAATGCTATTAAAAATTTTGGAAAAAAACGCGACGATTTTTTCCGATTTTTTCCAAATTTGTTCAATGTCACCTAGGGTTATGAGAAACATGTGGATTACATTTAGTAGCAAATGTCAATACCACCCTGCATTTCATGTATATTTTTCCCGTTATGCCTTTTATTTGATTTATGTATGAATAAAACGTGTCGGTTTTATGTTAAAAAGTAACCTTGTATATTCAGAGCATAATCAGCATAAATTACGTTTAGTTAGCATGCAATGCAAGTTATGCAAATGAAGCCAGCATGTTAGTTTGAAACATGTTTCGTATCGTAAATATCCACAGTGGAACAAACTTCTCAATAAGACTAGGTCAAATACGTAAGCTAATTTAACAATTAAACGGAAAGTCTTTATAATATACGCTTTTCGTTTGTTCTGCCCAATGTGGCATTCGGTTTAGCGCAGATGGACTTAATGATATCACCAAGGGGGGCTACCTATACATCCTTCATACAGGCACTTTTTGAAAAGGTTTTGTTTGTACTATGACCCAGTAGCCACTGGTATAAAAAATTGCTTACCAGCCTGTTATATTTAGCCTGTTATATTAAGTACATTTGTTGTAAAACATTTCCAAAATTGTATTCCAGTTAACATACTTGAAACTCGGTAATCAGTATTATGTTTAATGTAACAAAGCGCAGGAAATTGGATTGAAACAGTTCTGTAAACAACGAAACAAAAAATACATAAAGCTTTTAATTACCTGGTAACACTGCGGATGAATACAAGAAACAAACGAAGAAATAGAAACGAATAAACTTTAATCTTCAGTATAATAGCTTAACGTCAACCAAAAAAAAATGCTTCTTTAAACATGAAAATGTACTAACCAATTAAAGGTCAGTTTATTAAAAACGAATATAAGGCTTTATGGTTATTATCTTTGCAGAAAAGCGTAGTAAAAAAAAGCAAGAAACTTTACGCTCTACGTAGCAGCGTCTACAAACTTGATAAGATGACATTAATGTTCCGTGCCGTAGACATGTTCGCTACGAGACTACGAAAGAAATAGTTCCAAGTTAATTGAAAAGCGTAAAATTAACATGAGTGACTGGAGACGTAAATAGTTTATTTATATTCATTATTATTTGCATTCGTGTGCGTAATATCGCTATGTATTGTGAATAGTAATTCTTTTTTAACATTGAAGTTGTTTCTAAAAAAGTAAAATATTACCTTTTTCAACATCATTTACCTGATGTCTTGTTATGTTTATCAAAGACCAAATTACGTATTTTCTTGAAGCTTATAAAGTTACAAATTGGACATATCTATTGAAGTTAGTTTTTATTATGCGGTATATACTATGAATTCTTGTTACTACATTTCCGATTTAATCATTTTGAACATTAAATATAGAGGTAATTTTTTTATGTGTTTGAAAGTTTTTCCTGAATACCATAAATATACCATCAATTTTTTTACGAAAGGATCTTACAGACTATAGGAAAAATGTATTTTTATGCAAAAACACACATAGATATACACTATAGAAGCTAACAAACATAAACTCCGTGTTGCAACATGCCGTCAATCGTAAAGCCAGCAAGTTGCGTGTAACACGATAAACTGTTACATTTTCGTATCAGAACCATGGTGTAAGAATCGATACGCTTCCTAATTTAGAATTCAAAAGAATCAATCCTTTCACATTAGCATAATTGTGCAAATTAAACGATAAAGTGAACTAAGTTTGGAATATTTCACAAATGGTATGGGGAAGATATAATTTCATAAATTTTCATACATTTCACTTTCTACGTTTATTCACATTATCTGTGAGTACATGTGGTGAAAGGACATTTGGTTCCGCCCGGATAGCGACCATCCCACACAATGGTATAAAAGCCACAATGGTGACCATGCAAGTGTGTCGCGTTTTAGTTGTGATTCGTCATAATTGTATCGTTCGGCGGTATATACTCCATTATTTTTTTACAATAAAACCATTTTGTTTTTGGAGACTGTCCCGCCCTCACACCCACCGCTGCAACTCCTATAAGCCAAGATCAACAGCGGCACGCATTGTAATGACATCGAGCATTGAAGCTCAACGAGTCTCAGGGAATGTCTAACTTGTCTTTAACCCGCAACGAAATCAATCATAAAGTAAATCAAAAGGAGGAATTTTTATATTAAACAATTGTATTATTTCCTTTTCACTGGATCATTAAATTAGCTAGGTGGCCAATGTATCTGGCGGCCTCCTAAGACGTGTGTATGAAGATGGTTTGATCTGCATTTGCCATCAAGAGGACTAGAGTCATTTGGTATATCAGTATAAAAAAATAACAAGATCATTATTTATTAAACTAATTAAATAGTAGCAACGATCAAAAGCACGATAAATCATTGTAAGTAGGGTAATAACTATACTTTAATAAAAACGATTTCATAGTGATTTGTTTGTCTTTGAAAAACAAACGTAAATTATTTATAAATACTTTATTGTACAACATAATTTTTCAGACATAAAAAACCTAAAGCGCTTAAATAATGATTAATTAATTACTAATTTATTACTCTTGAAAATATACCAATATCTTCCTGACAATATCTGAAGAGGTAAAACACAATCCCTAGTTACAGTGAAACATCTTTTAACAATAAATATAGACATATTTTAGAAAATTACAATAAAAAAGAGATTAATTCCATCGTACGGAGATCAATACCGTAAGTAGGGATCGTTGTCATGCCTTTTTTTTTTTTTTTTTTTTTTTTGTTCAAGAGGAAAAGCTATTAAGCTCCCCTTTCGTTGCCCCGGGGGAGGTGGAAAGGGGTATGTCAGTGTCTCTGGCCTTCCAGCCTGGCACAATGCGGATTTGTGGCCAAGCTGGGTCCCTACCAAGCCTACGCCAGCATACTGACTAAAAACCTCTTGAAAACCGTCACACGCATTGTGGGCGGTACCGGACATCCCAGGGTGAAAGGCACCCCGATTTACGTCCGCGTGACCGCCCCGCGCATAACCATTTCTGGTCCTTCTTTGATGTGGGGCCCGGATGAACCCCACTTCCGACTGTTTTGGACGCCCTTTTAGCTGTTATGGGCGTCCGTGACAGAGACAAGGCACTGTCGTTCGCCTCAGAGCCGTTATAAGTCAGGGCGCACCGCCCCCGCAGTGTTCCCAGTGACTCTGATGGCCCCTTTTGGTCGCCTCTTACGACGGGCAGGGGATACCGTGGCAGAATTCTTACACCCCCGGACCACAGGGTGAATCGTTGTCATGCCTACAAACATAATAACCTCTCAGCGATTTTGGTGTACAATTTATAACTCATTAGGTTCAATACAGATAATTTTCCGCTCCAATGAAGGAAAACAGGGTAAATAAACCCTCGGATTATTGATACGTAATTTCTTGTATTCGTGTTTTATGTGTGTGATTTGAATGTGTTTTATATTGTTTATTGATGTGTATTATATTCTAGGTGTTTGTATGTATTGAATTTAGTATAATCGGAAAGCACATATCATTTTTAATAATATATGACTGGTCAATCGTCCTAATGCGTTATGCGGGTCAATAGAGTTTATACTTTCGAAATTCTTGTTCAAAATTTGCACGAATGTAGCTCACGCGCATGATGTTTCCCTACATTATTAGAAAGAGGGATTACTAACTAAAAACGGTAAGTATTTCTAATATTTGGGTCTGTGTTCCTTAAGGGCGAACCTTGGATTGTCTCTGGCAGTCAATTCTGATCTCAGCTGACATTAAATAAAATGTAAGTGTCTAAAGATCTGTATTGTACAATTTACAAATATTAGGGACCATTGTAATTTGGAACAAAAGATCACGACATAAGTGAAATTGGCTGTGTTGATACATTCCATAAATATCATAATACTTTAGCCGTTCTTCCCAAGGTTGCAGAACATCGTACATCTTCTATAAGTGAAAGTATCTAAAGTATAAATAGAATTGTTAAGATAAATGCTGATAGATTTATAACCCATACAGTTCACAGGGGCACATCTGTGAAGCAATCTATCGCAAGGAATATCGTAGTCAGATTTTATGACGAATAGCCTTATAGATGGCAAACGTTTCTACGTCTCGATATGCTATTTACAAAGTTTCGCGATTTAGCATTTTGTTTTCATTTCTTTTATGCGGAGCGGGGTAATATGCGTCGGTGTGGAGCGCTCAGACAAAGCTGTGTGCTCCGATATCGCAATTTTCAGCCTCTGTTCTGTAACTCTGCTTCTTTTATATCGTGGGATATGAAAAATTGAGCTTTCTGATCATATTCTATATTACGACCTTTGGAATTTATCGGAGCATCAGATACATCAAGATTGCAGCGATAATAATTTATGTAAACTATAGTAAGAAAAGTGTCTAACGTTTACCTGCTACTCTATTGATTATTTTTTTGTAGAGGAGTCATCAATTTTGCGGCGTTATCAGATTATGAACTAATAAATCTTTCAATCCCCATTTTACTTACATTTGATGATGAAATGTGGAAGATAACATCACAAAACAATTTAGTATTTTTATACCATTTATCCAACTTAAAGAGATGTTATTTTTGAAACACTATCTCTTATATTCCCTGCAAGTCCTGACAGTCAGGATCAACTTCTCGCAAAGAACTGACTAGTGTAAATTTTTCGAGTTAATTAGCTCTGAAACTAGGTCTCTTCGGCACATTAGCTTGTCTCCCGAACCGAAATTAATCAGAAACAAAACAAATATGACTTGGAAACAGACACTCGTCCACTTTACTCCATAGCAAATCAGGTTATAAAAGAAAATATCTTCATTCGTTCTATCTGCTTGTTCATTGAGACAGTAATTTCAGCTTTTTTCATTCAAGCACTAGTCTGTCCTAACGAATGGAACCATGAAGAGGAAAACTGCAGCGTTTCTATTTCGAGTCTTTAGATGTGTCTATTTAAAGACAGGTTGGAGCCATTCAAGATGTTAGAGAAAGCTGAACAATACCCGGCTTGTGTATATCCATGTCAAATCATTAGAGAAATTGAGATATATGTTCTCTTCATTGATCTTGGCAGACCATTCAGCTTCAGTTGTAAGGATGTGTATACAGTCACTATGTAGTTTCGGCTATGTACATAAGTGTTTTGATTCACAAGTACAAAAATATACATGTCGACGACAATTCATCAATGTGTGCCTTGGTATCGAAGTTGAGATAGCTGACAGAATGATGGCATAATAATTATTATGTACATACATACATACATATATAAACACACACCTTTTTCCCAGAACGGGCAAAGGTGCTACCAAGACACCCACGCTTCGCCTTGTGTTCTATAGTCATATCGGGCACAAATTCCTGACTCCGGACTGATAAGGAATAAAAAAATCCATCATCACTTTGAACGGCTCGGGATTCGAATCCGAGACCTCAGCGTTGTGAACCGAACTACAATTAAACCACTAAAGTACTGCAGTACTTAAATTTTATGTGCTAATAAATATAACATTTGTATTAAGACGCTTATAGTTCGTGAAGCAAAATGTAAATGAGCCTTTAACCTTACCTCTATCTATCTGTATCTTATTTATGTTCTTCATGAGGCAGTTTACAAAATATGTTATTGTGTTCAGTTATACAAGAGCTATAATAAATTTTGTCGCAATAAAATTGTAACCTATTTTTGATTTTGTAGATATTAGTCTAGGCATTACCTAATAAATTTTTTGCCTAGCTTTATTCTATAGTGGTTTCTTAGATTTACGCAAATGTTACATATTGAAATAAAACGAATTCTTACGGACTTTGTCGCGAAATTGATTTAATTTTACATTGTTTAACTTCCCGACGTTTCGATCACTTTACAGTTTTCGTGGTCACGGGGCGGACTGAGGTATTTATTAGTCATCCGCTTAGTGACTGTTAACTACGTAGTTAAATTGTAACATTTACTGTATAATTAGTTTTATTTCAATAGCCTTATTCTACATATACATTGTTTCACGCTTCGCCCTATTATTACTTTCTCCATACTGTACCAGCTTATTTATGTCCCACTGCAGGGCACGGGCCTCCTCTACAATCGACTCTACGATTGAGAGGGGTTAGGCCATATAGTCAACTACGCTTGCCTAGTGCGGGTTGGCGGACTTTATATACCGTTAAATTCTTAATAATCGCTATGGTATGCAGGTTTCCTCACAATTTTTTCTTTCACTGTTAAAGTGGTGATTGATTATCAACTTTGCCAAGCTGTGGAATAATTTGGTATATAATTTTACGATCAGTTACCTGGCTGATGTAAATACCATCGGGGATTAGCGTTTTATATAAGTACCTTTGAAATTTAATTATCGACTATGTACATTTCCGTTTTAACGTTAAAGCAAACAATATTTGACTATGGCAAGTAAAACTTGTGTGCTTTTCATCGAACTCAGGACTTCGCATCGGCAATCCGTTCCAACGACTAGGCTATCGCTCATATATTAATAATATTTTTATGGCAGCATTAAAAATGTTTTAGTGTAAGTAGATTAACATCTCATAATTTCTTTGCGTGTTTTGATTTTGTGATTAAATGTTTCTCATTACTTGGCACACGATCAATATATTTAACGTGAAGTGAACGAACTAATATAAAAGCGCCACGTTGGTCTCTTGGCAGCGTGGACTGTGAATCATGATTTCCTAGATTCGATTCCCTATTCGAGCACCTTCTTATTTTTAGGGTACTTGCGAAATGGTTTATGTTCACTAAACTGACGCAATAAATAAATAAATGATTTAACTTGATAAATTTATATAAACTACGAAATAAATCCGTATATTTTTTTTCCAATTTCAAATAAAGAATGTGGCCGCATATGTTCCCACGGTGCTATCTTCCGTACGTATTACAACCTCTTTATAAAACAGCGGGGCGCTTGATGCATGCAGAGTTCAAGGACGCGAGTGACGTTGCATCCGTTTGTCCTTGCCGCATGCACAAATACCCATCATTATATGCAATGCGAAACTTGTTTCCATAATTTTATTGCATCTATAAATATTACGTAGTAATCTGGGTTTACAATTTGAATAAAGAATACTGAGATTTTTTACAACTTGCTATTTATTTAAACACTTTATGGTTATCGAACTTTTCAGTCGCAATTGTGAGCACGCATTTGCCAGTATTAAGGAAGGTTTTTTTTTATATTCTCGAAACGATTTTTTATTTTTAAAACACATTTTTAAATTAATTATAGCAAAGACAAAGTAGGTACTCTGGCGCAACAAAATAATAAAGCTAGAACAAGGGGCAAAGGCATGTTAATGAATAATTCTAATACAATATTACTGACGTGAGTCGATTTCAAATTTTTATGCAACTTTGCATGAAATTGTAAAAATTGTTTTTTCTTCGAAACTGAAAGCTTTATGAACTCGAATATAAAACACCGTCGAAAAATTCATTATTGTCGGCGCCGAGCCGTGAATATTCATAACCAAACCATTTATATAATTCAAGCATGATATTGGCACGTGTCATTGTCCACTACGAATGTTTTGTTATACTTGAAAACGTGATGTAGAAAGTAGAAAACAAATTGCACGATATAATTAATATTTCTTGGGACTTTGAGTTCGTCATTTGTCGATTAAGAAAATATTTTTCAAAAATTAATATTTAAAAATGAAATAAATAACCGAATTATGGTATAACGTGGCCTCCCACTATGGGTCTCATGAGACGGCTCAGGGTCACTCAACGCGCTATGGAGAAGGCTATGCTTGGTGTCTCCCTACGAGATCGAATCAGAAATGAGGAGATCCGTAGGAGAACAAAGGTTACCGACATGGCTCTTAGGATTAGCAAGTTGACGTGGCAGTGGGCCGGGCACATTGCTCGTAGAACTGATGGCCGCTGGGGCCGAAAGATTTTAAGTGGAGGCCACGTACAAGTAAGCGAAGTGTCGGACGCCCAACCACAAGGTGGACGGACGACCTGGTTAACAGGTAACAACAGGTCTGTATGGCGATCCACGGGGTAGGCATAGGCCTCCTGGACTCTTGAACATAGGTTCAGCAGTGGACTTCCTGTGGCTGAAGAGAGAGAGAGAGAGAGATGCATTTTAATACCATGCCAAGATACATTGTTTTCTCATCAAATGTACAACGTGTGAATTGGAATGTATGGAGTAAACACATGAGTATTTTTTGCTTTTCGCATAAAAGCAGAGAACTTGTAATATGTCGTCACTCAATACTCATTATTTAATGAGATTATATTTCAAAACTAGTGGCTTCCTGATTAGACGAATCACGGATGACGCCGTGGTAGACCTAATCATACGTGGTAACGCGAGCTGGATAAGTTTTGCGCAGATTGAACCGAGACAGCCAAATCATAAAAAAGAAAACTGGAGATGCCTTACTATGACAGTGAGACACTGTCTGATGACAGTAAAAAAATAAATCAATCAGTATTTGCAAGTATTTTATTATGATGAAGATTTAATAATTTTTATACACAAAGTGACTGTGAAGCCCGTCTGATATGAAGTGCAGTGCAGTTAAAATATCATGCCCGACAGGAGGCAACAGATGGTTATTTTTCGAGCATGACTAATTTCGTTCATTTCGTTCATCATTCATGTCATTGAGTCATTTTTCGATACATTTTAACGAGCCTGATCGAAGTTAAATTTACTTAGGATGAACCTAGATGTGATACATTTCCGTTGTCTATGACTGGTTTTCTACCATCGTGTACGATGGTTGTTATTTGTGAATGTGAATACCCTACCACCAGCTATAGTGTCTCCGGTAATCACAGATTGAACGAACTGTCACATAATTATGTACGTGATGTTCCGTCATGTTTCTATGTAGCCTTCGCTCGCAGGGATTAACAAAGAACACGTGCAGCAATGCGTGTAAACGCGTGTATTGCAAGCTATTCTCGATGATGAAGCCAAAGTATAATTAATTTACAATATTTATTTTGTAGCGTAGTACAGATGTAAAGTGCGTGGTGGCGGATCAAACGCGGCTGCCTACATGTTCACAGTAGTCGCTGGTTCTAATCAGCACCGAGCACACCTCTGACTTTTTGGGGTTATGTGTGTACTGATAGTTAATCGCCACAGAGTTCAACGGTGAAGGAAAACACCGTGTGGAAATACATACGATGGCGATTGACGTGTGCATACTATGGCGATTTGTTGGAATTTCTACGGCATATAAAGTCCGCCAACCCGCAAAGCCAGCGTGGTGGTCTATATGACCTAACCTCTCTAAATAGTATTTTCGATTGTAGAGGAGGCCAGTGCCCTGCAGTGGGACGTATATGGGCTGATACAGTACAGAGTATATTTTATATTATTTACACAAGAACATATTTTTTAATTATATGCATGACATTTTATTGTTTTATGCCGTCCCTCTGTAACCGTTGGGTAAGCTATAAATTTTTACAGCATGGAATGTGTAAGCACTTTTTATTTTTGGGTTACACACTAAAGTCTAAAGAACGTTTTATATTGACGTTTTCCATATTAGTTTTAGTATGATATGGTACATTAAAATGTATCTTTGTGAATTCACGAGTACTGTATATTTTTCTAAATATGCTAAACATGTTCGGCCAAATTTTTACAGAAGTGGCAAAATGGTATATTTATTAACAAGAATATTTAAAGTACATACATTACTTTCCAGTTAAATTTGATACTACTATTTTAAGGCTCAAATATTGAACCACGGAACAATTCGCTACAAGTAAATATATACATAAACTCATGCCTTTTCCCAGAAGGGGTAACCAGGGCACCCTTGTTTCGCCTTGTATTTTCTGTCCCACTATGTGATAGGGGGCGAAAATGCATATTTCAAACCAGCTGTCGCTCTACGCCGAGAGCTGAAGACCTTCAGACTTACCTCGTAGCTTAAGCATAATTTTTTATTATTATAGGCATTTAGATTACGTTAGGTAAGGATTATTGGATACTTTGACCGTTAGTACATAATAGCAGACAAGTGTTCCTTTCTAAAAATACTATAGTTAGAAAATTTTATTACACCATTATCATTATGTCATTATAATTTTATTATTTTTCTATGGGTAATAATAGAACTTTTGTCGCATATGGTAATGTAGCGAGTTGAGACTACATATCAGATGCCTGTAAAAAATTGCAATTGTGTATCTTGCGGTCACGGGCTCTTGGTCTATAACTCAATATAGACGTGATTGCATAATAAATGGAAGACGCAATTAATTATAATCCTCTTCTTGGTAATAGTTAAGAATACGCGACATGATTTATTCGATATTAATTTGTATGCCACAAGTGGTAGCGACTGTCTAGCGAGTGTGGTAGCACCCTAAGCGACGCGACACGCCATTGTTGCCGAAGCGTCGCGTGATAGTCACGACGGCTGGTGTGCTTGTGCGATCAACCGGCTAATCTAAAAACAACTTATGACTGTCAAATGTGGCGTGATCCTAGAGAAACAGTTGAATAAACGGGCAAATTGGTTGTTCTTATTATAAATATGTTAACTATTTCTTTTAAAGTATTTCTGTCTTATTTTTTTCGTTTTATTTTTATCCGTTTTTTCTGGAAGAGAAGTGGTCTATGGCCACTCTCGAACCCGTAGTCTGTACTGTGAAATAATATGTTTAGATGAGTTTTGTTTTCAAATGGAAGTACGTTGTAGCCAATGATATAGGGAATTAAGAGACCCAACTTTAATGTTTCGGCTTAACAAGGGTAAAACCATAGAGTGCAAAATAAGGTCTGAAATTTGAATTAAGTTGCTCTTGTTTATTGAAAGTCAACAGACATGACACCTACCATCGGACGAACGGCCTGATCCTTTCTTCATTAATCTCATCTTGTTAATAATTTGAAGCTGAGACTTTAAGGACTTCAAAAGGAAATATAATCAAAATATTGCGTTACAATTTAATTTATGGTAAAAGAAGCTATTTCGAAATCTAACAGGATTAGAGCTGGCGCGACAGAGACTTGTCTGTAACTTGCTGTTCCCCATGTATTACAAATTATATTTGCATCGTCATAATAAAACTGTCAGCTGTAGTCAAGCAGTAAGTAGCGCGAGAGTCTCACGCAATTTTTTGTCTACCTACAATAAAACTAGTTTCGGATCGAGTGCTTTTTAAAAGGGAAGCCATAATGACAAAAGGCATGTCAGTGCAAAGACTGTTCACTGAATGTTACGGAGTGTGGGAAACAGCAGGGTGCGCGGCGGCGTGTTGATAACCTTCCCATGCGCCCCCACTTTACGTTTTTATAGTTTCCTGGTTTTTTTTCTAGATATTTTTATAACCTTAATAGTACACAAAGGCTATTTTTATGATCGGTTTTTTTTTATAATCTAATAACAAATCTCCTGATTTTAATTTATATACATTTTCTTATTTTCAACCTCTTTTATTTAAACAAATGCATTCTGACGTATTTGCTACTTGTATCACAGACAACGGCAACGTATGCGGTTAGAAACAATAACAATACATTTTTAATTACCCACTCAACAATTAATAAATTAAGTAACTACTTTAAACAAAACATATCCAGGGTTTCAATGGCCTTGTGATAAAGGCGGGTGTAGCTAAGCCGACGTCACATTGCCGGCCGCCCTTGAGTCTGCGGTCCACTGCGGCACTACTGTCAGCGCCCAGCGTCAACGATCGATGACTTCTCTACCAATATCCATATCTCGCTTATTACAACTGACGTCATACGCGGACTACAGATAAAGGTATTTTTTCGTTACTACATAATATATCGAAGTAGAACCGAATATATAAATTTGATGTTCGGTAAAATTGTATGTTTTAGTTTTGTTCTGGGTGAAGAGCAAATTGCTATTGTAAAATTGTATTTTACTATTAAACAAGCAGAATAGAAAACAATTAAGGCTTACAAACTATTACCGTGCTTTCGTACTTTTAATTGACATGAAATCAATCAAGACTCGACCACGTGAAACGAAAAAGTTGCTATAGAAACTCAGTTAAGAAAATTAATTATGAGTTTGTAAGAAGTAAACGAGTGCCTAAGCTTTATGAATTCATTTGAAACTTCGACAAAGTCTATGAAGTTTTGCAATTCAAATTTCATGAACAGCCCTCGGCCGTGTAGAAATTCGAAACGATATAAAGCCATACAAAATATTGGACATCAAAGTTTCAGGTGAATTAAAAATAAACAAACACGTTTTGGTTTTTTTGCCACGTTTTAACTTTGGCAGAGTCGTCAGCACGTCATTAGGGAGGTATCTATACTTATGTTCATAGAAGCGTATCTAGGTCAAAAGATTTTAGGAAATGTTTCAAATGTGCCGGAGATTTCAAAAGTTCTTTTTGAAACTCGCTTACTCATAAATATTAATTAAACAAGATCAACGGAACGTACTTTAATTGAGGTGTTCTGTTGACTTATATATTAAAATCTAATTATAGGATTTAGGTAATATGATACATTACAAATACTATGTGTAAATTGATTTAATTTCTTACAAGATAAACTCAATTTTTTTCGCATGCAACACTATTAAAATTAATTGTTTTATTGTTAATTCTTAAAAGCAATTTCTTTGCGATAATTAACATGAAATATGTAAGAAAAAGCAGTCAACAACATATATGTTTTTTTATGTTTCTATGTTGTTAGTGCAAATTGCAAGTAAACAAATGCAGTAAGATTATGGGGCACCAAGAGACAGATGGTATGATAAAATGTAATGCAAAAACTTGCTGGCAAACGGAGGGGACGACCCCTATCACATTTCTATAACCAGTAAAAATATCCGCATCACCCAATAATCGCTCACAGCCGAGCACAGGAGTGCTCAACAATCAAAAGTTCGATTGAGAGGGGTTAGGCCATAAGCCACGGTAGCTAGTGCAGATTGGCGAACTACACATACCACGAAAAAATCGTTAAGATGGAATGCAGGTTGCTTACGATATTTTCCTTCACCGTTAAAAAATATATTTTAAGAATATTTCGCATAACAACTTTCTCATTTCCATCTAGATAGAGCTAATTACCACCTGTCCTAAGTTATTTTTGTTGTTTGCCAGCAAATGTCAATGTCTATTTTAATTTAAAACATGTTCGCGTGATTGTCTGCTGCGTGAACTTACTGGAGTTTATTTATAAATAGCTATTATTATATGTTTTATTGAGAAAAAGGAATATTATGCGCTGCATAGAGGAGTGGTATTTGCAACGGTCAATATATAAAGAAATATGGATAGTAAAGTATGCAGCGACAAAGTATGTGGCGCGTTTTAATTCTTTACGTTAGATTTTTATCCGACAGTTCAAGAAATATATTTCCCGCAAAATGGGCTAACCGAGTAAAAAGTTTCTTCAAGGTATTTTTATTTTAATTTTGTTAACAATTCAGTAATATAAAATTATGAAAACCAATTAATTTTAAAGGTTGTTTAAAAATATATTTTTTTACATACAAAACGCTCCTTTGCAACGAAACTTTTATTGTAGAAATTTAATAGATATAATTAAAAAAAATGTATTTTGCGCTTAGTCAATGGACGTTTGATGAAGCACTTTTTATGAATAATAACATAAATAAAAAAATATATTTTTCACATTAAACTTAATTAGTCCACAGTAAAATGCGCTACAAAATAAAAACACCGACTTACCTCTTCTAAATTTGATCAGCATTTTGTATCACAGATGTACTATTAAAATAAGGAATAAACACGGGAGCACTTCGGGAGCGCGCACGGCCTCACTTCGCGTCGCACTTGAAATACTAAACTATAAGAAGGACGAATACTATAAATGTTTATGTGTTAAGGACACACAGATCGCAATTTTTTGCTGACTAAGAGGTCCGTTCGTAGTCCATGTTAGTTCCGATTTTTTATTGCCCTTATAAATTCACTTCGCTCATTCACTTTGATATCTTGATTTTACAAAATCAAATAATTATATTAATTGATTTTTTTTTTTTATAAATATTTATTTAAAAATTAAATAACGTATAAAGTGTTTGAAGAAGTTAATAATAGACTAGAGTCTAGACGATATCGCAGTGGAAGAGCCACAGCGTATAGTTGTTTCACGACTAAAGTCTAAACGTTATTTTGGCGTGCACATGAACGAACCTATCGACGCAGCAGATGCAAAAAGCATCGCACGTGGTGGGCTTCGCAGAAGCGGCGATAAAGTCGTTTTTAAGTTGCCAGGGATTTATCAATAGGCCGAGTACACCCCGCCGTATTACTATACATAAATACCGTTACACTTCAAAATGGTTTGTCCTTTTTTGCGGTGTAAGCTCATTTATTTTTTCACTATATTATAGATTCACTATATTATTATTAGAAACTATTGACTTAATACAATATGTAAGGATTTGTTTTCGTTCCGAAATAATGATGTATTAAAACTTTCACTCGTTGAAGATATTGTTACAGATTTAAGGGTAGTAACTAGTAAGTACTTAGTAACAACTACATTTTTAGCAGTGGAATATTATTTAATCTATATAAGAACAAGTAGTGGTATTTAAGTATTTTTTTAATTAGTTGGGTACGTCTAGAACAATTACTTTTGAGTAGGTTGTGTACTGGTACGTACATACATATCTACCGTTTTGATATATCAGTGTAGTTGAGATAAGCATTGATAAACAATATTATTGCAATATTTTTCGTAATCAGCCTAATAAAAAGGGTTTATTAAAATAACGTGACGTCGAAGGTAACTTTAAATGTGAAAAAGCTACGATTGCACCATATTATTGACTTCAATTCATAAGTTCGGCACAATTTATATAAAAATCTTATACATTTTATTTAAACTATTTTGAAGTTACCGAGGTGGCACCAATCACATGATCTCAAAGAAAGCCGGCGTCACCCGACGACCTTGTCGTACCTATATCCTTCGGTGAGTGAGATTGCCGAATGCCGGAGTACCAACATCCCTTTTCTATTTTCGTCCTTTTTCCTTATTCTTCCTCACGATTTTTAAAAACAAATCATATACGATCTAAGTGTCAATTACCGAGGCGTGAGCCGATTATTTCTTTGTCGGACAGGGCATAACATAAATTTGCATATTAACACAGGTATTATTTGCAAAAAATAACAAAGAAACAAAAGAGCAGCAAAATAGGAAAAGTAATTTATATTCACAATTGTAACTTATTGACATTGTTACTTATGTTCATAAATTATTCAACGTTCCTGCTATGTATTTGAGTTTATTTTAAAAACCAATACAGGATGAACGTTGCGATGGACTTGCAATAATAAATAAATAAATACAACCAACAGTCATATCCATAGTTCCCACACTAACCGGCTCTTAACACGAGTCTTGTGTTGTGGGTATCAAGAACTACGAGAGACTTTTCGGTCTCACAAACACCCAGGCCCGACACAAATACTAGTGGTTCACACAAACATTAGTCTCGGTGAGGGGATCGAACCCGCGGCCTCTGGTTTCATAGCCGGCGTCGAACCAACTACGCCATGGAGGCTATCAAAATAATAGTACTACCAGTAGCGTGCCTAGGGTTTTGGAGTAGGGCAAGCACAATATTTTGTTTTAGGTTTAATGCATATTGATTTAGAAGGAAAAAATGCTAAGAACGAAGAAAACGAATGTTCGAGTACGTCACAAGACTTAACACATAATCTATACAATATTAGGATTAATATAAATATAGATTACTTGTAGACTTGCAACCGTAACTGTTTATTGCACTAACTACTGAGCACTTCATTTTTAATACCCGACATTCTACTAGCACAACGATAGCTACTATGGTGCCGCGTTTGACTTCGCAGTTATCCGAAAATGCGGACATAAATTATTATTATTAATGCATTGATGTTGAGTTTTTAAGAATTACAAGTAATAATATGCCTTTTGAAAGGGCCACCTAATATATTGCAATGATTAGGAGTATACTAATACACAATGTATTCTAATACACAAGCGACGTTTGAAAGACATATGAAACATGATTGTTTAATAACCTACATATATGAAGGGGAGCATGTGGAAATCAAATTACGTAGTTTATCAAACTGAACTGATAAAATACCTCTCGTAATTTACCACGAATATAAGAAATTCACAAACCCGGCGTTGTTTTCGCGCCAGTTTCTTTTTCAATGTCATTGAATTAAGTCACCTTTATACCGGCAACAAAAACTTTCATCTTACACTAAAACCATCACAGGAAACAATACAACTCATTTTAGTATCAAAAAGCTTAATTAACATAGAAATCTAATCATTAACCTTTAACAGAATTATTTACAATTGTACAAAGTCAAAATACTTATGAAGTTAGTAGGAAGAAATTATGAAATACAATTATAATTTATAAAAAGTACCGACATTACTTGTACTAGATTATTAAAAATATTTTTAAATGCGAAAAAATTTAATAACAATAAATATATTTACTAACAATTTTTGTTTTTTACTAACTGTATTTAATATACTTCTTCTTGTCTTCTATTCTTTACACTTTAGACTGCCCTCTGTTAATCCTTTTCCAATATCCATCCCATGGTTGTCTGTAAGACATTGCCTTTGAGCGATAAGACCGCCAATTATACTTTTTTTAATTGATTTCTGACTCTATTTCTTTTATTTTTTGAGCGAAATAAAGTGTATATAAATAAAATAACAATAACAAATAATAACGTGACGACCATGAAACGTGCGATGTTCACTCCACGAAGCCGTACATTTGGTCACGCCTTTTTCCCAGAAGGGGTAGCCAATTCTCCTGATAGTAACCAGGCACCCACTGCGTAGGTACGGAAGGCACGGTCGATTTTAAGCCGGGTCCCAACTATATATAATCATACATTGAATGTGCCTATGCTGTATACAGAGATTTCATTAAGCAGTTAATCGTGATAAATGAAAAATATTCCTTATAGAGCATTTCCTACCTTCAAATGTTGCGGTTTAACAGTTTTAAGGTTTAACTTTTCGGGTCTGGGTGTTTGTGAGACCGAAAAGTCTCTCGTAGCTTCTGATACGCGACACAAGACTCGATCTTAGCGTGGGGTCAGGACTATGTATGTGACTGTTGGGTGTATTATTTATTTAAATATTTAAATTTCGAAACTTTTTTAATATAAAGATTTTGCCATTGAAATATACACTAGGATTCTTTCCTCTTAAAAATTTGGTAGCATAACAATATAATATTGTGATCCTGCGGATTTAAAAGAAATATACAAACGTATTTATAAAGATAAAGATTAACCTTTGGAAATTGCCGGTGCTCAAGGTATTTTTAAAAAGGTCATGTCTAAGTACACAAATCATGGTTCAAACGAAACAGATTATCAACCAAATTCGCTGAAATAAGACGTAATCTCTCGAGTACCGATCCGTTTGGGTTACGTAAAATAAATTATTCGAAAAGGTAAAAAGCTTTTTGCAAAACGTTTTCTACGTAATACGGTCAAGGAGAGTCGAGCTCAATGTTTTCCCTCCAAGTTATTTGAGATAGACATTCCATATTAACGAACGTTGACAAAGATACTCATGTTTAGATTTCTTCTGGGTGAACTTCCGAAAAGCGCATACCTCCGATCGCTATGAAATTTGGTATAATAAAGTATTTTGGCCTCCTAATGACGTCGCAGAAGCAAGTTTTGTTTGACAGCAAGGGTTCTGAGTTTAGGTGACTTAAATTGGGTTTTTTCAAAAATGATGCATTACCTTTTCATAGTAGTGGTACCAGGGGGGATGGGACACTCCCCACTCTCATCCCAATCCCCTTCTCGTGCCAAATGATTCTAAATCGGGTAGGAATGCGTGATTATGCAAACTGAACGAAAAGAGGTTCCCCTTAGATTTCATATTCAAAATCACGTTTGCGCCAATTTTAATTATAATATTCGTGATTAGGAGGTCAAAATATGTTGGTATACGAAATTTCATAGCGATCGGAGGTATGCGCTTATAGGAAGTTTATCCTTTCTTCTAACAAATAACGTGAAAATCTCACAATTTTCTATTATTTTTTCAAACGCGCCCTCTTATTAAGCCGGACGAAACCAAAGGTCTCTGGACAGCGTAGAATGGCTGCGGATTAGTACCAGGCGCTAGGCCAATCTCGCTAGCAGGGACTGCGGAGTCACCCTGATATGCGCGAAGAGGGCCATCGAAGGATTTTCGTTGATATGCCAGGGTAGAGTTTTAGCGTTAGGGACCCAGCTCGGCATTAACATCCACCCGCTAAGCTGGATACCCTTACCCTTCTTGCCCCTCCCCTAGGGTTTGCGGGAAGGGAGCGATAATTCGTTTTTACCCTCGTTAAAAGAAAAAAGAGCTGCTTGGTGTATTGGTAAATTCTTTATCCGCGATCTTTGGATAGACACCGAGCGAAAGCTACTCGGGTACTTATAAATAATGTAAATTAGTTAATATTTAATGATTAGTAGCCGGATGTGTTGCAGTTTCATAGTGGTATATTTCATACATAAATGCTTATTACTCTTATTTTATATCGATATTTTTCAAAATAATTTAAAAGCATATAAAAATAGCAGAAAAAAATATATGAACGAAACAAATCTGAAAAAATCACAACAAGCCTACTGGTCTCGGTATTTAATATTTAGTCCCGCTATGCTTCAATATTAATTTGACATGGATTATTATTCTATAGCTTCTGCCCGCAACCCCGTTTGCGTGGTTATCTTTATAAAAAAATCCCATCCCGTCTCGGCCCGCTATATCTCGCCTTGTCCCGTCTCATTCTCACTCAAGATAAGTAATCCAGTCCCATCCCATCCATTTGAGTACAAAAAAGTATCAAAATTCGGAATTTCTTCCTCATCCCACGGTAACACAACATTTTTCGGGATAAAAAGGAGCATAAGTTAATCCAGGGTGTCAGCTACCTCTATACCAAATTTCATCAAAATCTATTAGGCCGTTGTTAAGCCGTTACAAATTTATTATACATGTATAGATTAACTATATTCAATTATAAATTGCAGTATTCGTAAACCGTTTCCATCCTGTGAAACTGCAAAAATGACCAGATTACATCATTTCATATAAAGCGTTAATCCGGAATTGCTGTCAAACTATTAGTTGTAATGTAAGCCAAAGCCAAAAGCCAAGCGTGTGTAAAACACGAAGAGACGTGTCGGCACTGGACTCACAGTGTGGACTCAAAAGAGAACCAGTAAACTGTTGTTCTCGTTGACCATCCACGTGGCGTTTGATTAATGACTCGCGAGACAGCCCAGCAACGTAATCAAAACAAAATATTGGACAAAAGCAATGCGGCTTTTATCCAAATATTTTAATCCCCACAATCATTCAAAAAAGTCTATAAAGACTCCACGACAATGGGAAGGGAATATTATACATGCAGAATTCCTGGAACCCAAAGGCATTAACGGTATTCAATTATACGATATCATAGACCTCGCGTACAAAAGCGGTTCGCGTTGGCGCATTGTGAACGGGATAATTCCCTTAGTTCCTGAGTCGAGTACTAAATTTAAGGCCACCTCAATTTTCTCCGCGTCTCCAAGACTGGTATTGTTGCTTATTATTTCACTTCAATGCCCGGGCGGAGTTTGCGTGAGATTAAAAAAATATGCATCAGCTACTACGAGTACATGTTTCGAGTTATATTTTAAAGCAGTTATTGTAAGGGAGCACAATGGAAGCGGAGATCGTGAAGTGAATCTTTGTTGAAGAGTGCTCTTGCACTTGAGATCGATAGCCCGGACGAAGGTCGTCTGGATCTGAATAGGCCAGTTTTTATAGCGGCTTAGCGAAAATTACTGTACCCAAGGACACTGGCTAGACACGAACTGACATTATGTGTGTGGTGTACGTGTTACATAGTTATTTATTTGTATTAAACTTTTGCAGTTGCTGAATGTGTAGTTTGTTATAAACAATCATTCATTGCTTTTAACTGTTTCTGTTCTAAGTGAGTAATACTAAACTCCAAAGCAAATCATTATTTGAATTACTTTTTGTGATGTATGTAACATTTAAATTAGGTATAATAAGAAAATGTTTTGGCAACATAAAAATGTTACGTCCCGAATGTGCAGAAATAGGCGGACAAAAACATTCTAGTTGGAAATGATAGATTAGTAGTGATGACATGAATACCTGTCTCGTACGAACTTAATGACTTCTAGTCGTAACAAATTGGCTTCAGTTATAAAAAAAAAACTAAAATATATGCCAGAGAGTATGTTAACAAACAACATGACATAAATGATTCGTTTATTACATTTCTACATACATAAACTCACACCTTTTTCCCGGAAGGGGTAGGCAGACGCGCCACCATGATACCCACCTTTCGCCTTGTATGTTCCGTCCCACGATGTGATAGCCTATCGCCAAATAGGGTTGATAATGAATTGAAAAATCCATTATTATTATGCCCGACCCGAGATTCGAACCTGAGACCTTAGCTTTGCAATCGTACCGTAGTACAACTACGCCACCGAGGCAGTCTATTTCAATTACATTTCAATTTGAATAAATATTTTGTAGAGCAGGTTTAGATGTTCGCTCACAAGGTAAGCCATCGATCTGATAAATGTGATGCCTATATGAATGCAAGTCTCAGAGGGTTACCCTGAAAGCTTGGGTAAAGACCTATGCAGGTCTTACTACTTCTATTGCTGAAAGCTATGCAGCTTTCAGCAATAGAATTACTTTAGATGACAATTATATGGAAGTTAGTGCGTAGTATTTCGCGGTGCGAATCAAGATAATAAGGCAACAGGCAGTTATACGAGTATGACTTTTTAAAACTTGCCATTTGATTTTTATTAAATTGATGTATATATAATATTTATTAATGTATAATAATAATATTGTATGTTTATTTATCTTCATTTATATTTATTTAAATAAAATTTTATCTATCGAACTAATAGGTATCATATTAATCTCGTTACTAAGTAAAGTTACTGAAGTACAAAATATTCTTAAAAGAGAGATCGCTGCTTTTTAAAATATACTAAAATGAACATTAAAACTAAGGTATATCCGTTAGCTTGCTGGAACCAAGTGACTCAGGTATGAAGATATCCCGAGTTCGCGAGCAAAATACTAAGTAGTGTTCTCTCAGACAGACTGGCTAGAAAAGGATGAGAGATGTTGAGAATACATATGAGGCTTGCAATTTGAGGGAACTATCCCCAAGAATATAGTTTAAAGTACATAATTATTAATTTATAATCATAAACTGCAAATAAATAAGTAGTAAATTAATAAAATACATAATTATTAATTTATTTATATTAATATTAATATCTATATATCAGTTGTTTTGTGCAATTACTGCTCACACATCTAAACTAATATATTATAAAGAGTAAGGATTAGATTGTTTGCATTAAATGGGCTCTGAAACCACTGGATCGATTTGAAAAATTATTTTACCATTAGAATCCTACATTATCCCTGAACATAGGTGATAGACTTTTTACAAAAAAGTGTATCAGCTATTTGCGTCCGGGCGGAGCCGGGCCAGGTCGCTAGTCTTCTCTAATAATAAAATCTATTGTTTTACATTACCACATAAATAAGTAATAGTAATAGTTATTGTTTATTTTGGCCGAAGCTGTGGACGCCTATCACATGAATAAAAATAAATAAAAAATGAAAGCCTTGATCTTAGTATATTTTCTCCTAAGTTTATTTTTTCTACTTAGTTTCATTGCGTTGCTAACACAACGAATACTAAAAAATATCGAACATCCTTTCCCAAATATTATCAGTTCCGACGCAAATGTATTGGCAACGTTTCTTTTCGCGTTATCTGTAAACATAAAAGAATGAGAAAGGTAAGCGAGAGAAATGGCGTGATTCGTGAATGTCGAAAATATATATTTGCCGCAGCCGCCCGCAGTGGATACGTGATAAGAACAGATTGACCTACCGCTTCCTCAACCACGAAAAGTTTGGCTGTGATATTAGTATTAAACTCATATTACGAGTTTTAGTGGAAAATAAACTTAATTAAAACGGGCATGAATAGAATTAAACAGAAAGTATTATGGGTCGGCATGGTTCCCGACGTGATTCAAATCTCCCCTATAGATTTTACACCCTGCATTGGCCACTTGCGTTCGTGGGGTTACAGGGGGTAGCGGTTGTGTTGCCAATGAATCAGAATGATGCGGAATGTACTGGGAGCTTTTTAATACAGAAATACAATAAATACGCATATACACAGTCGACAGTTCGAAGTCGACGGATACGGGTGATGTCATATGTATGTGAAATTATAGTGAAGTTTTCGGCTCTCGTGGTACTTCCTTCTCTTTTCAACTTTAGGAGATCGACAAGTTGCTTATGCATGTACAATCCGAGTGAGATATATGCTTAGGAATTATGGTAATTACTTATTAGTATCAGGTGATCTGTTTTCTCGTTTGCTGGACCTATGCAGAAATATATACATAGCTTAAACCCAACACAATTGTTACTTGATCATAAAAACATTTGTGTTACCAAAAGTCGCCAATTGGTTGCTTCCCGTTTAACCGCCGCGCCAAAGCGCCACCTAGGCTTTAAATTGTCAACAGTGATTTTTAGTATCTCTATATTATTCAGAGCTTCACATTAGCTTTTGTTAAAGGTATACAATAAAACGCAATATAAATAGATTAGCCCCTAATTTTGTTGTTACTAACGTGGTGGACTAGCGCCCTACCCCTATGTATAGGGTGGACCTATGAAGGTTGATTTATGCATTCAGGTCAAGTTAAACTGCGATCTACCTTCCCGTATGTAGGAAACATCGTTAGGTATTAAGAATTTGTATATTTTTGAACTAATCTTGTGTTATAATTATTTCTGGTAATTTAATATGTAGGAATTAGTCGCAATTTGGGGTAATCCAATCAAATTTTGGGGTAGCGATGCCGAATGAGGCGACGTAAGCGCGCGTGAGAAACTTTAACCATATGGTACAGAATAACGTGGCAACATTGGCACAAGGTATATTGAGAATAATAATATAACAATAACTGCTTACTCCTTCATATTTTAAGCATATAAAAAATGTATTTCTAAGCCGGCTTCTTTTTAATTACGCAGTTGTAAAAAAGTAAATATTTGAACTGTACATACCTACTTAGATGCTTCATGTTGTCAGATCATCATGTAATAGATTAAATACATTTTTTTTAATAATCATTACAATAATGTCTTTATTATTGAGGTTGGTGATGACTGGGTGAAATGGAGGCGACTCAGCCGGACTGCGGACCCTGGCACCGGTCGGGATAACGCCAAGTCAAAGGGAGGAAGGAATCATTAATTGAATATTTAAATATCCTTGGTGTATGTAAATAGGTAAAATTTCACATTTTCCTTACCATGAAGTGTATACAATTATCTAGAAATAGTGCTTCATTGTTCATGTTGGCAACATTTATATTGGTAATATTTTTTGTTACTGGAAATAAACTACTAATATTCGTGTTTTATATCTATAAATTTGTTGTGTTATTACGTAGATTAAATAGTAAGTACTTCAATAGAAATATATTTATATTCTAAAGGAGAATTTACTGTAAAGCCAAGTAGTTAATTTGATGTGGCAGATTTATTCGGGAGCTATTTATAGAAGTTTGAAAGAAGGAAAGAATCTGTATCGATGGTGTAACTATTTCGCAACATATTCAGGTAAATATAGGTATAGATATACAAATAGTTGGAGTCATTGACTTCCTATTAAAGTTTATTTTTACCGACGAATTTAGACTTTAGTTAACATCGATGTAGTGATCAGACGTAGGCAACGTGGAGTTGTTCACCCAGATCTGTTTTTTTGACCCATTTAACATAATTTAGTACTTCAACACGAAACGAAAACCGATCACGAAGTGCAGGTGTGACACGCAGTAGGTACGGCGGATATGGTAATTGTTCAGATTTTTTGTAACAAAAAAAGTTGTTTTGTATTGATATATATCCAGATGCCATGCAGTATCGAAGCCCTAATGAGGAGAGGTCAAACACAATACCTTACTTGTCAATTAGAGGATTAACCGTAAACCGTCGGCAACGACAAAAGAAAGGATGATTTATATCGCTCGCCTCCTCTTTTGTCATAATGCAGCTACCCCAGCGTGTGTGACATACAACTGGCGTTTTTTGCGTGCAACAATTAAATGTGGCATTGTGGCCCGAATGAATAGCGATCCGGGGCGGACATGTCTCGTTCACGTTTCAAACGCATAATGAAAAGTGTACCTTTTATGCGGCGAGCCCTGTGTGCGAACGCCGGCGTCCGTGGCGCTGTGCCCTCGGTGGTGGAGTCGTAGCAGATGGGAGATGGAAGCGCCGTGAGGGCTCCTGGCCGCAAAGGGCCGGCGTTGCTTCGCAAAGCGAGCGATGGGCGCGCGTGTGCCTCGAGGTCGGTTTGCCGGCGGAGTGGCGCGGCCTGTGTTGCCGGTGACAGCCGGCGGGGGTGCGCGCGCCTGCACCACCGCGCATGCGCCCCGCAGCGCGCGCCGCATCACCTCCACCACGACTCCACTCTCCACACACCGCACACCCATCACCCGGCACCCGCCATCATTGAGCCATTACACCGGAGAGGACATCGCGAACGAAATCTCTGCGCACTGCGCACCTACCTACTAGCTGCGCGGGAAACCACTGGCGCGAGAGGGAAGGTAGTATGATTGATAGGGAGGGAAACAGAAATACCGGTACGGTGGCGCTCGTTTTTATTGCAAGCATATTTTATTCGCGGTGTCCCTTCTAGTATAACATCTCAATGCCGGCACACAGGCCTCCTGCGAGTATCGTCGCTGCTCCACTCCGACAACGGCAGTAAAGTTTACGCCGCAACTGATACAACTCACTGACTCGCTTATACTTCACTACATGATAAACTATAAGCAATAGTTCTGATTACTTGAAGTATTATGTAAATTACATTCTTTGAGGAATGCAATAACAAAAATCCTACGAATTAATAAGAAAATCACATTAAAATTAAGTGAGGATTAACGAATCTTTAAATGTTGTTCCTTATAATCTAACCGATGATTTAATTCGCTGATACGAGTAAGATTCATGATAATTCCTATTTGTTAAAAATGTTTAAAACGACCAAAACCGTAATGATACTGATGACTGTTACTACAACTTAATATTTTCCATAATGCTTGTTAGAAGCGATTCACGCGACGCTTTATTTATAAACACAATGAACGAACGGTAAAGCTCCATTAAGCATTGAACTCGTAACATTGATTTTATGTTGTTTCATAGACCATGCCTCTGTAAATATTTAGTCGTATTTCTCAGTAATGGGGAGTATATATGCAAATATTTTTATGGTGCGTCAAGATCAGCTGTTCTGGTGTTATCGTGGGGATGGTATCGATTGGCGCCACTTTCACCGTTGCGTCGAGAGGTTTCAGCGCGAAGTGTTAGTCGTTGGTTTGGCGTTAGTCCAGCAATCTGCTTTGTTGCTAAGCACTATCGTGTTATACTTTAATATTGGTATATGGAAACTTGGCCGATTGACATTTTTTTATTGCAAGAGCGGGCAGTGCAAGGCCGTAGAAAAGCGGTAGGTATACATAATTTCCTTTCTGTAACTATTTCGAGTACTGGCGTATTGTAAATGTGCTATTTTAAGCAAATGAAAAAAGACTGTGTAGTATTTATTGTTTAGGAAATAAATTAGTATGCTTGTAATGCATATTATATCATTGTTTCTTTTATACCATATTTTGTCCATTATTACATTTTATGTTCATATTCAATAGTTTTATGGAAACTCGAATTACACCTATTAAAAATATTTTTATTGTTTGCTATATTAAAAATTCGTTTTGATCCTATTTTGTTCTTGTTCTTCTTCAGCTACAGTCAGCCTGCAGAACAAAGGCTTGCCCTAAGGATTTCCACAGTGACCTATTGGAAGCTGCTTACAGCCAGCGACTTCCAGCGAGCTTCATTACCTCGTCTGTTCACCTTGTGTGCCCACAGGACACTTACTAGCTAATTCTTGCACCTTCTGTCTACAGAGGGATTAAGTTTCATAACTGTGTATCACATCACACGTATCAATTAGTGTCCTCGTTTTTGATACAAATCCAGTGATCAAAGGTTGTTCTAGAAACGAAATTGTTTAGCCCAAGAAATGAAATATCTTTGTAAAGAATACAAAGTTTGATAACACTAAAACCTGCACAAGTAAGATCCGCACACAACACGTACGCGTTACACGTAACCAGACAGTTGTGACATGAAAACTTTGATAAAGTTCAGCCGCGCTAGCATCTGCAATGGGATTGTCTGGCTGTTTGTTTTTTTGGCACTGAATACGCAGCCCAGTGTTGTGAATTTATTGTCTGTCATCACGTTAACGATCGCCATTACTTGCCTAATATTCGGATGGTATGGCGGTATATCACGCTATTGCTGATTGTTGAATATGGGAATGTTTGTGAATACTGAAGTTTTTCGTAGGTATATATGAATTTAATGCACAATCTTTGCTAACCTTATAAAGGATTTGTTAGATAATAGAGCCTGCCACACACGTTCAAGTGCGTTAGCGCAAACACGAGTTTGCACCAGTCTCGCATCGAAAATTGGAACGAAGTTTGCGCAGTTATTTGCCCACACACGTTCCAGTATGCTGGTGCAAATTCAGAGTTGCCAGTCTGCCCCGTGACTACGAAAACTGTAAAGTGATCGAAACGTCGGAAATAAAAAAAAAAAAATTAAATCAATTTCGCGATAAAATCCGTAAGAATTCGTTTTATTTCAATACCTCATATTCCTGAGGCACTTTGTTGTTTATCCCAGCTCTCTTCAACGAGTTCCGTTGTGGAAAAAAATAAAACGAATCTTCACTTTTATCTTTATAATTTTCATTCCATTCTAGAAGAGTTTGCATCACATCACGAATAAAAAATCTGCAAGGTTGTCGACCATTGTAACAAATCTATCTAGGCGTTGTTATGCCCAGGGGCGACTCTGCGAAAGAGCTCAAGAGCGCTCTACACTGAGGGAAAGAAATGAAAATTATAATATTGTTTGTCTTTGACTACATCAATATTGGAAGTTTGAAAGTTATTGATTCACTGAGCAATCTAATCCAGAGATAATTAAACATGCTTTTTTAATAAATAAAAAATAAAAAGTATTTATACTCATTGACAGCTTCCGTGGCGCAGTTGGTTGAACGCCGGCTGTAAAACTCGATAACGCGGGTTCGATCCCCGTACCGAGACAAATGTTTAAATGCACCACAAGTATTTGTTTCGGGTCTGGGTATTTGTGAGATCGAAAAGTCTCTCGTAGTTCCTGATACCCACGACACAAGACTCGATCTTAGTGTGGGGTCAAGACTATGTATGTGACTGTGGGGCGATTCAAAAGATATTCATGATCCGGAATACTGACACATATCTGGCCCATATCTCATAAATACATATGTGAAATATTGTCTTATTATACGTGCTAATAAAATCTAATGATAATCAGACACTACATTTTTTTGACTCCACAACTTATGACTGGTACATAACATTTGTTTCAAACCGGGGATCAAAAAGCAGCCTTCTTTTCAAAGCAAGCTCGTTAACCAACCGTGTCACAGAGGCTGCTATAATATTTGTGCTGCCAAACGCAGGATATCCTATTCTTTTATTTTACTCAAATAATTACAGAATTACAGTGCACTACATTGTAAAACAAAAAATGAACACGAATTATAGTAAAACCTAAATCCATATAATATATGATTATGGCAAGAATATGTAAAAAAGCCTATTGTAGTACTTTAGAGCGCCGTGTATCCGTACTATTATGTATTATGTAAGTTTCAAAATGAAAGCCAAAAGAGGTTAGGGAACCCCGTCCATTATTAGGCCAGCCAAATAGAACATCGAGGTGCATTGCCTATTCTATTTTACTAGCTCTTGGCACTGGTGTGCGGTTGTCAACACTTGTTTTAACATCGCTATTCGAATACACTGCAATTTTTATATTAAATATTGCAAATTAGACTTTATTCGATACTTCCGTATATTTTTTTTTTTTGTCTAATAAGTATTGCAGATTATACAAGTTATTAAGTAGTTGGTGCGACTCTCAGATCCATAAAATGTTTGTAATGTATGTGACTGTTGGGTGTATTTTTTATTTATTTTGTTATAAAATGACTTTGGAAAAACGATTGTTTCGATTTTCCGAGTATTAGACATTAGATCATCAGAACATTGGTCACTGAGCACGAGCCTGTCTCTACGATTGGGAGCTTTAAGCTCTTCGCAAACAACGCTACCGAAATATCCGATATTGGACGACTGTGCATACAATGCAACTATTGTAATACTGACGAGTTACGGAGACACGTTAGAGGAACGCGTCTGATATTTCCACGGAAGAGAGAAAACGAGTGGAAGTGACACGACTGCACGCGCCCTGTCAGGACAAAGCCATTCAGCTAATATTTCCAGCACACTATTGACTTTCCCACATTTAAAAGCCTTAGTTCTATGCAGCTTGTTTATTTTAACAGTAGTAATGAAACTAACGAGCGACATGTCCTCCAGCCTTCAATGTTTCTATCAACATGTATTGCAAATGACATGTTTAGTGCTACGATTCGATGCATTCA
The DNA here is from genome assembly GCA_033459515.1 of Theretra japonica. Taxonomy (NCBI): domain Eukaryota; kingdom Metazoa; phylum Arthropoda; class Insecta; order Lepidoptera; family Sphingidae; genus Theretra; species Theretra japonica. The sequence continues at coordinate 10,973,032 of CM065949.1, forward strand.
TGACAGCTGTTAACGAGTTAACCACCTATAATTCAACTAAAAAAGCATTGTTATTGCGACGATAAATATTTCAAGACATAAAATAATTATTGTGATATTTGATTGAATTTAAATCAGCGATATTCATTATTACGAATCCTCGTTTAACCATATACGGAACAATAAAATATGCGGCAGTAATTTTTTAAACGAATTAAAAAATATTTGTAATAACATCGACACAAGTTGTAGTAACAAAACAAAACAATAAATTGTGCATGTTTTCCATTCACCAAATCCACAAAAATCCCTATTTGTTATGCAACAAAAATACACGTTTTACTTTACATACCTCGTGAAACTTTTTATTTCGCTATCAAATCATGAATATCGAAGCTCCTAATTTGAGAAACACGACCAATAAGTATCGATATTTTGTATTCAAGCATACTAACATACTCAATGGGAGCAATTTCATTTGGTTGGTTAATACAATGGCGTTATTCTTTTGTTTTACGATGCCCGCTGGCAATGCTTTTATTATTTGCAGCTCCATTGAGCAGTACAAACGAACGGATGGTAAATGAGCTCTAGTTCCTTTGGACGCATGGCTTGGCTAAGTTTTGAGAACGCTGCGGAACGTCGCCGGGTCAAGGACATTGCACAAATCCGCAGTGTCCTGGCTTACTACGCGTGTGAATACACCTTATTTGTACCACTGCATAAGGTACGTACTAGTTACTGTACAATTAAAGGTTCCCTCTAAATCTACTGTGATTATTATAAAGATTTGACTGTAAGTGAGCTGCCATGAAAAGGTTTGTCTAAATAAATGTAAAGATTTCAGTTGGAATATGGGCAAGCTCGTCTTCGCAAGTTAAATCAAATGGAATAATTCTGATAATTGTGCGCACACATTTTTTCGATTTAATTGTTATAGGAATTATATAACCGTTTATACTTTTTATATTAGCTAGTATTATACACGACCCACTGCAGGGCACGAGCCTCCTCTACAATCGAGAGTACGATTGAGAGTGGTTAGGCCATATAGTCCACCACGCTGGCCCAGTGCGGGTTGGCGGTTATGACAATAGCGTTGAGGTAAAAAAGGGTGCGTTTTAAAAAATGTTTATACCTTTTAGAAATGCCTCGGTCCATAGGCAGTGCGTGGGAGGAGGGGGGTCGTATTTTTATGCTCAGTTATAGGCTTGGGTATCATAGTAATGTCATTAGTATTTAGTAGTAGAGTTTACTAGTTATGTGAATTAACGAGACAAGTTGACAGAAACATTTAGGTCACATTTAAGTAATTACAAAAATCAATTAGGTTGATGTGTTACTCTCAATCTAATTATGTTGCGAAGTCTAGACGGTATAAAGACGCTTTTACAAATGATTCTAAATCAGATTAATGCTGTTAATGGATATAGAAAACAGATTTACCGCACGGCCTGATAGTTGTAAAACTAATAACTTACTGTTAAAGTAATTTATTGAATAGATCTTTAACACGAAATTTAAACAAAATAATTATAAAAATCGAAGATACCATTTGTACCCAAATTGCTATCGAAAACGAAGCAAAAGCGAAAATTTCGCATAAACGCGATTCATTTTTTTTGTATTTTTCTAAGTATCGTGTTTCGGTGGTTATTAAATAATTTTTGCGACTATGACAATTATATTATGACAATTATTATTTATTTACGACGATTTAGGTATAATTCCAAACACAGGAGCTTCTTCCCGTCCCAAGATAAAATCAGTTAAGTGCAAATAATAGGTAGTTAAAAATGATATACTTAAAGTGGATTGTCAGAATCCGGGACCTCACAGTTCAGAGCCTGTTTACGGTGCCACTAATCCACAGAATACAGTCCTATACTCTCCCAATTTATAGTTGCCCGCTGCGGACCATGGGAACCCACAACGACCGAGAGATCAATTAAAAAGGCTTAGGTCATAAGTTAGTGAACTTTACTTATCATAGTACCTAATTTTGTAAAACATAAAAGAAGCGAATTCCTCAGGGACGCTTAATAAAAATTACTATAGTGATACATACGATACGATACCCAATTCACGTTACGGCTATCCGTTGTAAGAATTAGTATTCACAATTTATGTCTTTGTGGTAAACATCCGCTTAACTAAAATATTTACAGTAAATGCCACATGAATATAGTAAATGCATTGCTTATTGTACAAATTATTATTCAGGAAGCTGACTTGGCGTAAACATGACTTTTTGTATACGTAATATACAATTAAGGGCCATTAAAAAGTTTTTTAAACGCAATTTACCACAATGCTGAAGAAATCGGTCTGCGCAATGCTTAGAGCAAATGATTACTTTTAAAGTCCTATTTATTTAAAAGAACGAACATTTTAAACGATTTTTATTATTAACAGTAGATCTAGGATAAGTAAGTTTGAATTGATAGAATATTATCTAGAATGTTATGCTAGTGTTAACAGATGTTAACTTATTTGTATAGAGTCGCATGTAGCATTGCAGTGGAGTTAATAAGATCTATTTAAGGCGTTGATTGCATCTCACTTCTAAGAGCCAATTAGCGTTTGCTGACGCGAAAATGGAATGGAGCTTAACGAACTAATTTCCCAATTAAATTGGATTGCTATGTTCCATTTCAGCCTTTGATTTTTGAACCGTACAGGTTCTGATTAATACGAAATATGATTTCATAGGGTTTTTTGAATGTGCAGGCTTATTAAACATTACGCGACCTCAAATTTAATAAACGATAAATTCATTAAAGGGTACAAATATGAAATAACTCTATAATTAATCCCAAATTTATACTGAGATTAATTAATTAATATATTTTATAATACCACGGTTGTTGCAACAGTACCAAATAGGGTACAAGATGCGTTGTAAATTTAAATTAGCTAATAGCTATTACGTATTAGGTACTCGTAAATGTGTGACGCTACGTCTGGGCGTTTAGTTCAATATTCACGTACGTTCATTATTATTATCTTATTGCATAGGTCCATCAAACGAGCACACGCCTCATCTGGCAGTGAGTGATTACCGTTGCCTATGAACATCTGCAATATCCTGACCTTAGGTTGCCGGCCTCTGTTTTCATGGTCGAGAGTCGGAGGTGGTGGCAGGCAATGCTTTCGTTCTGCAAACACGTGATATCGCGAAAGAAGAGCGTGGATAAAGATTGTGATTGGAACGATCCCGCTCGCCGCCGTCTGCAAAGAAAAATACTTCGGGAGATAAATGGCTGAAGCGGCGCCTTCGCCCTGTAGTGAGGGGCGTGAGGATCTCATCACGGTATCCCTTGCCAATCGTAAGCGGTGACCTGAAAGGGTCATCGGAGTTGCTAGGCAAACTGTGGTAGCGGTGCGCCTTCACTGTCCGCGGTTTTGAGTTGCGAGAGCGTTTGGTCTCGTATGAGTACTGGACGCCCATAACATTTTAAATGGGCGTCCAAACACAGTTATTGTGCCTGGGGACACCTGGGACCCCCGATTAGAGCGATTAGTAACAGATTAGTGCCAGGCGGTGCTGATCATTAAGCGCATGACGCTCACCGCGAAGTTTTTGATAGGGCATTTAAGGTGTAGGATTTATTAGGATTCTGATCCGGCCTCAATAATCGTAAGAGTATCGGACCAAAAGACATTGAGGCTGGTGACACTAGTACATTAGTAGTAGATACCGAAAAAAGAGTTTAAAAGCTTTTCTCGTCAGCAAAAATTATGTCAGTCTCCAAATTAGGAATGAAAACAGATGTGAAGAAGAAAGGTGTATTGCGAATGAGCAATCTAACTCAGTGGTGGCGTAAGGTAGGTTGGCGGGGCGGTTTTGTATTGAGCACCCCTACATAAAATGTAACATGGACATTTCGCGCTCGTATAAGATCAGAATTCTTTTGTGCAAGAGAAAAGCTGTTAAGCTCCCCTTTCAGTACCCCAGGGGAGGCTGAAAGGTGTCACTGGCTCTCCAGCGCAGAACGTTGCGGATGTTGTGGCCGAGCCGGATCCCTACTAAAACCTACGTCAGCATACTGACTGGAAACCCCTTGGTGGCCGTCACTCGTATTACGGGTGGCACCGTACATCCCAAGGCGGAAGCGCAAAACCATTGCTCGTCCTTCTATTATAGGGGGCTCAGATGCCTCTACTTTTGTTTTTATTTGGACGCCGGCATAAGAAGCGTCCGCGACAGAAATGAGATCACGGGCTCTGTCGCCAATCTTGGAGTCGCTACAGGTGAGGGAGCACCAACCCTGCCGTGTAGGTCGCCTCCTACTACGGGCAGGGTATATCACGGTAGAATTTTTGTGCCCTCTAATCATCGATCGCACGACTTCTGCATTCAATATCCGGCAAGGGATGCCGGGACCATCAAGGTTGGGAAACAGGCTAGACCATTGTCTAGCCTGCTGTCATTGCTGTCACGATTGCTACGTTGGCTAGTTTTAGTCTTAGGCTTTTAATATGGGCATAGATACCAACTATCCAGGACAGCTCCAAAATACTGTATCTAGAAGCCGGCAAAAGCTCTGGCTCTCTCCGGGGCCCGTGAAAACGCATTTCCTTAGATTTATGAAAGGCCGCTGCGAGTATGCTGTATTCTTTTTACTTCGTTGCCAGTGCCCAACGCAACAAGGGTGGCGACGTATAAGATCCGACCAAGCGTAACACGAATTCATTCTTTTAGGGAATTAGAAATTGTATTCGAAAAACAAGTAAATTATTAAAGTTGTAATACGTTAGTCTGCAAGTAGCTAGATTCAAGGGTAGGTATTTATTTATTGATCTGTCTTTAAAGAGATAGATTTTGTGTGCTTTCTTTGGCTGTACGAGTCACTTGTCTTTGTCACCCCTTTTAATAATTTAATGAATAATCGCCTAATATAATTACAACACTGTCGGTAACCTGACGAGTTACGGATCTTTATTTTTTGACAATTGTCATTTTGACACTTGGCAGCTGACACTGTAATGTTTAGAGCTAAATGTTTTTTTTTGTGTAATTGTTAATTATTTGGGGATTTTAAACATTTCCTTGATTTTTTCGTCACTTGATATTTAATACTGAAGTAATATTTATCGTAATCGTGGCTGCCAACGGCGCAAGTCAAGATTCCACCAAATCTTTTACTTCTAAGAAAGGTAAAGATTGTTGTTATATTTAAAAAAAAACTAGTTTAAATAGCTTACATAGAGGCTGAATCAACAGATAGCAAACATTATATTATTTCAAATTGCATATAGTGTATAAGTACCTACAGCCTATATAGATCTTTGCACTTAGAGTATATGCATATAAACATTAAATATTTCCAGAAGTAATTGGTGTCAAATACATTTAATTCAAAACAGCCGTTCAAATGTTTTCTTTAATAAATGGGTCAAATGTATGGGTAAATGTAACAAAGACGCTGGTTTACGTAAATAAGATATGCATGCTTTGTAAATTTATTACTTATGGTTAAAATGAGCTGTTTTTTCCAGCAGAGCCGTTAAAAACCTTCAGGATGTCAAGATTCCGGTTCGGTCGACAGCATGACGGCTACCGTCTAGTATCCAACGACGACAGTGGATTTTCGGATGCTCAATTTGAAGTGCCTCCTCCGAAGATACCATGGAAAGCAATTAGTTTAGCTGCATTTCTGTTCATAGTTGGAACAATTTTACTAATTGTAGGCAGTTTGATAGTGACTGGTCATATAGACTACAAATACTCTGATAGACTGTGGCCTATGATTGTGCTGGGAGGCATCATGTTCTTGCCTGGAGCTTACCACATTAGGATAGCATATTATGCATATAAAGAGTACCCGGGTTACAGTTTTACCGACATACCTGAATTTGAATGATGAATGTCTTATCAATAGACATGTTTTAACTATTTAGGGGTTCTCAATATTCTTACAGTGGCTCCTTTTTTAAAAAGGACACTGATCTTTTAAAACATCTCTAAAAATATTATTAAGTGCACCTATAGCAGGTGATAATGAATTTACTCCATTACTAGTAGTTTTCAACTTTATATAATAATGGATTATTATTTATTTATAATTGACAATGCAGCACATAAAGGAAATCTGTGTGTACTCTTGAGTCTCCATTAGTGTAGGTGCTGTGAGGCAAAAAGTAAGGCTAAGTTCACAAGATAGCGTGGAGCCGTGCAGTAGGAGCATTCACATGACAGCATATGTACGCGCAGTTTGGCATCAAACAGTAGATCGATAGACACAATATCGTCTTTTAAGTTCCTATTTCTTTGATTTGTATGTTCATCTGTCTCAAACCGCGCGCATTAACTGAACAGGTCAATACAAGTTTGTACAATTTGTATCGCGCGGTACAAAATTTTGCGTGCGGTTCGTTACGTGCCGCGCGGTGGCGCGCGTAATGTGAACAGTACACATTGTTTAGTATTATCTTGTACCGCGCGATTGATAGTTCCGCGCGGTCATGTGAACTTAGCCTAATTGTGCCACACATCTAAAGAACCCCTGATCTACAGTAGGTATTATGATTTATAGTTTAGCTTTGCCTGCCCTTAAAATGATGCCAATTCTTTGTTATGAGTCTACAGTATTTTATATGAGTAAGAAGTGGGAGAAAATATGATTTGGTTAAATAAAATATCTTAGTTCTTTTATAGAATAGTTGATGTTGATAATTTTATGTAAATGTTGGTGGAATGTATAAGTTTATATTACCAAGAACCAAACATACCAGTTTTAATGTTTTATCTATAATATGCTTTAGTGTGTCAGTGTTAATAAGGATTATTGATATATTGAAGAATGTGGTTTCCTCAGCATTGAGGGAACAACCAGAAAGAAGAATGTGGTATCAGTGTAATAAAAATTGTCCAATCCCATTATTATTAGTTGTATGATTATTTGAAATGAGAATTGAGCCATTTTCCAATACATATACAATTAATATAATGTGATCACAATTATAGTATTAAAAGTGCATGAGTATATGACCAAAGATTCGCATTTGGGGATATTTTAAAAGTTCATTGTTTCGAAATTTCTGTACAGAATGTACATTTTATCTTTTATTACTTAAGTATCATTTGGTTGAGAATTTGATGTATTATGTTTAGATAAAACAAATGAGAATTATAAAATTTGATTAGTACCTATTATAATTTTATTTAGTATGTTAGACCTAACTTGGTGTTCATATTTATAATAAACTGATATGAAACTGGAAGCTGTCTTGTGTTTTACTTATTATATATTTTGTTTATTGATTTTATAGAAGGGGTTTAATTGTTTTTGTAGCAGTTTTAAAACTATTAGCTGTCAGTGGGAGATGTTTAGTGCCCCATGTCTACAATTCTCTTTTTGCCAGACTGTGTGGTGTTTTAGTTATATTTTAATTAAAATAAACCAGTTTTGTATAGGCATACTTTAATGACATAGATCATAATTTCAATAAATAGATAAAATCACTTTACAACTTGTAGAGTTTAGAAGGGAATCAATTTGATTGTTGATAATTAATACTTTCATTCCTATCTAAATTCAATGTAAGTTTACCTATTGGCCCGCTTGCCCTTCTTTGTTTGAGCCTGTGTGATAGGTACTGAGTGTCCCGTCCTTTTCAAGTGTTCAAATAATTTATTCTTGGATGGGAAGTCTGTTTCGCAAATTGCGCATTTTAGATTTGGAGCAGTGCTGGAGTCTTCAGTCTCGCTAGTTTTTGTCCGCATTGGTTTCCTTTCTACAGGTTTCTTTGCTTTCACATTTCTCTGCATTTTTGGTAGGGCCGGTCTGTCTCGCGGCAAGGCTGCTTCTCCTAGGGCGTCATCTGTCGGCGTCGTACTCGAAACCTCGTATAAATTTTCTGTCGATGTCTGTGACTGAGATCCTTTCTTGAGATTGGCTTCCTTTTTAGCCTGTATTTGACTTTTCAACATGTTGAATTTCTTTGCTTTTCTGTTGCGTGATGGGCCTTCAATTTCATTGAAGCTCATCTCATCATGACTATCATTGCCTTCACTTTCTGGCATGGGTATAAATGACTTCTTTTTATTTTTCTTTTTCTTATGGCTTTTTGGCAATGCCTGTAAAATATAAATAATGATAATGAATAAGCATTTCTGTGGATAATTAAGTATTTCTATTTGGTCTGTTGATAAATGAGAAAATGGATCTACATAAGACACTTAAGGTAGTAATCAATATTATAATTACCTGAACTTTGTCAGAGTCATCACTCAAAGTCTCTCTTATATCATTGTCTTCAATATCTGAAGTTGAATTTCCCCGCGGGTCCTGTTCTTCCTCAGTCAAACCATTCACTTTCCCCTCATCTCCTTCTTCATGTTTGTCCCCGGAATCATCTGCTTCTTCATTTTCTTCCTCATCATTGTCAGTTATGTCAATGTCATCATCAAGAGTCATGTTAGCAACATTCTCCTTATGCTTCTTGCTATTCTCATGATTTTCAAATGAATTTATATTCTTGAACAGTTTGTTGCAAGCTGAGCAATAGAGATTTTTGATTGTCTTTGGTTTTGATGACCCTTTTGCAGTTGCTTTAGACACTTCACTAGCCTGTGTAAAAAAATGTATAGTTAGTGATAAACATGTGAATATTTCGTATTTAATTATTTGCAGAATTTTTAATTGAATTTATTTTAATCTTATAGGAAAGCCATTAATTATGAAAACATTACACACATCTTCAGTTTTTGAACTCTCTTCATTGCTGCTTTCCATTCCTCCCTCACTAATTGTGTCATCATCAGAAGACAAACCAAATTCTTCAGCAAGCAATGATTCAATCTCACTCAGTTTCTTTTGATAGTCCTGGCTCTGCAAGAATGAAGATTCACCCTCGCGTTTTTTCGCTTCCTCAATTTCCTTTTGCCTCTGAATTATTCTCTCTCGCCTAACTTGTTCAACCTGCAAATTAATAAGAAAATAATGCATAAAGAAGTGATTTAACTGTTTCTAGTTTAATTACATAGACACCAACACTCCAATTTATGTGATAAAAAATTAATAAAAAAGTGGGTTATTGCTGTGTTGCTGTAAAGGTATTACTTATAAGTCTGTCTTTTCCAATTTTAATGTATGGTTGTAAACCATATTTTGTATTGGTTGTTTATGATACTACCATTATTTAAGAAGCATCTCTTAACTTACCCTCTTCTTATTTTCCTCAGCTTTCTCTTGCAGCAGCTTGTTATGTTCAATAACTCGCTTATCCTTCCTTCGAACAAAGCTAACTAATCGCCTGATCTCCTCATTTCTCTCTTTACGTGCCTTCTGCCTGATTTTATTATTTTCTTTTTCCATAAGTTTTATTGATCTGCGATTATCTCCCTGCTGCACTTCATACTTATCCAGCCATGTATAACCTGAAAAGTTTAATTCGATTTTTAATTAAATAATAATACACCTAATAGTCACATATATAGTCCTGACACCATACTAAGATCGAGTCTTGTGTCATGGGTATCTGGAACTATGAGACTTTTCGGTCTCACAAACGCAACACCTTTCGTTTTACAGCCGGCGTCTAACGAACTGCGCTACGGAGGCTATCAATTATTTTTTAAGGGTCTGTACATAACAAGGAAAATTCGACCTCTTAAAGAATCATTGTGTTGTTTGTCTTTCTGCTTTTAAATCTGAATCATTACAAAAATTATATTATGTTTCTAAATAAAATAACATAAAATTTAAATTCATAAAGAATAATGTAAATTAATTTAAATTTCAGTAAATCATATCAAGGGGTTAAATTAACCTAAAACATTATTAAATTAATAATCCACTCACTTTTGTTAGTTGAAAAGGATATCCAGTAAGAATAAAATTCATTGACTTCTTCATAGGGTGTGGTGGATTTGCCAAACTTGGGAATTTTGTTTACATCATCAGGATTATCTAGAAAGTCTTTTTCTTCAGCTGCCAACTTGGAGAATACCTTGAATGCAAGGAGAGAAAAGCTATAGTAATGCTCAATCTGTGGTCTAGCTATACTTTTGTATAAAAAGTGTCAAAAAGTAGTGAAGATTGTAGAAAGTCACTAAATGCATACTGCTTCCTACAGGTAGTTATGGAGATCCTTGGGGAGGTCTTTGTTCTGCAATGAACATCTTGTGACTGAAGATAACAATAAAAAATTACAGATTAATTATAGAAAATCTGAGCACTCTTTATCAATTCAATATTATACAGAAATGAAGTGGTTGATACAAAGTTATGAAATATTTACCTCAGCATATACTCCATAGAATCCTTTCGGATCATCACCAAATCCTCTGTAGCAAGATGGAGTGAAGTATGGGTATACATCTAAGCTTTCATCAATGTATGAGCTGCGTGCGCCTCGCACTATTTGCTCTCGGTGATTGTCATACCTGGAGATTATTACACAATATTATATCAAATTATTAATACTTAGTTACAAAGTCTAATATACATTATAATTATTAGATTTTGTAAGTAAGCAATTGAATATAATTCAAGTAACAATTCAATTTAACTTTTATAAGTAACTTACTAATTTAATTTTCATTAAGTTTTAGATAATTGAACACAATTTACATTTCATAGCCCCAATTGTTTTCTCAATATGCAGAATAATTTATTACGTCTATCTATAATTTTTTCGATTGAATTTGATACTAAATGAAATAAAATGTATACTAAAATACTTTTTTGTAATACATCCTGATGTTACATTGTTTTATAACATAATTAGCAAAAATGTGAAATGTTCTGAATGCAACTTATACAATTATTAAATATTTAGAAAGCTTTAAGAAAATAGCGCACCAGAGAATTAGTATTTATTTCAACCTGAATTACATCTATGGTGAAATTGCGCCTACAGAATTTAAAAAATATATTTTGATATAAAAAAAATATGTACTCACCAGGCTCTTTCTTGAGGATCTGAGAGAACTTCATACGCATTTTGCACGATTTGAAACTGCTCTTTCGCCTCTTGTATATTTTCTAAATTTTTGTCGGGGTGCCATTGCAAAGCCAACCGGCGATATGCCTTTTTTATGTCAGTACTAGTCGCGTCTTTAGGCACGCACAACACTTCGTAGTGACACTTCATATTATCAACATTCTATGAACTTATAATACTAAAATTCTATGTGCACTTTTACAAAAATTCACAGCCAGAGAAAATTAACCTGAATTAACGATAATACTACACTTAGTGACTATAGAAGAGCAAAATTGCAACACAGCTGTCGTTATTACTTAACTAGCGAATTAAGCAGGAACTATATAATGCATTAGTAAGGTACTTTAAGAGAAAAATATTATCGATCTATTTTGAAGATTTCAGGAAAAAAGACATTGCGACGTCCATGCTTCTTTGCACGTTTATTTTTTTCCGGAATAACAATAATGTTGCCATTTTGTTTATAGTATTTTACCCTTGTATGGAATGTGAATTTGAACATCGAATGAAAGTATATTTAGATGATTTATTTAAACGTGATATTAAATAAAATGAATATGGCGTTTTATGTATATTGACTACAATTATATTGACTTTATTACGGGAAAACTATTATACGATTTTAATCGATTTTGTAAGATGAATTATTGAATATGTCAACACTCGACATGTCAAATGTTATAAATTTACGTAATACGTTCCGTTTCGACCTGGAAAATCGTGGAAAATGCGTCTGTTGCAGCTTGCGATCCCAGAGTAATTTGTGAATTAATAAGCACTGAAACATGCGATGGTCATGTGGTAGGTGCAATCGGCAAATAGAGGCCAAATAAAATTATAGTTTCATTTATTTATACATAAGAACTTAATTTATTTTTTGTTTGATTAGGTCGTTCGACTACTCATAGGTGCAGTGAGCAAGTTAAATATAACTTTAGAGAACTTAAGAACACCGAATTCTTTTGTTTCTACACACATATACATCGTTTAAAAAAGCAATATGAAAATGTATATGCGATGTTTTTAAATACCTTTATGAAATTCTCACAAATTGTTTTCAAAAAAAGAAACTAAAAATATCGTATAGTCACGGCTCACGCTGAAATCAGTATAAGTCCAGAGCGGTTTGCTTTGAGCCTTGATTGAAGCTACCGACTCATAGGAAGCCAAAGGTGTGTAGTCTAACAGTTTTGATAGAGCCTTTCAAGGATCAGCAGGTCTCAATAGTATTTGTAGTTTGTGGTCACTATCTTTAGCACTGTCTTACGACTTCCAGCCGTTGGTAATGGCTATAGCATTCATCGGCTATTGTGCGTTTCTAAAGCGGTAGTGAAAATTAATCAATTTATGAATATTGCATACATGAGAGCTCTGTACAAGATTTACATACATACATAAACGCACGCCTTTTTCCCAGAAGGGGTAGGGCAGAGGTGCTACCAGGACACCCACCTTTTGCATTGTGTATTCCGTCCCACGATGCGATAGGGGGCGAGGCTATCGCCATATCGGGCACAAATTCAATATGGCTTAGCCGACCCGAGATTCGAACCCGATACCACAGCTTTATATCCGTATCGTAGTACAACTACGCCACCGAGGCAGTCAAGATTTCCCAATTTTGTAAAGTCCAAAGAGAGTCCAAAGACTCGAAAGAGTTGAAGGAATGCCGGCCGTTTGTTGTTTTGATACCAGCCTGTGTTTTTGAGTACCGTCGGCAAGTGTTTACTAAAAATAGAACACCAAGTTATCCAACAATGAACAATTAATTAATACAGCCTGCTCGAAAAACACAACCTTTTTCTCAACAGAATCTACAGTCAAACGTTATGAAATTAAACTGCTCGTTCTTCAATTATAACGGATGTCGCTTGGGAATGCAAATTCGTATTTAAAATTTTCCCTGAAAGGTATAAGGGGCTCGGATGTAGCCGTGAGCTGTTTTTACGTAATTATCTTTCGCAAAATTAATGCGGGCCCGTGATAACCGTCACGATGGCTTGATCACGACCGCACCGCTGTCTTTTTGTCTTCAACACGCTGTTTTATTAATTATTTCTATTAAATTTACGAATTTATATGGCTTTTAGAGTGTGCTATTGTCGTTTTGTAAAAGTTGCTCTTTGCATTAAAATATTTTATTTGATTATTATGGACAGGTTTTGCTTAATAGTACCTACTATAAACATCGTGACGAAACCTGCATACCGTAGCGATTTTAAAGAATCCTTATGGTATGTAAAGTCCGCCAACCCGCACTAGGCCAGCGTGGTGGACTATGTCTAACCCCCCTCAATCGTACTCTCGATTGTAAAGGGGCCATGCCCTGCAGTGGGCCGTACATATATGGGCCGATGCAGAGATTTACGATGTTTAAATTACTGATTTAATATTAACCAATTAATTTCTTGATATGTATTTATTAAAATTTTTAATTATGTTTTTTGTATTATTTATTTATTGGTCGCCGAAATGCCTGCGTGTGTGGTCATGTAAAAGAAACAAAGCCGGCCAAATACCGCCTAATTTAACTTTTGAAAATATGTAATAAGAACTCAATTGTATTATGGAATTGTTTATAAATTACTATTAAAAATATTTACCAAAATTAAAAATATACTAAAACAAATTAACATATACAAAATCAAATAGTAGTAACAAATTAAAAAATCGGTTACATGTCTTCCTGCCATCCGCGTCGTTGTTTACGGTAGCAAGAAAACGAATCATCCTGCGTAAAAATATATTGAGTTATTCACAATTAAATTTATATAGTAGTGTAAGGGATTCAAAATTAAAAGTTAAAAATATATTTATAAAATTCATATTAAATCGCATACACAGATCCTAAAGCAATTGGATAAAAATAATATATAAAAATAAAATCGGATTAAAAAAATATATAAGGATAGAATTATGCATTAATAATATCGTCGAATTAAAGCAGCACTTCCGGAACTTTTAGTGCTGTACTTAGCAGGATCGTAGCGTAATAACTCTTTATTGGCCCATACCGAAGACTCAACGTACAGGCCTGGCGATACATTGATCTGTGAATAGTACATATTCTTAAAACCACATTTACGGAGATATTTTTATGATTTATTAGTATTATCAAATACCCCTTGTATTTGATAATTGATTCCATCAGGCTGAAAAATATTGTGGTCCCAAAGTCGAAATATCTGTATTAATGTACCTATCCTTAATCGAATCTTAAGATGCAAATATAAATGAAAATTAAACAGCTTTTTACTAATTCTAATAATCCATTCTTTATTGTAACTAATAGAGTTATAATAGTCAATTATATAAACTAAACTATTAAAATGTAACGCCTACGTCACTTAAAATAAATAAGAATAATTTTTATTGTAAACAAAACGTTTCTTCTGTAAGCATGAACTTGTTTAGCCCAAAGCTGACAAAGATTCGCAGCTCGATGATCCAGTCGTGTCTTCTTGGAGATTCCTAAATCTGATTTCCTGAAGATAAGTTTGATATAAACAATAACGAAATATGATTTAAAGATAAAAAATATGAACCTATAAGGATCGCGGACATTAAAAATACATACAATACAGGACTCCCTTTTTTTGAAATCGGTTGAAAATATGAAATAGGTGTACCTATTCCGTGAGGTAATTTGTAATATAATTATCTGTAAAATATAATTGTAGGGAAGAATTAATCCCGTGGACATATTATATATAAATACTAACCAAATTATCTTCCAAAACACCGTAGCATATTCCAAAAATTCATGGTCCTTGTCAATTTTCAATAGCAACTCGATTTATCTCACTTCATAGACTAGATGATCTCGATTTATTTGAAAGAATTTTTCGTGAACTAGGAGTTTCTCGGATGGGCGTGAATGAATCGTGTACGACCTAAGTAAATGTGCTCAAATTGCGATATTTTTTTCTTGTCTGTCATTTGGTCGGCAACGAGGATCGTTAGCGAAATCTAAAAATCGCTTTGTAGCTGAATAGCGTTTCTAGGTAAAGATAGGCAAAAATAAAATTGCCTTGTCAGTGCCAGATTCGTTAAAGCTTACTGTGGCCGTGGCTGCCTTCTTTTGAATGTTGCAAGTTCTGCAATTAGGTTCTGAGATTTTAAATTGACTTGCGATGTGAGAGATACAAAATATAAACCTTTTGAATTGTTTAATATTTAAGTCTATGTTGTCCCATGTCTTTTTTAATAGGATGAACATAATTAATTCACTTATTTAAATTGAAATACCTACTTGACATAGACAGGTAACTTATTTAAATGGTGGTTAAGTCATATTGGGAGAAGAATATGTGAAGATGGTTAATTTCTTTTAAAATAAGGGATGGTTATGTATGACTCACAAAAAGAATTCGACAAGTTTAACATGTAGTAAAGCAAAGTCTGGATCGTCGTGTTGAACGTAGTTTAAGCCTGTTTCCAACTTGACCATTTAACGAGAAGCCCCAGGGCCCAGTAAGTCAATCTTACCATCAGAATTGGGTAAATGGGTTTTTCTGCAGCACTTGAAAAATACAATAATATTCATGCAATTACTCCTAATAACTCATATCATTGACGAGGGAATTTCAGTCTCACCTGGACCTGAAGCAAACATTTGTCTCTGCAATGATGGGACCAACAGGAACTCTTTCGTAGTTGACTACTCAACCAGCTGGTTGAGGTTGTCATACACGTTGCTTTGCTATCACAAAACTACAAAATAAACTGTCAATCCAACGTACTGTCTCATCCTCATCATTGAAGAAGCTTTGTCGGTATGTAGTTGGTATGGGAGCGCGGGACGGGGCGGCGGGCGGCGGCGGCGGGCTCGGGTGCTCCTGAGGCTCCAACCACTCCTCGTACAAGTCTGGACGAGGACCCAGCGCCGCGTCGGGGCTCGTGCGGCAGTTCTCTATTATCCATCTTTGTTCTTGAGGCGATGGGGATCTTTGGGACCAAATTGGACATTGAGTAATTTACTAAGCTAGATTTAAATGTTATGTTTATCAATTTATTTAGCCACAGGAAGTCCACTCCAAGAGAAGAACACCACAGAAGTTCTGTAGGAAGCGGCTCGTATTTGGCAACTTTCTGCAACTGTTACATACTAGTCTGACTATTCACAAAAGCTCTGAGACTTCGGCTACTGATTATTATGTGAATTTGTCCATACTGTTTTTTGGTTAGAGTTACAAACATTCAAAAACTTCTTTAAAGCGAGAGGGACACCTAAGTGTCATTTGCGTGATGTTGCAAGGAGCAATGTCGTGTTATAATCACTCCTATCGCCGCATGTTCGCCAGCAGAGGCCCGTAATGTTCCTCGCGACATCGCAAATGTCGCCAAAAACACGCTGCTAGATTACTTTTGTGTCTCAATGTTGCGACGAAATTGCTCCCTTGTTAACGCTGCGAATTTGGGCCTCGCTTCGTTACTGTTTGTTAGTTTTTTTCACGACTGACCACAGATTGTAAACCATATTATGAATTGTAATTTCGAGTCTCGCGGGCGAGCTTTTGTGTTAAATTATTCTGACGTTAAAAGGGACAGATTTTTTACATTTTGCGCAGCGTTAAGTAAATATTAAATTATCGGGTTTGAAAGTTGTTTTTAGACCAAGACATCGTAAATTCATTTTGGAAAACATCTACTGGTAAACACGTCGAAGGGAGAGAGGTTCAACAAGTCAATTAGCACACCCATTACCCTGTCTATCGTCGCTCACTAATTGAACCGGTATTTAGCGTGCATCCGCCGATGTTTGTTCGAATTTTCTGTTGCCTATTCCATATTCAATGGTTCCTATTATGGACATTTTGAATCGGGGAAATTTTAACTCTCTTTCCGGTATTCTCCACTGGATGAGTAGCAAGCATACATTATTATTTATTACTATTTGCTTCTGTAAACACCAAAGTTCTACCATCTTTTTTTAGTGAATTAACAATTATTTTTTTTACTGGCTACAAAATACGGTTCCAACATCGTAAAAGCTCATTATTTGAAAATGTAATTAATGTATTACATTTTTGAATAACGAATTTTTACCGACACAAGAGAGCTAGATTCACACATAACTTAACAAAGAAAAAAAAATCACAATTAAGATCAACATTTTATATTTAAAATTAAAATCAAATATCAAAACTCTCACCTTATTATGGCAGTGATGTCATCAGCTTTATAGACAGTCTTGGTCTTAGGGTCGTAGAAGCCGTCGCCAGTATCGTAGTAGCCAGGTGGTACCTCCCTAGTTGGCTGCTGGGCAGTCAGGTACGAACGACCGGCCGGTTGCAGACCTTCCTCGTATTCGATTGTGAATCTAGAAAATATGAGATCAGTTAGTATATCTCATCTATACCTATCAATGATGCTGCTATGAGCCAAGATCAACAGCGCCATGAAATGTGTCGCTTGTATTGTATTGTATTGTATCAGCCCATATAAGACCCACTGCAGGGCACGGGCCTACTCTACAATCGAGAGAATCGATTGAGAGTGGTTAGGCCATATAGTCCACCACGCTGGCATGTGTCGCTTATTTGTTTGTAATTCGAATATACTTATCAAGGACAAAATTGACAATGATAAAACAAGTTCTAATTTTGTCTCCTGTTTGCTATGCTGGAAAGTGGACAATTATTAATTATATCCAGTTCGTCGTATTTGTTTTTTTTTATTATTGGTATTAAGATAATAGGAAGCACAGAAAATGAACATAGGTTCAAATCTACAAGAATATGGATTCTGTTACAAAAAGCACCATTGCCTGAGTTCATAAAAGAAAGCTATAGGTAGTTAAAATTATCAGACATCGGATCGAGTGTTTCAACGGCTGTATTATGCTGTAATCACGTTCCTTTCATTTATGGACGAAAGTAACTTTTAATCATTAAAACAATGAAAGTAAATAAATGAGCTTTCTCTCCATAATCGCCCGTGGTCATCAGCAGAAAAATGATCCTTTGTCGTTGGAAGCGTTTGTTATCTTCGGTTAGAGAAAGGATCGTTGTTCTAGACACGTTTTCACGTAAATTTAATCAAGAATATTCTTTTATAATTGTATCTTCTTTTAACTTAATTAAATAAGTACATTCAATAACCAATTACTTTGTAGTAAAATATAGGTCTTAAAAATTCATATGATGTATCTACTAGACATTTAATAGCTTTACAACAACCATAAAGGAGGTGAGACGTGGAAGATCGACCTTTACCCATCTGATAATCAGATGGGACAATTTTTTTTAACAAATATTATTGATTAACAAACATGCCTATGATAACATACCAATCGAAAAGTGTTCATGGCTATTTTTCTTAAATTATTTTTTCTAGGTCGATCTTCATTGGCTCTTACACAAATATCTCTTCGGGAGCTGGAATTGAACCCGCGGCCTGTCGTTGGGCCCATTATGCTACGGACACTTTAAATTCCGTAATTATGTAAGATCTTTTCAAATTATTAAAGAACAATTTGCTTAATGTTTTTGAGACGGGCTAAGTGCTTGTTATGGTATGTTTTACAGTGACATACGTTCAAAACTTATAACCTTATATCTAGTATCTTAAGCGTAGACTCGTCAACATGTATATCTTACCAATCCTCACCTACGGTGCTCAAACCTGGTCTTTGACCGAACTTCAGAGGTCCAAGGCTCGGAGTTTGCCAAAGAGACAAAGTGCCAAATAATACCTTGCGCTCCATAACTCGAATTAGGGATGTGGGGGAAAAAATCGGCCGAACTGAAGTGGGAATGGGCGGGCCACGTGACCCGGATGCACCCGAAAAGATGGGCGAAAATTGCCATGCAGTGGACGCCTACGGACTGCAAGAGGCGACGAGGCCGACCTCGGATGAGATGAGACGACCTTCACCACTTCAGTAAAGTATGGACGGCAACAGCAGGAAATAGGCAAAAATGGAAATAGTGTAGGGAGACCATTTCCCAGCAGTGGGACACTATAGGTACATAAAAAAAATCTAGTATCATAAATATACATTTCGCATATAATCTTAATTAAATTAACGTTTGTTATTTGGGGTTGAAAATATTCTTGTTCACATTTTTAAGCCTCTAATATGCAAATGACATTACAGCCGCGCGATTTTGGTCGGATTATATATTCAGGTATCAAGACAAACAATAGCTAAATTCTTACATTTCCTAAAATACAATTCGCGCGGACTAAATATGTACCTAATCTATTCCGGTTGCTGTCAATTCGCTGGATTCCGGGAACGTATTATAAATTCTGGTACGAATAATAATCGGACAGCTACTCCAAACTAGACGGGTTATATCTGAATTGAAGCTCAGAGTGACATTGCTATTGTTTACGTGCAGGCGTGACACTGTGTATTAAGCGTACGACTTGTTTGCCTTTTCATTGGGTATCGTTAATAAAAAATAATGCAAAAGCAATTATATTTACGTTTCAAATTCTTTTAAATTTAATATAGGTATTAATTTACACATTTATTCGCATAATTTTTGTTTCATTTAAGTATTCTGTGAGACATGCGTGGCTTTATTTTATCGTGTTGTTGGGGTTGTTAAGATGCTACATGAACACGTTGTACCGTCATCCCCTTCGCGCTTCTCATTTAACATTTAACAACTCACGAGGAACATGACGTTGGTTATGACTTTTGCAATGTTTTATTGTAATAACAACATCTCACTGAATTCACATTGTTACCTACACGAAATAAGGAAAAATCTTTGATAAACAAACAAAATAAATTATGGCGTTTAGGATAAAAAGTAACGTGTGAATTAAAGGATCTTATTTACCTGAGATTAAATGTGAACCATTCAGTAACAATTTTAATGCATATTTACATCTATTTATAATGCTTCTCTATTGATGTAATATGGAGTCTGAAAAACTTAATTTACATAACCGTCTTGGAAATAATAATTTTTGTATTGTATTGTATCAGCCCTTATACGTCTCACTACTGGGCACTGGCCTAGTCTACAATCCAGATAATCGATTGAGAGTGGTTAGGCCATATAGTCCACCACGCTGGCCTAGTGCGGGTTGGCGGACTTACATATTATTCTTATTATATTTACCGCCTGCCTGACGATCACTATACAATATCTAACCACTCAATGCTCTATCTTCATTGTACTGTATTTAATGTCAGATAGATTGCAGTCATTTTGTCATGTCAGTATACAATACAAAAAATATTTTTATTTGACGGGAGGAATACAAAAAAAAAATCCTCCATATGAAATATGTATATTTTCGTTGACAAGGGTACGTGAGCAAAAACAAAACGTCATGGTCGATTAGTCCCAGCAAAAAGGTTATGAAGGGCGCAATGTTTTGCCGGCCAGCGAATTCATTCCGGCCTTTTATGTGCGGAGAGGAATGGCGAGTAATTTGGGAGTAATGCCACGATTATCTCCCAAATGAATGCTTGCGTACGCCATACAACCTTACTATCCTATTAGTCTAGTCGTTGTAATCTCATATTGTTTTTATGGGCGTATAGTCTCGCATGTTGTGTGGTAATTGAAATTAGTAACAATAGGAGCTGGTAAAAGGAGAGTTATTTAATTTGTTTAGTATTCATTGTAATATATCAATAAACCTTTTTAAATAGAAAAATGTTTGCGATGAAGTTCAATAAATATATAATGCTGTTCCCGTAATAGTAGAAATTGTTTTACGTTTCTTTATAGTAGGTATATCCAATTTGTTAAAATTGGAGCATATCTTTTAACTTATTCTACAATAACCTGCTTTTAATATGTTCCAGCATCATTCCCATCATAAATAATCTAGGAAAACGTAGACACTGCCTAAAGGTAAAGTGAATAATGATTGAAGGGCTAAGGGCTGGCAAACTAGCAAGTGCATCGTGAATGAAATGAACTCACACACGCACTTCACAAGGATCGTCAATACATTGGGTCCTTTGAAAGCCGTGCAGTCTGTCAGTCCCGTTGCACAAACGCAATGCCTGTTCACGATAGCACGCAGTGTGCTGGTACCATCCCGGACGAGTCGGCTCATTCAATCTGCAGCTCGTAATTGGCTACAGAATGCTCTTTATGTATTGGCAATGAAACATCACTATAAAGCACATAGTCGGATTTTCTCAAAAACACATGTTCTGGCTTATGTATCTTTTGATTTACTATTACCCTGAATTAAGAGTTTTGTTAATTCGCTAATTCCTTTTTCCGCTTTGTCTTTTTGGCTATGAAACAGTTGCCGGTCACCATATTGCCTACTATAATACGTAGGGCCTTAAATAACAAATTTGGATAGCGAGTGACTCGTCCCTCCAATACAAAGAAGGCTGGAACACCAGCAAAATCTCACCATCATACCAGAAAATTATATCAAATACAATAATAAAAGTTTAACCACTTCAAAGGTGAGTCTCTTTGCGCTGAAATAAACACAATCATGGGTCAGCAGCGGTACTATGGGCATAGTCGTAGGTATTATGACGCCCCACATCATTTTTCCGTCAAATCTGAACGTAAAGAATTTATAAACTCTAACACAATTTACGAAAAAATATTTACAGTAAAGGGTGGAGGAAGCCGCTTCTAAAACATCGCTATCAAAAACCTTGGGGAAGCGTATATTCAGCAGTGGATTTTCTGTGACTGATGAGTCAGACAGAGAGATACATCATCAGCTTTTTGCTAAAATATGGTTTTCAACTACAGCTCGTCAGCTGTAATTGAGGAAGTATTGTTCGAAATCTCGCGTAAAGTCTATATGACCCCCCAAATCGAGGGCAGCAACCGTGCCTGTCCGGCGCAAGCTCTTCACGTAACAGCTTATGAAATACATTCTTTTAAACTTCTAACATCTCAGCGCGGTTTTATTCTTCAAAGCCGTGTTATCTCACATGTCCCTCTTACTTTAAAAACTTTCACGTTAGACTCTCAAGTTCTTTACGTGCCGTGCAAAATGGGATGAATGGGTGCCGTTAACTAAGAAATATCATACCATAAAGGGTATATCAAGACTGCTACCGAAAACGAAGCCAGGTGATCGGTTTAGTGACTAAAACTACAAACTAAAGTAAACTAAATTTTTTGCAAAAAAAAGCGACGTTTTTTTTGTAATGTTTTAAATATGATTGTGTTAGGGTGGTATATCCATAGTTTTTCCAAAAATAATAACTTAAAGCTTTGCGTATTATAGAGTTTTTTTTTAAAGGCGTGAATGATTTTTTTAGGATAATGTATGTATTTGCCACCCAAATACGATGGTAGGAAAAAAAAATACAAAAAATATCGTCGTTTATTTTTTTGCAAAATTTTTAGTTGCATTGTGTTTAAAGCCACTAAAACTACCACCTGGCTTCGTTTTCGGTAGCAATCTTGATATACCCTGTACGAGTATAAGTATTATTTCCAAACTCAAAATGGTAGTGTGTTGCAAAACATCAAACAAAACCATTAAATCTTAAAACAAGCTTAGTTCCTATTTACCCCCGCGTTGCTATTTACATTTATGCCGGTGTTTATTGAGAATGTGAGTGCAAACTTTACAAAGTTAAATTAGCCTCACTCGGTTGCATTTTGCTAATAAAGTTTTGGAATATTGATATTTGACAACTCATTCTATTAATTTTGAAGTTATAATGAATTCATGTTAATTTGCAATAGCGATATAATTTAAACGTATTATTGCAACAAATATATGGAATTTATTTTTCTCAATAGAAAAGAGAAGGTTTACAGTAAAATAATTATTAGTTATAAGAAAGGCAATCCTTTCTTTAGAAATTAATTTCTATATAAGCAGAGTCCTAGCTACTAATTATAGGAAGATGAGATTTAGATCAAACATACGATTATTAATATTATCATACATATCTAATTGATTCGACAAACCGATATTATATCAACTGTCATACTTAATTTATCCACGTCATATTTAAATCTTTGTTTTACTTGACAGTGAAAATGAGCCCAAAAATTATATTCCACAACTTCCACATTTGTAAACACACAGTTCAGTCTAACGATGTGTCAACTTTCCAACCGAACCCAGTTTCGATAACGTTCCAACATGTCCGCAATAAACAGCACAAAGGGAACCTCCGATCAAATCAAATCTCCCAAATCAATTTGGGGAATATTTGGTCACATTCGGAACGTATTTGGCAAACTTTTGGGCCATCTAACCGCGTTACCCCGGTCCCGCTCAATCTGTATTACAATGAGGTTCTCGGGATTTACTAAGACCATATTTCCATAAGAACTGTCGAGCCGGTATCAGCCACAATACACATTTTTCTCATTTCGAGTATACATATTTATGAAATTGTCTATGGTAACGTTTCGCGTCTGTGGTAAATGTGCGTGCTGTACTTGAAGGCACCAGGCCGGTAATATCCCGGGAGTCTTTACCATAAGAACGTCTACTCACTTTTATAAAAACGAAGATGACGTTCAGTCGAACATTGCATTAATAAGCCTACATAAAAGTTTAATTAAAGAAGAGACGGACTCTATTAAGGTAGCAAGAGATTTTTAAGGGCTCGCAGCAGTTTTTTTTATTTATGCCTATGTTAAGCATTTAAAGAGCATTTTCAAAAGGATGTCACGACCTATGACTGATATCATTTACCTATAAAAGTTGCTTCGTATTCCTAATATCAGTTTAACAAGACATACCTTCTGTCAGGTATCTGGCAATACTTCCAGTCGTCTTCGCTGTACTGCAGACCGTCATCAAATATAAGTTTTCGTTCCGTCATCTGTCCTTTCTTCCACCTCCCTCGCAACACCACTCCGCTTGGGTATTTCAGCTCTCCAAGCCCGTTGAACATGCCGTCTTCAAACTCTCCTTCGTATACAACTCCTGGGTAAACATCATAAAAGAGTATGAGATTTTCTAAAATATATATTCTGCTTTTTGGAAAAATGATTTTCAGCAGTAGCTGGTAATCATTTTTCCAAAAAGCACAATTTGCCTGCTCTAAAGCCGCGCATACCCTTGTAACATACAATGGTATATTTTACAGGATATAAAGAACTAGGAACTGATTCATCTGATGGTGATGGAACAATATTGTCATTAAACACTTAATATTAGTGGATCATCATCAGTTCACTGAAATCTTCAATAATATGTGCAGTGATCTATCTACTTACTACAATATTATCTAAATTAACAATAAAGCGTTACCACCTTTTACGCATAGTTCCGTTTTGAAACACATTCGAGACGAAATTTAAAGTTACAGAAAGGACTCAGCCAAACAAGATGCAATATTTCGCAACAAACGTTTGGAGGCATTCATAAAATTTGTACAAATAGCATTGGAATTGGGATATGAGAGTATTTACTGGGTATTCCCGGCGCTCTATACATATTCGAAATTTATACACGAGTTGGCGAGCAACTTGCAGATTCGCCAAGAGATCAAACTCATTTTATTGGCATATGGAATTTTATAGCAGCATGGAATTTCTATGACTTCAAATTTTTCTCGTAGTTTCTGCAGAAATTACTTTAAATGATCACCCTTATGTGACTACGGCTATTGGGATTAATTATTAACTTTTTGTTATTTTTAAGTTATATTTCCTCGTGATTAATACCATATTGTCCGTTAAATGACGCTCGTGGAAGAAAATTATCACCGACAAAACTTTGCTGATAATTACTTACAATATTTAATGGTATTACTTCTTAGAGATACATAGTGGCAATACGTCGGCCGCGCTGAACCATTCAGGCTGTATATTTATTTAGATACTAGAAACATTCAATCTCTACCAATAATAGTAAGGCTCTATCTCTCTCTTCTCAGCAATTATTTCTTCTTTCTTAATAAATAATACAATTAATTATCAATAGCTAATGCAATTGTCATTTACCATTAGGGAACGTGTAGTATCCGAACCCGCTCATACCCAAAACGTCCCAAGAGCCCTCGTACTGAGAACCAGTGGGGAACTGCTTCACCGACCGCAGCACCCGGGGAATGTCCAACGATACAGACCTAGGATAAGTCAAGTATTTTATAGTTTATACTGTACACAAAATATAATAGTCCTCTACAATGGCAATTAGTCTTTAATGCAATAATTTCAATGCTTTTATAATGTTGATCAGATTTTTTTATGATTGTTAATTGTAACCAAACTAAATTTGACATACTAAGGTCTAATCTAATAAAGATAAAGTGCGTGATGGCCTGATGGTAAATGGACATGACGCGGCTTCCGACATGTTCGCGGTGGTCACGGGTTCAAATCCCAGGGCACACCTCCTACTTTTCGGAGTCATGTGTGTATTGGTAGTCAATCACCACGCACTATAACTGCAAAGGAAAACTTCGTGAGGAAACCTGCATATCATAGCTATTTGCACGAATTTCTATGCTATGTAAAGCCCGCCAATACGCACTAGGCCAGCGTGGTGGACTACATGGGCTAACCCCTCTCAATCGTACCCCTGATTGCAGAGGAGGCTCGTGCCCTGCAGTGGGACGTATTTAATGGGCTGATACAATACGGTACAAGGTCTAATCTGTGACTACGATAGCTTCTAAATATAATTTACTATGTAGGATACGATGTAATTTCCAATAATCATAGAAGATAGTACAGCATTATACTTACAAAGCCTTAAAGTAAAAAGTTTACACTACACCGTTAACCTAGTACGGGATGTAGGACTTCACATATCTTTGAAACACTTTTGAAGAGCTCTTACACATTTAAACTTATAATTATAGGATATTTTCTCAACAAGATCTTGAGACAAAAGCAAGACACCATATTATCAAAGTATAAAGTTGTTCTAACTTGCATTCTTCCTTGTGGGCCTCAGAAAACTTCCTCATTAGCTCCTCCCACTGTGAAATTCGCTTATCGGAGAGCCTGTAATAATATTAAGCATTAACCACACTCTAACATTCTACCCTGAGTTTAATAAAATTTACATACGCACTTTTGTCGAACAAATTGTTAATACGCAATTTAGTTATGGCCAGTAATAGAATGTATTTATCATTTACATTATTTTTTGTCATATTGTGCTCTGTGCTTATTTATTTCCAATAGATAAGCCTATATAAAATGCGACATCTATGCTGTCGCGCTTCGTTCGATGAGTGAGACTGCCGGATGCGCAGTACCCCTTTCCTCTTCCTATCTTTTTCCTTCCCGCTCCCCTCCCGATCTGATGGGCTGGCAACACATCCATGAAGCAAGTGTTGTGGATGAGTGTGTGGTTTATGGGCGACAGTGATCCCTTACCATCAGGTGACCTGCTTGCTCTATAGCTATGCTATAAAAACATGCTCGTTGACAATCGATTATGTACATCAATTATGTACAGTTTATGTATATTTGAATTACAGCAGCATCACGGTCAATTTTTAAGTATTCAAACGCTATTCAAAGTGTAACAATTACAGTGTATATCCAGATAATATTTTATAACACAAAAAGCTAAAAAGGAAATATCCACGTACAAAATAACAAAAACTATTAACAAAGTTAAAACACAAAGGTACTCATTCTCACGTCGAGAAAATCAAATAACACAGCGAAATATAAAATTACTTTATATTTTCTGAGGAGAAATGCCGCTTCTTCTTACCGCACCTCGTGATATCATGAAAAGTGTAATAAAACAACTGGGTACTCACACGGAGTTCTGTTGCGACTTCTTCACCGACATTATTCAACTGAGAACAAAAGATAATCCTGTTATAAAACACTCTGGAATGGAGCCTTAACGCGTTTCACAATCCGACAGGAATACATCAGCAAACATTGTTGCTGTCAAGAAAAAGACGTTTACGCTTTGAGCATACTTTAGACTTGGAGACAACTTTTTGTTAATTAAGTTTTTGAATGGGCGATTTTTAATTAAATATCGCAGTGGTTTATACGCCTAATACATCATTTCTTGTTATTGATATCCTTAAATTGGGATCATCATTAGAAAATTGAAAGATTTACGTTATAATTGAGTGTTTTTGTACAGATGTGTGTAATTAGTTGGCATAAATTATAGTTAATCTGATGGGCTTAGTTCAGGTATTCAAAAAACCTTTAATACTGTCAGACAACTAAAGTCCAATGTCTGGTAAATCTAAGTGTTTGATGACCTACTTTAAAAAAAATCAGATTTGCTAACGTTGACAAAAGCGCTAGATGATTATTTTCCACCAATTGTTTGTCGAAATTGGGTCGGCATGATAAACTTAACACTTTATTTACTTATTTAGTAAACTTTAAAATTACTTATTTAGTAGGTCTGTTATTTTTAATATGGACTCGGAACATTTTTAGGTTTTAGTTCAATATCCATTAATATTTTTTTATACTGCCTCAGTGGTGCAATTGTACTACGGTACCATTACAAAGCTGAGGTCTCGGGTTCCAATCCCTTATCAGACCAGTCAGGAATTTGTGCTGGATGTGGCGATAGGTTCGCTCCCTATCACATCGTGGGACGGAACACGTAAGGCGAAACGTGTGTGTCCTGGTTTCACCTCTCCTTCTGGGAAAAACGGTGTGATGTTTTGAATGTATATATTCTTCTGTACAATGGATAGCACGATTGAGATATCCCTCATAATGTATTATTTTATATATAATAAATTAGTAAACAATAAGTGGATACAATTTCTAGTCTTTTTATTTTCCAAGTGTTATCTTTCTTGTTAGATGAGTGTGTTGGTCTAATGCCATAGTCTACTAAACTTCTGTTAGCCACAGCAGATACAAATCTAGTCCGCATCGAAAATAACCAGGTAGTCTCGTTACATTTAGGTCCGGTCCCTTCAACACCAACGGCTCGTGAAAGAATATGCAAATAGCCAGACAAAACAGCATGCATCAAGGTTAGGAGCACCGAAACAAAACATCTCGGGAAATCTATAGGAGAAATGCATGCTATTGTTCAATAATTTAGTATTCTACACGCGGTTGTACGGCCATGGTCATACATACCGTCGCATGCATTATTTATAATGAAAGAGTGAAACTTTGGATATTGTGGTAGGTGAATGATGGTTTTATAGACATTTCGCTGGGTTTATAGATGGTAGATAATTTAAGAGCGGTAGAGTTTTGCGAAGTCAAAGCTACAGCACAAATACTTCGGCTAAAACTAGGTTCACCACTGTCTGAAACTGAACCACTGTCCCAAAGAACATCAACAAGTAACAGGTTTGCTGTCGTGTAACGTTCGTTGAGCGAGTTTGCCGAAGACCCAAAAGCTTAGGGTAGGGTGTACGTATCCACATCGATAGTGACCATCATTTACGTTGGTGGAAAAGAATGTATCTCGTTGCAAATTTATCCTGTGTATATCCATTATCGACCAGGCCGGGGCAATCGTAAAAATTACCGGGAGATAGCCGTATCACATAACGAGACGTAAATAAGCTCGAGATACGGATAAAATATACTATCAAGACCATTTCCTTCAGTATCCTTTTTTTTTTTTACTAGCCTATACTGTCCAATTGCAGGACAAAGGCCTCACTTTCCTTCTTTCACCCTTCTCTATCCAATTGGTGTGATTCATGAAGAAAAGGGGATCAGTATCTTTGGTTTAAAAAAACACCAAACCCGTGACTTAGGGCGCAATAGTTGTATACGTAGCCGTGGCCCCAAGCCATCGTTTGTTGTTGTTCTGTTGGTATATTTCTTATTCATAGAATTCTTGAAAATTTTCAAAATAATTCTTGGTACAAGCGAGTACTAAGGTATCATATAACTGCAATTTACGAGCACTTTCGTACTACGGGTTTAAGTATTAAAATAACTATCATTTATAACTCACATAAATTATAGTAAAATTATGTAATATTCCCGTATTCCTAAAGTATTTGTTTGCCGTAGTTCGGCAAAGCAACTAATACTAAATGCAATGTTCTTCCGAACGAATCGAATGACAATTAGCAATTATCTCTCGACATACGACATGATTGTGTTGGTTTTCTTACTTGATTCTTCACGCGACGAATGATGAACATAGGATTAAATGAAGATATTATAGAAGTGTTTAGACTTTAAACACTTCTATCTGTTAGTCTTGGTTGAGCCAACAACTTTTATTTGCAAGTTGTTTTGGTTGGCGTTACCATTCTCTTTCTTTGATTCGCACTTTGATTGCTACATTATCAATTTCTCTACTTCGTATCATTATTGATTTTTTCGTTTATAGAGCCTTGTCAAACCTGGTGTTAAAGAAAAGCATTTGCTTGTACTTGTGATTGCAAATAATTTCCTAAGCAAGTTTTATTACATGTTCACTTCATCAACCTTAT
Organism: Theretra japonica; assembly: GCA_033459515.1. Classification (NCBI taxonomy): domain Eukaryota; kingdom Metazoa; phylum Arthropoda; class Insecta; order Lepidoptera; family Sphingidae; genus Theretra; species Theretra japonica. Next base: position 11,002,262 of record CM065949.1, read on the forward strand.
CTGTCACAACTGGTTTGGAAATACCATTAAAGGGCAAATCATACACAATTCCCGTTTATGTGAAGTAATTGACCGTCATACAATTTTGTAGAATACATTCTAGTATTACCGATGACCATCGTATTCGATGGTAGAGCTCCATGGTCTCTATACATTTAGTTTACACATGCTGTCATTGCTATTAACCATCTGTATTGTAGTCAATTTATCGGGCCATTTAATTTTAAAAAAGAAATAGACAGCATACATACATTACCATCACACCATTATCTCAGAAGAGATAGGCAGAGGTGCAACCAAGAACCCACGTTTCGCCTTGTGAATGAGAAAATGTAGGATAACGCAAGAAATAAATAATAAGAACCTAAACATATTAATTTAAAAGAATGAAATCAGGGATAAATCCATAAAATCGTTAAAGATATTCCATTGTGTAAAGAGTGACGCAAATAAAATTGGTTATGGGTAAAGGCTCACGTTTCCAAAGGCAGTAACTCAGCGCCGATGGAAATTGACGCTGACACCCATCGACCTCAATAGCTGCCTGCATGGGAAAGTTACAAGGAAAACGATTTGTTTGTCGGCATTTTGAATCAACTTATAGATAAATATTAGCGTACTTTTTCTTCTGTCGTGTCAATTGCTCTATTTTTTTCTTTATTGTAATACTCATAATTACCATACTAACAAAATAAATTACCAGAGGCTATAGCTGGTGGCAAAATGTTTGAATCCATTGGACCTTGGTAGACGACAGTTTAAAGCACACGTTACTGACCCGTATTTCTTGTATTTCGAAACAAATATGTAATAATAATAATAAATAACTTTATTGACAGTGTTTATTTCGTTTTAAGTAGCCGGCATGATTGTATCGGCCGGCGAAAGATAACCCTGTCTTGTATATCTTGGGACATACTTGGTGGGAGTTTGAATAATAAGAAACCTTAGGGGTAAATTAAAAATTAATTAAGTTTGTAAGTCCACTGCCGAAATTTGAACGTACAACTAGATTGAATGCGTCGAAATTGAACCGCGGTGACGCATAATTTTAGATAGGGGCTCCAGAGAATTTTGTTTCAACGTCCAAAATTGTGATAAAAATTTGTTCGAACCGATATTTGATAAATCCCCGAACTCTAGCCTCACGCTAGACATTTTTGGGCTAAAAGAGTTTCTAACTATATTAACCAATCGGTAGTACAAACGGATTCATTCAATATTCCATATCTTTTCATACGGTAACAGGATGAATTCCTATCAAAGTGATTACAAAGGCAAAATAAAAAGCATTGGGCCTATGCTGCCAAAATTGGATAGGAAAATCAAAACGGTCTGCCTATGTGAATTCATACAGCTATGCTTTCCACGCAGGGTTGCCAACTTTAAGATAAAAATAATCAAGATAAACGGTTAGTATTTGCAGAGACTTGGACAAAGTTTTAATTTTTTTCCATTTAGAATTATCTCGGCCGACGGTTCACGTTCCTGCTCAACCTTCGCCTTTCCACCCTTCTTAAGCATCTTCGACTATAAGTCTGTTGACTCTCAAATCTTTATTGGTGATATCAAGTTTCTGCTTTTTCGGTCAACGTCTCAGTCTCGGCCCAGATATGTTGAGGGCCAGAAACATACTGCCAATGAGTGGGTATCTCAGTGAGTATAAATAACATACCCAATAAATTATTTGCATCACCCGAAAAAAAAATAAGCGAGTCATAACCAAAATCAATATACGTGGATACGTCAGATAAATTGAAATAGACGTGGAAATGGACGAAATGGAGGTATATCATAAAACCGGGCCAGTTTCAGGAAATCGGGATAGCTGGCAACATTGTTCCCGCCATACAGAGTGCCGTATTAGAATGGAAATTTCCATATGGATATTCGGAATCTCGTATACATGTATGAGGGATCTGCATGCAGTGGCCACTCGGTACAGACCAGCAGCCCGGGATACTAAGTTTCAGTGTTTTGAGGTTGGTGGGGCAGTATGGTAATATGGGTAATATGGGTTATATATATTTTTTATTTTGTGTCTTCATTTAGTATATTAATAAATTACTTTTTTTTATTATTTTTGCCTCAATTTATAATGTATTCGTATGTTTTCCATCGCCGAGTAAGCAAACGCACAATCGACGCGATTACTGTCGCTACAATGTCATATAAATCTGGCAATACAAAAGTAAATGTTGGCGCGTTGTCGCCTTTAAAGGAATGAATAGGCAATTATTTTAGACAAAAACCTTGTTTCCAGAGTAAAGCTGATACAAGGTGATTGTTCCTTAAGTGAGTTCAACTTAAGCAAGAAATCTTCGTCTTATCTTGAAAACATAGCTTTAGAAGGATTACGTGCTGCAGGCTACCAAACTATAAATTAATAGATTTATTACCTACGGATTGAGGAGAACCTGTATCTTCAACCATTTGCATTTAGCTATCTATATTAATAATTTGTAAGTTCGAATATTTATGATAGCATTTGATACTCACCTTTTGGCATGTAAAATTTTGATTTAGCAGTTACGAAATCTGAACACAAAATGCTAAATTAAATAAAAATTACTTACACAATCCACAGGTAGGAAACGATACTGTTAAATAGCTGTAACGGTGTCTAGATTCTGGATAAATATTCCATATTTTATGCTTAAAAATGTAAAAAAAATACAAATAGAATTATTCTCTACAAATAACACTGACAAATGTGACACAAAAGTTGTCATCTACAGAGCTAAGATTGTTTCATTCCATATTTGAATTTCCTTTCGATGTTGACGCAAAACTTTTTGCGGAGTGACTATTTACATAACTGTATCGGCATGTGATCCCGTTATGTAATCGCTCATTGCTACAATCGGGAGGTTAATTTAGAGCTTGTATTGAGAGGGCTTATGATATAGTCCATTGTTTTCCTTCACTATTTAAGGGCGTCATGATTGACTAAAATTATAATACGTCATTGACTGTGTATTATTACGTTACATTGTATTATTATGTTACATTACGATTCTCTTTATATTATTTTATTTTAAATTATTTTACATTCCCGTTATTATTAATAAATCATAATTGTAGGTTAATTATAAAATACATGATATTTGTATATTGTCGATGTTTACAATCGCGTAATCATAACATTATTTTCATCTCTTTTGGCCTGTAATTACTGAGTGTGACTCATTGATGGACAAAGGTTTCCTGTTTGTTTTTCATTATCTTGTTATTTTCTCCCAATAATTTTTTTTTATAAGCCCTATAAGTCCCACTGCTGGGCAAAGGCCTCCCTCCCTTCCTTCTATTTGTCACGGTCGGATGTTACTTGGCCACCAGTTCGGAAGATAGGAGTCGAGTTCGTTCCATTATTAGCAATACAATAGCACCCAATAACTTTACTCAATTTAGGCCACCTACGTTTAAAAATTGCACCATGTTCATCTTTCTAAACCTAAGGCGTAAGTAGGATATTGAAAACTTCTCAGTCCTCATTGAACACTTGCTTGGCAACAGACAGTATTGTGTACATGACAATGTCCACACAACATTAATAATTAGCCACGTTGATTGTGTACGATTCGTTCCAGAGAAAGTTCGGGTCGACAACTTTGCGTCTGCGGTCTCGCCTGATTTTATTCCACATGTAACGATGTATGCACGTATCCTAGATAGCGTGAAACTCGCCTGATTACTACATTGACTGTGGAACGAGTTTCTGGATTCAATTTACAGGTCACGTTACCTTTTATATATATTTTAAGTTAGACTGTCTCGTGCACTGCGACATTTATCCGCCAGAATCAATTGCATGCCATGAATTGACATCAACCGACAACCAACGAATCTCGGCGGATCTTTTACAGACACTATATAATATTTAACTTGCAACAAAATTAAAGTAATTATTTAGAAATCATATTTATATTCAAAATGTATTTAATCTTTTCCGAAACATGATACATCAGAAATCACTAAACAAGACAGAGAATCCATACCGAGGAGCCAGAATCATTTGTTTATATGGTGGGCTTGTATTTAATAAAAAGTTCCAATACAAAACAAAGTAAAAGCAAAGTCATCCTAGATTGCAGCGAGCGATTTACTTCTACCAGTTGAAAAATCCTAATAAAATAGCGCAGCATTCGTGCTGTTTGGACGGCAACTTATTTGTTAGCTTCATTGCAAGCAGCTGCGGCCAACATACAGTCAACATAAACTTACTTATTGGGCAGAACGGTTCCCGGGCAACTAAACCGCTTCATTTAATATGCCAACACAAACACCGCAATCGACACAAGCAATCCTGAAGCGGAACTTCCATGCATTTTCCAAACAGAAAAAAATATGACCGAACTCTTTCTTTTGTGTCCTGTATTACTAGTGGAAATGAATTCAGTGGGACAATGGCAATCTCTATTCGGTCGTGAGCTGTTAGGGATGCCAACTATTGTTTTAAATCGAGACTATTGTATCGAAAAGTCCAACTCCATCGAAAAGTCGAAAATCATTGGAAATGATCTCGCGTTTATTTCCAAGTTAAGATTAAATAATGATTAATTAAATTGCTACTGGATTACGCAGAAAAGTTTTCATATTGTTGTTTCATAACCAAATGACCCGGAACAAATTGATCGATCTTCCCATGATATCAAGAAGTTCGGATAATATTGGGCAATCGTAGGGATGTAGGACAGTATTATTGAAATCGGGAGAATCTTAGCAAAATCAGGACAATACTAGCAAAATAGGGATAGGTGGCAACTCTAACACAGTGGATTTCGCGGCTTGTTTTAGTTTTATAAGCTCCCAGTTCTTTTCTGCCAGCCGTGTGTTTCCACAGTCTTTGTCAAAGCGTTATGAATTCACTGTCGAGCACATCTTTTGCATTTGCTTATGTGCTTTGTGTGCAAATGTCTCGTTTACTCGGCTAATGGAATATTAAGTTTTGAGCAATATATTATCCTTTCACACGCTATTCTATCTCCTTGTTGCTTAGGTTAAGTGTTTGAAAGGGTTAACCAGTTGGCTTAGCGATTGAGATGTGTTTACGCCTGTTTTCCGTGATGGCGCAACGTAGTTTTAGAGAATTACTGGCCTTTACTCCTTGCTCTGCTGTCACTATGATTATCATTATTAAAGGAGAGATGACTACATTTTGTGATTTTTTCTGTATAGGTATTGATATAGGAAACACTTGGCACTGTGTTCTGGTTTTTCAATATATTCTTACCTATATAAATGCTCACAAAAATCTCTATACGTGCTGCGAACAAAAATTGGGTTTGTAAGTTTTAAGCCAATAAGTGATGCTACATTCCATTTTTTAAGTCGGTTAATTCGTTATTTAAAGATTGAAGAAGTGATGTTTTGGGTTCCATTGTAATTGAGGTCTTAATTATTGAGTGTAAATTTATGCAAGCAAATCAATCATAATGCACCATGCAACTCTACCTATCCTTTCAGGATAAAGGGAGTATTGATTATTATTTAATACAAGTTACCTCGATTATGTAACCAGACATTGTTATATTTTTATTACTACAACGAAAGCTACTTTTGTAACTGAGATGAATCTGCCCGCGGCGGGAGGGGATTAAAAGTTACGCGCCAGGATCAGCGAGTTATCTTTATTAACAATATAAGATTTATACTGCACGAGCTGAGATAGACGTTAATCTATGATCGATACGTTGTGTACATAGTAATGGAAATAAAGAATGTTTAATTTTAAGTTATATTAGGAAATGGTTGGACCTCATTTTTTTATTAAAATTTAGGTACTCAAATCATTTGGAATTGCGATAGACAAATTTTGGTGATTAATAATGGATCAGGTGCCAAAATTCTCTATCTTAATGTAATGAAAAAAGTAATTCAATAAAATGAAGTGTGATAAGGTTAAAGATATACACTACGAGTATTATATGCAGAACCTTTCTTTTCAATATAAACTAGGACTGAAGTATGAGATAGGTAGAGCGAACGTGCTGCTGTTCTCTTTACTTTTTTATTAATAATAATGACGAGACAAGCATGCCATTCGCCTGATGGTAAGCGATACGATCGGTCATGATCAGTAGCAAAACCAAACAACGCCATGAATTACAAAGCAGTGCTTAGCATTCCACTGCGCTCGCCATCCTGAGACATAAGATGTTAAGTCTCATTATATCCAGAGTTTCTCTGGCTACAATGTTCTTCAGACTGGAACACAACAGCACATTAATACCGCTGTTTGGCGTGAAAAATAGACAGTACGGTGGTACCTACCCAGGCGGCCTCTCACATCTGAGAGACCAACTACCAGTACCCCTTGTTTCCTAATATTACCTAGAAGTACAAAATGCGAAGGATATTTAATTTTTTTTAGACGAATGCAGCCTGTATCTTGTCCAACCATAAAGTTAATGTCTAGTTTCAATGACCTATAATACTTTTAAACTTCTCACGTATAAAATCTCTACAAAAACCCGGTTAATGGTATAAATAATTAAGTTTACGACGGCATCATTATTTTAACAAACACGATGTTGCACAACTATATAAAATAAGATCTTCATCCGTACGCGAATGCGATGTGAATCACAATGGCACGTGAGATCGCGTGTTGTCAAAACATGATTTAATTAGTCGATGTTTCATAATCGACTTTTACTTGTTATGCTTTGTCATAAAAATATCTTTTTCATCGATACCATTTTTTCAGTTTGTAAAAGGAACATGAAAAAGTGGCGAAAAATATTTTAGAATTATTTTGAACCTTTTTTTGTTAGTTACGTAACACATTACGAACTTATAGAAATTGAAGACGATACCTAGTCACGCTAGAAACTGCTTACAGTTTTCTTAAAAGAGTTAAATATATTGGCCCAGGTATTAAATTTTTAAAAACGAATAACATAAATAATATGAAAAAAAACTTTAGTAGTAAATTGAGTGGATTTTCCTACCTAGGAGTCAAACCTACAACCTAACGAATCACAATCATGCCTCATAACCGCTACTAGTTCAATTACAAGCATCGATACAAAATTAGAAACCTAGAAACGACTATATTTTCACTCCAAGAAAGTAGTTAAGTCGTTGATAACCCTGCCCGACGTGTAAGCTTGAATTATCCATTGGGACCTCTTTAGAGTCTCGACGCACTATAACAGTAGTTTTCAATCAGTTTTTTTCTGCAAAATTCAGAAATAACTCAAGTTTACGTACCCCGTACGAACTGAACTTCATATAAATTTCGACTCACTAGTCACCCACTATTTATTAATTACTTACCTGCATCAATTTATTGCTCTATAGTCTATACTCTATGAGCCTATAGCATGAATCATATTAAATAAATAAAAATAAAGTTAAATAAATAAGGAAAATGTTTTGATACTGGATTGATATGCCTCGTTACTATCAATAAAGGTCAAGTTTATCACAGTTTATCGACAATAGTCTCAAGATAAATTTCAGCGAATATCGTTGACCTTGGCATCGGCCGGGATAGTAGAACGAAACATTGTGTGTGGTGTTATATTTTTTCTCATTTAATTAATTTAGCCAAGTGATTAGCGAAAATACTCCTAATGCAACTTCACTTACCACTTATTAAGAAACATTGCACTAGGGGAAAAATTCTACGTCATGAACCAAATTGTACGTACTCATGTGTAATACGGTAATTTAGAGCTGTTGGAACATCGGAATGTAAATTTTGTGTTGTGATTGATGGATTTAGTTAATGTAGTGTAACTTAATGATACATATGTTTTGTACATTTGTGTTATTACATACTTGGAAATGGCTGGTTGTGTGTTAGCCTTCAGTAGATGAAGGCAGTTTCTTCATCGTGGAAAAATACTGATGCCTAATGTTATATTGGTAATCTCAGTGCAGTCTCATTATTAAAAGTATATTTTTTTTACTGATAATAATTTACATATTACGATATGGAACGATACCTTCTCAGCTATTAATTAATTGGTTTAATTACCCAACAATTAATTACCAGGATATTTGTTTTCATATTTTTCTACTCGTAATATTAATAAAGCTTTTGGATCTGATCTTTGTGTATATTTTAAATCCATTGACAAGGTAAACATGTAGTTTTAAGAAATAATTCCCAAATTTAACGAAATTGGTAATTATTTGTGAGTGGGAATGGGACTGGAAAGTGCAAAACTACCGCAAAGTGACTTAATATCTTTAAAAGCAGTGAACATTACTTAAACTGATTGGCTTTTTGAGATGCAATTACATTGGATTGACGTCGGTTTTATTTCCTAACAAGAGCAATTACTATACTTTAGGTCATAATAATTTTGCTTCGATGCGCACAATAAATTGTCAGAGGCCGTTATTGTTATTTGAAAAAAAAAACATTCCGCTTCTTGCGTGAAAATACTTTTTAATCAGCATTTGCCTTCTCACATTATGAAGAGTTTCAATAGCAATAAAGGGATTCTGGTGTGTTCTTTATTGCTGATAGTCATCACCATGTGGTTTTAGTCGCTAGAAATCCCGCTTATCCTTTCTATTATCCTCAAGGTTGACAGGCAATCATAATATTTTTACCATAATGTATACCAGTGATTTGGACAGGATCCAAAATGACTATATCCCAGCTTCAAGGTAGCCCCTGTGCACGAAAACTCTTAGAGAGACGCCTGAGGTGGTTTGGTTACGTAATGCGCCGAAACGAAAATCACGTGGTCAAAAAAGCGATAAGCCTTTCTGAATATAAAAGAGGGAGAGGTCGACCCTCCTCTACCTGGTGGTCCAGTATGACCAAAACCATGCACAAAAATAATGTTCCTGATCCGGCAACCCAGGATAGAACAACGTGGCGCGGACATATTAGGAGAGTCGACGCCACATAAAGTGGGAAAGAGCAAAAATAAAGAAGAATATACCAGTGTTTGGTGTAACAAAATGTATATGTTTACTAAGACGCGTTGCACCAGCTTTTCAGATGTTACTATCTCCATAAGGCAAGTAAAAATCCCAGCAGCTCAAACTGCATACTTATCAGGAGACGTGATTGCTTACATTAAAGAATCTTGGCGTATTGCAATGCGAGTTTTCAACAAAGGTACAGGCGCAAGACCAGTGTAAAATATGAGGAAGCAATTCTTTAATTTTTCGAATAGCCGCTCGATTTCTCATGTCGCAAAGTGATTTACCAACCTATTGTTGCTTATAAGTTTTAACCCACATGTTATTTCAGTTGGTTACATAAAAGATGTAATCTACCTTGACCCTGCTGTTTCTTATTAACACAATCGGTGCGTTTATGCCGCAACACAGCGGCGTATTTTTGTTGCTTCTGAATTTTAATTTGCCATTGTTTGGGATCTGTGATTTTTGCGAAATATTTGTTTTGTGTCATGTTGTTGTGTTTATGTGTTTATATAGAAGATTGATGGCAGTTGGGAAATCTAATATGGGAGATGCTTAATAGTATGCGAAACGCGGATATGGATTTAAAGTGATGATAATAACAGGGTATTTAACTATGGTCGTTTTTTTTCTTATATTTGCGTTTTTACAAATACCATTAAAATGAAACATTTGTGTGAAAACAGTATTAAAGTAGCTTGTTACATAAGGCAAATATTAGTAATTTAAAATAAAAGTTGGAGCGTAGTGGGGACATCTATTGGGTTACATACCCTATTGGGTGATATAAACATAGTTATACAACATATGAACATAAAGCACATAATTTTCAAGCCTCTTTAATTCCAATTGTATTCCTTTTAATTAGTACTTAAAACATTAAGGAAAGCGCAGGAGATAAACCTGAAATACTGTATAAAAGTATAGTAACCACACGTAGATGGCACGACTAACTTCGGATAAACAAACTAAAACAATTAGGGCGACGGAGCGGAACAACGTGGTGGTCATTTTTCATAAAAGTAGGTCGGGAAGGAAAAGTCCCTCACCTGTTAAAGATCATTGAGACATCGCGAACACACGTGACGCATTCTAGGTGGAGATATGATTATTTGAGTTGTTTCTAGGAAGGACTAGTTTTGTAAAAGCTTTTATTTCGTTTGGGTTAGTGGCTGTTGCAGAAATTTTATCACTAGAAGCAAGTTTGATAATCATCGTCATCAGCCCATTGCAGTCCACTGCTGGACATAGGCCTCTCTCAAGGTACGCCACAGAGCCCGGTCTGCTGCTTTATGCATCTAGTCGCTGCCGGCCCTCTTGTGCAAGTCGTCCCGCCATCTGGCCATAGGACGTCCTACGCTTCGTTTGCCAAAACGCGGTCTCCACTCCAGAAAGTACTTACTCCAGCGGTTATCTGTTCTGCGACTTACATGGCCAGCTCATTGCCTCATCAGCGAAATTGTTGTCAAAGCTATATTATGTATTACCAAAGGCTTCTTGTCATCTGTAGCATTTAAGAGCTTCAAAATTGAAGTAATAGCTCTACAACAATTTTACTTTGTTTATATATTATTATGTCAACCAATTATTAAACTCGGAAGAATTTAAATTGTAACCGACGACTAAGGGCCAATGTCACAAACTAATTTTGCCCATAACTTCAACTTTGAAAATGTTAATTCCATACATTAGCAGTGTCAAATACGTCTCAAATAAATGGCGTATATCTCAAAGTTAGTTTGTGCAATTGAGCCTAAATGTGATTGAAATGGTAGAGCAACTTTGTCTTATTGAATAATGTTCCTCTTCCTTCAATATGTCTAAACTATGTTGTGTTAAAGTTTTACTCTAGTTGAAGCAGGTAATATATCGTCTCATTAGTCAAGTAGCAACGTCTGCGTGGTCTTAGGTGCAATTCCTGAGTAGACTAACACATTGAGACTTGTGTTAGTTCTGTTGATGACGTAGTTTCAATAAATAAATGCAACAGTTAAATTGTGCTGACCCCATACAATGATAAAAAGCTAGTGATGTGGGTATCAAGCATTCTGAGAGAATTTTCAACAGGAACATTTACTTATTATTATAATACATTTATTATTATACTTATATTCGATTTATTCATGTAACCGCTTACCAATACATTACTATTAGTACATAAAGCTGTAATTCACTCATATAAACATTATTCTGTTTTAACAAAAGCAAGTACGGCTTTGTCTATTTAGTGGTCCACTCGGTCATATAAGATAGATGTTACGCCGCATCCATGTTCGCAGCCATTTCGATTATGAAAGCACTTAAGGAAATTATTACTGCTCCTGCTTTTATATACGAATATATTGTTGTATCTACTGTTGTGCTTATTGTAGTTATTATGGAGCATTAGTAGAGTGCGTGGTGGCCTGTTGGTAACGGACCAGACGCGGCTGCCTACATGTTCACGGTGGTCGCGGGTTCAAATCCCAGGGCACACCTCTGACTTTTCGGAGTCATGTGTGTATTGATAGTCAATCACCACGCACTGTAACGGTGAAGGAAAACATCGTGAGGAAACCTGCACACCATAGCGATTTGTATAAATTTCTATGGTATGTAAAAGTCCGCCAACCCGCACTAGGCCAGCGTGGTGGACTATATGGCCTTACCACTCTCAATCGTACTCTCGATTGTAGAGGAGGCCCGTGCCCTGCAGTGGGTCGTATATGGGCTGATACAAATGCAATACAAAAAGTACTGGCAAAGTGTTATACGTAGTGAATGGCGTCTGATGGTGTCTATCTAGAGCATCTAAGGGCGAGATAAAATCAAATCAAAATATTCTTTATTCAAATAGTATTTTACAAGATTTTTTGAATCGTTAATTACTGCTACCACCGCTTCGGAACGTGTTGTAGTTGTGAAGAAGAAACAGCGCAAGGAAATCCCTCAGCAACACGAACTGTATTATTTTTTTATTTTGTTTTTTTTTTTTATTTAGGAAGTCAGGAAGGCAAGGAATCATTTGACAAAAATAAATGAAACACATCGATTTTTATGCGAAAACTATTCCAAAACAAATTTAGCTTTAAATTAACATTTATTTATGTTTAAATTAACATAATTCAATATAATACGTCGACATTAAATTTTTTATCTTAGGTAATAATAAATACGCGTCATGGTGAGTGCAATCCCGTATAGGAAGGGCATCGATCGGGTACAGACTAATGCGATTACCCGCCCCTCGATACAACCGTGCCGGCTTGATTAATTACATCACGGTCCACTGAAAAAATCTACGTTATAAGGAGAGAACAGCGTGGTCGGTAAACTGTTCAATACATTGATGTTCCGGGTGACACAACCTGACGAATCTGCTGGTTCACATCTAAGCCCCTATTTGAGCTTAAATATCCATGACGATCGCTAGTGTTGACTGTAGCGATCAAAGATATTTGAATTCAAATAGAAGTTGAGAGTTCAATTGAGAGCAAAAGGTCTTGAGGTAATTAATCGTAATAAATATTCTCTGGCAAAATCATATATAAATAGATGGACACACGTTTAGCTTTGGTTACTAAAAGTAATGACAATATAGCATAGCAACAATACTGTAATCACAGCCTACGTGGCGCAGTTGATTAGACGCCAGTTGTGAAACGAGAGGTCGTGGGTTCGATCCCCGCACCGAGACGAATATTTGTGAGGCCCACAAGTATTTGTCGTCGTATTTTTCGGTCTCACAAAGACCGAAAAGTCTCTCGTAGTTTCTGATACCCACGACACAAGACTTAATTGAACTTAATGTGGGTCAGGACTATGTATGTATGTTACTGTTTGGTGTATAAAAAAAACCAGTATAATAGGAAACACATTTGTTATTTAGTATCCTGAATTGTGTACAAATCTGATATCTACGGCAAAATCAAATTTGACATTATATCAGGTGACGGAGAAATTTGAATATAAAGTTAACTCGCGCTGTTGCTCCGGATTTGACCGGAATATTATTCATATGAAACCGTTAGTAAGTTCTGTCATTGTTTCACTATCGAAGTTATACCAAATTATATCAAAGTTAATTAGATTTGCTAGCATCCAGAGGTTTTAAAACCATTTCTCCCTACATTAGATCGGCTTAATCGTCTATGAGCATGGCAAGGCACCTCGTTCCACCCAAATTAGTTTTTACGGTTGCAGGTAATGCCCTATTCGAGGGCCTGAAAGGATAAATTTAGAGGCAATCTGCGAATACTGGCCTGATTCACGTCAACAATAGATTTTGCCAAATGGATCTCTCATTCGCCGGTTGATTGAGACTCGAGACAGGGCATTAATAATTCATTGTTTCAATTCGGCACACAATGCGTATGAGTAAATAATGATCGTGTTAATGTCATTGTGTATGCTAATGCGGTGTTTGGTGTAAGTGTGTTTACATAACTGTTTTTAAATGACACTGTTGTTTTGAGATGGAGTTGCAGCGGCAATGGACAGGTGGCACCGTGTGAACTATTGAGAGTTAATTAGTGGGCGTATTTTGAGAGTGGTTATTTCAACGTCATCTTCAAAGACCTACATACTATTTGGAAATGGCTGCATCCAGTAGGTTTTGAAGGGGGTTAATGTATAGCATTAGTATTCTTGTTGGGAGTAACATAAGTTTTTTACTGTTTTATACCGGGCACGGGTCTCCTGTACGTTATAGATGTCTAAGGTTATAGTCTACCAAGCTGGCCTCGTGCGGGTTGGGAGACGTGAGATAGCACGGAAATATATGTAAATCTATATGGTATGCAGATTTTCTCAAAAAGTTTTCAAGTTTAAGGTAATAGTTTAACAATCAATCAGTAATGTTAATTCTCATAATCCTCATAATTATTGCGGTCCATCGTCTAATATCTAAACTAAGATAATCGCGTAATTATTAATTAATTCATTAATTAATAATTGATTATGCTAATAGCTGTGCGATTTATGGTAAGGTAAATCAAACAAGCTTTGAGTGCTTAATTAATTTATACAATTAAGAATATGAAAATTGTAACATGTTGGATGCACAATCACGAAACCTTTTTAGAGATGCATGTGATTGTCACCACACTAATGCACAAATATGGAGTGAGGTTGTTTAAAAATATACCGTTTATGCACATGAGATTAAGTATTTTCCACAAATTAAATTGTTTTTCAGGGAAGTAATAAAATCGACTACATACGTAACTCCCTTTTTATAGATACGTCTTCTTTTAAGGAAAAAAGGATTCATAATAATGCAGTTAAGTACTAAATTTGGGATTAACCATAAATTTCATAAGATGATACCAAGCCACGTGTAAACTAGTCCTAACATTGTGATGAATAGCGCTTAGGAGTAGGCAGCTCTAAATCTATTTTATAAACCAAAGCCCCAGTGCTAAACAGTTTCTGCAGCATTACTTTAAAATGGTTGAATAGCCGCGCTGTTTATTAAATTAAAATACTACTGCACATTTTTTGAGCGAGCACAAGTAACAACTAATTAGTACTTTTTCCGTAAATTACAAAAATGCCAGGTCGTTGACCCAATTAACTGTGGCCTGGGCGGCTTGAAATGACAGATCTAAAAGATTACTTTTTTGAGCTCATTTTTCTACTTAGTCCCTTAAACCGAATCAGCCGTGACGCATCTTGGTACGTGACGTTACGGTACTGCAGTACCAAACACCAGGGGCGGAGTTTGGGTAAAGAATGGGACTCGTGACCTCTATATGAGTGTTTATTACAAACATACATACACATAAATCAGCATTTTTTTTTAGAAGGCGTGGGCGGAGATTCTCCTGTTTGCAGCCAGGACACCCACATTTCGTCTTGTTTGTTCCGCCCCACGACATGATAGGGGGCAAGTATATCGCCATATCGGGTACAAGTTCCTGATTACGAGCTGATAATTAATAGAAAAATTCAATGTCACTTTTCTCCACCCGGGATTCGAACCAAAACCTCAGCGTTGCAATTAAACTGCGTCACCGGGGCAGTCTGCTTATTATGAATTTGATATCGAGATGTTTATATGATAAATAGATATACTTGAACACGTAGACAAAAATAATGTACGCTGGAATATTTATAAAGCATTTCTGGATCTTAGACTACTTTACTATTTTTAGTATCAAGACAATGCAAATAGGTTTTCCTAGTAGGCAAAGTCACTTTCTGGCCAACATAAGACCTATTTGCCCCTTTTAATCCATCTTGTAAAAAATAGTATGCGGTTGAAAACTAAACTAACAAAATTCAACGATTTAACTTAACATCTTTGATTTGACAGAAACACTAAAGCTATTAAATTAAGACTTCATCTCACACTAAAACACTTCAAAAGACTAAATTATATAATTAGAATTAATTAGTCCCCCTGAACAGCGCCAACTACGGTCCTGTCCACCGCTACTTTTTGATGTTCCATTCCATCGCCTCTGATAAAAACCGAGCAACCAATAGTAATGAACTTTAACGGAGTTGTCCCGTAATTTATAGTGTTCGGTGCGGTTCAGCTGCATCGACGGTAAAAACAGTATAGATACCGGTATGCAAATCATTGCGAGAAATAGACTGTCGCCGAATGAGTAATGCTGGAAAAACTCGGCACTCGTCTGGCTTGAAAAACTGGCGAAGTGGACGATTTAGTCTCTTTTTGGTCGCTGCTCTCGGTCTGAAATAATAGTTGGGTAATGTTTGGTATTTCCAATATTTTTTTTTCTAGTAAAGCAAAGTTTATTATTTAGTTTTGTCTTCAGGTGTAAAATAAGCGTTTTGGGTTTGAAAAATGCTATGGATTCAGACCTTAATATTAATATTAAAAACTTGTTATATCAACATAGGTGAAATACGCAACAATTAATTATTAAAGCGCAATAAATCATTTATTATTTACAGTTTACATCATGCTCAAATTATTCATCAAAATAACTATTATTTTAATTTACTTTAATATTTCTACAAATTCAAATTATCAGGATTTGGTTAAAATGTGAATTGGTATTAAGTAAAACGGTTATTTCACGGTGTGTTTATGATTTATGGGAGTTACTTGACGCCTGACTTTAATCCCACAGGAGTCTCAACCGAGTCATATTTACCGCACACGGAGCCAGGATGTGTGTCGTAAGAATATTCTACGTAAAATATATGTTCATACTCATATTGCATAATATATTTTTATAGGTCAGAATATATTTTGTGAATATAAAATGCACTCGTGAGGAAAGAGTTATCTTATTATGATCCAAAGTTAATTATATAGAATGACACCTGGCTACAACTTGTATCTCGCCTTTTGTCTCTATGTCGTCATCAATAACTTCTTCACGCCCCTTCTTCGTCAAATATCCTAAATTCTACAGGCATTAATAGGTGGCATAAGTATAATGTACAATAAGTATAACAGTTTTGTTGTAAACAGCGAACTGAGTAACAAAAGGTACTTGTGGGCACGAGACACAATGCGGCAAGTCGTGATAGCATTATACCGGTTCAGCGGAAAGTTTAACTGTTGTCTGAAGAGGTAATTTAGGAGACCTTGCGTAGTTACATTTAAACGTGATGCTAGAGATAGATTTTGCCGCTTAGTAAATTTTACCGACTTCGTCAAAACAGCGTGATTTGTAGAAGAACTGACTATGAAGAGAAAAAGAGAGAGCTGAGTCAAAGCGGTTAAATTAACAGAAGAAACAAGATTGATAGAGAGGGAGCGATCCTCAAGGTAATAACAGGATATTCTACTTATTATATATTTTTAATGATTATGTAATTAACAGATACAGGGAGAGCCAAAAGGAAGAGATAATACAAAAATATATATATTGTTAATTTATCGAGAGCCTCAGTGGCGCAGTTGTTTAGACACCGCCTGTGAAATGAGAGGCCAGTGGGCTTGATCCAGTATCTACTGGATCTTATTCCAGTATCTATCTACTTGATCCATGAGGACCACAAGTATTCGTCTTGGACCTTGTTTGTGTTGTTGACCCGTGTTTGTGAGACCGAAAAGTCTCTCGTAGCTTCTCATACC
Source organism: Theretra japonica (assembly GCA_033459515.1). Lineage (NCBI taxonomy): Eukaryota > Metazoa > Arthropoda > Insecta > Lepidoptera > Sphingidae > Theretra > Theretra japonica. The sequence goes on from CM065949.1 coordinate 11,019,195, forward strand.
CACAGACTTAATTGATCTTAATGTGGGGTCAGGACTATGTATATGACTATTGGGTGTATTATTTATTATACGATTAAACACTGAATTCATTGCTAATATAAACAATACACATACTATGGGATGTTTCATTTCCTCTAACTTTATAATACAAGGGAGAGAGTTATTAGCTTCCCCCGCAAACTACTGATCTGATTTGTACGCGATATTGTTCAATCAGAAAGCGTACGATGAATTCTGAAACTATGAATGAATATTTTCAGTGATTTTTTTTTATCAGCCCATATACGTCCCCCTGCTGGGCACGGGCCTACTCTACAATCGAGAGAATCGATTGAGAGTGGTTAGGCCATATAGTCAACCACGCTGGCCTAGTGCGGGTTGGCGGACTTACATACCGTAGAAATTCTTTCAGTGAATATTAATGAATATCTTTTGGCACAATTAATTTCATATCCACTTCTAAATTTATAAATACTTTATTGAAGCTCAGAAGCTCTATCGTAAAATAAAAGGAGTTTTTGCTTAAGAAAGGACATAAAATTCATATAAACATCCAAACCATGTTCTTTCTGACTAGTTCAATTATAACGAAATATTTTAGAAATGTACTATATAATACGACTGCCTCGGTGGCGTAGTGGTACTACGGTATGATTGCAAAGCTGAGGTCTCGGGTTCGAATCCCGGGTCGGGCAAAGTGATATTGGATTTTTCTATTCATTATCAGCCCGGAGTCAGGAATTTGTGCCCGATATGGCGATAGGCTCGCCCCCTATCACATCGTGGGACGGAATATACAAGGCGAAACGTGGGTGTTCTGGTAGCACCTCTGCCTACCCCTTCTGGGAAAAAGGCGTGTGTTTATGTATGTATGTATGTACTATATAATACTGCGAACACTCAAAAACTACCTTAACTTCAAGTCTTCTGGCAATCTAATTAAGGAAAATGTCCCAGAGCCAAAACGACGTAACTACATATTCAAATCACGTACCAACAGGATGGCTTAAATATGGATGTTCTATTTCGATAATGTAAGTAATTAGAGAAAGATCAAGCCGCCGAAGATTTCATTTGTACGGAGGCGCTTGGCTGCGGCAACGTTGTCATATTTCCCTTGAGAATGGAACAGTTTTGCCTCACTTCTACTCGTATTTATAAAATATCTTGAAATTCAGTTATCCGTCAGTTTTATTGAGGTCGATGAGGTATTCCATTAGGCGCACTTTGTAAGGATTATTTTCGTGTACGTCCTCGTGATTAATGATGGCTGGAAAAATATAGAGGCGTTAAAAAAAGAGTTGGGATCGCAATGATTTGGTGAAATATAATTAAAGCAGGGTTAATAAACAATTAGTATTCAAATACAACATTAACTCACCTGGGGATTAAACTTAATTATATTTAATGTTGAAAATAAAATATTAAATTATTTAAAATGATAAAGTTCATAACCTCTATTTAGTGGCGAATCGTTTAATTCATTTTTTAAATAATTGTGTCCGATGTCAATGGACAGGATTCGAGTGTCTCTTTTGGCATACATTTCGCATAATTTATTAAGTGTCCATTCATCAATATTGTTTAACGGTTCCACATGACCAAATATTAAGTCAACAAAAACAAGAGATTTTCCCTTTGGTTTTATTAAAGATATGAATCTCAAATATGGAACTAAATTATACATATATATTATACTTTTATCCCATTGCACTGAATATGGGATTTGCGCTGCAAAAAAGGGAGATGCTATTTTTCTAACAGAGTGATGACAAAATCATCAACTAAGCAAATTCCATAGAATGTTAGTGACACAATTTAGTCATAAAATTATAATGAGAAAGATTTTTCAATTAGAAAGTTACACGTTAGGTAAGACCTTCTGGGAGCTTTCATTATCAATGTTTGTCAGCAACATGGCCCATGTTGCTGTGATAAGATAAAGCATCAACTGGAAGTAAAAAAATAATTTATTTATTTATATATAATTTATTGTACACCATACAAAATATGACAAACATAACGCGTATAAATCTGTGTAACAATCGGCGGTCTTATCGCTGTCGGCGATTTCTTCCAGACAACCTTAAGATGGCCTGGAATGAACGGAAGCACGAAAGAAATGGGTAGTCACAGCATAGGGGAAAACAATAAAAAGAATACAAAATATAACAGTGATGAGGAATACAAACTTTTTAAATTTAGTAAACATAATTAAATTACATAAAATATCAATATAATAATATACTACATTAACTATAATACATATGACATAAAAATATTAATTTAGGAAAAAAAAAACATTAAACTTATGAGTAATGTGATCTAAGACGCTTTTTGAATATGGGTGGGGATTTGGCTTTTCTTATAGATCACATCGTTCCACAAGCGAGCACCATGGACTGTAAACGAATTGTTTAGAAACGAACCACCATGCTCAGGAATTGCCAAAGTCAAATTCTCTGAGGACTTAAGTGAACGTTCATGTGTGCTGCTGAGAAATTTAAAACGCTTTTATAATTTAACTAATCTTTAATAAGATCGAGAAATTGAGCAAAATCAAAAAAGCAAAACCTCAGCTATTGTAAAGTATTTCCCCGTCGAAAATGTTTCTCTATTTATTCTGTAGACTATCGTAATTTAAATACTCCGTGTTTAAATTACGGATGTATCATTTATTACATAAGAGCCACTGAGTCCCGGATTCGCGCGTGTTGATCTTTCTCCTCAGGGAACTTTTCATTTCCCCGAAACAAAACTAACCTACATGCTACTCCAGAGCTCCCAACTTTAAAGGAAACAAGCCTTTACCTTTAATATTTGCATTTATTTCAACAGTACCCTGTTTCTTCTTATTTAATTAGAATTTTTAAAATTTAAATTGTATTCTTTATTTAATTGTACTTCCAAGTTTATAACCGTAAATCTTAGTATGTAGCTAACCGAGTCATTATTTTCATAAAAATTAAAGTGATACAGTAAAAAGGTGTCACATATAAAAACTGAAATAAATACTTTTTGTGTTTTATAATTATTCCGACATGTATATTATATTTTTTGTATTTTATCATTTGACAGACCTATGGCAGTTACTTAAAAAGACCCTTTTGATACTAGAGGGCTTAAATTAGATTTCTTAATGAAAAAATGAAAAATTTCTTAGAGAAAAATGTTTGTGAGATTCGGACATATTAGGATCATGTGGAACTAAAAGTGGTGGTGTAACTATTCACTAGGTGGTCAGACGACCTGGTAAATGGATGCAGGCTGCCTCCAACAGGTCACTGTGGAAATCATTGGGGGAGGCCTATGTTCAGCAGTGGACTTCCTTTGGCTGATGGATTGGATTGGATTGGAACTAAAAGTCGTAGAAAGCGATACTCACTATTTTAGACATATGTTTATCTAAAATCAGAATTATCTTGGCGATTGGTAGACTTATTTATACACAAATACAGGACAATCTAATAAGGATTAAACTTATTGAGATGCGCAACGTAATAGCAAATATAAGTATTGCCCGACAAAGCCCTGCTCGCATAATGATTTATTCATGGAACCACCCACAACTCTTCTCAAATAACAATTTAATCAAACAGTCAGTTCGATCTTTACCTGAACTAATAAATCAGTGAATTACCCGGGGCTCGAGTGGCTAGCTCTTTAATTTCCATATATTTCTACCGAGACGTGACTTGCATAACGCTCGTACCTCGAGGTTTTTCAACCTTTGAGTTTTCGTGCCAAAGCTTAGAGGTGGCTGGATCGATGATTTCTTTTGAGTTTATTGTTTTGCATATTGTGTTAGACCTTCGTGTTTGGATCATAGTCTGAACATGCTGATAAAAACAATTGGGAATTAGTCCGATTTTAAGTTTAGTCTAGAATTTTTAGCCTTAGGTTTGTCTTGAATGTTGCATTAATATACCATAGAGATTAAAGGCATGTGGGAACTGAACGAAAAGCTGCAGCAAAACTGTTATTTTATTTAACGAACTTATGAGACATATTTGTATAATGTGGGTGTCTTTATAGCACCTCTGCCTACCCCTTCTGGGAAAAAGGCGTGAGTTTATATATGAGACATATTTGAGCTGTTGTAAATACTGGGTACAGTTGCAATGATATTTTTCCTGCATAGTTTTAAGAAGAAATTGCGTTGGTAAATATTTGCGTAAATAAATTCTAAAGTATTCACACGAGACCAAACCTTATTTACACTGAGAATTTGACACAACACCACAAAACAGTGTGGATAGTTAATGAAGTTTGCTTTGGGTTCATTATGACGCTATGCACTATGCTGAGTAAGTATCCGTATGCCGGTTTTGTGAACAAATGTAAGCGCAACTCTTCCATTTGAAGCGAAGTATGTCGGTTTGTCGGCAATTAGTCGCGGTGGTTCGAGGTGCCTGTTTTAAATTTTAGATGAAGGACACAATTTTGTGGTTTACGTGCATCTACTTACTTTTAAAATACGCCTGGGAAAATAGCTGTCTGCGATTAAGGAGGTCGACGGGTTTTGTTGGGAAATTTATAAATAATTCATACGTCTTGGACGAAACACTTTTATCAATTTAAGCTTTGTTTTGTACTTTGTAATGAATAATGCCGTGTATTAGTTACGAAGTTTTAATATGAAATAAGGCGTTGGATTTCTGCGTATTGTTTGTCGGATCTTTTCTTAATATCCCAGAACTTTGCTTATAGGTTTTCGTTTGAAATAATTCAAACAAAAACCATATAAAAATTAAAATTACTTCCTGGTAGAAAGTATACTCTAATCAAAAATTGGCTAATTTCGTCTTATTTTTCATATTGCGTGTTTTATTTGATTGGATAAATGGAAATTATCTCCAGAGAGATTAATCCTTTTATGTTGCTATGGTCGTCTCGGTATTTTGACACCGACGACTGAAATATAATAAAAATTAGCGAAGTATTGTATTTAGATTCTCTGATACTTGATCTCTCTTTTAACAGTCGTCAACTATACAAAATAAAGAATATAATGAATATTAAATACACGCCATAGTCAAAGCAGTGCTGAACTCACATGAAATTATCGAAGTCTCGTGTCGTGGATTGAAGCCAGAAGACATTTTTACCCTCACAACACCCAGATATGAAACAAATATTTGTGGGCTACTAACTTATACCTCGGTATGGGCATCAAACACGTAGCTTCTCGTTTCGCAGTTGGTTTCCTAACCTACTGCGCCAAGAAGACTGTTCTACATTTTCGCAACGCACTATCTGTGACTCAAGGCTTCTAAATTGGCCCTTAGCTAAATCATCCTATTCAATATAATTGCGAACAATGTACATGTTCTCTAAGTTGTAACTTGTAACCTTGATCCACTTTCTAAAGACATAAAACATATATTATGTAGTTCAATTTAAATTTTAATATAAATTATACCTTTATATCTTAATAAAGACGGATGAATCAGATTGCAAAACAAAGTATTTGGTGAACGGTCACTTGGAGAACAAAGGTCGTGGCTTCGATTACCGTGTCGGAACATGTTCCATAAACATTATTTTGATGATTGATTGTTCAGTTATCTTGATCAATATACCGAAAAGCTGTTGTCAATATATTTGTAATCGCCGGAGGGCTTGACAAATGAACCATGCAATTGTATCGCGTTCCAATATTAGAGTAGATATTCGATTATGAACAGGCCGGCAAAATAATGTCGAACAACGAAAAAATCCACATACTACAAATAGCCTACTCTTTGCACATACAATAAGTTGTATACCGAACGTCGTCACACTAGAATATAAAAAAAAAACAAAACAAGGGGCTCGAGAATGTTTCTATGAATTAGAAGATATTTCAACAATATTATCGGCCTAATTATATCCAGGCTAGTACATTACAAGGGCCTAATAAACTATTTTAGAAGTATACACAAAGCTCAAGCCCACCTCACTTGAAAATGAGATAAGCGTAGGTGGCGAAAACGAATGATTTTATTTAACCTCTAGCTAGACAGAGCCAAAGGTCTTGCAAGGGCTCCTGTCATGATTGAATGGCTACTAGAATTGCCAAAGTACCAGAATCAGTATCGGAGTATTTTATTTATTTTTTCCACCTAATTACCTCTTCTCAATTGTATGGACGTTCTCCTCTCCGAAATGGAATTATTGTCAGCTTTCCAATTTGCTTCAAACAGCTGATCTAAATGCTCTTTATTCGAACTACAATAAGAGCGATAATTAATGTTCCAAAGCATGCCTTTTGTTTATGAATTTAGAATATTTGTCAAATTATCAACCATTTCACATACAAACAATAACATTAGCGAATTTATAGTGCTGATACAGAATAATAATTACCTTTACTTTTGCTACTGAATACATGTGTAGACTGTTAATGAAGCCATTGTGATTTCATATGAGCATGTCTTGATATGAATAAACTTTTATTTTTATGTACTTTTGTTTTTAAAGTTTATTTGTCCTATTTCTATAATTGGAAGAACGTAGACCGTTTTGTAAAAAACATGTTTGCATTAATTTGGCAATTATATAACGGGTTATTTTTAATTTTTAATATTTACAAATTTCACTTAAAATATTTAATAGTATTATAAGTTTCACTCTGAAAATACTTTATATTGGGTGAATGTTATTTTATAATTTCTAGGATTTGTGAATGTTTTAAAATAATACGCGTACATTTTAATTGCTATAATTTTTACTTACTATATTTTATTTTTCGACCGACGTTAATATCCAATTAATTAATAAAAGTCTTTGCAACAGGACTTCGACACTCCGTGCAAATACGTGTTCACTTATGATGTATTCAGGCTGATACAGAGAAATTTACTTTCGTCTAACAAACGTCCCATAACAATAGCACTCGGAATGAAGAAATTAGGTCGCCCGGCTCCATAAACTCAGGCCATTTCGGAGACTATCATTCTTTTTAATTCTATCATTTAGCTTTCATTACGGACTTTATATTTCCACCGTATTTCTATTGGTGAAACGTAGTGGTTTCAATTTTGTGTTAAATTGACCTACTCATGCATTTATTTTTTATATTTTAAATGTGGTTATAAAAGTTATGATAATGCTAATGCTGTGTTTATTAATATTGCAGCAAATTAACGGTGCTTTTGTGTAATTGTTTGTATTATTAGATTTATTTCGCATGTTAATATCAGATCTATTTTTTTTACGTGTAAATTTAAAATATTAGTGCAAGTAAATAGTCCAATGATTTAATTTGAATTAACCCTAAAATTGCAGAACTTACGGAACCGGGAAGTCATTCCGTAAATGGATTCAAAAAAGGTTTTTCTTATCGTTGACCCTGCTCCGCGGCTGTGAATTAGTTGTTTACATAATATATTAGACGGTTTTACATATACTGCACTAAAGGTAAGTAGGCTAATGTACTAAAAAGTTCAACGACCTCTCAGATCTTAACAGTTAAAAATATCTGATAAAATTAAACATTACAACAACCTCATCATTGTCGAAATTGCCTTTTTTGGCGGACGACTAATTTTCGTCTCATTACCGGCGACATAATGCGGTCACTGACGTTTTTGTGAAACGAATTCGCATGCACTAAACAAGGATTTGTATAAGAAAGATTGCGAGAGTGACCGCGAGCTGAGTCTGGATTGTCTAGGAGCTAAGATACACCGTGATAAATCGGTCTCTGTCTCGGGGGAAGCGAGAGAATAACCGAAAGTAGAGTGATAGCCGGAGGGGGCACTGGCGCAGCCTGCCCGCTCTCGCAGTGTGTTGTTGCCTTTACTCGTCGGAGCCCGCGCGCGACTCACGCTTGCCACCCGCTCGTACTCACGACACGATCATAAATAAAACATTCCAAATTCGAAAATTTAAAAAGTAAAATTAGCCGTGGTCTCAGTTTGGAAGATGAAAAAAAGTTTACGTCTGTAAAGTTTTGACATCGCCGTGTTATCGGTAAGTACCATAAACAATTTTTATAAACACGAGGAATGGCGATGTGTATCGGAAGCTCGTAGTAAAAAGTTTACACGGAACGCGTTCGCCGCAAAGGTGAATACAAATATTTACATAATTGATTCAATCACGAGCACAATGTCAATGCCCTCGTAATATTCTTGCATACTTTTATTTTTTAACATAAATATGACTTAACGGTTGTGTGAATCGTAAATGAGATTTTGTTTATACAGTTTACATGGGACACCGGTTTATTTGCTTTTTTTCTTATTTTGTGTTCATTGATGTTTGTCTCGTTTGCGTACGCTCGTATTTTTATTGTTATTATAACTTGTCAGATTATATTGAGAACATCCACGTAAACTCAGGTTTTTATGATATCAAGATAATTGTTTCATTTAGTTCGATGTTTATTGTTGGGATTATTTTAGTCGTTTTGCCTATCCAACAGCTGTGTGTAAATTATGCTAAAATTACGAAAATTGAGTTTGTTTTACGGTATGTTGTAGTATGTTTCCGAACAGGTTAAGAATTAAATATAAAAATATAAAAAATATATAATTATTACGAAATCCGGAAATTAGGTTTTCTATGTATATTTTGCGGTGAAAAACACTTGTCTTGGACAAAATATATTTCCGGATTCAATACAATATTAGATAGCATGTTATAGACATTTTCTAGCTTAAATAGTTCTATAATATTAGGCCGTTCCTTCCAGAAATTTCTGGTTCATTTAACATGTACATTAAATTTTCAGAGACAATGTAATAAATCTCGTCGTGCAAACAATAGTTCCCTTAGAGTCTCCAGTGCCTAATACCTGCTCCCAAAGGAATTATTTCTATTCAGTATGTATATTAGTAGAGATCCTAGTAATAAACGCTATTGTTCTCGAAGTTTCTACTCCTTAACGACGCTGTCAGAAGCTAATTTATATATTTCTATTAACATATTCTTGGGCATTTTAGTACGAAGTACAAATCTTAGAGTAACGGGATAATATTTTTAACGTATTATTTAGTTTTCTCTTCTAGTATTAAAGTAGTAAATTAGAGATATTTGGTCTGATGTATATGTATAAATCAGAGCAAATATTTCTAGTTTACTACTAAGTTCTATGTGGATTTCCCGACCTGGAATTCAAACAGGACTCAGTATCTTATGGTCCATAGCTCGCACCTGCTATTACTATACAAATGAGCAGACATCAAATAAAATTGACCCTTATTTGGAATAGAGATTCCAAATCAAACCGAGATGATATGAACCGGGTAAAAAGTTATCTTGCAATATCAACCAATAAATTTCGGGAAGTAACTTTTACGTGATGTCGCCTCATTTGTATAGTAACAGCAGGTGCGAGCTATGAACCATGAGATTCTGGGTTTGAATCCCAGGTCGGGCAATCCACATAGAATGTAGTTTCCGGTTTAAAAAAATATAATAATTAGGTCTTTGAGGAATAATTCCAGAATTCCGTCAGGGGGTCCCGGGACATAAACGCAGAGGGTAATTGCTGTGTCACATCCAGTATCATATTTAATGCTTTAAAGCTTTATTGAGATATTCAAGCCAGTAGGATAGTAGTTAGGGTCCCACGGTCATTTGCAGTCATAACAGCTCCAACGCATCAGGTTGGCCGGTAAAACGAGCATACCTTTTCCGACCTCTTTAAAAGTATTGAAGGGGAGCTAAACAAACTCCCTTCTCGTAAAAAAGATAAAAATACTGACAGAACTTAGTCAAAGTTTATACATGCTCATTCATACGCAAAATCCGAAGAGCAGTGGAAAAATAGTTCGCGACCAACTTCCTTTCCAATGTAACTTTTGATACAAACTTGTATAACGTTACGTGTACACGTTCGATCGAAAAATGGTAGGAAATTCAAGTTTTCTTTTGTTTGTCGCCGTTTGTGCTTTGTTCGAGTTCAGTATTATTGGCGTGGAAACAGAGGCAAAAGGCTGGAGTGCACGGCTTGGAAAAACATTTGTTTTTTTTATTTTATTTTAGTAACGGTTATTAAATGGTATTTAAAATATCCTTTGTAGTGTTAAAAGGGGAGTTTGTGGAGGACTTGTTAATAGCTGTTTTGTTGTGATAATTGTATCTCTATATAGATAATCGATTTGGGATGAACTACATTTACCATTAGGTTACAGGTATAGTCTGGTTCAGTGGTTTTCAAAGTTGACTAGGCCCCGACCCACCTAACAAAACCTACCAAATTCGCGACTCATCTTTTGGTTGTGGTGAAGAAATAAAAGTTTTGTTAAAACATCATTTTCTGTAATTACAGCTTTAGCATCAATTTTAGTCGCAGTGAGTTTGATACGTCCAACTTATTTTACATAGGTATGAGGCACTGAATGGGAATGGGACTTTAATCTATATCTATTCAGGATCCACTTGCCCTCGTTCACTTGCCGACCCTCGCATGCGACCCACCAGTGGATCGCGACCCATAGTTTGGGAATTGCTGGTCTACTTCTATAGTATATTTGGATAAGTATATAGATAGAGGACGGATTTATACTTAACTTCAAACAATATTTTTTTAAAGTGACTCAGAGGATTAAATAAAATGGTGATTAAATAATAAACAGTTGCTTAAAAAAACAAATTATGTGATAAATTGAAATATTATATACAAATCCCTTTGGTTTATTTCTCGGTTGTTTTTCGTCTACCACGGGACAAGTAAAGTGCGTGGAGCCGCAAGAAATGCAAATTTATTCATACAAGTAAAGGTAAAAAGGGAATGAGCCGTGTTGTTTTCCGGCTTAAGGATAAAATGGTCCATATACCTCAGATGACGTAAAACACTGCACAAAAAAGGCTGTGGTTGATAAATCTTTATTTTCAACAGGAATAGAGTTATTTCTATGAATGTCAGGACAAGTGAATTTTATACAATGAATTTGTAGTTTAATTCAGTTCTATGGAAAGCGCGAAATATGAACTGGCCGTATACAATATCAAAGCCCTATTTTATCTCTCTACGGTGATCGAGTATTTTTTAATTTGCCTTTGTTCGCGTAAAACATTTTATCTATTCTAATATAATCTATTTTATATTTTGAAAACTTTACTCTATTTTAGAAAGTTTCAGGCTCAATATTGAAATTACATATTAAGTTTCTCGCCATTGAAGTCGACGACGGCGACAATATATAGACGACCTAAAAATATATATAGAAAAGTGGTGTCACAGGTCAGATTTGAAACTATGGCAAAGTTCAAAGTTCATATTACACTGACCTTCTTGTAGCAGTTTTCCTATAATGTCTCTTCACCAAGTGTGCTTAACCCTTTCGGACCTGGTGTACACAATTGTACACATATGATATAAAAATAAATTAAAGTATTAATTTCACATTATTTGCAACTAAAAACAGTTGTGTTCATTAGTTTATTAGTTCCAACGCCATCTCTTGGCGTTTATTGACAGTTTTTGGCAAGCTATGACCAGTAGCCGACCGAAGTTTGCATTGTGCAGGTAAAAAAAATCAGGTCTGAAAGTGTTAATATTACAGCTGTTTGAGAGCAGTCATTAAAATACGTGAAATCTTCTATCCGTTCTTATGTTACATTGTTTTGTTCCGTGGATATTGCAAAATTACTTATGAATTTTGCATTAAATATAGGTTGACCCCAAGCGAAGAAAATATTACAGAATATAATCTTTTGTTTATGGCTAACTATTTGAGTTGAGGTCATGCGATAGGTTAGGAAACTGTTTAGGGCAAACATTTCATGAAGTTAAATGCCTTTAAAGTCATTTATATATATGAAATTGCTTGCGTAGTAGGCGAAATGTTGGTTTTTGCCCCAGATGCGAGACGTTCAATCCCCATTTTGATCGACAATTTATAAAGATAACAGATATTAATTGTCAAACTTCTAACATGAATTCATAAACGATATTTTATGTGAAATTTTAGTTTCTAACAGTCAATTTGATTTAAATTTCATTTTTAAAATTAGTTTAGTCGAATAACCACAATAATTGTACTAAAATCTGCAGTTTCGAACAGCAATGGTTCGTTAAGAGCTCGAAAGACATGCAGTATAATTGCTCCAGATAGTTCCATGTCGCATCGCCATATACGAGTGTCGGAAAGTGAAACATGCACCAGCTTTTACATGAAAGTGCTGTGCAAAAACTAAGAGGACTTTATGTGGGTCACTTGCTTTATAGGAATTTAAAATTGCAGCAAATTGTGGATAATTTTGAATACAGCTTGAATTAATTAAATTTGTCACTCTGAAGGTTATAGAAGCTGTATTCCTGAGTAATTCGTGTATGATCTATTGAATTTTTTATACAATAGGTCCGGAAAACGAGCGAGCGTGTCACCTGATGGCATGTGATCACTGCCGCCTATAAACATCAACAACACTTGGTTAATAGATGTTTTGCCTAACCTATAGAGGAACGGGAAGTAAAGAGGCTGGAAGGAGGAAATGGGTATTGGCAATCCGGCAATCAGAAATATAGATAATTTTGAATATAGATTGGATCAATTAGGTCTGTGACCTAAAGCCTGCAGAAATGTTATGAACTGTATATTTTATTTGTAAATGTTTGTAAATAAAAAAAAAGTAATTTATTAGAGAAGCTATATTTCGAAATAATTTGTATAATATGAATTGAATTGAACTGTTTTGTGTACCGTAGATCTACGCATGCAGCAATGAGAATTGGTGCGTACGCATCTTCACACAAATAACTGTTTTCAATAGACAATGAATGATGAATGGTGATTCAGGGCAAATTGCTTTTTGTGTGCTGAGTGAGGTTGGAAGTATGTGAACAACTTTGATGGTAATGCCTAAGGCTAATACGTTCCTTTTAAGTCCGAGGTTGTTGCACGTGGATCAAGCTTGGGGTAGGCACCTGTAATTCTCTACCGGCCTTATTCATAGACTGACTTAAAACCTATTTTAGTTATCGAATGTTTTGTCCCTTTCGAACGACTTTTGAATTTAGTTTGAGCGAAAGATACAAAATATTCGATAACCTCCTTTTTTGAAGTCGATTAAAATTAGTTTTTAAATGTGTTTATGAATAAGGCTGTACATGTTTAATATGCTCTTAGGCAATAGTGGGTATTCACCAACAGGTTCCAAATTTTCCATGGTGGTGGTGGGAAGTATCCGCTTGGTTACATCGTAAATACATACATACATAACCACACGCCTTTTTCCCAGAAGGGGTAGGCAGAGGTGCTACTAAAACACCCACGTTTCGCCTTATATATTCCGTCCCACGATGTGATAGGGGGCGAGCCTAAATAATCATACATCGTAAATAATGGTGGAACAACAGGCACATGACTAAGATATTTAGGGATCGACCTGTGAGCACGCCATCATAATTGTTTTGATCGGTGAGGAATAATCTCACACGCCGGTAGATATTTGGATGGCATTACTCTTACAATTAATAAATATTATAAGTCTAAATATTGATAATGCTAACCTATAAAGGACCAAATATGCTTAATAAAGTTGGTGATAAAATATCAATTAGTATTTTCCAGGTACGAATAGTGAATTGATACTGTGCGTATGATAAATGTTGTTTTTTAAAGCTTGGCAATTTATAGTCTATCTATTGTGAGATTAGTCCTTGTTATGTAGGCACGAGTGTATTGTTTATGGAGGGAACAACGGTGCAATATTTTGCAATTAGTATTCATTGATCTTTATTATTGGTTTGTGACGAAATAAAATTAATGGACTCAATGTGAGAGAATCACGTTATGTAAAACAGTTGTTGTTGCAACTACTCTCGACGAAAGGATCGCTTTTAAAATTGAAATAATATTATCAAGTCTGCTCCTAAACACTATGTATATTGTATGGCATACTGTTATTATGATTTGCCGCTACACATATTTAGGTAATTTATTGGCTCGGTTGCATTCTGAAACTTTCCTCATAACAAACGTCAAATGTAGGGTCAAAGCTGTCAAATGTAGGGATTTGACGGCTTTATCATGGTGGTGCCATCATCTTATATTTCAATTAGTATATTTCCAGCGACATTTTTTTTTTCCTCAATATAATTGAAGAGTGGCACCTCTATTTTCTACATAGTGTCTATGTCTATGACTAAGTCTATGACTTTGATTACAGATACTACAGCAGGTGGTCTCCAATAAACATGATTCAATGGGTTTCGATTATCGATGTCGCATGACATTTGTCTGTCGGTTTGATAGATATTGCTGTGTTTGTTGGCACGCTATTGTCACGGTCACGCTCGCGCCATTTCGCACGTATGTGTCTTGCGTCTAAAGGTGGAAACATACTGTTGAAATGCCAACGCATCGGGTCGCGCGATGCGACGCGACGTGTGTTAAGGCTAATCAAATCATACTGTTTTCTATGAGCAGAACCACACTCCGAACACGCAATACTACGTCGAAATAAAATGAATGAAATTTGTTTATTGGTCATGTAGGCAATAAAATAGCTTTTATGAATTGCGTCACGTTGCGTCGAGTGCTCGAAGCGAGGTTCTAGTCATAGAAAATTATACGATTTTATTTGACTTAATACGCGTCGCATCGATCGCGTCGCGTTTTAGTGTGTGTGGCGAGCTTAATCGGAGCGACACGTCCCTGTCACAGTAATGCGAGTAGTCACGAAATGTTAGCTTGCCTCATCTCATTGTTTCCGTGCCATACCCTCGAATTCGTCTGACATAGTAACATTATAATAGAAAGTTAGGTAAATGCTAGGATTTAGATTTTCGAATGATGCAACTGCCGATAAAAATCAGTTTCTTGGTAAACGTTCATGCAGCTTAACTGTTTTAATGATGTAATCGTATATTTGGGAAACTTATATAATTTACATAAAATACGATTGCTAAAATTCCACACAGTGTTGAAGATATGATGAATTTAAAGTACATTATTAAAAATTAAAATTCGGGTTGCGTTCTCAATTCATATGGGCTTAAAGACGAACGGATTCACTATTTTTATTACATTTTTCTGTTTTCATTTCGGGATATATGGTTTGTACTAAAATAAAATTAAATCGCATAAGTTCCCTTTTAAAGATTGTTGCTGTTTGGTTGGGTTCATCTCTTTGGACAGTGAGGCAAACTGTCAAAATCTCTCGGCTTTTTGCACGTCGCGTCGGCTCCGAGTGTTGAGTGGAAACAACCGTTACGCTAGTTAGGCGCTCTGTAAATGGCACGAAAATTCTGCCTTTGGACGCGTTAGTGGAAATTCCACCATAAACCCGCACTTAGAATTCTCTGAAAAGCTTCCCTAATTTAGACAATGCGCTCTTCAATGAAACTATTATTAATTATTGCGTTATTGTATTATGAATAAATAGTGATTATAAAAATAGTTTATTAAAAAAATAGATGAAAAAGCTTCTAGTGAATTTCTTGTTTTTTTTTAATAAACATAACACTTTTGTGATTCCCTCAAACCGAACAAATACTTACGGCTTTTTATTACCTGTCTATAACTACATTAGTCTAACATTGTACAAAAATTAAAATAACTAATCAAATGTCCGACTATCACACCAATTAACAAATGAACTGCTCCACTTTCTCACCAAATTCAATAATGAATAAAGATATTTTAAAACTGACATTTATATAGCTGCAATGCAGGTGATAGAAAAATTGGGTCAGCTAGGAGACGCTTCGTGGAGTAATACAGATTTGACAGGTTACCGATATCATAAATTTGCTTATGACCCCTCTTCAAACTGGCCAATATATTATGTGCTAGTTGCAGCCAATACTTACACGTAATATAGAGATAGACGGAGGAACGTTGGCGAATATATTATGGACCAGTATTGGTGCCAATACGTATAACCAATGTTGAAATAAATGGTAGAACTGACCGATGGTCTGTTTTTGTGATGTTGGAGTGTTGGCCGACATGCTACTGTGTGATCTGAATGGTGTCGGTTTTTCAACACAAATTAAAGGGTTAGGGCGAAGAGTTGGTCGAATGTTTGTCGCCGCATCCGCTACGCTTTTTGAGTCTCAAATATCAAAACATCATAGACCTATGGAACTAATTTTCAAAGGTGTGCTAATACGGAGAATGAGTAGTGGCAACTAGGCCTCCCAGATTTCAGATGTTGACCTAAAAACGAGTTAAAATTCGAATCTTATCTAATCTTAATGTCTGTTTAAGATAGTTCGAATTTTAAATGATTAAATTGAATATAAAATTAAATATAAAAAAACATAAATAAAGAAAGTAGAGTTTAGTTAAAATTCTTTATCAATTACATAATATTTCTTATAATTAATTTTACCGCACCATTTGTTTTGCGGTTTGCGTGCTCTTACAATACACTTAATTCCCCCTAAGTAGGGTTAGACTATGCTCCATTAATAAGCTTAAGCTATACAAAAAGGGCTCATCACTTCCCACACAAAACACGCGAAAAACATACTTACAATAACACAATCGCACATTGATGCGAAAATGTGATTATTATTATTGTTGTTTGTTCGGCAAGCGTTCGAGTTTAACGCTTCAAGTTAAATTGCAAACAGTAAAACAGCTATAAAAGTGGTCTGGCTGGTTCTGACGCAAGCATACACATAGAAAAATACAATTCATCCTTTTTTATGTCGGATAGTCGGGCAACATTCGTTGTTTAACAGGGTTGTCAGCGTAATTGATGGCGACTCAGCCACACAAAAGGTTGGCGCGAAGTACATAAAATTGTGGAAACTTTTGCACTGGATAGTGCGTTTATTTTAAAGCGTGGGAACGGGTATTCGAAATTTAAATCGGGGAGGATAAATTTTAGGTAAAAAGTTCTTATTTAATTTATGATGTTTTTAGGATTCCGATAAATATGAGCTTCAACTTTGAACTTGATTTCGTGGTGCCTAATGGTTATGGATTTAAAAATATCATGGTTGTTGATTTTGCGAAATTTCCGATAACCAACCTTAAAAATATTCATGAATCATCTGCAAGTTGTGTTTATATCAAAATCAAAAGCGAATAATTCAGTTCATAATGACGGCAGTAACCTGTGTGCTCAGTTTTTCATTAGAGTTGACAACGTAGCTGTGAGGTTGTGATGTTTTATTGCAGAGCTGATAAATTGTTCCCGTCTGTCTCGCCAGACAGATATTACACAAGCTTAGATATTGGATGCCGGACATTTATGAATCTATTCATATTTTTGTCATGCTGTGGTTTGTCTTTTGCTCTATTCGGTTATTGTACTCGATTATTAATGTCAGGTTCGCTTATTATTTTGATGTTATTAGTTTATTATTAGTTTAAAATAAATATACTCTTTATCATAATATAGTTGGGAATTAAATATGACTCTTAAAGGTGTCATGAAATAACCTTCAGACATATACTTGACAACGTTATTTTTGGTATACCGTTTGAGCAAAAAAGACGATTTTTGTGAGTAGCTTTAACTCGTGACACGCAGTTTATTACTATCACAGAGAGGCGCGACATAAAAACTACTAGCACTACATAAAATAAGCACGAGCACGTTAAGATTACAGACGCGAAAAATATATAACCTCGCGGCTCTAACCAGACACATACTTAAAGTTTTCACTTAATAAGAAAAGAGCGAGATTTTTCCATCCGAAAACGAGTCTTGGATAAAACGCGGTACATACAAACGTACAATTTTTGTAATGTTAAGCAAATATTTGGAAATCTGAACGTTTTGATTTGATCTTATTCATTCGGAATTCAATTTCCATCAACCCCGAGGCAAGTAAATTACCTACAGACATTCGAGTGTGCATTTGTAAGAAAAAAGGTTCCTCATAAAACTCGGCTGAATAATCGTCGTAATTGAATCACGGACGGAGTTTTTTAGTTACTAAGACGTTAAAATAGTTGAGTTCTTTCACACCGTTGTTAAAAAGCAATTGATTGGTTTTTGTTGGATTACGCTGGAGTTTTTGTCGATCGCCGGTACCGTTGTGTCTGAGCCCTTCGAATCGAGCACTGACCTATAGCAAGCTGTTTTTTCATTCATGTTTACTTATTTGGGTTTGAAAATAACGTTGGAAAATTTGCGATTTGGACAAAATGTATGAATTTTATATTGTTATACATAAGCGGCCTTACTCGTAGACAGTTTTAAAACCTATTTTAGCTATCGAATGTTTTGTTCCTTTCGAACGACTTTTGAATTCAGTTTGAATGAAGAAGACAAAACATTCAATAAGTAAAATGGGGTTTAAAATTCTATGAATAAGGCCGAAGAAGTTTTGGCAAGAAAAGTTAGATATTAATTAATTTTAGGTTAGAACTAATACGAAGTTAACTTAACGACATTTCGACGGCGCTTGTAGGCTGTTTAGTATTTAATTGATAGTTTTTATCAAGAATGTTAAAATGTTATATTGACAATAATATTAAAATATTGCTATATGACGAAATAATTTCATGACTTTTGTAGACTAAATTGTAGTTACCATTTTCAGATTCGTTAAAGCAAACATTTAAGAGCTTTTGCATTTGTAATCCTATAATATTTATATAACAAATCCTTTAGAATTCAGGTAAAATTAACATAAGATCAGAGGTAGGTATTATTAAACAGTACAACTAAACAAAACGGTTTGTTAATTATGGATTAAAACACGCTGGAGAAGCTTAACACAATACTGAGCAGGCACTTTCGTAATACTTCGGTATTACTGTAGCTAAGTTTATTATTATGCTAAGCAGATTCTTCCCAAGTTGCGGAGAAGCCCCGAGGCTCCGACCGAACGGAATTATTATCTCGTTTGTGTATTATATAATCATTTGTCTGAGCTGCCATCGCTTTTGTTTCATATATCGATTGTACAATGTTCTTGGCTAATTGCAAAAGAGAATGTCAGTCGCATTTTATTTGATTTAAATTGTACACATTATATTCCATGCCAGCCAGGACTGAACACGATGGAGGAACATCAGGTGTGGTCGAGGTCCTCAGCAGAAGGGAACGATGAGAAACAAACCTGATTGTATTTATTTAAAAATATGAAGAATTTATAAGAAGATTTGTCGATGAAAGTTCGCGTATTGTTTGACGACGTTGTCAAGTCTAGTAGGTGGACAAATCTATATATGAATTGCTGATTAATATATTGATAGTCAACCACCATGCACTAGAACGGTGAAGGAAAACATCGTGAGGAAACCTACATACCATAGCGATTTTTATAAGTTTTTATGGCATGTAAAAGTCCGCCAAACCGCACTAGGCCAGCGTGTTGGACTATGCCTAACCACTCTCAATCGTACTCTCGGTTACAGAGGAGGCCCGTGCCTTGCAGTGGGACGTATATGGGCTGATACAAAATATTGATAGCTCCCAGCGCTATCACAAATGTATTGGTACAAGTTATACCATTTTCCAATATTTATATCCAATCAAATTCAGTAAATAACACGTCAGCTTTAAAAATAGGAATATCTGTTCCACCGATTGAATTTTTGCATAGAAACAAAAGCTTTTGTATCGAATAAGCCTCGCTTTGTATAAATATTTGCCGTTGGCGGGCGATACATGAAACCTCCTGTAATGATCTCCCCTACAATACGTTGTAGTCATTGAGTTCGACAAAAATGCTAAAATACGCTCAATAAAATTCTCCTTAGCCTCATCTATTATCCCGAGTTAATTGTATTAACGTAACCGAGGCAGAGCTACTAAATCGCGTAGGTTAAGTATTTTCTCCGTATGAAGGACTTGTTAAAATCCACGGCCACGCTTATAAGGGATCCCTTGGGATCTTTTATCAAAATTATATCGCGTTATACATTGACCTATAAACTGTAACCTTGTTTACATACATTGTATTTAGTAACGCAATGGAAATTAGAATCAATTTGAATTCCTCTGAACTTACATACTTTAGACTCCATCAGAATGTAACTATGCTACTTAATGTTATTTTTAAGTGGTAGAGTCACGCTGTTTTAAGTGATGACTCAGCATGAATGGGCAGGCTTATCCGGGGCGGTACCACTGTCTCACAGGAAATCGACGTGAAGCTACAGCTCAACTGTCGCGTTTCGTTTAGTGAGTGTGATTGCGAGATGCACAATACCCCTTTTCTCTTCCCATCCTTTTTCCTTCCCAATTGGGCCAGCAACACATCCATGATCCAGTATTAAGGATGTTCAGTTCAGTGATCACTTACCATCAGGTGACCTGTTTGCTCGTTTGCCGTCACTATGCAATAAAAAAAATGTTTGTATAAACATTTCTAGCATTAATCAAATATCTAATGGGATAATTTAGCACACTTTTTTTATAGTTACACGGTAAAGGAATCACAATGTACTTGGCGGTAAGTGCAGCAAATCGGTTTTCTATGACTGCTGCCACCTTGGTAGAGGCGACCCATTCGCAGTAATTTTAACGAGCTATGGAAAACTTCTATCACTTTATTAGGAAAAATATGGAAATATGACGAAAACACGTGTAGGTAAGTGGATATACCGCGCGGCACGTTTCAGTGATCAAAGGGCCCGCTCAATACGAACGTTTGAGATTCACGCGAGTGTTGTAAAAGGATTGATCTGGGCCCTAACAGATTTATTCGTTTGTGAGATTTCGGTTTTGGAGTATTCAGTGCTTTTTTATGCGGATGTCCTTTTTTGTGGGTTAAGATGCTAATCAGTTTTGGAAAGATTTATTTGGTCCTATATTTTTATCATGTTTCGCAAATCGGTTCTTAATTGAGGCTCATTATGTAGGTGGAGTAATGGTAAGAGGAACATTGTTAATTAAGTTTAACTCATTATCAAGGTGGAAAAACTGCATAATGGCTTTCATGGTATATAATTTCCGAACATTGAAAACACCGAAAATATACGTGTATTTCGATGTGTTAACTTCGGTAAAATACATCTATATAATGAAGTGCCGTGCCATGAATACCATTTAATCCATGATTCTGTTAAAACAAAACTATTTAATAAATTAAACACTGGCTAACGTTCAGAAATGTATTTGCTTTGAATAACAGCAATATCTATTGACACATTTCCACCTAGAAACAGACCTATTACAGACAAGGTGATACTGGGCTATTTTAAAATGTGTGTGGCTCTGTCGTATAATGAGAACACGTAGGCTCGTAATGACTTTCTGGAGTGCAAAAACTGTTTGCAGCCAGTGTTTATGGCGTATCAGCTCGGGGCGAGATGTGTTCTCTATACCTCACCGCAGCCCGTTTATATTCACGGTTTATATTCTAGTTTTAGTAATATTTATTGCTCTTACGTATGTATGTGGGCATTAGAAGCTATGAAGGAGTTATTGTTTGAATTGGTTGTGTTTTAATGTAGGAAATGATAATTTGATGGCAAATAGTGGCTAGGAAATTATGGTGATTTGATTTCGGGCTCTTGTTTCGCAGGCGGCATGTTAACCTATTGTTATAAGCAATCGATATAGATAAAACTGTATAGGAAGGTTTAACGTATAAAAATCGTGTTGAAATTGATCCTAGTCGCAGTAATGTATAATATTTGAGTAAATCAAAAACATATTTGTTCAGCCTTATGAGCTAAAGGTTCTATACAGCTTAGACGTTCTTTAATTGTTTAGCCTCATCGCTTTACGCAGCTTCCAGAAAATCAAGATTCTTTTTTACAACATTTTTTAAATCAAACCAGTAATTTTATACTTTAAAACTAAGGCTTTCGTCTTAAAACAAGCGAAAGCTGACACCATTCCGTATTTTTGAGAATAATTTCTAGATAGCGTAAGTCACGACTGTAATTTTCTTTGACATTTACTTGCAGTTAAAAATTTCTTTTGTCTTTGTTTTCGCGGCAATCTGTTCGCAATTGGGGTTTATCTCGAGATTCGGGTTGTCGATAATGGGCGGCAAATTGTTTGAAAACTATTGACACTTGTGATACTTTGTAACAAATAGATATCTACGATTTGTTATGTTGATTAACTATGTAGTACATAGGTAAAAGTAATATATATATATATATATATATATAGTTTTTGATAAATAATTTTCATTGAACACGACAAAGCTATAGAGTTTTAACTTTTGAAAAGTAATCAACACTCCTTTAAAATATCATTAAATTCACGGAATAGAAAGAAACATTTCTTCCGTGGCTATATTAATTTAAACCAAGATAACAAGCAATAATAAAAGTCCTATATAAAAAATTAGACTCCTGAATGTTGGGAAACAGCAAAGTTCACCCAGACGTGCGTGGTCTCACCTACAAGACGGTGCATCGAATATGTATTCCAACTTAACTACGAATATGTTTCATTGTCTCATACATTGTTATAACAGTTGTTCACAAAATACTATTATGTTTCAGCACGCCATCTGTTATTTGAAAACCGAAACAGAATACATTAAACTTTGAAATTGCTTGTATTTATCGGCAATTTCTAACAACCGCATGACAATAAGTTTTAGACCGAGTGCTTTGTACCCTTTGTATGGTTCTGCATATCATGACCAAAATCAGGTGACCTTATTGAAGACTTTCCAATATTCACCGTCTTGCCGAATCGAGAGCGTGAGGGTACATTCATTCACGATTTGATAAAATCGCAGTGATCTCAACAATATTTGATATTTATTGTCTCCTTTGTGGAGTATGTAGTATAATGTTTTAAGTCGGTCCTTTGTCATCATATTCGAAGTTGTTAAATGTTATTGTATTTATACATACATACATAAACTCACGCCTTTTTCCCAGAAGGGGTAGGCAGAGGTGCTACTAGAACACCCACGTTTCGCCTTGTACATTCCGTCCCACGATGTGATAGGGGGCGAGCCTATCGCCATATTGGGCACAAATTCCTGACTCCGCGCTGATAATGAATAGAAAAATCCAATATCACTTTGCCGACCCGGGATTCGAACCCGAGACCTCAGCTTTGCAATCATGCCGTAGTACCACTACGCCACCGAGGAAGTCGCATTGTATTTATAACATGAGATAAAAACAAGAAGCATTACATTAATGGCCGTATATTCGATAAAGTAGTTAAATAAATGAACGTCGTATTTCATCAAAATCTATGACAGCTACAGAATGTCAGCGAGTGACGGACAAATGTCAGTTGTTACAAGTCAGTTTCTGTGTCAGATGGATGCTTTATTTCTCGTAAATGTCACTGTATCGGTAATAAAAAGATTAGGTATGGTATTTAGCGTTGCCAAACTATTTGGCATGTTGTGACACTCGCGTATTTTATTTTTTTTGTTTCGTGCGTATAATTGAGCAGGCATTCGCGCCCTTGTTGAAATAAATATTGTTATTATTTAATAACAATTAACGCATTTTGAAATATTGTTTGTTTAGAATGTTCGTCTACCAACTTTGACTTAGTAAATACCGCAGGTAAATAAAATGTGCGAAGCGGAAAGCGCAGCGTGTAACGTCCACCCGCTAGGTGGTCAGACGACCTGGTAAAGATCGCGGGACGTCGCTGGATGCAGGCTGCCTCCAACAGGTCACTGTGGAAATCATTAGGAGCGGCCTATGTTCAGCAGTGGACTTCCTTTGGCTGATGGATGGATGGATGGAAATAAAATGTAAATAAATCCAACATTTACATAAGAGATACATTAGAGTTTCAAACTCACCTTTGAACGTGTGTTTAGTATAGTAAATATCAGAAAATCCACGCATATATCTATCCCGTAAAACGCGGACTCAAAAACTTTTGTTGATAACACAAATAATTACCTCACTGCGGAGTTTCAACCGCAGTATCAGGGTTTTATAACTGGCTTCTCGAAAATGAAAACTGTATGATAAAACAATATTTTAATGTTCATAATTGTTACAACTCTTAAGAATAATTTAGATTGCTCCTTGCTGTAAAGCTCCATTTACACGGAGAGAGTTTCTGAGAGCGGCGAGAATCGTATGCGTTTATCGCATGACATAACCGCCATAGATTATCGTGTTCTGACAAATGTTTACACGCTGCAATTTTTTTATATCCTTACGATAATCGTATCTTTGAGGCGAGAAACTCTCCCTGTGTAAACGGGGCTTAAGTAATACTGTCAAGTGCACTGTAGCAACAAAATAATTCCAATAAAAACTAATTCTATTTTCAAATGACAAGTTATAACCTACTAGAAGTAGATATTGTAGTTTAATAACTGTTATTGAACAGCTAAGCACTTTAATGGTCAATCACCACGCCCTTTAACGGTGAAGGAAAACATCGTGAGGAAACCTGCATACCGTAGCGATTTTAAAGAATTTCTACGGTATGTAAGTCCGCCAACCCGCACTAGGCCAGTGTGGTGGACTATATGGCCTAACCAGTCTCAATCGATTCTCTCGATTGTAGAGTAGGTCCGTGCCCAGCAGTGGAACGTATATGGGCTGATAAAAAAAAAGCACTTTAAAAAAAATCGCAATAGTGGTGACGGTTTTCGCCGCACGTCCTCTGAAATTGGCTGGTCCGAGAGCAACAGTGTCCATTATACCTATTAGCTTGGGGTTGGAGTGAATGGAGCGGGCATGCAGGCACGTGGAACTCGCCCTGCGCCTATCAACACGTACGCCCGTGTTTTGTCCGCGTGCGAACAGCCTTTCAATTTGCCGTTTTTGCTTTGGACGCAATCTGGAAAATTGATTTGGCATTCGTATGTCCTGGTTGTGATACAAGATTAGGTAATTTAAGACAATTCTTTTGATGCAATATTAACAATCAGAGATGTAACATAATATTTATCTTGTGCTTATTACTCAAGTGCTTTAAAAAGGAATTATAATGACACCTATGACTGCCTCGGTGGCATAGTTGTATTACGGTGCGATTACATAGCTGAGGTCTCGGGTTCGAATCTTGGATCGGGCAAAGTGATATTGGATTTTTTTATTCATTATCAGCCCGGAGTCGGAAATTTATGCCCGATATGGCGATAGGCTCGCCCCCTATCACGTCGCGGGACGGAATATACAAGGCGAAATGTGGGTGTCCTGGTAGCACTTCTCAATGCCTGTTATGGGAAAAAGTCGTGACTTTATGTATGTATGTATGTAATGACACTATTTTTCAAATACAATTTAGCTTTTTTAATAGTATTAAACACGAAAGATTCTCACTAAAGGTACAACTTTTGCGCCCAGTAACGTATAACACTTTAGTTTTCCTGTAGCCATTAATAGATTTACCCCTAATATTATTAAATATGGTTTAGGGGTGTAATCTAAGTAGATTACACCCCTAAACCATTTGTTGGTTAATCCAATATATTAGGTAAGTACCTAATATATTGGATTAACCAACGGCTTCATATCCCCTTCCGCCTGGCTGGAAGCTAAATGTAGCGTGAAATTATGAGAATTAGCTGTTGATTGATTGATTGCTATTCACACGCCTCATCTCTCAATATGACGGCACTAATTAAAATCATTCATTGTTATTGGTGTTGCTGTACCGTCTGCTCTCACTATTGTGTGCTATCAATATATTATAATAATGTTGCATACTTTATCAATTTTCATGCATAAATAACGCATTTTTCATTCAAATTTGTATGCACATTTCAAGATTTTTGTGTTGCATATAATCCAGTCTACTTATTAGCAACTTTACCGAACGCAGCACATGTTTTATAAATCATCTTGTTCGATTCCTCGCCAGGAACAATGTTGAAATTTTCATGAAATTATTCGTATAATAAAAATTACGAGTAATTGGCACTGGCATAACTTGTATCGGATGTTACAACACTGACAACACATTTAGCTCTATTATAGTTAAGTTTTTTTTTTATCAGCCCATATACTTCCCACTGCTGGGCACGGGCCTACTCTACAATCAAGAGAATCGATTGAGAGTGGTTAGGCCATATAGTCCACCACGCTGGCCTAGTGCGGGTTGGCGGACTTACATACCGTAGAAATTCTTTAAAATCGCTACGGTACGCAGGTTTCCTCACGATGTTTTCCTTCACCGTTAAAGTGCGTGGTGATTGACTATCAATACACACATAACTCCGAAAAGTCAGAGGTGTGCCCTGGGATTTGAACCCGCGACCACCGTGAACATGTAGGCAGCCGAGTCTGGTCCGTTACCAAGAGGCCACCACGCACTTTTTAGTTAGTTAGTTAGCTTTTATAGTTAAGTTGCCACAGTACAATGTGCTAACTCATGCGGTGAGTTGTACATGTTGTGAGCCCATTGGCACGCTCCAGGATCTGGCCGGCTGCCAACTGATAGAGCAATGGACTGCGTAAATTAATTTAACCATTACGTAGTCTTAAAGGACACCAAAAAATCCTTTGTAAGAATCACAGATCTGTTATTCAGTATCAGCTTGTATATTGCTGTTTTTTCCGAGAGATGAGATATTAAACTCCTTTTTCAGTATTCCGGGTAGAACGAAATATGTAGATCGGTGTGACTGGCCTTGCAGTCCAGTCCGCTACATAATAAAAAGTCTACTTTTATTCTCGATGATATGAGTGACCTCTTATAGCGTGAGGACTAGAGTCAAAAACTTCCCATAAATAAGTCTTTACACCAACTTAATACATCTATTTGAAAAAAAGAACTTGCTAAGGCTAGCAGTGTCGGAGCTAAAGCTTTTGTTGAATTAAAAATGATAGTGACTCAGTTAGCAATTACTATTGTTAATAATCAAAATAACTCCACTTAAATTATCTAAAGCTATATTTAGTTTTAAATGGCTTTCAGAAATCTATACAATCCTCGTACACCAATATCACTTGACTATACTGAGATTCCTGGCCCCACTATCATAGGTAAGTGAAAGGCTTTCGTTAACTGGGACGATACCTTATAGCCCTTCATTGCATATGTAGGTCATCTTGAGTTGCACTGGATTTATTATCGCCTGGGGACTAGCATCAAGGCGGAGAATAGATCGAGGCCCGCCTCAGGTCTCGTGTTTATAGGATACAACAGACCATATTGATAACACGTTTATTACGTACAGTATAGGCGTCAAATTGGAAATAATGTTTGACCAATATGCAAATGTTGGTTGATGTTGGAGCTTTGTTAGTATTTTTTATTGATTGTAATTGCTGGTGGAAGTGTCTTAGTGTCCGATTGGTTAGCGACCAACGTATTCGACGATGGAAAACCTGTCGTATAATACATGCAAGTGTCGTTTTTCGGGTTCAACCTTTGTGTACTTTTATGACCTTTATTACTTTATGATCGACGAAAAATGGTCAATCTGGTCACGAAATACCACTTACCGTGGATTAATAAGACGGACTTACAAACATCATGTACTATAGTCGCTCTGGATAGTTGTTTACTTTTGTAATGTGTAATAAAATTTGAAGAGCGCAATATTTTTTATTTTCGCAAATCCCTATTTGTCAGCGGACTATTAAATTTTTCGCTTCGGGGCTTTGATTTGATTATTGGCTTCCTTCGTTTAGCTACCGTTTTCTATCGAGAATCTGCTTTACAGACTTTCGCAGCGCATTTAAGGCGTTTCCTTTGAGTTTTTATTATTCAGATAAATATTTATGTCTGTTATTGTGCAGACATTTCTATTAGAATACTTTATTGTTTCGAACGTGTTGCCAGTGACAATACTTATTGTTTTGATAACACAATTATGTTGTAGAAAATAAAAATAAACAGAGATCAACCAGTATATTTTTATTTACATACAGCAAGTGCATACAATATAGTATTAATCTCACGTTAAAATTCAACTCTTGTGTCGTGGGGTAATAGAATCTATGACACGCTTTTTGTTCTGAAAAATCCACGTTCTGTTCAAATATTTTTGAATCTGACAAACATTTGTTTTGTTGCGAAGATTGAAGTTACAACCTTTTGTTTCACAGGCGGCGTCTTTCCTTAGTTTTTAGTCCTGCGTGTAATAACTTGCCTTCCTCATTTTTGGCACAAAACCCACAATCTTTTATCAAACATTTCTTTTCTGCGTAGATTTAACGTGAACACGGTGCCGGGGAGAAATCTGATTTGTTACATTGTATATTTGGCAGGAAATAACGCGACGCTTAAAACGTCATTTCCAGCCGAAAAATTTTTCGCCGCTCCGGAAAAAAAATCCTTAAGCGAGCTTCATATGTGATGAAACGTACTATTTATTCAAATGAAACGGAAAATGCTTCTGAAATTGCTCTCGTATTTTGAAAGTTGGATTAATACCGGCAAAGTTAGATGGAAATACAATTTTGATACATCGTTCTCGTATATCAAAGTAGGCTAAGTGGGTTTTGGAATCGCAATTATTGAACTAATTTACCTATAAAAGGTCATTGAACTGTGATATTACACACTTTATTAATAATAACTCAATGATTGGTAACATTAAAATAAACCATACAGCCTATTCGGAAATTTGTGTTTGTTTAATGTCGAACGTACAAAGTCTAGCTAACGACAAAGTATAATAACTTCATATTAATATTCCTCTAAAGGAGATGAACTTATGTTTACAGAACAACGCTGCATCATATTTTATACCCCTGTTTTTACGGCACGTCTTGTGGTCCTTTTGCCACTTTGCAGACTTTATGCTCTCGAGTAAACTAATTTCTCACATAATAGTGGCTTCAAACAATGTTGTGAGTAAACTGAGTGTAAAGATACTACCTGTGAAAATTAATTATCAAAGTTTCAAGTTATTTTATAATGAATAGGGAATAAAAGGTGTACGTTTCGCAGTAAAGTTACCGTGCGCCTGTCCCGAGTCTCCCCGCACAACTTAAAGTTTCGAGTCACGGACTCAATTTATTTTTATTCGTTTCTATGCAAAGAAAACGAGATTAAAGAGACCTGTAAGTTTGAAATGAGACATACAGATCGTTTAACTTATTGCAACTTTTTAATTGAGTTTTTATTTTGATACAATCTGGGTTCCGCAGCTTTTTGACTGCGGAATTAATTTGGATACATTTCGTTTGTTTAATAGTGGTTACTAGGTAAGCCTCATTTGCGTATTTAATTATCGGTAATCCGTCAGTTTCAATATGAACCAGCGCTTAATACTTAGCATGTTTTCATAAACATAATCGATTTAAAAAATACTAGCGGCCCGTCCCAGCTTCGCCTGGGTGCAGATATTTCTATGTGATTCTACTCTACACCAGATACATGTTATTTTTCGTCCAAACTAACACTCTGTATATGTATTATACATATAGGTAAACCTTTCTATTGAATTACTCTATATATAAAAAAAACCGCATCATAATCCGTAGCGTAGTTTTAAAGATCTAAGCATACATAGGGACAGACAGCGGGAAGCTACTGTGTTTTATACTATGTAGTGATATAATTACTATATGGCCTAACCACGCTTAATTGTAAGTACTCTTGACTGTAGAGGAAGTCCGTGTCCTACAGCGGGAATATGTGGGCTGAGACATGTGCAGATGTTGCATTAAATTCAGCGTTATTTAATTACAAAAACAAAGTTGTTGGATTTCACTTTACGAACTTTTTGTATAGCACGACAGTGTCTTTAAAAGTTAGGGTGCAATAAAAACAGATGTCGCTTTGTTCCAAAGGTTTAGCGCGGGATTTGAATACGCAAATACTTTCAATCGAAATCTGTGTACAAGTCGTCTCATATAATAAAATTCGATTACGAAAAATACTTAAATGTCGGAGTATGTCTTAGGAAGCGGTTTTGTTTATTGTATTAAATAAATCTAACACTAAAAAAATTTAAACTCTGCAACAGCATTTACGATTAGTAACTAAATTCTTATTGAATTCCTTTATGTAAGCAATGACAAATAACTGTTCAAATAATTCTTCAACACCTATAAAAAAATGCTGATGTCTCTTTAGAGCAAGACAAAAAAACAAGATACAAATATTAAAAAAATATGCCGAAAACTGTCTATCAAAAGGCATTATATCGATGTGTATAAACGTGACAAAACATTCACGCAAAGAGAAAAGTCTCAGGCTTTTAAGGCGAGCTGGGTAAGAAACTATTAAGTTGAAGTTTTTACGAGTAACTCACAGCTCTCATTAGCGCGACAGGCGGTAAGCTGTGCCGTACAAGTAAGTGTACCTTGACGGATAATTGCCGTGCCATTATTACCTTAATTAATGGTATTAATTTATTTTTAGTTTTCACTCCGATATGCCCATTGTCTGTGATTTTTGGAGCTGGTTGACATTCCGAAAAATAAAGATTTTTTAAAGCATTGAATACAGGCCGCTTCAAAAAAAACATGTTCTAGTGCAGATTTGAACATAGCTTGTAACAAGCCGTTGACATCCTTGTGAAAGATTTATTTTTAGTATTGGAGTTTGTAGGTATGGATAAGGATTGTATTTATTTTAGAAGCACTTTGGCATTGCCTTAAATGTCTGTTTGCCGAGACGTTGGCTTATCTGACATCTTGTGTTTACATATATTTTCGATATTTGTATACAACACAATCACTGATCCTTTCGAAGGGAACATAATATTACAAAGGACAAACCACGTCAAGGCAAGCTGACTAAGCTAAATGTAACGACTATTTGCAAAGGCCATCTGACAGCAACAGGACCAGAGAATTCAAAGTTTATAGAACGCATTGTAACAGTCTAGGTCCTAGTCAAGGCAATGCATTTAGGTCCCATTTAAATTTTCTAATCATTTAGTGTCTTGGAAGTTTAATTCAAACAATGATTCTAAGTACTGAGGAAACACTGAAAAAGGATAATCATTAACTTCTGTCGTCGTTAATAAATCTCTATGATTTTTCTTTTTTACATGACATGTATGAAAATAATTAAAGGATTATGGACTATTAAAAATATAGTGTAAAAAAAGTATTATCAAAGTAATATCTCCAGTCAGACCCAGTCCACTCAGTCACACAAAAATTAAAAGGACATAATTATTAGAAGTGACCCACATCTAGCGACTTTTTGCGTTCATTATCAGGTCATCTGATAATACGAAGTCACTCTGCTATGTTCAACTTCCTAATTCAGTGATAATATTATATATTTTTTACAAATAGCAATGTAGAACTCTTTGTAGTCAGAACGAGTTCCTGTATTACATTCAGAGAGCTCCGAGCAATTTACAATAAACGTAGACGGTCCATGACTTTGTTTGCCATTACTGTTACGGCTATGTGTATAATTTCGAAGATAGTACCTATTTACAAAGAAGCAATAAAGGTACATCTACATTTTACAGCGGTACCACAAAAATCAATACTTTTAAAAATCTAAAACGATATAGATATACCCAAATTTTGCTACTCAATCCTAATTTCGAATTCGAATTTAAAATACTAAGTTGTTCCATGTTCGAAAGTAAATTCATCTTTAATATACGTCATGATACGTCCAGATATAAGACCAGGAAAGCCCAGACCATTTAATCATAAGGAAATCATACACGTGGCTAATCATACATCGGACGTAAGATCGTTCACAATCCACCTTCATTAAATGCGTTTTCAAATCAATTATGCGATTATCGATAATGAATCGATTGAGATATCCCATCGAGTTGGCAAGAGTCCAGAGCCGGCTCCTCATTACTTGTCATCTACCCAACAGCTCGTTTGCCACGATGGTTATCGCCTAGAGCCTACTCCAGCTAATGTGAACCTCCATTGACCCAGTTTGTAACTTCACATTTTAAATGCGATTCATTGGCAGGTTTTAATTGGGTTTTGATTGTTATGTAGAATCTTGGGAAGAAAGTTAATGTTATTTTATTTGGCGTCTGAGCTGTTGTTGGAGGTTTATGCCTAATTATCTTGAATGTCGTCATTATCATGTTTATAGCGTGGTGGCCTGTTGGTAAACAAAACAGACGCGACTGCGAACATGTTCACGGTGGTCGCGGGTTAAAATCCCAGGGCACACCTCTGACTTTTCGGAGTTATGTGGATTGACTGTCAATTACCACGCACTATAACGGTGAAGGAAAACATCGTAAGCAAACCTGCATACCGTAACGATTTTAAACAATTTCTACGGTATGTAAAGTCCGCCAACCCGCTCTAGGATTATATTGCCTAACGCTTCTCAATCGTACTCTTGATTGTAGAGGAGGCTCGTGCCGTGCAGTGGGAAATTTATGGGCTTTCCTATAAATCTGCATCATTCTATTTATTGCAACCTCGATTAGGGCTTACTTATTATTATTGCTAATTCTATACATACTTTTGTATTACCTATATAATTTAAGTGCTTTTAGTAATATCGTATGAAAAAAATATAGAATACGTGTACTATACAAGTCTGAAGATTAGTGTCAACTGTAAAATGTATCTGCCAGATATTATGCTACTATAAGCGAGTAAAAACGTTGGTATAGAGTCATATACAATTTCATAAATGTAGAGAAGTATCAGTGCTTTATTTTGTAATTACAATTTCTAACATTGATTCATGTGTACGCACTTAAATATAGAACAGATACTAATCTTTTAGCAATGACAATGAAACAAGTATTAGGGTTTAGGATTGTGAAATAATGTAATTAATGTTCCATTATGTTTCGCTCAGTACTAATGTTGGAATAACCCAAAAATAAATTTGAAAATGTAAATTCTATTAATTTTCAAACAGGATTGTTACAAATATATTTTTCACAAACAATTACTATGAATACGCATTTCACGCCGATATAAATTAGTAAACTAAGTTTGAGCCACCCACAAACTTCTGACATCGTTAGTGTCTGTTTCACCATGACTGTATTAAATGTTTGCATGTTGGGTTAATGGACAAGGCGCTGTCGATTCAGCCTAAGATAATAACTCAATAATACTATCCACTTTCATACGTAATGCATTAGAATTCATATTGGATACAGATTTTTTACTTATGGAAAAATCTGTCTATTTTTATCCTTGTAAACCGTAAATAGCCTACTCAAATTACACTGAAATCAACTAAGCTGCAATTCCTATATTGTAAACTTGTTTTTAAAAGAGCAACGCTAGAGTTTCTTGCCCGTTCTTCTCTGGTTGAAACAGCCTTGTGAACCTGGTGGTACAGGAAAAAAGTGACTGAATCTAAATAATGCATAACATTTTAAAAATTCCATAAAGTATTTTCATTTCATTTTCGAAAATATACTAATGGTATGTTATGAAATCCCTATTGCAATCAATGTGTCGGGTTAATATTCGTGATAACAATCTCCTCAGACGATACTTTAGTATGCACTTAAAATCAGTTGTATTGTATTTATATTTCCCTGCGTGTGTACAAAAAGTTGTCAGGTCGCATTCGGACCGCGATTTGGAGATATATACACGTATGCTCTACAAATATTTGTTTTGACTTTAATTTTTTTGTGCGTCATTTTTGTGTTCGCTAACGGAAGCAAAATACACCCGAAACTAGAGAATGCATTGTAAAAATACAGAGCAAAAGTCCTTTATACGACAAAATTTATTTGTACTATTGGTTTTAAATAAAATAAACCAATTCAGAACTAATTTTCCAAACTTAATAAACTCAAGTACTAACGATCAAAAGAAGCTAAAAATATATAATTAAACAAAACTAACGGTGTTAAACGAAGTGACTTGTGCCATCTTTTCAAACTGAAAAGTGAACAAATTATACCTGTTAACAGTAATTAAGTTTCAAAGCGGAAACTTAGCCAGCCTTTAATAATCTTTACTTATACTTGGGAAATTCTAATGGGACTTAGGTTTGAGCTTCAAACGAGGCCGTTGGAGACGCGGCGTGAACTCGCAATTAGAAAATGTGGATCTTGGTGTCTTTTACATGCAATGAATACATTTTGCTTACAAGTAGGGCTGGTTATTAGATTACGCGGAAGTGTTGGCCAGTTGCTTATCAGTGGAGGCGAAAGCTGACACAGTGCTTTATTTTAATCTCGATCATCAAGTTATATCGATTTAATGTAGTCGAGCAGATTATCAATTTATATCGATTATACAATTAATGAGAAATTAAGTTCTAGATTAACCTTTTTTTAAATTAATAAGTTAGGCAGTGTTTAGTTTCTCTCTCGCTCTCTTCAGCTGCAGGAAGTCCACAGCTGAATATAAGCCTCCTCCAAAGATCTGAAAGTTAAAAGCGATCTGCAAGCAAATTTGTCACTTTGTTTACCTAGTAAAAAATATTATCAATGAATCATGACAGTTTTTTTTCATTAAATAGTTAAAGAGCGTTATTGCAACAAATTCTTAGAAATAATTGTCCAAACATTTCTTGTATTCTTATATACTGAAAATATTAACATTTATAAACAACGAACATTTAATGTGTTATATCTGAACATGTTTAAAAAGGAATAAGGAGTATGTAAACTCTTCTCATCTCAAAGACTTGTTATATCGTCACGTGTTTTCATTTATCTTTCACGAGTATGTCTTGCGACGCATTAATTAACTCAAGCCGCTTTGTGTCGAGTGCAGGTTTAATAACTTTAATCAACGTTTCCCGCCATTTTTTATTTGTTTCTAACAGGCTTTATGCGGTAACTTCATTTGCCTGGTGGTATTGACATATTGACAGGCTATTAAAAACTGCTGGTCTATCGGATAATACAATTTTTATGTCAGGATTTCACATTTTAACAATTAGAGCTTCATTTTTACATAATTCATCTTTTATTAATTTTACAAAGCGTCTATTAATTAATGTTATTGTCGGCAATAAATGTATTAAGAATTGATAATTAAATACGTAGCAAAAGGTTATTATTGCAATTTGTAAAATGTGGACTATATGGCCCAACCACTCTCTATCGATTGTCTCGGTTGTAGAGTAGGTCCGTGCCCAGCAGTGGGACGTAAATGGGCTGTTAAAAAAATTTAAAAAAATTGTAAAAAGAATTTAGTGGCCGTGCGTTTCATTATGGCTAATCTACACATTATTAATGCTCTATGGGTGTACGTAATAAATCAAATAATGTCCTAACAGTACTCACACACATCATTTATACAAATAAACATAGACATATCCCGTTGAAACTGTATAGAAAATTAATTCAACAAAGTAAGAACATTAGTCATGCTGAGTCGATAGTGGCAGGTGACAAAATGCATGGCGCATATAAACAGGGTGTTAGGTAAATGTATGGTGCATCTACAGGGTGTTACGTTACGGTGCAACTGTTGATAGCATGTCAGAAATGCGATTAACCACGTCCCGTGCAATCCAGCACTTAATATTTGTAGACAATGGACCACATGCGGTGTCGTTGTTCACTCGACGCCTTGTTTTGACTGCTGCGGCTTGGAACGTGTCTTTATTCAGTTTCGAGGTGGTCTGAGAGGGTTATTTTATAGTTGAGTGCATCTGCACTCAAACCATCTGGTTTTGTGACGTTATCATGTGTATGTCCGATAGATATATGTTATTTGTTAATGCAATTAAACATAGATACCTAAGTGCACATTCGAAGGCACCTTTTCAGATGTTATTTGCCTAAACTAATTTCTTCAATATTTACATTTGTTTGATATTTTGTATGTGAGACATTATTGCCGCACAGATTAATTTGCATGGCATTCATAAACCAATATGATTTCTATTTGTCAAACATTTGAACAAAACCTATTCCAAGTTTGTCAGATCCGCAATGGATTCAAACAAAACTAGGTCAAGTTCAAAACTTACGTCAATCCGTCCAATTATACCTGCCACCTTTCAACGGCAGATGACCAAACCATAATGATATATGATGTAGGTACTCAGACTGACAACACTAATGGTCTAATTTCACAACATTATCCATAATGTTCGAACAAAAAGCCTTAGTGAACGTACAGAGGTCATTGCTATCTAAATTAATAATCCATAGACAATAACACTAACACAATACGTAATTATGAAGTAACCATGTACTCTTAAGTGAAATTGCTCCATTGGCAAATTGAAGAGCGTCTATTGCAATATCATTTCGTTCCTTCTCTAGTATTCTGTTGCTCTGAATACTTGTCAAAGATCTAAAGCTGTTGCATAATTTGTAGCGTTATGCAATCTTGACTTTTCAGCTCTTTGTGATCTGGTAAGATTGATAGGATGTCTTTTGAGGCATTAAGTGTGCGACTGCAATTTGTAATATTTTATAAGTGGGATTTGTTATTACGCCAACCCGGACTAGGCCAGCGTGGTGGACTATATGTCCTAATCGCTCTCAATCGTACTCTGGATTGTACTCTCGATTGTAGAGGAGGTCCGTGCCCTGCAGTGGGACGTATATGGGCTGATACAGTACAGTACAGTACGTGTTACTATAAAAAAGGAATAAAATATTTACCTTGGAAAATAAGTTCAAATATAACGGTGCATAATTTGTTATTGCTGCATTATAACCTTCAGACTGTTAATCCACTGTTGAATGTAGATTTTTCTTTGTATTGACACTTATTATTAGAATAGGTATCTTATGTAAAGAAATATGAAAAAAAAAGAATTGAACTTGCTACCTTTGAAGGATATCAGAATTTCGTACTGTTTGATGTTTTATTACAAGTCAGTCAGGATGGCAGAAAGTAGGCGCTAATTAAGTACTGTTAGCATATTCAAATTCTCGATAAAATCCGTAAAAATCGTTTTATTTCAATGTGTAACATTCGCGCAAATCTAAGAAACCATACTATTAGCAAATTTTATTTTCGACTATCACAAGACAGAGAGGAGAGATTAAGACAAATCATGTCACGTTAGCTACGACTAAGTTGTTCAGATAAAATGCTTAATGCACGACTACGTTATCACTGCTTCGTGAAAATTTCATCACTGAATTGTCGACTTCCTGCACTTGTTACAGTCATCGACTTGTAATTTCAGTTGTACTATGCTAGTAGACACGTTCAAACAAGGAAGTTTTGGTGCACTTGATGAAATAATATCTTGTATCAAATGCTTTCGTGCTGAACTTAGGTCAATCAGATTGCCGGTGATTCGTTGGCCTACATTCATTTCTTCGCTGAGTTGTGATTTCACATTTCGTGCACTGAATTCTGTTTGCTATCATCGACGATACGATGCTAGAGCACGTTTCCTAGATTTTATATATTGATAAATTTAAAGATTATATCTTAGAAATGTGTTGTACAATCGCGTTGTTGTGAGTAACGCTAGCTATTTGCGAAATGAAATAAATTGTCTTTTTGTTTTTTAAGTTTCCTTATTAAGAAAATCTGCAAATGTAGTTCCCTTCATAGAGCTTTAATAATTTAAGCATTTAACTGTTAACACTACACATCATAGTTCACTGAAGTAAGGCGCGCGCCGAAATACCATGAATTTGGTCTTACTAATCTAAGCAATATTAAAACATGCCTTATACACTAATGTGAAATGAAAGGAGGTGATCATATAATGAAGATAGCCGGAAGCATAAATATTCGTGATTATTCGCTTCAATAACTGCATCGTGATGGCATAATCATCAACCACGTATATGTAGTAACAGAGTGCCGTAACAAAGATTATAATACAATAATGACATAATTAAGATCAATAGATGCAATTTAGATAATGTCTGATTTCAGATCGTTTTGTTTGTTTTCAATGATTAGAGAAACACTTTAATAATCCTTCTTTGGTGACGTTTAGGATTTATTTAATTTACTACTTTTATGCTTCTTGTTAAAAAAACTTTGCTTTAAGAAAACCTTACTAATAACCAAATTTTCCAGCTGTTTAAATTTATTATACTAAAAATCTATTCTATCATCCTTCATACAAACATGCAAAACCTCTTCAATACCGACATTTATCAAATATAAATTCCACATCAGTCCGTTTAGCATCTCCATCTTCACATATTCCTTATTCAACTGCAGCTCGGTTTACGATTCTCGTATCGGTACGGAAACGCTAAAATCTTTAGCGGGAGGAACTCAACTATGTGTCAGATTGTAGCCGCAGAAACGGTTCGGGATGTGCCGACTGCGAGCGATAACAAATTCCCGTAGAAGCATTGGAGATATTGGATAATCTATTGGTCCTATCGAGGTCGTAAATGGCTGCTGGTAGTGTTAGAGTCGTATGGCTGTTACATATTTTACCACTGTCGATGTTTATATCAGACTCGGTTACAGTTTTAGCGTGTTAGATCTGTCATTTACTGAAAACTTTAGGAATATCAATATTGGGTTTCTGATTGCTAACGATTAGTTTCTAAAGAAAGTCGATGGAAAAAAACGCTTAAGCTTATTGATAATTAGTAAATTTTTACAATATATTGTGACTTTTAAATAGATTACGCAGTTATGATGTTTCTACCATCAGCGTGTGTAAAGAAATATTTGAAAAAAAAGTCAGTTGTACTTTTCTCGTTAACTAAAAGTATTGGAAGATGAAAGTTCGAACTTTACTTTCACAAGTATAAATTATTCAATGATTAATATTAGGTATATTAGTGTCGTTAGCTGATAAAAAATACTAATAAATACTTTAGTATTTATTAGTATTTTAGTATTAATTATTCATAATTATCACCTAATACCATTACTAGTAAAATTAACCCATCTATCACATTTAGCTCGATAATTCATGGGCTGTACATAATCATTGCGCTTAAACTAGAATTTCCTTCGAAAGCTAATTTATCGAGCAGCTCGGCACAAATTTTAAATGCGTTTGCCGCAGCGGGGTGCAGCGAGATAGCAATTTTTCATACTTATATCACGAAGCAAGATATCGAAGATTTATGGCAGAGTAGCCATTAATGAAAACTTAAGTTTGTAGATAAAATGCTGATAAGAATTGGAAATGAGAAAAGTTTGTGAAATTGTGGTATGATTAATTAATTGTTTGTTGCATCAGTTTATACCATGTTAATTATTAAACTAGTATTTCTTGCGGTCTCGTCCGCGTGAAAAATTTTGCTGGGACAAAAAAATACCTTATATCTTTCCTCAATCAATAGACTACTCAACACTAAAATATTTTTTTAATTAAGTATTTCCAGAGATTAGCGAGTTTAAACAAACAAACCCTTCATATATACACACATAAACTCACGTCTTTTTCCCAGAAGGGTAGAGAGAGGTGCTACAAGGACCCACATTTCGCTTTGTGTGTTCCGACCCACGATGTAACAGGAGGCCAGCTCTTCAACTTTATAAATATATTAGTATAGACAAATATAGAGCCATCTATATACGAAGCGGTAGTTCCATCGCATGCGATAGACTCTGTTGGTACGTAACTCGTAACGTACTCTATCTATTTATGTCGCAAAGTAGCAGTGTGTTAGCGCTGTTGTGTTCCGGTTAGGACGACATTGTAGCCAGTGAAATTACTGGACATTATGCGACATCACACCTAATACATTCTCCAAGTGATGGTCGTAGTGCAATACCATGTTTACTATGTTTGAGGTAGCCGTAACATACTGAACCTAGACCTTTTAATAATAGCATGCATATGGCTGTGATATATACGAGTAAATACTACAACGTGGTCGTTTGTTTATTTAAGTTCGTTACTGTCATTTGTATTTCTTTTTGATATTATTGTTTCTGTTTTTTAATTGCTTAATGTAAAATGTAACGTATGTGCTTTTTTTACTTTTTATTATTGTTGTGATAATAATAGCCGCGCAGGGCTATCGAGATAAAATAACTTATTTATTTATTTAGAAAGAAAAGAATGAAAAACGATGTCTTTCTGTCTTTCTTCTATGTTATTCTTAGTAATAACTTCTAAGTGGAAATATGGTCCATCCCGCTGATATTTCGATATGCTATATTATTATACTATGTATTTTTTTAACATAAATGACTTAGTGATAGCAATGCATCTGTTGGTAGCTGCTTTGGGGTTTAATTACAGTTTCTATAGATGAAAGACTCAGAGACAGACAGACAGAGGCAAAGAGATGAAAGACTGCCTCGGTGGCGTAGTTGTACTACGGTATGGTTACAAAGTTGAGATCTCGAGTTCGAATCCCGGGTCGGACAAACTGATATTGGATTTTTCTATTAATTATCAGCCCGGAGTCAGGAATTTGTGCCCGATATGGCGATAGGGTCGTCCCCTATCACATCACAAGACGGAACACATAAAGCGAAACGTGGGTGTCCTGATTGCACCTCTGCCTACCCCTTCAAGGAAAAAGGCGTGATCTTTATGTATGTATAGATGAAAGATGATTATTTCGCGTAGGTCAAAACACTTGTACCAGCCTGGTCCAACCACTAGCACTATTTGCATTTAATAAAATTTTGCTGTGGAATACGTCTGCCATTATTTACAATGTTTCTCAATGCTAAGTAACATGGTCATGTTTGTCCTGAGGCTTTCCCATGTCGGTACCACGCGTCGATGTATTTACCATGTGCGACGCAATGAACCCCGCAATGGTTCCCGTGGGACCACCGCCGGAATATTTATCATTTTTAATTCAGTATCGTACGTGCTTTATTTCATTTTCATGGATATGGCTTTTGAAATCATAACGTAGTGTTAGTTAAAATATTCAACAGTATTGAGAATTTTATTGAGATAAATTCAACAAATATAGTTAAAATTAAAATATTCATTTATTAGCTCTGTTTAAAATAACATGATGTAACATTAATAAACGCAAGCGATTAGTGACTGGCGCGCTAGCATTAAATTTTAAATGAAGCATTTACAAAATATAAAATTATTAAATGATAATTACTAAGTACATTAATATTATATTTATGTATAGTATTTTATAATATGGTTTTAGAAATATTTTCCGATTTAAAAGCGGTATTAGCTTCTGAAAATATATATTCAAATCGACGTAAATGAACAACATGAAATATTAAAAAAAAAACATTAATCCAGCATTCATCAACGAAAATCGCATTTTAGATCTTAATACTAATAAAGATACTCATTCAAATTTATCAGCATGTAGCAATCAACTGCTCGACAAAAGCTTCAATTGCACGCCACTAAGAACGGTCATTAATCGAAACGGGCATTAGACTAATCTAGCCCTAATTTACGGTGCGAAATGGCTTCTCAACGATATATTCCGCAAAGGTTAAGGTTACCTTAAGGTTTTTAACTCTCGACCGTTTACCATGATGGACAAAAAAATGGCCTGTGAGGGCAAAGTGAAGAATAATTCTCCAAAACGTATTTTATGAGGTCATAAAACTTCGGAAGAACATGCTACAAGGCAACTTTTTAATATGAAAGCAATTTGTACCAGGAAGATCTTTCATGACATCTTGAAGAATGGCATAAATCGATGCATCAGACGGAAATGACGAGAAAACCCAACCCCAAATAAAATAGGCTAAGCGTAGGCAGTGAGCCATTAGGGTATTAAAAAAACCACGACGCTACAAGGCGCAAATTTTATAGCTGGAAATTGCCCATACTTTGTCACTCTATAAAATAGGTCTATATTTTCCTCCGACCGCACACTTCCATTTCTTGTTACATACAGGCGTCATTACCGGACAGTATCGCGCCGCAAGTGCCATAGTGTTTATAGGCGTAAATCAATGACGGGATTACGTGACTCCACTGACCAAATTGCTCTGCGGTTTTTGTAGGGCTGGCTGGGTTGTGCTTTTTTGTAGGTAATGATGGTGGTGGAGCAGATTTTTTCGTGTTATGATTTATGTGTTGTATGACTGGGTTAGATGAATCTGATCTAGTTGGTAGCTTGGATTACTTTTTGGATTTTTTGATAGTGTGTGTTAATACACATAGACTATAGATTAGTATTGTATTATTGCCTCCCCTTTGGTCTCGAAGAAGTACGATTTGAATGTGAAATATGCGAGCCTGCGTTCAATTCTTGGGTTCTCACATTCGGCGTGAGTTTTCCGTCCAAAAATCATGAATTTATTCTTAATTAAAATCTACGAGCTGTTGATAGTATACTCGTAAGACAGACCTTTCTGCAGCAAGCAAAAAAAAACATTTTTCGCTAATGTGGCCGAAGTGAGAGACAAAGGCAGGTAAAGATTCAAACTACCCCATTAATCACAAAATACGCTCATAGTTTTTTGAATAACATTTGCATTTTTATTGCAAACTCTTAGGAGTGAATTGACACTTTTTGTTGACGCCGTCGTTTACGAGAGCGTAAAATGCAAATTTGAGACTCTTAAGCCGTCCAGGGCTGTGCATCACTGGTTATGATACAAAACATCTATAGGTGTAGTGTCGGAACACTGCAATGCATTAATTTTGCAGCGGTCGACAACCTTAGGTCTCGATGATCCAATTTGCTGGTCTCCTGAGAAGCGTAGCGTGAACGTTCCGCATGACAAGTGATAGGGGCTCTGCGCCGAGCTAAAGTAAATAAAACCGAGGTTTTATTCCCTTTCCTTTTCCCACTTCAAGGTTTTGATTGGGGATTGATTAAGTTTGAGCTGGGTCATTGATTTCTTCCGTTTTGGAAATCTAAATGTGGTTTTTCATTGTATTTGTTTGCTCGGCTGGATAAATTATTCCTGGTTTCTAATTTAAGTTGTATCTAGAGTTTGCCGCAGATTCACATTGAAGTGAAACGTATTCCAAATATAGAATTCATTGGAAACCTAAAGTTTGATTTGATTACGGAACTAGAAAAACGAATCAATATACGAGTAATCATTTCAACCACATAATATCAATATTATCAAACACCAAACCCATCTAAAAAATATAAAATATATTTTATGGATCGGAATATCAGATATGTCAATACTCGTGCCAAAGCAAGGCATAGAGACGTCCAACTAGATTCGTATTAAGTAATTACAGTGGTATTCAACCTCAGTGAACTCGAGAGATCGAGTGCGCGCCGCGCGTGCTTACTGCTCCGCTTATCATGGACAATACAATGATAAATGAACTTGCAAAATGCCCATTAAGATCCGAAGATATTTGCTCAATCGTGTATTGTAATTGCTTTATTGGCAGAAGCCTTATAGAGATTCCTCGCCTATGTGCGAAGCTGTTTTGAAACACTTATTTCAAATAATGCATATTAACTTTGATCAGTGACATTGTAGTGAAATTGATGTAACTATAGGTTGGGTCCTAGGTTTCTTATAATAGCTACCTGATATAAATAGATGATAGGGTAAATAATAGTCTCATTTACTGACCTTAAATCTATATAAGGGAAGATTTACGTTTATTGGAGAAAATATCAGGAGTAGAGAGATAGAAATTTAGCTGACGTTCCTGATTAGTTTCAACCGGAATGCTATCAAAGTTGTTAAGTTAGAATCGGAATTCAGTTAATAGAATATATTTTGGTTGATTTATATATAATACATTTATCTGTGAATTCCAAACAGCCTAGCGCAAAGAACGAAGATCTCCTAAAATAAGGTTCTCGAGGAATCGATAACAAAGCAATTTCTCTTTTGGGACACAATCGGCATTAGTTTTTGGAGGGATGCCAAATCGTATCTCTGGCTTTACAGCAGTTTCAATTTATTAGTCTTATTTTATGTTTGAAAAATATATTCGAGAATTGATTCCACCTATAAAGTGGATGGAAAACTTGACATAGGTCACGATATGTCGCCAATTGCGGGATATTTTCTGCTGCTGTTTCGAGAAATATTACAGGAAGGCTTATGTTCAGCAAAATAACAATCAGATGATATTAGTGAAATAATTACGCGTATTTTTATCAAGTTTAATAAAAGATTTACTAATGGTTTACCAACCAATGCGTGCTATTTGATATCAACGACATTGAAACTAAGTAGAAAGTAAGTAAGAACGTAAAATGGACTGATGCATGCACAATTATATTGTAATGATTGTAAATTGCGTGCTACGTTGCATTTGAGACAATATAATTTTACATGCCAATTATAATTATATAATTGCGACTGTGATGGCCTTCACTATTTCATCGCTTACGCAATGGATTAACTATCGATTACATTGTCATGGCCCTGCTTTTAAGTAAGAAGTATTAAGAATAAAATATTGATCAATAGACACAATGATCCTGTTCGATCAGATCAGTACCACTGACTTTCGTAAAATTAAACTGAAAAGACACCATGTTGCAAATCTTCCAGTCAATGCAATTGATAGAAAATTAACCAATCTCGACATCATGTAGATTAT
Organism: Theretra japonica; assembly: GCA_033459515.1. NCBI lineage: Eukaryota > Metazoa > Arthropoda > Insecta > Lepidoptera > Sphingidae > Theretra > Theretra japonica. The sequence continues at coordinate 11,063,181 of CM065949.1, forward strand.
CTTGCCATTTACCTTTCTTTCAGAACGGCATAGCAAAATAAATCACATTAGTTAGATTTCTATGCTATGTTGTTGAATAAATTGAACCGACAAACTTCCATTTTGTCGAAATAATCCATATCAATGAATCAGTAGGAAAATCAGGGGTTCCTCTTCATTTGTGTGTTATTAGAAACTATTATGTCCACAGTGGATTACGCTGATATTGATAATAGACGAATTAATTTGTATATCACAATGCTTTTAAGGTAAAAATGTATCATTTATATCAGTATATATTACGGCAACCTGTTCGCCCGCTATTCATTATTCCTGATCGAGCCGTATTTTATTACGCTCTTGAGCTTCGCTTTTATCGAGTTTATGCTGGCATTAATAAGTGTTAAAGAATAAATTTGCCCGCGATATTTCATCCTGTTTCATATAAAGGATGACAAATTTAACATCGTTTTTTGCTTACAAAAAGCGAGGGTCAGGTGTTTCATAACATATTAACTTGCAAAATTTGTTTGGAATTTTAAAATTCATTTACGTTTTTTCTTTATGAATTTTATTTCATAAACGTTGTCCAGTTTCATGGTGCGTTGGATGCGGCCATTGCTCCAGTTGCTGATTTCATTCCGATATAAAGAGTTGCATCAGGAATAGACAAAATGAACTTAGGTAATTTACAAGGTCTTATACGTTTGCCGTGGTCAGAGTCGTTTTAATACAATTATTTAATTTATTTATTTGTGTCATGTTACAACTATTGAACTAGTGAATTTGGGCCCAATATCGTGATAGTCACGCTCCCTATCACATCGTGGAACGGAACACACAAATCGAAACGTGAGTGTCCCGGTACAACCTATGCTCACCCTTTCTGGGTAATAGGCGTGATGTTTATATATATATATATATATATATATATATAACTAGCTTTCAATCTGTGAGTAAGAAACTATTTTGTGTGCGAATAAAATAAAAAATACGTAAAGGTTTATAAAGTATTGAATGAAACATAAAGATAGCTAACTTTTCATTGTTTAGGATTTTAAATACAATAAGTTTAAAATTAACTTAGTAGAAGGGCGAATAATTCTATAAATACTCGATTTAATTTTCATTTTGGTAACACCCACGTGTTTTGGTTTAATTTATTACGCAAGCTGGCTAAGTTATATAAATCCAGAACATCTTAATTTATTATTACTCTACCGACGCTTTGTTAGAGGATTTAAGTCGTGCATGTGTATCTTCTTCCTTTTTTTCTGAATATAGAAAATAGTATTTGATGGCAGTAACCGAGTCTCCGTGAAGTTAAAACTCCTATTTTTTATACATGTAATTTGGCCTATATAATTGTACCACTGTAGTGCAGGGGCCTCTTCTACAATTGAAGAAGGCTTAAAGTATGTTCCATTACGCAGGCCTGGGGGATATTCTAAGATCCGATACGAAACTCGAATGTTCGGACGTTCGACGTCTGAAATAAGTCATAAGTTTTCTACTTCTAAAAATCAACACTATTCTCTAATATACTTATCATTCACTCCGAACTAAGTGGTTAGTTAGGACGTACGATCGGGGATTCGAACATTTTGTGGAGTACCTAGGCACATTAGTTTTACGCGCGACGTCCTAACATTCGAGTTTCGTTTCGAATCATAGAGTAACCCCCCTTGTTTGAGTTAGTGGATCATACTAATGGAATTCTTTAAAAAGGATTTTAAGCAGGTTTCTTCACAATGTTTTTGTTCCTTATTAAATTAATAGGCATGTTCCCTTTTACAAATAGGCCACCGAGCTCTTATGTAATAATAAAATATATATTTAGGTCACCCGCGTTCCGGTTGCCGATGTTAACGTTTTTACATAAAATTTTATCAAAATTTATAGCTGGATTAATGGAGCAGATATTTCATTTGAGTGTAAAAAATATTTGGGCCTTACAATAAAAGGTGGTGGAATTTATTAGTTATGAAGTATATTTATAAAGCCAGACTGCGCCATTTTTAAGAGAGGAAACCTCGCGGGATACTAAAAAAGGGGTACTGATGCCTAGCTTACTTTTTAATACTAGCACAGATTAACAATGCATCTTATAGCACGAGTAGAGCGATCATCGGCCAGCTCTACCATCGCGCTCTCGTTATCTCCTGTTCGGTAACAATAATTATGTTGGTATGGTCGAAACCGAATATAAAAATCCTGAACCCGAAAAGCAACAAGCTTACGCATTTATATAAAATTTTTAGTTACTGACAATTGGGACGATTTTCATCTCCTTGTTATGTTGTTTTTTTTTGGATCCTTAGCTTCGTGTAATTTCGGATTTGCGCACAAATTTGCGATTCGTCTCCATGAAAGTATCACGTGTAACTATCACCTTTCAATTTATTCTCCAATTTTTATTCCATATTTGAAAATCTCCATGCGGTGCTAAAGCTGTTAATATTCAAGCTAATTTAAAATGTAAAAATTTCGCCATGAAGAATAAAATTTCCACACGTTATGTTTGTATCTTTTTTACAGTGGCCTGACAGAGTGACTGCCATATATACAGTGCTATCCAAATAGAGTGCCCAGTCGACACCATTATAATAAATAAATACACCCAATAGTCAACATTATGTCGGCCTCTGGGACCGTGGTACTTTGTCAATCGTATTGTAGCTTTCAAACCGGATCACAACAGTGCATTTACACTGCTGTTTGGCGGGAGAAATAGACATTGCGGTGGTACCTACCCAGACGGCTTCTCACACGTTAGAGATCTACCATCACCAGTTGATATAAGTAAATGCTAATATTGTAGATATTTGTGTAGTACAAGTGTCATGTTATCCGTATTAGTTACTTAGCTATTTGAGACAGTCGGCCGACATTCGCGGTCCAATAGATTAGTCCCAAATGAATAATTTGTTACTTAACGCTGTCTAATATGATACAGGTATCGTATGACAGAAATACTAGAAACTTAATTTTGCTAAGGTAATTAAGGCCTAATTTATTTGGAAGACATAATTGAATTAAAATAAGGATTTAAATTAAAGGATTAAAATAATAAAAAAACCAAACCTATCAATATTGTATCCTCGATGTTTGATGCCATAATCTGACCGCTGTTTATATTTTTATGACTATTTATGTTTTTATGTTGGGCTGTGATAACCGGATATGAAATTTGAGATTTTAATGGTCATGCTAGCTGAGCGCGTTAGTGGGCTTCTTGAAACTTCTTTGGACTTTGAACATTCTTGAGAGAACTCCCCATAGCCTCATAGGTACATGCAAGTTCGATAATGATGTTTTACTTGACCATTAAAGTGAACGGTAATTGATCATTATATAACACAAAGAACAAGTCAGAGGTCTATGGTTGAGCACCGAACCTTCGACCTTTGATTTGTCCGGCTTGCCTTCAACAAGGAAATCCTTTACTAATTCATAGTACTGCCTATCTCTACTTCATACAAGTCGTTTCACACCAGACCAACGACACCTACAAGTAATAACACACAAAAACGAAACCAAAGAAATATCGAGAAATTTCTGAAAAAGACCCCGAAATGGACTTTCTCCAATCGAAAGCGAATTCAAAGGAAGTTTCAAACCATTCAGCCAAATGGCGTGCGATACAAAAAGGTTATAAATTAAAACACGTTCCGTGGAGAATCGGAAACTCCCTCCGTGAGAGGTAAATTGGTCTCGTCAACCTCATCAGAAGAGGTCTTTGTTCTGTATGTGGGGCACTCTGTGTTGGCGAGCAAAGGTAACTGCCGTACTAAATATGCAGTCTGTAAGGCCCGGTCAGTGGAAATGACTTGCGTATTTAATGTCATTAAGAATAAAAATATTAATAATATCTGGCCACTTTTGAATTAAATCTGGAATTGTAGTCTGTCTGTATTAATCACAACAAAATATGTATTTGAAATTAATGTGTACGTGCGTAGCCTTTTGGTAACGAATTGACTTGCGTATTTAATTTCATCAAGAAAAAAATACGACAAATATAAATAATATCCAGCCCCTTTTGAATTAACTCTGGAATTGTAGTCTGTGATAGATCACAACAAAATATGTCTTTGGAATTCATGTGTAGGTGTGTAGCCTTTTGGTAACGAACAAAATACGACCTGGCGAGACGACTTTCTGTTTCAGTTTCAGTGGTATGCAATTACTTTGCAATTCATGGTGTTGTGTGGTTTTTCGACTCTATGAGCGGTCGTATCGCTTACCATAAGCAAATGGCATGCTCGTCACGCCATTCGTTGCAATAAAATAAAAAAATAGAATACAAACTCTTTGGCTCAGGTATATTGTTTCATCATTTCATATTTGGAGCTACTATAAAAAGAACATCAGATTTAGAATATAAGTTAGAACTTCAACTTGTATGAAGACTGAACTGTTCCGACAGAAAGAATCTGCTCAGTATGTGGGTCACTGGTGCCTGCGATTCGGAGCGGAACTTGGTAGTGTGCTCTGTGCATTACATGCTCCATTTTATCGTGACCGCGTTTAAGAATTTTAGGCTTGTTTATCCCTCTCCACTTTAGTATGCGTTATTATATATGTGATACGGAATTGTTACGCTTACGGCTGACGTTTGCAGTTTATTTATGTCATGACACAACTCTTCGTTTAGTGCGATGACGTATGCGAAAATAGATACAACGTTTTTAGCGGGAAAAAGTACACATTATTTTTTTTGTCTTTTTTAGCCTTGCGATGCATACACAACACGTTACTGCGATTTTTGAATTATTATTATTTGATTGACATCGTTATGCCTAGTAACGTGTAATCAATTATTTAAAAGCTCGTTTGGGAACCCGCTTATCTTGTATTATATAATATGGTTATAAGTAATATGGTTTATATCTTAGCGCATACCAATAACTTACCTTCAGTAATACATCTATTCTGCTCGCGTAAACTAAAATTAAAGGGTATGTAATACTTTACTCAAATAACAGAAAAAACAAAATTGAGTAGGTGCCTATTATCTGTTTCCTGTAGCAACAAGCTGCTATGTAACATTACTGATTTTCAGCTCCCAGCTTTAATTACAGTAAGTAATCCCAGGCTTGATATTTCACATGCGGCCTTCATATTTTTAATGGCATTACCACAAATCACTATATCAAGTAATTCCGATGCGACGCATTGTCATTATGAGAAAATATAATTACGCCATATTGGATTGCGACCGTGGAACATGGAAATGTGAATTTATTTTTGTTTGTTTGCAAAGGGAGATGCAATGAGATTTTCAGTTATATTCAAGATAATTATGCGTGAATGATTTTTTTTCTTTTAGTTTAGTCAAAATTATGAGTTTTTTCGTTAATGGTAATTTATTCTATAGACATAGTGCTAACATTACGGATTATTATTATGGTGTAATTACCATTCTTTTTAATATTCACATCATGATAATTCAATAATTAGGTACAAAACTACCATAGTTAGTTCTAAACTGTTTGAATACTCATCGTTATTAATTAATATGTTTTATAATTGTAAATCTCCCAATATTTTGATTATTCTAATGTGTTGTCCTGATCAATTATACTCACAAAACAGGCAATGCCTAGTTTGGGTATCACTGTATTTTCAGAAAAATGTGAAAATGTAACAAAGCCAAATAAAGATTTTATTTATTAATTCATTTATTTTATTTTTTGTTAGCAAGACCAAAACTGTTCACTAAAACACCAACGTTTTTAGAGCCAATTGATGCATAATTTGCTGTACTTTTGAAATTCGATGTTGTGGACTTTAAAAACGTATTCAGTGTGTTTAACTGGATTTATTTGCGATATTTATGAACGCGCGCTGAAACTGCAATAAACCTATTGTGAAGCGCAGTCGGTTGAAGTGTTCTGTACAGAGTAATTGAAAATATGTAAATTTGTGTTTCTGAGAGATTTTCTTCGTTCCTTCTATGCTATACAGGCGTCTTGAACAATTAAAATAATTGCTATTGAATACTTGAACAACAATACTGAAAATTGTATTCTTTAAGTTCAACTAAAATTGGTTCAATTATGTGAGTTTATAGCTTCTTCGTCTTCTTCTCTTCAGCCACTGCTGAAGATAGGCCTCCCCTAAGGAACTCCACATTGACCTGTTGGAAGCGGCCTACATCAGGCGACTTCCTGCAACCTTAACCTTGTAGGCGGACGTCCGACACTGCGCTTGCCTGACTTGACTTTCTAACTATTGTTGATTTATTATTGGTTTCGATTGGATAGCCTGTACTTGCTTAGTTTCAAACGTCTAACCTCAAGGTACATTACCTAAAAAAGGTTGCAGGTAGTCGCTGAATACACTATCCAGGTCACTGTGGAAATCTTTGTGAGAGGGTTATGTTTAGCCTTCCTTCATTTAGACGTATCAGCCCATATGCGTCCCACAGCAGGGCGCGGGCCTCCTCTAAAATCGAGAGTACGATTGAAAGGGGTTAGGTCATATAGTCCACCACGCTCGGCTAATGCGGTAGACTTCCTATAAATGCTAATAATGTAAATTTGACATAACAAAATTACTTCAATTTGTTACATTAAAGCCTAGGCCTATAAATTAAACCCTTTTTATCTCATCACTAGCCTAAACCGTGGTACATTAACAAAATAAAGGCTCACTTTATAAAACTTCGTTAGTAATCCGTCTTTAGTTTTAGTAGACTTGCGAACTTCTTTGAAGTACTTAATTCTTATTAAACTTGTTAATGAGGTAAACGGCCCGGCTATTTATATTTCCGACAAAACCTTGTAAGAATTTTGATACAAATTGTTTCGGTTATACGGAAGTGAATTATCATGCAAAATATAACAGTAAATCATTTTTCTGTAATTATTTAATCATTTATTTACCTTTCGTTTTCTGAAATTACAGTTCCTGCTGGCTAATTCACGTAATTTTTTGACGCGCCGATCAAGTTGCGGTGCAGTTGCAATGAAGTTTACGTCTTAGTGCAAAATGGTATTCTTGTAATTGTTTAGCTGCGCGTGAACTGCACCTAAGCTATGCGTAAACTGCGCGTGTGCTGCGCGTCAACTGTCCGTCAGTCGTATGCAAGAAGCTGATACGTGAATACCGATCAAGTTGCGATCTGAATCACGCACATAAAACACGCAGCAGTAGAATACACTAAACCGCTCGCGTGACGCGAACTTGACGCGAGCGTATCTGACAGCGGTTGTCAAAATTACGAGAATACAAAAAGGTCTGTTTTGATCGATACTTAACTGCAACTGCACTGCAACTAAACTTATTTAATTACGTGAATAACCCTACTGTCAACAAGTTATAACTGACATTACGTTCATGCTTACTATCTGATTCATTTTATTGATGTAATTTACATGGATTGATGGCTATGAAGTCGTGAGGTTTATTACCAGAAGACAATATCTTTGTCATGTCCGCACGTTCATTTTGTGTTTCTCACACTAGCGTACCTTCTTCCTTGTCACCTGCATAAGGTTGAGCTATGTATATTTTGAGTATGAGTGAGTATGAGTTAAAGTGAGACTGCCTCGGTGGCGTAGTGGTACTACGGTATGATTGCAAAGCTGAGGTCTCGGGTTCGAATCCCGGGTCGGGCAAAGTGATATTGGATTTTTCTATTCATTATTAGCCCGGAGTCAGGAATTTGTGCCCGATATGGCGATGGGCTCGCCCCCTATCACATCGTGAGACGGAATATACAAGGCGAGACGTGGGTGTTCTGGTAGCACCTCTGCCTACCCCTTCTGGGAAAAAAAGGCGTGTGGGGTTATGTATGAGTTAAAAGTTATAAATGTGTATTTTTACACGCCCTACTTCATTTAAGACTCACTGCGGATGTACTGATAGAATTTTTAAATAAACCGTCTAGCAAATATACATATACAAATGGTTATGTCGTATGAAATAAAATATTACTTATTCTTCTAGGGTTGTCACTGCACTGCATCATATTAAACATGTATGCGCTTCGCACGTGACATGTTTATCTACTTTTTACTGCTGTTACTCTGTAAAATATTTTATATTCAAAATATTTTGACCAAACCTTTAGGATTGTGTTGAATGCGAGATAATTTAATTTATGAACTGGTACGATTATAATAATGATAAAACCAGACATGGGTTAAATTATTACATATAATTTACTTTGGTGGTAATTATCGGCATACACTGTAAGAAATTTATGAAATATATAAACACATAGCTGCTATTTAACTGTCTTTAATAATCTTGTACTTATAATTGACGAATAATATGCAAATTATATAAAGAGTTAAAATGTTAGTACATTGTTTCATTTTTTATTCACATTTTTATCACTGGTGTACAATAAGTTTTAAAATAAATAATAAATAAACACAATTGTGTATTTATCACTTCAAAAGCTTCAATTCCTTATTTATTCAACCAGTGCGGGGGTCCGGCTCTGTTTGCCCGACTGCAACTAGTGCATTTCTTACTCATTACCATAAATTTTAAAATAAATCTTAACAGAAATATTTTTTCATATTTTCTATTTTTGTTTGCTTGTCTTTTAAAGACTATAACCATCATTAAGAATTAGGATATTGAATCAAAAAGATTTGTATCAAATTCCGTTGATATTTTCAGAAATTATCGCATACAAACTATCCAGTTTTATTACACTACTATATTTAATACATTATGAATTATAAATATTAGTTACTAATTTATTATTTTATGTTTGTTACAGGTAAGCACATCAAGCTGCCTATTTAGCTCACAAAAAATCGTGAAGACTACACCTTAGAGTATATATAATGTAGAGGGAGCACCGTCACACATTTGCGTCTTGAAAAACGTAGATATATTCTTGTTCGTAATGTTGGTAGGACGGCTACATTAGTGAAAATTAAATTAATGATATAAAAACAAATTGTTCTAAATTCCGTTACTAACTAAAAGTATATTTAGTCATTATCCGTCCAAAACGAGTTTGAGTGGAATTCAATAGCCTTAAATAATTTTTTATTTTCCTTTTTTAAATAATTTGTGCATTTCGGACAACCTGTCAAATGTCAGCCAATAGGAGGACAGAAGAAGGTGTCCCGACACCAAAAATTTTATCTACGTTTCTGAAGTACCAGCGCTCCTTCTACATTTGAAATACTTTAAGGACTGCACAGGTTTGATCAAAATAATTAAATTAAGTCAATTACGGCTCAACATTCAGTTGACTATACATAAATCATAATCCCGAATTACATTGTTTAGCTCAATATCAAACTAAATCCATAATCTGCCGCTATGAAGAGTACGTAATTTCATCGATTGAGATTTCGTTCTACCCTCGTGTTATTTGCTGCGCGGCGCAATTACCCGTATCATTGGAAATTATTGCTGCGATGACACACCCATTAATTTCCTACGCTTCTCGCCGGCAGTTTGTATGTAACTGTATTTTTATTTTGTAACCGAGTAATGTGATGTTTTCAAACACATAACCTTCTTATTTTGGACGAATTGTTAGTGTTAACATGTTATATAATGTTACCATACATTACATTGAATGCGTCGGTGGCGTAGTTGTACTACGGTACGATTGCAAAGCTGAGGTCTTGGGTTCGAGTCCCGGGTCGGGCATCATGATATTGGATTTATTCATTATCAGGCCGGGGTCAGGAATTTGTGCCTGATATTGCGATAAGCTCGCCCCCTATCACATTCTGGGACGGAACAGACAAGGCGAATAGTGGGTGATCCTGGTGGTAACCAGGAGAACCTGTGCCTACCCCTTCTGGGAAAAAAGGCGTGAGTTTATGTATGTATGTCATATCATTATATTTATATTTTAACTATACAATTTGGGCTGTGTGATATCTAAAAGTTTAATTTAGATATGAGAAAATAAACTATATTTTTGATTATGATTATTGTTAATTTTCCCGAATAGAAACAGCTTTTTTGTCAGAATTTTCTTCTCATAATGTGGTAAAAGGATCATAATTCCATTTCACATAGAATTATCGATCCATCTCGAGCAGAAATTTTTCGCAAATTAGATTATATCACGTTTCGCACATTACATCCGAGCGTAGTCGTTATACGATTGAATCGGATCCGGAAGTAAATTACATTGAAAAATACGTGAAGAATCTCTGAAGACTACAATATTGGCATAGGACGGGTATGCGGTATATTATTTATTATGTAGAATTTCGCCAATACATAATTTATCAATACCTTTTTGCGATTGGGATAAACCTATTCAGGATATTACGATTTCAAAATATATTAAAACATCCTACTTCCTACTAATATTATAAAGCGAAAGTTTGTGTGTTTGTTACTTCTACACGGTCAAACTGCTGGATCAATTTTGATGAAATTTGGTATGAAGGTAGCTGATACACTGGGAAATGTAGTTTTCCCGCGGGATAAGAAAGTCATTCTAATATGTATATTTGCTACTCTTTAAACTCAAAGGGATGGTTTGTGATAGAATATGGGGCGGATTAAATGGGATATAAGAGGACAGGTATACATACCTAGAGTCATGGAACAGGTTGAAACGGGACAGGACGAGAGGTATCGGAACGAAACGAGAAAAGTAGTATAAAGGGCGGCAGTCACGTTGAGTTACAATATAAAACAGTTAGTACGCGAATTAACATGCGTCTGATGTGGACTCAAAAAATATGTGCACCCGGACAAAGCCGGGTCGAGCCGCTAGTCTGACAAAAATTACCCATACATGCCTTTATAATTTAAAATTCGAACAAATACAAGGTGAATTTCCTGACCAAGGTCTCAAACTCAGGACCTTAAAGAAAACCTGCTACCATTAGATAATTAAAGCGAAAATTATCAACCGCATTTTATACCCAAAAAAAATATTTCACGAAGCCGCAGTGCTAACGTTTTTAAGCGAGAATTACCGAGGGATAGCAACATAAAAATGCTTTTAACAATAATGGATATTGATGTGTGTTACTCACATAATTTTCTTTGTTACCTGGAATTATCCCGGGCAATGTTAGGATCCGCCATCCCGCTTCATCGCCAGATTTTGGTGTAGCTACTTCCAAGGCCTCTAATTATAAAAATCCAGACTGCTAAGGCTGACCTCAAGGTTTTTACTTGGCTATATCAAAGCTAACATTAATTGCAGACTAAGTAAACCTTTTTGCACTGTCTGTACTCTAGCAGTTGTCATGAAATGTGACCAATCAACTATTTCCTTCATCATCATCTTAAAACTGCTTCGGTGGCGCAGTTGCACCATGGCATGATTGCTAAGGTCTCGGGGTCGAATCCCGGGTTGGGTAAAGTGATATTGGATTTTTTTATTCATTATCAGCCCGGAGGAATTTGTGCCTGATGTAGTGATAGGCTTGCCCGTCTATCACAACGTGGGATGGAACACACAATGCGAAACGTGGGTGTCTTGGTAGCACCTATGCCTACCCCTTCTGTGAAAAAAAAAAGTTTCTTTTTGTGCTTACATACATTTGTATGTATCATCTTAAGTCAAACGAAGTTCGCTGCTTATAATCCGAGGCCTCCCCTAAGGATCTCCATAACGCCACGTTGAAAGTATTCTACAGCCAGTGACTTCTTAATTCTTTGCTAAAGCTAAGTTGACTGTCAATATATAATTTCTCAATTCATCGATATTTCATATTACTGTCATTAATAAATAAATACCTCAAACAGTCATTAAAATTAGACCCTAACACGCACTCACCGCGATTAATTTGGGTACGTAAGACCTCGCAAGATGAGTTACGGCAATTTGTCTATCTTAAATTAGAAACGTAGGTGTTCCAGGCGTATAGAACTAATAAGGCAGGTCGCCGTACCTGCTCTAATGACAAATTAGGGTGTTATACGGGACGCCTGAGGTGCGACGCCGTCGTAAAGACGCGACAATGACGTATTTTACTTGGCAACTTTATTTATTACTCGGATCCCGTGGACTTACGGAGGTGCTCAAAATTGCGCCTTGGATAGCTGGATATAGTAAGTATATGGTATGTTTGTTCCGCGTAGTGCGTACGTCGCGCCTTGGATAGTTGGATAACGTAACCATATATTATGTTTGTTCCGTGAAATCTATATAGATTGTTGTAGACCTGGTAAAGGTCGCGGGACGTCGCTGGATGCAGGCTGCCTCCAACAGGTCACTGTGGAAATCATTGGGAGAGGCCTATTTTCAGCAGTGGACTTCCTTTGGCTGATGGATGGATGGATGTTGTAGAAATCCTATGTTTGGAAATTGTAGAACGAAATATGGTTTTATTGTCTCTATTTTAACGTTTATGAGTCAAAGCACATTGAATCCGACTTGACTCTTTCTCATCAATGAATCTTTATAATAATTTATATTGTCGTTATAACTACTTATTTTAAATTTACCTGTCGTTGTAAATTCTACACGTTTATTGTTTGTGGGTATTATTATTTGGTTGCATATTTTGTTCCTATCTTTAGTGCCAGATTTTCAATCATTATAAATATTAAATCGGTTATCATTTAAAATAACAAAAAGGTAACAAAATCATTAATTTTTAAACAAATTTATGTTGTACTACCACTCTCTCTTACTCTCTTTCAAGCTATGAATCCCACAAAATATGGGGTCAGCTTTCCTCGTCTTTCTTCTCCACTTCTAACCTTTAATATTAATTAATCCAACTGCAAAGTAAAAAAGACCTTTATTTGTTTATTAAATCTTTACTGTACACAATTTAAACAAAAATAGTATACAGAAACAATAATATTAAAAGAACAAATGACGGTCTCATCGCTCTACAGTAATGTCTTACAGACAACCATCGGAGGAATTTAAAACAGAGAGGGCAGTGTAAAAAATGAACCTTTATGGCTTGTTTGTGAGACCGAAAAGTCTCTCGTAGTTTCTGATACCCACGACACAAGAGTCGATCTTAGTGTGGGGTCAGAACTATGTATGTGACTGTTAGGTGTATTTATTTATTTATTTATACACGCCTTAAATAAAAATGTATCTAAACTATATAGTAAGTAGTATATCTCCATGGGTCTATTTGACGACATTAGCATACATTTGTGCGGTGGAAGTGGCCATCTAGCGCAGCGCAGTGCAGCTTCCTTTGAGACATGGAAATAAAATAAAGTGCAGCGTACTCCAGTTACACGTTACAACTAATATTTACTGCTCTTGCCACTGAGTAAAGGAATATATAATGTGGAATAAAGATATAGACTTCGTATTAGGGAATGTATATAGTGATGTTGATCTGTATAAAATAATTTGTTCTTTATTGCATTAAATATTAGGAATAGCAGGCAAAGTCTAGCGTGGGCATCACCGCGTATATATTACTTGGTTCAACGAAATTTACTAAGACGTTATTTGTAACAAAGACACAAAATAGTGAAGAACTTATACAGTGAAGGAAAACATCGCGAGGAAACCTGCATACCATAGCGATTTGTAAGAATTTCTATGGTATGATTCATCAACACGCACTAAGCTGGCGTGGTGGACTATATGGCCTTACAGCTCTCAATCGTACTCTTGATTGTAGAGGAGGCTCGTGCCCTGCAGTGGGACGTATATGGGCTGATACAGTAAACAAAATAGTACAGAAATTCCTCACAAAGATTCAATTTCGTAAGTTACACTACAGCATTACACCTTTGTTTTTTTTATTGGATAGGTGATTATCGTATCTCGTAATTTGAGTTAAAAAATAATTTTCCTTCCTAATAATTTTATGTCAAATATAATTATTATTATTTATTGTGCCTCTTTATTACTTATTAAATATTGATTTAATTATTCGTTTTCATTCATCTGCATTTCTCATTCTTTCATTAGAAGTAATTATAAACAGGGGCGTAAGGTATTATTGATATAAAACACAGTTTTTCCGATCGATAAAACTTTGACTTCATAAACCCGAACATCCATACAAACTTCTGTTCATAAACTAAACTTAGCCCTCCCCGCTCATACACATTGAGTACCATTCACATTCAATAAAACAACTATCTCACGAACTGTCCAAACTTCCCCATTTATCTTCCAAAATGACCCAGAATATGGCTATAAAAATATAGTTTCGGTTGCCAATGTGCAGTGCTCATATAGCCTTAAAACTCACAGCGTGAGAAGCTATTTTCCGTTATTTTGCCTTTTTATTGCTGTGACCGCGTAAAGCGTGTGTCGCGAACCCTAGTTACCTATTATAGTTTTTATTAATACACTTTGGATCGAGGTTTGTAGTATAAGGTTTTGTTTGATGCGTGCAATGAATTATTTAATGGGAAAAAAATCTTGATGTTTAGTTTTAGTTCTTTGAGTCGAAGAAGAAATTTTACATTGTAGTTTTAATTTTATACGTCCCAGTGCATGTTACGGGCCGGGCCTACTTTACAATGGGAAATTGATTGCATAAGACATATTTTTTATATGATTTTTTTTTACTTTTGGCACTCTATTACATGAAGCCTCTCTTTAATTTGTTTTGAGTGATATAATATGAGTAATTCCGACAAATCAAGTATAAAATCGTAGTTTCGCACAACAATAAGTACTCACTAATAAAGCTATTAAAAGTTAAGTAATGCCGAGACCGAGACCGAGTAATGTGAGGCCGAAAAGTCTCTCGTAGTTTCTGATACCCACGACACAAGATTCGATCTTAAGGTCAGGACGATGTATGTGATTGTTGGGTGTTTATTTATTTATTTTATGCAAACTAACGTAATGTAACAAATGACGAAGATTCCGCGTAAGGCAATTTGACGATATTAAGCAGATACTTATGACAAGTGCTGCAGAATTGCATGTTTATGTTAACGGTCGTCGGCTCACGCGGGCGTGTATAAGTGCAGTCGTTTGTGTTATATGTAACTGTCGCCCGGGGACTTTTACTGAATATCTAGTGACTGTGAAGCTTCAGGTTCGCTACCCGGGTTAGGTATTTACGAGTATTTTTATAAGCTACAATAATAATATTGTCTCGGTGGCGTAGTTGTACACAGGTATGATTACAAAGCTGTGGTCTCGGGTTCGAATCCCGGGTCGGGCAAAGTGATATTGAAATTTTCTATTCATTATCAGCCCGGAGTCAGGAATTTGTGCCCAATATGGCGGTAGGCTCGCCCCCTATCACATCATGGGGCGGAACACATACGGCGAAACGTGGGTGCCCTGGTTGCACCTCTGCCTACCCCTTCTGGGAAAAAGGCGTGATGTTTATGTATGTATGTATGTACAATAGTAAGGTTACATCTTATTAGAATTTATATTTTGGGACGGAAATTAGCGCGGCAAAATGTGAACGCTATTAGTGGCACTCTAACCCCTTAACCAAGGCCAGGGCATGTAAAACAAAATATACTTAGTAGGAAACAAAGAAGAAATACTACTAAACATAGATCTCGTATAGAGATTTCCTCAATAAACCAAAGACACATCTTGGAAATTTTACAAAACTACATAAACATTGTACTACTGCAGCACACATTACCCGTCTCAGATAATTATCCTAAGTGTTGCAATCTTCGTAGTTCCTAAGTGCGAATTGTACAATCGCACTAATGGAGTCAAAATAGAATAAATTGAAGGTTTTGGCGAGGAAGTTTTGCGGCAAAAAGTTTGATGTGATGGAATCTTTTTGTTTAGTATCTTTGTGGTATATGAATATGAAATTTATGGGAACATTTTATATAATAGATGAATTTAGTAGAGTGAGATCACAGTCACCCCAGACTTAAGTGATTTTAGAAAATATGAAATTTTTAGGATCGATAGGTACACAAACAAAAGGACACAACAAAAGGAATGGATACTCGCTAAGCTAAAAGCAGGCACGTGTTACAGGCAGCAGGTATCAAAGGTAGAAAAAAAAAACATGCTAACTTACGTCAAAGTAGTGAATTAGTAAATTTTGTAAAGATGTAAAAATCATTGAAATATTAGTTATAAGACAAAGGTTCATAGAACTGTTTCAACACCATTCCCTTAATGTTCCAACTTTAGCGAGCTTTATATATGATTTAGAGTACCATAAGGTACTACTTGGGGACCCCCATAAACTTGGCAAACTACCCAATATTTTACAGGTCTCGAGAGCCACCATAAAGAACGACATAAGTTGAAGGTATTATGATAAATATCAAACTTAGATTTTTTAACTTTAAAGAATAATGTGGCACTTTTAGTACAATACGAGTAGTTCCGCGTCAGTTTTAGTTAAATAAAATTGTATACAATGCTTATTCACACTGTTATGTGAGTACTTTTGTTCGCCAAAAATATTCCAGTTACATCTGCGCCGACACAAAAGGATAACACTTTATCCTCTTCAAAATGTATACAATAAAATGTAAACCCGAAAATCTCTTTATTCGCTTTGCCGGCTTGCATTGCTTTAATACGTAATATTGTATGAAATAGTATGAAATAAGAACTCCTTTGCACACTGCTATATTATTTTAGATTTATGAAAACGCTAACTTTGTGGCTGTGAGGAATTTCCGCCTGACATTTAAAAAACGGCTTTACGAGAAAGAAAGACTGAGCTGTAAATATTGTCTTGATGTTACTGTGTCACCTTATTGGTTTAGAAAACGTATGTGTGGGCTGCGAACCGTGGTGTCCTCAGTTCGATTCCCAGTCAAATAGTATACCACTACAACCAGAACCAATATTTCGTCCATGTAGACTTTTAGTTCACTATTAAATGACATAATTCACAGTAGAAATGTTTACAGCTCATAAAGCATGTCATGTATATTTGAGAACGTTGATGCTCGCCATAACGCCCCTATAATTTCACCTGTTGTATTAAGCGGGTGAATACGTAATGATTAAATGTAATTAGAAAATGCGCTCTCACTGTTTCGATTTCTGTGGGTTTGATAGCTAGTTTTTACTTGGTGGGAGAGAATATGACCTATATTTTAATTTTTAGTCTTTACCCAAACAAAAGATAAGCTTTGCTTGTTTTTTTTTTATTGCATAGGTCCAACAAACGAGCAAACTGGTTACCAGATGGTAAGTGATCACTACCGCCCATGAACATCCACAACTCTGGATCATGGATGTGTTGCCGGTCCAATTCTGAGGGGAGCGGGAAGGAAAAAGAATGGAGAGAAGAAAGGGGTATTGAGCATCCGGCAATCTCACTTAGCGAACGGAACGCGACAGCCGAGCTGTCGCCTTACGTCGATTTCCTGTGAGACAGTGGTACCGCCCGGATGAGCTTGTCCATTCATGCTGCGTCATGACTGACAACAGCGTGGCTCTACCACTTCCGAAAAGCTTTGTTTGTATAAAAAAACATACCGACATTAGAGTAAGATATACACATACATTGTGCCACAACTCGTAGGTATTGAAAATAAGGACGGGCGCAGAACACTTTCAATATAAAACATACATACTTCACGCTTTTTTTCCAGAAGAGGTAGACAGAGGTGCTAACTGGACTCCCAAGGTTTTCCTTGTGTGGTCCGTCCCACGATGTGATAGGAGGCGAGCCTACCGCCATATCGGGCACAAATTTCTGACTCGAGTTAGTCTTCTATACTAAAATATATTTGTAAATCAAATTATGAATATTTTAACCGCATTAGGACCGAACTTGCAACCTAGCTTTGTGTGTTACAACAGTAATATGAATATAGTCATCGTGGACTTCAATTAGACCACAGAAACATATAAATGCTTTGGTCAGCCATCATTTGCAGACGTAAAATATTTATTGCCTAATGCTTGCAACATTAAAGTTCCGAATAGGTACAAGTTAATTATTCGCTACATTGAATTATTCATGTGTAATTAAAATGAGCAATGGTCAATTAAATAAGGCAGAAGCGAAGAGCTGAAGTTTTGGGTTCGAATCCCGAATCGGGCAGTGATGATGGATTTTTCAATTTATTATTAGCCCGGAGTCAGGAATTTGGGCCCGATATGGCAATAGGCCCGGCCCCTATCACTTCGTGGGATGGAACATACAAGGCAAAATGTGCGTGTCATGGTGGCGCCTCTGCCTACCCCTTCTGGAAAAAAGGCGTGAGTGTATGTACGTATGTAGAAGCAAAGATCATGGAGGACTGCCTATAGTGAAGTCTTGGGTTTGACTCCGGTGCACAAACCTTGTTTTTTCGATGTTGTAGATGTTTTTATAATTTAATCGTCGTGTGATTTAATGGAAATACAAAACAAAATGACGAAACTTACGTATCTGAGGGTTCTCCATGAGAATTTAAATGTGTCCTAATGAATCCTAAATATGTGATGAAGTGCGTGTCATTGAGTCTGATACCCTGTTAATCGCAGAGCAGAGCAATGCAATTTAGTTCAGTATAAATAAAAACACCCAAAGTCAGACACATAGTCGCAACCACTCATTAAGATAAAAGTCCTGTATCGTGAGTACCAAACACTATAAAATTTTAGATCTAGTCTCAGACCGAAATAAATATGTATGTGTAGATCATAGAGAATCTTGTTGCGAGGATCCAACCAGTTCTCGTTTCTCAACCGGCGTGTTAACCAAACACTCTATGGACCCGGTCAAATAATAATATTTAGAAGGCTGATATTTAATATACTACGGGTTTGTTTCGATTCGTTCAACTGTGTGCCTATTAACGAAAAATCTAGCAAGAGTAAAGCGAACCCATTTCGGATTTACACACAGTCACCACTTGAAAACTAGTGGGGCCGGCTCCATTTATTTCAAAAAGGTGTAGTAGAACATTAAAAATAAAATATTTTTAAAAAATCGCACAAAGCCGCGACGGTAGGTTTAATGAAAAACAAGTTCATATAGAAATAAATTCAGAGTTCTGGTATGTATATTTCTTTGAAATATATGAAAAGGAGGTGAAATGAGGCTAAGCATGCTACGACCTACATGTGCTCCTAATGAGGAATCAAGCCATGGGAACGCGACAATTTCATGGTTTTATGAAATTTTAAATTAAATTTATTTGACCGGCAATCTTAAATATGCTCTTAAGTTGAGGTAGCTCAGAAGTTAACTTTGATTGCCGGAGATTTTCTTTGTGTCTCTTCCTTTTCTATTCCCCTCCACTTCTAAGAGACAGGCATTGCATCTACAATTCTATCGTTACAGACAGTAATAGACCTAAGTCAAGTAAAGAAACAAAATAAGTCAAATAATAGCTCTTTAAAAATCTTTCGACACTAAAACCGAGTTCATGACAGCTTTTAATATGTCAAGATCCTTTCAATGTAATATTTAGCTGAATAGAAGGAACTTTGAAAAGCACTCGCAGCTGTTATTCAAAGTTGATAGTTTGACAACAGCTGTCAGTAACTATCGTCTGCGAGCCCAAGTCCTGTTGTTATTTAATCAATAAATATTTTGTATTAATATTGAGGGAAGAGATTACATTTTCAATCCAATTAAATTTAATTTAATGAGGTCGATACCTTATTACCTCAGTCACGTCGATACGTATCTGAGCGAATATAGCTATATATATATAGATAAGTTAAAACATAATATTATACTGCTGTTTCATAACTCCTAACATAATGTTATACTTTAATGTCCATATGAAAATATAATCAATGTCACAAGTTTTATTTCTTTTATATGAAAACCATATTATATGGAATGAAAATATTATTTTGTCACTATTATGATTGAAGCCACATAGTCAGAATGTAATAGAATTCTTAGAAGTGTATTATCGTATTAATAAAAGAGTCTTTTATACTGAATGGACACGTTAAGAAAATTTGGACACCAAATCAGATAAAGAAAACATAAAGGAAAATGTGATAGGCTGTTACTGTACTACGTCAGAATATAAGTCGTAAATATAATTAAATAACCCTCCATCGCACCAATATGTAAACACATAGAGAATTCATGTTCAAACCTAAATAAATAAGACATTAGCGTCCACGAAACTGACGACCGTGTATGATGTGATTAATGACAGAGTCTGAAGCGAAAGGGGTATGTATGGACCGTAGCACTTGGCGCTCAATAGTCTCTGCCTATCCCAATGGGACATAGGCGTGAGTTTATGTATTTATGTATAAATAAGACATTAGCATCAAAGGAAACAATTTTGCAGCTTCATCGGCATACCTTAAGTAAACGCGCAAAAACTACTTCATTAAAGTATATGTGTGGAAACGAGCTAACACGTCCGTACATTTCCGTTTATAAATAACCAGCGGCATGACACGGCTTCGCCTTGGTGCAATTACTACAGGCCAGTCTACATTTATTAACACCCAGTTTTAAAACAATTATTTATCATACGAATCTATCTCCCTCGCCCCCATTTATGAACATCTAGTTTTAAATCTGACAAATTACTTCTCATATTATCAACTCAGCCACCATCTTTCTCTATTTAGGTGTGCAAAATTGTCTAAAATTGTCTGCTTGCATTTGTACACTATTTCTGTGCCAAATTACATTGCGATTAATGCAGTGGAAGTGCCAATAAAATGTAACCGACAGAACTCTTTTCGCATTTGTAATTCATTCCTCGAGAAAAACACTTTTTTCTGGACGAAAAATATATATTATCCTTCCCAAAACCATTGCAAATATGTATGCAAAATTTCGTAAATATCGGTTAAGTAGTTAGCTCATAAAAGCGAAACAAACAAACACACTTTTATAATAGTAGTAAATCTATTTCTACGTGCGCGAGTGGGTTGGCAGATGTGACAGCGTTTAGCCGCTGTTTACCTTGTTATAAGCGGCGGGACGAAAGTCCCGGATATTACGGCTGGGCGGTGGAGCGAACCATTCAAGCCTATAGCGGTGCTTACTTATTGTGCATGCTACTTAATCGGGAATTGACGTCATTTTTTTTTTATTGAAAATCTCACTGCATTGTACTTGATAGTAAGTGTGTTGGCGTATAGCAAAGTGTTGATAAAAAACATAAAATAATTATTGGGAAATATATTTATATGTGGTAGAGCCAGGCCGTTGTCAGCTATGACTCAGCACGAATGAGCAGGATCATCCGGAGTGTACCACTGTCTCATAGGAAATAGACGTGAAGCGACAGCTTTGCTGTCGCGTTTTGTGCGGTGTGGGAGATTGTCGGATGCCCAATACCAAGGGGTATTCTCCTATTACCAAGGGGTCCTCTTCCCATTCTTTTTTCCTTCCCGCTTTCTTCATAATTTCAAGGGCCGGCAACACATCTATAATACAAGCGTTGTGGATGGTCACAGGCGGCAGTGATCACTTACCGTCAGATGACCTGTTTGCTCGTTTGCTGGACCTATGCAATAAAAAAGGGCAACAAAGGCAGTAGTAAACAAGATATAATTAAAAATAAATAAATCGATAAATCGCTTATACTATCCTATAACCCCAATTCTAATTTAACATTTAAAGCAGTAAATAAAATATGTGAAGAGACAATAATCTCTGTAATAAGATAACCCACAGGGATTTATTGGTTTCTTAGTCTCATTCCTACATGCAGGGAAAGTAATTTAGCAATTAATCATTTTGCATACGGTAAAGCATTGATTGGTGTGTTTCCCCTACTCGGTATAGACGAGCCACGGCAATTACCATTCATAAAGCTACGGGGGTTCGAATCGATTTGTCGTGTTTTATTAGAGTACGAGACGACAGCTTAATCTCATAATAAAACGGCTACAGACAGCAATATTCCTATTAATCTGTATTAAGCCACGAATTTCCTTTTCTTTATTTGAGGATTGAAAACGAAAACAGTATTTTTTATAATTGTACGACATATACTAAAATGATTCTGATGTTGTTGTTGTTGTACACGACGTATCCGTCAACAGCGACACCTGGCAATACTCTGGAGTGCGCCGGAATGTGACTGGCAAAACCGAATTAAATAACAGTTACATACATAGTTCTAACCCCACATTAAGATCAATTAAGTCTTGTGTCGTGGGTATCAGAAGCTACGAGAGACTTTTCGGTCTCACAAACACCCAGACCCGAGACAAATACTTGTGGACCTCACAAACATTTGAATTTGAATTTAGTTATAAAAATGCGGTTGCACGGTAAGCAGTATATGAATCTGATAATATGTCTAGCGCTGGTAGGATAGAGTATCCACGGATGTGGGTTATTTCTCGCCACGGGATATTATTATGACGATTTTTTTTATTGCATTGGTCCGGCAAACGAGCAAACAGGTCAGCTGATGGTAAGTGACCACTGCTGCCCATGAACATCCACAGTTTTCGATGTTTATGGGTGGCAGTGATCACTTACCATCAGATGACCTGTTTGCTCGTTTGCCGGACCTATGCAATAAACAAAAATGCGACCCTCTTGTGCCAGTATGGCAGGTTTTGCACTATTGTGCACGCCAGTTTCTATCTTGACAAATACTAATATTCTGCTACTATCAAAAGAAGAAAGTTTAAGTATAAGGCATAAGAATTATATTAAAATTTTGAACACACCCAAGTAAATTCAATTAAAGTTAGAAGGAATCTCCCACGACGTATAATCCTACTTATATTGTTTACAACCTTCCTTAATAACACCGCCTTACATTGGAAGATATAATTAAGACCAAACATCGTAAAATGTCTGAAAGCTCATATACTTTTACACACGGCAATCTAATAATGATGTTACGTTAAAAGATAATTACAATCTCCGTTAATGCCATAATAATTTCTAACAGCATTTCATTACAAGCGAGTGAACAACGCACTTTATTTTACTACGATAACGGATGTTTTAGTATTTTCCAATTATCAAGACAAAGAGCCGTTAACGAATAACAGATGGCGGTGTTGGGAATTGGAGAAATATGCCAGTGTATTGTTTCCATTATACGCGTGGAATCCATCAGAAAACTATATGAGGGTATGTATTTATTATAATAGAGGTGCTAAGTACTACCCAATACGTCAAGCTTACCCGTCCCAATCTCTTTTCCGTACCGGGCATAAATTCCATGCTCGAGCAACTTATATGAAATTTTAAATAAAAAAAAATAAAATAAAAACCCTTTATTTCTTGCCTTAAACTATAAGAACAAGGTTTTTATTTCTTGCGTAATGAACTTGAATGAAAAATAAATCTATATAAAAAATTAAAATAATAGTATTTTATTTTTGTACCAAGAACCCCTCTTATGTGAGGGTGAAGACCACCTCTAGATTATTCCACCAAATTTTATCTCTTGCTTTTAACATCCCGTTCCTGCCTGCTATTTTTGTGATATCAAATGAAATTTACCAAACTTTTTAACTCAAATAGAGTGTATGTTCCATGCCTATGCACGTTGCCACTAAACCTACGAGGCGACCTACTTTTATTTTGTAGATTAATATTTTTTTAGATCAATTTAGTACGACATATTCCTCACGCCATAAAATTGTATAAAAAATCATACGTAGGCAGATACAGGCGGTCTTAAGTCTAAGACCTCTTCATTACGCCAACGTCTGCGTTAACTAGAAATACATATCATTAAAAATAAGTAGATGAATGTCTGGAGGAGGTGGCTAGTTTTAGTTCCAGGTCGGTGTGAGTGCTCGCTGTAATTATGTTCTTCGGAACGTTGCTTACTAGTACCTTCACATAAATAAGTATAGTATAATTTCATACTTTGAATGTTTGAACGCCTGTCTATTTTAGAGTTCGCTACAAGCATTACATAGGTATATTGGGACATGCATTAGGTTAACGTGTTAGACTAAAATGGCTACAAAAAGATTCAGGTATTATATCAGGTAGATAGTCAATTGCAAAGTAGCAGGTCAAATTATTTTGCACCATGGTTCAATGGTTCAACTGATTTCAGGTGAGTGTAGAGACAGGGAGAAGAAAGCTTCTAGATCATTTTGAAAGTAATTTATGACAATGAACAAATAGAATATAATCTATACTTATGGTTTCTGGTTACAATTTGGTTTAAAAATACGGGAGAAATGCAGACCGAATTTAATTCACAATTTTTAAAATTTCGCTTGGCAGATACCGCCTCAGGCTATACGTCTACCTAAACACATCGCAAGTTTAATAAATAAAGATAATAAAATAATATTGATATACTTTACGGATGTACATGCGGTTATACGAATATAATTCCCTAATCCCCAAGCATGTTGACATGGAATGAATATTTTAGCGTTGTGAATGTTTGAACGGCCCGGGGCGGTGCATGGCAAGACGGATGAGCCTCATATCTCCACGTATCGAGAAAACGCGAATCTGCCTTGGATACGGGCCAAGTCCTCGATATGTAATATTGAAATTCTTGCTGAAGCTCTTTGTACGAGCGAAGCAATTTTTGTGGATTTATACTCGGTTTTGTTTATTATTTACGTCCGATTTTTCAATCGTAAAAGGTTTTCATTAAATATGTAATAAAATGATGGTTTTTATATACGAGGTGTGTTCAAAAAGTATCGCGAATTATGTATTTTTTCAAAAATTATTTATTTATTCATGAATATCTATTTTGTCCCCTTCAAAGTAATTCCCATGAGATATTATACACTTGTGCCAACGTTTTTTCCAATCTTCGAAGCACTTCAAAAATTCATTTTTTTTTATCTTGTTCAGCTCCTCCTTCGATGCCGTCTTTATCTCGTCAATCGTAGCGTAGCGTCGTCCTTTCATGGGCCTCTTCAGTTTTGGGAACAAGAAAAAGTCACAGGGGGACAGATCTGGGGAATACGATGGCTGCGGCATCATTATTGTGTTGTTTTTGGCCAAAAAGTCGCGCACAAGCAATGATGTGTGAGCAGGGGCGTTATCGTGGTGCGAAAGCCAATTTTTGTTCTTCCACAAATCCGGGCATTTCTGGCGGATTGCTTCGCGCAAATTACGCATAACTTGCAGGTAATATTCTTTATTGACCGTTCTACCCTATGGCAAGAACTCATGATGCACCACGCCCCTGCAATCGAAGAAAACGGTAAGCAAAACTTTCACATTCGACCGAACTTGGCGCTCTTTTTTCGGTCTTGGTTCGTGCGGCAGCTTCCATTGAGATGATTGAGCTTTGGTTTCCACGTCATAACCATAAACCCACGATTCGTCACCAGTTATGACCCTCTGGAGCAAATTTGGGTCTTCGCGGACAGACTCCAACAGCTCATTAGCAACGTTCATGCGATGCTGTTTTTGGTCGAAATTGAGCAATTTTGGTACGAATTTCGCGGCAACCCGTCTCATGCCCAAATCATTGATAAAAATCGAATAGCACGAGCCAATCGATATGCCTAGGTCCTCAGCAACTTCTCTAACGGTGATTCGGCGATTGGCCAATACCATTTTCTTCACTTCATCAATTTTTTCGTCTGTTGTTGAAGTGCTCGGGCGTCCGGCACGCTCTTCGTCGTTCACATCTTCTCGGCCTTCTGAGAACATTTTGTACCACCGATAAACGTTGCTTCGGTCCAAGGTAGCTTCTCCGTATGCCACAGTCAACATTCGAAATGCATCCGTACACTTAATTTCGTTTTTCACACAAAATTTGATACAGGTTCTTTGATCCATTTTTTTGAATAGGTAAAAATCGAAGATGAGCCTAAACACATACAAGCAAAGCAGCTGTCAACAATTAACTGAACATTCAAATTGGCCGAACTTGGCGCCATAAGTGAGAGACATGAGTACCAACATAACGCCACAAAAAAATTCGAAAGTCGCAATACTTTTTGAACACACCTCGTATTTTGCGTTTAATAACATTTTTGGTTCCTGGTCAACCTAAGGGCAACTTATATTAGCTATGAATCGCTAGGATTAGGGTTCAAATCTCAGATATGGTACACCATCATTTCAGTGTCTTTATTTAAAAAATATATATTTTCTAAAATTTAATATTTTTCGATAATAAAAGTATACAGGTAGGTAAAAGCAGAGATGGCAAACATCTCAATGTCACTAAAATCCAAGTTCCAGTAAGGTTGGTAAAAAATCTCCAATGTAATGAATGCGGCGCGGTGAGGATATCATGAAATATTCAAACTTTTAATGGACTTAGCAAGTTCGGGAGCATTTTTAGCATAATTCCTATTCATCTGTATAATATTATGGTTGTAAAAATATACTTCGACGGAAACATTTCTATCCTCTTTCAACCTTCGTCTTGGTTGTTGTGTTTTAACAGCAATAGGCATATTACACTTGTCCTGTAGTCCGAGAGTGCAAGAATTCCGCCGCGGTATTCCTTGCCCGTCGTAAGATGTGACCTAAAGGGGTCATCGGAGCCGATAGGCACACAGCGGGGGCGGTGCGTCCTTACTTATAACGACTCCGAGATGAGCGACAGAGCCTCGTCTCTGTCGTGGACTCCCAAAAAACTTTAAACGGGCGTCCTAAAATAGTCGTAAGTGGGGGTCATCCGGGCCTTTATAACAGAAGGACCAACAGTGGTGTTGTGCCGGGTTACGCGGACGTAAATCGGGGCGCCCTTCGTTCTGGGATGCCGGTGCCGCTTACAATGCGTGTCACGGTCAACGAAAAAAAGCGTGCACTATTATCTAGACAATGTATTTTCAAATTACAGAGGGTATATCAAGACTGCTCCCGAAAACAGTCCTGATATTGTCTACGATCTTTTGGCGTCCGAATGTGTTGTTGTCATGCTTTTGTCAAAATATTAGGAATAGATTATATTGGATATGAATTTGTAGTTCTAATTTTATTTGTAGTTCTAAATTTCGCCACACGCCAATACAATTTAGATGAATTATATTTGTTTCTGAATTTATTTATGTATTTTTAAATACGTGAACGGGTCGTTGCCTCTCGATAAGCGTCAAGTGTGCCTATAAACATGAACACCAGCTCTCAGGACTAAGCACTGCGTTCCGTCACTCCGCGACATTAAATTTTAATTCTTCTAATAGCCAATATTATGATTACTTCCAACACTAAAGAAAATTCTCTCAAGAATAAACACAAAATAGATTCTTAAAGCGACGTTTTAAGTAAGACAAACGATGTTAATCGCGACGGTTATGACGAAGGTTCTAGATCGTGTTTGTTGAGTGTGCGAGCCGGTCCGTCTGTAAGTGGGCAAGCGGGGCGTTGACGTCACAGCTCATGAATGAATGCGTGGGAATAAAAAATATAATATGAATGCTGGAGACAGTAGGATCTTTGTCACGGTTTTTGGGTTGTATTTTTTTGGAGATTGTTCTTTTTGTAACAATTGAATATGCAAAATTGTACGGGGCATGGTATTTAATAAAAATAAAATAAAACAAGATATACAGTTTCTTGAGTTACACATTGGAATTAAACTATTTTCACGGATTTTATAACTTCAACTTTTCGACGATTTTACAGCTTAGGTTATGTGTTGAGACTGCGATATAAAATTAGTTTTATTTCAACGTACATAATATATACTGTACCCACTAGAAATCCATGAGCAGCGGTGATGTCAGGCGAGGTGCGAGCTCGTCTACCTACATAGACAGTAAAAATATATATGTAAGAGTTTTCAAGAGTATTTTAATAAGAATACAATTAAGAGAGACAGCAGAAGTATTATCGATAAATCAAATTGAATAATACAACTGCCTCGGTGGCGTAGTTGTACCACGGTACGGTGACAAAACTGAGGTCTCGGGTTCGAATCTCGGGTCGGGCAAAGTGATATTGGATTTTTCTATTCATTATCAGCTCGGAGTCAGGAATTTGTCCCCGATATGGCGATAAGCTTGCCCCTCTATCACATCGTGGGACGAAACATACAAGGCGAAACGTGAGTGTCTTGGTTCCTACCAAGGAAACCTCTGCCTACCCATTCCGGGAAAAAGGCGTGAGTTTATGTATGTATGTAATAATACAACAAATATGACTTCTGGCCGCCCGATGACTCGTCGTGCAGCGCTGTGTAGAGCTTAATAGTAATAACTAATAAGAGTATTTCGCGTATTTATGAGCACGCGTGACTCTACCATCAAGCGAAAGACCTGTCGTCTCGTAATTTTGATAAAGAAAATGCGTATAATACAATCCAT
Organism: Theretra japonica; assembly: GCA_033459515.1. Lineage (NCBI taxonomy): Eukaryota > Metazoa > Arthropoda > Insecta > Lepidoptera > Sphingidae > Theretra > Theretra japonica. Next base: position 11,091,160 of record CM065949.1, read on the forward strand.
ATTCTTTCAAAATTCTCATAGAGAATTCTCAGGGACTCCTCGATGTTTTCGTTCACAGTTGAACCGATAATTAAGTTTGAACACAGGTTACGCGAAGTCTCGGAGCATTCTAGGATCGAATTTGATACCTCCGTCTTGGCGGTCCGTTCCGACGTCAAAGGTTATAGTATAGAGTATAGTTCACGTTGTATTAAATTATTATTATAAAACCAATTTCAAATTTAATTTTATAAGGTAAACGAGAAAGTTTTCAAAATATAAGAAAACAAAAAAAAATGCACAGAGAAATGTTTAATAATTTCACACGTATATTTCATGCTATTTAAAGAAGGTGGTTAACTTTTTTCGTCTGTCGCCAATTATAATTACGAACGTCAGTTGTCAGTAGGCCAGTGTTTCTTTTGAAGTGTCGTAAAGTATGTCTCATTCTTTACATATTTTGCTTTCACATATTTTTATATTTAATTCAACACGGGCCTCTTGACACTTGAACTTGCTCCGCATTAAATGCAATCGATTTCACTTGTGACTCACGTTTGGATGAAAGTCAATGTATGAGAAATCCCGGCAATCGTGAATCATTTGATTTTATATGCATTTCACCTCAATTTCCCTCATTGTGGAATAGGCGCATATGGACCTTTACCATATGTAAATGGTTGGTACATTTGATGATATCGTCGATTATCTGTCTATCTATTTTTCTATGATATGATAGCTACCAAACAGTCGGATCGATGGATGAATTAAAATTACTTTTAAAAATACCAAACGCTTTTTTAAAATATTTATTAGCTGTTTTTCTTATCACGGATTATTTACTGTAGGTATTTATTTTATTTTGTTCTTATATTTTCTGTTAGACTACAATAAAACAATCTTTTTTAAATAAAATACCATAATCTATATATTTTTTTAATATAATCAGACTTAGTCATGAACCTTTAAATGCTCCGTTATACTCGTACTACATTTACAAAACCATCCGTGGATATTTCAAACAATTCCAGATTGTCGACCACAACTGCGACTTAGGTCGGGCTCGGCGCGCTGCCTCTAAGATATAATTACATTTTTTCCGCAAATACGCCAACACCGGCGGGCGCAGGTCGTCGACCCTTGTCACGAAGTGTTTTACCGTTACAGTTAAGTTTACTTTCAGCTAGACCGCGCAGATCTCGCATTGTTAAGCTTTTGTTCAATTTATAATGGTTTAATTGTGTCACTATATTTCATCTTTTTAACGTCGCTTTGTCTGTGGTAAACTGCGATTTATAATTAGAAATGGATTGGTTGTTTGATAAGATGTAACGGAGATTAATTTTGGAAAGTCAGTAGGTTCGAATTAAAGGTTAAATAATGCTTAATAAAAGTTGTTATAACAAAAAAGCCGATGTTGATAAAATTTACAAAATAACCTACACGTATTGAATTTAAATGATCTGGGTTCGAGAATTTCGTCATTGTTTTTGATAGTTCGATTGGCACTGTTTGTGATTAAAAAGAACATATTTCAAAACTCAATATACGTCGTAATGAAGGGTATGGGCGTCCTCAATGATTAACAGGGCTAAGGGAAGGAGGGCTTATTCCAGTGCCCACCACATTGACCTAATAGTACGGGTTGGCGCATGTATATAATTGTTGGACGTATTTAACTGTTTATGTAAAAGATATATCATTATCGGTAATACTGACTAAAGTTATATTACCGGATGCCTTCGTTGCTACATATTTTATGCGCTTTACAAGTCTCTTAGCCAATAATTATCCGCAAATCCGTGTTTAATACGGGTCATCTCAGCATATAGAACTGCAAAAGGTAGGCAAGTTATTCCTTGGAAACTAAAAATTCCGGAACATACCGACAGACTGAGTCGAAGATAGTAATGGATGCCTTAGCCTAAATATACATTAATAATGCGTATGATGTAAGCCTTTGATCAGGAATTGAGTATTAATAGAAAGGGTTTAATACATGAATAGTTAAACGATACCTGGCGAACGTCATATTGATTTTGTCGATAAGAGTTTTGGGGCAAGTAACAAAATAAATGGTGTTACATCATTTCAAGATTATGTTGTTTTTACTCGAAATAAAGTGTTAGTAACAATTTTATCTACATTTTTAACATATGATTTAAAAAAGAAACGAAGCCTCAATCATGTAACAAAATGAAATTTTATAAAATGTAGGTTAAAATATTCGAGGGATTCTTCAATTTTCATATCCTAAGGGGATTAAATTCAAGGCAAAAGTTTCTACAAAAATTGTCATTTTAAAAGTTAGAAATAAGGAAATTGTTTTCTAGGCTCGTCTCCTTTAAGGATACACGTGTGAGCTTATTTTTTATTTTGCGGTTTTTAATGAATATACGATCTTTAAAGTTCTCGAACACCGACAAAATAATATTCTGGGTTGACTGATAATTTAAAGTATTGTTATGATAAAAATCCATTAAGACCGTCAAAATGTATGAAGTATTCTAAGATTCCTTCCTGTATTCTTATTTCACTGTTTCGTGACTTGGAATAAAGTATAATAATAATAAAATAAATAATTATTGAACTAAATAATACTTGTAGCTTATAAATAATATCATTTTATTCATAAATATGCTAAGTTATAAAGCAAAATAGCTAGCTTTTGTTCGCCAGCGTCTCGTCGGGGCCGTTTGAAATGAACGTAGACATTACGAGAAGCCAGGTCAGGCCGGCATTATTATAAAAGTCATTAAAGTTGCAGTTTCTGTCACCTTTGACCGTTACATTCCGAGGCGGTGATAGCAATACGACTGGTAATCACAATTAGGTGTTAAACATACGCCTTGACAACTTGATGATTCTAATTTTGTTTGACTATGTTAATTCATTACGTTAACATTAAACTTAGATAAAAAATTATCTATAGAAATCTGTGCTGGCCTGTTAGTAACGGACCTGACGCGGCTGCCTACATATTCATGGTGGTTGCAGGTTCAAATCCCAGGGCACGCCTCTGAATTTTCGGAATCATGTGTGTACTGATAGCTAATCACCACTAAGCCATATAGTCCACTATATGGCCTAAGTCCTCTCAATCGTACTCTTGATTATAGAGGTTGCCCGTGCCCTGCAGTGAGACCTACATGGGTTGATATAGAGAACAATATTATAACAGCCTCCGTGGCGAATTAGGTTCAGAGCTGACTGTGAAACAATAGGCAGCGGGTTCGATCTCCGGATCTTGATAAATGTTTGTGTAGCCTACAAATGTTTTGTCTCGGGTCTGGATGTAGTCAGTTTTTTTTTTATCAGCCCATATACGTCCCACTGCTGGGCACGGGCCTACTCTACAATCGAGAGAATCGATTGAGAGTGGTTAGGCCATATAGTCCACCACGCTGGCCTAGTGCGGGTTGGCGGACTTACATACCGTAGAAATTCTTTAAAATCGCTACGGTATGCAGGTTTCCTCACGATGTTTTCCTTCACCGTTAAAGTGCGTGGTGATTGATACACACATAACTCCGAAAAGTCAGAGGTGTGTCCTGGGATTTGAATCCGCGACCACCGTGAACATGTAGGAAGCCGAGTCTGGTCCTTTATCAACAGGCCACCACGCACTCTAGTCAGATTAAAATGTTTTTTAGTAATTTTTGATACTCTCGACATAAAGTATGGTATTTTTTACTGCGTGTGTGACTGTGGTTGTATTTATATATTTACAAAACCATAATGTGGGTCTATGACTGTGTGTGTTACTGTGTTTTTTTTTACAAAACCAGTATACAGTAACATCAAATGTGTTTCTATCTCTTACATCATACTTGAGACGCTAAAAGTGAAATAGCTGTCTCATCAAAAATAACTATGTTACACTTATAAATCTGGGTCTGCTATAGCCAATTACACGGTTATGTGAAGTTGCTACATACAAAGCATTTTATTTTACATTGAAGTCTTAATATACGCAAATGACCCGGAAAGTGTACAATCCATTAAGCAGCTTACACAATTTTATATAATATATGCTATCTCGTTGTGGTCACTTCATAGAGTATTACATTTGCGATTTAGATTTTGCTTTTAAAATATTCTTGGTTTAGGTTTTAGATTATCGGGAAAATGTTTATTTAGTTTTTAACTGTATTGATTTAAGTTAAATCATACATACATAAACTCACGCCTTTTCCCAAAAGGGGTAGGCAGAGGTGTTATTACGACTTCCGCGTTTCATCTTATGTGTTCTGTCACACGATGTGATAAGCGTATCGCCATATCGGGCACAAACATTTATGACTGCGGGCTGAAAATGAATAGAATAATCCAATATAGAAATTTTCGAACCCGAGACCTCAGCTTTGTAATTGTACCGTAGTACAACTGCGCCACCGAGGCAGTCAACTTTACTTCTAGCCATAAATACTAAATAAACAACTCAACAAAACATAAACCGAAAGCGAGATAAAGCTTTATTGTACTTTTTTCACACCAAAACAATAAAAGACAAAGGTATTCTTGAGGAGAAAAAATTCCCTCGCGAAAGTGCGGATACCTAATAATATAGGAGTTCCTACATTTATTTTCTTAATAGTGTCATTTCTCACCGCTATTGTAACGCAAGCCGGTTACAAACGTTCAAACTTCACTGACATATTATCGCGAGTTTACCGACGATCTATTTTATTCGTTCGTGGTCGCTGCTGGAAATTATGCGCTCGTCGAACAAGACTTACTGTTTGTGGAGGGCTTTAAATAATATTTGTGTTCATAGCAACTGTGTTTAGTAAAACTGGATGAATGAAGGGGTAATTTCTGTGTTGAGTTTGTCTCTTTTCACGCCAGAGAAAGATACCACCGTGTACCTAATTAGTGATGGTAACTCCAGTACAATCTAAATGAAGCTTCCAGCGGCGAGTAATGATTATTCGACACTCGACACAATTATGTTTGATCGATTATAACTATAAGTCGCCGGCTATGAATCGAGAGGCCGAGGGTTCGATTCCCGCATCGAAGCAAATGTGGGTGTTTATGGAACCGAAAAGCCTCTCGTAGTTTCTGAAACCCACGACACAAGTTCGATCTTAGTGCAGGGTCAGAACTGTCTATGTGACCGTTGGGTGTATTTAATATTTAGACAATCAAAAGCTGAACCCGAAACGAGAGTCACTTACTTGGTCATTGTGTTGGATCTTCCATCAGTGAAAATGAGTTAGTAAGTCCCTAAGATCAGGATAATTTTTAGCATTTAAATTTACTTACTAAAATATGAAAGATAAAACTTAAAAGTAATAATAAGTCATTTTTTAGTAAGCCGGTCCTGCCATCTAAACTAACGCGTGGCTATACCACTTGAAATTAGGATATCCAAGTTATTTAAATTCAAATTCAAAAAATTAAAATTTGAAATTAAAATTCAAATTATTTCAAATTCAAATGAAATTATAGCCTTTAAAATATCCGGAAGATATATTAAATTTCATTGAAGCTTCATAAATGTTAAATTAAAATCGCCAATACAAAGATTTAAAATGTATTACTCTTCAGTTTCAATATTTTGTATGTAAAATATATAATTACTTACGTTTAATATCACGTTGAAACACTGAATAATTAATAGGTGACGAGTAAAATATGTTTATGGTTGCAATTGATTAATAAGTAATACTATCCTTTGTTCACGCACTGAAATGAAAGCATCCGATGTGCACTCAAGAAGACTACCTGATGAAGGTCGCAGGAGTTATTGGAAATACTTGGCGATTATATTCAGCAATGCTCCACCTGTCTTCGGAGATGCTAATGAGGGTACAAACATACCCCATTTATGCTCCTGTGGGCCAAACTTTTTTGGGCTGATAATCAATAGACGGATCCTGGAACCGGCCGGGATAATGTCGAAGTATAGATATAGATAGCCGGGATAGAAGAAGTAGAAGAATCAATGTATATATTAAGTTAGGACTTTATTAAGTTACTTATATTTAAAATATTTGATGGATCTGTTCTTGTTCGCAAAGATGATAAAGGTACTACTGCGGGTATTATATGAAGGTAAATTTAAAGTATTTTTATTTCGCAACATTTAACAATAATAAAAGGGTATTTAAAGAAATAAATAAATTGTAATTCATATCTTGAACTTCGCCAGTGTTTACACTAAAGTTTGAAGATCTCTTTAACAGTTCATTATGTTCGTTTTGTGAAGTTATCTCCACAAGTTTGCCAAGAGTCGTATCTTTCGTTGATAAAACTTTTCCACGAGTTTTGGATAAAACATTGTTTTCAAAGGCGAATTATGGTGTAACTATTTTTTAAACATAAATTAGATTTTTTTAAAATAAGAACTTTAAATTGTTTTAAAAGTTCGGGCAATAGTTTTGTGGATTATTACATTGTAAAATTTGGATTGTGGTAGAGTCACGCTGTTGTGAGTCATGACTCAGCATGAATGGGCAGGCTCATCGGGGCGGTACCACTGTCTCACAGGAAATCGACATGAAGCGACGCCTCGGCTCAGCGCGAATGACGAGATTAGCAGGTTCCTTAGTGATAATAACCGTGACGCCTGCCCCAAAAAATAGAGCAAAACCATTGAAATATTACTAACTTCCCTAAGCTCGCCATTTCTAGATTTGGGATGCTGTCTTTATATTTCAGTATACACTGGTTAGAATGTCCTTAATCTCTCAATAATTATAGCATTATTTATTCAACTTTATATACAGACAATGTATATAGGCGGACTTTATGCCATAGGCATTCTCTGCCAGTGCTCAGCATTACAAAAATCGAAGAGCTTATCTTAACACAGATTAACTCCAAGTATGCATACCTGGTTGCCAGTTATAGATAGCAACTACGCAGATAAAGAAATTTACATGAAGGCTCAATATCTAGAAACTATGCAAAATCTGTATCTTGCAGTCTTTTGCTTATAAATAGGAGTTACTAAGAGCTACGAAGCTTATAGCGACTTTGTATGCATTAAAAGCAAATGATATGCATATGGAACCGAACCAGACCTTACATAATATGTATGCCGTACGTGGCGGCAACGTCTCGGCGTAAAATTTTCTTCATATTTATTTTAAAGCCTCGTATAAGCGGGGCTCATTGGATTATCTCTGCGCAGTATTTAATGTTAACAGTACTAATTAAAAAAAACTATAATTTAATCGTGGGACAGTCCTGTAGGTGTCCTCTCCTGGTAGGAGCTTTGCCTACCCCATCTGGGTAAAAGGCGTGGGTTATCATTAATTATAATTTAGACGACTTACGACTCGTATATTTTTCAGTTGTTAAATTATTATCGAAACAGACTTCACCCAAAGAAAACTATAGCTGCATTCAGCGACTTCTTAAAACCTTTACTTGGTTGTTTTTCTACCTCCTGGATACCCTCGCCTTAAGACCTGTACTGTTTTGTATTATATCAGACAGTAATCGCCCACTGCCGACCACAACACTTTGGAGAATTAGAACTGTGCCCTGGGTTTCGATCCTCGATTCGTTGTGGCAGCCGCATCTGCTCTATTAAGAGGCCCCTACAGTCATAAGACCAGTGCAATGCTAACTAGAAAGACAGATCTAAATCGCACGATAATTAAAGAACAATAAAAGCATTAAGAGTGGTTGCCTCGCTCGGGTGCCCGTCGACAATGATGTCCGTTACTCCGCGCTTACCGTCATGGGAATGAGATATAACGATCAACGTCTTATGTTAGCTAATGTACTGGTTTTCAGCAGTTAATCATTAGACAAGAAGATGCAGTGCACAATTCCTGCCGACCGCTCATGGACTGCAGCAAAATCAAACAACACCATGAATTACAAGGCAATGCTTGGCATTCCAGTGCGCTCCCCATCCTGAGACATAAGGTGTTAAATCTTATTATGTCCAATAGTTACTGTATAATTATTGGCTACAATGTTCTCTTGAAATTCCTTTCTATTTAAACAATTCTGCACTATGCATGTAAGTTATATTTTGTCCTCCTCAATGTGATTTTAGCGCAGAAGCCGTTTACCGTGATTAAAACAAAAAATATAACATTTAATCTGCAATATAATATCATTGTGTGATTGGTATCTCGTTAATTATCAATTTCCTCACCAAAAAGCTTGGTTTATTGAAAATTATACATTATTTGTATCAACAACAGGCAGTTGTAAAGTTTAGTTCATTAAACATTAAAAGCAGCAACAGCTGTATAATTGATCCGACCGCATCGTAGATCGAGTCTCGGGTGGATGTCGTCAATTGCGGCCGGTGCTGTAAAATATTCAACTGTCTGACTCCGAGCCCGGTGAATTTTAAATCTAACAGTAGTTCTGTTATAAAAAACACTAATTGGTCAGTAATATTTAAAATATCACAAAGTTACATAGGTATGTCTTGAACCTCCGTACTGTTATGTAAATAACAATGTTAATAATTGTCTCCATAATTTTTATCTATTGCCACTAGGTACTCAATCATGGTTATTGCAGTTCAAGCTTCTTAGATGCCAAATTCCCTAACTTATTCAATAAAATAATCTTATATAATGCCAAATATGTGCCAAAGTTGACTGACCTTCACACAGATCTCGTCACACGTCCCAGATATGAGCAAACGACTTGTCAAAACACAACGGCACCTCCAATGGTGTCGCATAGTTCAATGTTTTGCGTGCGGAGTACAGCACGATAGCTTGCGTAAATAATGATGGCGCTTTACTGGTTAGGTCAGGGGTTCCCAAACTGTGCGTCGTGATGCCTTGGGGCGTCGCAGCTTCCTTCCAGGGGCTTCGCGTGTCGATACGACTGAGTCGAGTGAGCCAAACTGGAGCCACGTTTTGGAAAGCTATGTTCAATAAAACAAGCATATCCTTTCCATTAACAACTGTTAAAAAAAATATTTATTTTACTTGTGGCTAACTAGCCACAAGTAAAATAAATATTTTTTATTTTTTTTTGGTTTTGTTCTTATTTTATAATAAAAAATGTATATCCCGATAACCTGTTAATAGGCTAGTGTTACATCTGGTAGGCATTTTTGGCCCGAGGATGGAGGAGGGAGGGTCTGGTCTGAAGGCGTCTCAGACAAATAGCAAATTCTCAAGGGCGTCGCAGTACAAATAAGTTTGGGAACCCCTGGGTTAGGTAGTTAATGAACTATGAATTCTAGATTCGATGCACGGGTTAGAAATTGTTTTTTATTGGGATTTGGTCCGAAAATACATCAATTGAAGTGTTGATTACTTCCTTGACCAATAGTAAATCGACGGATTAGTATTTAAAAAATAACCAGATCTTAACGCAAAATGTATAAGGTTTCGGTTACCCTTAACCATTATTAATGTGGGACAAGTGAAAGTTATTTTTATTTTAAAATTCAGGGAATCAGCATTGTCTATTTTTTAAAGATTAAATCAAACGTTAGAATCGAAGCAAAATCTACGAGCTCCAGTGAAACACCAATAAAAACAAAACATAACTCTCCAACTAATCAACGATTAAACAAAGAAAAGTAAGAGCCGGGGAAAAATAGCCAATAATTTTTAAAACCATTCAGCACTGCAGATAAAAAATCTCAGGATCCGCGCTGTCGATACAAAACTAGTTCTATTTGCGGCGACAATGACCGAGGTTTTTCTTGTTTAGCAGGTTATTCGCGATTTTACAGTTCGTTTTGCCGCCACTGACGATTGTTTTCAATTTGATTTTAACGCTCCTAAAATTAATCGGATTCGTCATACATCGTTTTAGATGGCTGTGAAAATTGGGTGTGTTTGATTGGTTTATGATATTCCAATAATATTAATCGATTGTTATTAGTCATGGGAAAGAGCTGTTTTTATATTCCAAATGGATGATTGAGATACAGTTATAAGGTTGTTACTAGCTGCTTAAGGAAAATCTGAGTCAGTGAAATGACTTTATTAAAAAAATATTCGGATCTAAAAGTTATAAAGCTCTTTATGACTTTACAATTATCTTGGGATCACTTAAGATCTGCAGGGATCCCCCTGTCTCTCTGTAAGACTAGTTATATTAGAAGATACTTTTAAAAATTCAATTTAATAAAGTTATAATATTTTCAGTTCCAGGTGTCCGCAGAGTGTATGGGAGGTCAAGATGCGCACGACTTTGTGTTTGGTGCTCGTCGCGGCCTGCGTCTTAGCAGATACCGTTGAAGAAAGGTAAACACACTTATTTAAAATTATACTATTCACACAGAGTAGGCCTAAGTTAGCCTTAAGTAGTGGACTTGCAGTGGCTGAAGATTATAATGATATTAAATTTTCCTTCCCAAATCCTAACAATATGATGTTTATATCATTTCCTAAACAAATTCTCTATTGAAGTTTATCCAGTAATTTTAGTCTTAGGGCCAAATTATATTTTAAAGGCAATTTCTTTATTGATTTGAAACATCACGTTTGTGTTACATGTAAATAACTGTCGTTACAATGTAAATGTTGGGATGCTGGTGCTAAGAATTACTTTAATGGACCTTGCTCATAGCACACTAAACAAACTCGAACTGCGCGTCGGTGGTCAGTTTTAACTCAGCAATTTTACTAACGGCTTCTCTGTGTTAATGGTTTAAAATAGTTAAATTTTTGATGAGTTACATTGTACTGTGTGAAATTTTTACTATTATGTAACAGTTTAATTTATTAATAGAGCATACTGTTTTAAAGTATGAAGAGATTACAAGTCCCGTATACCGTTAGATTTTTGCTTTAAGTGAATAAAATAAATAAAATTTGAAAACATTTAATTTCAGACGTTCGAAGCTGCCATTCGTTGCTGATGCAGTCGGCAATACGTTACCCCCACCGTCAAACGTACCAGCGACCGTTGGCAGCCCAATCAATCTCCTCACACCGGACCGCTATGAGTTCTACACTTTCGATGAATCTGGAGAACTTGTTAAGCGGCTTATGACTTTGGAGGAAATACAGGCTATCGTTGCAGCGGGCGAAGAATCTGAGGGACTAGTTACATTCGCCAATGATGACCAACCTACTATTGCTTTCAATATCAGCCAACCACCTTACACTAAAGTACACAGCGTTGTCACTAACGTACAGAATGTCCTCAAGGCGCAAATGGAAGCGCATAAAATGAAACCTTTCGTCCAACCTACCTTAGACACTCCCGATGTATCTGACACCTGGAGTTTAATATTACCGTCAATATTTGGAAACACTGGCGCAGATATTGTTCCCGATAAGACAACGACCACTTTTACAACACCAGAAACAGAAACTTTAGAGATTGACAACCAAAGTGAATTTAATTTGCAAGAGGAAAATAAAGTAACGAAAGAAGGAACTACTGTTATTGCTAATACAACCGCTACGGATGAGAAAAAAGTTGAACCCGTTCTAGATGAATCTTCATCTGAAGCTGAACAAGTACAGGATTCATCTACTTTAGCAGTTAAAGTAACATCACCGGTAGCCGCTTCTACAACGGAAAAAGTAACTTCTCCATCCTCCACTGCCACAACATCTAAAAAACCTGAAATTTCTAGTACGACAAAGATAACTCAAGCTTCAACGTCTACAACAATTAAAATGCGTACAACAACGACTTCTAAACCGAGCACAATACTATCTACTACAACTGATACTCCAAAAACTACACCATCGTCGACTACACCTAAGGCAACTACAATCAAACAAAGACCATCAACAACTGCATCTACCCCGAAACCCCAGCCCACTTTAACCACCGAGCCAAGTTCTAACAAAATACAAAACAATATCGTCAGCAAAGTTACTAGTACTGAGAAAAATGATGTTACGTTTGAAAAAATTAGTACTTTTATGCCAATATCAACGGTAAAATACGTTACTGAAAGAACAACCCGCAAACCAGATGTTGCTACAACTAAAATAATTACTACAAAAGCTGCGACAACAACAGTGAAACCGATAATAACCACAGCTGCATATATATCAACTCTCAAAGAAAATGAACTCGAAAAGAGTAATACTACAACAATTACCACACAATCTGTTTCGCCTTCAACCACTGTGACTTCTACAGAAATAATAGTATCTCAAGAACCGAACTCACTCAACAGTTTTATTATAGGGAAACCTTTACAAGATCAAAACGATAATTCAGAAAATAAGGATGAGCCTTTAATTCCGTTGTTTGATGTTGCTCAAAGTATAAGCCAAATAGCGTCCGATTTAGGCGGAAATTATAGACCTATTCCTACAGCTACCAGTTTATTAGATGCATCAAAACTTGATGATTTGGAAAGTAAAGAGAATTTTGACATGGACATGCCAACAGCTGTTGAAGTTACTCCTGATATAAAACATACAAATACCACCGATGACAACAGCGACAACTTTGTAAAAATATCTACCTTAGATCCTCATCCCGAAAAAGAAACAGCCGTGGTAAAAGAAGTATTAATAGTCAATAAAATTAGAACAACGACTGAAGCAGCTCCAAAAATAATAACTACTACAATTGCATCTGAAGGTACGACTATTGATCCTATTTTAAATGAATCAATGGGTGACCTTCTATCACAAGTCGTTAATGATGCACCCCAATCAATTATCAATACAGGAAATATACCTGATGAAAAGAATAAAATTCAAACCACGGAGCATTTCATAGAAACTACTACAGAAGAAAATTTTGAAACAACATTTGAGTCGTTTAAAATCAAAGAGGAAATATTGTCTACTACAGAAGTAATTACTAATGAAGAAACCACAACCATCCAGTTCGAAACGACTACGGATAATATTTTTGTAAATGATATCAAAGAATTTCAGTCACTAAATGATGTTACAACAGATATCCCACAAGAGTCTAATAAAAATGAAATCAATGAAAAATTTGTTCAAATTGCAGCATCAGAAAATAAAAATGCGTCGAACTCTAATTCTGTCTCTGAAACAGAGAAAAATGGCAATAAAACTTTAGCAACCGAAGACAAAGTAAAAGAAATTAATGACGAAAAACCAAAAGAAGTAACTACATTAAAAAATAATACAAACGATGAATCTAAGAACGAAATCCCAGCGCTAGAAACTACTACGAGTGATGAAGAAATAACAACTACAGTACCGAGCGTAGATAAAAAATTAAGCATTGTCGGTAATGAGATACGTTCTGAGCAATCAACATCTAACAAAATAAAAACGAAAGTGCCAAACAAAATTGAAAAGAGTCCAGATGTTGGCCCTAAGATTGAAGAATTTAAAAAGAAGATTCAGAAAGTAAATATTGCCGACGAAGAGCTTGCCAGCGAACGTAATAACTCCTGGAAACTAATTTCCACAGTTTCTCCACCAAGAAACAACGAAATACCAAAAGATAAGGTGAAGTCAGAGGACCATTATACAGACCACAATGATGATAAGGATATCGTCTTAGATTTTTCTAAAGAAAACCAAGGTTTAGAGGTAACTACCAAGGATTTGGGCGAGGATGTCGCGCAATTCACTGAACTATGTAACGAGCTAGCTTTCAGATATTGGAATGTGTTGGTTGAAAATATTGACAAAAAGAGAAGCTTTGTTTTGTCCCCGTACTCCATTACCTCCATGCTTGCCATGATGTTTATGGGAGCAAGAGGTGCGACATCAGGTGAAATGAATGAGATACTCAAATTAGACGACATGGTTACATTCAACCCGCATTTCACATTGAAAAATATATCAGATTCTATTGAAACAAATCCAGAATCTGGTGTAGTTGTGTCTGCTTTTATTAGAGAATTGTACAGTGACAGAAATAAGGGTAAAATACTTACTTTTTATAAAGAAAGAGCTCAACACTTCTACAATGGTCACGTAGAAGAAATAAACTTCAAACTTATTAGTGATATCATTCGAAGAAGGACAAACTTGCTCGTCAAGAGATATACATGGAATCGAATTGCTGAATACATGAAGACTAATACGATAGTAATGCAGCCACCACTTGCTGCTTTCTCTGCTAATATCTTCCAGGTTTGTATTAATAATAGTTTTATCGCAACAATTATTATAAAAATACTTGTGTTAAATTAAATTTCAGTTTAGTGAGAAGCTTACTGTTAAATGTATAATAATATTAAAATTATTCCATGGAATTCATTATCCCCTCTTAAAGCCACTGGAGCGTGGATGCAGGACTTTTCTGACAGTTTGTGGTGGAAACCCTTGGCTTATGTTCAACATTAGTATTGATACGGCTGAGGATAATAATGATGATCGGGGTATAATTATGTTATTAACTTTTAAGTATAAAAATAATATTTTAATATTAACTTTTATGACTTTCCAGACTGATTGCACTGGTTCATCAGTAGAAGGCAGAGATGGCGAGATGTACTTCGTTGTGTCACCGAACGTTCGTCAACGAAGATTGGTTCCTGTGCCAGCTGTAGTCTACAAAAAAGGATTTTTGGCGGGCTACGATCCTGTCCTCGACGCCACCGCATCCGCCATAGGAAGCACCAACTCCGTTATCAGCACACTATTTCTCATGCCCGGCCAGCAAGGAAACATAGTCCATGCAGAGGATTTAGAAAAACTTGAACGAAGATTGCTGGATGCAACTCCAACCACACCTACATGGAACCGTCTCTTACGTACTTTGCTACCTAGGGTTGGCCTGGAACTTCAGATACCCAGGTTCTCTCACAAATCATTGTTCAATGTATCGTCTTCCCTCAGAAAGATGGGATTAAAAGACTTATTCGACTCGGAGCACGCGGACTTGGCCGGTCTGAACGGTCCCTCCAAAGATTTGTTCCTGTCCGATATGATTCAGATGACTACGTTCGTTACATGCGGCGAAGGCATTATCGGAGAACAGCATCATATAGAGGAGTATCCAGAGACTGTGGGGTCAGCTCAGAGACGCCGGTCTTCAAGATGGGCCAACTGGGACGAGCCCAGGGATTACCAGAGGGCTTTCCACGACCCTCACGATGTCGGCGAAGCTATGCTTTTACCGCTTCATCTCAGGCCGAGGCAAGCACGTCTACCCACACGCAGCGCTCAACCCGCAAGATTAAAGTACGACAGACCTTTCCTATTCTTCGTGAGACACAACCCTACAGGCATGATACTGTATGGCGGTCGATACAATCCGCGACTGCTGCCATGAACAACATTATAAAGACTGTTATATTAGTTTAATTGGACATTCCTAAAAGGAAAGTGATAGGGATACTGGTGCGTGTGATAATTACGGAAGCTATTGAGCATTTACGTGACAGTATTAGTTAAGTTCAAGGTACGATATTAGAGTAGATGGAGGTGCAACAGGGACACTAATAGATGACTTTTAGTATATGCAGCTGGATAAGTGTTTCATACAAATAAGCTCACTTCTTCTTCGCACAATGGAACTAGGAATAGTCTACACTGATTAGATCCCACTTGCACTGTTCATCAGTTGTACCTTTAACCCGGCGTCATATCGATTGTATTATAAAAGAATTTAAAACATCTTAATTAAGTCTACGTTACAGTTAAGTTGTATCTGTGCATTTTGTGAAGAGATCTGATTCGTTTGTTCCTTTGGTCATAATTCAAAAGAACTCTTCGCAAAATGAACGTTAGTATTGAGAAATTATGTCATATTACATTATAGTTTTAATATTAGAATAAATATTAAATCGCCTAAACTTCGTTTTTTATTTGGACATGAAAATATAAACGACTAATAAAAAAAAATATTTAATTAACTATTTAAAAGAGTTTATTGTTAGGGACATTTCATATGCACAAAAAACAAATTCAAACAACAACACAGTTTATTTAGAAAGGAAATACTCTCTACATTCAGAATAGAATTCTTTCACTTCGTCACATTGTGGAGTATTTATGGGCGTGGGGCAGTCCTGAAAGAACAAACAAAAAATAGTATTATACAAAACACAATTATTTAAAATCCACCAACTCGCACTAGGACAGCGTGACACCATATTGCCTAACCAATCAATCGTACTTTCGATTGAAGAGGAGGCTCGTGCCCTGCAGTGGGACGTACAAGGGCCGATATAGCACAGTACAGTAACTACTCGAATATTGTCATCAAATATCATCATAGCATATAATTATAGTGCGTGGTGGCCTGTTGGTAACGGACCAGACTCGGCTGCCTACATGTTCATGGTGGTCGCGGGTTCAAATCCCAGGGCAGACCTCTGACTTTTCGGAGTTATGTGTGTATTGATAGTCAATCACCACGCATTTTAACGGTGAAGGAAAACATCGTGAGGAAACCTGCGTACCGTAGCGATTTTAAAGAATTTCTACGGTATGTAAGTCCGCCAACCCGCACTAGGCCAGCGTGGTGGACTATAGATGAAGATGTAAAATACGGACTAGTTAGGAAAGTTAGCATAAAACTTATATAGTCAGCTTCACGTTTCACAGTCGGTGTCTAACCAACTGCGCCGTGAAGGCTGTCAGAGACTACGATACACCAAGCAATGCTCGACAAACCCTAGGAATAATAGAATAAACAGTAGCAGGATATGAGAGAAAACAGTAGTAGTTTGTTTGTATCCCAGGACGGCTTCCTGACTTTTCAAAGACATGTGTTGATAGTCAATGACCTTGCACATTGACGGCGAAAGAAAATAACGTGAGAAAACCTGTAAACTACAGCGTATTTTGTAAGTGATAAAAACTGCTATTTGAAGTCCGCACATCCGTAATAGGCCTGCGTGGTGGAAAACATACTAAAATAATGCTCTCGATTGTACAGAAGTCCCTAGCAATGGGCTATAATAAGCTGCTGAATACACTATACATTTTGACTACCTACGTGGCGTAGTTGGTTAGACGCCGGCTGTGAAACGAGAGGCCGCGGGTTCGATCTCCGCACCGAGATAAATATTTTTGTGATCGACAAGTATTTGTTTCGGGTCGCAGTTTTTTGTGACACCAAGAAGTCTCTCGTAGTTACTGATCCACGACACAAGACTCGATCTTAGTGTGAGGTCAGGACTATGTATGTGACCCTTGGGTGTATTTATCTATTTCTTAAATACATACCATAGTAATAAAATTTCTGATGCAAGCTTGAAAGTTGTAGAATTCACACGGATCCAAAGGCAGAAGGTGGCGAAGGTTGGTTTTGCAGTTCAGTTTAGCGTTCATCATGACAGTACTGAAGGGGGGGTTTAGTTCAGTCCACTTGTCGAGATGGGCGAAGTATTTGTCTTCGTCTACATGGCCTGTGGTTGCCAGCAAACTGTACTTCTTCAGTACACATTTCCAATGGTGACACTGAAATTATTGTATATTTTTGTTTAGAAATAACGTGTTTCATCTAATTAAACAATGGTATATTTAAATGTTAACTGAAATTAAGAACTGTATTGTTCAATTTTCAAATTTAGGTTACTATTTTATAAGATCTACGAGAACCTAATTCATGTTTATTATTATCAAAGGCCCGTACCCTGTAGTTAGATATATATATGGGCTTATACTGATATATTAATTATAATTTCGAACAGACGATCTATTCACATCCCATGAAGATATTATGATCGGGTATGCAGTTATTATTCAAAATAGAAAATCAACAGGCGTTCCCTAAGAATCTGCAGAGCGAATTATTGCAAAGGGGCTGGATCCAGTGGCTTCATGCAATTTTAACTACGAGGTCTGTTCAACTATAAATATAATAGCAAGTTGATACTTGTTGATACCAGTAATATTACATCTTAGAATTGTTTTGCTTACCCCGGTATCCGCAAGTCTTCTAAATGCTGTGATGTTTCCCATCCTAAAATTAACTTTGGTTCGCGCTCCACAGTTCTTGGCTATTTCCCTCGTGAAGAATGGCGGTAGTATACAGCACTGTCTGTACTGTAAATGTGTTAATGTTATTCGATACTGTGAGTGTTATACTCAGCTTAGAGAGTAGATACCTTGAAAGCACTCTCGAACTCTTATTCTTCTATTGTCCTTGACTATTGGTCCTTTTTTACGACCTTATCCCTGTTGTTTTCCCCCGTCCAATTAACATCCCATTTGTATAAACTTTAAGCAGCATGTCTATGAATAATGCCTTTTGCAAATTCATCAGGATCAACAATATATTTGATTAACAAGATATTTTTTGGCAATTTCCCTTCCTCCGTGTTTGTCCTCATATAAATACTTGTTATTATATTTTTATAACATGTGTTATTTTATATATGGGTGCTGTGGTACGGTAGATGGTGTTTGGTCTGATTGTAAGTGTATTGAGTTTCATTAGAATTTATAATTACGAAGATATATTAAATTAGTTTAGTGGACT
This sequence comes from Theretra japonica, assembly GCA_033459515.1. Lineage (NCBI taxonomy): Eukaryota > Metazoa > Arthropoda > Insecta > Lepidoptera > Sphingidae > Theretra > Theretra japonica. The sequence continues at coordinate 11,109,430 of CM065949.1, forward strand.
ACGACCATGAGGTACAAGGATAAAATTTGATGCTTACTTCAGTTTCAAAAGTATTTCATTATAAAACAAGAGCATACATATCGGATAATTGCGACGTAAGCGCCCTCTGTCGTATATACAATACACTAAAATAGTTCACAAACTACCTACTAGATGGCGTTAATAGTAAGAAACGACAAATTGGAATGGGTAATAAATATTATATGAAAACAGTTTTGTACTGTATTTATAGTTTAAACAAATTCACAGTTTATACATTTAAATCATCTGTTTATTTATTTATAATTCATACAAATATATAAATTTATGATACGAGAATTTATTGATTCACCTCTTATCACTCAGAACTCTCAGTGTCTGCTTATGTAGAGATAGATATACATACATACATAAACTCATGCCTTTTTCCCAGAATGGGTAAGCAGATGTTCTCCTGGTAGTAACCAGGCACCCACGTTTCGCCTTGTCTGTTTCGTCCCAGGATGTGATAGGGGGAGAGCCTACCGCCATATCGGGAACAAATTTCTAACTCCAGGTTGATAATTAATAGAAAAATCCAATATCACCTTACCCGACCTGGGATATTATTAAATATACTTATATAAGTACGTACGTAGATACCTAGAGATATTATGAAAAAAAAAATTAAAATGAAAAATTGTTTATTAAAACTAAGACTTATAGAGACATAATACTACTTAAAATAATGTGATACAAAAATATGAGATCCTTATAACTAGTATTGTCATTATACGCTATTTTATTCAGATGCGACTATACTTCCTGATATTTATATGCATTTCCGATAAAAATATATAAAGGTGGGTAAATGGATTGAAAACCATACCATTACTTCGATTGGTGGTTGGCATTTGTCCGGCCTTGCTGGGTAATCCTCATCTGGACGCTGATTGTTCACCTTAAAATAACGCACAAATAAAAAGACGATGGTTATATTAGACTAGGAAAATGGTTTTCAAAGCGATACTTATTATATGGGTTCTTTACAAGTAACGTGTAAAATTATTGTACTTGGCCAGTTTTAGAAAGAATAAAAAAAAAAGTAACATTTCAACGATAAAACAATACAATTGAATGTATCCTACATAAGAATAAAAAATAATATAATTGACATTACCAATTTCTTAATACCAAGAAGAATTATGGTTAAAGAATAAAAAAGGTTCAGAGCGTTTAAGTATATTCAACGTTTCTTATAATTTGTAAAATTACGTTTCAACACAGAATAGTTTGTAAAATGAAGCAGAAATGTGTATAAAATAATTATCTGAAAGTTAAAAGTTATAAGTGCATGGTGGCCTCGTGGTATCGGACCAGACTCGGCTGCCTACATGTTCACGGTGGTCGCGGGTTCAAATCCCAGGGCACACCTCTGACTTTTCGGAGTTATGTGTGTATTGATAGTCAATCACCACGCACTTTAACGGTGAAGGAAAACATCGTGAGGAAACCTGCATACCGTAGCGATTTTAAAAAACTTCTACGGTGTTTAAGTCCGCCAACCCGCACTAGGCCAGCGTGGTGGACTATATGGCCTAACCACTCTCAATCGTACTCTCGATTGTAGAGGAGGCCCGTGCCCTGCAGTGGGTCGTATATGGGCTGATACAATACAATACAATAAAATATTTCCTGCTAAAACTAGAACATAAATTACTTACATGACTTAAAAACACGAACAACAACACATATGGCAGTATTTTTACATTCAGTGTAAATAAAAACATATTTGAAAGAAACTTTTTTGTACTTAAAAAAAAAAGAATTTAAAATTAGAATTTCATCGCCGAGCTAAAACGATACTGGCCGCAGTGAGTTCTGGAAAAACAGTAATAAAATTCGAGCAATGTTCTTTATATGAAATAATAAAATTATTATGTTTCTCTACGATCCATGTTTTGGAAATACGGACGAAGCGTTTAAGCGAAAGTTTCGTATGAAATCCATAATATCGATCTAAGGTTTAAAGGTAAACATTTATTGAATGACATCAAATATTGTTTGTGAGACGGCTTAGCTCTAATAGATAATGTGTTTTTGCCCTATTCATAGGCATCGATCACTGCGTATTATTATATATAATTACATAATAACATAATTACATAATATTTTATATAATAACTAAGTATAGTTAGTGCGTGGTGGCCTGTTGGTAGTGCGTGGTGGCCTGTTGGTAACGGACCAGACTCGGCTGCCTACATGTTCACGGTTGTCGCGGGTTCAAATCCCAGGGCACACCTCTGACTTTTCGGAGTTATGTGTGTATTGATAGTCAATCACCACGCACGTTAACGGTGAAGGAAAATATCGTGAGGAAACCTGCATACCGTAGCGATTTTAAAGAATTTCTACGGTATCTACGCCAACCCGCACTAGGCCAGCGTGGTGGACTATATGGCCTAACCACTCTCAATCGATTCTTTCGATTGTAGAGTAGGCCCGTGCCCAGCAGTCGCACGTATATGGGCTGTCAAAAAAAAAAAGGAAGTATAGTTACCACGAGCAAGAAAAAGTCAGTTTTACCCAACTATGTTTCCTCTCGTCCTACTAATTTGCCGCGTGTCTGTTAGATAATTTTGTATAGATTTTAACTGGGATATCGGCTCCAATGTCATAACTACCTCAAGATAAATACAGTTCTTAAGTAAAATGGCGTTGAAGAATATGAGACACAGAACCAAATAGCAACCAATCGTTTCGCAGTATTGACCGCACTTTCGCTTTATCCTTTTGTATAGAGTGGTGGAGACATAACATTAATTGAAACCACAAAGTATTGCGTTCAAAATTCATACACATTCATCCAAGGGCAACAATAAAATCAACATGAATAAGTTAATATTCTATTTTAATTAATTTTATCTACAGTAATGGTGATTGTAAATTAATAGTTAAAAATAAAATACAATACTGAAATTCTGTAGTGTAAAACTTTACTGCTTCTGGAAGTAAGGTTTGCACTCTTCCAAGTGTTCTTTCAATGCCTTGCAACCATCTGTCGGGCTCCAATTCTCCGCGGGGCATTCCTGAAATAAATAATTACTCGCAATCTCAGGGATTGTTTGACATTACCACTAAGTTGACTCCTGCTGGGTAGTATTATAAAAATATGTCGTTCTGCTTTAAGCCTCGTGTTTTTGAAACGACATGGCATGGTTGATGATAATGCAGTACGATTCTGTCCGTCCAAGAACACGTCAGTTAATAACTAACGATCTACCATTGGTCTATATAAATAAGGTTATTAATGCATAGGCTAATCTCGAAGCGTGATATAGTTGCGTGCATTATTATAGGGAACATACCATTTTTTTTAATTGCATAGGTCCGGCAAAGGAGCAAACAGGTCACCTGATTGTAAGTGAGCACTGCGAATTATGAACATCTACAGCGCTGGATCATGGGTGTGTTGCCGCCCCATCAAATTGGGCAGAGAGCGGGAAAGAAAAAGGAAAGGGGTATTGGACATCCAACAGATATGCTCAGATTCATTTTAAAATAAGATACACTTCCCCTTGTGACTATGGCGAGTTTTAGAGTCATTTAAAGTAGCGACAATCCACGACCTATACCACTTTATAAAATAGGAGTTGTAAACGTAGGAATTACAAAGAAACTTACAAACATCATGACAGATCCAACACAGAAGACAATTCTGTTCGCAAGACAGACGTTGGGAGGTCCAGGTAAGTCTTCTCTGGCGCATTCTTTAGCCTTCTCAACAGTGGCTTTAAAAGCAGGGTACTTCTCAGCGTATGCATCCAGGAATTTCTTCATTGCTTCTAAGTCAGGGGTGTCATCGTCTTTTGTCAGTTTGTATTTCTTCATGAGGCATATTTGCTTTGTACACTGCAAGATCAAAATTTATCAAAATTGTTTATGAGATCTGTTTTGTAATAGTTTTATGGAATTTGCTAATGTGCAGAAATATTTGTTACGATATTTTTTGACACTAAAGCGCTATTTACACGGGGAGAGTTGCTCGCGGCGAGAATCGAATGCGATTATCGCATGACATAATCGCAATAGATTATCGTGTTCTGACAACCGTTTCATCCATCATCCATCCATCAGCCAAAGGAAGTCCACTGCTGAACATAGGCCTCTCCCAATGATTTCCACAGTGACCTGTTGGAGGCAGCCTGCATGCCGATGTCCCGCGACCTTTACCAGGTCGTCTGACCAATCTCTCTGACAACCGTTTACACGATGCAATATGTTTATGTGCTTGCGATAATCGTATCTTCGAGGCGAGAAACTCTCCCCGTGTAAATGGGGCATTATTTAACATTGAGATGATTATTAAATTGCTAAACGTTAATATTAAATAAAAAATAACGGTGAAGGAAAACATCGTGAGGAAACCTGCATACCATAGCGATTTGTATAAATTTCTATGGTATGTAAAAGTCTGCCAACCCGCACTGGGCCAGCGTGGTGGACTATATGGCCTAACCACTCTCAATCGTACTCTCGATTGTAGAGGAGGCTCGTGCCCTGCAGTGGGTCGTGTATGGGCTGATACAGTACAGTAATATTAAATATTAGTATATTAATAAAGTCACCGTAACATCATCGTTCAATAATAGACATGTTATTACAACACCACATAATTCAAAACACAAACAAGAAGAAAAACACGTAAATATAATTATGATGGTTTAATTGGTGGTCTTATCGCTCTCCGCTAATTATTTTTTTGCTATGTACTTCTTATTTTAAAAGCAACAAATCTGCTACGTACTTTTGTCTATATTTTGTTTACTGGTACGGTCGAACTTTCGGAAACAATTAAACAGTTAATGGCATTTTATTCGATTGATTAATTGTTTAAGCTAAATTTACAATTATTTATTTAATACATCATAGGTTTGTACATGCAGGCCACTTCCAACAGGTCAATGTGGAGATCCTTGGGGGAGGCCTATGTTCAGCAGTGGACTTCTTGTGGCTGAAGAGAGAGAGAGGGAGAGAGAAAGAGAGCGAAAGAGATAGAGAGAGAGGTATGTTGTAAATAATCGTCATGCCTGCACCTCATAGCGTATTTAGGTATTCATTTAAATATTCACTCACGTCAGGTGGTCCACGATGGGGTCCGGGCACGCTGTCTGCGAGTTTCTCAAAACCACACTCGGTGAAATCGTCCTTGCTGAAAAATGGCTCTATTTTGCAACATTCGTGGGGTTTCTCCTGTAAAAAATATATTTATATAAATTACGGGTGGAATTTTATCAGAATTCAATGTTAAGAGAGCACTCTTCAGTTTATGATTCGATAGACTCTTGTTTCTTTTAGTACAGAAATAACTATGAACTAAATAATTATGTTCCTTGCTAGTGTTTTCGTGCCGGCAACTGTTCTTATTTTATTCTATGTAAATGGGGTGAACTTGAAATATTATTTCTAATGTAAGGTACAATCGTACAAATGAAGGCATGAGAGCGTACGCTCTATTGATATCAACACCATGGCCGTTCTGCTCCTAATTAATCTATTGTATCCTCCTGACAAGGTAGGGCAAGTCATGTTTTTTAATAAAATAATTAATTATCTCGTATCGTCCCACTGTTAAGGCACAGAGCTCCTCTACAATTAAGAGTACGATTGAAAAGGGTTAAGACCAACCCTGGCTGGCCTAGTGCGGGTTGGCGGACTTCACATACCATAGAAAATATTGAAAATCTTTGTTTTTTATTGCATAGTTCCGGCAAACGAGCAAACAGGTCACCTGATGGTAAGTGATCACTGTCGCCCATGAACATCCACAAATCTGGATCACGGATGTTTTGCCAGCCCAATTGAGAGGGGAGCGGGAAGGAAAAAGGATGGCAAGAGGAAAGGGGTATTGGGCATCCGGCAATCTCTATGGCATACACTATGCAGGTTTCTTCACGATGTTTTCCTTCACAATTGAAGTGCTTAGTAATTGACTATCAGTACATAGAACAGATAAATGTGGAACATATTCGTAGGCTATAATAAACATAGTATCGTCAACAAAATTGCAGTTCCAATTTCGATCTTTATTGTCAATTTGTATTGTGCAGGCCCATTCATTACTAGCATCCATGTGTTAGGGTTCGCTGCGTTTTTGCTACTAAAACTTCTCTATTGTGTTTAGATTTCAAACGGGTTCACATATTCAATAAAGCTTTATTCAATTTGTGTAGAAAAACAGCGACATGTATTGTTATCTGATGTTTCCGAATGCATTCTAAGAAAGTTAAATCGATAAGGCAGTATTAAACAATTTATTAATTTGTTAGTAAATCATAAAAAATAGAAGATTTAAATAAATTATGAAATTAATGCTTTTAATTACGACAACGCCGTCTAAAAATATATAAACATTAATTTTACAACGCTAAGTATTTCAAACTATATTTGTGTGTAAATTATATGGCTAGGAAAGATAACATATCAAAAATATAAAGAGAATACGTAGAAGTAAAATATATCAAAGTAACTAGCGAGGGAGAGCGACAGCCAAGTCAAATGCGGACTGTGAAACCGACGCTCGTAGGTTCAAATCCAAGGCACATATTATGGGTATTCGAAATTACGTTTGCAGTCTTGATAAATGGCCGCTACATCTAAAGCGAAGGAAAAATTGTGAGGAAATTCGACGGTACCAACTCAATGAGGCAATTGTGATAAACTACCCCCAAAGCAGAAGGCCTTTTCCCAAGTCCCGAAGCGGTTGATTTCAGAATATGAGCGAAACCTTATGGGACAGATAATTCAAACATAGTTGAAGTGTACATTTCTCCTTATTGTACTGCGCTAACCCCTTGAGCTAAGACTCAAGTTGTATGCCAATGTAGGACTTAAGTACACTAATATATATAATATTCTGTTTATTTTATCACAAAGTCTAATTATGAATGCTTACGGCTGTTGGCGGCGGTCCTCGGCATTTTTCAGGAAGATTTTGCAGGAACGGAGGTGGTCCTTGTGAAGATATGACCTTAGGGGAAAAACAAAATTAAAATAGGTCTTTATTATGCTTGAAAGTTATGATGACTTTTACAATGTTCAGTCTAACTCACATAATGTTTATAATGAATGAACCGGAAGTTGTATTTAGATAATAATAATGTTGCAAAGAGCAATAAATGCACACAAAATAAATGGGAATATAATCTGTTTGTTGAACAGTAAATAAAAAGTAATTCTATAGGTAACAATAAAAATAATTTACAAATCGTCAGATAAAAGATAACGAACAAATTATCATTATGAATTTAAACGTGACACAATTTGACAATTTCAAATGCAAATATAATTTTTAATAACTTCATTTTATTTCGGTATTTTTTATTTGACAACTAAAAAGCAATTTATTTTGAAGGCAACTGTAATTTTCAAATTCTAAATTCATGATATTATTTATATACTTGATTTTATGTGATTGAAATTGAAACTGGTTCACGCCGGTTTGTCTCTTACCTGTAGAACAGCGAGGAACACAATGCTGCCGTAACCCACCATGGTTGCAAGGGTTTGTGATGGCGTGACACGGGCTACTGGTTATATAGCGCCGTGCGTCGCTCGTGGCCATTGTGCGCACGGGAAACTATCAAGGTGTCGCCAACCATACGGTCATAGAGCAGAGACGTAGACTAGACACTGTGTAGATTTAAAGGTGATAAATTATCGTATAATTGTCAGTCAGCTCTATTACTCATACATACATAATCATACATACATACATAAACACACGCCTTTTTCCCAGAAGAGGTAGGCAGAGGTGCTACCAAGACACCCACGTTTCGCCTTCTATATTACGTCCCACGATGTGATAGGGTTCGCACCCTATCACATCGTGTCACACATCACATCACACATCACATTTCGGCCTATCGCCATATTCGTCACAAAGCCCTGATTCCGGGTTGATAATGAGGAGAAAAATCCAACATCACTTTGCCCGACCTGTGATTCGAACCCGAGACCTCAGCTTTGTAATCGTACCGTAGTATAACAACGCCACCGAGGCAGTGTCAATTACTATTTTATTTAAAAAATTCAAACGGTAACATTGAATGTTAGGTGCTGGAAATATAATTTCCAATATAACTGTATGCAATTACTAATTTGGTATTGAGGATTTTTAGTAGGACTAGCAAACGAAGATATTCTAATGGCAAATGACCACAGCCTGTTGTGAAAAGCAATTAGGAGCTACTGAGTGAGAACAAAATTCTTGGACTCCGAAAATTATTCCCATTGAAATTTAAAAGAGAGCTGTCACCACAACACATTTCTGTAAAATCTAGCGATATCATCCTTGTCATAAGCACTGGCAGAACTATACATTCATTAGTCAGAACGGGTTCTATCACTAATTCTACTCATCTATTTTATTATATTTAAAATTGGAAGTATGTTCTTCTAAGCGACAGTAGACTAATAGGCAGAATAGTACCGATAAAGGATCCTTTTAATCTACGGTCAATAATTAAGTCTGAAATCGTGTGTAAAACCGCAAATGACAAGACGTTTACTTTAAAAAAAGTTTTAACCTAATATTGTGTTAATTAATAAATGTAAATAATTGTGTTAATATTTAAATCATTACGATATATTATATGTTATTATATTTAGCCATAGTATAAAGGAAGTTAAATGTGTAGTGATTTGTGTAAAATCGTAAAGCTATGATTTGAGGTAGCAAACTAATTTATTTGAAAGCATTTAAGGGCGCCAAGTTTCGTCAACAATATTTTTTTTAAAACTATAAATTAATAAATACACAACTCAACAGTCACACACATAATGCCTTATTCATAGACAGCTTTAAAACCTATTTTAGCTATCGAATGTTTTGTTTTTTTTTCATTCAAACTGAATTCTTAAGTCGTTCGGCAGTGACAAAAACATTCTATAACTTAAATAGGTTTAAAAACTGTTTATGAACAAGGCCGATAGTCTGTACGCCATAAAGAGATTAATCAAGTCTTGTATCGTCGGCATCAGAAACTGCTAGTGAATTTTTAGTCTGACAAAACCTAGAACAAATTCACTTTGATCAAACATTTGTGGTGGTCAGACGACCTGGTAAAGGTCGCGGGACGTCGCTGGATGCAGGCTGCCTCCAACAGGTCACTGTGGAAATCATTAGGAGAGGCCTTTGTTCAGCAGTGGACTTCCTTTGGCCTTCCTGATGGATTGGATTTGGATTGAAGTATTTGTCTCGGTGTTGAGATTAAATTCGTGGCGTTTTGCTTCCGGCTCTCAACCAACCGTGCTACAGAGGCACACGACAATGCGTTAAAACTGTACTCAGAGATTATTTAGGATCCCTTATACAGAGTAAATGTGAAGAATGATTCTCCACTACTTCCTACATAATAATCACGATTGGATTAATCCGAATAATAATTAAGGCACGTCGCTTAGTAACCATGATGTGTCGACCTCGTATCAATAATGTCAGCGGTAAAATTAATCGATGAGTCTGTGCCGTATGCCCTGGTATATAGTTTGTTACGATGCGGCCTAGATGCTGTGAATTTGTTTTTAATTTAATTAAAGCTATAGCCATTTATATTAATCAAGTTATAGTTATATCTAATGTAGACAAAATCAACAGAATATAAAAAAGTCGAAAACAATGCAGAACCAAAATATAGGCTAAATTAATAATGATAAGAGTGTAGGTGCTTCAAGAATCAACATAAATATCCTTTTGATAATATTACTGATTCCGTTTTGTCATAAATTTAATTATTTGCTACTTTTAAGGTATAAAAATACATTTTTTTGTAAGCACGATTACACATGCCCACCTATTTTTGAGAATAATCTTATCATTATGCACGCCGGGCGGTCTTATTACTACAAATAGCAATGGTTGCCAGGAATCCTCAGGATGGACAGGAATCATACATTAAATATTTTTTGTGCAGTAAAGACATAAATAGTATATTCCTTCAAATATAAATTGTAGAGAGCTGGTTCGGTGCCACGAAAATAATACATAGTCCTGACCCCACACTAAGATCGAGTCTTGTGTTGTGGGTATCGGCAACTACGAGACACTTCTTGGTCTTACAAACACCCTGAAACAAATACCTGTGAATCACCCGAACCACGTTTCACAGCCGGCGTTCAACCAACTGCGTCACGGAGGCTGTCTATCTCAGATTTTTTTTTGTATTGTATCAGCCCATATACGACCCACTGCAGGGCACGGGCCTCCTCTACAATCGAGAGTACGATTGAGAGTGGTTAGGCCATATAGTCCACCACGCTGGCCTAGTGCGGGTTGGCGGACTTACACACCGTAATTTTTTTTTTTAAATCTCTACGGTATTCAGGTTTCTTCTCGATGTTTTCCTTCACCGTTAAAGTGCGTGGTGATTGACTATCAATACACACATAACTCCGAAAAGTCAGAGGTGTGCCCTGGAATTTGAACCCGCGACCACCGTGAACATGTAGGCAGCCGACAGTAGGTCTGGTCCGATACCACGAGGCCACCACGCACTTATATCTCAGAATAATCCAATAATAATAATTGGTGTAAATTATGTTGATTTATTAAATAAGTTGTTTTCACAATACTTTATTATTAGTAAACTGTGAATATAGTGTGATGGTTAAAAGGTTTTACAGGAATCTCTTTTTAAAGGGATAATGAATAGCCCTTTCATCTTCCCATCATTTTTCCTTTTGAGCTCCCGGATCTATGATCCAAGCATTGTGGATGCTCATGGGCACCAGTGATCATTTATCATCAGGTGACCTGTTTGCTCGTTTGCCGGACCTATTGCATACAATAATACACCCAAGTTGTTCATACAGTATAGAATTCATATAATACATGTCCTATATCATGGATACCAAAACTTAGAGAGTTTTGGTCTCACAACATCCAGACCCGAAACAAATAGTGTTTCTCATAAATATTCGTGTCCACTGCCTATCTCTTCACTGGGGAAAGTCAATACATTGTACTAAATCGCACAATACAAGCAAAAACATAATTTATCAGTGAAAATCACTAATAATATCCCCTAACACGCGATCTGCTAGCTTACTTCCGTTCCAAACGCGTTTGATACAAATCGTTTGAAAATGATATTTTGCAAAATTACTCACGGCCGCTCATCACACATTGTCAATTCGGCAAAAAATAAATTCACATAAACATAGTTATTATCTTGTTATCATTTTAAGCATTCGGCGGAAGGGCATTTTTTGTGGCATGTCTATTCGTGCGCAATTTAGACTTTGCAGTTAATGGTTTGTATATAGAATGCACAATTGCTGCCTATGTGTCATGTAATGTCTGATGTTCAGTGACACAACAAAGACGGCAATTCAAAACCCCTATTATAAAAAAAAGGAATTAAAGAAAAAGAAAAAGGCATTTTTTTACTTATTCTTTGAGTCTGGTTAGTTCCCGATAGAGATGCATAGAGCATGTGATCAATTGATCAATGGAGAGAGATATTTCACGTGTAAGCAAAATTAATGCGCCCTGATCGATATCGTGTATATTTATTTAAATAATAAATAAACAAAAACACCCAACATTTAATTTTATTTTGTTATTTATTTTAAATTTATTATTGTTTATTTGTACCATGTTTGTGTATGTTGCGACTGTGACAAATAAATCGTTTTTCTTTCTTTCTTTCTTTCAACAGTCCCATACATAGTTCTGGCCCCACATTAAGATCGAGTTTTGTGTCGTGAGTATTAGGAACTACGACAGAATTATCGCTCTCACAAACACCCAAACCTGGAAAAAATACCTGTAGATGACACAAACATTTGTTTTGGTGCAGGGATCGAACCTGCGGCCTATCGTTAACAGCCGGCGTCTAACCCATTACGCAACGAAGGTTGTCAAATTATTATTGTTTATTTATTTATCTTTATTTATTACTAATATATAACAAAACAACATTGAGATAAAATAATACAAAGTACAAAAGACAGTCTTATCGCTCTGAGCGATCTCTGACAGACAAACTTTAGGTGGATATTAGGGAAGGAGAAAGAGGGGGTAATGTAAAAATAAAGAATATATGAAGTAGGACATACATTTGCGTATGTAGGTCATTATGACGGACGTTCCATCATTGTGTACGATCGTCGCGATTCAAATCAATAAAAATATCTTACGACCAACTACAAATATGAATACTTTAAAAATAAAGCGAATCATTATAAGGAATCTTGTTAGTAGTAAAAAATCCAAGGGATACCAATGTTCAATACCCCACAGAAGTAAAGAGGCTACTTCTACATAATAAAACAGCCCTAAGACAATTTAATTACAGTGATAACATAACAGTTGCGCAAGCATGCACAAAACAATGCGAAGATGACAATTAAATGCGATAATCTATTTCCTAAGCAATTATATTTTTTTTAACGCAAGTTTTCCGTATTTTACTCAAGTTAGTTGCAATAAATGAATCATTAGCGCCCCTGCAGACTCGTTAAGACGGTAATTGTTCCGGGCGTACGAGATCGAAATATCACACGGTTAAATCAAGTGAGACAGTGCTTTTTGCTCCAACCATTTCTTGGTAAGAATCACGTAAATCTATTTGAGTGAAATACGTTTTTAGTGTTTTTAAGAGGAAAACTGTTGGAGATACGTTTCTTAATATAATCTGGGGAAAGGAAGAAGCTAGTCCATGTGGTCGTTGTCGAAGATAATTCTGATCAATATAGTTTGCGAACCGTTTCAGAACGAAGTCTTTTGTAGTTTACATATAGTTTTACTGTAGGCTTAGTAACCCATTTCTCTCCCTGTACTTTTTTCTTCCCTTTCTCTCCCAATCCAATCTTCTTTCAATCCAGTGCCCTTGATGGTGAGGTCAGTCTAGATAGAGCATTCTTTGACACGTGATGGCTATCTTTCGCTGGTCGACAACATTATACCGCCCTGAATTAATTAATTTTTCTTCACTACTTCTGTAAGGCTGTAAACATCATCATCAGCCTATATTTGTTCTTGCCTCTAAATTATGTAATTTCACCTAGTCTTCTTGTCGCATCCATCAGTCAGCGACTTTTCACAAATCGTTACTCCACGTAGCTTTACTACGCTTGCCTAGACATGGCCTTGACTCAAGAACACATTTACTCCAGCGGTTATCGGTTCTTCGATAGATGTGGACAGCCTACTCCCACTTCAGTTTACCTATCCTGAATGTTATAACTTGGACACTCACATATGTAAACATTGTTATAAAATCTCCTGCACTAGGATTTGAGATAACAGGTAATAAACTAATTAACAGTTAGATGCGTGTTGCAAAACTAATTACATCCAGCCTTCGTGCGCTTGTAAACATTGAATACATAAGAGTTTTTACAACTTACTTATCAAGCTGAATCATAGCTGTAGGGGTTTTTTTAAATATAAATGCGACAAGTTGACTCATTTTATAGCAGTGTGTTTGGGATGTGAACCGTGAAGTTTAGGTTCCATTGCAAAGTAGAGCCATGTTAAGGTACGATTGAGCGAGTTTTGGTAATTTCTTGAAGAGATTAGCTAGGTGACTGAACATAGAACTATAAGTCAAATAATTCTGTTGCATAAGAATTAGGGTTCGATAACATCACGTATGTGTGGAGAAGATGTGGGTACAAATGTGGTAAATGATGAAGTGAAACGATGTTTAAGTATAAAATTAATAAAGAAAATATGACAGAAAGAAAACATTTCGTAAAACAAAAAACCGCATCAACATAAAAATAACACAATCAAAAGATGAAAAATTGACAGCGCTACAAATTACAAATTTGAAAAATAAATATCAGTAAAAAACAACGATAACTTTTTTTAATTGCATAGGTCCGGCAAACGAGCACACAGGTCATTTGATGGTAAGTGATCACTGCCGCCCATGAACATTCACAGCGCTGGATCATGGATGTGTTGTCGGCCCAATTGGGAGGGTGCGGGAAGAAAAAAAGGATGAGAAGAGAAAAGGGGTATTGGGTATTGGGCAGTGAAGCCGTCGCTTCACGTCGATTTCCTGTGAGACAGTGTTACCGCCCCGGATGAGCCTGCCCATTCATGCTGAGTCATGACTGACAACAGCGCGTAGAGCCGCGCTTGTTTAAGTTGTATTCAGCAATAGACGTCATGTGCTTGAAGATGGAATCCGAATGCAGTTTGGTTCCCTTGTATGAAGAAAAAATATAATAATTTTTATCATGTATCATTATTGAGATGAATTAATTACACATAGTCTACCAAATAAACGAAAGACGTAATGAACTTAAGTGGCCGTACCACTTCCAGAAACTTAGCATGGAAGTGTCCACGAGACTGACTATGAACGTAGTGGCAAAGAAAAGGAAGGCCAACTATCCTCTATTTCATTGTATATACAAGGATTTATAAGTTTAAATCAAAACTTTTCCAAAACAAAATTGAACCGATTTAAAAAAATCAAAGCCACTAAAAAGCAAAAAAAAAACTATTATTTGCAACACTAAACTTTCAGGGAGGCCTGTGTTCAGCACTGGGCTTCGTGAGATTTAAGATTTTTATTACTATGATGACAATAGAAGAAAATTTACAAATCGATCCAGGCATCTTTGACTTATCGGGGAACATAAAAGTAAAAGATTCCAACGAATTGTTAACCTAATTCTTTTCGTTCATGAACTTTAAGTTAATAAACAAATGGTATAACATTTATTTATTTATTTATTCTTAACTGCACACAGAAAGGAAAAACATACAAAAAAATAATAAAAAATAATTGTATTCGCTAACATTATTTGTATTCGCTAAGATAAATAATAAAGACCACAAGGGATATCATAATAGTCTTAACAATTACATATGTACGTCCGTAGTATGATGTGTTCGATTCATTAGGGACTGCAAGGTACAAATCAATATGCAGATCACATAAAGATCTGTTTCAATAAGTAATTGATTGTTCTTGATTACGTCACGTCTGTTTCTTGAAGTTAAATCATGTTACATCCTCCAGTGATCTGGACTCGTGTCCTTTTGATGTCTTGAACGTTGCCTCAATTAATAAATATTCTTTATTACATATTTATCCTTTTGATTATTATTTCTAATATTGGTGTAGACCAATAATTTTTCTCTTCTGGTTTTCCCAACATTAATTTGTCATAGACATGGGTCATTTATCAGGGACCGGTTACGTCACGTTACGTCTCTGTTCATGGCTTATCGTAATAATTCCACTATCTTTTTCAGAATCTTCAAACACAAGTACTCGACGGAATGATTAAAAGAAGTTTAAGGGCAAGTATTCGTGATTTAAAATTCTTGTAACCAGCAAAACTTTTCCAATGTATTTAGAAATCAACGCATTTTCACATAATATTTTTCTATATTTTGAGAGGTTACCGACCGACATCTGCAGTCAAATGAATCATTAATTACTCCGCGACGTGTTCGTTAGTTCGAGAGCTCCGTGTTAACGGTGATATCAAATGGAATTTATGAAATCTGACACAAACTGAAATACATTTGCAATTTTAATATAACGTGAGAAATGCTACATATCTCCTAAATAAATTTTAATCATTCACGTAAGACTAGAAAACAGAGTACTGGAGAGAATTATTGTGCTGGTAAAGTTGGATATAAGATGTTGATAGTAGATTTAGATGGTGGTACGATTTTCGTAGATATACGCCCGTTACCTCGGGTAGCAATAATCGTAATCATGACATAGTGAAACATAGGTTTGAACTTGGAAGGTTTTTGGGTTCTCTCTCTCTCTTTCATTTTTTTTTCTTTTTTCTTTTCTTTCAGCCACAGGAAGTCCACTGCAGAATATAGCCTCTCCCCCACCCATCATAGATCGCCACATAGGCTTGTTGGAAGCGGCCTGCATCCAGCGACTTTATGTGACCTTAACCAGGTTTTCCGTCCACCTTGTGGGTGTTCGACACTTCGTTTGCTTGTTCAACCTGTGCATGTTTAGACTAAGACGGCAAAGTTGTGTCGACTAACCACAAATCTTTATTATAATTCAAATCTCTTTTCTTATTGATGGCACTGTTCTTAACATGCATTGCGGTTGTGCCGATGTGACATATCACCACTACCAGAAATAATGTTGTTGTCGGTATTCTATAAACCGTATTTCCTAGTGTTCAGTAAATTTTTCAACAAGTGACATTTAAATATAACACCACTATTAGATGACAACATTTCCTTAAATTATTACAAATGATTCCCCTTTTAAATAATATTTTGATGGATTAAAACTGGTTCGAAAAGTACTGTTTTCGAGCCAAACAGCGCACTGAAGGTGTAAACGCTCTTAAAAAAATAAAAAATAAAGTGAGACTATGCATACAAATAAAGTGTTCTGAAAAATAATCTGATGATATTAAATTCCGAATAGCTTTTGTCACACGACCGACTTATGACGTAGACACAACAAAGCCTAGACAAATATTTGGTCTGTGCAAAGTATTTTCTTTCAGTCTGGATATCTTAGATCTGACGTAGTTAGATACTAGGACTATTTTAGGTCATTGTACTATTCCTATAATAAATTATTATTTTTATGTGTAAACTTTGGTGAATATTTTATTTGTATTTATGTTATTAAAATAACTTTGTAATTCGAATGAAATTAGCAAGAAGTTGCTGGATGCAGGCTGCTTCCAACAGATTCTTAGGGATGCTTATGTTCACCGGTAATGTAATCATAATGACAAACAAGCAAACAGGTCACCTGATCGTAAATAATCACTGCCGCCCATGAACATCTACAACGTTGGGGTTATAGATGTTTGCCGGCCCCTGGAATCAGTAGGAGCACGGGAAGGAAAAAGGATGGGAAGAGGAAAGGGGTATTGGGCATCCGGCGATCTCAGTCACCGAACGAAACGCAACAGTAAAGCTGTCACTTCAAGTCTATCTTCTGTGAGACAGTGGTACGGCCTGGGCGAGCCTCGCAATTCATGCTAAGTCTGACAACAGCGTGGCTCTACCACTTTTAAACCTTAAAAAATATCTTAATCCTTACTATCGACTCTAAATTGGGGGCAAACAATCGGTTTGCCTCTTTGTACAGTGATCAATTTAATATGTGTGTATATTATTACAAAAAATGGATTGTTTCTGTTGAAATGACCTCGTTCCTTTAGTTTGCCTTATGTAATTATTTTTCTAAACTTGATCCTTATTAGCAACATTATCGAATGGTGTAATATTAGATCGTGTATTTGTTTTTTCGAAATCATCGAGTTCGATTCCTCACAAGGAACATTGATTTATCAAAAATCCAAGTATGCAATTTTAGTTTTCATCCAAATCGAACTCGTGATTCCTTTCAGGACTTTTTCTTATTCCCTAGAGTTTTGGATTTGGCATTCTCGCCCATTTGAAAAAAATAACCCCGTCTGTATACTTACGTGTGTTCTTTTTACCGACTTCAAAAAAAGAGGAGGTTCTTAATTCGCCTGAATCTTTGTTTTTTTCTATTATCATAAATGTCAATTAAGTACATTATGGGCAATAGAAAATGTGACATCTAATGTTCTGATTGGTTGTGCTCTAGTTTTAAGCAGATGTAAACCTAACCGTGAGATAGACGCCCTGCTAATTTCTTTGGCTAATACAAATACTGCGTTGTATAATTCAAATAAATACACGGAGACTTTTCACAACTTCCTCTATGTTAAAAACCTTAACAAAACAGGCATTACGGTCTACCAACTCATGAAACCACCGCGTCATTTTCTGTCATTTGTTTTACAATTAGATACACTTTATTTATTGAGATTCCGGTTTAGCAAACAACTAGCGGCTCGGCAAGGCTTTATTTGGATACACTAAATCTGAAATTTCTTGCTGCTTATTTTAAAATCTATTTTATGATTGAAGACAAGTAGTTTTATCATTTAATTGATATTTAAAAAGGGTTTTAAAGTCTTACGGCGACATCTATCGTAACATTTCCAAACTATTTTCACTCTTAAGTCGCTTTCTCTAAAAGCGATTAAATTCAAAGATAATTTATTATATCTATCCCAAAACAATAATTTACAATCGAACATTCGATTTGTCATCGATAGTGCGTAAACGCACATCAATTAGTATAAACAATCGTGAATAACAATGGATGTAAGCATGGCGGATGTCCTCAAGGGCCGTCATCACACCGAATCAGTGTCAAGAACTCTCGACGCCTTGAGAGGCTTGCAGTTGCAACACGACAAATATACTAAGGACTACCTTCTCATAATATACAGATTTGTATACAGGTCTTTGTTGATTTGTCAGCTGCGAGTTCATCAAACTAGTATGTCTTGTTGGTGTGTTAGGACTTAGGAGACACAATGTATGGAGTTTTGATGGGGGAAATTTAGAAGAAATAGAAATTATCACAGAAATACTATATACAAGATTTTTAATAGTTAAAAATTAAGATTAGATAGTACTTTACGTTATTTTTCAATTTCACATTAAATTATGACCGTAATTTTATCGAAATAGTGATGTATAATTTTGTATAAAAGTTGTCGATGATCTGAATTATGACTGTCTCTTTTGAAACATTGTTGTTTGTAATATAATTTTCAGTTAGTACTTTCCGAGTATTTCTTACAACATTGTATAGGTTTTTTATCGTTCACATCTAATACGAGAATAGAATATTAATATCCTCTGGCTCATCTCCAGTAATTGAGATCATGATTATAATATTAATTATGTAATAATAGTTCCTTATATCTGTGTCTAAGTCACGAATTCTTATAATAAGCATATTAACAGTTTCATGGAAATTTCTATTAACGATGGGATGTTCATAAACATTTGTTTTTTTTATTGGCACGAGTGAAGCAGAGTGAATTCAATGCACCTTTTATTAATTATAATTGTGCCCAAATAGAACACGATGTTATTTTTTTGTATAGGTCCGGCACGAGCAAACAGGTCACCTGATGGTAAGTGATCACTGCTGACCATGAGCATCCACAAAGCTGGAACATGGATGTGTTGTCGGTCCAATTGGGAGGGGAACGGAAAGGAAAAAGGATGGGAAGGGGAAAGGGGTATTGGGCATTCGGCAATCTTACTCAATGAACGTAACGCGACAGCTAAGCTGTCGCTTCACGTCATTATACCTGCAAAATTTATGTAAATGTAAAAAAAAAGAGCTTATTCCCACCTTAAACCTCTATGCTCTATGGTATTGCAGATGTTCATGTGCGACGGAGATCACTTACCATCAGATGAATCGTATGCTCGTGTGCCGCCTGTAATAAAAAATGAGTGAATTTGAAAAACTAAGTCCCTATTTTTTTCTTGGTAATTTTCATTCGAAAAAGATTGATGTCAGTTTAACAGATCGAAAAACATGTACAAAATTCTACTGAAACAACGTAGCAATAATGTTTCGACCCTACTTAGAGCACGGTTATGGACATAGAAGAATCGGATAAGCAGCAGCAAGACTTTTGTACCTGTTACTTAGTGAGGTACATTATATGTAAGGTCTAACATTGTTAGTATTTTCCTTAATGCTTTATTTTATGAGAACTAACAGACAATTAGTTCCGCTCAGAAAATTAGTTAAATTCAGAGAATTCCCAGTACAATACTTGTATTATTGAATGATTTTAGTACACTTTGTTCCATAGACCATAGACTTTATTCGTTTATGAAATGTGATAGTTTAGAACCTAAATTTCTTTGAAACGAGAGGTTTTAAGTTCGATATTGTCACTTAAGTTCCTAAATATTTGTGTTTTTTTTTAATAATGCGTGTAATAAATAATGCCATATATTTTCAAATCAATACACCCAACAATACACATTTCAAACACAAAACACGTACATAGTTAATGTTAATGTAGTGTCATGAATGTTTCTGGACTTTTCATATTTAATTAATTATATATTTATTAATAATAATACTAATTAGTTGCTACATTGCTCAAATACTACCGAGCATGGGCTATAAGCAGTAATGATGGGTTCGATTCCCAGGTCGATAGCTCCAGTGTTTGTGAGTCTATAAATGTGAAATACCCAAATAGAGTAGAATGGGACGCCTCCTCTAACAGCTTGTGATGGAAATAAGTTAGGAGAACTGTATGTGGCACTGGTGACATCCCTACCTACCCCCTTGAGAATATGCAGGCGTGACCTATATCTAATTATAACTATGATAAACACATCTTAATATTGTACCCAACTCAGTAATCTCACAATATGTCTTATTCACAAGTACCTTAAACAAAGTTTAGCCAACTACTTCCAGTAGTTGCCGAATTTCCACCGTGTTGGGCGTACAAAGCATGAAATACTCCATTTACCCTCAAGGTAAAATGTAAATCGCTTTCAGGAGAGGCGCTTCCATTAGCAAAGACGTTATCACACGTGATCTGCTCCCGTGGGCACGTTTTAAAGGGATAGCACACAATTTGAACGTTCGATTTAAGTGTGCATAAAAAGGAGTGTTTAGTTCTTATGTGGGTTACTAGATGGCGGTAATCAACTTCTTCGACAGCCTCCGTGGCACTGTTGGTTGGACGCCGGCTGTGAAACGAGAGGCCGCGTGTTCGATTCCCACACTGAGACAAATGTTTGTGTGACCCACAGGTATTATAAAAATCTCTCGTAGTTTCTGATACCCATGACACAAGACTCGATTTTCGTGCGGGGTCTGGACTATGTATGTGACTGTTGGGTATTTATTTATGTATTATTTATTTAACTATAGATAAAAAATAGAATTATCTTTTTACTAACACTGAATGATGTAATAGCAGTGTAAACGCATTGTTGTGTTCCGGTATGAAGGAGATTGTAGCCAGAGTAATAACTGGACATAATGAGACTTAACACCTTGTGTCTCAGACTGGCAAGCGCAGTGGAATGCCAAACATTGCTTTGTAATTCATGGTGTTTTTTGGTTTTGCTACTGTCCATGAGCGGTCATAACACTTACCATCAGGCGAATGGCATGCTCGTCTCGCCATTTATTGCATTAAAAAAATGTGTTCTCATTTGTGTTGGTTTTTGTGCCTTTTATATTTGCATTTTTAAGGATACAGTTGCAGTGATTCAACTACATTGCATTGAATAACTAATATGTTTTTATTTTATGTTGTGAAGTACATACATTAAAAAACCAACATCGTTATTTAGCTGTTTGTTTTATTTGCTGATATTTTTCTTTTTATACGAGTAATAAACATATTTAAATACATTGTTCAATGATAGCTATGGAGTTCCATTCAAAAATTCCGATAACATTACAACATATTTAAGATACATAAAAATATTTTATTGCATTAAATTTCGATTTGAGAATATTATTGGGGATAAATTGTCGTTTGAATGTTGTTGAAACCCTTCTAACACTTCCATGCCGCATCGGGACATTTCTGAAAATAAAATAAAAGAACATTAAAAGAATAACTCTTTTAAAACTATTCCTTTAAAAAGCGAAATATTATATTTAACACGACGCTTATGTTTTACTTAGTAGGGAATTGTATTAATTAAACAATTTCAAAAAATAAATTTCAATATTGAAAAATAAAAACTATTGTCAGAAGTGGGATTCGAACCCACGCCCACAGAAGTGGACTGCGACCTGAACGCAGCGCCTTAGACCGCTCGGCCATCCTGACTGATATCATACACAATGTAATAACCATTCTGATTGGAATATTGATTGCTTTTGATCTTAAACCTTTGCTTCTATACGAGATATTCTATTTAAAATTATGCCATAATTCCTTGTGTGTGAAGCCTCCTTGTATGCCATAATTCCTTGTGTGTGAAGCCTCCTTGTATGCCATAATTCCTCTCCGTGTGTATGAAGAGATTAATGACAGTTGAAGAAGCGAAAGAGTTATACATATGAACCGTGCCACTTGGCGCTCAATAGTCTCTGCCTACCTCAGTGGGACATAGGCGTGAGTTTATGTATGTATGTGTCAAGTCAAGATATTATTTTTATTGAGATTTTAGACTTCTGTCTAAGATTTAAGAATTAATGGAAAGAGGGGACATCATTAGAGACTATCTCGAATAATGTTGAAGGAAATCTTTGTAAAAAAGTCTGCGCTGGTTTTCGTTCGACCACTATGGTATAGAGATGTTTATAAGAATTGGTAATGGAACTGAGATATAATGGAATAAAATATGATGGAATTGGAATAGAGATATTGACGATAGGAATTCTATGATATGTGACGTTTCTCAAACTGTTCTAGACCAGCGTACTATTGTGTATGTCCTTTCAAACTTAGAGGAGGCTCGTGTCTTGCAGGGAGACGTATAAGAGCTAATTTACACTAAGATTATGTTAAGCACAAAAGATACAACTGACATTTTCGTACTTTTGGGTTAATGCTATTTCAAGTTTGACAGTGTATCCGAAAATAGTTCTTATGCACTAAAAATAAAGATATATTTGGGTAATAAAACATAATATGTCATACATTATTTCGAACTAAAACATTGTGAGCTTTTGTTTGCATATGAAACATGATTAGAAGATTGTGACTATGTTTTTATTTTGATTTCACAAAAAAAGTTGGTTAGATCTTTTCTGCATAACAGGGTCCCTTATTTAATAATATGTGGACAAACCAAGAACCTCACCTTCAACATAGCAATACCAGTGCATGTAAACACGTCATAAGCCTTGCAAGGGACGTCCAAGTACTGCCTCAAGTCTTTGTCCACGCAGTCAGTGATGGCTTTCTCTACAGCGACCGACCAGCCATCGTGACTCTTCGCCCACTGGCGCAGGTGCTTCTTATAAGCCTCCTTGTTGAGGGTGTTCTTGTCGGTAAGGAAACCAGACTTCTCGAACGCGCATTGGACGTCGTTGCACTGGAAATTAAAATTTTATTTTATTATTAGTTATTCTTTTTAATGGAAGGGTATTTGTAGATGAATGGATGTTAATGGTCAAAGGGTCGTTTGATGAGGTCGATCCATATTTAAATTTATTTTTTATTTGGCCAATGAAACTAACCTATAAAAATAAGCTTTTAAAATTACCTTTGGTGACGACGTCTTTTGGTAAAAGTAAAAAAATATCGTTGGAAGGCTGCTTTCAACCGGTTGTTGTGACTATATTTTGAGGAGTGTTGTATTTTTTTTTATTGCGTGAGTCCGGCAAACGAGGAAACAGGTCACCCGATGGCAAGTGATCACTGCCGTCCATTAACATCTACAACGCTGGATGTGTTGCCGGTCCAATAGGGAGGAGAGCGCGGAAGAAAAAAGGACGGGAAGAGGAAAAGTGTATTGGGCATCCGGCCATCCCACTCACCGAACGAAACGCAACAGCAATACTGTCGCTTTACGTCAATCTACTGTGAGACAGTGGTACAACCCCGGACAAGCCTCCCATTCATGCTCAGTCATGGCTGACAGCAGCGTGGCTCTACCATAATAAAATAAATCATTGGAATGCTACTTTCAATAAGTCGTTGTGCCAATTTGTTAGAAGTGGCGCATTTAGCAAAAATCTTCATGTGCTTGAAGATGCAATTTGGCTACCCTTGTATGAAGAAAAAATATGATAACTTTCATTATGTATTTGTCTAGACGATATAAATATTATATTGTAACTCTACCAAATCATTGCAAGACACAACGAACTCGAGTTCTAGGTAATGGTCACTTCTATGACGTATGTTATCTTTACTGGCTGATTACACTATTTTTATACATGCACCTCGTTGTGACGTCATTACTGATGATAAGCGTAGGCAGATGCTGTATCGACTTGGAGTCTTAGGTCAAATGTTAAACGAAACACAATGAATATAAATGTATACAGGGTATATCAAAACTGCTACCGAAAACGAAGCCAGGTGGTAGTATTAGTGATTTCAGATACAAATTTATATTAATTAATATTTTTTATATTTATATTAATTAATCCATTGTGGATTAAATTATTATTTAAGCAAAAACGAGGGATATACCAACCCAACACGATGATATTTAAAAAAATTGCAAAAAAAATACCTGTCGCTTTTTTTGATAAATTTTTAGTTGCATTGTATCTGTAATCACTAAAACTACCACCTGGCTTCGCTTTCGGTCGCAGTCTTGATATACCCTGTATATTATAATATTTATTTATATGTAGTGTATCTTTATTTGTATGTATGTATATATTGATTATACATCTCTGTATTTCTTTCTTATTTAAACATCTCTTTCTACCTACTGCTCTTTCCATACCATCTGACGGTCGTCTGGAAGAGATAGCCGCAGTTAGCGATAAGACCCCCAGATGTACTACCGATAATTTATATATTAGCTTGTTCCTATATTATTATTATTTTTTGTCTTTTTAATGGTGTACAACAAAGTATAATAGCTCTGAAAGTTAGTAATTTGAAGTGGCAATGAGCTGGCCACATATGTCGCAGAACAGATAACCGCTGGAGTAAGCGTGTTCTGGAGTGGAGACCGCAAAACCGCTGTCTTGGCAAATGTAGCGTGGGACGTCCCCTGGCCAGATGGTGGGATAAATTGCACAAGAGGGATGGCAGCGACTGGATGCATAAAGCAGCAGACTGGGCTCTGTGGCGTACCTTGGGAGAGGCCTATGTCCAGCAGTGAACTGCAACGTGCTGATGATGATGAAAGTATTAAATAAATAAATAAATGTAATACTACTTACTGGTCCGTATAATCTAGGAGTAGAACACTCTGCCAATGGCTTAGCGTCGCCCAATTCCGGTATGTCACAACACGCCGAGATCGGTTTCTGAAATAAATTGCATAATGATATAGCGCTGTTCCCTGTTGTGATTTTGTATCATTATTCACATGAAAAAGGGTCAAGTTACGAGCAATTTAATATTTTAACGAGTATTTTTGTAATTCTACTAACATTAGATAATATGATGTCGGTGTTTTTATGAATCATAAGGATTTTATGAATCATAACTATAATAAAAATATATTACAGAAACTCTGGTTAAATGAAAACTTATTAGTTCTATTTTCTATTAATTCTATTTATTCTGTAATATTGAAACTTTATTTAAATATATCGCAAAGTAATAAAATTATTTAAAATAAATAAATAAATACTCCTAACAGTTACATACATAGTCCTGACCCCACACTAAGATCGAGTCTTGTGTCATGTGTATCAGAAACTACGAGAGACTTTTTGGTCTCACAAACACCCAGACCCGAAAGCCGGCGTCCAACCAACTGGGCCACGGAGGCTGTCGATATTACATTATATAAAAAAAAATATTGATATATACATACCAAAGTAGCTCCTTTATTTCTGTCCTGTCCCAAAAGATCGGCATTGATGACCTGTTAGTAATAATCATGAATACAACATAATTATGAGTGCATAACACACTTTCTTACTCGTAGTATTAAGACATTTTATTAGGTCTAGCACATCTTTTAGGAATTAGGTCACAACACTAGACTAAGGGGATAATATCGTATAATGCTCTTCTTTATTACTTAGGTTTCAATAAATGTAGGCATATTACATACATGCCTATACAGGGTATATCAAGACTGCTACCGAAAACGAAGCCAGGTGGTAGTTTTAGTGACTTTTTTTAATCTTATCCTATCGCCGTATTTGGGTGGTATATACATAATTTTCCTAAAACATGTACACCCTTTTTTTTAAAGACGCTAAAGTAAGCAACTATGGATTTACCACAAAAATTACAAAAAAAAATCTTAGGTGCATCGTGTCTGTGGTCACTACAACTACCACCTGGCGTCGTTTTGGGTAGCAGTCTTGACATACCCTGTATATTGTTATGACCGTCACATATAGCGAGGAAATAAGGATTTTCACTTTGTAAGATTCTGATATACCTACCATACCTTCATTCATGTATAAAACGTCGTCATGCATTTTTTGTCCAGTGTATCGTCGATTTGGTTAGCATAGGCGTTTTGTACGAATTTCGAGTTATTGATAATTTTGCGAATTCAATCTCTGTGTTTCCAAATTCAAGTAGGGCTCAGCTAGCTTAGGCTAGGTAGGTAGCTTAGGGCTAGCTTAGGTCAATGGACTGGCAAGAATCTGTTATCTGGTTTTAGAATTAGCTATCTATCGATGAGGTATACTTTATTAACACGCTTTTATTAGATTTGCCTGTATGTAACGGAATCTATGAAGTCGATTTTCGAGCACTAAAAACGTCGGATTGACTTGAAATTATGCGTACTTATCTAGGACCAATGACAATTTTTAAGTTTTTTAAACTATTATTTATTTAGATAGCTGTGTAATTATCAACAGGTGTTCTGTAGTAACATCTCTTACTGTGTCCCATAACAAAATATCGAATTAAATACTACACAACTTGTGATTAAACTCGCCCATATAATTTGCAATTTAAAGTCATTTATTTTTCATTAGAACTACGGTACTACTATTCTAAATTCTTAGATAGGACTGTGCCCTGCAGTGGGAAGTATATAGTGGGATTATTAATAATATATTTTTTTTAACTTACCGAAACAAACAATCCGAAGAAAAACAAAATGAACATTTTGTACTTGTGCACTATCACTAGTCAGAGTTATAACTACCGAATGTCTCGTGGTCAGTCTTTTATTATTAATGTAAATATAGTTGTTTGTTTTTACCAACTTCGTATAAATAACTCTTTATCTCAGTGTCAAAGGAGAATTAATGTTCTCGGAAAGTACACTTTGTTTATATTATGTTAATTTAATGTATTTGTCATTGGTTTGGTTTATAGTTAACAATAAATTATTGCGGAGTTGGATAGGCACTGGTTACGAGTTCGATTCTGACTAATAATTCTGAATTCTGAATAAGATAACTTTTACCTTTGAGTTTACAAGGTTAGGTAATCCGAGGTTAATTTATCTTTTGTTTT
This sequence comes from Theretra japonica, assembly GCA_033459515.1. Classification (NCBI taxonomy): domain Eukaryota; kingdom Metazoa; phylum Arthropoda; class Insecta; order Lepidoptera; family Sphingidae; genus Theretra; species Theretra japonica. The sequence goes on from CM065949.1 coordinate 11,136,325, forward strand.
ATCAGTAAAGGAAATGGTGATGAAATTTACAAGTTTGCAAGTCATACTCGTAGTTACAGCGCCGTAGACTAAAATTAAGACGTATTATTTTGATGATATAGATAAAAACCTAAAAGATTACAATAGTAGAAAATGGTCACCAAGGGACTTACTGGAAAAATTGCGAAATATTAAACTTAGCTTACTTTAGCTGTACATTAAATTAAAGCCATGACCTTATTGTCCAGGCATTTAGTTAAATGTGCAATACTGCAGTAATTAGGATAGCAATAGGGCTTTTAATGCCAGGCGAAAGGGAATTAAAAATGCTTCCGAGCTACTTGCTTTATAATTGAGTAATAAAATCATAGACACCATTAAAACTGCTGTTAATCCGAGCAGTAGATTCCAAACTTAATTATTTTGCAGAGAAATTCTACGACTGAATTTTATACTCGTAAATTTTAAAATACTTAGTTATAGTGTCATATTTAAAAGCGGGACGTCGCTGGATGCAGGCTGCCTCCATCAGGCCACTGTGGAAGTAATTGGGGAGGCCTATGTTCAGCAGTGGACTTCCTTTGGCTGATGGATGGAGTATAATAAATAGTAGCGACACCTTGCAGTCAACTTTGTTTGAGCCATAAATGTGCAAGTATCCAGGCTTCCAGGAGTTTGCTGCAAACGCCTTGATATGGACCTTTGTTTGGTAATCAAACATCGATCTTGCTGAAGATGATGATGGTGATTTTATAACATTAACTAATATTGCTCGTTTAACTTTTCTGGTATCAAAAATATAATATAAAATGTCTTTTACATATGTACTGCGGTATGTTTGCAAAGCTGAGGTCTCGGATTCGAAACCCGGGTCGGGCAAAGTGATATTGGATTTTCCAATACACTATCAGCTCGGAGTCAAGAATTTGTGCCCGATATGGCGATAGGCTTGCCCCCTATCACATCGTGGGATGGAAAATATAAGGCGAAACGTGGGTGTCCTGGTTACACCTCTGCCGACCCCTTCTGGAAAAAAGGCGTTAGCTTATGTATGCATGTTTTACATATAATATTCTGTCTTTGTTTCGGCAATGTCTGAGTGTGATGGGTTCATATCAAGTGACTCACATTGCCGTTACTCTATAATCTAATATTATTATAAAAAAACGAATTGACCAATGTGTTGACCTCGATAACATTACAATTAAAGTTGTCGTATATATCTTAATTTCGCTAAAATTAAGATAAGAAATTCTTAGACTTTTTCGAAACTAATTAAAAATAAAATATTTACTCTGATTTCATGGAAATAATTACAAGTTCGCATTATTATGATAATATCTTTTAAATGAAATGCAAACAGGATAAAAATGTCAACGTTCAGACCGTAGAATTTAGGGCAACATAATCTAAATTTATGTCTTTATTTGCTCTATTAATAATTTGTACACTTTAGTAATCAAACTGCCTGCCTCTGTGGCGGCGTAGTTGTACTAAGGTATTATTACGAAACTGAGATCTCGGGTTCGAATCCCGGGTCGGGCAAAGTGATATTGGATTTTTCTATTCATTATCACCCCGGAGTAAGGAATTTACAGAAAACATAAGTCTTTAAGTTTCGTTGACGAAATCATTGAACTCGATATTTAGACTTCAATATAGTTGATGTATTGAAAAATACTTTATTTCTAGTTAGTATTTTTTTTTAATTATAGCAGCAAAAATACCCAAAGCTTAATATATATACCTCGAGGACTACTTACATTTGTAGAGTTTTCGCGCTTCCAATCACGGGATCGGGTAATGTATGGATATTATTCGGTCCTTGGGGATTCGGGAATGCCTGAAATGAACCTGAACAATGTAACCTCAATCTCCTCACACTGTTGTTCAGTTTTATGTAATAACACTTTGAGTAATAAATATCCCTGATTTTCAGTTATTACTCCTGTGGATGTATAATATGCGAAAAATAAAATATAAAACTGTATACATTTTTTATAAATCAAATATCCGAATGTTGTACTGTTTTAATTGATGGGGATAAAAACAAAATTAATCTCCCTTAAGTTTTTGTGTAGATATTTATTTATAAGGTACGATGGGACTGGCATGTATTATCTCATAGTATAAAATTCATATAAATGTTATTGAAATAAAAAAATATCCAAATAATATTTTTACTTCAAAAGATTTTGAGAATAGATGTGGCGATATTTGTATTCCTCTTTCACGCTTGGATTTTGATGAAACTTTTTAATGGTATCGGTCCGGCAAACGACCAAACAGGTTACCTGATGGTAAATGATCACTGCCCATGACCATCCACAACTCTTGGTTCATAGATTAGTATTAGTACAACAATGGCTACAGTTCTTAAATTACGATGAGACAGAAGACATAATCAAATTATCTATTATTTGAACACATGCTGATATTAGCTATATTTTTGGCAATTTTTGTAATTTTTTTTTGTTGTGTATACCATTAGTTTTATTATTAATATTTTATTCCTTAATTGTTAATTGTGTTAAATAGCATGTATCACGTTCTTTCCGACTACAATGTAACTCCCTTTGAAACATGTTGTAAAGCGCTAACATCCAAAACTCAAGTTAACTCTTACCTTGGATGTTAGAGTGTAATTTTTATCCTATCTGCTGTTATATTGTATTACATATAAGCGACTCATAAAATGGATTATGTACAAACTTTCTTGAAAATAAAGATATTATTATTATTATAGATGTGTTGCCGGCCCTGGAAATCATGAAGAGAGCGGGAAGGAAAAAAGGATGGGAAGAGGAAAGAAGGAGTATTGAGCATCCGGCTATCTCACTCACCGGACGAAACGCGACAGCAATGCTGTCGCTTCACGTCGATTTCCTGTGAGACAGTGGTACTACCCCGATCCTGCCCATTCATGCTGAGTCATGACTAACAACAGCGTGGTTCTACCACAAAAAAAATCTTACTTTACAGTAATAAAGGTTAGGTATACATTAGAACCAAATATATGCTATAAGTTACTAGGCAATAACTGAAGCGAAGCCGAATAGGATACGTATAAAAATAAAAATTTAAAGTATGGAAAGTATATTTATAAAAACAAATATGAACGTTGCGATCCACTTTAACTGAACGAGTAAGAGCCAGGGTATACAATCTGGAGACGGGGAAGGGTTGCAGTAAGAACTTAAAAGTATTTGTATAGTTCAAATACGTATTGAAACTTCTACGAGATATTTTCTCGTCATATTTAAAAATAGACGACGCATTTTATGCAGTCAGTTTATGGTGAGTTTAAGTAGGTATATAGGGATATATCTTTTTTATGTTATAGATTATGTAATTTAAACAAGTTATAGTTGTAATTTTTATGATATAATTCATTAGTAGGGGAAGATTCCAATATAAAATCTATGGCCCCGGTTCCACCAAAATAAATTTCTTGGATCTCAGTTTCGATTCGTAAAGTTGCTTGCAGTATCTAGTATGGAACATCCATCAGCCAAAGGAAGTCCACTGCTGAACATAGGCCTCTCCTAATGATTTCCACAGTGACCTGTTGGAGGCAGCCTGCATCCAGCGACGTCCCGCGACCTTTACCAGGTCGTCTGTGGTCGTCGTCTTTGTAGTATCTATTAACTAATACAAAATACTGCCTCGGTGGCGTAGTTGTACTACGGCACGATAGCAAAGCTGAAGTCTTGGGTATGAATCCTGGTTCGGGCAAAGATATAGTGGATTTTACAATTCATTATGAGCCTGGAGTAAGGAATTTGTGCCCGATATGGCGATAGGCTCGCCCCCTATCACATCGTGGGACGGAATATACAAGGCGAAATGTGAGTGTCATGGTGGTACCTCTGCCTACCCCTTCTGGTATAAAGGTGTGAGTTGATGTATGCACGAAATGTTCTTCTCTTTGTAGAGTTATAAGCATGTTCGTCTTCAATGTATTTGTCATACAAGACGAACAATTTCAGCACTAAATACTCTTTAATATGCTTACAAGTTTTCAGGACTTAAAACTTTAATCACGGAACATTTTCTCCCTCGTTTGTACGTGTTTTGTGGGTGGGAACTAACTACTTAAGGAGTAATAACCTATATAACTGTACCATTATACACCCACCTACATCCATACAAATGAACTGAAGAAAAGAAAGGTGAAATATCACATTAAGAGGCGAGGAAAATGCATTCAACTTAACACCTCCGCAGAGCGTTGCTGGAATTTTCTAGAACAAGTTGCTGTATTACATCTAGCCGAGAAACGAGGAGTTTCATGCCCATAGATAAGACTAATTAGTATTTAATGGTGCGGGCACAGTGTTGGTGTTACAGCGAATTGCTAATATATATTTATCTGCTAATTGCTAATAGCAAATTGCTAATATGCACCTATAATTAATATAATTGTCTGTGAATTGAAGATAGCAGGTTTTTTCAAATCCATATTAGTCATGCGATATTTATAACCAAAAACCCCTTTTTATTGTCTGTCTTTCTATATGTCTATCGTCTTGTTTGTTTAAGCTGATCTATGCTTTCCTGAGTTCGTTAAGCATTTTAATTTAAGTATAAAATATTTAGGGTTCGGCATAAAAATATTAATCTAAATTTAATATTATTTTCATTTTCATAATCACTTACCATCAGGTGACCTGTTTGGTCATTTTCTGGACCTGTATAAAAAACCGCTTTCTTCTGGTCTATAGTCGTATCTTAATCACATAGGTTTATAGCGCGACTATAAGTGTTGGCTATTGGGTGAGCTGAGATACACTTTATGCGTCGTAAAGTCGATCTTTACAGATCTTAGTGACTATTACACTGATTACGTGTGACGCATTTCCAATGTAAATAAGTGCTATTGGAGCTATTTTACGACTGATGTTCGGGGAAGTTAAGGTTTTTTATATTGTTGGTACTTAAAGTGGATTGCAATTATGTGGGTGAGGGGTAACATTGTTACAGAGAAGTGATCTGATTTTGCTGTAAGATTTGAATTGGTGACAAAATAAACAGTAAGAGCAGGCTATAAGAACTAGAATAAATCAACATGTTTCATAGTTTATTATTCTACGTGGTATTTTCGGCCTATTTTCTTTCATCTATCTTTAATTTTTATTGTTATCAAATTAAATTCTTTCAAATTGATGACTATTATAATTTTTTTAATATATTTTTAAGTTGTTAACAGCCTCCGTGGCCCTGTTGGTTAGACGATGGTTGTAAAACAAGAGGCCGCAGGTTCGATCCTCGCACCTAGAGAAATATTTGTGAGATCCGCGGGTATGTATTTCGGGTATGGGTGTTTGTGTCGATCTGGGTGTTTGGGTCTGATACCTATGTATTTATTATTTTTATTTAAGTATCTTGAGTATGGGTATGTACACGGTTTCTGTCGAAAGCAAAAAAGCGTTACCAAATATAACTGAATAAGTTCTAGTTAAAAAATGAACATAAAAATGAGTGGAAGAGGAAAGATCACTTCGAATTCAAGATTTTTGAATCGGTGTAAAAGACATATCAAAGGTAATGATGGAGCAATCGATTTTGTTATTCAACGAGATCAACTCTCTTGTGTGAAAAGGGAGTTTGAATGCTTATTTGCAAGTTTGAATAAGATTTTATTTTCAGTAGCATGTAAAAGATTTAATAAACTACACATTAAATATGGATATATTGTATACTAGCTTCTGCCCGCAACTCCGTTTGCGTGGTTATCTTTATAAAAAAAATACCATCCCGTCCCGTCCCGTTACATCCAGCCTTGTCGCGTCTCATTCTCACTCAAGATATGTAATCCAGTCTCATCTCATCCTTTTGAGTACAAAAAAGTAAAAAATATATCGGAATCCTCCCTCATCCCGCCGGAACACTACATTTTTCGAGATAAACGTAGCCTAAGTGTTAATTCATGGTGTCAGCTACCTCCATACCAAATTTCATCGAAATCCATTAAGCCGTTTTGAGTTCATCGCGCAAAACTAAACTAACAGAAAAAATTCTAAAAATCATTGTTTTGGGTACTATTACGTTAATATAGTCCCCCCATAGCAGGTTTTCTCTTTTATCTTCTATGTACAAACACCGATCGGTTGTATATTTATTGTATGTATAGATATAGATAGTTATTGAGGAAAGGTAAGGATCAATCCACACATAAATAGAAAATGGCCTGCAGGTATTTACTCGGGTTTGGGTGCCAGCACAGATATGGATACCAGTGAATGTGGAATTTGTATCTGAAAAGCATATCACGGACATATCGATTTAATTTTAGTTTGGGATATAAATAATATGGATATCTATGATTAACAAATGAGTCTTTAAAAATACTTTTGGTATCAAGTTAATCTTTAATAACAGTACCTACGAACTGTAAATAATAAATATGAAAATAAATTTCAAAAGGTTAAGCATGAGTTTAATAATTGTGTTTGAGCATTACATTTTAATTCTACTAATTAATTAAGTAATCATAATTTCTGTGAACTTATTAATTAATTGGGAAATATGTGGTCAGTCTCTATACGAGCAGGCAAGCGAAGTAGCTTGTTATTTCCACGAAATCTGAGATCAAAAGACTTAATTATCATCTAAATTAGTAAAATATAATAACCGTGTAGTAACCATATAAAAATGATCGTACATACATACATATGTGCATATACATCACACCTTTATCCTAGAAGTGGTATGCAGAGGTGCAATCAGGACACCCACGTTACGCCTTATGTTTTCCGTCCCACGATGTGATAGGGGCCGAGCCTATCACCTTATCAGGCACAAATTCCTGACGCCGGGCTGATAATTAATTTAAAAAATCTAATATATGTATATGAAATAATCGTTTTCCGTATTCAAGGTTTTATAGAATAATTTGTGAGTCAGACAGTGAGCTCATCTGATGGAATGTGACTACCGAGGATCATAAACACCAACAGACTTGAGGAATTGTAGATGTTCTACTGACGTTTCATCATCATCATCAGCTTTTTATTGTCCACTGCTGGACATAGGCGTCCTCCAAAATGCGTCATTTCACCCTGACTTCGGCTTGTCGCATCCAGCATCTGCTAGCGACCTTTCTCAAATCGTTTCTCCATCTGGCTTGAGGGCGTCCTAAACTACGCTACTATACGTTTACAGTTCGAAAATATGAAGGATGCGAATAGCACAGTGTAGGGATTATCCAATTTTTTTTAATAAACGGCACGTTACTAGAGCCTCTTTTCATGATCCTGAAAAAAAGAGATTATTGGGCTTCCAGTTTTCGGAGATACTCCTGAGGTAACTGTAAGAAAATTTACTATTTGTGTTAAAAATTACTGGATCGGTAAAGGATTAAGTGATTCTGTCATAAAATTGTGAAATGTGATTTGGTTTATAGAATACATTTTTAGTTTTTTTTTTGGAATGAATGGCGAGACGAGCATGTCATTGGTATGATGGCAAATTATACGAACTGTCATGGACAGTAGTAACCAAACAACATGAATTACAAAGTAATTTTTGGCATTCCACTGCGCTGGCCATCCTGAGAGATAAGATAGTAAGTCTAATGCCCAATAGTTACTGTGGCTACAATGTCCTTCAAACTGAAACACAGCAGAGCATTTACACTGCTGTTTGGCGGAAGAAATAGACATTGCGGTGGTACCTACCCAGGCGCCGTCTCACATATGAGAGATCTACGACCAGTAAGTTTTATCTCAATGTTTCATAACAACTCAGAAGTCAGTTAATCAATACACGAGTGGGTATTTATTTTGGATACCTATCGGCCCATCGCCGTGTGACAGTGGTATTGCCTGTGTACAGTTGCCAAAACAAGCGAAAATCGAATGTGTGAGAAAAGAGACGTGGAACCCCCATTTATTTAATTCTTATAAGGACACAAATACTCCTACTCGAAGCAGGAGTAGGCTACTCTTAAATATTAGGTTTATTATTGAACATTTTTATTATATATTTTTGCTATTATTACAAAAAGTCAATAAGTAATAAATACAATAAGTGCTGTTTAAATAGATTTGGATGCATTGGGGTAACATTGTAATACAAGGATGGAAGGGGTAAGAACATTAACTCCCATTCCATCCATCCATCCATCAGCCAAGGAAATCCACTGCTGAACATAGGCCTCTCCTAATGATTTCCACAGTGACCTGTTGGAGGCAGCCTGCATCCAGCGACGTCCCGCGACCTTTACCAGGTCGTCTGACCACCTTGTGGGTGAACGTCCTACGCTGCGCTTCCGCTACGTGGCCTCCATTCAACTATTACCTACATAAATTTCAACAGCCTCCGTGGTGCAGTTGGTTAGAATTTGGCTGTGGAACGTGAGGCTGCGGGGTCGAACCCCGTACCGAAACAATTATTTGTGTGAACCACAGGTATTTGTTTCGGGTCCGGATGTTTGTGAGACCGAAAAGTCTTTCGTAGTTCCTGATACTCACGACACAAGACTTAATTGAGCCTAATGTGTGAAGAATATGTATGTGATTGTTGGGTGTATTTATTATTATTAATATAGGAGTAAAAGCACCACGGGATCCTTGGGGGAGGCCTATGTTCAGCAGTGTACTTCCTGTTGCTGAAGAGAGAGAAAGAACACCACCACCACTGACACCGTGAGTTTGCTTGCAACGATTTTATGATATTTTATTTTATCTGTTCAAACAATTATCGTGCAATTTTGTATAAATATTTTCAGAGATACAGAGAAGGCGATTGTATATATTTCTAGCAAAATATTTTTCGTATCAGGATGAATGCTTCCTATGTTATCCAAAAACTTAAATTGATTAACGGGAGCAAAGCTATACGGGTTAAATCTAATGTAGCTTACTATAAATATTGCAAATCGATTAACATGTCTTAAGAATAGTTTGAGTCGTAAACAGCAGTCTATTTGCACTCCTTGAGATGTGTCCACGAATTTTATAGATCGTTAAAATCCGCAAACCGCACGCACATTGTCTCCTTGTGACAACCCAAGACTGTAACATTTTATTCATGGTGACTACTTTACAGGCCATAATTTGTATGTATACTAATATACTTGAATTTACATACGAGTTGTTTTTTTTTATTGCGATGAATGGCGAGACGTGCGTGCCATTCGCCTGATGGTAAGCAATATGACCGCTCATGGACAGTAGCAACACCAAAGAACACCACGAAATAAAAATTCCACTGCGCTCGCATTCCGAGACATAAGATGTTAAGTCTCATTATGTCCAGTAGTTACTCTGGCTACAATGGCTGTCAAACCGAAACACAACAGTGATTTACACTGCTGTTTGACGGGAGAAATAGATATTACGGTAGTACCTAAAGAGGCGGCCACTTACATATGAGAGACCTTCACCAGTGTTAGTTAATCTGAATTTATCAATAGAAATGAATCATAACTTCGTGCTTCATCCCCGAAGGAGTGGCCGCTTTTAATGCCACTCTGAGGTTCCGACGTTCATTGCTACACCAAGTAGGGAAAGCCTATTTCCATGTCAGATACAAATTCCAGTCTCAGACTACTCATATAAGATATAACAAACTGAAAACCATTGTGGCAATTACATCAAATCAATAACAGCGCATAAACATAATCATCGCCAACCACAAGAAGGCCTCTGCTGAACATATACCTTCACTAGTCTTCCGCAGTGACTTATATTAAGCGCACTACACCGTACACACCAAAGCCCCGACCCGCCGGCATATGTCGTCAACTTTTTGTTGGCTTTACTAATTGCAAGTCAGAAAACTTTGACGGCAACATGGCAGCGGCTCGGATATAATGAACATTTTAAACGTTGTTGATGTTGTGAAGAGGAGAGCGCTTGCGTTGTAGAAATGTCATGTCGGCGGGCAACACGTGCGGGCGCTTGTCGCCGACTTTATGTTTTTTTTGTAGGCCGCCGAGTTGTGCCGGTGGGTTGTGTCGCCGGGCCGCGGCTTTGGTGTGTAGTGCGCTTTATGCCACTAGCTTACACTATATTATAAGTTAAATATCAAATCACATTAAGTTTATAAAGTTATTTTGATAGACAAGGAATTGCTAGTGTACGTGGGCGCCTCACGCCTACGTTTCGTCTCAGTTATATCTCCTTTTGTTTGCTCAGCGTCTCCTCACAGGCGGCCGGCTATTGTCCGGGGAAAATATAGAGCCTAATAGTTCGATAATCAGCGATGTAAATTAATTTTTGTATGTTTCACTTTGTTTTTAAGTTTGAAATGACTTAACGTAGATACAATTATATGAACTATGCTACAGGGTGTTATTGTCTCACAACATTTAAGGATTTGCATTCACGTATCGTGCGCTAAGTGAGATTACCGTGGAACAAATATCGAGTTACTTTTCATGACTTAATGGCGATAGTACTGTATAAACTATACTAACTATACGAACATACTACAGGGTGGTATTGAAGTCACACAAAAATGATTTGCTGTTGTTGTGTTTCGTTTGGTGAGTCAGATAGCCGTTTTGTAGAAAATGCAATAAAAAAAATTCTTGAACAGCACCACTATCCACTTTTGCATCATAAATCTCTTCCGTCCATCCCGACACCTCCATTCTGCCAATAAGCCCCAACAACCGAAACATTCGAAATATATTTGTCACTAAATCATATTTCAACATGTTCTATTTTTACACAACTTCTCACCAACTGACTTGGTGCCCTGGAGACGATGGTTGATAGCTAAGCTAAAATACGATAAGTAGCACAGTAGCTATTCATAAAATTTTATGTTGATGAACAAAATTGGTCTTGATATACGTGGTCCGAAAATGGCACTACGCTTTGCCCATTCTACGAGTATATTTTTACACGAGTATGTCGCCGTATAGTATTAAAACAAATGCTCTCTCTCTCTCTCTTCAGCCACAGGAAGTCCACTGCTGAAAATAGACCTCCCCCATAGATCGCCACATAGACTTGTGTATACTATACTTACATATGATAAAGAACGAAACTCATTTAGCAAAGTCACTTCACTAAACACACGAAACTGAAGAATTTGTTTGTTCGAAAGCGCTAATCCCAGGAAATGCTGGTTAGTATTGAAAAATTCTTTCAGTTTTGAATAGAATATTGAGGAAAGCTATAATATAATACTGTATCCCGGGAAAATACGAGTATATAGCGGGACTTCTATCACTTTATGATTAATTTCGATGCGGGTTAAAGACGAGCTAGTACCCATAAGAAACTTGCCGACCTCCATTGCTCGATGTCAATACTTGAGTGCCACTGTTGATCCTGGCTGCCAGGAGTTCCAGTGGTGGCTAGAAATAGATCAGATAGCTGTAACATGTTCAGTATTGAAACGTGAATATTGAGTGAAGTAGGCGGCTTACTGTCGGCGAGACGTTTTCCTTCAATTATATTTCCTTTTGTTTGCTCAGCGTCTCCTCGCAGGCGGCCGGCCCTATTGTCCGAGGGAAAAAATATAAAAGCCCTACCATGAGTGCGTCTATTTGCTATCGAGTATTTTAGTGTTTTAAGATTTTTTTTATTGTAATGCAATTCAAACAGAAGTAAAGGAAAATAATAGAATTAACAAAAAATATATATGTAACATCATCACAGTGGCTAGGTTGGTATTTTCGTGCTAAATTAATGTGCATTTGATTCCCACGGAGATCAATATTTGTATTGCCGAAATATTTTCTGAGTATGGATTTTGGGCATATTACATTTGAAATTGCATACAAATTATATCTTAATTCTATTGTTCTTTGATTAGAGGTTAAAATAGCTACCATTACTATGTCGATACAATTCCATGATTGAATAAACAAAGATAGACGTGTATATTTGTCTTACCTCGCTATCTACAATTAAATATCTCTCTATATTTGTGTACTAAAACATAAAATGCAATGCGATATCTAATGAAATCGTTTATTAAAGATAGATTACAAAAACCGGCTGTAATCATATCGACCAGCGAGACATAACCAACTCTAGCCGGTGGATACTCTGCTGTGATTGGATATCACGTAGCTTCAAATGCACTGCAGTCACTTTCCGAGCCAGTATTCTCCTCCTCGCGTCATACTCCTCAGAATTGACGGTCATGACCTCCCTTCTGCATCACTTTCTCTTATACGAGTTTTCTCTATCTTGTCTCCAACAATGTTAAGGGCGCCGTGAACTGTATAATCAAGAGCATTGCGGATCTGATCAGACCACGTCGCCTCCTCCCGTCTGCTCTACCGGTGACAATGAGCTTCTCGAGGTCGTCAGCGAAGTCGTGCCAGTATATGAAAATAAAAATAATTTATTGAATCCATAAAATGTTAAACCTACAGTAATTTCTTTCTTTACGGTTCGGAGGGTGGCCAGAAACTCTAGAATTATTCTTGTCAAGTCTAGTTCACAATATAGTGAATATAATGAAAATCATTTCCGATCGAGAAAACCGTAGTAGGGACTAATATCATAAACAAACAAGTACGCTATGACATCATAATTAGTGGTGATCCCATTCATTGGGGATATGTGCCGAGAATGTCCATATTGGTCGTTATACCTTCGCACAGAGCAAATATTTGGAATAATTATAAAAATGAAGGTTGCGAATTAATATAAATTGTTTTGTTGGCTTTAAAGATTGACTCTGTTTGAAATCGAATAGGAAGGTTTTGCTTTAGTTAATACTTGACATAAAAAATAATATTACGTATATTATAGTATGTAGGAGTAAAATGCGTAGTGGCCTGTTGGTAACCAATTAGAAATGGCTGCAGAGACAGGTCGCAGGTTCGAATCCCAGAATACACTTCTGGCTTTTAGGAGTTATGTACAAATGTATTGATACCCAAGTACCACGAAATTTAATAGTGCAAAAATAATTATGTGAGGTAATTTGCATATCAGAGAGATTTATAACTGCCTCGGTGGCGTAGTTGTACTACGGTACGGTTACAAAGCTGAGGTCTCGGGTTCGAATCCCGGGTCAGGCTGTGATGTTGGATTTGTGTATTTATTATCAGCCAGGTGTCAGAAATTTGTGCCCGGCATGGCGATAGTCTCGCCCCCTATCACATCGTGGGACGGAACAGGCAACGCAAAACGTGGGTGTCCTGGTTACTATCAAGACAATCTCTGCCTAAGAGTTAGGGAAAAGGCGTGAGTTTATACATGTATGTGTAGATGTGAATGAATTCCTATAATGTATGAAGTCCGCCAACCCGCACTACAACTATAGGCCAAACCCTTAAAATGTAGTAAGTATGTAAAGTTTTAATGGTAGAGGAGGTCCTTGCCCAATAGTGGGACGTATATGCTGAATTATTATATTTTTTATAATACTGTATACGTTCCAAGATGCATAGGCTTGTTCTTGGTATAGGTACGTATAAAAGAAATTTAAAAAATAAAATGTAAATAAATTATTCTACTAGCTACTTGCCTGGTATACTTACCTATAATATAAATTAAAAATATATTCTACAAGCGACTCGTCATTAAAAATTGTGTATAAACGTTATCTTTGAAAAATAATAAATACAGCTCGGAATTCTTCGAGGTACGTATCGAATTCGTGTTGTTTCCCTGTCATTTAGTTCACGCCTCACGAACTAGTATCTTGTTTCAAAAGAATATAAGATTCACACTAACAGTTTACTGATTTCATAAAATTTCGCGTACAAGTTTTTATTCCAAGTAATTTGTGTTTTAAATAGTAAGAATACGGCGAAGAAAAACAACATAAGGTCACTTGTATATCGTAGAGATCCATAAAATAGATTCTATGGTATATAATATTTGAAGTTCGCCAACCAGTAATAGGATAGTTTGGTGGATTAAGTTCGAAGCCCTCTGAACCAAACTCTGAGTCCCATACTCGTGATATGCAATCATATTATATTATGTTTAAAATAAAACCACAATCTTATTTACAATAAAAACATTACGATTCATGGAGACTTAGGCAATGCGTAAGGCCACAGCCATCTATAATGATAGTTCTGTTGTTATTTATTATTATATCATTTATTATACTATCGGTTTAAAACGAGTATGTTTTAAATTGCCACTATCAAAAAAAAGAAACAACGAAATGAATTGATAACATATTAGTAGCGCCATCTACCGACGACAATACGAACTACAAAAGTTAAGCTGCGGAATAAGTTTGTTTAATTTCGTAGCCAACTTTCACCCTGTTATATTGTCTAAATTGAAATAAAAAATATTGAAACATGCGTCTGAATTATTGGTGGTAATTAAATAATCATAATCTAAAAAAAGGCTACATCAAATTAACATTACACATATCTACGTTTTCCTCAACATTTTCGCTTGCAATTCTGCGACGGGCGATTATACTACGCATTCATTTTTGGAGACTTTAAAGTATTCATATTGCTTATATGACTTTAAGGAAAAGAAGCAAACATTTTTTGCGTCGAATTCTCACCAGTGTTTGTCTTATAATTACTAGTTGTGTATTTAACGCATTAACTGTTTTAAGCTGCCCTGGATGCTGTAAATATTTTTTGGAATATATTATAAAGTACTATCAATTATATTCATATACTTTTTCAACGAAGCCCTCAACATAACTAATACCTAGACATTATGAATACTGGTAGTTGTCCCTTCTTCAAGGTCACATTGGTTAGCAGTTCGATGTAAAATACATTATAAAATGTTTTATCTTGAAGTCCCAAGTGTAAAACAACAAATAATATTATAAATCAAACAGTTCTAAATAATAAGCTACGGATTAAATACCACATTTCCCATTAAATACCCGTTCAACTTTATTATTAAGTTGTTCTCCGCAACAATTTCAAGTATGAACCAATAATTAATTTATGAGTAAGACCCTACTAAGAATCGAATCTTGAAAATATCTACACCCTTCTGTTAAATTTAGTTTTAGGAAATCAAATGTCAGAAATAGACTTTGTGTGGTTTTAGGTTGGTAGCCCTGACTTATGCTGGTTGGTACCACTGTTCCCAAAAATACAATTTGCGAAACTAATATGGCATATCCAGTGTTAAGACAGCGTAATAACGTCAATCGAAAAGTTGAAAGGTCAACTCTCCTTAGTCGCTGAAATATTAAATATATTCGTAAAATTTATGGTTTTTAGGTTTAAAGGTCCCCTGATAATTATTTTAGCATCAAGAAAGGGATACTTATTATTACAATGTCTTGGAAACTTCCATGTCTTAGTGGGTAGGAAGCCTGTAGCAAAACGAGAGGCCACGGGTTTGATCATGCCATCGCAAGAAATATTAAAGTGGTGACGAACTGTAGTTCGATTTCTGAATATTTGCCATAATTCCAAGTTTAGGACCACAAATTCCATCCCAATTTCTGATAGCCCCGATAGAGACTTAATTTTATGAGGGTTAAGACCATTCCGTGTATTTATTATATTCGTTTTTAGTGTAATACAAATGTAAAACGAATCCGAGAAATCCTTACTTTAATTAGTGTAAGTTGAGTCAGCAATAAATAGACAACAAGATTGAAAATAAATATTGTGCGTAAGAGGTTTTCTTACACGAACTAGATCCTATACACTTGACGGAATTACGCTCAATGCCCTATATTTAGATAGAGTGGAGTTGCGTCAAAATCAATTTATTCGATTAACTTTTATTCTCAAAAGAACAGATTTACTGATCATGAATATATTTTTGAACCTGGTTTTAATCTCGTTGATGATCGAGATCGCCTTCCTGCAAAATCTTACATGCACTAGCAGACGAATAGTCGGACATGCACCTACAAGATACACAGTACCTTGTTAAGGTTGCAGGAAGTTACTGGATGCCGGCCGCTTTCAGGCCTCTTTACATAATTCTATGAGAATTCTTGGGTATGGCCCATGTTTAGCACTGGACTTGTTGTAATGAAGACAGAGAGGGTGAGATTAGTCCGGCAAACGAGCAAATGAGTCACGTGATCACCGCTACCCATAAACATCTACAATACTTGTACCGCAAGTGCATTACAGAGGACAGTGTACGGGAAAAATGGCTATTCAAAGCAGCAACCGCACTTGTAACATCACTGCCACTTACCTTTCTTGACATCAAACCAGCGCCTTATTAGTCTACCTTGATGCTGATTCTGTGCTATGTTGAGATTTCAGCATACACTGCCCTAATCTTATAGTTTTCTTGGGACAGGGGGCTGGTATTAAAGAGCTACGACGATATTTTAAGTTTTTCAAACTACAGAAGTTTCAAGATCCAGTTGCAAAATTTGTAAAACTTAATAATAAAGCAAAAGAGTTTAGTTATTTCTATGATTATATTACCAGGCAAATCTCTCTCTCTGTTTCTTTCCCTTTTCAGCCGCAGGAAGTCCACTGCTGAACAGAGCCCTTCCCCAAGGAGTATTATTATTATTTAATTTACCAGGCAACCGGTAAATTGAATCTAAAAAAACAATTTAAACCAATTGAATGTTTTTAAATATCCAGATTCAAAACTAACCAGTCCGTACCTGTAACGAAAAAAAACCAGTAAGACAATATTATAAATAGGGTTCAACAACTCAATATATTTTACCCCGCTACATTTTTTACTATAACATACTACGGAATCCAATATTTTATCGGCAGAAAAGGGCCTGGTCACAAATCTGTTCGTCTAGTAATTGCAGGCTATTTTTTTAGTCAATAGTATTTACTTTTCATACAGATGCGTCCCCTTTTTCATTCGAACTGAAAAACAATTTTCTATCACGTTATGTTTATGTTTGATAGTTGATCATTTTAATGTGTATTACATCTTCGTCGAATTGAAGTAATTTTTAATAAACGTTTTTGAAAATATGTTTGTTTAATGTATGGTTGAATGAAAATTGTGCATAACATATTCATCACAAAAAAAAATATTATTAGGGTAACTACTGAAATTCAGCAATAATAGTAAGTCGAAGAAACCTTCATAGTCGGAAGCTGACGTTAAAATTATTTTTGAGAAGTAAATTATATTAAAACCAAAGCTTTTTAAAGTAATGTAATTTTTAAAGTCATATATTGAAGAAAAACAGACCTTTACTAGCCGTTATAGGTCTTGAAACTTATATCACACAATTATATTCTCTTCCACGTGCTGTTAAGGACAAAAATCCTGTTACGAACCAACCATCCTTAAAAAAACACCACTAGTTCCCAATCACCTCTAAATTATATCAATTTGAATCATATTCTAAATTTAAAAACATAAAAATCTGCCGCATTAATTGTAACCGGCATAATTACGATTCGAAAATTGAAATGTAAACTACGTTAGTGTCGTTCCTGCGATGATGTTACCGTTGGGCGGGCAGAGTGGCGCCGCCTTACGTTCCAGCAGTATATAAGCCCCTGCTTGGCCGATACCCGGCACAACACTTGTTGCCTTCGTCCCTTACAGTGCTCCGAGCAGCAACTCCACACGCACCAAGTAAGTACCGTGATTTCTATTACAAAGTTCGCAAGTGAAAAAAAGTTTTAAATAGGGTTTTTTGAATTTCGAATAGGGTTTGAGAGCAGTGTGAATGGGGAACAGTATTGTAGTATTTTGTGTTGGGTTATATTTTCGGGGGATTTTTGAATTTCGATTTCCGGGTTAGAATTTGAAATGTGAATGGGGTAACTATTGCACTTGTGATTTTTATCTTCGTAGTTTTTTCAAAGTGTTGCAATTATAAGTTGGTGAAATATTTTGTTCGTAAATATAATAATATTGGGGTATTTTATAAAATAATATTTTTCAGCAAAAGCAATATTTAATATTGTCACGAAAATATTATGCGTTCTTAATGTGTTTATAAATCAAGACCTGCATTTGCTTAAAAGTACTTCGTTTTTTCATTCTGATTACAATTATGTTCATAAAACCTCTAACGCCTAAGGAACGCAAACAATAACTTTGTGCAAAAAAATCCAACTTTGAAGCACAAAATAATGGGATGAAATTGGCAAAATGGGGGAAGAATGAGCGGAAGATTATATATAATCCTAAAAAAATCCTTAACTAAGTAGCTCGGGAAGTTGAAATTAAAATTGCGAAACAAAAGCTCTTTAACTTACTACACTTTTCAAAGGGCGTACAGCAATTTAAAAAGTTAAGTAGCCCTCGGTCTTCAAGTGTAATAAATATGGTTATTGCTGTTTTAGTAATTTTCATAAATATGTAACACATGTTGCCTAAAGGATATGTATTTAACAGGGAATGAATATGAAAAAGTTTGGGTCAAAAGCGATGTTTATTCTTGACGACATCGGGCTCGTTATTCGTGTAATAAAATGTGCGCAAATGTGGTTATGTTTTATGTTAAGGGTCTCGATATAATAATATTTGTAATATCTTTTTTTCTTAGTGTTGTTTCAAATATCGTATTTTTTAATAATTCCTTTTGAACTGTGAGTGTTACAAAAATCTTAACACAGGGAATTACATGCAAACAATATATTAGGAAATATAATCATAATTAATTTCCTTCTAAAATTTTCTTACAAAATGACTTTCTGCACTTTATTTGTTGAATTTATAGTTAAATTTCACAAATCAAAAACGTTATATTCTCCGTTTAAAAAAAAAATAGACTCTTCATCGCGATTAAAATTATTTTAAAAATTTCACGTAGACACTACATTTCCTATAAAAAGCTACATTATTTGTGTGTAATAAAAATAACCATAGTTTCATTTATATGTGTAATTTATCTGAAACGCCAGAGACGTACCTATAAGTTGATCGTAACAATTCTTGGCGCTTTACGAGAAGTTATAAAGTGAAGCAATCAAACTATGAAAATGCTAAGCCAGCCATAGAGACTCGGAAAAGTTAAGTCGGCGTTTAATCATGTCGTCTTTTTTAATGATTTTTTTTAATAACAAGTATACATAGGTATATAACAATTGAGTCAGGCACAATCAGACACATTGTTAAAAAGTCGAGGTTAGTTGAAACTTCATTTATTTTATTCTTTTTAATTAATATACTGTGGTGAAGTGAACATTAAATTAAAAGAAAATGTGAGCTACGGTACCCTTTAATAGTAACAAAATGTTATATTTTTTATGATGATCTAAATCTCAAGTGAAACCGAGTGTCAATAATTGGCCAACCGTTGCATAAAATGTCTAAACTATATACTCTTTGCCTCATACAATAAAGTAGCCAACTTTATGCCGACACGTGCGCAAACAATGCTGACAAAATAGAACTTGTAAAATACAATGTAAATCTGAAAATATTACGCAGCAAAAAATATTGAGGTCGGACTAACAAGAATATATTTGGAAGTCAAAAATACACGAGCAAAAGTACGAGTATAAAAATTAAACTTTGTTAACCATATTAGGTGGAACGTGTATTGAGCTCCGATTTGGATACAATACAGTACAAATATAAAGGGTTGAGGTATTCATTTTGTAGCGAAAAAAAAAACACATCCAAATTAAAATAAAATTTAAAGACAAGTTTAATTGTTATTTATCAAAATTATAAAATATAAATTTGATGGAAGAATATTAGTTACATGTAGACTTTAACATGCTAAAAGGTTTGATCAGCAAACGTACTTTCAAGTCAAGTTTTTCAAGTAAAGTCGAAATGAATTGTATTAAAAAATTGGTACAATAAAAATTCAAACATTTTTGTTCTAAACATTAAAATTCCTCATTAGTAAACTGGTCGGCATAAGTGTCATAACTAGGACCTCAAGATTTAGTGTATGCACTCTACCACCAAAAAATATATATTTTTATTTTATTTACTTAAAAAAATAACGGCGTTTACGATTTGTATCTATGCTACAAGAAATTACAATAAATAAGTCTATTATAAGGTTTCCATCTATAACTTGATAGCATGTTGATGAGCGCAGACAGAGAGTAACATAATAACTTAAATCTGAAATGATGAACTAAGCCTACAATAGAAAATAAGGGAAATCAGTGTCAGTACTAAACATTTTGTTAAGGAAAATATAAAATGAACATCATACGGTAATATATTGGTAAATCAGAAATAATAAGAGAAAAACATCTACAGAAATACCATTAAAGAACACGGTAGACCTGTTTCCGAAAGATCGCAAATCATATTACCTTAACTACGGCAGATATTTGATTAAACACGATTAGTCCTACATTCAAAACTTGTACATTTCGGCTATTGAAAATCACAAAGGTTTCTAGAACAGAGGCCTTTTGTTTCGGAATTGTGAAATGTTCAATATCGAACCTTAACTTGCAGTTAATACAAGATCACAAAGAGATGCTTGAATAATGAGAAAGCAATTCGGGGTTACTATTTTTCATTCATGTTTGGCTTTTGTTTTTTGAATTATTGTAATCTTCGGTTTTGAATTCTTTGTTAAGGAGTATTGATGATTTACTATGAATGTGTAAAAATATAATCTAAAGGTGGTTTTTTTTTTTATTATATCACAGTGATATATATCTGAGATAGCAAAATAATGAAATTCATCTTAGAGTTTAGTATTAATACATTTTTCATTATCACGAGACATTTATGTTTCTGGATTCAATACTTTAAATAAATTGACCCATCCTACCGTTATCTTAGTGAAGAGTGCTTATAACATAGAAAGTTAGTATATTCAGACGCAGCATAAAAATCTATAGTTACATAAAAACGAAATACAAGTGTTTACCCGGATAAACCGGAATATCGAAACCGGTTATGAACAAGCCCGCATGATTGCGTCGGCCGTTAATGATAACCATAACTCACCATTCGATCTGAAAAGCTTAGGCTACCACCCCTAGTATAGGTACTTTACCACATGTACAAAATAACGATGTCTCCCCTATTTCTGTAATTATTTTACGTTACACATATCTACTTTTAGCTTTTTAAAATGTTCAGCCAAATAATTTCGTAACACTAGGGTCATTTTGCGCCAATCATGTGAATTTGGGCCGGAGCAGAAAATATGAGGTAACAGAATACAAAGAATGTTAAATAACACTATGCTTAAAAATTTGAAAACATTGCGACTATTTCCAAATTTTTTTAAATCCGTAAGAATTCGTTTTATGTCAATGTGTAACATTAGCGTAAATCTAAGAAACCATTATCCAATTTTTTTGTCATTAGTTTCCGAAAACGTAAACGTCATGTTTCTAGTCAGATGTACCCTTACAATAGCTATTGCCATTGGGCATAATCTTAGTACTCGTAGTAATAACAACATTCTTGGGCTCTTTTATAAAAACCCTTTGCGAAATCTTCAAGAAATCTTGACAGTATATTTCTTACAAAGGGCCAGTTTTACCCACAAGATCGTGATACCGATGCTTTTTTCCCTAAAGACAAAGGTTTGGAACATTGCCCTATCGCCAGAACTATCTCTGTTATTGTTTGATCGAAGTTTTAATATTCAAATACTGCGGTAGAGTTTCGGGCGATATTTGTTTATACAATCAATTGTTTCATTATATTTTAAAGACTTAATAACGTCTATTTGCGTCGTTTCTAGAAGGATTACATTTATGAGATTTTTTTTTGTGTGAATCACAAGTACCTATTTGTTTCGAATCTGAGTGTTTGTGAGACCAAAAAGTCTCTCGAAGCTCCTGATACCCACGATACATTTTTTTTTATCAGCCCATATACGTCCCACTGCTGGGCACAGGCCTACTCTACAATCGAGAGAATTGATTGAGAGTGGTTAGGCCATATAGTCCCAGCATGGTGGACTAGTGCCACTAGCCTAGTGCGGGTTGGCGGACTTACATACCGTAGAAATTTTTAAAATCGCTACGGTATGCAGGTTTCCTCACGATGTTTTCCTTCGCCGTTAAAGTGCGTGGTGATGGACTATCAATACACACATAACTCCGAAAAGTCAGAGGTATGCCCTGGTATTTGAACCCGCGACCACCGTGAACATGTAGGCAGCCGAGTCTGCAGTCACAATACTCGATCTTAATGTATCAGGACTATGTATGTGACTGTTGGGTGTGTTTATATAAAAAATGAAATCTCATTTTCATATGATAGACTAGTTTTCCAAACCCACGAAGTGGCAGATGTGGACGTGTTGAAATATGTTTTTGTACAATAAAGCGCGACGTATATTCTGGGAATATCCACCTGAGTCTTGAGTTGGATGAAATAAATCACCTTGCTAAATATATCTGACGTATCTCATGGAAAAAAATATTTAGTTTTATTGTTTTCGTAAAACGACTGTTTTCAAAAATGAAAAATGCTTTTCATTTTACATTTCAAGGTTGCTAAAGGCTCTATAAATATCATGAAAGAACGAACCAAAGTCGAACCACATATTTACAATCCCTGTCTCAATTTGTGAATAATTTCGAAAGCAGTAGTGATTACCTTAGAACCCTTGCATGGTCATTTAGCTCTCCTTTTACATAAGCCCGTTAAATCAATATTCCGCTTAAATTCTCCTAAAAATGAAAAATCTCGATGGCTTAGTTTTGAATACCTTCCTCTATTGAAATTCTCTACTAGCCTACTTCTAGCCAACACGCATTAGGCCAGCGTGGTGGACTATATGGCCTAACCACTCTCAATCGTACTCTCGATTGTAGAGGAGGCCCGTACCCTGCAGTGGGACGTATGTGGGCTGATACGATACGATTGAAATTCTCCGATGTCACTTCCATGACGTGAGACATATAAGTACAAGACATTTGACAATAATAATAAGTTTACGAGGACATGTAATATGTAATGATGTCACTAAAGCTTCGGCGATCTTTAGGACATTCCTTGCTAGTAATTTGGCGGTTTTATTATCATTTCACAGCCTATAACATAGCGTTTCAGTTTTATTACTTATAAGCATAACCGATATGAAATATCATGCCATACGTCATCAAATTTCACTACAATGTCCAATAATATAAAAAATTTCAAAACATTGTAGAAACTTGAATTAAGAGATACAACAGCTAAATAATGAACAGTGTTGTAATATTTTGCACAAGAAAAGTTCCTAAAAATCTGTTATAAAAACGTTTTTTTTACTACTTACCAAACATACACCAGAAAAAATATAATTGCACCTCATATTCTATTATAGAAAAGCATCGATCTTTTAGAAATTGTTTTCAAATTGCACTTATACTGGCTAACATCAACGCAGCTTTCCATACAAACTTTGGTCAAGCGAAAGGGCCTTTGAGCAAGTCGCATTCTTTTGTGCCCGGGGCAGTATGGCTTAAGCACTCAGAGTGACATTTCCCGACGTAAAAGCTTTGTAGTTACACCGTGAGCTGTAAATTCTAAAAACTGGAGGTAATGCAAAAACTGTACATCAACAACAGTATTCTATTTCATCTGTTAGGAATTTAGAGGCAAAGGATTTTTACATTTTATCTTAGCCAAAACTATAGTTTGTAACAATAGTGAAATAAGTATACGGATATGTCATTTTTGACAGTTATTACAAGTAAAATTGAGTACGCTTTTGTCAATTCCTTAGATATCAGTTACATACTCGCTGTCACAAGACTCGAAGGTAAAACACTTTATTGAGAAAAATATTTTGATTTCATTTATTTCAACCGCAGTATTTTTATTTCGTTTGAAATTATATTTTATATTATGAAAACAGAATATTCAATTGTTCTTTTAAATAAACTATCGAGTATATTCTAACTGCAGATATAATTTATAATAGGAACGCCAAATAATTTATGTTCCCTATTATCTTGTCTATTATCTAAAAATTGCTTTTAGGTCAAAATAGGTGAGTTGCAGACATTATCTACATAACACGAAACCTCCATAACATTGTTTGTATAATCCACTTGCAGAGATTTACGTAGGTTTTCGAGTGTTCGATAATGACCACTTCGATGTAAATCCGATGATATAATTAATGTTGGGTTGTGTGAGCGTGAATTTGACGCGGTGTCCGTCCGTTGCAGTCTACGAACCATTTCATAGCGCATTGTTTCCATTGCACAGTTCTAGCTTGTATCTGGTTATATGTTAAATATTCCTTGGGAATTGCGTCTCTTTAGTCAGTTTCATAATGACCTAGAACCTTCTCTCGAGTTCTTTGAGATTAATTGTTGAATATTAATTGCGTGAATCTAGTACTCAATAGTCAAATAATACATAAGCTGGTAATGCATTGTGATAGAATACTAGTGTTGAAAGAAGAGTTTAAATATTGCTCATACACATATTAATAATTCTTACAGTGAAAATTACTTTAAGACTAAAAGTAAGAGAAGTTTACAATTAGGCACCAAGTTGGATTGGTAGATTAAGTTGCAAAATTAAAGTTTTCGGATTTAGTCATGAACAGACTAATGTCACAATTTATAAATAAATACACCCAACAGTCACATACATCGTCTTGACCCCACATTAAGATCAATTAAGTTTTGTGTCGTGAGTATCAGGAGCTACGAAAGACCTTTCGGTCTCACAAACACCCAGACCCGAGACAAATACCGTGAGCCTTACAAATATTTGTCTCGGTGCGGGGATTGAACCTGTGGCCTCTCGTTTCACAGCCGGCGTCTAACCAACTGCGCCACGGAGGCTGTAATTTAATTATTTATGTAGCTTCACCCAAATTAAAAATAGAAAATCTACTACCATGATTATGAACCTGACTCATCTAGAAACCCTCAATAATGTGATTACACTATTACCAGAGTTTGGACCTTTGAACAATCGCCCACGTTTCCAATAGCCTAATGAATGTACTGAACATCAAAAAGTTTCCCAGTCCATTTGATTTTTGAACATCTATATTTAGTTCTATAACATTTACTTAATACCTTAAGTTAACATCAGTAACTACAAGCGTACGTGGCAAAATCTGATAGCGATTAATCAGTCTATTCATTCAACAGTTCTGTGAAAGCTGAATCGCAATAAATGCCAATCACAGGGGCAAATATCGCCATTTGAGAGGTAATGTTGATTCACATACCTGGTACTACATTATGCTGTAATTAAATTCTACCTGACGCGGGAAACGTAACTGCTGTTTTGGAATCTGACGAGAAATGATTGCTAATCAACACGAGTCGCATAGTTGGTTCTGTGATATAGATAATGGTTATATTCAACTTTATAGTATAATAATGAACAGATATGTGAAAGAGATGAAGTACAGGTGATGTTAGTTGTAATAGGGATAAAAGGATTTAATAATTAAAAGAATAGAAAATCCAGAACAGGAGTTGCTAACGTTGAAATTAGCATTCTCACAGTTCGTAGGCGCTGTTGATATGAGAAAGAAAAGAAGGTATATTACAACTGCGGTATTTTTTATTTTATTTATTTAGGATCGTCGACATAACATACAATTGCGTATTGTACATCGAAATCTACAATAACGAGTAAAATTGTTGTTCCAACTGTAGGCAATATTTAAGAAACCATAAAAAAATAAAAGGACCACAAAGTAAATCTATCCTAAAACCGGTTTATGCTCTAAAGCCATCGCCGCCATAAAACTATAATAGGAACCACGTCATGTAAAATTCACAAATAGCAAACAACGTCCTTGGGGATCATGAAGGATTCTAAGGATTCTGTGTGCGGGAAAAGTCGGGCAGCCTGTAAAGTGTAAAATCGCGGTGATTCTTAGGAAGTGATTTCATGTAGCACGTAACCAGAGATATTTTTAAACTTGCCATATTTTGGTCAAAACTCGGACCAGATTTCAGATCAGTCTACATAGGCAAAGTTAGAGTTGTTACGGTTTTAATTATGTCAACTATATGATCGTCGAATTATGACAATTAATTTATGATGTAGATAAAAGGGTCGAGGTGGTAGACTAGCTATATCATTTAATTTCCTGTGGTTTTGAAAAATGTCCCTTCATCATCATCATCCATCAGCCAAAGGAAGTCCACTGCTGAACATAGGCCTCTCCCAATAATTTCCACAGTGACCTGTTGGGGGCAGCCTGCATCCAGCGACGTCCCGCGACCTTTACCAGGTCGTCTGGCCACCTAGTGGGTCATAGTCCACCCAGTGTCGTGGAAAATGTCCTTTACTAATATAATATTTTTTTCCATCGGAGATATTAATTATCGCACATAAAACGCAGCCTAAGTCATTTTCTAACCTTTAACGTTTCTCTAGTCAAGTTGATCCGATGCTTCATTAAGCACTTATAAGAAGGAAAATGCATACAACACTACTGCCTTTATAGTGTGTCGAGGTGTGCATTCAATGCGCCTATAATGTTTTTAAGACTGTTAAATAGGGTAACAATTCAGTACATAATATTATCTACTCGATTAATTACATAAATAAATCTTTGTCCATCACATATTTTTATTCATCATCTCAAAAATATTTAGAGATATGTTAAGAATATTAGAATAGGTATTACGTTTCTTCCTTTTTATTATTTGTTTTGTTAATTCTATTGTATGATTATTGTTTGATTTTTAATGTTACATTTATATAGTTTTAGGTTTCCCTTTGTTTATTTCAATATTGTGTCACATTGGCCTCAGCTGTTAAGATGTTATATTTGTTGTAAATAAATAAATGAATAAAATTTCTGGTACGAATTATTAATAAAACTACTTTATACCAAGTAGGTATTTGCCTTGATAGAACAAAACCGACCTTTAACACCTAACCAAAATATCTAGTTACAGCAAACAATATCTGTGACGCAACGTCTGCCGTAGAAAGAGGGTAGAATTTCAAATTATCTTTCGAAATATCACAGGAGAAGTGTCATTTTCAAGCAATCGACATGTTTTCGCACATTTCGTATTCATGGATGTGACAAGCCTGGTTTGGAAGGGTTCGCTGTTTGCTTTAAATTTATTAAACACTTAACGTTGACATGTTTTAGTAGGAAAAACAGATTTATCGGAAGGACTCCTGTTAGTTTTAATCCGAGGATGGGTAAGGTAGCTTCGCCAATACATGGAATCGGTCATACTAACTTTTAATCTCTAGGGACTACATAGGTACTCTTTTTATATTTTAAATAGTTTATTATTATAAGGTACGAACTTTGTTCTATCTAATTATTTTATCTTTAAAAGTCATAATTATTAACGCTATGCGTAACTAAATATGTTTTTCCATAGTTAAAATCATAAAAATGCCAATCTGTCGCCTAAAGAATACAAGATGTATTTTTAAAACAAACTGCGCATTTTTATATTAATTCGGCATCCTATTTTCTTCCACCATCACACACTAAACGTCTTTAATCTTATTCAACCCAACTGGATTGAATATTTTATTTCGCGAAAAACCTTTCGATACCTACGAGTATATCTATAACTTACTTTATCGCAGTAATAAGATTCATATGATTTTCTAAAAGGTATTTTTTAGTAATGCCATAACAAAGTGACTAAGCATTTTATGGATAGTGCTCAGAGGAATGTGATGTAAAACAAGGTTTTGGATGCTAAGAGCTAAGTTAAAGATGGAGTGAAAGCCGAATGAAATCTAAAAAGGTATCTTTCTATCTATAGTCGATATATGGTTATATGTCTCTGGTAGACGCAGATTGAAATTTTTGTTATTAGAATGACTGACGAGACGAGCATGTCATTCGCAAGCGATACGACCTCTCAAGGACAGTAGCAAAAGCAAACAACACCATGAATAACAAATCAATGCTTGGCATTGCACTGCGCTCGTTATCCTGAGACATATCACTATGTATCATCTCATTATATCCAGTAGTTACTCCACAACTAAACCAAATAATAACTTTACTGGATCAATGTTCGGAAGTCCACCATCATCTAAGATGGTGGCTATCCAGTTGGAATATTCCACACCGAATACAGTTAATTTAGTACCAGTCTCAAGCAATTACAATACCAACATCAGCGAAAACACTGATTGCAATCTTGAAACATTTATATAGGAAAGGATTGGCCGAAACAAATATTACTTGGCTCCCTGGAGGCAGGCACAGATTAAACCAAGCTGAAGGAACGGGCCAACTATTCCCATAGGAATTTATACATAGGATATTGTACAGCCTGGGCCGCCTGAAATTATTTTGGCGGCCTCAGTGACATTAATATTAAAATCATTTTTTACATTATGTTGGGGGTTTCGTACTTTTTTAGGTTTTGCAAAATAAAAATTTTGGATATTGTATGTTTTTGGACATTTATTTATTTCGGCTTAAGATCTTTTTTCGTCTAGACCTAGTTATACCTACACAACGGTAAATTGTAAAGATATGGAAATGTGACGACGCATTTTAGCTAGAGAGCAAAAATTTAATCAGGGTTAATAGACATTTTTTGTTCTTGATGAGTCTGTCCCTAAATGAGACAAACATAATAGGGCAGGTATGTTAAATACTCAGTAGAAAAAATATTATATTTATTTTAATTTATGACGACATATAATAATTATCGGCTAGATCACATCAGACCATTGCTGAGCATATATTTAGTAATTTAGCATTATATTTAACAATTTATTTAACTACACAAAATCGATCTAATATTTCTCACATGAACAGCTAAAGAAGCTAAAGTAATGTTACTGACTTAAGAATTTCCTTTATGAATACATATAGTTTCGGATAAAATTATCTTATATGAAGAGTGTCATCTAGTGCGGCTATCACACGCCTGGTGTGTTATTTCCATATTTGTTCGCCCTGAACCGCAATGAATGTGGTAGGGCTTACGGGCGAAGGGACACATTTTGAGAAAATCTGCATACCTGAGTACAAAATAATTATGCAATAAGGGTAAAAAACGACGACCACGATGCAGAAAAAGATTTAGTTTTTAATGCAATATTTTTCAATTCATAGACACTGCAAGCACAAACTAAGAGATTCAATTCTTTGCTTTCAAATTGATGACTAAAGAAATCAATCTTCCACCAACGAATTCAAAGACAACAAATTTATTCGCAGTGACGGTTTTAAGGTTCTTGTGTTGAGAAGGAGGTAACTGAACCGTCTGTTGAGAAACAAGATTGATGAGGTCTGATGACGCGACGCAGAATAAATGCTGAGCTATACAAATTCGGTATTTTTAATATTTGCTGCTTGATACTCAGCCCTTTATTACAGTATTTTCAAAGCATATTGTTAGGAATGTATATAAAGTTTGATAAAGTAAAGCCACCTTACTAAAACTTTGAAACATTTGCACTTTAATTACTCTAAGAATTGTAAGGTAAATAGAAATACAAGTATAATGATAATTATGAATCGTATAATATAAATTCATTATATAAACTAATAAAAACAAATCATATAACTACAGTGAAGAAAAAATTGATATCGATTAAGAATAATTTGAGTACTCAATATGATAATTTGTTATGATACCAAGTACCAAACGTATATTAAGAAACATGGCGTTGCTTTTGTGTTTCCAAAACACACGATCAAAAATGATTTTGGGCTGACTAGATACAAATTTGCGGTTCGTACGATTTGCCGTCTCGTCACGTTGCGGTCGGCGACAATTTCGTTTGCTACGTCAACTGTACCTTTGACCCATAGAAACCGCTTCTTTCGTACACAAACCTAAATGTCAACAACTTTGAGGATTTCATATAGTCCGCTATATTTTTTGTATGGATTCATCACCATGAATCCATACAAAACACACCTGTTTAGCTTATATGTTTCTCTGTTTCATAATAAAGATTCGTGAAACGATATCTAAAGATTCTAGTTTTTTGAAATAGGGTAAAATGCATCCTGTTCTTAGGATGTCCAATCACTATCAATTTTCAATAACGTGTGCATTGAAAAAATATGTTTTTTTTTTATTTAAAAAAAAACATTGCTTTATGCATAATGCAAGTCACATTTATGTAGCATTTCATATTTCGCAATTGATGTCAAAACAAAATGGTTGCTTAGAAAATACGTGCATCCATGTAATTACCGTTGCACAAACATCTAGATTGAAGTTATTTTCATTCCCTCCAAAATTACGTCACGGATGATAAATTAAATATGCAATTTAATTCCGGTCCCCCTTTGTCCGTTTAAAGCGAATTCCTCGGAGAGTTGCGCGACAAACACGTGGTATCTAAATTATCTGACCCTCGTGGCAACACAAAGATTTGATGCTCGACTTCATATATTTTGTCTTTAAAGATGCAAGCAACTATGCGAGTAAGTCGTTTGACATTATGTTTCGGTTAATCTACGTGTCTTATGCTTTATATTCATGAATATATTTTGTGGTACTGAGAGTAGAATATATTAGATCCAAAGTAAACAATCTTTCGTAGTTATTAGTTTGTTACCAAAGTAAGGCCTATTCATCTTTCCTCATACTAAATATTTTAATGTATTCTGATGTCTGAGGTTTACACAATAATTTAAGTCAAGGAAAATCAGGGTTTTACTGTAATATCTAGTGTTAAAGATGGACTTAATATGAAATATATGACTTGATGCAGAAAAGGAAGTAAAGAACACACGAAATTGCAAAAAGATATGATATTAAATACACCAAAAATGTAATAATCTTGACTATGTTAATCGTAGTGAACATGATATTAAATTTAATACATAACTGTTTCAAATTAATAAAACTTTTCATATATTTCATAATCCCAAACCGCTGTCCCTAAAACATGAGGACAACGTAAACAAAGCCGGATACAAGGCAGACGGTCCGAGCCCTGCAAAAAATAACCTCAGCGATCCAAAACTTCATCTACCTAAAATAAATATTTAAACTTCACAATGTTGTTGTTGCATGTTGTATTTTGATTGATAAATTGTATAATTATCTTTTTGGTGATATCCTAACACATCAGAATATTAAAACTAAATTAAAATCGTATTTCCTTAACACTGAATCGAGTTAACCTCTTGCGCTCATTTTATTTTTTATTTATCATCATATAATAATATGATTATTATTATTTAAAAAAAAAAATACGCTTACGTAGCTCTTGTCTTCTGTCTAAACATAAGATAATTTTAGTACTTACTCCTATTACCAGCGTTCTTGAGGTTTCGATGACGGATTCTGATCATAGCATTGTTGACAAATTATTGTGGTTTTTTCAATGCTTACTATTGTGACAAGTTAAAATGAATTTTTGTAAAAATGATAAATAAATTTAAAAAAAAAACATATTTTACCTTAAGAAGAAATAAACTAGGTCCATGCAGATAATGAGCAAATTGTTCTTTGTATTGAAAGAAAATAATGTTAATGGAAACAACAAATTTATTTAATAGTCTGAACAAAAGATATCGTTGAAAATATACGACTGTCGCCTTCCTTTACAGCGATGGAAAAGCGAGAAGCGAAAAAGAAACAAAACACATAATAAATCTGAGAAAACAACTGAGAGCTTGTAGCAGTAACTCAAAGCTATCTGAAATAAATGAAAGCCATATATAACAAGCTATTGGCAGCACTGTTGATATAGCTAAACAGAACCAGTTAACAAACAGTATTTCATTTTTCTATTTCGCAAAGGTAATATGCGAAAAGCCATTGCATTCGGCAACCTTTTTGCCCAACGACGAGCCAAAAGTGTAGGTAATGTTTTTACAAAATAATGTTACGTTCTGAGGCTTTTATCATTAGTGCCTTGCGTAAAAATTTATTATGTTATATGGTAGGATGGAAGCATTGAACGGTACAAAAAGTGTTGAATTTTTTTAGAAATACACAGTTGAATTGAGCATCAAAATTTCTCAGATCTCGTCCAGATACTTTTTGGAGCAAAACGTAAAAAGGCCTAGAGGTACGATCAATAAAACGCAAAAGTGTGTAAGACATTGAGATTCGGATACTTTTCAAAGTATTTGCGCAGCGTCTAAGTAATTTTACATTTTTACATAAAGTTTATTTCGAAGCGAGGGTTATTTATAATTATGGAGTAAAAATATTTAAAATTCAAATGTTTTTTCTTAGATTTGTTGTATTAACTGGCTAGAGGTATTTCGTATAACCGACAAATCAATCTCCATACAAGAAACGCACATAATACTAGCGCTGCTGCTCTGAATTTTGAGCTTAAAAGCAAAAGCGAGTTCCGTACAGTGCGGAACGGGATTATAAGTGATTCAAATTTGCATACACACCATATAATGCCTAACGTTTTGCGAAAAGTGTTGCCTAGTGGCACAAATGCGAAAAAAATACGAGAAGTATACATAAAAGCTCCATTAAGATTATTTTGAGACATACATTTTTAATAGACCAGATATATTAACGAAAAAAAGGAAAACGCTTGTTCCTTCGTGGTTTAAGAATGAAATTCGGACTTGCTTATTTAGATACGCTATGGGTAATACATTATATGGAATTACATGTTATACTCGTATACGCCACTAAAAACACAGTTTCTTTTAAATAAAGTTTTCTATAGAAGTTTTCAACTATACATTTGAAAAATATGAATAAAGTTGAGATTCATAGTTAATGCTAAATATAGAACTAATAAACATAGTGCGAAACATCAGTTTTGATGCTTTAATCTCAGTAGTAAACATCACGACTCTTTCCCAGAAGGGTAGGCGGAGATGCAACCAGGACACCCACGTTTCGCCTTATGTGTTCCATCCATGGGATGTGATAGAGAGCGAGCCTATCGCCATATCGGGAACAAATTATTGACTTAGTATTTCAAAATGATACAGTATGCATATTTTAAGATAATAATTATTGGATATAAATAACCCATGGCTCTTAAAATACTATCAAGATTAAATATAAACACGAAACTCGAAAATTCCTACACCTTAATGCTAACCCTGACAGCATCAACTTGATATTACCTTTATAGAATTTGTCGTACCTCGTAACGTATAATTTTTAATTATTTTCCAAAGTCACCTGAGCTGTAGAACTCGTTAGCTGGGGAGACTTCAATTCCGCTTATTTGATAAACGCTGCCCGTCTCTACTCGCCTTGTTATTACAGTAACAAGTAACATTCGTCTGTATGTACACGAGGAATTACTGTTTTAAGTTTTAAACTGCTTCGGAGGCGCGGTTGTACGTAACTATAATAACGCTGAGGTCTCGGTTCGAACCCGGGTCGGGTAAAGTGATATTGGAATTTTGTATTTATTATAAGCCTCGAGTCAGTTGTTCATTATCAGCCCGGAGTGTGTTTCGTCCCTCGACGCGGACGTGGGTGAAACGTGGGTGTCTTGGTACCTCTGCCAATCCTTTCTGGAAAAAAGCCGTGAGTTTATGCATGTAAGTTTTGAAACTCGAAATTTTTCCGTCCCTCTCTCTTCTAATGAGAATTGTCGTGACATTTTAATGAGGTTTGTTTTTAGTTGTGATGTTGGGTTAGAACATTTGCGGGACCAATTAGTGCATAGAATGAAGACATATTTACGTATTGTTTAATATTATTTTTCATTATATTATTTGCAAATTATCACATGCAACATAAAATGCATTTAGATTATCATTGGCATTGACGTTACCTTAAAGTTTTGATCTACAAGTTCTTAGCAACTTAACTTCAAATATTTTCAGTAAATTTGAGTAAAAATCATAAACAAGGGTATTTGTACTGTATTTATAAAATAACAAGCCGTGTTATTCCTATCTCCCTTCAAGTTACCACAGTAGATGTGAAAGGATTACGTTCAGATAATGCTGGGAATGAAAAGCTATCCTGCTTGTGTTAACGTAATAGAAAAGGATAATTTTATAACACAACGACGTGTCTTTATACTTTTTTCTATTCCATAGTTAAGATTTCTTAGATCCTTCCTATTAAAACAGAGAAACCAGCATCAAAATAACTTGACAAAGTAATATTTTTTTTAAATTACACCTGACTTTTCTGACGTCACAAAATATAAAAATAACAGCAATAGAATTATAAATGTTAGAGATACACCATCTTCAATAAAACAATCCGCTGTTTACCAACATTCAGAAAATTTGTTTAATACACAACCTTAGAAACTGGAATAGACAATTGTATTCAATTAGCGATAATTAAAAGTAAATACTACAATATTTCAGCCGTTTGCAATACGTATTTCTTACCAAGTTTACATACTCGTACACATAAAGTACGCCACGCCACGCCGCATAAACTTTTGAGCTGTAAGTCTCATTCATCAAATTATATGTTTGAGGCTATATTATTATCATGATATACGCAAGTTTCCATGAAAGTATTTCATGCGGTAATTGATACAAAGAGACGTAATGTTGCTATATCAACACACTTCGACTACGCTACGCCAAGACACGGTATTTGACTTGAATTATGATTTCCACATTTGTATTCATAAATGTCGTCGTTGATAGTGTTATATTGGGAGAGTTCCTGTACCAGTATTTCCCGAGTAAATAATTATAAACTAGCATGGGTTAGCATATCAATACATTTTGATTACGCTATGCCAAAACACGCCATGAAATTTGATTTGTGTTGCCCCCATTAGTATTTATCGTTGTTGTTAGTATAAATGTGAGTTTTTGTACTAGTATTTCATATGGTAAATTGATATACAGTCCAACGTAATTTTACTTTATGAACACATTACGAATACGCTACGACAAGACGTTGCAATCGATTCAAAATTGCATTTCTTATATTCATATTAATTAGAGTGGTCCAATTCGCGATAGATCTAACTATCTATCTACGATAGATATTTGCAAATTTTCGTACCAATATTTTTATGAATTATATCAGATAAATTTATTTTTCTTTTCTTTTCTTTAGATACGGTAAATGTAGGTAGTAACAAAACTGAAATTGGTAGAGCGACGTAATTATGTGTAAGTGAGCAATAATGTTGATTAATTTGTACAATTTGTTAGAAATGTGCTGCTATATTATCTTCGGCTTACCCCAAACCTAAACATATTTTCGCAATAATTCTGGCATTAAACGAAATAACACTAACATGAGATTACGCCATGACCTTTAATATTCCTACATTTAATTTTACTGCAAATAAAATCAAAGTTACCGACGCAGCGTACATTTTATGTGCTAAAAACGCTTGCTCAAACAAGTTTGGGGAGCGCAATTTTTATACTGTAAATATTACGAGGGCTAAAAATTTATTGGATGCCGGAAAGCGATCCCGTAAATGTTTATCAAGGCAATTAACTGCGGAGGAGACGCTGACAGAATATTTTGTGACCCGCGACGGCGCGAGGTAATTTGAACCAGCCTTAAGGGAGCGTAAAAATTAGCTGACTATACTTGTAATTTTTTACTAGGCTATAAAGCGCGATATTTTTATAACACACTGGATAGGTCTTATAGCGTTATATAGTTTTGCTTTCACGTAGCAATGTTGTATTAGGTTTGCAGGACATTGTAGACGGTGGTACTTTAAAAGTTAACTTTTTTAATGACCCGATCAACTTTTGAAAATATATAGATATCAGTGCCAATATTAAGATTAATTGTATGAAAAAATGTAACGAGTCTATGAATATAATAAAAGAAACATCGATTAACATCTTTAGCGGTAAATTCTTTCCTAAATCAACAATTTATGATTAATTCATATATATTTTCTTTACTAAATATGACGTTGCCGTAATAGTTTCCATCTGTATAATTAGAAACATACAATTCAAAATAACCAATCATACAAATTACAATTTCAAACGAACAAAAATACGTTCGCTAAAATTCATTACGGGTCCTGGGGTCATCCTTTATGAATATTAACTTCAATTTGACATTTCCGAAAGGTCATGTTGTATTTTAATTATGAAAGCCTTTCTATGAATCAAAATAAGAGAGGAGAGATATACCTACTAGTAAAATTATTCATTGTCACCGCATTCGGGTCTATGTTCAGACTAATAGGATTTATAGGGGCCAGATTATTTAAATGCCAAAGATAATATTCCAGTAAATATTTGTAAGAATTAATCTTACCTTCTAATGATCTGATATCATCATCATCATCAGCCCTTCCACGCCCACTGCTGGACATACGCCTCTCCCATGGCACGCTACTGGGCTCGATTTTCAACCCATCGTCTCCAACCGCTACCAGCCATCCGATATATTCATTAATTAATAATAACTCCTATAATAGCACCGAAGGGGTAGGCAGAGAGGCTATTATTGCCAACTACGTGGAGCTTCCTTCCATATCAAGAGCTTGATTCCATATCAAGATAATATTATAATAGGGGGCGAGGCTATAACCATATGCCAGCAACTAATTCATTTCCAGAATTTAAAGAAATTAAAGAATTTAAAGTTTACATGGAATAGATTGCTTAGCCGAGCCATCGAAACTGTCTTTAAACGAATGTGACAACTAAATAGATGGTAGGTAGTCTACAATTATAGTGTTTATCAGGATTATTCCTACGATGGACCACGTTGGAATTAACTTTCTTTTGCGGTAATTGGTGTAGGGACTGGCAAAAAGCGTACTCATTAATTAAGGGTATCGTACTTAAGATTCCCTTTGACCTGTTGGAGTCAAAGGGCGTCTGTTATCACTTACAACATTTTCTTAGTTTGCGCCCCTGTAATATAGAAAAAAAAGGTTATGAACGTAACAAAAATCATTATGAAATGTAAGCTGGAGCCTCAAAGCTGGAGCAAACCCGTCACAGTGACCCATGCAAATATATCGCGTTTTAAATGCAGCCTATGTATGTAAAGTGTACGAGTATACATACACTTTCTTTAAGATAGACATCATTGCGTCGACGGATGAGAACTAACCAAATCTTGCTAGTATATACCAGTATATAAATAATCTGCTCTATTCACTTTGTCGTGTCGTGTATTTAAAAACTGCAGTTCAAGAATCTTTAACTGTGACGCCTTTGTTTAATAAAAAGTTTTAACAAGATCTGGAGACCTAGTGAGAACTAGATTTGCCTCGACGAGGAGACGAAAAATTACGAAAAATATGGAATCTACGAAAATATTATAACTCTGTGATAATACGTTTTGGTTAAAAACGTACAATCGTACAATCAGTGACTGTTGTAAAATTAGTAATTACTCAAACGAATTAGAGAATATAAAAGGTTTTTTAATGAATTAATGCGCGCTCTAAGCCAATGCCCGCTTATGTAGAGATTTACACAGATTAAAAAAGATAAAATGGTCAAAAGAATTATTTTTACGAATATAGATTTCTTATTACATGCCTCCAACAGGTCACTGTGGAATCATTGGGAGAGGCCAATGTTCAGCAGTAGACTTCCTTTGGCTTATGGATTGGATTGGATATTTTACATTAGAAATAATGTTAATGAAATACCTTCGTTCTAATAATAATAAATAAATAATAACATCTTGTGCCGTGTGTATTAGAAACTACGCGGGACTTTTCGGTCTCACAAACACCCAGGCCGGACACAAATACCGGTGCATCACAGATTAATTGTCTCGGTGCGGGGATCGAACTTGGGACCTCCCGTTTCACAGCAGGCGTCTAACCAACTGCGCGACAGCTGTCATAATATGCGAAATGCCATTGAATTCGGCAACCGTTTTGCTCAACAACGAGCCAAAAGTTTAGGTTTTTTTTTTCACAAAATGTCAGGTTCTGGGGCTTTTATCATTAGATCCTTTTGGGGAAATTAAAAAAAAAACATCACACATAATTAGTACAACACTTTAAATCAACACCCAATCAGTTCGCATTAGATTAGCTCAATAAAAAACAGTTCGTACATTAACTTTTATACGTAATACTGGAGTGCTAACATTTTAATTAATTCAAGTACCAACCGTTTTTCAGTAACGCGAGAATTATCATGTTTTCACATACATTTCTGTTTGTTTGAGCCAAAGTGATGCTAACGTTCGCAATGTTACTTTGTTAGACAATATTCACACCCTTTTGAATGGTCGGCTGAATAATTAAAATTGTACCGTGATATTTAGTTTTTATTTTAATTTTGGTTTTATGAAACATTTTATTCACTCTAGGTCAAGTTAAGGGGTATATTTCGTTCTGTAGCTAACTAAGTATAAAAGATAAGAAATGACTCAGCGGCTTTTTGGATTTAGACTTTTCAAGCCATTACTTAATTTACGCATAACTACTTTGTATAGATTTTGTGAATTCAAAAACAGAACTAGTTAGTATTTTTTATTCGTATTTGTTCGTTTGTCTGTTCTATACGCTTGCTACTTGTACATTCAAATAATTAAGGACCTAAAGACTTAGACCTTATAGTTGCTTTTCATACTCCCTAAAAATTCCTAATACAGCAATCTGAACTCCAAAATTACAAGGTTCAACAAAGAAATGACTACGTGGGCTCGGCCATATTAACCCTCAAATAATTTCATAAAAATGCTAGAAATATCATAAACAGCCACATCAGCGCGTCAGTTCTAACGCCTCTGGTGATTTATGATCTAATCTAACGTAAAGGAAAAATTCGCTCGATGTAATTCCGAATACGTGATGTCAACCCTTCACGCGACTTACAGCGGTAAACATTTTATACGGGCCTTTACGACCGACTTTAGGTACCTTCGGGCGCGTAAAAATTTTAAAATACCGTGCTGGAGCTTTATTTGTTGTCACTTCATGTTAATATTGTATTTGGAGATTCGAATCGGGATCAGATTTTTTAGGTGAGTTGTGATCGTCGTGATACAATGGACCTTTGGTATTATTATGCCCGGTTATATTTAGCCTCCTGCAACATTTTTGGCACTTTTTATATCGTTGAATTGTTTTTGCTTTAGGTATTCATAAGTAAGGGGATAAAAAAATCTAACTTTCCCTCAAAATTTCTTTTGAGATATTGATCATATAGAATTCGTTAATTCGTAAATGCGCACCCAAAGTGGCTGAAATTTTGAACATTCTAGCAACAACTCGATAGTCTCCGTGGTGCAGTTGGTTAAACGCGGGCTGTGAAACGTGAGGCCGCGGGTTCGATCTCGGCACCGAGGCAAATATTTGTGTGATCCATAGGTATTTGTCGCGGGCCTGGGTGTTTGTGAGACCGAAAAGTCCCTCATATTTCCTGATAACCACGACACAAAACTCGATCTTAGTTAAAAGTACTATGTACATATGTGACTGTTGGGTTTATTTATTTATTTATGACAACTATAAAGCAAATAGTTACTAGACATAAACGAATGTCAGATTTGCAAAAATCAAACTTGAAGGAGCTTTACAAAAATAAAAAAAATCCCACCACCCATTAACTTACCAGCCTGGACAAAATCTCCTGTTAGTTTGTAAACTTTTTACCCAAACAACACTAACGAATTAATAAACTAACAGCATTACCTGTAATAACATTGCCGCGGTAAATTGATTACCACAGCCTAAACAAATATGCCATCTGCGGTACATTCTTACCTACCGCGGAGGTAGGCCAATTTAGTTGATTGTTATCACTTTTTAGGTGGTTTTAGGGTAGGGACTATAATCTTTATCACTAGACAAGTAAAAAATGACTAGTATGATATTCGGTATTCTATAAGATATTGGGGCAATTGAGATCCTTCATAATAAGCTGGTTAAGGTCGCAGGAAGCCGCTGGATGCAGGCCGCTTCCAACAGGTTTATGTGGTGATCCATGGGGAAGGTCTATGTTCAGCAGTGGACTTCCTGTCGCTGAAGAGAGAGAGAGAGATAAAAAGCTGTGAAAGAAAGAATAGACCTCATAATTAGAAGCTTATGAAATGATGGGTTATACTCGTATTGATACAGCAGTGTGAGTCTAATAATTATTTGAAGATATTTTTAATAAACCTGTAATATTGCTGGTCCAGGAAAAACATGAACGAAGCAAAACACCGGCTCAGTTTGTTATTAGTAGAGCATTGCAGCTGACTTATACCTTGAAAAAGAAAATAAATTCACACACAGGCTTTTATTAAAATGTTTTTAAAAATCACAAAATGTATTTCATGCCCGATTAACATTCATACTGGCGGCAACAGATAGCTGTTATAAAAATAAATGAAATCCAGCGGCGGTATGCACCCCCACGCGAAGCACGTTAACTCACGCTTTATTATATTTGACATGGTTGCAGTTTAAATTTGAAGTTCAGAACGCTGTGGCTGAATTCCAAATAATTCTGTTTGGTATGCATTGGTTGGCCCGTCTACATAATGTGACGGGCAAAGCTAAAGCCGAACTTCGAAATCCCGAATTCGTGAAGTTATTTATGATTGCAAGATTTTCTGTGCTTAAAACAATTTGTTGCGGAACGAATACTGGCCAGTAAATTTTATCCGATATCGATCGGGGATAAAACTAGATGGCCGCGAAATGTATTGCAACTTAATGTTAGAAGTGGATGGTGGGTTATTCTCATTCTAATATCAGTTTAAGGTCTAGCTGAAAACTAGTAGTATTGATTAACAGCGTTTTCATTTAGTAGATATCTTGAGGTGACCAATCTCGTACAGAGCTTAATTATTAATTCTGAGTAGCGTTGCCGATGTTTTTAACCGACTTCAAAAGAAGGTTCTCAATTCGGCTGTATGTTTTTTTGGGTAGTCTAAAGTCCAACGAAACCAGTACTTTTGTTTAATAGCGTTTCAGTATGGCGACTTGCAGCTTTGAAGAGATGAAAATTTTAATAACTTGAGATGACGAGTGCAGTAGAGAGCTTAATTGTTAATTCTGAGTAGTATTGCTCTTGTTTATGGGCAGATTAGGCGTTTACAATTTGGCGAGTAATTTGCTCGTTCCAGCTCTTATATAAAAAACCGAGCTGAAACCGTTGCTACCACGCGATCTTATTACAGCAAATACGAAATTACTTCAATTGTCTTCTTTTTAGTTATTGCAACTGATCATATTTATATGCCGACTGCCTCGGTGGCGTAGTAGTACTACGGTACGATTGCAAAGCTGAGATCTCGGGTTCGAATCCCGGGTCGGGCGAAGTGATATTGGATTTTTCTATTCATTATCAGCCCGGAGTCTGGAATTTGTGCCCGATATGGCGATAGGCTCGCCCCCTATCACATCGTGGGACGGAATATACAAGGCGAAACGTGGGTATTCTGGTAGCACCTCTGCCTACCCCTTCTAGGAAAAAGGCGTGTGTTTATGTATGTAGGTATCATATTTATAATTATTTTATTTTAAATATTTTTATGTGGTTTATTTTTGTTATTCTTGATATTTTCAGAGTAACAAAGTGTACGTAGGTGTCCTAATTTGGTAAAGTAAGGGTACAATGCGCTCACGAATTCCGTACAACTTGGATGAAGTAAATTTTACAAGTGTGTAATTCATACAAACGACTGCCGGCTTTGTTTGATTAAAATTTAAATTAAATATAACATGCGTGGGAACAAAGAAATATTTAATCAAATTTGTGTTTTATTTTGAAGAATCTGAAGTCTGAACAGTGTTTTAAATAATGAAACATGGTAAAGCAAGCACTTTTGAAGATTATATGAAACACAAAAGTCTTATAAAAATTGATTACGCTTTCACGTCTAGACTTTGGATAAAAATCGAAATTACAAAACCGTCGTACGTATTGTAGGCCCAATTATAATCCAACTTTTTTCTTAATATTCCTTTGACTAAATGTCCTTCGATCCGCTCAAGTTATCAAAGGACAACTAATCATAATATTCCAAAAAAGAATTTTCAAAAAGTAAAATATCAGCATACATCCTTTCAAAACTAAGGGCGATAAAAGTCCAGTGGTCCTTAGAGACAAACTCTGTACATATTTGTAAAACTACTGACGCAGAGCGGAAGTAAGTTTCCTCGGCTGACACGCACATTCTCTAAGCCGGGGGAGTAATAACAGTCTTACGTTTACTAAGTACGTAATTTTGATAGTAGCTTGTGGAAGTTTTGGGGGATGTAAAATAATACAGTTTTTAATTAAAATTATACGTTATGGTTGCGCTCCAGGCTCTTGCTACATGTTTTTTAGATAAGTTAAATAAATTGTAATTTTAGGTCTGCCGCTTGTCTGAGGTTCAATCCTTTCGGTAAATTATTCATTCCTATATCTACTATACTTTTTTATGCGCCGCAAAATTTCCAGAAAGTATACACAAATATAATTATTACTAATGTCACTATCAATTAAAATATCGTTAATATGTTAGGAATGAGCGATAACCAAGGCAAATGTAACATGTTACTGAAATACTATACGGAAAATTAATCCCAATAAACACTTGGTAAACAAAAAAACTTGTAAGAATCAATCAAACAATACAAGCACATTGATGGATCGATTTGCAAACTCGTTACTCAGTAACAAACCCATTATAACCGACTGCGGCATAAATAGCAACTTCTCACCGATAATGCAAGTAATTGGATTCATTTTGTTATAACTTTTAATTGAATTTCTTTGTATTTTTTGTTTAATGAAACTTGTCGTTAGATTTTTCCTTTCACTGATTTAATATGCGAATTTTAATTATTCGATTTATTTCGTTCAAGTCACTGGTGTACAGACGGGCATCATGACTATAAAATAATTTCTCTTTGAAGCTTTGTGAGACAAAGTTTTATCGGATATCAGTCTCAATCAGTAAGAATAAGAAATATCGATTACCTTGCTGTTACGCATTTTTATACTAGCGCGAAAAGTGTCCTCAATGTATCGTGTTAAATGCCATGAAACATGTACAACTCTCTTTCACCAATGACGCTTATTCAAAAAGATTCGGGAAACAGATTTTCACCTAGTTTTGATGCTGCTCTAAGACTGGCCACTTTTCGAAAACATTCAAATATTATGACCTTGTAACGTCCTACTACTGGGCAAAGGCCTCTCTTTCCAACTGCCACTCATCCTGTTAACGGCTTTATAGTTTATAGGACCAATTTTTTTCCATATTCAAGTAACTTATGGATTTTCACCCTATGCTACTCAAAAGCTCAAAATGAAAATGT
Source organism: Theretra japonica (assembly GCA_033459515.1). Taxonomy (NCBI): domain Eukaryota; kingdom Metazoa; phylum Arthropoda; class Insecta; order Lepidoptera; family Sphingidae; genus Theretra; species Theretra japonica. The sequence continues at coordinate 11,179,125 of CM065949.1, forward strand.
TACATTGAAAATACAAAATCATACAAACCCCAATACACCCAGCGCTGACGTATACACCCAGCTGTCGAACACCTGTGTCCAATGAAAATATCTTATAAAAATACTGTCTATTGTTCTACATTGTTTTCGCTGCAAACAAAGGCGACGGGAAGGAACTGCACTCACGGCGGAGTGCTTGGTTTATGATCGACATGTCACGTGAACTTTTGCGGCTGTTATTTACCGACTTGAGGTACATTTTATGGTTTTAAAAATGCTTGTGTGGGATGTTCTTTATGACGTTTTTTGTGCATGCTGGACATCTTTTCTATACCTACCTGCACGACAAAATCATTACTTATTTGAGATATGTGTAGTTCATAGAGCGTGCATACTAGCATATCGACAAAGAAGTCAGGTTGCCCGAAGTGGAATTTTCACGGGTTGAACACGAAACTCCTAATTGTGAAGCTCATTTTCTTTTCTCGAAACGAGGATTAAACCCTCTCATTTCATAACCATCTCCTTAACCAACTATGCCACGGACGTTGTAAATGTTCAGTGCTTTTCAAACTTCACCTTACTTACTTTAACTTTAAAGTTAAAGCGTATATAATATATAAAATAACAAGTCGAAAGAGAAAATTTTCCGTAAGGTGCGATCTTGTTCCCATTTTTCTTAGCGAGCTCGCAACACGCTCATTAACGGGCAACCTTCACGCCCCTTCGCCCCTCATTGTTAGCTGAAAGAGGCAATAGGGGGCGTCCACAGAACTATCTACCAATTGACATTCTTGTAAATACAATCGAATAACATAAGCGTAGTGTATTTGTGATAGCGGAGTTAAATAGTATTGTTTTGTAAAAGGAGTAACAGTGGCTTTATTCCTCTGCTCGCCCTAATCTCAAACTTACATTAAAATACCGTAAGATTCAAGTATACTGAAATATTTGTTTTTTTTTTTGGTTAAAAACATTTAAAAGTATAAATATTTATGTAGTGAATGACTACACGTGGCACACTGGATTTCGTTTCAATATACAATACGAGTACCATTCCTTCAAGAAGGTTTTAGTATATTTTTATAAAAATATTAGGTATTGAACGTCGAAATTTGATATCACAGATATAAAAGTAAGCTTGGCGAAGTAAGCTTTCCGAAAACCATTACGATACATTGCTGGTTCGTTACGATGAATATCGCAGACACGTTAAGGCAGCCAAGCAATACAGAGGGAAAGAGCCCTTATTAATAAATCTATTACATGACTAAAATACCTACATCATCATAATTCTCAGGCTTATCCCACCCAAGTCTTTTAAATTAACAAACAAATACGAAACAAATTTCTGAGTAAAATTGTTCCCTAAAGATTTGTAACCTATTTTGCATATAAACTCATTGCTCAAATAATTGTTGGAATTTTAATTAACAGAGGTGGGATGATAATTTGTAATTGCTTGACCCTCCGTCCCTGGGGGTAGTTTTTCTTCTTTGTTTTGGCAATCGCGATGTGACAGACTAAATAACAATATATTAAGGTTTATTAATTAGGGTAAATTCAAAACTAGGCACTAGGCCAGCGTGTTGGACTATATGGCCTAACCCAACTCAATCGTACTTTCGATTGTAGGGGAGGCTTTTGCCCTGCTGTGGAACGTATATGGGCTGATACAGTACTGTACAGTACAATAAAAAGTTCGTAAACTTGATCGGCTGTTCTGTGTTTATCGGCCAGTCTCGGTTTAACTTCATCTTAGCTTCGATATTAAAAACCTTACGGGCAAAGCCTGTTTTTAACGCTTTTGTTAACATTAGAAGATTTCATTTTCTGATACACTTTACTAGCATTTGTGATAACTGGATTGATTAAGACTCTTTTCTGTTTTTGATATATTTAGGGGCATATTTTTCATTGAAAAAGGACAACTTAAAATATTTTTGCATACATTACACACCTAAGTAGCAGTCGAGATAGGTTTACAATTTTCCACGATTTTAAGCCTTATGTTTCCTTTACAACTTTACCAAAATTTTACATTTTCGATATTACAAAATATTTTTGTCATTAACGTTATTGACCACTATTTAATTCAAAATAACTTTTGAATTATATCGTTAATGAAAGATACGCGGGCGTTTTGATGCATCAAACCAAAGCCATTAAAATCATGATTGGAACATATTAATCATAAGAAATTAATTACTTAATTATTACCGACTACCAAATAAACAGCAATTAATTTCCACAAACCGCATTTCACAGTGACGCCACGCGTGGAATTGCTTTTAATTTTAATATGGTTTTTGCTCTAGACAGATTCGTATAATGCCTTTGAATGAATAATATCTATACAGTGAGCAAAGAAATAGCAGGTCTCTATGGACATCATTGGAGGAGGACTATGGTCAGCAGTGGACTTCTTGTAACTAAAGAGAGAGATACACTCCCTACTGCAGAGCACTCGTATTTTCTAAGATTGAGAGTTTTTCGCTATTGTGAAACACGTTGGCGTGGTGCAGCTTGACGCACTTTACCAAATGTTGAAAATCGTATACAAAAGTGTCAGATATGCAAGTTTCCTCACGGGGTCTTTCTTCGTCATCAAAGAGAAAAGTATAAATTACATTTTTGGTAAAGTAACATTTTGTTAATAACTATAGAAAACACGTGCCTCAATAAATTACTGACAGCAAAGTATGGAGAGGCCAAGATGATTTTTCAGTGAAATATAAAAGACCTGACAAATAAAAAAGTTGAAACAAAGGAATTATAAACCGTAGACTCCCCTCAGGAAATATGTAGTTATAAAATGACTAAGATCCCTATGTCCCTCAGGACCCTCACGTCAGGGTGCCATGCTCTCTATATTCAACAAAAACATGTCACCCTCATAATGAGGTGTGACACGTTATTGCAAATCTTCTGCCCATTGAGCCGGCACTTGACGGGACCCTTATTCAACATAACACGTTTTGATATCACATTAAAATTACTGGTCGTAAAGAATATTCCATATTCTAATTTCAAATTTGAATATATTCCAAATAATTCTAATTTTAAAAGTAAATTGAAAAGAGTAAAAATAAAAATGCAGATCATAAAATCATTTCACATTCTAATTTCAATTCTCCACGGATTTATTTTAAAACGTGAACAGAAAACTAGAAACGTATGTTCATAAAATTGTAAATATAAAAATATCCAGCAGAAATAATATAAATCATTTACACATTGGTCCAATGATTTTATTTCGGCCTTTTGTGTTAAATTAAATTCTAGGAATAATGCTTTTGTTCCTTTGTCTAACATTGATTTAGAGGAACATACTGTTCAGAGGAAACTCCATATTTTACCCGAAAATACCATTTCACGATATTTTGAGAGTAAAATTAACATTCATACGAAAATTTCTGTGTGATATGCAGCACTAGTAAAAACAACAGGAACATTTTCATTAAGTTAGGGAGATGCCTGGTTTTTGCTGTTACACCACGAAATTCGGTATGAGGATGGTTTTTGTTCCTCAGATGTTCTGTGTTGACAATTTAATATTGTACATATAATAGTGTTTCCCCTATTACTAGTATTCTAGCTTTGTTACATAATTATTTTATTTCTATTCTTTAATAAAAAAACACTAAATAATAATTATTTGTATAAGTATATCAAATTTGGAACATAAAATGGGCATTGAAAATATTTTGGATTGATTTGAACAAAATCTAAATACTACTAAAGCTTAGTACAATTTTATATTCACTGAAATATTTTTTTACATGAAATCTTAACAGTTGCTCATGATTTTTCATACAAATGAGCTTCATCAAGAAAAATTATTCAAGTTTTTGTCCCTGAAACTTCCCTTGTTTGGACCCTTCGAGCGTTGTTTCAAATATTTCATTGCAAGTATTTTTATGGCCGAATGAGTTTTTAATATTGAAAGAAAGAAAGAGAAAGATTTAGATTACGAGTTTGGTATTAAATATTTTAATTTATTTTTCAGCTATTATTTAAAATAGATCAATGACAATTGATAAAATTCCCTTTAAAAAAACAGACAATACAAGATTTTTTCAATTTAATCTTTCTTTATTTATGGTTTATATACGGAGTATAAAGGCGGACTTAATGCCCGAGACATTCTCTGTCAGTCGTCCTTTGGATGGTGCAGAGAAAAATTAGGCGCATAAATTCTAGAAAACTGAGAATGAAGTGTTTATACGTAAACAATACTTAAATATAATACGTCTTATTACTAAATTTTTAAACCTATTTCAATTATCGGAAGTTTTGTCCCTTTCAAACGACTTCAGAAATCAGTTTAAGCGACAAAAACAAAATATTTGACAACTAAGAGGTTTATAAGCTGTTTATGAATAAGGCCGATTATATATAATATTAAATAAAGCAACAAACCAATCACGATCCCGGATTTTATTTTTCATTTAGATATGCCGTGAAATCCGGCTCAGTCCGTCCAGTAAAAAAACTATAACTGACCAATAATTGAATGAGGTCGAGTGTGAAATCCTCCGGCTTAGAGTAGATAATCTAGCGGCTTAATTTATTGAATTGTAGTTGCTATTACATTTTTTATTGGCTCACACGATTGGCTGCGGTGATTTTGTGTTTGGATACTTACGATCAACATTTCAACTTTCATTTTTACTCGTAGATTCCATTTAATGCGTGATTTTATTCGGTTTATTAATACAAAAAACAATCGTAATGTCAATTATATTTTGTAACCTTTAAATTTATATACTGGCGGAATATTGGAGCTAAGGCTGGCCTAAAACTACATTTTTTTATATTTTTCGTCTCATCAACAGTTAATTACTATTCGATCAATATAGTAATCAATAACGAAACCAAAACACTTTACTTACTCATCGATGTTCAACTAGAATGTAAAGCTACTCGTGTCAATAATCGAATCATCGATTACACCTCGCCATCAGAATAAGGCGTCTCACATAATTAGCGCGGAGTGTGAACGCCTGTGTGCGGCCGTGACGCGAATTAATTATGAGCGTTCGGTAAAATCCCATTATAAATTTACGCCATTATTTATTCTACCATCGATGTAATGGCGGTGAAATTTACTATTGAGCGTGTTAATTAATACCTTTAGGTTGTAAATACTAAATCTTTAAATATATAAAATATATATTTATGAAATAAAAATATCTTCGTATTCATCGACAATGTTATTCGACTTTCTTACACGCCTTTTCTCACAATTACGTTGGCCACCAACTATTACCGGAAAATCTTTATCCTATATTAAAAAAACGACTTCTCGAAAGACACAAAATACATATGTTACTATTCTTGGTACGAGTATGGAGACAGTGTTTGGAGCCTTTGATTTTCCAGTGAACTAATTGACTGATAGGCTGCGAATTATGTGGATTGAATTTTTACTATTCACCACTTTTTCTTATTTGTAATTTATCTTATGTTATCAATAAGATATCTTCAAAGGCACTTATATAGGTGAACATCGATAGACAAATCATTTTGTATCAATGTTGAAAGTAATGTAAGAACGAAATTGCAGTCGGCAGCACTTAATACTTCACGGTTGAAGTTTAATAGTTAATACACTAAAGTTTGATTACTGGATTAGTCTTTCCGACGCAGCGTTCATATGGAGTCCTAGGAGGAAACTTTGTACCATTTATATCCGTTAAACTTAACTTACATTAAGTTATTAAACTTCATGCTCTTCTGATGTTCTTTAGAAGCACTAGTTTGCATATGAGTCTCACAAATTGACTAGATTTCTGGCGATTGGATCTGGATTGATAGTCTGGCGATAGAAAAAATACAACGCAAATTCTTAAGATCTATCGAATATAAAATTCCATCAACAGCACGAATATCATACACAGATTCGCTTAAGAAATATAGTTTATTGACATTACAATCAAGACGCCTGTTTCTCCAAACCATGATGCTCCATGGCATATTACATAATAGGTATGACTGTCCCGACCTAGTCAATAATATTTACTATATTGTACCAAGAACCGCAGTTAGGCGAGGGACACGCGTATACCCGCTTTTTGCCACAACCCCTTGTCGTACAAATGCGGGTGAGAGAGCACCCCTCCATAGAATGGTTAAAAATTATAATAATTTTTTTGTTGATATAGATATATTCGATCTTAGAAAAAACATATTAAAAAAACAAATTATGCATGTTCTGATGACAAACGCAAATTATTAAAATTTATATCTGCTTCATACACTTCTGTACCACTGTTTTGTATTGTAATCTGTGAAAACGTAGTGGAATGTACAATGATAAATATAATTATTTTTCTTAGTTTGTAAGTCAGATTGTACATTTGTTTGTTTTCCAAATAAATAAAATAAAAATAAAATAAAAAATAATTTCATATAAGAGTAAATTCAATCGTGTACCTAATCTTCATAATCATCTTTAGCCAGATGATTGTATAGTTCCTACGTAAAAAAATCACAGGGAACTAATACATATGGCTTGCATCCAGCATTTTCTGAAAACCTTTATTAAGCCGCCTTGTTGGTATGTGGTTTCCCAGAAAGTTTCAACCCCGTTGGCTATCAATTCTCCACGGCACGTGCCATGCCTACTTCTGTCCTCGCGCGGATTTCTTCAATTCTGGTATTGTAGTGAAATATACTGGCCGCATGTTCGCTTTGTTTCAGCTACGTTTCCGCTCTACTGTTGTTCGACAACTACATGCGAATACAGTGCATGTTTTACTAGTATGTAGACCACAACCGTTTGCACTCGATCGTTTAAACATGCACAGAGCCCCCAGCATGGAGTCAATCGAGGCTTGTCACAGAAATCTGTCGATGTACGCCAATAGTGCCCATAGTAGGTACATACAAGTACTTTGTTCTCTTTATGATATAACATTCCTAAAGTCTAAACGTGTTTAATGCATTGTCTTAAAGTTTAGAATATGTTGATGCTGTAATATTGGAATCAGCTTTTGTCTGTGGTAATTCAGAAACGATGAAGAAAATTATATGCTTTTCGTAAAAGCCGAATTTGTGAGTGGTTTTTTATTTTAAGGTTACAGACTACTTATCAGATGAAATACTGTACATTTTATTGTTTGCCAATAAAACGTAAAGATACTAAAATTAGAAAAGAAAAAGGGATCGAAAGCATTGATTCTATTACTACTTGAGTTGTTTTAAAAATGGAATACTAGCCTCGGATTTATAAAGCAATACCGAGACTTTCGTTTGAAAATTCCATTCCCCAGTTTAAAAATTTCGTTTACCCAGGGGATGTTCCAGTTGTTTCGCATTGAATTCAGTTAAGCTTGAAAATCCTCACTTCAGAGCTATTGGCAACAAGGAACGAACGTATGAATTTCAACTGAAAAGCGTCCTTATGTTGGCACGCGCCATGTTGTTTCGCGAACGACTATCGGATGCCAGTTGCAACGACAATGGCCTGTCGCCTTTATTCGACAACCAGGAATGTGCCTATTCATTTCGACGTGCAACAAACTTATTTAGCAACTATATGTGAATAGTCCTGAACTCCTAGATTAAACTGTCACTGAGTTTACACTTTTAGAGTGTTAAAATGAGAATGCATATTTTTATATTGGTCTGTTAAAATTCATTATTTTTAAAACTGCATTTGTCATTAAGTACATTTGCATTATATTAAAACAAATAGATTTAAACAAATATAAAAAAAGATTTTGCATAAAATAGGTAGCACAACGTTTACTCTAAATGATTTAAAGATATTTCAAACATTTGTCTAAATATATTATCTACATAATGAACGTTGCCAAAGTCCCACAAACTAAGGAAAATTTGCAAACATTACGGCAATTAATAAATTCTGCTTTAATTACGGAAGTTGGGCAAGTAAAACAACGGCACTCGGTAACAATTCGATGATCTTTGGCATAAAATTAATATAAATATACAATGGAAATCGATAGTCCATACTTTCAACTTTTCATTAATATCTCGACACTTGATAACGGGCAAGCAACTTGCAGTTAATTCGTTATTTAAAGGTTTATTCGACAATTTTTATAAATATTCATTCAGATTTTAAAAATTATTGCTAAATAACTATATCAATAAATCTTATAATGAAATAACTCTATCATCCTCGTGGTTAATGTGGGTAGCTACTTAATTCAGTCAACTGTAAAACGCACAATTGAAAGCTGGTTCAGCACAATTTAAGCTGATCTCATAGAAGCCATCTGTTCTAAGATCAGAATTTGAAGGGTTGAGTCTTGAGTCACTCCGTAAGACTAATCCTCATACATAGTCAGCCCCTCATCAATGATTAAACACGAAAGTAGGTTAACCTAGTTACCGGTTTCTGTTCTGTGTCGCCTTTATCTTTCAACGCCATCTATTGGTTCGTAAATAAAATTACATGGGGAAACATTTGCCTTGGAGAAAAGTTAGAATTATATATATTAATTTATGTACAAAAATAAATCGATATGAATTGTAAGAGAACCATCTTTCCATCTATACTCGTATGTGTACTTGATACCTTAGCATCAAAGCAAAATACTCTATTCAATGTGACACCAAGTAATTTATCTAAACTCATATTTTTTTTGGTTGCAAAGAATAGCGAGACGAGCATGCCATTCGTAATTGCTCTGGCTACAATGTCCTTCAAACCGCAACACAACAACATTTACACTGCTGTTTGGCGGGAGAAATAAACATTGCGGTCGTAGTACCTACACAGGCGTATCACATAATCACCAAACTTTTGTCACTTGCAAGATCTTTTCTGTCAGACCAAATCGCATATGGGATCATAATATTATGTTCATTAATTTTCAAGTCATAATATAACTTCCATTAATTATGTAGGTTCTTAGAGTGAATGGAACGATAACCGTCACATTTTACATTGTCGTAAAATTATAACGTCGACACCTGCACGTAACTATTCGTGCTGCTTAGTTTAATGTAGACTCACTACTTCTATTTAGTGAGTATGTACTTAATTAGTATTTAGTATAATATCAAAGCTAGCGCTATAACGGTGAAGAAAAACAACGTGAGGAAACCTGCATACCATAGCGATTTGCAAGAATTTCTATAGTACGCACTAGGCCAGCGTATTGTACTGTATTGTATCAGCCCATATACGACCCACTGCAGGGCACGGGCCTCCTCTACAATCGAGAGTACGATTGAGAGTGGTTACCACTCTCAAACGTACTCTTGATTGTAGAGGAGGCTCATGCCCTGCAGTGGGACGTATCTGGGCTGATACAGTACAGTACAAAGCCAGAAATTTGGATAAGTACGTACAATGTTTTATTTAAACTAGCATTGTTTGTTGTAGTAAGATTACGAATTAAATTTGTATAAAAGTTACATTGGTCGAACGAAACTATTTTTTTTTAATCATAAATATCATTTAAATTGTGATGATGCTCTCCCGGTACGTACATTAAAAATAAAATTTCCGATTGGAGTCAAAAAGGTCGAGTTTCTAGTAATTGCGAATTTACTATGAGAATTTTAACCCCAACATTTTTTGAAATAATTTACGAATTAAAATAAAAGATATAAAAAAGAGCACTTGAATTCTCTAAAACAAAATATCCATTCCTACTTAACATTACACAAACCCCATTATAATTAAAAAAATAACTTTAAAGTGATCTCATGCAGATTCTCCGAACACTAAGGCTACGAATTCCGATCACGTTCAAGAACAGGCAAACTTTTATATCCGCTCCTCGGCAGCGACTTCGTGGTAAGATGTTTTGCAAATTAAAGACACTGGGCTATTCTTTTTAATAACATTAAAACGATTAAGGAGAGCCCAGCGGACCGCACACGATTTATATAGCAGCTTTAAATGCTCAACATTGGACAGGAAACATTAAGGAACTTTTGGCAAGGAAAAGAATCAATTTCTTTAAGATATTTTAATTTGTTTTATAGCTACACGGTTTCGCGGTCGCTGAGTGTAATGATTAATGTTATCAGTGAATTTCATCAACTTAGATCCATTTATTTCTACTTTGATTTTTAATATATTTAATAGTATTAAAATATAAGTGATTTTAGTATTTTTTTATAAATAAGTGTAAAGACTTTTTAATATTTTTAGTGATATTAAATGAGTGATTTTTTTTAGTACAATTTTCATAAATAAATGTTAAGACTCTAAGATAATAAATTTCCTCTACAGACAAAGATATTGGATGATTTTTGCCACTATAAATAATGCTGGATTTGATATCAATAAAATAAAATAAACCCTTAGGTCAAACTCGCAAGTATAATATAATAATCCATAAATATAATCTTACTGAATGATCGTTTTATGGAACGGATATATAACCTTTTATTACTTATGCTTCGGACTTTCTCAATACTAAAAATTGCTAACTCTCATTAAGAATGACGAGTGGTCCATAATTTAATAGCTGTTTTATTCAAGTTTTCCAATTATCGTAATAGAAATTAAAATTGGACTTATTCGCTTTTATTAACATATTGGATATTAATCAACTAAATGAGAATTGAATGGGAAATGTGACTAAAGCATACTTAATTGTAACGAATTCGACCAATTTTTCTCATGATAGGAAACAAGTACGTAACGTACGCCAATCTCCAACAAATAAAATATCTATACTGTATCACAAAATATATCCAAATTGACACACCTAAATAAATAAATAAATAAACACACCCAACAGTCACATACATAGTCATGATCCCACACTGAGATCGAGTCTTGTGTCGTGAGTAGCTGGAACTACGAGAGACTTTTTGGTCTCACAAACACCCAGACCCGAAACAAAAACATCTGGTGCACACATACATTTTGTTTCGTTGCGGGAGTCTAACCCGCAGCCTCTCGTTTCACATCCGGCGGCAAACCAACTGCGCCACGGAGACTGTCAAATCGAATCGAAAATCAAATCGAATAGCAGATCTAATTTACAGTCCACTAAAACGAGTCAATTCATATAAATAAATTATTCAGATTCACTGAAATATAAGCATATAAGGAGACTAACGCTTGAATACTTAAACGCCACTTAAATATTATGTTGCAGGTACTACACAAGTTCCGCTTAAATGTACTGAATAAGTGAGACGTGGGTAGTTAAATGCAACTTAATATTCGAATGGCGTTTGAGTATTCAAGCGATATGAAATTACAATAATAAATCCACCGATTGTAACATTTATATTGTATTTGATATCCTTGTTAACTTATTTTGTTTAGATGGTGAACAATAAAGTGTGAATAAATAAATAAATAATAGCCAAATATAGTTGTCAAATGAATGTTAGTTTAAAAACGAATTCCATGATGATATGTAGACACGATTTGCAACTGAAAGTTCTTTTCTTTATAGTAAAACACATCACAACATTTGAATTTCTAATTTAAACCGCAATGCACACATTTTAACTTTAATTAACCTTCCAACTGCTTCATTCTGTCTTTAGCAGACGTGCCTTGAATTAAACGCAAATTACAAGTTGCTCTTAAAACGGTCAGTGTTCTGCCATTTTACTGCAGATAGTTGAAAAGTTGTAACAACATTTCTTTTCTTCAATCTTCAAGCCTGTTTTCCAATCATCTTTTAAAATTAATTCATAGAATTAAATAAAAAATGTAAATTAATACTAGATTCTAAATATGCTTTATCGTCAAATAGCTCATTTGAAGGATAAATTTAATGTGAATATTAAAAATCAGGTCCAAGTACCTATGGTTAGTATAGTTTTCCATGCCACAGTAGACAGAATAAAAAATATGGAAATACCTGAAAATCTCCTAAGCAAATATATAAAAAGGCTGACAAACGAGACACAAGGCCTAAGTCATCCATCACTGTATGACAGCTTGTTATTCGGTAATCCGGCTACATACACGCTTACAAGGTAATATGATGTTTTACGTATCGACTTATAGGACTAGGGTGTTCAAGTTTTACGTATTTTTCGTAAAGAACTGTACGAAAAACACAAGTATTGATGATAACATAAAGATCGCAGTTTGTGTCGTAGGTATCTTATTAATTAAATCTACCAACAGACTAATAAAAATATTGAAATGAGAATAAACGACGATGTAAATAACAGAGGAACGACCGTGAAACGTGAAAGAGAAGGTCTTACGAGGTCCAAGGTCCATGAAGTTTTACAATTTAAGACTTCCTTAGGCATTTGGTCACAATAGAAAAAAGAACTAAAAAAAACAGATTTTAAATGTAGAATGAACTGGCAACCTACAAAAAAGAAAGAGAACGATGTTCATTTTTAAAACAACTTACATTATTTTAAAATAAGAACTGGATGGACTCCGATAGTGTTTGACACAATAGCGCGACAACTGTCCGCTCACACGCGCGGCACAATGCAGCCTTTATGTATCGGGAAGAAAGCTGATATGTTAAAGAAACGCATTAAGAGCTTTGATAATGTTATTTTAAATGCCAGTGCTTCTTTCCTGTAGTCTTTTGTTCGGTCCCTTTTATCATTTATGTCTTGTAATGTCGATAGATAAGACCTTGGAAGGAGAAGTACAAGGGGAAAAAATAAATTGCCTATAATTTCAACTCTTATTTTTCTAAAGCTTGTCTAATTACAGTATTAATGTTAACACTAGTTTTGATCATAGTTTAAGTGTTACAAAGAAGATGCTCATTATTAATAAAATAGGTTACCCGTAGAACCAAATGAAGGAAAATTGTGCCTATATACAATTATATGTCTTACCCCATGTTTACGTGGAGTTTAGTCTTCCTAATTTCGCTGCCTTTTACTACCGCACGTGTATATAGTAAATCATATTTTTGTAATGGGAAAACTACGTCGATTGCCCCTCAATTTCTCTGAGGTCACGGCAATCTGAGGAAACTATTTTCATTTAGCTTGATTCGCGTCCGTGTTCTATCTACACTATACTATATACACCTTAGAATATACACATATACGTGTATATATGTATAGTACATACACCAATCTGTATATAGTACGAGAGTGTGTTTGGTCTGATGAACACAACATGTTGGACAATTATGCAAATAACATCTGGTCCTGCATAGTACGCTAACTTTTTGATGAATTATTTGAACCAAAAGCAGATGTCATTTTATGCAGTAATATAAAGTAAAATTGATTTAACACATTAGAATTTAAAAAGAAATATACTAATTATAGAATATAAATAGTTATTTCAAATGTACGTGACGGAAAATATGACGGTAAATGGATCAGAATTCGGAAGTGATAAAATCTTTACTTTGCTATATTGAAATCTATCTAAAGACTGCTTAGTAAAATTCAATTGAACAGATGATTCTCTTTTGTTGTTTTTGGGCCACATAATAAAGGTTTTTATAATCATTTACAAAAGAAATAGGCCTGAAATTATTCGTTTAATATGCACAATCCCAACCAGACATAAAAGAACATTGTCCGCTGGAAAATCAATTTATTTATAGAAACAGCGAAGCGGAGAAAAAACTTCAAACGAAAATACACAAAGATATTGTCCAAAGATAACTTATGACGGTTAAGTAGATTTTAAAAGTGATTTTCCTTCGCAATATTCAATTACTTTGGCTTTACGACCCTGGTTTTGTGAAAAAGATCTCCATTCTGTTTGTATACGGAAAACATCTGTATCCTTCGGACGTTGCGAATTCATTCTCAAACGGTTTTTAAAATGTTATTTATTATCAAAGACATAGGTTTTCTGGTGCCGGGCTTCGTTTAACCTTTTGTTTTACGAAAAATAGTGTTATTTATTACATAACGAATTGGGAAACACCTTTCCTGATATTGTGATTTGAAATCGAACGCGATAAAACTGCTTTAGAAACGTTTGCTTGAAGTTCCTAATGTTACACTGATTGCTAACCTGATTGTCTTAAAGAGACTTTTCCGTCCACACACCACTACTGCAACTCCTGTCAGCCAGGATCAACAGTGGCATGCAAAGAATTGGCACCGAGCTCCAGAGCTCAGCGAGTCTCTTATGGACACTAGCTAGTCCTTAATCTGCATCAAAATGAATCAGAAAGAAATAGGAAATATATATAAATAAATAGGAGGAGTTGGAAACTAATTTCTAGTCTAAAAATTTATTTGTCTACAAATTTTATCAAATGATAAGGACATAAATCCTATGCTTAGCACTCGGGTAAACACAGGCAGATTTAAACATACGAATCCACGTAACCAAGTTTAACTAATATTTATGGGGGAAATTGCAAACGAATTTTTATATTTCGTTTTTATTTTCTGTCGCTAGCAGCTATAACTCAATAAACTTTGAAAGCCGTAAACGTTATTAATTTATTTGTTATATGATTTGAAAAAGAGAAATAAAATTGTATTATACAAACGTGGTCCAGTTCAAGTTATTTGGCATTGTTTAAATGTTTATATTTTGGTAATTTGTTCATCATTTATCAGAAACATGAAATACCAATTATGTTATTTAATTCTTCAACACAAGGAATATATATGTACACATATTATGAACTTAGTATTCCACAGAGATAGGGGGATATTAATGATAGCAATTTTCCACAATCCTGTCACAGTTGTGGGACGCTACCCTATGTCTTTGTCTATCTTCTCACCCAAAAATCAAATGTTTCACCGCTAAACCCACCTAGATATTAACTACTTTGCATGTGATTTGGTTATGGTCTAGTTTCCCCCAACCCCCATCGATACAAAAATCTAATCTATATCAAAGCTGGCAAAACTATCAACCGTGAATCAGAGCAAATACATTCACCCACTCATCTCGTCAATTATTGATTGCATAATCGTCTTAATACCCATATCGCGTAATCAAAATAATCAAAAAAGGTTTACATATTATCTAATCCTCGTGCAGATTTCCATGCACTACTCACTTCGAGCTAATCTCAGTACATTTAACTAGAAAATTCAATTTCACAACACATAATTGGATATGGAAACTTTGTGATAAATTACTGATTTAGCTGATATTTTACACAACCGGGTCTTCCCATGGGAGCCAAAAATATTCCAACACCGGGACCCATTTCACAATGTACGTTATTAATGGTCCAATTAGTTTACTCATTGCGCTCACTAAATATACTGACTTGCGGATTCCCAATTGATTTCAATGAAATAAACAAAACTACGTTCGGGTTTTATGTTGGTGTAAAAAATAATACATCTCTCATTCTTTTTATGGGTACATTTCTACTTCTCTTTACTGTTGATATAAAAAGGCCAATAAGACGAATCGACTCTTCCATAGTTATTAAAGTTACAAAGTTACCGCGACTGGTAACAGAGCTGTAATTTCAAAGTGACTTCGAACAATAGTCCTCGACAGTTTCCAACTATGTTAATGCTAGTAAGTACTTATGAGAATGTTACCTTAATATAATTCTACTTATAATTTCAAAATAATTTATTCTAAATTTAATATTTCTCTCGGCCAAATCTAATTTAAATTCCCCACATGAAGCAAAACATGGCGTACGAAGATTTTATCAAAACTTGATGACCTTCAACATAACTGAGAAATGCTGGGAGGTAGGAAGGGGAGTTTGTCTCATTTCAGCAACATTCAGACTATTGTTTGATTGATTGAATATTGAAACGATAAGAGCATTCGCAGAGTCGTCAGAGTTGCCACAATGTCATCCTTTCATTTCAACAAACGATTGACGCGTCTCGAGCTTTTATCATCACCTTTAAAAATATTCTCCTGTATTTTATAACGCAATATAACTACAATAGTATATATTTTTTAAACCAACAATAACAAAAACAACATGAACATTTGCGTCGATAAAGTTATTTACAACATTTATTGCGGGATGAAGTTGTGTACTCAAGTCTAATAGAAAATAAAAGAAATCTATTTCAAAGACAATATAGGCTTTGTACATTGACAAAGTAGCTCAACAAGAACCTGTTTATTTTCCAAAGATGGTACAAAGTTTGCACTTGTAAGTGAAACAAACAAGACCACACACATGCCCCAGATGTAGACCCGTCACGTAATACAAAGAAATACAGTGAAACACATATTTTTTTTTAAATGATGAAGCTAGGAATATATTTGTAGTAGAGAATTTAATTCAAATGTCAGATTGTAGTGAATTATGACAATATTAAGCTATCAAGGCCACAGAGTTTGCAATTATTTTTAAAGCTGTAATAACCCTTTTTGTAATTGCGTCTTTCGTCTACGCAACACTGATGTATTTTTTTCAATTATTTTGTTTTCAAGGTTATAATTACTTCAAATTTTACTTCAAAATACTCTAGGGCCTAGATTGTAGTTAGCCCCTTGCTTACTATTACTATATTTACATTTAAATTAAAAACATATTTCTAAAGAAAAAAATATAATGTAGGTCGTGCTAAGGGGTTTCACGTAATCATTTCTAAACGGGCAATGATACATTTCTACGACATCAAAGCACTTATGTTAAAATTATAAATAAATCCACTTCCTACACAACTAAGGGAAATAAAATTAAATTTCCTTAATGTATTAATACTCAAAAGGCTTAAACTAAAATTTCAACATTGTTTTGCTCGGACAAGTTGTTATAAAACACCGAAAGGTTCATGAAATGTTTGTCGCACAAAGAGGACGCGAAAACAAACCATTATAATACTTTGAAAAGTGACACCGCACCCTGACATTATCCTTGTCCACGGCCGGGGAAACTAACAATAATCTCAACGACATTTTAAAATATTGCTCCATGTCAAGGCCTTTGAGAGAAGAAAAATTAATGTAGTTTTAAACACATAGTATTTTTTGCTCTATTTTTTTATTTGCGGTAAAATCCTTTATGCTACGCCGGAATTACTGCATTGTTTCTAAAGCCTGTAGGCTAATACACACAAACACAATCACGCCTTTTCTCAGAAGGGGTAGAAAGAGGTGCAATCAGGACACCCACGTTTCGCCTTATGTGATCCGTCCCATGATGTGATCCTAGGCGAGCCTATCGCCATATCACTAGACTAATACAAAAATTAGTAATGTCTTTTATTGTTCACAATTTAGTCACAATGTACGTGTTTTGGTAACACTTAATTTCTTCATCAACTACTTGTTCTCTTCCATTCCAATTACACACGCACCATACAACAGATTTACTTTATAACGCCTATCTATCTACTCCCTAATACCTCCAAGAGAAGCTTATAAACACAGCAGCCTTATTATGGTACCAACTTTTCTAAGAACAAAGACGGTACAAAGAACAGTGTTGCATAACATCTATACTTATTAACAGTAGGAAACGTACACAAAACTCAGCAACTCACCTCGTTAAATATGCAAACCAGCTTGTAATCCTACGTGCGAATACACTGCGAAGTTAGCACCAAAGTAGCTTCGACATTATCATTGCTAACGAGAGTTGTATCTGTAATTTTAGAATCTGGATGTGCAAAGCGCAGTGTATGGAAACTTTAGTTATGATCTAGTTGTACGTTTCTGAATACTGGATTCAGATCTCCTTTAACTTCTGGATGAGGTCAAAGTAATTGTATACCAGTTATTGCATATGGAATAACGTTTGTATTATAGAGTTTGTTTCCTCTCTATGTAATTTATTGAACATTTTGTACTGTGCATTTCATTCCTCTAGCTAAATCAGTATCATTAGGAACAACACTAAGAATATTGCAGAACTTGATTAAGTTCGGCAATCTAGGGGGATTCCCCTAGATGCGATACAATATAATCTTTGGATCTTTGTTAAATTTTGCATCTAATGAGAAGAAGTTTATACCCAGATTGTTATATGATGTGAAATTGATGAGTGGTTGGTCTATTGCTCAGTGACCATTGCTATCATTAAATTGTAATATTTAAAAACTCCAATAGTAGATATACTAATACACATTAAGAAAACTATCAAGTTCTTCCGGTATTTTCAGTCCAGAATTTGTATAATAACTTTTCAAACCTACTGGCAATATAAACCATGATATAACAACAGTAGCGGATAATCTAGGCGCTGATAACAATGCAAATATAATTGATATTGCAAATAATCACATCGTGGGAGTTTTCATTGACAGAGCGCGCGGAGGCACAAACATTGATCGCGGTAAATCTGTAATAGTTATCATACATGCCAGATGCTTGTAATTAGATTTCAGAGGGCTTTGTCAACATCGCGGTTGAGTGGACACGCGATAAACATAATGAGATAATCATACAGGTACGAATCTGATGACCTTTGGCTGGTACCAAATTATAAGTAGATGGATTAAATGTATTTGACATAATATAGGAAAGCGATAATTGATGAGATAAGATAAATTCATAACTTATATAGATATTCACGATTACTTTAATTGAATCTGTTTAAAATATGAAAATATTTGATAATAGTAACAAACGAAAAGATGAAATGTTTTATGTTTAATCTTTTTAATGTTCTTTTAACAAAATTACATTTCATAAACCAGACAGGTCAGATTAGGAGTAATAATTTATACAGTAAAGGTATAAATCTGTTCATCAAAAAAGTTACCAGAATTTAAAACGAAGTGCATTACTTCGTGGGACATAGAGACATTTCTCAATCCCTATTCCTTCCCTGTTATAGTTGGCACGAAGCGTTTATTGTTTAATTCAGTGCTACATCGGCAATTGCCTTTTGATTTTTATCATCTGAACATTTTTTGATAAAATTTATCACCAACAAAAACAGTTTGAAATAAAGATTTTCTTTAACATTCTACGCTTAAAGTACATTAACTATATATATCGAACCATGCCTGTTCATATTTCATAGTAAAGTGTGGCACGGATAACACTCATAGACAAGGGCTATCGCGTATCAAGCTTTGTTTTACATGATATTAATGTCGCCATAACAACATAATATCTATGAGTATCATCGAACGATAAAATACCCACAAACCTAAGGACCGAATAACTGCAGTACAATTCAAATGATATATCCACATAAATGTGTCCACGCTAAATGTGTTGCTATCCTACAAGCTGATCTCTGTGACGAATCATCCACCAACCTGTACTGGTTACATGGTCTTCATTGATTTCACTCACCGAATAAAACGCAACATTACCATTTTATATTGGTTCTATCAGACAGTGGCACTTCCACCTCGAGCTAATCCATAGAAAGTCTAGCCTTAATCACCTATAGCATGGCTCTCTGTCTTTTTCTACCTTCATTATTTAGGGTCCACTTTCCGTCTCATCCATTGACATTTCGTTAATTCTTTTGCATTCCGTAAATGGTTCTAATATCTTTGACCACATCAGACAAGCGGTTACAATTAAATCTAAAATTTATTTACGAGTAGCATATCCAACCCTAACATTACCTCGATAACAGCAGATGGCTTCTACTTGACCCGTGGAATCTAATAAGCATTGTGGCTAAGCTCAATCGCAGTACATTAGACAATACATACTTAGGCGTTCCAGCATAGAGGCGGGAGACAATTGCTTTCATATATGTGTGGGTATAACAGTGCTTCTGTAAATGCAGTACTAAATATGCAATGTAATGGGGCTAGCAAATATAATTAATTTATGCGATGGTAACTAAACTGATGATAAATAAAGTAGATGTTTACACCGGCCAAAAGATTAAGGATATTTAAGAATTAATCTATGGGATTTTCTACCTATCTACCTTTCTCTTTTAACTAACCTACTGCAATTATATTATTAAAAGTAAAGATTCTTACAAAAGTGAATAACCAGTATGACCTTATTACTCATAAACAATGTGTCAACGCTAATTAATTGAACGAAACCCAAACGATTTTAATAATTTCAAAACAAAATTTCACGCAACATTTTGCTTCTAAAGTCCGAAACTAAATTTCCTTTAAATAGCACCGATCCAATTACCGAAAAGCCGTAAATAATGCTCAAAGTTTCGAAGGAATAATGTTTCATACTACTTAATATTTTGTGTTACTTACTTAGAGTTACTTTAAGTCGTTAATATTTTCGTGTGAAAACGATCTTAGATGCGAAATAACTTCCAAATGTATGTGGTGTAAGGCTTAAATTGTTTGTTATATACAGGGTGACAAAAAACTGTCCGATCGATACAGGTGTCATCAGGCATCATTAATGTGTTCTGTTTAACCTTGTGACCTTTTCACTTAATATGATACAAACAAATCCTCAATAAAAGAAATTAAAAATTGGGTAACTCGCATTACACTGCTAACAACCGCGTTCGTAACAAGCTACGTGCGGCGCGGCGTTACTGAATTGTTAGAATGTGTGTTGTCAGAATTTGAAATTTTGCTAGATTTTAGGGTAATATTGATACTGAAATGTGTATTATAACTTACGCAAATTATGTTGTCCTTTATTATATATTCTTTTGCGCAAATGCGAGTTGTGGATCGGACAGGGTTTTTTTGTCATACTGTATATAAACTACTTTGCTTCAGGCTATAGTACTGCATAAAGAGGTATGATTACAAAACAACAATTTTACGTAGTTCACTAGCATTAACGAACTGTAAATTGCTGTAGGAATCGTAAACCGTGAAGTCCTAGGTTCATACTTACTTCAGACAATCCACTTTGTGTGAGTTTTGCTATTTGAAAAATCATTTTATAATACAAGGCATAAGCTTATGTATAAATGATCCAGAAATATTTTTTATCACATGCAACATACCAATTAAAAGAAAAAAAGCTGCGCTTAATTATCATCAAAACAATGAACACTAAACCAAAAATAGAGACAATACATACAGCAAAATATCCACAACACCAACGCAAACATTAAACTAAACATTTAGAAAACCAGACTTCCAGACTCCAATACCCAATTAACAACCTAATGGCTCATTCAGCAGTTAAAACTAGTGAAGTTTCTAGCCAGCTGTCCCTATTCAGAGGCTCAGCCAATTGCGTAAGTTGGCTTTGTAGAACGCATACAGTGCAAACGCGTTGGAATGCTAATATTGGAAGCAACTCGCCCACTAGCTTGGCAAATGGCAAGTTATTGATATTTTGTATAGAACCTTCCAATAATAATGTGGAAATTCTCGGAGCATGTAAGGCTTTATTGTAGATAATTATGAAAAAATTGGTGGAGTACCTTAAAAATTTATACTCGTACAGTATTTTAATGTTGATTTGAAATGACTTAAAACGCAATTAAAAGATCTAAAAGGTAACATTTGAAAATAACAACCGTAAATAACTTTACTAAACCTTTTACGAACGATCATAAGTAAATCAAGGTTAAACATTATTGTCATCTATGCGAACAATGCTTGGATTCATAATTACAATTACTACAAAATTGTAAACAAACATACAGCAAATCTATTTTATTACATGCATAATATGGATAGTCAAGTTGTTCCCGTGGGCAGCGTACCAAACGGTTCTAGTCCACCGGCTAGATTGTGTCCTCAAACACAAGTCGACTGTGCTGATACGATTGTAAGCTCCACTTGGATCGGCTGTGTACACCCTGCCTTCAATGTCCACTTAATAACGAATCCCTTTATAGACATTATATTCAGTTTAGGACCGCTATTGTTGGCGTTTCAGAAAGACACTTTGATGATTTTGTTGCTACAGTTATGAGTTTTAGGGCAATAAATATTGATGGAGATGTTACTGGGTATAAAGAATATGTAGCCTGGTTAAAAGAGAATTTAAGTTCAATTTAAAAACTATAGCATATATTTAATTATATACCCACAATTTGTAAGGATTGCTACTCAGCTTTAGCCATATCCATTGTTGCAATTACTATTTCTAACCCTCAAATGTTATCATGCTCTACTCATTCATTCCTTGCAATAAAAGAAACGTTTGTAGTTTTTTATACTTTTCCTTGTAAACCATTTGTTGCTCTAAAACATGCACTTACGCTACAATACCTTCGAGGTTATTTTTATTGTTATTATAATAGTGGGTTTCCGTGAATGGAAGGCGATTACCGTCTGACGCCGTCCTCACAATGCTTTCAGTAGAAAGCGAGATCGGTTTGCGGGAATTTCTAAAGGAATTTTTATAACCCATGAAAGGAAGGTTGAAGTAGGTAATATATGCAAAATTGGAATTAGAATCAGGTGTACAGTTCCCATAAGATATTCTAACTTTGATTTGGTTGTTGTTCTGTAGAAGAATAGAAGTAAAAATGAGGACGAGTATGGAGTTACTCCATTGCAGGCTGCTTCCAACAAGACAATGTCTCCACATTGTCTTGTTGGAAGCAGATCCTTGGGGGAGGCCAATGTTCAGCAGTGGACTTCCTGTGACTGGATAGAAAGATAGATAGACATGGAGATGTTCTAATATATACACAAAACATTTGTTCGATGAATTGTGATATTTCCAAAAAATATTTGGTGGTACCCTAATCTCAAAAATATTATATTGTACATCTGACAAATAAAAGTATCGGTCCCTTAAGATGTTTACAAAGATTTGCATCTTTCATTCACAATAATAGAAATTCTATTGTGCATGATTTGGGACTGCCTCGGTGGCGTAGTGGTACTACGGTATGATTGCAAAGCTGAGGTCTCGGGTTCGAATCCCGGGTCGGGCAAAGTGATATTGGATTTTTCTATTCATTATTAGCCCGGAGTCAGGAATTTGTGCCCGATATGGCGATAGGCTCGCCCCCTATCACATCGTGGGACGGAATATACAAGGCGAAACGTGGGTGTTCTAGTAGCACCTCTGCCTACCCCTTCTGGGAAAAAGGCGTGTGGTTATGAATGTATGATTTGGGTATTTCGTACTATTCTCTCGGAAAAATGTTGGCGTCCAACGCTTTCCGGCCAACTATTGTTATTACAATATAAATGGAAAAAACAAATCATAAGACCGCTGTCTTCTCTGAATCTAAATATTAAATGAAAAATGAAAGGGAATGCTAAGATTGACAAACGATTCCGTTGATTGAAATATGAAAAGTGATGAAACTTTACAGTTTCTTGTTACTTCATTTTCAATTACGATTAATACAAAAATATTTACACACTGAACTAAACACTCCAACATTCTACTTTGAGGAATTGTATTCATCATTATTTTCAGTTCAATTGACTGACCCCAAAAACATTTCATTAAAACCTTTCCAAGATTCAAAATAACATGAAATTCATACCTAAAATCAGTCCAATCATCTACAGCTGAATTTTCTTCGCACGACGCTTCCTTTAACTGAAAAAAAACCGGTAAAAAGCCCGTTTCATCGTGTAATGACAATTACAGTCCTTTCCTGAGATATCTTTCCCCCAATATCGTTGTTGGTTTCATTTCATTCATACATCCCTTTTATTGTCAGACATTTCCGTAATCGTCATCTTAAAAAGCGTTTTAGCGAAATAAGTAGAAATAATGGCTGGCTATTTGTCGACATTTTGGCGACTTAAAAATCTCGTCGTCCAAGACATTAATCTACATTGCAGTTCGTAGTTAATATTCTTCGTGGACTTTTAAAAGCGAAACTGGCTGTTGTTGAAGGCTTTTAGAATTCTCGCTAAAGTTTTTATGAAAACGAGATTATATACTGCTCACGACGAATACGGTATTAAACAGTATGTATAAATTAAAGTTAGTTAGAATGTACTAATACCCTGCAATAATTATTTTATTTCCTTCATCTATCATCTGTATACACGTTTGATACACGATTATTACAAACGGAATTCCGTTTACATACTACAGAGAATCAGCATCTCACGCCACATTCTCCTTACAGGCAATTTCATAACCTAATTTTATTGACGACATGATACTCTAAAGGGGTATCGTCTACGTGTTGTACATTATATATTATCTCTTAAAATTGTTTGAATATTTTTACATTTGTTTATGTATGTTTGTTACTTTGTTCCAGGATGGTCCGAGCTACTGTTATTCTCGCGAGCTGCGTGCTCCTCGCCCTTCTCCTTGTGGTGCCAACCTTCGCCTATCCCAGGTAGTTGTGCTTTATCCTACAGATTTAATACCTAGTATTTTCCCAATTGTATTGAATGAGGCATACATTAAGATAAAGTTCTTAAAATGTTCGTATGAAGTTGATTATGGTCTTCAATGCAGTCATTTTGTAATATAACACTTTTGTTCTCTTTATGATGTGGTTTGTAGTTGTATTTTTAAAGGCTTGCATAATTTAATTTGTACTATCCAAATAAATTCATAGGTTTTCTTATTATAAAATCTATTAGCATCAACTAATAAAGACATAATATATAAGGACGGAACATCAGCAACCAAGGATGACATTAATCTAATTTTCTTTACTAATGCTAGCACGACTTCTAGCACTAATTCTACAAGGAAGTTTCCTAGACACTGAAAGCTTAAAATCCTTTGGGATGTAAGTTCGAATCTCTAATTGGAAACTGCTAAGCAGTGCAATAAGACTTTGACATTTGTCGGAACAAACTTAATTTGAACATTGATGTTAAATATATAGATATTTTAGAAGTGATTCAACTTATAAACAAAACAGAACAACATCGTCTCAGTCTATCGTTTGAAAGTTCACAAATAATTTTGCAATTTTCTGTAATTCGACCGAGGTGTTCCAATGTTATGACAACATAATATTAGTTGCCAAACCTTCTTCATCTACTCACACGGTACCTGCTTCTGAAACCAATGATTCTAAAATTTACTTAAATTTAATGTTCATTATATCTTTACAGCTACACGAAATGCAATCTGCTGACGGACGTTCCTTGATGAAATCCAGCATTATGCTCGCGAATTCTTCCTCTACGCCATCTTAATTATAAACATCGTGATTAAGCAAATTTACCGAATATATGAACAGGAGACTATTCAATTTAAAAGCGTGAATAGATACTAAATAAATAATTTGGGGTATCGCTTGGTTAATTCGCAATTTATGACGTCCCGATTCTAAAAAACCCATTTGTTTTAAAAGCTTTATTGGGGATTCATTGTTACTGAAATACAATGACAGTTTTTTTTAAATGTCACGTCTAATAAACCACAATACTCAGACTTATTACGGTTAAGTAATACTTTTTTTGTAGTGTCTCCCACTTTCAGAATGTTTTTTGGTTGAACCTTGATTTATTAATATTTTAGTTTTAATTTAACCTCCTAAGGCCTGGGATTTTGAAATACGTTTTCATATAAAGACCGAAATGGCTTCCCGTAGTACAAATTGACAGCCATTGTTTAGACCTGACCATATTGAACTTACAGTTAGTACTATAACCGAACGTTCTATGAATAGAACATTATCGTTATACGTAAATACACATCAACTTTTTAGAAAAATATGACATTTTATAGTTGACATAGTTCTGTCTTTGTCACTCGCGGTGAGTAAAGTGACAGCAGGCCTCCATATTTTCATTCAGCGGTGAAGCACAGGAGACAATGGCGGTCCGTCGTACACGCGGTAAGTAAATCAGTAAATATCATGAGGAAATATTAGTAGTTTTATTAAATTAACGAATGTTTTTTATACCCAAAAGTGTCTTTAATATCTGTATAGCATTATTTTTGCAATACATATATAAAAAATTGGATTATTTGTGATTATAGGAATTTGTTCTTTGTAAAGTGTGTTCGGTCTTAATATTACTTGTTTGGGAATACTATTTGTTCTTTTAAAATCACTTTCGGTCTCTGTTTAAGGACTTCGTGTCGTACTTACAGTATTTTTATTATACCACTATAATTGTTATTATTATACCTAAATGTTAAATTTTTATACATGGATTTATGTTTTTCAATCATGTTAAAACTGAACGCAACTGTACTGAACGTAGTTAGATAAAATTTTGCTTACAAATAGAATAGAAATCTGAAAAATAATAACAAAGTAAAAACAAAATATAATTTATACAACCAATAATTAATAAAGTAAATATAATATAAATATGCTCACAAACCTATTTATACCCAAAATGTATTAATTGTGTATTTCACTGTAGAAATAACTTTTTTATTTTTTAATGCTACATGACAAGGAAATAGACCAACTTCTCATGGAATCTGAAGTAGAGGATACCGAAGATGATGAGGATCCGATTTATCCAGCGCCTGAAGTAGATGAGCGTCTTCATGATGAAGATATTTCTAGCAGTTCGAAAATACAAGATTCCAATAGCTCAGAAAGCGAGATTGATTTTCTGTCTACTAGCAACTATACTCGTGGTACCTCCACTAATACTCGACGAATACGAAAGAGAGGCTCGGTACGCACTCGTGGTGGAGTGCTCAGTCAAGGTGCAGTACGCTCTCGTATGCGTACCCGAGGTGGAGCTAGTGCTAGAGTTGGTGGTGGTCCAGATTGGATGAGGTCAAGTTTTAACAAGGAATTACCTGCCTTGGTTCAGCCATCATATTTACCCACAGGACCAAAATCCTCGATTTTAGAATACTTGTATGAATATATAGACGACGATTTGCTGACTTTAATTGTTACAATGAGTAACCAAACTGCCGTTGAGAAAACCGGTAAAAGCTTAAATTTAACCATAGGAGAGTGCAAGGCATTTTTTGGTATAACTATGCTTATGGGATGTATTGGCTACCCGCAAATACGGATGTACTGGACCGAAAAATATGCTGTACCTATAATAGTAAGATCAATTACACGAGATCGTTATTTCTTACTTAGAAATTCCCTGAAGTTGGTATACGATAACTATGTTTCTCAAGAGATGAGAAAGAATGACTTGCTATGGAAGGTACGTCCGATATTGGATAGAGTTCTTCAAGGATGTCACGCGCAGATTAGAGAGCAAAAACTTTCAATCGACGAGATGATAATCCCCTTTACGGGTGCTTGTCCGATGCGACAGTACTGCCCCGGAAAACCGAATCCTATAGGACTCAAAGCCTTCATTCTCGCAAATCCAAATGGTTTGGTATGTGATATTAGAGTATATCAAGGCAAGACAATGTTATCTGATAACGGTCAATTTAATTTAGGTGAGAATATAGTTTTGAAATTAACAGAGACATTAGTACCTGGGCACATAATATACTGTGATAGATATTTCACAAGCATCAAGTTGATAGACGAGCTGGACAAACGAGGTTTTAAATGTGCTGGAACTATTATGAAAAACCGGGTGCCTAAATATGTAATAAATAGTTTGCATACAGATAAACAATTAGCAAGAAGGGGCCGGGGTAGCTATGATGTTCTTGTAAGAGAAGATCAGCAGATAGCGCTTACGAAGTGGTACGATAACAAGCCCGTTTTGATGTTGTCTAATATACACGCTGCCGAAACTGTTGATGAATGTCGACGATACGACAGAAAACTACGCAGCTATGTACAAGTCCAAAGACCTGCAGTAATTAAAGAATATAACAGTAACATGGGGGGCGTGGATCTAACAGACAGACTGTTAGCCGTCTGTCCTTCAAGAATGCGTACTAAAAAGTGGACTATCAGGTTTATCAGTCATTTTATTGACCTGTCCGTGGTGAATGCCTGGATTAAGTACAAGGCAGATGAAAAATTGAAAGGAACACGTCCACAAAAAATCCTTCAACTTCGTGCTTTCAAGCAAGCAATTGCAGAAAAGATTCTAGATGATTACTTGCTTGCAGAAAACGAAATTGGGCGTGTAATTGCAGAATCCGTGGACGTACTGAAAGAAGTTACCAACACTTCTAAAAGAGGTAGACCGCCAGTTAAAGCGATCCCGTCAACTGCCTTTCGACAATTTGGTTCTCTGCACTTACCTGCAATGGGATCCTCGCAACATAGGTGCAGACAGAAGGGCTGCGCTCTTAAAACTACCGTCTATTGTAAAGCTTGTGATTTACCTTTGTGTTTCACTGCAAAAAGAAACTGTTTTGCAGATTTCCATACAGGTTCTTAATTTTTCCAGCGATTAACTAATTTTTTAGTGTTTATTAGTGTTAAGGATATTTTTATTATGCTGTTTCCGAATTATTTTTGTTTACTATTTTTGATGTATTATTGATCTCAGCTATTCAATAGCACTGTTTAATGTTAATTTAGTAATAAGCATAATGTGATTTTTCCAAAGTGCCATACCAAATGTACCATTTAAAATAAATAATAGTTTTAACAGCTGCTGCTCTTTTTATTTCCCCAGTGTTTATATATAATTTGTATATTTGGTATACTGTGTAATACCACAATTTTCAATATACACCAAGACCTAGTGTGCTTTAGAAAGAACAAAAATTTGGATAATTTGACTTAGTGTAAATCCATCTTCTCTTCACTACGAACAATGTTTGTTTTAACAAAATAAATAAGCACCAGGGTGGAGTTGTATAAAGATGTACTAAATGTTCAGGACTCAATGAAGATATTTTTTTTGTACTTTTAGAAGGACATTCGGATATAATTTTGTCACATAAATGTAATACCCAGGACTTACAGATGATCGCCATTTTGTTCTTTGGAAAGTCACCCAGGACTTAGGAGGTTAAAAACTTAATTTTCTTTGATACGTATGTATATTTTTCAATCAGCATATTGACAAAGCCTTGACGGGTAATCATATCAGAACTCGAGCTATAGAATCTTCGGCAAAATATGTCACTGAAAGAGAAGCAACAAAGCTGCTACTTCACGACGGTTTTTTTATGAGACCGCGATACCAACTAGGTCGAAACGTCTCGTGCATACTGAAACTTCAAAAAATCGTAACAAGGACGCACCACTTTAGATTCTGGCAATATTTAATCTATCAATAATCTGCTGCATTTTTGTCTGTTCAGTGTAAACAACTACTACAGCGAGGAAGGCCCCTACGAACCCGAAGAAATAATGGACATGCTCAACCGCCTCGGCAACCTCATCCAGATGGAAAGGAAAATGGAAAAGTAAGTATTAATAATGAACCTTAACATTTATAAATTAATGTACAAATCTAAGAGCTCAAATACAAAACTCGAAAGGGACCGAATATTGTCAGTTGTTTTTTCGAAAATGAAATTTGAATAGCTTTGAAGTGATTAAATTACAAACAGATCAGTATTGCATGAATTCCATTTTAGATATTTTAATTTTTAATGGTAGAGTAAGTATTCTGAATATATTTTTGTACTAGCACTGCAAAGTATTTACACTGCAAAAAATTTCTATCCCGCCTAAGTGTATAAACTATCGAGTAATGACCATTTCTCACTACCCGACACAATTATGTCGGCCAGCCCTCATTTATCCTTTATTATAAAGGGTACTTTATTCATAAACAATCTTAATTTATTTGGAGCTCTACATTTTATCGCTTCATTTAAACAAGCAACGTAGGTTAAGTTGTTTATGAATCACATTTTGTTTTAAGGAGATGAATTTTAGAATCGGATTAACATCATCTAAATTTACTCACATATTTCTCAAATTCATCTTAATATATTGATTTCATTATTTAAGTCGCAAAAATTATAAGCTTTGACTTTTATACAACAGTAATCACGATAATGAATGCTTTTGATCTAGTAAATAAATTGTTTCATACAATTAAAATTTTATTAACAAGATAAAAATATGTTAGTTCTTAAATATGTTATTTAAATAGCTCACTCAGAACATAATTAAATACAAAAAATATCCGATTCTAATATTTTTTCCTCAATCCTTTAGTAATAAATCAATATAAATTCATAATATTTGTATTTTTCAGCTATAAAGATGACATTACTAGGTACGTGAACTTCGTACTCAGCGTCGCCAGTTTATTTTTGCTTAAGCTAACGTAGAACAATTTAGTACGTAATAAAAAAGTAACGTAGGTATTGCTTGCATGAAATTATTTCCTAAGTTTTGGCTGAAAACATATCTACATACATCTGAAACAATTTTATTCTTTGCTTACTTATAATAAACCATGTTTCTCTCGTTACCTTTAATATTATGGCATAACTATAAAATGCATGTGTATTAAGCAAAAAATATATAAAATACGTCATTTTTAAGTAGCAATTATGAGAATAATGAACTAAAAGAGACAAAGATAAAATTTAAACTATAAACTACATGCACGTACCTTAATATCACAAAGGCATTCACGACATGCTGAAACATATTTCGAATGACTAGAACAATGTAGCAATTTCGTAACAATTTGCGTGTTCCATACAAACTGCGTTGCGGTACTGTCTCTTCATTTCATTTAATTTTAGCTTTCATTTATAGTTTTTGATATCTTTATGTTTAGTATCTACATTAGTTAAGTTTTTCCTTAATATTATGGTGTAACTACTGCAACAATTGATTTATTTAGAGGACTAGATTTTCTTCTTCGGCTTTTACTAAAATTTCATACATATTGCAAATCACTAAAAATATCGTGTAAACTTACTCTCCATAATTTTGTAGTGTAAAGTGATTACTAAATACTATCTTACTTGCTACGCATTGTATACTAATTTACCAATATAAAATCTTAAGTAGTAATCTACTAATAACCATTCGTTACATAACAAGGCACTCATATTCTTTTATAATTCCAGCGAGAAACGCGCCCTGGATCTTGGTCTCAGCCGTGGATACTCCGGAGCTCTCCAGGCCAAACATCTTATGGGACTTGCTGCTGCCAACTACGCTGGAGGCCCCGGCAGGAGGCGACGAAATGCCAACTAAGAAACAAATACTTCACTGAAACTACGTATTAATCCGTCGTCTGTACCATGGCTGGCTATTCCAATATTCACGCTTAAGCTTATTAAAATTTAACATTTCGGAATAAAATAAAATAATATTCGTAATTCGCAGACAGTCGTACATATTCTAGTCATCTGTATCTAGTCTAGTCTTTATTTATTGAATAATTTATTGTTAATTTAAAAATGGAATATTTATAATCTGTTTTGTGATAGTTCGTTACTTCTATTTATTTCGTGAAATATTTTTGTTCTATTTTTGAATAATCTAGTCACTGTACTTTAATTTTATTTGTATTAACTTATTCACATTTATGTTCAGTATTCCTCAGTACAGTATTAAAAATCATATTTCAAATAGTTCCTTCATTGTAGTTTCAAATAAATTATTGAAACGCTTAATGTAAATTTAAAACTTAATGTTATCTCTTAAGAAATCCTTATATTTATAGATCATGGACGTCTTATAGATCAATGTTATTTCAATTTATATGCGTGGCAGTTCTATTTAGTGTTTAGTGAAAGTAAGGGAATACTTCCTGTCTAGAGTTTATTGTTACAAATAAAGAGATATTCATATTTATATTAATGTGTTTCTATTACCACCCAATGTCATTTTCACAAAAATAAGCTCGAGTCTATGTGCCATCAACATTCCCTGAGCTAATTTTGCAAATTATGTTACCAGGTTCATATCGTTATACAGGGCGTACATTCATGTCCCTTTCTTATGAGATTTTCTGAAAATGCACACGTTAAGTGTTGCTCGACCCGGGATAAGAATTCAGAACCTTACAACCAAACGTTGGAACTTTAATAATAAATTTATCTATTATAATGTTGCCCACAGTTCAATAGAAACACGTAAAACTAAGTAAAACAACAAAAGGCAAAAATTTTGTTTTCATTTAATAAATAGCCATTTATCATAGTTTATTAAATACCTAAGAATTTTATAACCAACTAGTTGTTACATCATAGTTATATGTATGGAGTAACCCTTGCAGGCTGTATGTGGCTTTGTAATGGCTCAACTTAGAACATTGGAACATTAATAACAGCCCAGTTGACACCGCGGTTTGTACCGTCAAATTAATAGTTAGATTAATTATTTTCAATCCATTCATAAACTTTTTCGAAGGAGTTTTCACATTTATGGATTTTAAATAAAAGCTAAAGCACGTTTTTTTATTTGGGATAAACAGTTACACATTACATTATTCAATACAAATAATAAATTTAAGGAAACATATAAATGCGTAACCGGCACCGTTATACAATATATACAGCATATATACATATATTACAAAATTTGGCGAGTGAGAGTAAACAAATTTAATTTCAATTGGTGCAGTTTAAAAATATAAGTATGTGTCTGTAACTTTCATGTTGCGGATCAGGGCGCTACGAAATGCGCTAGAAGACATGTAAAATAGGTCAATGTCGGTAAAATGATCATAATTTTTGACATTGTTGGGTAGGATGTTATATGCCAACATTTTATTTTTGGTCACTAAATCTGATGACATGACGTGTTAAAACACGTCTGATAAATCAGCAATCTTAAAATGGGTGATAGATAAAACGGCAAGTTGCATCATTCTTTTTCGATGTTATCATTATCTTGGCAGTGCGATCTATATAAAATTAATTTATTACATTTAACGCACACAATAAAACATAAAACATTTAAATACGTTCAAAGTAATGGACACTAGTTTCTTTCTGCATCAGATTATTTCCATAGAGCGCCACCTATTGTCATACTTCATAACTAGATTGTGAAGTAGCAGTCCGAATATATATTGTTATAGCGACATCTACATGTTTATTGTGGTACTAAATAGAATGCAATGAAACTAAAATAGTAAGCGTTGAAGTAAATCGAGCTGTAATACATGGATGTCGTTTCTTACGACAATTTTCTACTATGTAAATATTTAAATACAAATACTAATAATTAATCTATGAAAGTAATAATTTATCTGCGAAACAGTAAGGTACCTATGGTTATAATTGAGATAAATATAATTGTTAGGTTAGGGTGAATACCGAACACTTTAATGTTGTTAAATTGTTCCTACTTCTTCACATTGACCTCTTCTAGACGTTGTGTAGCCACATTAGTACGTTTTGGTAGTGCTACGCGAAACAGATATTATTTGGAATAATGCCAAGATATACCAATTATGGTTTCACAAAGTATGATAAAAATGTGGCATTGTGCATAATATTTACATACCATATCAAAGATAAATGTTAGAGTCAGTTAATTTAACAATAATTTTAGCAATTTGATTTTAAAACAATAAACGATTCTGAGGACGCTTTAGATTTTAACAATCACTTTTTGACACGTAGTTATGAGTAAGTCTAATAGATGGCGCTAGACTACTTCGATAGCCGTAAAATACATAATAAATGTTCCCAACGAGTCACGACATATCCAAGGTTTTTAAATCATTATCAATGATACTCACATGTAAAAATACTACATTATAATATATAAGTAGCTTGTAACATATAATTTCACCTAAAGCTACAACATCCCGTATGGTCTAGTGGCTAGGATACCTGGCTTTCACCCAGGAGGCTCGGGTTCGATTCCCGGTACGGGAAGACCGTCTTTTTATATTTCAAAGAAATACATTATATACCTTAATTTTGTATGTTTTAAAACCCGAAAATATATCAGCATTGAAACACCATCACACGTTAACCATCTATACTCCGAATATTC
The DNA here is from genome assembly GCA_033459515.1 of Theretra japonica. Classification (NCBI taxonomy): domain Eukaryota; kingdom Metazoa; phylum Arthropoda; class Insecta; order Lepidoptera; family Sphingidae; genus Theretra; species Theretra japonica. The sequence goes on from CM065949.1 coordinate 11,212,502, forward strand.
GCTTTTCAATAGCCACAATCAATACTTTTAGGGGAAAGAAAGGGGTCGAGGCCTATAACAAGTAGGGTGAAGTGTATACGGATGGACACCCTTTTATTCAGACATGGCTGCATTTTGTATTTTTAGAGCTTTTATTTTAAACAATAAAGAACGCGTGATGTGTCTAATAATACTGGGTTAAATATAATTTACCAAATCAATCGGATGGAAAAATATATTAGAATTATTATATTTTAATGATTTTAACTTAGTATTTTAATTTTTTAACTACTCGCATAATCTAACAAAAAACATTAATATTTTAATAATTGACTGATTTCGTGCTACAGTTTGATAAAAATAAACAAGTGTTCAGCCAAGGAAAAACAACGATATGAAGATTGCAGAAAGATTGCAAACAGAAAAACAGATAATTTTCAATGCATTTGCTGACCCCTCCAATAAGGGTGAATATTGAAAGTCCGATGCGAAAACCACACAGGAAATTGGAAAACTCTCATCCAGTGCCTTTACGAGTATACAGCGTGAGCTAGATTTGTACTTAATTACTTTTTTTATAGCATAGGTCCGGCAAACGAACAAGCAAGTCACCGGATGGTAAGTGATCACTGCCGCCCATGAACATCCACAACACTTGGATCACGGATGGGTTGTCGGCCCATCAGATCGGGAGGGGAGCGGTAAGGATAAAGGATAGGAAGAGGAAAGGGGTATTGGGCATCCGGCAGTCTCACTACGAAACGCGACATCATAGCTGTCGCTTCACGTCAATCTTCTGTGAGACAGTGGTACCACCCCGGACGAGCCTGCCCATTCATGCTGAGTCATGGCTGACAACAGCGTGGCTCTACCACAGAAGTGATTAAAGAAATATTTGTTATGACCTTGATTAAGTCAAGTACTGAAGATTGTTCGGTAATTTAGAAAATACTAAGCTCAATTGGAATGACTGTACTATTTTAAGTATAACACATAATTATAATTTATAACCACGAAAAATCATAAGAAATTACTCTATAATAATTTATTACTAAAACATTTCACAACACACAATAATGTCTGTCTACACTCTATATAAAAGTAACCTTAATGCGATTTCTGATAATTTACGAGTTTCCTACCCTACAAAACTTTCGATAACAGACAAATGACAATGATGAAATAACATTCTTAGGTCACCTAAACATTCAGCACTTATTTAAACCATTGCCTTAGGGTGATAATAAAAACATTTTTAAATTGGTAATTTCGTATTTTTTTAATATTTATCTCCATACTACCAAACTCAAGAGGTTTTATTCGTGGAAACACGCTATAGTCTCGACTACAGACATTTCTACACTTAGCTGAGTAGAGACTGTAACGATGCGTTTATAAATTAGTTATTTCTTTTGTAATTATTCTAATAGAATATTAATCTCACTTAGACATTTACATAGTCAAGAAAGCAATAGCATTAAGAGCAACACCATTAAACATTAAAACGCAAAATGTATTTAACTGTACTGTACTGTATCAGCCTATACACGACCCACTGCAGGGCACGAGCCTCCTCTACAATCGAGAGTACGATTGAGAGTGGTTAGGCCATATAGTCCACCACGCTGGCCTAGTGCGGGTTGGCAGACTTTTACATACCATAGAAATTTATACAAATCGCTATGGTATGCAGGTTTCCTCACGATGTTTTCCTTCACCGTTATAGTGCGTGGTGATTGAATATCAATACACACATGACTCCGAAAAGTCAGAGGTGTGCCCTGGGATTTGAACCCGCGACCACAATGTATTTAACAAACGTGATGAAATATTCTCACTAGAGGTAATTTATTAAACACATGTACAAAAGTAATTGTTAAATGCATATTATATAGTAAACATATTTATAATAATTTTCAGTTTTATGAAAAATCATCAAACTTATATCTTTTCCAAAAATTACGAATCCTGTGATTATTTGGCAGTTCTTTTCTTCTATAAGATTTTAATACTACGTACTTAGTTGAACAATAATAATACCCACCCACATACGACCCTATACATGCCACGGACATTCTCAACAACAGAGACATGTCAAAACGCCTACTGGCAAATACGCCAAAATTTCGAGCGCAATTCAGTGAGGTTCAAAAGCAATCTGCGAGGAGCTTTAGGGGCGGTGTCAACGACACCGATCGATAGTGCACCCTCTAGTCGGCTAGCTGTGAACAAAACAAATTTGTCCATAACCCCTTTGTGAGATGCCAGAGGTTTCGACATTATATTGAATTATTACCCTATTATGTTTTTTTGGATACGCAACTATGAAAAGTTTTTTGATTAATGTGAATATTTGTAGCTTAATAAAAAAGGTCAAAACCCTTATTATTAAGAGGTTCTGATAGTTTACCATTCAAAGCGAGAGTTCGCTAACATTGGCTTGATATCTCGAATACTTTACATGCTGAAGGCATAACTACATTTATTGAAACCACATAATGAAAGGCATCACGTTGACAGTTGACAGCTGGCAGTTTACACGTTGGTGTACGAACACCAAAAATCTTTAAATTGTGCCATTCATTATACAAAGAGAAACGGTTGTAAATAAGGAAAACAATTCACATGAATGCCATTTTTAATGGGCGAGGTGCGATAAGACTTTCGACCACTTCGTCACTTTGCCCGTATTTAATACTTTACACTTTCCCCCCTTATACACACTTCGTTGGGGACGGCACAATAATTAATCAGTTTTCAACCACGTTGCTAATTAATTTAGCTAGTACCTAATTTGACGATTGATTCCCTGTGCGACATCAACTCTTTCAGGAATAAACTCACCAATTTCCCATACTTGCCTAAAGCGATTACTACATTTTTGACCTACTATATTCTCAAGGTCGCGAGATGTCGCTGGATGCAGGCTGCCTCCAACAGGTCACTGTGGAAATCATTAGGAGAGGCCTATGTTCAGCAGTGGACTTCCTTTGGCTGAGGGATGGATGATGATGGATGATATTCTCATGATGAACTGACACTCAAATACGCAGATTTGCTCGTAATATTGTCCTTTACTGGCTAAGCAGACTTAAGCCTCATTTACACGGAAAGAGATACTCGCCTCGAAGATTTGATTATCTTAAGGTTATAAAATAGCATCGTGTAAAATTTGTCAGAACACGATACTCTATGGCAGTTATGTCATGCGATAATCGCATACGATTCTCGCCCCGAGAAACTCTCTCAGTATAAATGGGTCTCTCAGTTTAAATACCTCAGTAACAGAAAATGTTACAAAACATCACTGGTATATCATATATCATGGGTATCATATATATATCCATATAATAATCACATATATATATATATATATATATATATATATATATCCATATGGATGTATATACATGGATATATGTATCAGGGGTATTTACTGTATTTACTGGGTATTGCATTTCGTCCGGTGAGTAAGATTGCCGGATGCCCAATACCCCTTTCCTCTTCCCATTATTTTTCTTTCCCGCTCCCCTCCCAATTGGTCCGGCGACACATCTATGATCCAGCGTTGTAGATGTTAATGCACGGCAGTGACCATTTACCATCAGGTGACCTGTTCGCTCGTTTGCCGTACGCATGCAATAAAAACATATCATTGGTTAAAATAGTTACAAATATTAATATTGCACATAAAAAACGGCGATACAAGTTTACTCTCTCGTCCGTGTAATCATAAATCGTTCCACCTGTGACTTGTCAGTTCTGATAAGGATTTACGAGAGCATTAAACTCGGCCACCGGAGTGTGACTTGTAAAAAAATGTACGCCTTATGCGCGCTGCGAAAACGTAAATCTCGTTTAAAGAGACTGTAAATATATTTTTATAAACAAGAATTCTGTTTTAATGTTAAAAGTATATGGAACATTGTTTTTTTTATTTTGGGCGCCAATTGGTAGTGCGTTCAACTTTACTTCATATTGGGAGTTTTGACCATGGAGACAGCCAAAGACGTAATAGGAAAAGACCATAGTTCTTCTTCTTCTCTGGCGAAAACAGCCTTGTGAACCGGGTGATAGTGGAAAAAAATTCCTGAATCTAAATGTATGACATTTTATGGATTCAATAAAAAAAATTCATTATCATTTTTATTTTACCAATCCGATCGTTAAATGTTGAATAATTAATCTATAATATTTTCTCAATCATATACCTAAATTCCCTATAAAAAATTAACTAATGCATTTTTGCTACCAAGTTATTTTCGTAACAACTATTGAGCTGTACGTTTTGCGTTAGACTAAACAATACAAATATCAATGTACCTATTTTCATTGACCCCGCATTTTCCAATATAACTCAATCCCACACAATAGTCTTAATGAAGAAATATTTAATCCAATAACAGAAGCTTTGTTGATGAAACTCTGAATCCGAAGAAATCCCGTAATACGCGACACAGGATTAAACACAATAAATGAACAAAACAGGATTATTTGAAACATAAATCCAGACATATATTGTACCAACAATGTGGAGATAGAATGAATTAAAGGTTGTTAACTTTTAGATATTAACTATCGTATTTTGTAGCTACAATGTGAATATGTGAGATATTGTCGCTTTCTCATTATTAGATTAATTTATGGAAAACATAAGTCCATGTCAGCCTAGACAAAAATGACTTGTAGATAATATTTAGTCTGCAGTAAGCTTATAGAAACATAATAGTATAATCCTAACGAGATAATCATCGGAAATATAAAAAAGTATATTGCAAAGAAAAGAGTAAATAATTGTGTTTTCCAATACTGTGACTAGACTGGGAATATCCCATTAGGCATTAAGTCCGCCTGTATTATGCAAATTGTACAAAGTGTAAATAAATAAATAAAACGTACTAAATGTAAAAAGTCAATTAAACAAAGCTTTTTGGAACTGCACGAACTTTCAGTCTATCATTTCAATCAGTGAATCCAAAATAACAGCTATATCATCCATCAGCCAAAGGAAGTCCACTGCTGAACATAGGCCTCTCCTAATGATTTCCACAGTGACCTGTTGGAGGCAGCCTGCATCCAGTGACGTCCCGCGACCTTTACCAGGTCGTCTGACCACCTAGTGGGTGGACACAGCTATATATATAGTACAAAAACAGAATTTTTAAAATCACATACCCAGCGGCGATCTGGCTAAGATCTAGCTTAAAGTTATTCTCAAGCCACTTGAAACCGCTTCAGTTCTAGCAAAAACGCCTAGAGCGTGTGCATTCATCCTAACAGAACTCTGCAATGACAATAGCTTTCCATTGAAAAAGAATATCTAACTGTTAGTTGGATACCATTATATAAGAACTCTTCGACACTAACAATGAAAAAAAGATAGTTTATGAAACACCCTGCTGTGCCATGACTTCAGAAACTAGCAATTACGAAATAGCCTTCATTGTATGAAAAAATCTAATGAGTTGTTAGTGCCTACTTTATAACTCTTTTTTATACAGGGTATATCAAGACTTCGCCCTGTGGTCCGGGGGTGTAAGAATTCTGCCACGGTATCCCCTGCCCGTCGTAAGAGGCGACCTAAAGGGCTCATCAGAGTCACTGCGAACACTGCGGGGTCGGTGCGCCCACACTTGTAACGGCTCTGAGGCGAACGACAGAGACTCGTCTCTGTCATAGACGCTCATAAAACCTAAAAGGGCGTCCAAAATAGTCGAAAGTGGGGTTCATCGGGGCCCTACATCAAAGAAGGACCAGCAATGGTTATGCGCGGAGCGGTTACGCGGATGTAAATTGGGGTGCCTTTCACCCTGGGATGTCCGCTGCCGCCCACAATGCGTGTAACGGTTTTCAAGAGGTTTTTAATTTTAAGAGACTGCCTCGGTGGCGTAGTGGTACTACGGTATGATTGCAAAGCTGAGGTCTCGGGTTCGAATCCCAGGTCGGGCAAAGTGATATTGGATTTTTCTATTCATTATCAGCCCGGAGTCAGGAATTTGTGCCCGATATGGCGATAGGCTCGCCCCCTATCACATCGTGGGACGGAATATACAAGGCGAAACGTGGGTGTTCTGGTAGCACCTCTGCTTACCCTTTCTGGGAAAAAGGCGTGTGTTTATGTATGTTTAATCAGTATGCTGGCGTAGGCTTTGTAGGGACCCAGCTTGGCCACAAATCCGCATTGTGCCAGCCTGGAAGGCCAGAGAAACTGACATACCCCTTTCCACCTCCCCCGGGGTAATGAAAGGGGAGCCTAATAGCTTTTCCTCTTAAACAAAAAAAAAGGGTATATCAAAACTGCTACCGAAAACGAAGTCAGGTAGGAGTTTTAGTGACTACAGACATAATGCAACATTCTCTTGTGTGGTATTAGCGCAACATCATCTTACAAGAAATTATAATTTTACGAGCAGTCAATGCGACTAGCCGTCTCCATAGCGTCAGCTGTCAAGAAATTATGCAACTTATGTCGTTTGGTTCGTGACGTTCAAACCAAATAGATTCATTGGTTTCTTTGAAACGAAGCGGTCCCTTTCCTATCTAGTATAAACAGCAAAAAATAAATTTAAAACGCAGTCCCCTTAACAGTACGCACCCTTATGAGGACACAATCTACATAAAAGTGTGACGGGCAATCGGCTCGTCGTGTTTAGTGACAACACCACGACGTTGACAAATGAGGTTGAACTTCGTCGGAAAAAAACTATCAACCGTTTGTTCACCGGCTGACCTTGCTCCTTGAATATAGAGATTACGTCATTATCTATGAAAGAGCTTTACACCTTGGGCTACTGTAGGAATGGACTAGATTGGCCAGGTCGGAAGCTTTTTTCAGAAAACCAATGTAAGCTGTTTTGATGTCGTCTTTCGTTCTGTAAGTGAGATTGCCGAAACTTTTCTGCCCCTCCTTCATCTTCCCTCTCTCTCCCTTCTATTTTCAGAACCCAGAGAAATAGAGAGACAATCCAATTGTTGTATATGTTAATGTATGGCGGTAATTACTTACCAGGTGCGTCATTCGCTCGTTTACCGGACATTTGCAATAAATAAAGAGAAAAGTAGTGTTCATTTTGCTGCAGAATTTGTTGCAATGCGGTCGGCTTCATTACGTGTCTAATACCTGCAGTTGTACGTATGAACAATGTAGTTTTCACATTTTTTTTTATTCAATTCGTTTTTATACATACATACATAAACACACGCCTTTTTCCCAGAAGGGGTAGGCAGAGGTGATACTAGAACACCCACGTTTCGCCTTGTATATTCCGTCCCACGATGTGATAGGGGGGATCCTATCGCCATATCAGGCACAAATTCCTGACTCCGGGCTGATAATGAATAGAAAAATCCAATTTCACTTTGCCCGACCCGGGATTCGAACCCGAGACATCAGCTTTGCAATCATACCGTAGTACCACTACGCCACCGAGGCAGTCTTCGTTCGTTCCTTCGTTTTTATTATTATTATTATTTATCCTCGCGCGACGAAGAGGACCACCCTAAAGGTGGACTTAATGAATATTGCATTATTGTGTTCGATAAAGGTTGCTTCCAACTTTTTATTCTTCTATCTGCTACTTTTGTAGAGTCGGCGTAATGTAATTTTAACACATGGTGCAATTTTGTTTTCTCTTGGTTTTTTCTGACCGCAACCCTTTTAAAAGAGTATCCCGTGTCTTGGAATTCATAATTTTCAAGTGGAAAACAATACCAAAGATTATGGCATGGAAATCGAATCTATAGCAAGTCGATTTAATTTCCCAGTAAGCCTATAATTATAACTCTGTCAGCTACGCTGCAACCGCGCGGTTCAATCGAACCCATAATTCAATTTAGTTCTGCTGATATATATTGTCATCAATTATAAACGGGCGTTTAGTTTCACTAATATATCTGCAATTAACACGTTTATTAGTTTATGCTGACTACAATAATACTTAATAGAGCTATAAGTTCTAAATAACCATAGTATTATGGTAACATTATTGATCGTTGATAATAAATAAATACACCCAACAGTCATATACGAGTACATAGTCCTGACCCTACACTAAGATCGAGTCTTGTGTCGTGGCTATAAGGAACTACGAGAGACTTTTCGGCCTCACAAACACCCAGACCCGAAACAAATACCTGAAGATCACACAAATAATTGTGTCGAACCTGTGGCTAGATGTTTCACAGGCGGCGTCTAACCAACTGCGCCACGGAGACTGTCATGATGGATTATGGTATATCCACATAGAATGTCAATGACAGTACATAACGCAACAACAAATATTTTGTTATTTGATGCCAGCTTGGTCTAAAATTAATGCCCAAGGGTGATTTATTTTATTTATTATTATTTTTATTTTTTATTTTTCAGAAGGCTTACAGACTAATTACATTATATTAATTTACTCAATTAAGCTATCTAGTTGCTAATGACAAGCCACCACATATGAATAATAAACTAATGTCGACAAGATTGAGCAAAAGCATATAGAAATTACAATAAAAAAATAACACTATTAAATTCAAACTGAGCTATTAAACAATATACATTACAATTAAGTAGAGAAAGTAAATGCCGTTAATTATAATTATTTACAGAAGAAGGTTTTAGCTAACCGTTGTCTTGCTGTGCTTGCTTTGGTGCAAAATAGGTCAAGATTAGATTCGGGAGATATTTTATTAAAATTATATACACTGCGCAGCAGAAACGAGTTACGCCTGTAGTTTGTTTTTGCAAAAGGTACATGTAGTAATGGTCTTTGTCGAAATCCGTCCAGATTAGTTCGAATTGTGAGTTTTGCTAAAAGTTCAGGACAATCAAACGAATAGTTTGCAATATTTAATAAAAAACAAAGGTCATTAATGTTACGTCTGTTGTCCAAAGGTAAAAAGTGGTACTTTTTGCAACGATGGTTATAATCATCGGACCATTGCTTCGCCCTAACGTCCAAGTAGCGTAAAAAAATTCTTTGAACGCCCTCAATACGAAACTTATAGATCTCATATTGGGGGTTCCAAATGATCATAATGATTATTCCTATTTACAACCCCGTTTATTCCAACCTTTTCCTCCGTAGATAGTATATAATTTCTTTATTGTACACCAGAAAAAAAAAAACAAAGATTACAACTTAATTTAAAATAAGTACAATCGGCGGCCTTATTACACAAGGCAATATCTTACAGGCAACCTTTGGATGGACGTTAAAGAAAGGAGAGAGAAAGGGCAGTCTGGGGTGTATAGTGACAGAAGTATAAATTAATAAATGACAATATTACAAATTGGTAAAAAAGTATAAATACATACTCATACAACAAATATATATATTACCTGCATACACATATATAATATAAATATAAAATATATACAGGGTATATCAAAACTGCCACCGAAAACGAAGCCATAATCCAAAAAGCAAAAGTAAAATATCAATTCAAGTGACGTTATAAATTAAGAGATCCAGATTCCTTACTCCCGCACTTAAGAGTCCAGTGTGTGCTCCAACAATTGGCAAAAATAATTTCATTGACGTTTGCCAATTGGTCGATGACTTGCACGATCATCGTTTGTCTGAATCAAAAGTCAATAAGCTTCGAGGCTTTTCAATTGAGATTTCGTACGAGCTGTAGTGTCATTAGTTTTTAATTTATAACTCTTACTTATATTTATCATTCTTATATATATATATATATATATATATATATATATATATAAACTGTAATGTTAAAAGTTTGAAATATATTCCCCTGGGATCTAGATTTTGATTTATAATCCCTTCCATTAGGGACTAATTCATTAAAAAAATTGTGTTAAGGCTAATATATTTTAGCTTAGGATTAATAATTACCCCAAAAAGCGCAAAATGACCTTTCACCTGTTACAGTGATAGTTTACAACTGACCCTTTGGCGTTACGAAATTGTCAACAGCTGAATCTCTAAATATCTGGGTCGAAGCTTGATGAATGCTAGAAAAGTGCAGAAAGGTTACTCTATGGTCTGAAACGATGTTCAAATGTTCGAACTTTCGACGACCGAAGTAAGTTATAAGTTTTCCACTTCTAAATATCAATACTATTCTCTACGACACTTATCATTCACCCCGACCTTAGTCTATGGTTACGAAGTACGATTGAGGATTCGAACATTTTGTGGAGTACATGGTCACATTCGTACAGTTTTACGTACGACGTTCGAGTATTCGAGCTACGTTTCGGATCATAGAGTAACCCCCCAGTTTTGTAGACTCTAGATAGTTTATTTATATTATATTATTACATTTTTTCTTACATACAGCTAATTCCTGACAGTGAAATATGTTTTTTTTTCTACAGGGTATATCAAGACAGCTACCGAAAACGAAGTCAGGTGATAGTTTTAGTGAATACAGATACGATGCAACTAAAAATTTTGCAAAAAAACATGACGATTTTTTTTTGTAATGTTTTAATTATCATTGTGTTTGGGTGGTGAAGCCATAGTTTGCTAAAATTATAATTAAAAGCCTTGCGTACTACAGCGTCTTTAAAAATAAAAGGGTGTACATTATTTTTTAGGAAAATGTATGTAGATTACTGACTAATCTGGTGTCCAAATCTTGTATCATTATCCCATCCTCCTGATTTCTTTGGTTTCGCCATTGCTATTATATAAATGTTATTAACAACCTGTAGAAATATTCGAGTTTCCAAACATTTCCCACAACAAAACTACGTTTCAAAGTAGTCACGCACAAAGGAGCTATTGTTAATAAAATCAAGTTTCTTCACGTAGGTGTAAAGCAGTTTGAATAAAGTTCGTAATTAACCTCTATAAAACCCTTTTCAAGTTATTTAATGTCTGTTGTAATGGCCTTTGTGTTTTATTATAAAAGTGTTTGTGTGGGAGTTGAAAGGGCTAAAATGTTTCTAAGTACTTGCGGATTGAAATTTAAATCCTAGTCTTAGATTGGGTACGATAGCGTCATTGTGGTGTACGTTTTATTCCTGGAAGATTTAATCCTAGCCTTAAGAATGGTAGCGTCATAGTCTAGTACAGGGTTTCCTAACCTGGGGTCCGCGGACCCCTGGGGGTCCGCGGACCTGTCTCAGGGGGTCCGCAGACAACATGAAAATTACGCCGCGCCGTGGAGTATTTGATGGATACATTTAACGAAACAAAACCGCGCGGCGCAACACACTACAGATACCGGCAAACTTTTTGAACAATGACCTTGACTGTGCAGTATACCAAGTTTGTTGCACCTGTACCACAAAATACTAACAGAAGTCAAGCTCCGTACTTGGTCTGTGCTCCATACAAAGCGCACTAGATCAACGCACACATAGACAGCGTTCACCGACACGATATTCGATACCAATTGAGACCACTGCGAGCGCGAGTGTCTGCCTTTTCCCACAACATATTTATGCGAAAAAGGTTTTTCAACTCTTGTTTATCTCAAAAATAAATACAGAAATAGACTACAAGTAGAGGCAGATTTAAGGCTCCAACTGAGCAACATCGACCCAGATATTACGACTTTAGTCGCAAAACGGCAACATCAACCATCGCATTAAATTAAAATAATTTATGTAAGTAAAATATATCCAAGGAACATTTTTGCAAATAAAAGTATGTGAGCGATTTTTTTGTATTATTTAAAGGGGTCCGCTAATCATAATAAAATGGCGCTAGGGGTCCGCACTAGAAAAAGGTTGGGAAACCCTGGTCTAGTATATAGTTTTATTCTTGGAATATTTACGGCCTATCCACAGACAGTTTTAAAACCTGTTTTAGCTATCAAATGTTTTGACCCTTTCGAACTACTTTTGAATTCAATTTGAGCGAAGAAGACAAAACATTGGCTAACTAAAATAAATTTTAATAATATCTATGAATACGGACGACAGTGATTACAATGCATGTCAATATAAGTGAAGGGTTATGCAAATCGTGATCTCTGGTCGACATAAATATGCCGACCTGGTCGAAACCAGATACAAGGTTAAACCTGAATCGCAACACATTTTCGTGGATTTACATGACGGGTTTTCTACGATCGCGTACGGTGGTCACTATCCTTCATCGGATACAAATTTTCTACCATGTATGGACAACTCCAGACAAATTTGTATCTATACATATTACATTAAATAAATTTGTAACCGATCGATGTCTGTACATGGAAGATAAATAAGAAAAACTGATATGGGAGACTGTATGATCGTAATGGAACCCAAAACAATGATTTTTAGTATTTTTGTCTGTTTGTGCGGTTGTGCGCGTTGAACTCAGAAACGGCTTCGTACTGAGATAGCTAACACCCTGGAATAACATTTAGGCTACTTTTTATCCCGAAAATGTTTGTGTTCCCGAGGGATGAGGCAGTCATGTATTTCGTAATTGAGTCTGACTAATGTATTATTTAGGTTCAATTTTAAAACCGTGCACAGCACAGCATTGCGGTGTGGTAAGTGGACGCGAGGCTGAATAATTTTACGGCTCGCTCGGCTAATTTTACTAAAAGCCGTTGCGAAGTAATAATTTTATTATAATTTCAAAGGTTACAGTCTGGACCAGCATACGATTATGAGCGTACTGTATCTTGGTTATTTATGGGCTATCCAAGGAAATTAGATAATTTTATAGGACTATAGTGCGTCTTTGCTGGAGTGCAACGTCATTTAAACCGAATTACATCTGTGCTTACACACTGTTGCTTGACAGCAATAGACAAACGTACGAATTTTTAGAACGGAAAAAAAACTTCTAATGTGATGTGTCACTATCACTAGCTTATTATCAATGCAAGAGCGCCATTTACACGGGAAGATTTTCGCTGCGAGAATCATATACCATTATCACGTGACATAACCGCCATAAGATTGTCGTGTTCTGACAATGTTTACACGATGCAACTTTTTTATATCCTTACGATAATCGTATCATCGAGGCGAGAAACTCTGCACGTGAAAATGGGGCTTTAGGATATTGCGTCAGGAGTAGGTCTCTAACAACCACATCGTGATTGTTTTACCCCTATGTGCTTGAATATCAGCTAATACTCCTTGGTCGCCGCGCACGTATCACCAAAAACAAAATCAGACATACAAAGAAAGAGCATACAAAGAAGCTTCCAGCTATTAAAAAAGATTTAAAATTAAACTGGCCATTAATATTGTACACGTATGTCCATTAAACGAAAGCTGTTAGCTATGAATCGATACAAAAGCCTTGACCGATGCCAATGACAGACTATCAATTAGTAATGATAGAAAGATATTACAATAGATGTTAATAAAAATAGAAAGTTTTATTACCATCGAAATGAATTTTAAAAGCATTTCAGATTTATTACGCGTTTCGATTTACATTAGTGTTTTCAATTTCAATATATTTTACACGTATTAGCTATTACGATATTGAAATTGTTATTTAAATTTAATAAAATCACATTAAGATTCGACATGGCATACCGACATCACCATCTTACTTAAGACGACATATAGTTGGTTTTTTAAATAGAAAGAAAGAAAAACTGTCATTTGTCACTAGCGAACAAAACGACGAACATATACAGATGTAAAAAAAAGACATTTAAAAAAATAATAATAAAATAAAAAAAAATGATCAAATGATTCAATACCTGCCACATTAGACGTACGGCCTTATTCATAGATAGTTTTAAAATCTATTTTAGTAATCTAATGTATTGTCCCTTTTTAACAACTTCTGAATTCAGTTTGAGGGAAGAAGACAAAACATTCGATAACTAAAGAAAGGTTTTTAAAAATGTCTATGAATAAGGCCGATAGTATCTTACTATGGAGTCGGAGCTATAATAGGTGCGATTGTTGGTCGTATTTAATTAGAATACGTAATAAACCACTTAAATATTATTTATATCCACGCCTTTAGACTAAGTATCTTACTCCCTCTCCTCAGATCCTCCTCTACAATGAAGAGTACGATTGAAAGGGGTCTGGCTATATAGTCCACCACGCTGGCCTAGTGCGGAATGTCGGTCTTTACATACCAAAGAAATTCTTACACATCGCTATGGTAAACAAGAGTCCTCACGATGATTTTAAGAAAATTATATGATCATTATATGACATATTATTACAAATTTATTTAAGCATAATTTTATTTATTTGAATACGAAATGTGTAAAATCTCCAAACACCAAATGAATTTGTATTCAACTCATTATGCAGCGAGTATTTATACAGAGAGCCCGTAAATACGTAGCGTCCACAGTACCAACTTCCACAAGAGTGGACGCAAGGGGTGGGTGGGAGGTGGTCGGGGGTGGTTTTCCGAAACAACTGGCACGGAACAGGCCTCCGCTTATAGACTCCTATTTACATAATCTGACGGGATGGTAGGTACTGACGCGTAGACAAGTGACAAGATAATATTATTTATCATAAATAATGGAATGGGCTGACAAATTAAAGGTTGGAGGTTTGGACCTAAGACCAGTTTTTGAGTTTTCTAAGTCGTGGTTTAAATTGATTATTGCTTAATTTAAGGTGGAGGATAACATAAAGAAACTCCCATTATTGAAAGATTTTTAAAACATTTTCGTTATGAATACTAGATTTTTTCTTCTGCCAATGTGACATCGATATAGCAAAATAATTCAAGGTAGAGTCAAATATTAAACGTTTATGGTTGCCCTTTTACTCAAATTTTATGCAGCATTATAAAGTAAATCACAAGCTTTGTTACAATTTCGAGATAGTATCGTTCAAATCAAAGTTCTTCCCATAAAATAAAATATAATAGCTTACAGCCGTTGTTATCTCCTTTTTTATTTAAGTGTTATAGGCTTTAACTATGCCATAAAAAGTAAAAACTTTGTAGAATACGAAATATCCACGCAAAATGTGGCAAGAATATGAATCTAGGCCCATTCTAACAATACTTTGAACTTATATATTATTATATTCTACTTGTTTGCGTTTTTATTAAAATACTCACTTGGACTCTTAGACAGTTTTGATGTAACTACATGCATGGTGAGGGTGCATCACACTCACGATTATGTCCTCAATGGGGAGTGCAAATATGACACCAATTGCATCCATATTTCGCTGGACTTCAGTCCATCCCTAGATGGCCTATCCCAAGATGGCCTGGTACTAAAAGGCCTAGTCTTCCACCACCGGACATAACCAAGTCCCGGGAAAAATAAATGAGATTTCTCAAACAGAAAAACCTAGACAAAAGTGTGGAATCCAAGGTCTCTCCAATCGTCATCATTATCAGCCCATTGCAGTCCACTGCTGGACATAGGCCTCTCCCAAGGTACACCACAGAGCTCGGTCTGCTGCTTTATGCATCCAGTCGCTGCCGGCCCTCTTATGCAAGTCGTCCCGCCATCTCGCCAATGACATTACCATTAAACGAAGAAAACAAATAATAAATTAATTCAATATAAATGAGGATTATTTTTCAATATTTTTGTCTTTGAGAGTACTCAAACAGTGTTGTGACTCAATTGACGCACTGGCGACGCCTTATTACATAATACACACGGTTTATTGTTTCACTATTCCTGTTTTAAACATTGACTGACAGTTTATAAATAGGATCGTTATTATTGGGTTTTAAGCCGAGTGAAAACCTGGTAAAGGTTACTGATATACATAGACGAAGATAAAATAAATAGTATGAAGTGATAGTGTGAAGAAGCATCTTAGCAGGCCGGCATAATTGTGTCGAATGGCATGGGACCGCCGTCTGATGCCATTCGATACTCTGTCTGGACGGCATTTGCGCTTACCATCAGGTGCAGTGCAGTCTTTATGCCGTGCCAGTGTAAAAAAAACGTATATTTTTATCCCCATACATACAAACTCGTATATACATAGACTCACGCCTTTTTCCCAGCAGGGGTAGGCAGAGGTGTAACCTGGACACCCATATTTCGCCTTGTCTTTTCCGTCCCACGGTGTCATAGGGGGCGACCCTATCGCCATATGGGGCACAAATTCCTGACTCGAGGCTGATAATGAAAAGAAAAATTAAATATCACTTTGCCCGACCCGGGGTTCGAACCTGATACCTCAGCTTTGCAATCATACCGTAGTACAACTACGCACCTAGACAGTCCCAAGGACAAATAAATTAGCTAAGGATTCAGGAAGTCGCTGGATGTAGATCGCTATGGGAATTCTATGTTGCCTATGTTCAGCAGTGGACTTCCTGTGAGTGAACAAAGTCAGGGAGAGCCACCAAAAAATTAACTGGAACATTTTTAGAAGTCATTTGAGCTCTATCGGTATTAAATCGATAGGTATGGAATTATTACTATTTAATTAACTCAGACGGGCTCTGTGGCGTACCTGGGTGAGGCCTATGTCTAGCAGTGGACTGCAAAGGGCTGATGATGATGATGAATTAGTCTCGCTAAAATTTCTGCCGCTGAGTGACCATATATTTTTCTAGAAAACAAAGTACCAAGAAAAATACTTCTCATCACTATGACGGGTCCTTAATTGCTGCAAAGGATGGTAGCTATCCGAACGATGAGTATATCTTACCAACTAAACAACAGCTCACTCTACATTAATTAATCTACGTTTCAAAGTGTAGAAATATTGCCAAAGGTATCGTATTTGAATTGCATTTACAAAAATTACATTGTTTTTATGCAACATTGTTAATAATAACTCCAAAATAAACGCAAACAATTAATAAATGTGAAATCTTAGGTAATTGATGCTCAATTAGCTAATTGTACGTCAGAAACATAACCTTACTAATATCCTTACAAACATTGAACATTACACGTGATAAGGCCGCCTCTTGTATCATCATTACAATGTAATTTCTTTACTATAATTGTTTCTATATACTGCAATAGAGGATTAGATAATAATTATACGTTGGAAATTAATAACTGAATCTCTCGACGATTAAAGATTATGTTATAAAATAATATAGTGTATACGTACTCGTACATCCAAATTGTAAATGTCTATATTTTCTTATAATATCTATCGGCATCAAAGTAATAAAGCCACTGTTTTGGAAACCAAGTAACATAAAAAAAAAAATTAAACGGAGGCTGTCAGTTCACGGAGTCATTTGTACACCTTTATAATGAATACATATTATGAGTATTAAAATAGAAATACTGAAGGCTACACATTGAAAATAGAATTTGTAGCTCAGCAACATTTCTCAAATATGACGTAATTTTTAAGATATATTTTCCCAAGATATATCATCTATTTCAATTCGAAGCTTACGACGGCGCCTCAAGCCATTTCTTTTATCAGAGGATCACCGCGGCTTAGTGAAATATCACCAGATGAAATATTTGTTTTAAACCTCCAGCTTTGCTGCAAGTACTTTGAAAAGAGTAAAAGGGTACAGAATTATTCTAAAGATCGTGACAATTATGAAGATTGTGCGGCGACTTTATATAAAACTCAAGATTGAGCCATAATAATAAATAAATAAATAAATCCACCCAGCAGTCACATACGTAGTCCTGACCCCACACTAAGATCGAGTCTCGTGTCGTGGGTATCAGGAACTACAGGAAACTTTTCGGCCTCACAAACACCCAGACCCGAGACAAATACTCGTGGGCCACACAAACATTTGTCTCGGATCGGGAATCGAACCCGCAACCTCTCGTTTCACATGCGGTTTCTAACCAACTGCGCAACAGAGGCTGTTAAACACAAACAAAACACAACTAAATGATTTTGCCCAATTAGGTATGTAACGAATATTTTGTTTTATTTATATGATATTAAATATTAATTACTATTACTATTATTATTGATATTGATAGTCAATCACCACGCACTTTAACGGTGAAGGAAAACATCGTGAGGAAACCTGCATACCGTAGCGATTCTAAAAAATTTCTACGGTGTGTAAGTCCGCCAACCCGCACTAGGCCAGCGTGGTGGACTATATGGCCTAACCACTCCCAATCGTACTCTCGATTGTAGAGGAGGCCCGTGCCCTGCAGTGGGTCGTATATGGGCTGATACAATACAATACAATACAATATGATATTACACGTCTCTTCGTTATATAAAACTGCAATTACATTTTGTACAATGCCCTGAATTAACCTTCATCACAGGCGCAGTTATTTTATAATGTATTCTAACTTACCTTCATAGTAAGGACGCAATGCGGGTTCGTCGACAAGTGAATTTTATTACAAGTTTAGCAGAATGTAAGCCGAATTTATATTGAATTCGCAAACATCCAACGGGTCTTAACGGGTGTTGATATTACCAAAATTGTAAACGTAAACATTTTGACTTATTATTTGAAAGTCCACTGCAATAGTGAGGAATTTCCAAGACTATCTAAATCTGATTTAGTAACGTCATTCGGTCACTTGATATATGCAGTTTTTAAACCCGTTTACAAACTCAACAATATCGCTTTAATTCCGAGATAAATCATGTTTAATATTTGGCAACACGGCTATAACGCTCAGAGTCACAGGTTCAGAGACAAAATATAACAAAAAAAAAACTTTCTTGCAATGTGTTCTGTGCCTTATGCTGGAAATAGTAAGTTAATTGAAGGCACAAAACTACTCTAGTTTTCCAGATTTGATAAAGATCTTGTCGAAGATGCAAAGAGCTAACAGGTGCATGTTTATTTTTGTTCGAGCAACACGAAAAACACTCCAATATCATTTTTATTTATACACTATCTACAACGAACACGTAAACGCATTAAAAATAGATATGTCAGTGTATTTACGTTCGCAGTGATGTAATTTCCTGCATTCTCATCAAGAGGTGTTTATTATCAACGTTATATTTAATGTCGCGTAACAAGACTTTTCGCTTATTTAATTCAAAGTATATTTAAAATACAAACAACTAGTTTGTGTTAAATTATTTACTAGCACTTTCATCATAGGATGTTTCTGAAAATCTAACTAAAAGCATACGACATATCAATTCATTTATACTTGTCGCAATTGTCATTTGATGATGACATTTTAGTATCAATGACCCAGTGGAAGAAGTACTGCCTGTGATACAATTGGATTTAGGAGCGATCCCTGATTTTTTTTCTATGCCTTACAATATATTTTAATTTCATATCTATCTGAGAAAATTTTATTAAGTTACATTTGAAATTCTCACTTCTTGTTTATTCAACACGTCCATGTAAAGTTATAATTAATATATAATTATTGCAAAGCCTCCACACAGCAAATTCTCGCAAAAAATACTCTCCCGCTCACGAATAGTCGAAATGTACAGTAAAAAGGACGGATAATCGCATAAATTGTGGCAGACGAAGCGATGGAAATCAATGGAGCTCCATTTGAAGATAATTGTTCGCAACCGAGCCGCGCTGTTGCCAATGGTAACTCAATTATTACACCAAACACGGAAATGTGTGCTAAAGGAAATTCTAACATCGACGTCAATTAATATGAGAATGTTGAATTTTTTTAATACGATGCTGATGTACTGCTCTGCTTTAGAATAAGCGATATTGTTTGAGATGGTACCAACGTCACCTTTTTACCATCGCACCACCCGTCACCGCAGCAGAGTTCATTCCTACCACCTGGAAGCGTACCGTTCCCTAACGGCACGTTTTCAGCGTTCTTTCTTACCACGCACGTGTAAGCTCTGGAATGAACTCCCTGCATCGGTGTTTTCTGAGCGCTATGACCTGTCCTTCTTCAAACGAGGCTTAAAGAGAGTACTTTCCTTAAGGTAGGCAGCGACTTTGTTGTGCTGGACCCCTGGCATTGCGGAGGTCTATGGGCAGCGGTAGCCGCTTTCCATCAGGCGGGCCGCTAGCTCGTCTGCCTATAACGGCTATAAAAAAAAAAAAAAAGATCTAATGTACTATGCTGATGGTGTACCATTTTAAATAAATAAATAAGTAATGTTTTGGAAGTAAGATTGTTTTTAGTAACTAAATTTAAACTGACGTCATGTTTTGACAGTAAGACTCTTTTAAAGCACTCTGAATAGCACCTTCAATAACTGATCTTATTATATTCTCCAGGCTCAAAAACCTCATAAGAGATTATCAAACATGATCGGATATTTCTCAAGACACCAGGTTTTCATAAGGAATAGGTGACTAAGGCGAAATCGTAAGAAGTGAAAATGATGTTTTCAAAATCTATACGAACTTCCGAATTCAAATTGAGAGGTTTTATTTTTAAGTAATTTATCATCGAATGTCGACATAATATCGAGTGCTTCCTTAGTAGTTCCCTTTATAAAATCTTGGCAAATACGTTTTAGATTAGATTTATTTATTCAACAAACATCGCATTAATTGAGACAATCATTTATATACATGTATTTTCTAACTGAATTAGAAATTTCAACAAAGCACAATCGTGTGTTTTCGCAAAAACATTTGAACTGATTGCTAAATTTAAAACAGATTATCATTTATAATATAATTGTAATGGTCTTGTTCAAAATGGGTTTGTGTTGATTGGTTTCAAAATAATACAACACATCAATGTACTTTTCGTAATAAATATACAAGAACCGTATTAAAAATAGTCAATTTCCAGAACTAGTTAAGTTGCGCCTTAATTTTTATTATACAGTGTGTAGAGTGGTGTTCGATTAGAGGATAAATATAAAAAGGCATTAATATATTTATGTTTGCTCATGACCGGCAGTGATCACTTACCATCAGGTGACCTGTTAGCTCGTTTGCCGGACCTATTGTAAAAGAAAAACCAGATGCTAAAATTTAGTTGTTGTCTTTAAAACTAAGAAAGAGACTTGGTAAATTAAAATTTGTTGTAAAAAATGATTTTGTGTAAAAAATAAAATAACAAAAAACAAACACCGAAGATTTTAATGTTTTTTTTTAAATTATAAGAACGGAAATTGTGACGGCCCATTGGCACTTTTATTTATTCCAAATTGTTTTTTTTTTTATTTATTTCAAATACCACTTACTTTTACTTTCACCAATTATAACTCGAATCACGTGTTAAGAATAATAGAAGAAGATCAAGAATATAGAAAATTCATTTTGTAAATCAAGTATTTGATGGTTTTACTTCGAACATTGAGGTAACACAAGCAAGAGTTGTACTTGACACGAAGGAAGACACAAGTAAATATACCATAGATCTTAGTGTTTTGGATACAGATTCATTTCGAAGCATTGAGCAACTCTATTGAACCTTTCAGCTTGACTTTCCCTCGCCGCCGCTGCTCTTAATGCCTTCAAAGAAGTACTAACGCGTGTACCCATGTCAATGGAAGCAAGAGTCAACAGATTCAAAATTGTTTTCGTCACAGATGGCAATACGTTTAGGAGCCTAGTGGCTACGTAATTGGCAAGTCGTTGTCTATGAGCGTCATTTTCTAAAATATTATGGTAAAAGTCATTTATAGGTTCAAGATCAATCGCGTTGCTTTCTAGAACCAGCAGAACTTCTTTCGGACGGTCTTCATCTACATACGGTATTGGGCCGTTGAATGAATTTGGATAGTAGTTGGGAGCATCTTTCATATTATCTCTCAGAGGTGGTCTACCATCACGATTGTATGTCCTCTCATATCTGGGCATGTTTACTTCAATTTTGTTGTGGTTGATACCAAGACGGTAGTTTTGCGTGTCTGGATAGAAAAATCTACGACCTTTGAACATGAAGTCATGTGGTCCCGATATACCAGGAACTAAGTTACCTGGATTGTATGCACCTTGTTCATTATCTTTGAAATTGTTTTCAGCGTTTCGGTTCATTACTAGGCGACCGACTCTTATGGTTTTATATGTGCCTCGTTTCCACAGCCGGGTCACATCGAATGGATTGTAATCAAGATGTTTTATGTCATCCAAAGACAAGACATCCATTTCTAGCCTCCAAGATGGGAAGTTATTCTCAGCGATCGCGTTGTACAAATCTCTGGTGTAATAATCTTGGTCTAGTGCACCGATTGCCAAAGCCTGTGAGTCTGTGAGATTTTCTAGACCTTGTTCCGATCTAAAATTAAACCTGACGTAATATCTATCTCCGTGGTTGTTGTAGATTTCGTACGTATGAATGGGGAATATGTCCATTTTTCTGTATCCGTTAGGTACACCAAAATCTGACATCAACCACAGCATCCCGTGCAACGACTCAGGTTTTTTACTTATGAAATCCCAAATAGAATTAAAATCGAATAAATTTGTGCGCGGGTTTCTCCGGAAAGCGCGTATAAATACTGCAAAGATGCTTGGGTCTCTATAAAAGTAGACTGGAGTGTGCAAGTTTAGAAAGTCTAGATTTCCATCTTTGGTGTACATTTTTACAGCTAAGCCTTTCAGTTCTCTGCCAAGCTCAGGTCCTCCTAGATTTTGTATGGCTGTTGAAAATCTTCCCACAACTGGTGTTTTCTTGCCGATTCCGTTGAAAACATCTGCTTTAGTGTACTGAGATACATCGTTAGTTACTTCAAAATATCCATAAGCACCGACTCCTTTGGCGTGTACTACACGTTCTGGAATTCTTTCTCGGTTAACGTGCGAATTTTGTTCAATATGGTAATTCCTATTAAATATTTCTGTGTTGAGCGTTATTGTGTCTCGTACCTCAACAGGCTCCCCTGCACTGTCAGTCAGTAAACCTATTGGTCTCTGAAAAACATAAACACATAAGTAAATTAATGGAAATTATGTGGACAAGTTCTGATTAAGCAGAAAAACGGATGCTGACACCGACTTCAAAAAAGAGTGGTTATAACAATAATTATCATTGAACACCCTACGCTTTTTAACAATCAAACGAATGATTGTGTTATAAGCACTCCACGCTCTTTAACAACAAAATGAATGTTATTAATTCGAATCTCATCTCATTAACAATTATTTTTAGGTTTTTACTAAAACATGGTTTATAGTTTTTAAACTATTATTCAATGTTCAGTCGTCCCATCTCACGAAGTTCATCAGGGTTTTAGGTTTGGTTTACCACCGAGTGCTATTTATTCTGTTTGAATAATTATGACAATGTATCACTCCATTTCAATTAATAAATTGATTAATTTTTTATCAATTTATTTGATTAGTATTAAATATAAATAGCTATATTACATTGTTATTCGCAAGCACTTACATATTATACATTCGTGCTAGTCATTGCAATAAAATAAGTCAAACGGACTTCGTAAATTTTGATAACTAATTATTCATACCGGGTGTCGATCCTTAAAATCTTGGAGCTGTTGCGACGCTGCATCCAGCGTGTAATTATCATAATATCCTGAAGCTCGACCTATCACCAGAACAGCCAACAACACGCGCCCTACCCACTGCATTGTGTAAAACATAATGCAATCACTCACCAATTTACACTTATGTTAAATTCACATTTAATTACAGCTAAATAAACTACAATGTAATTATAGGATGCTATAAACAATTAATAATGCGAAATTAATACATACGGTATTTTAAAACACTTAAACAAATTAAATAAAAATTGTACCTCACGCAATTCCCGTGATTTGACGATTAAAAGGAAAACATGCATAATTTAACCTATTATCTAAGTTCTAATGCACCAATGTATGTATTCAATTATTGATTTGCTTAATAACCGAAACTGTACTCGTAATAAAATATTATAATAATAGGGAGGAAAGCATTACGTTGCTTTAACGTAAATAATACGTATTTAAAATATAGACACCCAACAGTCACATACATAGCCCTGACCCCACATTAAGATCAATTAAGTCTTGTGTCTTAAGTATCAGAAACTACGAGATACTTTTTGATCTCACAAACATCCAGACCCTAGATAAATACTTGTGGGCCTCACAAATATTTTTTCTCGGTGCGAGAATCGAACCCGCGGCCTCTCGTTTAAACCGAGGTTGTCATTTAAATGAAGGAATGAGGTTTAATTTTAATTATAATAAATTATTATGTAAAGTAGTGATATAATATACTTAACCATGAGACACTAATGATATTCTCAGAACTCAACGATAAGCCACCAGCGGGAGGAAAACCAAACTATGACGGCACAGTTACGAAAACAGTCAGTCCTATTTCCGATAGGTCTCGAGTAGCGTTGCTAGTAAGAATTTTAATTAAAAAAATGTTATTTATTGAAAAACAACGTAACATACGATTTGAACAGAGGTCCCCAAAGTTTTAAACAATTCGGAATTTGAAAGTTATATAAAAAAAACAAGAACTACCTCGACCAACACTTCGCAGCAATGTGACCAGTGAGTTCTATTAGTTATATTTTCATTGCTGTTTTGTTATTTTATATCTTTTGATTACTATAAAATATGCTATTCTGTCCATATCAAGTTATTATAAATTGGCGCGTGTCACCAAGATTTGAAAATGCTACTACACGTTGTGTTTTTTTTTTTTAATTTCTTGTTACGTTTTTAGTTGCCAATATTTTTTTATAAAATACCAAGTAGCAAATGATTGATTTATTTATCTTAGGCCCCAATACACACTCTATATTTTAAGTATTAACTATTTAAAAATAAAGCACATCTTTTTCTACTAATTTAATAAGCATGCCCCGTTTATTTGAATTGGGAACACGCCTAAGTTCCTCCTGTAAAACCGAGAGTTCGATTGTTAGAGGTTAGGTCCACCACGCTGCTATAGACATTTGTAAGAATTTGTATTTGTCTCCAAGGGTGGTAGAGAAAATAATGTGACGGAAACTAAATAACGTAGAACATTTAAAAATTCAAAAAAGTATTTTCATTTCATAATA
This sequence comes from Theretra japonica, assembly GCA_033459515.1. NCBI lineage: Eukaryota > Metazoa > Arthropoda > Insecta > Lepidoptera > Sphingidae > Theretra > Theretra japonica. The sequence continues at coordinate 11,237,198 of CM065949.1, forward strand.
GACTTAACGTCAAGTTACAAAAGAATTGAGGATTAATTTCAGATATTTAAGTTGATGTAGAGTGTACCTAGTAATGAAGACAATCATATCGGTAACAAAATAGGTAAGGCTAAAATGTTTATTTATTACAGTTTTCTTAAGATTGCCTGGTATACTAAGAGGTTCAACGAAATTGCAAACCTATAACAATAATAGATATTTAATTAAAACCCATATTAGCATGGCAATAAATTATAATGCGAGGTTTTTATCAGTCCCATTTATAAAACATCTTGGCAAAACATTGAAATCGGTTATATTTGTTTAAATTAAATTGCATTAATTGAGACAAATGTTTCCATAAATATATCTAATTAAAATAGAAAATTCAACAAAATTTAATCATGCGTTTCCTATTCCTACACTTACAAGAATATCATAATTGTTAGCTGCATTGTTTTGTTGAAACACTAAGCACAATTTTAAGTGTTTTTTTTTAATCGGACATTCTCTTCTCATATTGTTTTTACTTGAAAAGTATATATTCTTAAAAATACGTAAATAAAAATAATATATTTGCCACAAATTGCATATATTTATGAAATTTATATCATTAAAGAAAAACAATAATTAACGTCTAGGCCAAAAAATTAATAAGGTTCTATTAGAGTTCTTGATTTCAGATTTTCTGGTAATTTTAGCTGCTGATAGGTTTTTTCATCGTCGAGCAGAAATCAGCGAACATCCTAGGGTTTCATTAGTCCTGATAGTGGTTTTCTATCTGGAATAGTTCTGGTAGAATCTACCTGAGTCCTTATTGCTCATAGCTCCCAATTTGTTAGGAAAAATTATATCTAGATGTTAGATTAAAAATGTATCTTGTGTGATATTTTGCATTTCAATGCCAGTAATGAAAACAATCCAATTACACCTCATTAAACAACTTTTTGAAGCATTAGAGTGAACTCTAATGGTTACCGACAAAATTCGTAACAATGCTCTTAAAAGATATTCTTGCACGCATCTTTACGTCTTTAAACTTTCCTCTAATTACAGGACTCATCTTTTTAAATTCTAATGACTATAGAAAAAACATTCTTTTGTTTTTGCATCACCTATGTATAGTAGGGTTTTTTTCTGACATATATAAAAAAAAACATACAGTCGAATTGAGGACCTCCTCTTTTTTTTAAGTCGGTTAAAAATCCATTTTCGATGCGATCCATCGCCTAACAAAGATTTTGTTATGATCCTATTTTATACGCAATGGTAGAAAGTACTTCAGATGTCTCCACAAGAGGTAAATATATCACATTTACCTGTCCCAGGATTAAAGATAATTGCGTAGGTTATACTTTCTTATGACAAAGATTTACTCTATGCCGGCGATCATGTGCACAAAGAATATAGCAGAATTTAGAATAACAGCTGAAGTCTGAATAATATGGGATACATTATTAAATTACCACAGATCTTCAAAGATCATTTGCAATATTTGATCCTCTACTGGTGTATAGTAGACGTAGTATTAATAGTAAAAATTGCTCAAAGTTTATTAGATTCCCCGCACCTTCTTTCCAAAATTAATTTGAACGTTCCAAATAGGACTCTTAGATATCCCATGTGCTTGGCAACACCCTCTAATGCATCAAATTACAGGCAGAATGCATTTTTTATCAGAGCTGGGAAATATCTTAATACGGCATTAGGACTCTCGGACCTTAACTTAGATTAATTGAATTCTAAGCCAAAAAGCCTATATTCAAAAAGGCTTTTTGTAAAAATTGGTTCTCTAATTGTTAAGTCACAATATAGTTTATAATTAGTTATTTTGTGCGTTCAGTTTTGTTTAATTTAATTTACTTAAACATATATTTATCGTAATTTATGTTATGTTAATGCGTGTATATACTATGGTTTTTTCTTTATTCTTTTTTGTCACTTATCTGTGGAAACATGTAATTAGTGTATAGTTTCATTACTCTGTTTAATTTTGTAACACTGTATGTTCCCTTAAAATAATAAAATAAAATGAACATATTACCACATCGCAAATCAAGTGAGGCTAAACGAAACAAAGCTATAGCAGTTTAGTAATCAGAATTGATGGCTTAAACTGAATTAGCATTAAGAATCCGTATGGTAAAACTAGTACTACTACTGAAACGAATTTATGTTGTGAATTAAAAAATAAAACGTCAAAAAACAAAAATTATTTTAATTATTTTTTTGCGTTAAAATATAATATGATAGTTCTTTTATAGTGAGAAATTTATAGTCGAAGGAACAAAGTCACACAAAAGCGAATGTATATTATGCATCAACAACAATAGAAGAAGACTGAGAATATTGTAAATATTTCTTAAATGAGGAGTTTATTATTACATTCTTCAAACCAAAACATTAGTCATATAACTTCATACATGAATTTTATTTAAGATCAAGATAAATAATTATTTAATCTTTAGGGCTAATGTTGTGGATTCAAATTCCTTACAAAGCATTGAGTAACTCTTTCATACCGTTCAGCTTGAGTTTCCTTCGCTGCCGCCGCTCTTAATGCCTTCAAGGAAGCCCTAACGCGTCTACCCAAATCGGGAGCAGCGAGAGTCAACAAATTCAAGGTTGTTTTCACCACAGACGGTACTACATTCTCAAGCCTAGTGGCTATGTTTTCGGCCACTCGTTGTCTATGTGCGTCATTTTCTAACACGTTATAGTAAAAATCATTCGCAGGTTCAAGGTCGACTGCATTGCTTTCTAAAATCAGCAATACTTCTTTCGGACGGTTTTCATCCACATACGGTATTGGGCCGTTGAATGAATTTGGATAGTAGTTAGGAGCATCTTTCATATTATCTCTCAGAGGTGGTCTACCATCACGATTGTACGTCCTCTCATATTTGGGCATGTTTACTGCAATTTTGTTGTGATTGATACCAAGACGGTAATTCTGCGTGTCTGGATAGAAGACTCTACGACCTTTGAACATGAAGTCATGTGGTCCCGATATACCAGGAACTAAGTTTGCTGGATTGTATGCAGCTTGTTCATTGTCTTTGAAATTGTTCTCAGCATGTTGATTCATCACCACGCGACCAATTGTTACGGTTTTAAATGTGCCTCGTTTCCAAAGCCTAGTTACATCGAATGGATTGTAATCAAGACGTTTTAAATCATCCAAAGACAATACATCTATATCTAGCCTCCAAGAAGGATAGTTTTTCTCAGCAATAGCGTTGTACAAATCTCTGGTATAATAATCTTGGTCCAGTGCACCGATTGCCATAGCCTGTGCGTCGGTGAGGTTTTCCAGACCTTGTTCCGATCTGAAATTGAACCTGACGTAGTATCTATCTCCATGTTTGTTGTAAGTTTCATACGTATGAACGGGAAATATGTCCATTTTTCTGTACCCGTTAGGTATACCAGTATCTGACATCAGCCACAAGATCCCATTCAACGACTCAGGTTTCTTATTTATCAAATCCCATAGAGCATTAAAGTCATACAAATTTGTACGTGGATTTCTTCTAAAAGCACGTATAAATACTGCAAAGATGCTTGGATCTCTGTAAAGATAGACTTGTGGTTGCAAGTTTAGAAAATCTAGATTCCCCTCATTGGTGTACATTTTTAAAGCTAAACCTTTCTGTTCTCTACCCAGCTCGGGTCCTCCAAGGTTTTGTATAGCTGTTGAAAATCTTCCGACGACTGGTGTTTTCTTGCCGATTCCGTTGAAGACATCTGCTTTAGTGTATTGAGATACATCGTTAGTTACTTCAAAATATCCGTAGGTAGCGATTCCTTTGGGGTGTACTACGCGTTCTGGAATTCTTTCTCGGTTAGCGTGTGAATTTTGTTCAATATGGTAATTCCTATTAAATACTTCGGTGTTGAGAGTATTTGTGTCCCGTATCTCAACTGGCTCCCCTGCACTATCGGTCAATAAACCTATTGGTATCTGAAAGACAAAAGTTAATTATAAGAAATAGTGTGGAACCAATTTAGATTGGGAAGGAAAGCAGACCTGACACCCGCTGGGATAACACTATGTAGAAACAAAAGAAAGTGATCACTCTAAAAACTGTGAGAACAAAATATTCTAAATAATATTTCAGAAACTATGAAGGCTTGCAAAAGGTGAATAAATTAATCTAGCAAAAACCTTACTTAAATAATTAAAACAATAAAGGCGCTATCATATTTCATCTCACGAAGTCCGTTGGGTTTACCACCAAATGTCATATGCTTTTTTTTGTATTAATTATTTAAATGTATCCCTTTAATTAATTATTTGACTAACTAAATTATGGAAGCTACATACATTGTTATTCGCACGCTCTTACTTACGAGTATATATACAACAAAAACAGCCCTGCGACTTTTATGAGACGGAATAACTTCCTAAATTTAATAATATATAAGTAAAAAGATATCCATACCGGGTGTCGATCCTTAAAATCTTGCAACTGTCGCGACGCTGCATCCAGCGTGTAATTATCATAGTATCCTGAAGCTCGACCTATCACCAGAACAGCCAACAACACGCGCCCTACCCACTGCATTGTGTAAAACATAATGCAATCACTCACCAAGTTACACTTATGTAAAATTCACATTTAATTGCAGCTAAATAAACTGCAAATTGTAGGATGCTACAAACAAATATTAACGTGAAAATAATACACTACTTTGCAACACTTAAACAAATTATGTAAAAAAATACTCACGCAATTCCCTCGATTGGATGATTAAAAGGAAAACGCCTAATTTTATCGGATTATCTGTTGCAGTTAAGTATGCGTTCAATGATTGATATGCTCAATAGAAACTTTAAAAAAAGTAAATAGTCCACCCACAAACTTCGTCTGCGTGATTAATTTTATTTGAAACGTCTCATGTCCCTTTATATCCCACCTTGTCCAGTCTCATTGTCACTCAAGGCAAGGAATCCAGTACCATCCCATCCCTTTAAGTACAAAAAGTAACAAATATATCGAAATTTCTTCCTCATTCCAAGAGAACACTAAATTTTTGCGTTAAATGTAGCCTTTTTTTTGTTTTTTTTTTCTTGGGGGAAATCCTCTTGGATACCCGCCTTAAGCAAGATATGACGGATTTTTACCGGCTAAAAACCCCATGTTACTCCATCAGCATTTTGGAGAAACTTTGGGACCTCAAAATGAACACGCCAAAGTTTCCCCAGCGCATTGCTTAAGAAAAGCACCACTCGGTGGAAATTAACCTCTATTCTTTCATACAGGATATGTATATACACACACACACACACACACACGCACACACACACATACATATCTATACACATATACATAAACATGTACATATATATACATGTATTAGCCGAGAGGATTTCCGCCTCGGGCTCGCCGTACTCGTCTCCGAGCAGGATCAGCTCTCTCCCGATCCCGCTCGGCAGCCTCCTTTTTAACCATGACGGTTTCACTAAAGGAAGCTACAGCTTTCCACTTACTTTCTCCTGACAGCATTGCCATTACGACAGCCGGCAGGGTGAGATTTTGGCCGGTCCCCCCATATCAGTTTTTCCTCATTTATCTTCTATGTACGGTCATCGATCGGTTACAAATGTATTGTATGTTTGGTGGTGTGTGCGGGGTGACAGAAAGGAAACACTTGGTTGCGTAAGCTGTTTACTCGAGCAACGGTTGTACAGAACTGCCTTAAATGTAACTTATAATATAATATATGCTAGTATCATATTATTGCTATTTTGCATCAAGTAAGTACACTCACTTACAACCGCTACATATGTATAAATGAAGATCGACATAGACTAGTTCTGCTCACAGCTCCGCCCACGTTAATTTTTTTTTCCGGGATAAACGTTCCTCTAAATATTTGCTTGAGACAAAAAGTACGCTATGGCCTTCCTTAATAAATGGACTATCCAATACTAAAAGAAATTTTCAACTCGAGTCAGAAGTTCCTGAAATTAGTGCGTTCAAACAGACAAACTCTTCAGATTTTTATATTAGTTCAAATAATATTAGAGAATAAAGTGTTAAACAGGTTTAACGTATTAAATAAGTATTTAAATATACTAGTGAAGATTCATTTGAGCTATTATTAAATTAAATAAATATACTGGTTGTACATTAGTGTTTATTATGCTCTTTCATAAAACATCTTGGCAAATTCATTTTAAATTGAATATATTTATTGAATAAACAATGTAATGTTTAATTGAAGCAATCTTTTACAAAAATATATGTAATTGAATTTTTTTCAACAATGTTTGATCATGTGTTTTCTGTTGCCAGACTTAAATGCATAACAAAATTGGTACTATTTTTATTACCAAAATGAGTTTGGTGCAGGAAATAATTATTCATAAATAAAAAGCCCATATATTTTGACACTTTTCATGAATTTAATAAATTGAATTACAATAAAGTAATAGGTGAAAGTCCCATTCATTCAGACGAAACTAAGTAATTTAAAAGCTAATATTTTATTACGCAGCTATAACAATAGTAGGAAACTGACAAGTGACAGCCTTATTCATAGACAGTTTTAAAACCAATTTTAAGATAATCTAATGTTTTGTCCCTTTCAAACGACTTTTGAATTCAGATTGAGCGAAGAAGACAAAAAAAATCCACAACTAAAATAGGTTTTAAAACTGTCTATGAATAAGGGCGCAAGAAACTATTAATAAAGCAGATATAATTTCAAACTTAAAATAGGAATAATTTTAAAAGCAATCGTATTAACAAAATATAAAATTATCAGCAAGAGGGCCTTAAGTTAGTTAAACCTTCGTATTTTACACACACAGAAAACACTAGAGTTACGCTCCTTTATGAACCTAACCGACTGTCAACATTTTGCAATATTACTAGGTATGCAAACAAAAAAATATATATTTTTAAATAAATTATATTAAAGACTGGCAATTGAATAAACACATTGCCATAGTAGTACAATATATAACCTGAAAGCTATGGTGTCAATCAAAAAACAAAAATGGCAAATACATAAAACTTTTGAAAGTATTAAAAATAATTTACGAATTATATTTTGCTTCTACTTAAATTATAATAATACCCAAAAAATTGCCTAATTAATCCCAACACAAATACTATATAAATGGTCCATGGCCCAGCTTAATCCATTTTGCCATTACTCCCACACGAATCTAAAGAAATTTTAATTCAATTCAATAAAATTCCTTTCAAAGCATTGAGTAACTCTTCTGTATCTTTCAGATTGATCTTCTATTGCCGCAGCCACTCTTAACGCCTTCAAGGAAGCCCTCACGCGTTTACTTAAATCGGGAGCAGCGAGAGTCAACATATTCAAGGTTGTTTTCACTACAGAAGGTAATACATTCTCGAGCCTAGCAGCTACACTATCAGCCAATCTTTGTCTTTGTGCGTCATTTTCTAATACATTATAGTAAAAATCATTCACAGGCTCAAGATCGACTGCATTACTTTCCAAAACCAGCAGAACTTCTTTTGGGCGGTCTTCATCAACGTACGGAATTGGGCCATTGAACGAATTTGGATAGTAATTGGGCGCATCTTTCATATTATCTCTCAGAGGTGGTCTACCATCACGATTGTATGTTCTCTCATATTTTGGCATGTTTACTTCAATTTTGTTGTGGTTGATACCAAGACGGTAGTTTTGCGTATCTTGATAAAAGACTCTACGACCTTTGAACATGAAGTCATGTGGCCCCGATATACCAGGAACTAAGTTAGCTGGATTATACGCGGCTTGTTCGTTGTCTTTGAAATTGTTGTCGACGTGTTGGTTGATTACCAGGCGACCTATTGTTACGGTTTTATATGTGCCTCGTTTCCATAGCCTAGTTACATCGAATGGATTGTAGTCGAGATGTTTTATATTATCCAAAGACAAAACATCCATTTCTAGCCTCCAGGACGGATATTTTTTTTCAGCAATCGCATTGTACAAATCTCTGGTATAATAATCTTGGTCCAGTGCACCGATTGCCATAGCCTCTGTGTCTGTGAGATTTTCTAGACCTTGTTCCGATCTGAAACTAAACCTGACGTAGTGTCTATCCCCGTGGTTGTTGTAAATTTCGTATGTATGAATAGGAAATATATCCATTTTTCTATATCCGTTAGGAATACCCAAATCTGAAAACAGCCACAACATCGCGTGAAATCCGTCAGGCTTATTATTTAAAAAATCCCAAACCGAATTGAAATCGAATAAATTCGTGCGCGGGTTTCTCCTGAAAGCGCGCGCAAAAGAAGTAAACAGGCTTGGGTCTCTATAAAAGAACACTGGAGGTTGCAAGTTTAGAAAATCTAGATTCCCATCATTAGTATACATTTTCAAGGCCAAACCTTTCATGGCTCTGCCAAGTTCTGGTCCTCCTAGATTTTGTGTTGATATTGAAAACCTTCCAACAACTGGTGTTTTCTTGCCGATTCCATTGAAGACATCTGCTTTAGTATATTTGGATACATCGTTGGTCACTTCAAAATATCCATATGCACCGACCCCCTTGGCATGTACTACACGTTCTGGAATTCTTTCCCGATTAGCGTGCGAATTTAGTTCTATATGAAAATTTCTATTGAATACTTCGGTGTTGACCGTTACTGTGTCCCGAATCTCGACAGGCTCCCCTGCACTGTCAGTTAATAAACCTATTGGCCTCTGTAAAATGAGAGTAAATTAAAACAAATCGTGTAAACAAACTGATGATTTATGATTTAAACTATACTATTGAATTATCGTAATTGATCAAGAGTACATGGCGAAAATTAATTTAATATTTAATAAGAACAAAGATAATAAATCATAAAATAATAATGATGTTTAATTATTTGGAATAGAATACTGATCTACTGCACACATACCGGATGTCGATCCTTAAAATCTTTCAGCTGTCGTGACGCTGGATCCAGTGTGTTGTTGTCATAGTATCCTGATGCTTGTTCTATCACCAAACAGGCCAACAACACGCGCCCTACCCACTGCATTATGTAATGCATAATACAATCTTCCACTGAGCTCCATTTATGAAAGATTTAACTTTAATTAAAGGCGCATATACATATACTCGTATTACGTTTTACAATCTGCATAATGAGAGGATGTTGCAGCAAAATAATACCACAATGTTAATGGTTGCAGTTTATTTTTTACATTCAAATTACATAATAGGTTTAATGTAATTTGCAAACAAATGAAGTGAAGATTAATTTCAGCTACGTAAGTAGTGACGCCCAGTGCAGTAATTATAACCGTCATATACATAGTGAACTAAATTTTATGTAATATTAAAAACAACATATGAAGTTGTTAAAGTTTTCTTTGATTTCTTGGTATGGTGGAAGGGTAACATACAGATGAAATAAAAACTTATAAAAGTTAATGTATATTATTTTGCAACGACAACAATACTAGGAGATCAGAATCTAGTAAATTTGTCATAAAAAAGGAATTGGTTATAAAACTCATCAACATTAGAATGACAATGTAACTCCAAATATAAATGTTACTATTATCATAGAAAGAGATAAAAAAATCGAATCTTGAGGTCTAGTGCTTTGGATTCAAATTCCTTTCGAAGCATTGAGTTACTCTTCTGTATCTTTCAACCTGATCTTCCTTCGCCGCCGCCGCTCTTAAAGCCTTCAAGGAAGTTCTGACGCGTCTACCCAAATCGGGAGCAGCGAGAGTCAACAAATTCAAGGTTGTTTTCACTACAGACGGTATTACATTCTCAAGCCTAGTGGCTATATTTTCGGCCACTCGTTGTCTATGTGCGTCATTGTCTAAAACATTATAGTAAAAATCATTCGCGGGTTCAAGATCGACTGCATTGCTTTCCAAGACGAGCAGTACTTCTTTCGGACGGTCCTCATCAACGTACGGTATTGGGCCGTTGAATGAATTTGGATAGTAGTTGGGAGCATCTTTCATATTATCTCTCAGAGGTGGTCTACCATCACGATTGTATGTTCTCTCATATTTTGGCATGTTTACTTCAATTTTGTTGTGGTTGATACCAAGACGGTAGTTTTGCGTATCTTGATAAAAGACTCTGCGACCTTTGAACATGAAGTCATGTGGTCCTGATATACCAGGAACTAAGTTAGCTGGATTATATGCACCTTGCTCGTTGTCTTTGAAATTATTCTCAGCGTTTTGATTCATCACCACACGGCCAATTGTTACGGTTTTAAATGTGCCTCGTTTCCATAGCCTAGTCACATCGAATGGATTGTAATCAAGACGTTTTATATCATCCAAAGATAATACATCTATATCTAGCCTCCAAGAAGGATAGTTTTTCTCAGCAATAGCGTTGTACAAATCTCTGGTATAATAATCTTGATCCATTGCACCGATTGCCATAGCCTGTGCGTCTGTGAGGTTTTCTAAACCTTGTTCCGATCTGAAATTGAACTTAACGTAGTATCTATCTCCATGTTTGTTGTAAGTTTCATACGTATGCATAGGAAATATATCCATTTTCCTATATCCGTTAGGAATGCCAAAATCTGCCATTAGCCACAACATCGCGTTCAGCAGCTCAGGTCTCTTATTAATAAAATCCCAAACAGAATTAAAGTCAAACAAATTTGTGCGTGGGTTTCTCCTGAAAGCGCGAGTAAATGATGGGAATAGGCTTGGATCTCTATAAAAGAAGACTTGAGGTTGCAAGGTTAGGAAATCTAGGTTCCCATCATTAGTATACATTTTCAAGGCTAAACCTTTCATGTCTCTAACCAGCTCTGGTCCTCCTAAATTTTGTATGGAATTTGAAAATCTTCCCACAACTGGTGTTTTCTTGCCAATTCCATTGAAGACATCTGCTTTAGTATATTTAGATACATCGTTGGTCACTTCAAAATATCCAAAGGTAGCAATTCCTTTAGCATGTACTAAACGTTCTGGAATTCTTTCTCGATTAGCGTGTGAATTTTGTTCAATGTGGTAATTCCTATTAAATACTTCGGTATTGACCGTTACTGTGTCTCGAATCTCGACAGGCTCTCCTGCACTGTCGGTCAATAAACCTATTGGTGTCTGAAAAACAACAGTAGGAATATTTGTACAAATAATGGACACTCTAAACAGACCAGTGAATTATGATTTTAAATTAGATTTAGTTTGCTTTTTTATAATACTTGGTCAACAGGACATAGATAAAATAAACTTAATACGTAAATAAGAACAAAGAAAGCAAATGAAAAACATGTTACATGACATTATTAGTTATTGGCAATGAGTAACATCCATCTGCATACCGGGTGTTCGTCCTTAAAATCTTGCAACTGTCGTGCCGCTGGATCTAGTGTGTAGTTATCATAGTATCCTGAAGCTCGATCTATCACCAGAACAGCCAAAAACACGCGCCCTACCCACTGCATTGTGCCAAAAGCAATGCAATAAGTTGCTGAGCTCAATTAATTAGAGATTTAAGTTTTACTACGTACTTAATAAAAGGATGTTACAACAAGATTATAATCCGAAGTTAATAGCCTTTTTTATACACCCAAATTACATCGTTATTGCAATTCTAGTAATTTTGTGATTAAAAGTAAAACTTGGTCAATTTTGGCCTATTATCTAAATTATCAATGTAATATGCCTGAAATTATTATTTGGATGCTATTTTTGTATTGTAAACGAGCAGTCGGCTAATTTCCAACGTCCATGCGAAGCTACAACACTTGGATCGTAAATGCAATTGGATGAAAACTAGTTAATCCTGATTTAAATATAATATCATAGATTAATGCTTGAGGTTGGTTTAACACAAAACAATTACTATTGAAAAAATTAGGTGTTGTATAATAATTTAAGCTATTTAGGTAGTGTTCATTGTCATATTGTAATTGATGCTCTCGTGATTTAGTTAAAGTTAGAGACGTCTTAGTCTCCAACTTTAACTTATCGATATCATTTTGTAAACTATGGTATGTAAAAGTCCGCCAACATTGTCTCCTTCTTCTTCTCTCTCTCTCTCTCTCTTCAGCCACAGGAAGTCCACTGCTGAACATAGGTCTTCCCCAAGGATCTCCAAATCGACCTGTTGGAAGCCACCTATTCTTCCCAGATTTATTTAAATAAAATATATAAACTTAACAATTTTTTCTAGTTCTTATTTTTTCTAGGCTATGTAATAATTGGAACAAAAATTGAGTGTTTTTAAGTTCATTATATAAATTTAATTTTCATTATGGTTCACAAATGAATTTTGCTGGACCAGTGGCAGAATTTCCACATCACTTATATCTATTCTTGTTTTTCTTTCTGCCTGCACTTGCGTTATCCCAATATCTCAATATCTCGCCCTTTGGGATCCTCAATTGTAGTAACACTGTAAATCCTTCTTTTAGACGAAGAGAGTTTCTCGAGGCGAGAATCGTATGCAATTATCGCATGACATAACCGCGATAGAGTATACTGTTCTGCCAAATGTTTACACGATGCGACTTTTTTTAATCCTCACGATAATCGTATCGAGGCGGGAAACTCTCCCCGTGTAAATGGGACTTTAATGCTCATATTCGCCTCGATACTATCAAATTAGACTTTTCGTGCTACTTGCTTGCTTGCTTGACTTGCTGTCGAAAATATATATTTTTTAATGATTTTTTATTTTAAATTACATTTGGCATTATTTACTCGGAACATAAAAACATACGACAGTTAAACAGATATGATAAACTTACTTTGTCGAAGATGCAAATAGCTAACAGGTGCACGTTTATTTTCGTACAAGCAACACGAAAAACACTCTAATATCAATTTTATTTATACACTATATATACTGGACGCGTAAATATGTTAAAAATAGTTAATATGTCAGTGTATTTACGTTCGTTGTGATGAAAATATCTTCATTCTAAACAAGACATATTACAACCAATTCTTCCTTCGCCTTTTAACTCAACTAGCCTAGTGAATATTGTTCTGTTTTTAAAAGTACTTATGTGAATATAATTGTTATTACAGTATTTTTTTATAAAGGCTTAGTCACATTGGTTGATGACTTGTTCAATACACAGCATCTTTGGTGAGGGAACAGACACAACTTTATAGGAGCAGAACATTTCAGCTCGCATGATAATTGCGACAGTTAGAATAAAAAGATTAATGTTTGAGGAATACTTAAAAAATAATTCTTTGTGGTTTCATAAAGCTCTACACATTTTAAGTCACATAGCAAAAAGAACTGAAATAATGAAACAGCAATATCTTATCCACGATAAAACAGTACTGACTAATGTTTTCATCGTCATTTAAAACTATTCGTCAGATATAATATCCTGAGAAAATGATATATGACAAATTTTTGCTACAATTGCTAATTATACATTTATTTACCTAAAACCTACAGCTAAACTACATTGATTACAATTTTCTTGTTTAAAATGAGTTTGTGGCAGATATTAACGATTAAAAACAAAATACCTAACGACAAGCACACAATAAATAATTTTAATATTTTTCGTACATTAAAAACATGAAAGAATTGCCAAGAGTTTTTCATACTATAATATTTTTACCAATGTGTCTAAAATAGTAGGAAATATGAAACCTATTATTGATTAAGTTAATACGGTATGCAATGAACATACCAGTAAGAATATATTAGTAGATCACAAAACATGTAGGTTACAAAAACGACGATAGTATTTAGCATCAAGAAAACTGATAAGTAAATACACAATGAATCTTCAGCCCTAACTTTCTGGACTTAAATTTCTTTCAAAGCATTGAGCAACTCTATTATACCTTTCAGCTTGACTTTCCTGCGCCGCCGCCGCTTTTAATGCTTTCTAAGAAGTCTTAATACGTTTACCCAAGTCGGGGGCAACGAGACTCAAAAAAATTGAGGTTGTCTTCAACACAGACGGCAATACACTTTCGAGTCTTCTAGCGAAGTTATCGGCAACCCTTTGTCTGTGTGCGTCATTTTCTTTTACTTTATAGTAAAAATCATTCTTAGGTTGAAGATCGACTGCGTTGCTTTTCAGAAGCAGGAGTATATCTTTAGGACGATTTTCGTCTACGTACGGTATCGGTCCATTAAACGTATTTCGATAGTAGTTTGGGACATCTTTCATATTATCTCTCAGCGGTGGATAACCATCACGATTGTATGTCTTCGCATATTTAGGCATGTTTATTTCAATTTGGTTATCAAGGCGATAGTTTTTAGAGTCCGAGTAAAACACTCTACGAGCTCTGAACATCAAGTCGTGCGGTCCCCATATACCAGGACCTAAGTTAGATGGATTGTATGCACTTTGTTGGTTGTCTTTGAAATTGTTGTTGACGTTTCGGTTGATCACCAGGCGACCGATTGTTACTGTTTTATATGTACCTTCTTTCCATAGCCGCGTCACATCAAAGGGGTCATAATCAATACGTTTTATATAATCGAAAGTCATTACATCTATATCTAACCTCCAAGAAGGATAATAGCATTGTACAGATCTCTGGTAAAATAATCTTGGTCCAGTGCACCGTATGCATCAGCCTGTGAATCTGTGAGGTTATCTAGACCTTGTTCGGACCGAAAATTTAATTTGACAAAGTATCTATCTCCATATTTGTTATAAGTTTCATACGTATGAATAGGAAATATGTCTATTTTTCTATACCCGTTTGGTACACCAAAGTCTAAAATCAGCCACAACATTGTGTGATATGTCTCAGGTTTACTATTTAAAAAGTCCCAAACAGAATTGAAATCAAACATATTTATGCGAGGATTTCTCCTAAAACAGCGTATGAATGATGCAAATAAGCTTGGATCTTTATAAAAGTAAATTGGAACGAGATTCCCTTCGTTTGTGTACATTTTCAAAGCTAGAGCTTTCACTTCTCTGCCAAGCTCTGGACCACCCAAGTTTTGTAAGCCCGTTGAAAATCGTCCGACGACTGGTGTTTTCTTGCCAATTCCGTTGAAGACATCCGCTTTAGTGTATTGGTATACATCGTTCGTTACTTCAAAATACCCGTAGGCTCCGACCCCCTTGGCATGTACTAGACATTCCGGAATTCTTTCTCTGTCACTGTGGAAAGTTTGTTCTATATGGAAATTCCTATTGAATATTTCGGTGTTGAGCGTTACTGTGTCGCCTATGTCGACAGGCTCCCCTGAGCTCGTTGTCATTAAGCCTATTGGTTTCTGAAACACAAAATGTATTTTAATATAAATAATTTAGACTCCCCATGGTCATTTTATTTAAGATTACAAATAATATTAAAGTGGTCTTGCGGTAGCTGATTAAAGCTATATTATTAAAGTCAGCTCCATCAAGGTGGCACCCTTGTCTAGTAGGAGTTTTTACTTTTGTTTGTTGTCATAGAATAATGATATGGTGTGTAAACGTTGCTTTTGCGTTTCGTTTTATGAGCGCGACTGCTGGGACCCTGTAGCTGGTCTACCACCAGCACCACCTCCATTTTCTTCTATATTCTGATAGCGATCATCTCCCACGATGTGTTTATCCACAAAGTGTTTATATTTATTTATCGTATTCGAGTATGTGCTCAACAGAGATGCTTAAGCAAGTGTGTTTCGTTTCCAGCAGTCGACATTATTATGTTGACTTCAGGGAGATGATTATCTCTTGATATTATATAATTATATGTTTGTTATGGTCACTTTGCCGTACCAGAACAAAAGAGTCCAACATAACATCGAATAGACTGGTGGTGTCTCAAATTAACTAATGCCAACCGAGTAATTATGTATGGTTAAAATGATAAAGGATTTTTAAATAACTTTATAAATAATATAAATATTAATTTTTAGACAAAAAGTTAATGTGAATTTACGATGATAATTGATAATTCAGGAAAAACAATTTTTAGTAATTCTTATGCGTAAAATTTTAAACACAGGTCTTAATTTTATACGTACCGGATTTTGTTCCTTAAAATCTTGCTACTGTCGTGACGCGGGATCCAGCGTGTAGTTATCATAGTATCCTGACGCTCGATCTACCACCAAAACCGCCAACAACACGCGCCATATCCAAGCCATTGTGCGAAACATAATGCAATCACTCGTAAAAATTCATTTATATTATTTTTATATTGTTTTTTTTATGTAATATAATATACACAAGTTACTACTGTATAATTAAAGGATATTAAAAAAAGTTTACACCGCAAATTAATATTCATAGTTTTTATAAACACTAAACAAATAGCATAAACAAGTTATAGTCACGCAATTCTCGCGATTAAATAATTAAAAGTGAAACACACTCGATTTTGACCTATTAATTAACGAATGTACCGAAGTATGTCTTGAATGATTTGATGAACGTTATAACGAAAACATTTAAAAAAATAGTATTTAAATAATAAAGCGATAAATAGATTTTACCAAATTAGTATCAATATAAAGCATTGAAGAAACTCACTCCGTGTAAATGAGGCTTTATAATCTGTTAAATACTAGTAATTGGAAACTGTAATACGGGGAAACAATAGTAACAACTTTAAGAACTGATCAATTCTATGTATTTACAATATAAATAAAAAATAAAATAAGGACTGCCTCGGTGGCGTAGTTGTACTACTGTACGAACAAAGCTTAGCTCTCGAGTTCGAATCTTTGGCCGGGCCAAGTGATATTGGATTTTTCTATTCATTATCAGCCCGGAGTCAGGAATTTGTGCCCGATATGTCGATAGGCTCGCCTCCTATCACATTATGGAACGTAACATACAAGATGAAATGTGGGTGCTCTTTTAGCACCTCTGCCTTGCGCTTCTGGGAAAATGGCGTGAGTTTATATATGTATGCAATATGAGATCACGAAAACATGACTGTTGACCATTTTGCATATATTGGTGTAATTATAACATTATATCTAGCACCAGAACCATATCATCTCATTCTTTGTGGTAGCCCGCGCTCACAGCAATGAGATTTGCATGAGGTTTTATAAACAAATGCACAGAAATTACATCACCTTTATTATTTTCTTTTATTTCCAACAAGTTTTTAATCTATTGCTCATCTCTAATTACCCTAGTTAATCATTATATTGCAAATAAAAGAATGTACAATTTATAAAAAAATATAAAGCAATCTATCTGTCTGGATACCATTAATCATTGCGATCGATGAATAAATAATACCTTATTTTCATGATGATTGGACATTCATCATTTTTATTATGTTTTTCATAACATGCCACATGATGGTAAGTAGCTACCGCCCTAGTAAACAGTTGTCAACCTGTAAAAATTATCTGGGTTGTTCCTTGAAGGCTCCTAGGTCAATCACCCGTACCTTTTAAAATGTAGTTTGTTTTTTAATTCTCAGATATATATATATATTTTATTCTTCTAATGTACCATTTTGCAGGTCGGCAGAGCATAAATTTACTCCTGCTCTTTATTAGTCTATTTTGCCTGTTCTTTTCTATTCCCGTGGAAAGCATAGCTTAATCCTACACACCCGGTTTGATAGCTAACTCTAGTACCACCTAGACTCCT
Organism: Theretra japonica; assembly: GCA_033459515.1. NCBI lineage: Eukaryota > Metazoa > Arthropoda > Insecta > Lepidoptera > Sphingidae > Theretra > Theretra japonica. Next base: position 11,254,693 of record CM065949.1, read on the forward strand.
TTAAGCTTATCCTTACCTCAAATATCATAAGAAATAGAACTGTACTAGACGCTGTGCCCATATACGTCCCACAGCAGGGCACAGGCCTCTTCTACAAAATAAAATCCAGAATCTTAGAACCATAATCTTACTAAGGTTTTAGATTAGTTAGATTTCTCTGTATAAAAATTACCTAATTTCAGTTTAATTCTAGAAAGTGTCGGACTATACCGTCAGTCATCCCAAATTTTAGTTCATAAATAAATCGCTTTCAAACACTTCCCGAATTCGGCTTCATAATAATAGACGAATTTGACCTTTCATATTTCGGGTCGAAGCAAGCATTGTTGATAGAAAGAAGGCGTATTTATTAAATATTCCATATCAAAGCTTTGAAAGGTCACCTTGTAACAGCATAGTCTTGAGTTACAGAAATAAGGGAAAAAATTAATGAGAATATGAAGCAAAAAGACAAATGAACCAAAGAGACAAATTGTTGTACTGAGATTACGTAAAATTAATTCGAAAAGAAATTCTGCAACGACCTAAAAATTGTCGTGGTGACTTAATAATGCCCATATTATGAATAGGTACATATCTTTTCATTTTCATAACGGTCTAAACTAGCATCCATAAACTTCGAAGACAAATACTATTTAATATTGAAATATACTATTGAAAGTACAAAAACCTTATAAGAACTTCTAAATTAATCTTCATATTTTTTAGTTTTATTATACCAATATAAATATTTTTCCAATCACAACATAAATTATTTCTTTTACTCCAACACAATGCCCGAGGCAGCGATATGAAATAAATAAAATCTACTTCATTTTTCTATCTCCGTCGATGCTCGCCTACCTTTCGACCTCAATGAGCACGTCGCACAGTTTTATTTTATAACCCTGCCAATGGCATATTGCGATAAAATATTATGGAAAAGTAAGAAGAACAGTTCTGTAATATAGTGACGTTAAACGAAAGTGACACAGAAGTTTACATACAGGATATTTCAAGAATGCTGCCGATAATGAAGCCAGGTGATAGTTTTATTTACTACAGACACGACAGACTTTTAAAATATTACAAAAAAAATCGTCGCGTTTTTTTGCAAAAATTTTAGTTGCGTCGTGTCTGTAGTAAATAAAACTATCACCTGGCTTGTCTATGGATATAGTTTTTGCTAAAATTATCATTTAAAGTCTTGCGTACTGTAGCGTCTTTAAAAATAAAAGGGTGTACATTATTTTTTTAGGAAAATGTATGTATTTACCAACCAAATACGATGATGGGAAAAAAATACAAAAAAATTGTCGCTTTTTTGCCAAACATTTAGTTGCATTGTGTGTAAAGTCACTGAAACTACCACCTGACTTCGTTTTGCGGTAGCAGTCTTGATATACCCTGTATTTGGTAGAGATACAGGAACAAAAGGTAAGTTACTAAAAATAATAAAAACAATCTATTTTATCGTTACAATGCAGTTCAAAAATGAATCAGTTGATTAAGGTAATACGAAAGTTTATGTAGATAGTAGTGATGTATAACTAAACATAGGAGTTAGAAATAATAAAAACAATCAACGTTATTGTTTAAATGATTTTTGTAATAACAAACTTATACTACACATTGGTTTTTATTTTAAATACATAATAGGAGACAGAAGAGCCTGTGACTAATCTAGCCGTAAATTAAATTAATACATGACATACATCAAATAGACTTAAAGGAAAATTACAAATCAACATTTAAAAAAATCATTTTGTTTTTGGGGTGGTTTCTGTCGCATTAGCTGGTGCAAGAGCCGCTTTCAGCCCAGCGGTGACACGTTCACCCAAATCAGGATCAATGAGATACATGAAGTTGATAACTCTTTGTAGTACTGGAGGTTTAACACTTACTAGAGAAGAGGCAACATTATCAACCATTCTTTGTCTCTCATCATCCGTTTTGAGCACATTGTTATAGAAGTCTGAATGGGGTTCCAAATCTACAGCACTGCTATGCAACACAATTAACTTCTCGCTCGGTCTGCTCTGGTCTACGTACGGTAAAGGCCCGTTGTAAGAATTAGGATAATAGTTAGGGTAGTCCTTCATATTGGTTCCTAATGGAGGTACGCCATCCCTATTGTACGTCTTCGCATATTTGGGAGTATTTACCGCTATATTGTTAAAGTTGCCTCCCAAGCGATGGCTTTGAGCGTGATGGTAGAACAACCTCCGCGCTTTGAACACGTAGTCAAGTGGCCCGGGTATACCAGGGACCAAATTACCTGGATTGAACGCACTCTGTTCCACAACCTTGAAATAATTATCCGGGTTTTCGTTCAGAACCAATCTCCCGATTTCTACAGTTTTGTAAGTTCCACTCTTCCATAACCTTGTGAGGTCAAACGGGTCGTAATCAGCCCTCTTGATGTCGAGTTGGCTCATTACATCCATCTCCAGTTTCCAAGCAGGAAAGTTTTTCTGTGCAATAGCGTCGTATAAATCTCTAGTATAGTAATCTGGGTCACGACCTGATATTACTGAAGCCTGTGCCGACGTCAAGTTCGCTAAGCCCTGCTCGGTTCTTAAACTAAATCTGACGTAATAACTTTCGCCTTTTTTATTATTTAACTCGTACGTGTGAACGGGGAATGCATCCATCTTCCTATAACCATCGGGAACTCCGTAGTCGGCTTGGGTCCACAAATACCCGTGTAGGCTGGATGGTACCATGGTGAGGAAGTCATACCGTGATGTGACGTCGTTCAAGTTAGTACGAGGGTTCTTCTTAAAGGCGCGAACTAGCAAACTGAAGTAGAGTGGATCTCTGTATAAATACACTGGTGTTTGGACACCAATTATGTCAAAGTTTCCTTCCTTAGTATAAAATTTGACTGCCATTCCCTTTAATCCTCTGGCAAGGTCAGATCCGCCCAAACTTTGTAATCCTTGGGAAAATCGGACGAATATCGGAGTTTGTTTCCCCACTTCATTGAACAAGTCAGCCTTTGTGTATTCGGAGACATTGTTTGTTACCGTGAAACTGCCTAGTGCACCTGTGCCTTTGGCGTAGACAGTTCGCTCTGGTATCCTCTCAGTAGTAAAATGCATAGAAAGATCTAAATGGAGAGGATTCGTGAATAAATCAGAGTTGACTGTTACAGTGTCTCTTATCTCGGCAGGAGCTCCGGTACTTGCAGTCCATAGTGTTCGATTCTGAAAAATATAAAGAATAAAAGTTATTTACTATATTCGGAATTGTTGATGTTGGTAAATTTAGAATTGTAGCTGTGGTTGGATGTCCCAAAGTAATTGTTTAGGACAGTTACTTTAAATTAACAATTCAATGCTTAAAACATTATTATCATTGGTAAGGTGCGCACGGAAAGTTACAAAAGTTGTGTTTTTACCTTAGAATCAAAACTTACGATCCCATGATTAGCTAGACTACCTCATAGCAATCATGTATGAAGTCCATAGGTCTCACATAAATTATTCCAAAATATAACGTCACTGAATGACGTCTTCCTGAAGATCAATAAAACCGTTTACTACCTTAGAATAATTTAGGAGCGGTCGACACGCCTAAGAATATGGATATTTGGACAATGGTGTTTGCGTCATCACATTCTTTACACTACAAGCTACGTCTTACGTGGGTGTTATGTACGTGTACATATTCTTATAACAGACATTCCCTTATATCAAAACCGGGGTACAACATACAAAAAGTTCCTGAATATGTGACAATAAATTCATAAGTACCTACATATGTGATGTCGTCTACCATGTGTGTCATTACCAAAGGAAGGCCACTGCTGAACATAAGCCACCGCCAATGATTTCCACTGCAACCATTTAGGAAAGGCCAACACCTTAGAGTAACTTTTGTATGTGGTAGAGCCACGCTGTTGTCAGCCATTACTCAGCATGGATGGGCAGGCTTGTCCGGGGTGGTACCACTGTCTTGCAAGAGATCGACGTGAAGCGACAGCTAACGCGTTTCATGAGTGAGACTGCCGAATGCCCAATACCCCTTTCCTCTTTCAATCCTTTTTCCTTCCCGCTCCCCTTCCGATCTGATGGGCCGGCAACACATCCATGATCCAAGCGCCGTGGATGTTCATGGGCGCCAGATTTCACTTACCATCAGGTGACCTGCTCGCTCGTTTGCTATAAAAAAAACTTGAATATAGCATAGGCAGCACCCAACTATCTGCAACTTTTTTAGCCTTATCATGTGACTTTATTCAGTTATGATATCATGGTTTTGTAGTAGAATCAGACACCACTGAATGGTAGTGCCCTACATGCGATAACTGACTACGAGTATGCCCGTAAAGGTTATTGAGTAATTATTATTGAAGGTCACGTACGGGCATCCACCTTGAAGGTGAATGACCGAATAAAGGAAGTCGCTGGAAGCCACTTTCAACACCTCACTATGAACATTCTTAAGGGATGGCCGATTCTCAGCTATTATGTCAAAACTTTGACCAGAGCTCAAACCAACGACATCGACAACGAGACGCTTCTAGCCAAATTCGTTCACTAACTCATATCTACATAACGTGCACATACACTCACGCTTTTTTCCCAGAAGGGGTAGGGAGAAGTTCCCTCGGTGGCAACCAAGACACCCACGTTTCACTATACACAAGGCGAAATACATTTTGTCCCATAATGTGATAGGTAGAGGCGAGTCTACCATATCGGGTACATATTCCTGACTCCGAACTAATAACGAATAGATAAATATAATATCACTTTATATCACTTTTCCCGACCCGGGATTCGAACCCAACACCTCAGCCATATAACCGTACCGTGGTACAACTACGATACGAGGCAGTCATATTTACATTACAAACAAAAGCAGAAATACATCTACCTTGACAGTTTCCTCTGTAACTTTCACGAAATAACTCCGATTATTCACTAAAATAACGAATCAGTTACCAATAAACATACCGGATGTTCTAGTTTGAAGTCAAACAGCTGATTTGCCGAAGATGTTGCCGTTGTATTTTCGTACACCCTTATACACGCCACAGAGCACACGAGTACTAACAAACCGATTATCCTCATGTTATTCAGTGTAAAGACACGATTGCAAGTCGGTTTCGCTTATATAGTCATAATTACAATAATTAACGCGATACCGTCGGAAAAAATAGCTGTTATATTATTTTTGTAGCACAATTTACACATATTAATAAACCTATATTTGTTTTAGATAAAAACATATTATGTTTTATTTTCTTATAGACGCAATATATTTATAAGGCCAAGAATTTTCTTACACTGAAAAGCCAAGTCATTTCTGATACATGGCTCAAGATTTGTATAATAATTATGGTAAGGATTATCCATGTGCCTATTGGATGTATGCTTATAAATTTTTAGACATCATATTTTGCAAAAATAAATAACACCGATGGATTTTTTTTTTCTAAATGATGCAAATCCATTAATCATACAAATGTTAAAAGATAAATCAATTATTCATTAAAAATAAATTTTATTTAATTTAATTTAATACGAAGTATAAATCAAACTACCATAAATAGCATGAAATATTTTTTCCACTGTATTTATTAATAGTTCGTGCACCGGTAGAATCCATTTACCAAGAGATTATTTCCGATTAGTTAACAAAAGGGAAACGCCTGTTTTGTATTCTAACGTTGTTTACGTTTTTTAATATAGGTGGGGCCAGAGAAAACGTTACTAAGTTTTGTAATACCTTTTTTATGGCGTAGGTCCGGCAAACGAGCAAATAGGTCACCTGATTGTAAGTGATCACTGCCGCCCATCAACATCCACGACGCTGGAGGTGCTGCCGGCCCTATTGGGAGGGGAGCGGGAAGGAAAAAGGATGGGAAGAGGAAAGGGGTATTGGGCATTCCAGTTTCTCATCATGCTTTAAGTGTTCATGATGTGCTCAATTAATTGATTCGTGTCCGGTTGTTGGGAGACCAAAACGCGTCCCTAAGTTTCTGATATTCTCAACACAAGATGCGGTATATTACTTCATAGTAAACTACGTGTTTGACTTTTGGGGGCATTTATAATTTGATTTATACCTTGATAACACTTACAAAACGGTACAAATGGTATTCATCGTTAATGATTTCTCCCAGACACTAGATGGACAAGATTGGTAATAAAACTGCAGAAAAGATCATTATTATATTATTTTATTTCGTCATTATTACACGAGTTGTAACCACTTGATCACAGAAAGAGAAATCTTTTTTATGTTACGTTGGGACAGTAAAGTTTTTTACAAATACAAATAGATTATTGTGCATACTTTTACAGTTTGTACACTTCTTAACAATAAAATAAGAGGCAGGTACACTGACAAAGATCCTACCTTCCGTAATAGTACTAGACTGTGTTACAGCAAGTTTCGGGAGTCCCGGCAATCCGGATCCTTTATCTCGTTCCGTAATACACCATTAACAGCCGGCAGCGTAGTTACGACTCCCAAGGGGCTATATGTGCTCCTGTCACATATACATTCATTAAGTTAGCCAAACATTAACACACACACATAGAAACATATCCTCTATAAACCAGCTCAACGAAATGATACCAAAGTATGACAGCCTCCGTGGCGCAGTTGGTAAGACGCCGGCAGTGAAACGTGAGGCCGCGGGTTCGATCCCCGCACCAAGACAAATATTTGCGTGATCCACAGATATTTGTCTCGGGTCTGGGTGTTTGTGAGACCGAAAGGTCTCTCGTAGTTCCTGATACCCTCGACACAAGACTGAATTCATATTAAAGTGGAGTCAGGTCTGTGTATGTGACTGTTGGGTGTATTTATTTGTTTATTTAATGTCTCACAGAATACTAAGAGATTATGAAATTTTTGCCAATACTTTCAAACTGATAATTTTAATTGAAGCTTTGCGTTTTATCCTCAAGAGGACGCTTATGCCTACAAACTTCAGAGGCTATAAATTTACTATTTCTCCACTAAAAATATATCGTTAAACAACAAATCGATAAAAGGGTCACGCAAAAAGTCATTATTATCAAACACAAAACCAAGAAAAACATTCCCAGTGGCAACTTGTTTATTCGCAACGTCCAAGATTCCTCACTCGAAAAAAGCAAGAAAAATACACAAGTTATCATGATCGAAAATAAATCACGGGATAGCCTTGACAAAGAACTTTACTGGCTTTTTTACGAGGCCGTAAAACGAACGTCCCTGCTGAGCTGGGCAAACAAATGGGACCTTTCCATTTCCTTCGTTCTACTATTGAAATTTTCATAAGGATTCCTTTTGAATTCACCTTTACATTGTGCTTATAAAAGGTTATGTGAAACGTTTTATAAGACGTATATTGTATGAGTTTGCTATATTTAGGCTCTTAGAATATAATACAGTCGTTGTAGCAAAAATACATACATACATACATGAACTCACGCCTTTTCCCAGAAGGGGTAGGCAGAGGTGTAACTAGGACACCCACGTTTCGTCTTGTTTTTCCCGTCCTACGATGTGATAGGAGGCGAGCCTATCGCCATGTCGAAAACAAATTCCTGGCTTCGGGCTGATAATGAATAAAAAATCCAATATCGCTATGCCCGACCCGGGATTCGAACCCAACCTCTAAGCTTTGTAATAGTAGGCACATGTACAGAACTAATAATATAGTTTATACTAATGATTATTGACAGCAGCACTTCGCCTCTACAAAAGTAATTTTTTATTGCGTCATAGCACTGACTACTTTTTCAACTAAATATTTATTACCCAGCTAGTAGTTGTAATCGCTTTTTCATATTTTCCTCACATATCACAAGCCTAACCATCCCTCAGTATCAGCTAAGTGAATGAAATGTACGCTGTGTTCTACTCGCCCTTGAGACTTCGCCTCGCTCAACACCCAGCGCAAATGGCAGCTGTCACGCTTTATCTTACAACTTATATTTAGCTTCCTGGTGTGTCGCGATGGAAATTAACTCATTTATGTATCTCCAACCGGAAATAAACATGATCAGAGTATGTATAGTGAAAAAGTCTTTATATGTTGAAGCTAATTATGTAGAATGTTGTGCTAATCGATCTAGGCAGATCTGCGCCAAATATTAGGTGCAGTGAGGTAACTTTGCGGACAGTATAAAAAATATACTCGGAATTTATCAAAGCTGGATCAATTTTATAAAAATCTCTTTGCTTGACGTAACACCTAAAAAGTGTTCGTATCCAAACCTCCTTGGTAACTGACCGCAAAGAACAGCCGCTTATAAAAAAAATCATTCATTTTTATTTTATTTTGTTCTATTTTCAAATCATACCTCTTTTACATTTTACGTTATTATTATTCTTTTACATTAAATGTTGGGAAAAATAAAATAATACTTTCGTTTTTAATATCGATTACAATTGATAAGTAGCTAAAACATAAACCTTTTATTCTCAGGGTTTTCCAATATATTTCAAACATTATTCAGAGCGGATAAAAGCGTCTAAATCACAGGCATTCGAAATAGAATACGCATTAGACTCGCTCATACAATGTAGATCTACAGTCGTATCGTAATGTATTTTATGGCCCGTTTGACCTATCTTAGGACGTCCAGGGCACTGACACGATGTTATATTATGTAATGTGCATCTGCTTGCATTGTAGCCTCGATAGCTGAGCGGGCGTGCCTCATATAAACTGTGTATAGGTTATTCAAATAGGCCTAATATACATATTACGATTAATAAAAAAATACGTGTTATGTTTCAGTTAAGGCGCTCTTAATTCAATTGACAGTAGAATTCGTGATTACATTGTACTGAAGGATTAGCAAGTTGAAGTGGCAATGGGCGGGGCACATAGCACGGAGTACTGGTGGCCACGAAACGGCAAGCGCAGCGTAGGACGTCCCCCCACTAGGTGGTCTGACAACCTGGTGAAGGTCGCGGGACGTCGCTGGATGCAGGCTGCCTCCAACAGGTCACTGTGGAAATCATTGGTAGAGGCCTATGTTCAGCAGTGGACTTCCTTTGGCTGATGGATGGATGGATGGAGGTATTTTTAAACTATATTTGTAGGCTAACCAAGCTTCTCACCACTTATCGAACATATAATACTTTACAATTAATCGTAAAAACAAGCATTCAAATATACATTGGCAGATTACACATCAATAACACCATTTAATCTTCAAATAAACTTGAACGGCTCAACGTCTGAACACAAACATTGTAATACATAATTATAAAGACAAAGTTGACAGTGACCTTTGTGCTAACTGCTATCCAATCCATCATCCGACGTTTCCATCGCATCTAATGGATGGAGTTTTATGAATGTGTAAAAATAAAACGCACATTTTTTTTTTTTAAGCCTTTATAGGCAGACGAGCTAGCGGCCCGCCTGATGGAAAGCGGCTACCGCTGCCCATAGACCTCCGCAGTGCCAGGGGTCCAGCACAACAAAGTCGCTGCCTACCTTAAGGAAAGTACTCTCTTTAAGCTTCGTTTGAAGAAGGAAAATTCACATTCATGCACATTCTTTTTTTAAACGTACATTTAAATTGTATCTGGTTATTAAACTAGCTAAATGCGCTGGAGATTACTGCAGTCTGGGGGTTACTCTATGATCCGAAACGAAGTCCAAATCGCCGAACGTCAGAACATTGTCCGTGATTGTCCACCACGCTGGCTCGTACTAAATTAATATCAAAAGACAATTAAAAGTCCGGTTTCGGTTTGACTTTGAACCAAGACCTCAGGTTTTACATGGTAGACCAGTTCTCATGCAACTGAACCATATTATATTGTGCTTTAATTAAGTTTGTCTTTACCTTTTTTAGCTAAAAGTAACGAACCAGAAGTAAAAAACGTAATACATATTTTGGTTGTTTCAAAATTGAAATAATTAATAGATAGTCTAACAAAACTGCCAGCCAATCTTCATAGAGCCACACCCCTTTCACATTATTCTTGAACAAAACACTTCAGTAAAATTTGAATTCAAATCTTTTTATGCTGTGATTATTTTAAAGCGTTAAAGGCATTATTTTATTATCATTATTTGTCGCATAAGCCCTTTTCATAAATAAATATTGAGATATATTCTTGTGGAATTCTCGAATTTTCTCGAAGCATGTCATACATCTATTAATATGTAGAGTTCTTACGTAATGCGTTCTATACACGTGTGGTGTAAATTAATTTCAGCACAAATGACTATTCATTCGATAAACATCGATAAACGTGGCTAATTCCGCTTTAGCGCTTTCGATGTTATTAATTTTATTATACCTACGACCTGCATAGAACAATCAATAAGCGCCATAGCTAAATGTCTCGCGAATCTATTTCAGGATTCCGTAACATACAGGGCAATTTGAACCTTTACTGAATAAATTTAAGATATGTTTTCGTGTAAACTGACCGTCGTCATATTGACCTGGCTGGATCGGGAGCAGAAATAGGTCAGGCGAGGTCGGTGTATCACTCCAACACTTTTTAATTACTATGTACTTACATTAATAAAGTGTGGATTTGTTGAATTCACCTGTGGATTGTTTGGTGTTTTTATGCTCGGACTTTTTTCACTTTTGCGGATATTTTTCCTTTCATGTGTGGAAGTTTAAAATACATTTTATACACAAATTTATGTGTACATTATGTGTGTGTGTGTATTTTTAAAAGTACTGTCGTAGTCTTAAGTGTTTTGCTCTTCAATAAAATATTTGATAGTTGGCCTGTTGCCCAAAAGCGATCAAAGTTTGAAGATTCTAAATTGAATTTCAATGCCTTGTCTAATACATTGCTGAATAATAAACTTTTTATATTCTCCATATTTATCACGGTATAAACTTTCACTCGGAGTGTTTAAGTTTAAAATGAATTTTCATTTAATTTATGATTTTCGGAGTTTTATCTTTGAATGAAGATTGACTTTTCATAAAAGGTTGTTATAAAAAGACACGCATACCTTTCACATAGTAGAATTTGGTAGAAATATTATAATTGTTGTTATTTAAGTGTGTGAATATTTTATAGGTTGGTTTAAGTCAGTCCGAAATTGTTTATAAAAAACAGCGTTAGTTTAAAAAAAAAATAATTTCGGGCAATCAAATCGGGGCAAAACAGTTGCATATGCTAGGCACGCATTCATATATATATTTATATGGACGCACGTAAGTACGAACACAAGCAAACAGGCAAATTTTACTATTAGAAAATTCTCATTGGCCACACGCTTAGTAAATACATAATTTGTACAACTTTATAATAAACTAGCGGCCCGGCCCAGCTTCGCCTGGGTGCTTAGATGTTTAGACTCCACTCCACACCAGAAATATCTTATTCCCGTTCAAACTTTTGTACTCCTGAACTCAACCTAAGTACCTACTATCCCTTTTCCTATCGTATCCCATCCCATCTCATCTGGCTCCTTTTCTTTCTGTTACATCCCGTCCCATTATTTCCCATCTACCGGTCTCATCGCGTTCGTCCCACTTTATCCCATTTCATCCCTTAATGCCTAAATAGGCATGTTGACAATTTTTTGGAATTGCTTTTATTTTGTAGATAGGCCTTATATAAACACGAAACTACGACGAATATCATTAAAAAAATACGCAAACACAAATACTTTGCAAAATTCCTGCTAAAACTTTAAAATAAATTTAATTAATTTTATAGCGTCAACAACACGTGGTAATTATACTGTTAAAATGTAGCTTATATGACACGTTCGTAGATTTACCATAGCAGCGCCATCTATTGATTACTTACTCAACCCAGTCGAAAGGTATCGACATCTGTTAGAATCATTTGGAGTTAACAGATGATTGTGACTGTCAAATAATAACAGACAAATAATTAGTAATAAATTAAAATTGCGACTATAATTTGAGATTTAAACTATCCTATCTCTCAAGTTGGATCGAACTGCACATGGTGTGCAAATTTTATTATAATCGGTTAAGTAGTTTAGGAGTCCATTGAGGACAAACATTGTCACACGAGATTTATATATATTAGATTAGTAATTGACTGCCTCGGTTCCGCAGTTATACTACGGTATGACTACAAAGCTCTCGGGTTCGAATCCAAGGTCGGGCAAAGTGATATCAGATTTTTCTATTCATCATCATCAGCCCGGAGTCAGGAATTGGTGCCTGATATGGCGATAGGCTCGTCCCCTATCTCATCTTGGGACGGAAAATACAAGGCGAAACGTGGCTGTCCTGGTTGCATCTCTGCCTACCCTTTCTGAGAAAAAGGCATGAGTTAATGTATGTATGTATGTATTTTATTATTTGTCACGTACCTTTCAACATAATCATATTCCGACTAAGCGATCGATTGTCGTTTCTAGGCTAAAGATAAAAATAGTAATACAGTATTGTCTAAACGTGGCACGAAGTAGGCCGAGGTGGAAATATCTGGAAAGGAAATTAGTTCTCGGCCATGACCAAACCGAAAATGCGCCAAAAATACACGAACTAACGTTATAACTTTATTGCACTGCGGTGGAAATTATGACCGTAATATAATGTGATATTGTTGATCTTATTACGTAAGATACTAAAGATGGTACGGTCAGTTTTTGTGCTGATACTGATTTCGTATTATGCCTACACATCAACCACAACTCTAAAGCGCGATTTACACGGGGAGTTGCTCGCGGCGAGAATCGTATGAGATTATCGCATGGCATAACCGCCATAGATTATCGTGTTCTGACAAATGTTTACACGATGCAACTTTTTTGTATCCTTACGATAATCGTATTATCGGCATGACCACTCTCAATCATACTCTCGATTGTAGAGGAGGCCCGCGCTCAGTGGGACGTATATGGGCTGATACAATACAAAAAAAAAACGTATTATTGAGGCGAGAAACTCTGCTTGTGTGAATGGGGCTTTAGAATACATAAGCATTCAGAGTGCATCAATCCTCAAGTTTCAACGAATGCGGCAGTTAATTACATTATTTAAAAAGCAGTTTAACAACTCAAACAATTAGCCTCCACTTTTTGATAATTTACGGTCGCCTAATAAACACTTTATTAATTTATTTTTTTATTACCATGAATAGCGATACGAACATGCCATTCGCCTGATGATAAGCGAAACGACCGCTCATGAACTTTAGCAAAACCACACAACACCATGAATTACAATCAATGATTGGGATTTCACTGCGTTCACCATCCTGAGACATAAGATGTTAAGTCTCATTATGTCAAAAAGTTACTCTACCTACAACGTCCCTCAAACAGGAATATAACAGTGCATTTACACTGCTGTTTTGCGGGACAAATAGACATCGCGGTGTTACCAACCCAGGCGGCCTCTCACATATGAGAGACCTACGACCAGTGAAACACTTTATAATTACATTTTTTTCTCAAAATAATCAATACTTTTTATTAATGTTGGCAACTATTGTCATTATTTCTTAGAAATGTTTCTTCTTGTTTTCCATGTGAAACAACATGCCAAAGAAAACTAGAAACAAACCATGAAATAAACACTGTTCTAACCTAGACTCATAAAAAATACGTCATATAAATTGACGTAATAAATACAAAAGCAATTTACGAGACGATAATTAAATCTCAGAACAAAAGATTACAGGCCAGTATAAAGAAATAATATAAGACCGGGCCATCTAAAATTTCAAAGCCTCGTAGGATGTTTAGAAACCACTGTATCTTGACCCGTCTTGGCTCTTCAAACAAGAATTGAACAGCGCAAAATAAAAGCGAAAAGTACGTTCAGAAGTCTACTTTGATTGGCCAACACAGCGTTTGTCTAACGTCGTAAATACGGGCCGCTTTAATACCGCAGCGAATTTAAATGCAAAATTCAAATTTCGCCGTCGCTTTGAGGAAAATTTATATCTATCGATTTTCGTAGGGTTCAGACATTTTTGTGAAATTACTTATGGTTATTGAAAGATTATGCAGGGGATATTTAGAATAATAGTGAATCTTTGTTTTCATTGTTAAAATAAATAGAATGTTGTTATATTACACACTACATTATACAAGATCGAGCAAAGTGGCGATCCATAGTCTCTGCCTACCCCTATGGGACACAGGCGTGACAATTATGTATGTATGTACATTAATCACTAATCATATCAAATCTTTTTTCTTTTCGCTTTAATAGATTTGGAATTACGGATTGTTAATGGATCAATACTTTTAGATTGTCAGCAGATTTAAAACAAAGGAATAGTTTTATGTCTCTCTTGTATATCTAAATGATGTTACAATGGCAATAAATATTGTACATTTGCCTTCCTGTACAATGTACGGTGTAACCATTACCCGTTGTGAATTAAACTCGACAGCAAATCTAAACGATTGATGATTTAAAATGCTTTTTTAATGTCAATCAATCTGCGTGTTTGTATTGTTTAGTATTATCGGATTTTCGTTTCAATCTGAGCTTGCAACATGAATTCTTTTATCTACATACATAGCTGTAAAAATAAACAACATTTTGTACATCAAATGGCGGGCTGGCTAAGGAATGAAATTGATAGTGACTCACCTTTGTCAATATCAATATAAATTTAAACCTAAAGATATTTGAGCATGATACCTAATCATTAAACAAAAAACAAAATATGATTTTATTACGTGCGGTGAATTTCAAATAGCCGCTCGTGAATGACGGATATGCATGCGAATGAATTCATTTGTAATTTATCTCTCACCAGTGTATACAATTATGCGGATTTACTCCAAACTAGATAAACATAGACTTAACCTGAAACAGGGCTTACTATCACTATCAGTTTCGCCTTGTCTTTTCCGTCCCACGATGTTATAGGGGGCGAGCCCATCGCCATATTGGGCACAAATTCCTGACTCCGGGCTGATAATAAATACTTTGCCCGACTCGGGATTCGAACCCGAAACCCCGGCTTTGTAATCGTACCGTAGTACAACTACGCCATTGAGGTAGTCTACGGGAATATCCTACTACCCGCAAAATTAAAAGTTCATTTTCCGTTGCTAAAACAAGATGGGGCCGCTACAGTAATTGTTTCTTTAAGTACTGTTTTCGAGAATTATACCAACCTTCCGGAACATTTTGAGGAAAATTCGACAATTTATGTGCTCCGCGTTTTTATAGTGCAATAAACCTGCGAGTTGCTTACACTGAATCTTAGTTAAATGAAATTACAAGTATGTTTACGACTAAAACGTTCTCAGAGCAATCATTTTCTGCTCATAACAGCACCTCGTAATGTACTTTTATATTAATTTGCTTTTTAAATAACGCCTTTCTACGCTCGGACGCGACTCATGTCTTGATTTTTATGACATACGGTCTCGAGTACTTGTTGTAAGTCTAATTTTACATAACCATACATAACCACACGCCTTTTTCCCAGAAGCGGTAGGCAGAGGTGCTACTAGAACACCCACGTTTCGCCTTGTATATTCCGTCCCACGATGTGATAGGGGGCGAGCCTATCGCCATATCGGGCACAAATTCCTGACTCCGGGCTAATAATGAATAGAAAAATCGAATATCACTTTGCCCGACCCGGGATTCGAACCCGAGACCTCAGCTTTTGCAATCATACCGTAGTACCACTACGCCACCGAGGCAGTCTAATTTTATTACAATCAACGAAGTGGTAGTGCCACGCTGTTGTCTGTCATGACTCAGCATCAATGGGCAGTCTCATCTGGGGCTGTACCACTGTCCCACAGGAAATCGACGTGAAGTAAGAGCTTCGCTGTCACGTTTCGTTCGGTGAGTGAAGTTGCCGGATGCCCAATACCCCTTTTCTCTTCCCATACTATTTCCTTCCCGCTCTCCTCCCAATTGGGCCGGCAACACATTGATGATCCAACGTTGTGGATGTTCATGGGCGGCAGTGATCACTTACCATCAGGTGACCTGTTTGATCGTTTGTCTGACCGTTGCAATAAAAAAAAATATCCGTAGGTTTTGAGTACTGGCAACAGGCAGAGGAGTTAAACTTTAGCAGTTAAGCTTTCCTAGGTTGATTGTCAGGCAGATTTGTCAGAAAAATACATCTATGTATCCCTAGTTATATATTCAGATTTTTTTATCAGAGTCCAAACCTACAAACTGGATATTATTTACATTATTAAAACGAAAAATAAAAAAGTAAATAAATATTATAATACGCTATCTGTAATTACTGAAGCAAAAAACGGGAACAAATAATACCCTCTTCGGGGAATTTCGTTGTTGCGAGCGTTCAATTACACAAAATTCCGCAGACATAATTAAAAAACGTTAATTTTGTTTGTTATTTTTTTCTTTCTCAGAAATTATTGTATGTGGGGCATTGGTTGACTTGTAGGCTTAAACAACTTTATCATTATTTAATTCGATATAAGGAGATTTCTAAAGGCTAGATTGGTGCTCTATATTCTGATTTATTCATCATCTAACGTGAGCTAAGTATACCTTTAAAAAATATAAAGAAATCTGCATACCTACTATGCAGAACTTTACAAAAATGTCTATAGTGTCTTCGCCAAAAATCACTACACCCGTATGTGAACTATGGCTTGAGACCTGACAATCATAGAATTTAATCGAATCCAGCTATTGGATATATAGATTTCTTTATACCGTCAGCTGTGTATATTTTCTCTTATACTACCGTAGCCCGTCCATATAAATACAGACTGCAGAATGTGTGAACATAAATTACAACCGACCCAACCCATTCGAATACAGGCCAAATCCCTCAAAGGTCAGCACAGTTTCAGCAACTCCTTAAATTCAGTATTCAGGCCACCGTGCAAGGCTTGGCAGGTGCGAGGGCGTGACGTCACAAGTCAAGGTCACTCGCCCCGCCTGCGAGGTAATTTTTTTCTTTAATTGCACCAAATACAGAAAAGTTTCCTGCCTTATGGAAATGTTTAATGGCCCTTATCGGGATAACGGCCTAAAAAGTAATGTTCAAGAAATAAAATTAGGCTGTGAAAAAGCTTTAGAGTTTTGTTGTTGAAGGCATGAAATTAATGCTGTTGTATGTTAATAGAGTCTTCAAAACGCCATTGGAATTGTTTTTGTATTGTCTTGATGTCGTTAGAGGAAATATGAGAGCCAATGGTCTTATAGGTGATAAAGGCCGGCCGAAATGACCAAGGTTGACCAAAAAATCGCACCCTAACACCGGTCGGGATAACACTAGGTAAAGAAAACAATAAGTTTGTAATAGAATTTAGAAGCATTTATATTAATGCACTTTGCATTACATAAATAAATAAAAAAGATTATTCCACCTTCACGATCCCGACGATCAAAATCTCCACCGAAAGAGTTACTAGGTACTTGTATAAAATAAACTTTATGGGGATTTGCATAAATGAATAAACTTTTGTTAATATCCAGTTGGTTATATTAAAATTTAATATTGACGCTTGTTTAATCCGTGTGTCTTTTTGTGGGCCCAACGTTTGAGGGATTATGGAAATAAGTTTAGCCCAGAGTTTCTCAATCTGGGGAATGCAAACCCCAATAATCGTCGGAGATTAGGCATCCCAAGTGACTTAAAAATATTGTCATATTTATACCGAACAACAAGAACACACAAGGTGGATCGTGGGTGTGCTGGTAACCCCTGCTTACCCCTTTTGGGAAAAGGCGTGGGTTTATGTATGTAAGTTTATAGTCTATCTAATCTGTACTGTGCTAACTATCGCAGTGAAATATTTTGACATGCAAAAATTTAAATATATAACATATGTACTAATATTGTAATGAAAATTATTTTATACGAAATTATGAAATTGGGCATGCGAGCGAAGCGTAGTACCGGCGATATATGGTCTTGCCTGACACTTTGTTTTAGGCGAGTTCTCATTTTCGGTAGAAAATAATAAAACAAAACCTATTTTATTGCTGGGAATGTAAATAATTATTCTCAAAAGGCCCATTTGTTCTGCAATGCTGTCCTTCATTTTAGAAGGTCTGTAGTACCTAGTTATGATAGAGTCCCTCAGTAGTCCCATGTGGACAAAAGTTTGGGAAAGGCTGGTTCACGCAAAACATTCTGAACGGATGTGGCTGCTTTTAATTTGAGTTTGTAAATAATATTATTCCGTCCTTGGTCCTTATAATCGTTGTTCGAAATTAATCCATGTATTTGTGTTTTTGATGTTTACTTCTCCGGTTTTTTTAAATATTATCGCATACCTACTAGGCATTGTGACCAAATTTTACATTAAATATTGATACAGTAGGTACCTATAAATCAGGGACCGAAATTCTCTTTTTGTCAGCTACTGAGACATGATTTTCGCGTATACGTAAGTCACTTAAATCTGTTTACTAAAACATTTGAGTCATAGTATGATATTGTGGGACGTCCACCCACAAGGTGGTCAGACGACCTGGTAAAGGTCGCGGGACGTCGCTGGATGCAGGCTGCCGCTAACAGGTCACTGTAGAAATCATTGGGAGAGGCCTATGTTCAGCAGTGGACTTCCTTTGGCTGATGGATGACGATAATGTGGTCTATTTTTAATACACCTACGCATAATGGACATTTTACTTCTTATTACACTAAATATAAACATTAGCTCGGTAAAAGCTTCAGTAATATGTCGCTGCCATTAACGCCCACCTCTCTGTACGAAAGGAAACATTCCTCACTATTTAAATATTTATAAAACAAGACGAAATCGTGGGACTAAGCGTAGGCATTTGTTTATAAAAAATGTAAATAATTTAAGCGAAAAGGGGTGTCAAATTGAGTAATATTTAATATTAAAATTCGCACATATGACTGCCTCGGTGGCGTAGTGGTACTACGGTATGATTGCAAAGCTGAGGTCTCGGGTTCGAATCCCGGGTCGGGCAAAGTGATATTGGATTTTTCTATTCATTATCAGCCCGGAGTCAGGAATTTGTGCCCGATATGGCGATAGGCTCGCCCCCTATCACATCGTGGGACGGAATATACAAGGCGAAACGTGGGTGTTCTGGTAGCACCTCTGCCTACCCCTTCTGGGAAAAAGGCGTGTGTTTATGTATGTATGTATGCACATATGAATAATAAATAAACATACTCAAAATGATAAAAAGCATTCGTGGTAGAAACTTGAATAATATAAGCGTACCATAAGTAGCACTGACTAGACTATTACAGTACTCATTGTTGCTGTTATTCTTATATGTGGGTTAGTAATAAATTTATTTTCTTTCAAACTATAATCTATATTACGTCATCATTTAGTGTACCATAAACCGCGCACGTACCAAAAGCAACCCAACAAAAAATATAGGTCGATAAATACAAAACAAGTACAAATATTGATAAATCGTTACAAAGCGACGAATATTCCTGGGATAAAAATAGCCTATGTGTGCTACACACGCGAGCCCGGGCTATCGATCCCAGGCCTTCACCTTGACGCGCCTCCTTCTACAGCGAATCAACTGACTCCCGCGAACAATGTCGTATGTCGTACATGAAGACTTCAGACATTTTGCTACTAATATATTTATTATGAAAGATTTTTTTTATGCATAAATTAAAATATTGGAATACAAATAAGTGTGTTGTCATTCAGTTTCTCTTAGGGCTGTTTTTTCAATCGTCAATAAACTGGTATCGAAATAATATCTAACACATTGACAGCTTTTCTTGATAAACGTGTAGTAATGTTTGAAAATATATAACCTTATGTCGTTTGAAAAATTGCCACTGAAATAAATACGAAATAACATTTTTTATAAGATTTTTCTCTGCTGCAGAAGGCTTATTGAATTTTCGCTTAGGTTATTCTTGGAGTTGTTTTTGGTGTTAATATTTTTATAGACGTTATTTTTTTATCTAATTTCTGATATATTTTTGAATATCGGTGTCTAAGTCCTTCATGACGTCGGGATCCGACAATGTAGAGGTCATTTTTCTTATAGTTTCCTCGCCCAATGTACCTGTATTAGTTTTTTTTTATTTTCCTTAAATGTTTTTGTGGTATACAACTTATATTATTTTATATTTTTTATAGGGGTACAACATTACTACAATACACTTAATGACAAGTGAAGAGCAAAGAACTTATAGAACTATATCGGCCTATTTGAAAACCGCATTTACATGGAAAGATCCTGCAATGCGACACACTTGAATGACTCACTACGACGATTCCACCATCGTGTACGGTGATCCCCATCCATCTAAGAATATCCTACCATTATTACTTCGGCTTCCTCAGTGGCTAGTTGTACTGCAGTACAATTACAAAACTGAGGTCTCGGGTTCGAATTCCAGGCCGAGCAAAATAATTTTGCTATTCATTATCAGTCTGAAGTCAGGTTCAGTTTGTGCCCGATATGGCGATTGGCTCGTAGGACCGAACACATTAGGCGAAGCGTGGGTTTCCTGATTGCACCTCTGCCTATTCTTTCTGGGGAAAAAGCGTGAAGTTTTTGTATGTATTATACTTCGATTACCCTCACAAACAAATAAAGAAAGAATTAAAACACACCCCACATTAATGTAGACCTGACCTTACTCCAATATCGTCTGTGTTATATCGGAAAATAACTTTTATTCCCAAGAAACCCAACACTGTAACAAATATTGGCGAGCCACGCAAACATTCGTCAAACATTGATAAACCCAATTCGAAGTTATGTCGAAAGGTTTAAGAATTTGGGTCACGTGACGTAAAAACGCGCTCTTATAGACTTTTATTACGCAACTGGGAGATATAAGAAATATACCGCGATATTATAATTTATTGCGAACTTTTACAGACTCTTTTTAAATGTTGCACCGTAAATATAATAATTTCCAACATTCGTTTAAATGTGTTGCATAAAATTATACAGGTAACGACAAGAGATCCCACACAAACATCTTGGTGTAATCAAAGCTCCTCACTTAGAGTAAACACAAGTGAAGGTAATGACTGTGTGGCTTTTCCATGTTCTTTATTTTTACGGCCAAATATCTCACTATTAAAAGCTTTTTTTAATCTATAATTATCAGTCATTAAAAAATACGGTAAATTATACAAATTATACTAATTTTATAATATGTCCTGTATATATAAATACCCCTACAAAGTACAACTTTTTAAGTTATGACCTGATTACATCCAGTAATTATGAGCCCGTCTTCACAGTAACGAGCCAGCCGAGCGCTTAAAAGCTTCTTCAAACTATTAAGTTTTAGACGAACTTCAAATAAATTTTCTAGCCATCTGTATAACACATCAGATATCCCACTACTGGGCTAGTGCCTTAATTTTGTTTGTTAACAAGCCGGCTGTGAAACGTGAAGCTGCAGGTTCGATTCCCGTATTGAGACAAAATATACATAGGGGTATATTTTAAAAGGAAGAGTATACAAAAAGGATTTTTTTATTGCATGCTATTACCTGATGGTAAGCGATATGACTGCTCATAGACGGTGACAAAACCAAACAACACCATGAATTACAAAGTAATGCTTGGCATTCCACTGCGCTCACCATCCTCACACATAAGTTAAGTCTCACTATGTGCAGTACTTACTCTGGCTATATGATCCTTCAAACCGGAACACAACAGAACATTTACACTGCTGTTTGACGGGAAAAATAGACATTGCAGTGTTATCTACCCAGGCGGCCTCTCACATACAAGAGACCACCAGTAAAATAATAAAAACGTTCATATTTCCAACGACATCTCCCTAAATATTTATTCAAACAAAAGCCTTATATTCAACATTACAAAGCAGCCTTCTAAAAATACTCTCTTAAAACATAAACGTTAAAACAAACGGGAACCGGCTCATTGTTATGCCGTCCTTCAACAAGACAACTAGGACATCAGACGAATAAAAATTTAAATGAAAGCTTTAATAATAATTAAAACGGGACCTTATCTAACCTAACGATATGCAATGTCGCTTTATCTAATATACACATCGTACAGGCCCTACCTTTTGCTTCGTGTTTCAGCGTTTCTTTATTTTTCAACCGGGATCAATCTGTGAATATCTTTATATAATAATATTCATTTGCATCATAAAACAGACGTATGAAACACTTAAAATTAATTGTATGAAAAAATTTACTTCGGAAAAGTCTTTGATTGAACTCTGATGCCCAAATAAAGAAACTTATGGTATGGGCACCAGTGATTCAAATCGTACATAGCATTAGTTTATAACAATTTATTAAAAAGTTTTAAATAGGCTTTCATACACGCTTAACCACCTAACCACTCTCGATTGTAGAGGAGGCCCGTGCCCTGCAGTGGGACGTAAATGGGCTGATACAGTACTTTGATAATTTTGTCGACCAGTGAGAACTAGTCGTGGGGTGGATAAGCCAGTCAACCAAGGCCACACTACACTTGCTGTAAATTGTGACGTTGCCGTGCCGTGCTGTGAGAATATATTGTTTGTAGCATATATCGTGATAGTTGTCGTATCCCAAGATACAGGCTGTGCCTAGTTTGGGAACCCCTGGTAATAGATTTTAAGCAATTTGTCTTATTTAAAAAAATAAAAAAAGAGTTATGTTTTTACAAAAACAAAAACACCAAGGCTCTTAGAAATTCCCCTAGTCCCTACAAATATTTTTACGTGTGTGAATCAAACCCGCAACATCCGGCGTAATATCCAACTTTATAACCATTGCGCCTGTTAATCAGCCAAGTTAACACAACCATGATTCTGCGTTGTGGATGTTCATGGGTGGCTGTGATCGCTTACCATCAGGTGACCTGTATGCTCGTTTGCGGGACCTATGCAATAAAAAAGGAGTTAGAGATTTTGTTATTACATCGTAAAATATATGAATAAAGCGTGTATATGTAAAATGAATAAAACAATAGTATAACAGGCTGCCTACACTTATTACGTTTCGGATCTTTTTGTTATAATAATTTCGAGAATCCTTAGTAGCTGTTAGACGTCTGTGTATTTTTTCTGCAAAGACCTTTCTTTGACGCCAGTGCGAATATCCAATAGCGTAGGTAGCGACCACACTATGAGAAATATACTATAACTTTTTGGTTTAAAAAAAGCGAAATAGGTTATTTGATCTATTACATGCATACAAAATAATATTGTTCCGATCCCATCTTTGTTTCTGATCTATAAAGATTGAGCAGAAAAAAAATATTTTTAACTTTAATTAGAATATTTCCGGAAGTTCTATTTGCTTTGCAGAGTAAATATAAGGTAGTGTTTCTAAGAGATTTGCTGAGTTAGTGTGGTACTACGGTATGATTGCAAAGCTGAGGTCTCGGGTTCGAATCCCGGGTCGGGCAAAGTGATATTGGATTTTTCTATTCATTCTCAGCCCGGAGTCAGGAATTTGTGCCCGATATGGCGATAGGCTCGCCCCATATCACATCGTGGGACAGAATATACAAGGCGAAATGTGGGTGTTCTAGTAGCACCTCTGCCTACCCCTCCTGGGTAAAAGGCGTGTGTTTATGTATGTACATATGTATGTATGGTGTGTGAACTGAACATTTTCAAGAGTTACTTTTTCAACCCTTACTCTTTAAAATGGCATCAGAATGGTAACACCAACTCCAGTTATTTAAGGTATTTGTAAGAAGAAACTGCAACATCTTCATAATATTTAGCGCCATCTATCGAAAGACAATCTAACCTTAATGCCAAAATAGTTCAACTCCTTCAATGCGACCTGTTTGGTTTGTCTGCCTCTCGTTACCAATGAAACTCGGCAGACGTGACTACACGAAGTTAAGTACATCGTGTCCACCCATTCGTAATCACGTTGGCCAACTTATGAGTTCGACCTCGCTCTAACTTTGCAGAACGTGATATGTACAGAAATAATGGATTTGAACACTTCATAAAGGAAACTATGTCGCTACTTCATGTCTAAGGTCAAAAGATGAGTTATTCATTGGAATAGAAGGTGTGATTTGAAGGTGAACAATGGAACAAATACACTTCATGCTCGTTTGTGCACCCCCCAATGCCATAGTAAGATACTCATTTTGTTTAGTGGATATAAGAAATTACAAGTTGTTTTTGCTAAGTAGACGCGAAAGAAACATTGGTTTTTAATTAGCTAGTCAATTAATAAATCGTGATCGTGAAGTAATCTTTATTACAACAAAAACATTCTTTTTCTTCTTCTTATGCCACGGGAAGATTTTCATAGGCACCAGAATCCATATCCTTACGACAGTAAAAATACCGTCTAAAAACTGCGTGAAATGGAACATCAACATTTTATTTTCCAATATGCACTAAATAACAAAACTGTTCCAACAATTTTGCTTCGTAATTTTCGTCCAGCTCATAACATTCGTTTCGCTCGTACGTACTTTTTCCGATACCAGTCTCCCAAATAGCAAGTCAGCGAAAAATAATATTGGGTCTAGCTCACAAAAACTGCCATTTACAATTTATATTGCTTTGATCACATGGGTACCCAAGCGCTAGCATAGTGAGGTAGGTCTAACATTTTACGTATTACAATTGCGAAAGAATTGAAACATAAAATGAGCATAGATATGCGTATTGAAATAAACACTTCGCCTATTATAATATAACAAACGAATCTCTTTGTTAAATGAATTACCGAGAATAGCCTAATGCATGAAACATAAATATTACATGTTGATCCTACTTCGTTGAGTACAAATAAAATATCTCGCTTCTAAGAAAAAGTCGTTTATAGCTTGCCACCTAAAGTATACAAAAGAAACACACAAGTGAACTCCCACTATTGCGTAAACAGGATCGCTATACTTATAAATATGATTAATAAGGAGTTCCAGGCTGTTATCATAACTTCAACGAAGTCTGTACTTAGTGTCTATCGTAACTTCCCTTAGAAAGCAAATTAAACCATCCTATATAATTTATACAAAATCCCAGGAAATGTAAACCTCCTAATCGAATCACATTTGAGGTTTGAAAATGTTGTTCTATCAGCGTTTACTATAACTATAACGGTGAAGGAAAACATCGTGAGGAAACTTGCATACCATAGCGATTTGTATAAATTGCTATGGTATTTAAAAGTCTGCCAACCCGCACTAGGCTAGCGTGGTGGACTATATGGCCTAACCACTCTCAATCGATTCTCTCGATTGTACAGGAGACCCATGTCCTGCAGTGGGAAGTATATGGGCTGATACAATTACAATCGACGATTAAAATAAAATTAACGAAGCTAATAATGCAAACTATATGAACATAAAAGTCCTGAATGCAAGCATTTGTGCCAGTGGAATTTAAATTTAAAGTAATTTAACACGTTCAGTGATTGTTCGTGGCCGTTGGGAACAACCCTTGAACGGCTGAGGAAGCCGGAGTAAATTTTCCACCCTAGCCCGACGCCCACCTACCGTTACGTCATTCTTCGTAGCAGATCTATTGCTACTGGAAGTAATTCTTAGTATAATTTGTGATGGTTTCAGAGATTATTAAATTAATCAATCAATTAATCAAATTTTAAGTATACGTGGTTATGTTATGGCGCCTCGCATTATATCTCTTTGAGTATATTTTAAATCTTAAGGTTAAACTTATTGTGTTGTTTTGATTACTGATTGAAGATCGTTCTAATGCCTAGGTTCTCAAATTTAATTTAATTTTAGCAGTTAGTGGTTCCGTGTTAAGTTGCTTAGACACCAAACCTATCAATTTATTTTATTCCACTGGAAAATCTTGCTAACTGTAGTCTGCAAAATTCCACCGTCACCTTTTATTTGTCCATATAATTGAATAGTACCTAATATTTTCGGTTCTTTATCATTTAAATCAATTCCAAGTATTATCGATTTAACAATACCACAACCTATTTGCTGTTACGAGATACTATCTAAATATAGTTATTTGTTGTGGTTATTTTAAACTATTCTACGCGTTGGCCTCGGTCAGTTCAATGTTACTCCGATAGAAGGTTGTTGATCTTCTTCATGCTGTAACTAATTTGAAATGTGTGTAATTTTTGGATTTAAATTTGAATACTTTGTGTACAATGATATTCAGGAATCGTTGGTGTTATATTGGGACGTATCGATCAGAAACTTCTAACATACATTATTTGTATTTCATAAGGCGTCACAGAAAGGCATAAGATGCAGACTATTTCCATTATGTAATTCTAAATTACTTTCTAAGAACCTTCCGCCGTAACAAGAACTTTTTAATTAGGTCGGAATAATTACGTCAAAAGACATAAGTTGTACTAGACATTGAAGAATCATAATCATTAATTTCTTTTTCAGCATTGTCTGCCTGACTAGGCAGAGATGCAATTACTTAGATTATCCCTCATCCCCTTCTAGTATCCATAAATCCGCGTCGAGGACGTCCTTACAAGGTCACCTCGTATCCCTGCGATACATTCCAGCGCTGCGAGCATTCAGAAACAATAACGGTACCACTTTACTAAATGAAAACAACGTTGTGTGGCTGAACCGTGCGTCACTGAGTCGGCGATTGATCGAAGCCCTCACTGATTTGTGCGCTGGTGGGCGGAATAAAGGATTTCAAATGGAATACATGTGTTTTACTACGATTTAGACAAAACAAAATTAGGTAAGTTGGATTTTTTGTACTGGTATAGCAAAGTTCTACTATCCCTGACGGTAAGTGAAAAGTGTGTTGTATCGACTGGCAACAAAGGATAACATCTCGCCATTGGATACCGTTATGCTGTTCTTATGTTTAAGATTAATAAAGATTACTTCAACAGAGAACCCTTACTCAAAGAACTAGCCTGATGGAAAGTAAGACCAGGAAAGCAGGAACACCCATAATGATCTAGTGATATTGCGGGGTACAGGGTAAAACGAGATGCCAACTCTGGAATGAAATACCTGCGTCGCGTAAGTATTTTCATAGTGCTGTAACATGGCATTGGGATAAACTTCGCTTAACTATGACTTTGGCAATCCCAAAGTCTATGAGCGATTATAGCTGTTCATTGAACATTGTCAACTCTGATAGCATAAATACAAACCTTAGTGGTTTCTCGATGTTATCTACTAGCAAATGTTATGTATTTTTTTTAAGTATGTTAATTAAATGGAAAAAAAATAATATATAAAGCAGGCGGCTAGCTCATCTGTCTATATAGGCAATAAAAAATGCCTTACGATCTTACGACTGTTTGCCTATCAGATAGTTTCCGAAACACATTCAGGAAAATAAATATAAAATTGTATTCTTACAAAAACAAAAATATAAAAGACATAACTTTCACCAATAAAAGTAATGTTTCGTTAGATAAAATAATCCTTTTGACCTCCTAAGTTCTTCACGTAAGTCTGTTACATCTAGATAAATAACAGTTACAAAGAATTGTGTTCGTACCAATCGATACGATGACAAAGAGTTTCCGAGAACAGTCGATGTCGAATGAAGGGAAAATCGATCTCGCTAATGCTTTCTCTGTAAAAACGCCGAGTGTATCCAGTGATTGTTTCAAAGAACATAGCACGCTTTAAGAATTTAAAACGAGTTTTAAGGTTTTAAATGATTCTTTTGCTCATTTGAAAATGTCAATTTGCATCTCAGAAAGATCAAAATATATTGTGACGTTGGTATTATGGATGTAATAAATTAAATAAAAATTTAATATTAAATTCTTTGTGTGGTTTTCCAAAGCTGAGTGCAGTTCTCTTCCTTGTTTGAGAAGGATTAGTCGGCCCACTACGTTCACTCGTTAACCAAAAATATCTTAGTAACACTCATGAATTGAAAGATTCAAATAGTATATGTCAAGGAATTCGATTGCGAAACTTCTTTTCTAGAAGTCACATGCATTTCTAATATAGCCTTTCGCGAATAACACTAAAACAAAACTCTGTAAATATAATATTGTATAAACAATGTAATAAATAAATATATTGTGGAACCTATTTTAATTGGCAACAATACAATTAACCCCAAAATTCACACGTAAGGCTGCTAAGCTGAAGGAAATAGAACGAAATAATAAAACCGAACGACACGAGCTAACACGTTGTTTAATTAAAAGATTTTATCTACAACAATGGGAACACAAACGTGTTGTAATTACAAGAGCCGTTCGGGAGAATGGTGTGTGTAAAAGAGCAACGGGTCACCAGACCTTAATGGACTTACATATGTGTAGTGTCACGAAGACTTTATTTTAGTAAATTAAGAGCTGCGTAGAATCAATAGGGTGATCTAAAATATTATCACTAACTAAGTAAACTCTAGCGTGATGACGAGCCAAATAGAATATAAAAAGCGTTCGAAATAAATATTCAGTTATGTACATACTATATATTTCTAAACTTGGATTATTACTAAGTTTCCTGGTAGTTGTCCTTCCATCAATGATCATTATTTAAGTAATTGTTTCTTGGATTTACGCGAATGTTACATACACATTGAAATAAAACGAATTCTTACGCATTTTACCGCGAATTTGATTTAATTTTCACATTATTTAATTTCCCGACGTTTCGACCACAAAAACTGTAAAGTGATCGAAACGTCGGGAAATTTAAAAAAGTAAAAATTGAATAAAATTTACGATAAAATCTTTAAGGATTAGTTTTATTTCAATTATTTTAGTGTCTATAGAGGCATGTTATTCTTTATAATTTCGCTTATAAGTCGTTTTTACCAGTAAAAAAAATAACAACTTGATAATAAATAAATCCTATCGACGCTTCTTTTTAACACCTTCGCTCATGTCTATTACAAAAACGTGGTAATTAGAAGGTCACATTGCACATTTTTTCGTATTGTCTGTCCTTTCATCACGCAACAGTGCCTATTATATTTTCGATCGGATTCACCAGTTGATGACTTTGACCTCCTTCAGGCCTTGGTTAACTCCCTATTCGACAGGTTGCTTAATAATTTAAGGCAATTATGAGCAATATTCCATATCTTTTATTGGAAGAAAGATATATTATTATTGTAGAAATCCGTTTATTTTATGTGATTAGTAGTATTTAATTTAAAATCCATTTATATATTCAATCCTTTGTAAGTTTGATAATTAATTTTTTTAAATTTAATTTTTAATAGTTTTAATGCATAATTACATATTGAATTCGTCTCTTCATCTTAATTAGCTCGGTTGCATCTATTGCTAGGTGTAGATCTCCACCAATCCATACTTTTCTTTTCACTTACATTTTATATAAATTTACACGTTATCGCGTGACACATAAAGTATATGAATAACCAAACTTAACTGAACCGAACCGAAATTGGTCCATTAAGTTGAATAGCCGTGTTTTTCACGTGATTTCTGGAACAAATAAAAATCCCAACAAACAATATAATTCTCATTGCCAGTAAATAAAAGAAGCGGTCTAACAGACCACATGGCACATAAAGCAAAGATAACGTAGAATGCCAACGTAAA
This sequence comes from Theretra japonica, assembly GCA_033459515.1. Classification (NCBI taxonomy): domain Eukaryota; kingdom Metazoa; phylum Arthropoda; class Insecta; order Lepidoptera; family Sphingidae; genus Theretra; species Theretra japonica. Next base: position 11,284,016 of record CM065949.1, read on the forward strand.
CCAGCCCAAGGGAAATTTGAGTTCATCTAAACGCCTTCAGGCTACCTCCACAACCTTAGCCTTTGTAAGTCGGAATTCATTGTTTATCTACTGTTCAATGTTGGCCAATTAGAACCAGTTATATTTTATGAAGTAACGAGTTCTTCTGGGAACTGAAAGGGCACGGCTGAGATTAGTGGGTGTATGGCCTTTCGCAGAAGGTTATGCTCGTATTGCTAAGATGGTTCCCTACATAAATAGTCGTGGTAAAGGGCGTCATTTATTGTTTTATAATTTTGTTCTCAGCAATATTGTTTATGAAATGTATTGAATTTGTTAATCTTAATCATATTGTGGTTAATTAAAAATGTACAACAGTTTTTAGTATACATATAATTATATCAGGTCAGGTATTTGTGCCCGATATGGCGATAGGCTCGCCCCCTATCACATCATAGGACGGAAAACATAAGGCGAAACGTAGCTGTATTGGTAGCACCTCTGCCTACAACTTCTGGGAAAAGGCGTGATGTTTATGTGTATGTATAAATTATATAACAGGTCTCTTCCTAAAACTACTAGGAAAGTTTTTGGGGTAGATCTATGTTCAGCAGTGGGCTTTGTGTTACTGACGATGATGAAAATGATAAAACCACATTAAAGCCATATAATATAGAAATTAAGAGTTTATACATTATTATTTTCTAATGCCTATATAATTAGAAATTGTCCTCGTTGACTAAGTTAATAATAAATGTGTGAATAAAATGTTTATTTCACACAATAATGTTTTGTTTTTTATGGAGCCGCGCAGCCGTGAGTTCTCACGCGACCGACCGCTGTATCGAACCACTCCCAATGCCTCCACAGGCTGCTTGCAATTTATATTCAATGATGGAAATATATACTCCACTATCTATGTATTGTTACGTAATCTACTTAGGCCCAGTTGCATAAACTGACTTTGACGATAACTTTAATTTTGATAACGTCATCGCCATATATTTGTGACGTACTTATTTGACATTGCTAAAGTATGGGATTGACATTTTCAAAGTCAAAATTATGGGCAAAGTTTGTGCAACTGGCCCTAAAACTTCTAACATACCATGTCGCTTTCCTCTATTGGTTTTGATTGTATGTCTTTCCTAGGCATTTCCTAAGTATTAGTACATTTGCTAATCTTTGGAGAGTACCAAAGCTAGAGTCTGAATTTCAGAATGAGACAATACTATGAAAAATAGTGGGTATTGGTTAAGGAAGTTACGTGATTTCTTCATGATCAACATCTCACTATTCATCAAGGTATAGTGAAAACAAGTTACCATAAAACTGTAATTACTATTACATGTATAATTTTTTTTCTTGATTTAAATATACCTAATAATTATTAATTAAATTATCGACTTCACAAAGTACTGCAAAATACTTGACACAATTTCCTTCAAAACATCTCAACTAGATAATTTCACCCCAATATCTTCCCAAATCGATTCTCCATAAAAACAACTGTATTAAACCAAACAGCCTGTATAGTTATAAAACTGGTAACGAGTAGGCAACCCCATGTCGCTGAACCGCCGGCCTTGAGTATATTCGGACGGGGCTAAATGCGGCTTTCAATGTCTCAACCCCGGTGTAATTTGACGTTACTGGCTATACGATGTATCGATTTATTTCCACTTTTACGTGATTTTCAGTGAGAGTTTGAATGTTAATGGCTATGCCTCTGTATTCTGAATATTAGAATGTCGAATTTATGGAATAAATAAGACACAAATATCTTTCACAATGAAGACGAAAATAATTTATTAAATCTGTAAAATGTTTCACATTATCTAGATTCTGAACTTTTCTGGTTCATAAGACTGTTTTCGCAAAAAAAGAATGCGGCATACATACCTCAACTGTAGTGTAATCTGCGCTGAACATCTTAGCCAGTAATTACCCGACATTAACGCAATGTCGATCTACCGCCAAACAGCAGTATAAATGCACGGTTGTGTTCCGGTTTGAAGGACATTGTGGCCAGAATAATTACTGGACATAATGAGACTTAACATGTTATGTCTCAGTATGGCGAGCGCAGTGGAATGCCAAGCATTGCTTTTTAATTCATGTTGTTGTTTAGTTTTGCTACTGTCCATGGGCGGTCGTATCGCTTACCATCAGGCGGATGGTAGCTCGTCTCGCCATTCATTGCAGTAAACAAAAAATATGCTTTTATTTATGATCAGGCGTGTTTTTACATTAAGGCGCGCGATCTGCTTACTAATAAATGCAAAATTAAATCTACTACTGTGTAATTTCAGAATAATAAACTATGTTATGTGACATTGCTTTGTCTGGCAATTGGATTATTACTAGTCTGCGTGTATGTAAAGCACGTTTCGCCCAAATTTGTCACTTCGGTGGAATTCGTAGAGGGTATTCCACGTTGCTAATTGGGTGTGCATGTGTTATTTCGCACGGAATGTTCCAGAATGTATTTGATATAAGGTGCAATTTATGTGCCTATTCATTCAAATAATCGTGTAACGTTATCGACACGCACAAAACATGAAAGTTTTTAAATAAAAAAATCAAAACAATGAAGCGATTTTTTTTGCAAATAGGGAGAAAACATTTTAAGTGATCAATTACCGAAACGAGCCAATAGACTTTTACACTCATAAGCTCAAGTAAAACAAAAGGTAATAATTTCATAAAAATAACTTACTAAAATAGTTTTTATAATGACCACCATTCCGCCCAATGACCACTAAAACTGTAAAGTGATCGAAACGTCAGGAAATTAAAAAAATAAATCAAATTCACGATAAAATACGTAAGAATTCGTTTTATTTCATAATAGTTTTTAAGAATGCAATGCAACTAGGTATCACATAATAACTTTTACATTCGACATACTAGTCTTTTGGCCATAAACAAATACACCTACATAACCGTATAAGGGCGGTGCGCAATGCAGAATGACTAACAAGTACACCATATGGCTTTCTTCTCACTTGTCGAGCTAAATCCATTGTTTGCACTCGCAAAGAGATCGCCGATGGAAGTTTTATTTCACTAGGCTCGTAAAACTCGGACGTTTATGAAACGTTGGCTACTATTTATAAAACTGTAACGTTTTTTATGAGCAGCGAACTTTACTGTGTTTTCTTGACTTTGGTTGACATTGAATGTGGGCTTGGCAACAGCGAGTTTAGATTTTCGATTTTATGTTGCATTGCAGTTATTGCAACATTGATTGTCTTCGTTTATTTTGCAATGTTTTTTGTCCTTTTTTACATAACAATGTTACCATATCAATCACATAAAAGAAAAAAAAATATCGTTATATTATGCATTGCAACATGATAAAAATTATGCAACTTACTTACAGGTATATTTATCCTCTACATGATCAAAATGCCATATGAAGTTTTTCTACAAATGTTTATTTTAATTACAATTTTAAACCACACAGGCGATCGAAGATACTGGCCCTTTTACATACATACATACACTCACACGTTTTTCCCAGAAGGGTTCTTTTAAGTCCTCCAAAATTTGGTAAAATATGTATGCGATTACAAAGAACGGCTTTTCTTGTTCCTTTCAATAATAAATAAAATCAGTCGCTTCAATTTCTATTTTAATACGCACGAATTTCCGGCACAAACACCCACATTTTTAACAAAAACTATTTCTCAGTAAGTTCTCTCAGTAAGCCATTGATCCCGGCTTACAGGATTTGCAGTGGTGGGTGTGCGTGATGTAATGAAGCCTCATTACTGACGTGACATTTAGTCAGATAACCCCAGCCGATTCATTAAATGCCAATCCATGGAACAAAATTTAAGAACATTCAACAAATATTTTAAGCCTCCTAATTAGCTCTGAATTAAAATAACGAAATATCTATGAATTTATGAAATAAATATTTGGCAAGTTTTTGTAATTGCGGATTTTATGCACGCTAATTAGTTTTGTAGAATTATAGTTATAAAAAATTAATTAAAATGGAACGGCGTGGAAAGGTTTAACCAACTTTGTGATTATCTATCCTATAACGACACACATGCCTAATGGTAGAGTCTATAATATCATGTTCGTATAAGAAGTTTGTTTTGTTGTATTTACATTATTTTGATACTCATTAAATATTTGTTTTTTTATTATTTATTGTATGTTTTGATGCTAAATAAAATTTTGTCTTTGTTTTTATTATCATTTAATTCAGAAAATATGATCTCCAGGCAACACACGAGTAGTAACATTATAAATTCAGTCAAAAAACACGATTTTAATAACTTAGCGCTCACGATACATCATTCCCTGGCAATTAAACGGAATACACAACATCGACACTCAAACGGCGAACATAAAAGGTCTTTTGTGAGCGCCAATAATAATTGATGAGAGGAATTCAGAAATTCATGAGCTAACTTTGCGCCGCCTCATCCGAATGACAGCAGTGGGTGCTTATCTGTGGCCATTGAGGCATTTTTCTAGAACTGATATTAGGTACAAATTTTGTGCGAAGGTAATATATCAGCACGGCGTGAAGGAACAATCATAGGGGCACGTTTGGCTTTCCAGAGCGGAGTTGTAAAAAATTTGTGTGTTCGAATCAGAAACGCTGGAAATTAGCAAGGGAAAATAGTGTGACTATGTAGTTATTGTTACATACATACATAAACATTACGCCTTTATCTCAGAATGTTAGGCAGCGGTGCAACCAGGAAACCCACGTTTTGCCTTGTGTGATCCATCTCACGATGTGATAAAGGGCAAGCCTATCGCTAAATAGGGCACAAATTCCTGAATCCGGGCTGATAATGAGTTGAAAAATCCAATAACACTTTGCCCGACCCGGGATTTGAACCCGAGACCTCAGCGTTGTAATCGTACCGTAGTACAACTACGCCACCATACCACCAACACATACCACTAGTGTTTGTTTTAAAGCGCAAAACGGCATTTATACTTAATTGTAATTTTACAATGAAGCGGTACCGCAGTTGCGCAACAAAAATTTGTTCATAATATCCACTCTAGTACGTCTGCGACGCACAAATTATCCGGCTCGGTCTCGTGTACAATCGAGAGTACGATTGAGAGTGGTTAGGCCATATAGTCCACCACGCTCGCTTAGTGCGGGTTGGCGGACTTTTACACACCATATACATTTATACAGATCGCTGTGGTATGCAGGTTTCTTCACGATGTTTTCCTTCCCCATTATAATGCGTGGTGATTGACTATCAATACACACATGACTCCCAAAAGTAAATAATAGTGGAAATAATTTCGCAATGCGCGTAAGAAAATGTGCTGTCCCACAGTAATTGTGGAATACGGACAAAATAAAACAAGATACTTTATTTATGACACATATTAACAAGGATGCATGCGTGACAATAAATTGACAGCCTCCGCAGCGCAGTGGTTGAACGCCGGCTGTGATACGTGAGGCCGCGGGTTTGATCCCCGCGCCGAGACAAATGTTTGTGTGAATCATAAGTATTTGTGTCGGGTCTGAGTGTTTGTGAGACCGAAACAACACAAGACTCGATCTTAGTGTGAGGTCAGGACTATGTATGTGACTGTTGGGTGAATTTATTTATTATTTAAATCGTAAAGTAAATATTGATACATTTCACATTGTCTTTAACGTGACTCTTTGAAACATATATGTAGCTATAGTTTAAAAGCTATAAAGAAAAAACGTGATATAACAACTCGAATATATTATTTTCCTTTTTTCTGTTTTTTTTTTCTTTTTATAACTATTATTTCGTTTCGTCTTCTTGCTCCATCTATTCTACTTTCCCCGATTCTTGACCTTTATTTCAAACTAATTTTATGTATTTCGAGCATGTTCTTCATAACAACGAAAAGACCTTGAATTCAGTTTCCTACAGAATAAGGCTCGTTTTCATTAACCTTTCAGCCCGTGTCCTTCAAACTGGAATGTACTGGAACTATTTTAATTGGAATATTTTAAGTTGCTCCCATGAAATTATGTAAATTAAGATTGTTAGGGATAAATTATGACGGACGACTGTTGATTAATACTTATTAGTTTTAAAGCGTGGGTGAATAAAATAATACAATGTGAACAATTGTTTTTTAAGCGTTAATGGTAATGTCGCTGTTTCTGTTATAAAGCGGCTTTATTATGATACATTAAATGCTGGTTAATGTAGCATTTTATTTTGGATATTTTTCACTTGTTAACCGCAGACCAAACGCTTTTGACATTTGAATTATTTTCATGACTGATTCATTTTCGACAGCCACCGTGGCGCAGTTGGTTAGACGCCGACTGTGAAACGAGAGGCGGAGGGTTCGATTCCCGCACGGAGACAAATGTTTGTGAGGCCCACAACTATTTGTCTCGGGTTTGGATGTTTATGAGACTGAAAAGTCTCTCGCAGTGTCTGATACCCACGACACAAGACTTAATTGATCTTAATGTGGGGTCAGGACCATGTATGTGACTGTTGGGTGTATTTATTTTATTTATTTATTTATTTTTACAACATCAGATCAGATGGTAAACTAAAACAATGGAATACCAATATCCTCAACAAATTCCATTACGATATATCGTGTCATTGGCATATCGGCAAAACATATTCCAATAATGACGTCACAATTCGACAGATAATGAAGCGAACTATTCCGTCCAATAGTTGACCCTCTAATTTAGTATGCATGGCGAGCGACCAAGAAAACGTCTCGCATCCCTACGCCGGAATATATAAAGGGCTGTTCAGCATTTCCATACAAATCGATCGCTGTTGTATAAAGTACGTTCATTTCGATACATTACGCTCGGAGCGTATTTGGGTGTAGGAACTGAGTAGCGATATCTTAGAGGTTTTGTGTACAGGGTAAGTGGAAATATTGTTAGCTTCTGTGGCGTTTTGTTAATTGTATATAGTAAAGTAAGAAACTGAAGGGTTTCTTTTAACACACTTATCTCTATAACAAATAGCAGAATTTAAAAAAAATGCGAAAAAGATATTGACTGCGTGACATTACGTCACAACTCTTAAAGAAAAGTGAAAAGAAAAGAATAGGATTAACATTAAACGAAAAATTAAAGATAAGGCCGTTGGACTTTTCTAATATAAGCTGCTATTATTTCCTTATAGCCTGCCTGACTATCGATCATGAAACCTTGACATTAACAGCCTATAATACAGTTAATATAAAAACAAGTACTACACAACTATAGTTTAAGAAATCACTAATCTCCCAGAATAAAGAATTTGCAATTAAGTTCACTAAATCCCCAGATACACTGGCAACTGATAAACTTAACTCCCGCATTAAATTACCCTAGATTTCATTGCATGCAATACGAGTAGTATAATTCTCTTTAACTTCCAAGGCGCTAGAGCGATCAGAAGACTACTTTCAACTGCTTGGTATTAATTTCTACACCGCATTCACACCCACGAACAAATTAGGCAACAAGGAGTCAGAATTTAAGTGATATATGTATCCTATGTCAGAGACAAATTGTTTCAAAAGACATGTAGGATCATCACCAATTATATAATTATATATATGGAGTATTGTGTCAAGCATGGCGATTGGCTAAATCCCTTTCACTTTGAATTGGACCGAACAAATCCAAGCAAATTGCGCATGGATTTTTTTTCTTTTTGTTCCTACCTCCTTCTCAGCTTTCTAGGATAGAAGAGGTAAAAATTACAAAAGAAAGTTTCAAAAATGTACCATGTTCACAAAACCCGTCCTTCGAGATTACCACCAGCAATTCTAAATCTGATAGAATAGGCAAAACAAGTGACTTAAGTCTAAAAAGGTATTTGCGAAATGAACTCTCATTCAAGATTTGTAAAGATAGGAAATTCAATCAGTTCGAAGCTGGCATCTGCAACAGATTTCTATGAAAGGCTTAAAACTTCGCTTGTGTAAGCTGAAATGTATGCAAGGCTTTTTGGAGGCGTAGATAATCGTAAAGTGGAAATAGATTTTCTATTTCGTCCACTAGAAACGACACAGCAATATGACTGCTGTAGACATTTTAGGGAAGACCAATGTGCAGCATTTACCTTACACATAAGGTGAACCACACACACTGAAAACACATAAGGTTTCTTTCAGTTTAAGTAATACTGTAATAGCGTACTCATTTTGTAATATACACTGTAAAAAAGCAAAATGATTGTATCATAAACTTTTCAAACAGAAATATAATTTTCACGAAAATGAAATCAAAATACAAGACGATTTCACTGTCCACTTTCGTTCCAGACGTCTCGAATTCAATATCAACTTAGCAACTGTGATCTAAGTATTTCGGAATAGCAAACTAATCAAATGCCAAATGAACATTAAATCTGCAAGAATCCTTCAAAACTTTCGCAGACATTTGGATGGAAGACATCGAAATCCCAATTCCCAAACGGAATGGAATCTTCGTTCCGAAAGTTTAAATGTAATTCATCCGCAGATTACTCAGAATCAATTATCCGTTTGATTTCGGCTATGGCAAGCGGTATATTGGGTTATAATACCTCTATTATCATTTTGGTAGCTTTAGTGGTTAATGGGTATTGGATTTATATTACTAAGGAAATTATAGCTTAGTAATAAACGTATATTTCTTCGAAGGAAGTGCAAAGACTACAAATAGTACTTCTTTGTACCTAAATATTCCACCAACAGTAATAGAATCAATAACATTCGCAATCACCGAATAAAACGCAAAAGCAAAGCAGTTTTTTGAAATCCTATTAAATAGTACTAATACTTCGACAGCCTTATTCCTTGGTACTATAGTTTTAACTAGCTACATCATAGTTATTAAAACTTATAATAAAAAAGCCTGCTCCACTCTTTGAGCACATTAGTTTGTATCCAACTGTGTTAGTGCATGATTCAGAAGCAATTACTTGAATTGGCTGTGGAACCAAGACTTGAGTTGAAACTAGTTCAAACCACGTGTTGCTCTGTGAAACTAGAACGATCTGGAGTTGCATACGACTAATTATATTCGAGTTGTAGCCGAATTCGTACTTGGATTTCATTGAGCTACTTTATAAATAAAGAATGTAGGAAATCGAAAGACGTGTTTTAAAGAGTTTTCAATAGGCACAAATAAAAACTATGCTTATGAACAAATATAAACAAAAATACAGAGTATATTGGTCACGAATATTTAGAAGTTGTATCTTTCAAGGTTTAAGTTATAAAATAGACCTTTTCAACACAATAAATACGGATAGTAACTTCTACCACTTTATTTTTATTTTTAAGATCAGGCAGGATTTGGAATTTAGCAGTGATCATTACCCATTACCCACACAAGGCCACTGCTGAACAAAGAAGTAATAAAAGTTACGGACATTGTCTAGATGCAAACCTCTTTCTACAGGTCACGAGAATACTGTACATATTTAGGGGACGTCCATGACCAGCATTGGATTTATATACTCAGCCAGTCGCCGTGCACTACTGGACGTAGGGCTCCCCAAGTAAGCGCCAACCATGTCAGTCTTGAGCAGCCCTCATCCATTCGATTGGATTGGATGTACGGAGAACGAATTCAACGTTTATATTTGTGTCCGATGGCAATACAAAAAACCTTCAAATTTTATTCTTTCAACACAAAACAACTAATAAATATTTTTTACACTTGATCAACGACAAGTAACAAATTGCCACGACACTCGAAATTGTACGTAGTAAATCAATATGCTGGGACAATAGTAAGGGCGCTGTGTCTAGAACAATCGATACCCTCGTGAATAATAAATTGAACTTGATATATTTGAATACGTCGCTTTGTTTCCAGTTTCTAAGCTGTATTCTTCGGCTCTTCGGGTGTAATCGTGACAGTGTGGTGGGATGGTTCCGTATAATCTTTGGGAAATTGAGTACGTTTGTCTATTGGTTGATTGCTTTCCTTAGTCTTAGGCAAGAGATTCAAACTTACTAGTTTTAGTTTTAATTCCACTTTCACATGTTTATCAAAGAATTTAAAGAAACGAAAATTTCCGTGAAGACGAAACAAAATTATTAACTCATTTGTGCCATTTTTTGTGCCAATGTTACTTTCTTCGTACTTTTCTTTAAATCGGTAAGTTGCGTATTAAAATTTCTAATGTCAAAATAGTCACTGGCTCAGACATCGTCTTCGAGGGAAGCTTCATATCTCGTTTTATTTGAAGAAGACAAAATGTTCACCCATAACTACCACTTATACACTTGTAAGAAGCGTTTTGCTTTTAGTAACCCCACAAGAAGCGTAACGAGCTACTAAAATCCAACTAAATAAACAATTCACAATTTCGTATCCGAAGAAAATGATCATAAATAATTCATGAACATATAATATTCTTCGAAGTCGTTTAAGAAAATGTGCAAAGAAGTACCGAAACAGCGTCGAGTCGGCCACAGTTTATTAAAACTTACAAAAGCTTCTTATTGAAATCGGCTTAAAAAGTGGAAAACCGCAGACGTAGGTACATTGTGAAATAGGGGCTCGGCGGAAAAAAGTGACACCAGGGAGGCTATTACACAACAAGCAAGAATAAACTTTGAAATAATGTATTAAGGTGCAAAATCTGATGCCGCACGATAATGGAGTTTCGATGACAATGTCGCTAGACGATGTGACATAACTTCAAGACTTGCATAAAAATGTATTCCGTTCAGTAGTAATTTTATGCATAAATCATATTTTCACTTACGAATATTGTTTCACGCCCATGCGGGCACACAAGCTCAAGCTAGTATAAATATCAGACAACAAACTTCTGGAGTGAATTTTATAATTACAATGTGCCAACTCGACAATCGTACCAACCACAAAACACTTAATTATAGTACTAAGTACCAACATAAAGGCAATCATGCGTACAGACACACTCAATACCTGGGAATTTCCGCCATCGACTTATATTACGCAAAACAGCTATTTTCTATGTCGAAGCAGCCAACCATGACGCGCTTCGAACTCTTCTATTACCAACACTGAGATACAGATGTATAGATAGTACGAAAATGGACGGTTAAGATCGTCTATGGTCTTATGCGTTATTATCAAAATATTACGAACAGTTTTATTGTGTTGAATGGCGAGACGAGCATGCCATTCGCCTGATGTTAAGCGATACGACCGCTCATGGATAGTGGAAAACCAAACAACACAAGGAATTACAAAGCATTGAGAGAGAGACCATCCTGAGACATAATATGTTAAGTCTCATTATGTCCAATATTTAATCTGGCTACAATGACCTTCAAATTGGAGATGTTAATATTATTTTTTTAAATGCTTGTTGTTTATGTTATGAGAACATATCTCAAACAATGTGTTAGATAAGACATTTTTTAAATTTTATTTGTATTTCCGAATTTTTCCCCACGCCAACATAATTTAGATGAATTTTACTATTGGACGTAATTTGTCAGTTATACGTGAACGTACATACATAAACACACGCCTTTTTCCCAGAAGGGGTAGGCAGAGGTGCTACCAGAACACCCACGTTTCGCCTTGTATATTCCGTCCCACGATGTGATAGGGGGCGAGCCTATCGCCATATCGGGCACAAATTCCTGACTCCGGGCTGATAAAGAATAGAAAAATCCAATATCACTTTGCCCGACCCGGGATTCGAACCCGAGACCTCAGCATTGCAATCGTACCGTATTACCACTACGCCACCGAGGCAGTCGTGAACGTATAACTGACAAATTAACTATAGTTTTAAAAGGTTTAATAACTTGATTGTTTGATTGCGTGGCTCGTGAACCGAGGGCTCCTGGTTTCCATTGTAAGACAGATAATGAAGAGCAATGCCCTCTGTGTGAGATTTTCATTTTAAAATTTCTATTACATCCTGAGACGGAGGTAGGCTCCGCGAGGTAAAGTTGGCATTCACGTGACCTCTGTCCGCGAATTTGAAGTTGCAGGCGTGTGCTACCCTGGTCATATAACCAAGTAGCATGCATTATGCGTGATGGCCTGTTGGTAACGGACCAGACGCTACTGCCAACATGTTCACGGTGGCCGCGGGTACAAATCCCAAGGCACACCTCTGACTTTCCGGAGTTATGTGTGTATAGTCAATCACCACGCACTATAACGGTGAAGGAAAATATCGTGAGGAAATCTGCACACCGTAGCAATTTTAAATATTTGGACTGATACAGATTACATAATGAGACGTTAGACGTTAGACGATATGTGAATAATCAAAATTTGACCATTATTGACAGTTATACTTGGTGATCTGTAATCTTTGCCTACCATAGCAGTACGAATGAATAAATGTATGCATTTAAGTACAACGTTGGAGATATCCTATGCAATGCGGAATGTTTCTTGTGCCAAAAAGGGGAGTGGAATGGCACTAATATTTCACGGTAAAATTATAACCCCGAATAATTCATAAATTGCATAAATTACACTCTTTTTATCGTTATTTTATTTTGTAAATTTTTATCACAAAACCTGACAACGCTTTGTATTAAAAATAGATTTAAAAATAATTCATTTTCTTAGTTCCATTGAATATGCAATGAAAGAATATATTCAAAACCTCTCAAATAAATTGAACTGAAGAACTAACGCGGCTACGCAAATGAATTAACATGAATATTTAGATTTCTTTTAGCGAAATTGACATCTGAGAAATTAAAGCTTTTTATTTTACAAGAGAAAATATATAGGGAGCTTACTAAGGTGTAATATTCTTACTTGTATATTTTTGTATGTGAATCTTTATTAGAAAAATTTAATTTCAAAATTTTATGGCATTTAATCATAGCTACCTTTCTTTTTCCATCTGTCCTTATTTCAAACTTTCTTGTTGTGGGTATAACTTGGAGTCGGTGATTTTTCAGACATGTTTCAGAATTATTTATCTTATGACTTTGCTGCGCTGTCCTCAATTTCTTCGGGACTAGGCATTTCAGCTTATCAGTTTGGCCTAATTTCGTTAGTGGACTTCACACACTATATCAAATTATTTTTTAATGTTATAGAGGGTAAACAAGGATATGGATCGCCTGGTGGTAAGTGATCACCGCCGCGCATGAACATCTCCAACGCCATAGGGCATGGTGTGGTGAATACTGACAGCATTGCAAGTTTTCTCACATTTCCCCTTGACGTCAAAGTTTAAAAGATACTTAGACAAATCTGTGGTATATGCATTGGGTTTGTACCCTAGCTTTTGCTTGCCAAGCATTGATATTATGATATAAAATTAAACCGTTATTGTCTTTGTTAAATTTAATTACCAAAATATTTTCACAAATGCTAAACCGACCTTGAAGTTCAAACACGGCCGTTTCGTTTGAACAAAAGGTTAAACAAAATTACTTGCGAACAAACTTCGACGCTTATTTCTATAATTCAAAGCATTTATTTATATCATAAACATAAATAGGGCCTGATTTTTACTACTTTCGTCTGGCAACTTTTAAGTGAAACTTTTTGCATAATTTATCAATTGTCTGTTCTAAATTAGTATTTTAATTTTATCTGTCCTTTTCTGAGACCTACGCAGGTCGCCACTCGTTGCAGCTTTTTGTGTTTATTTTAAGATTTATAGTGTGATTTTAGTAGCGATCGTAAGCCTGACCTGAGAGTTTCAGGTCGTTATTCGAACCTTACAATTATTTTGTCACAAAATCTAAAAAATTACTATTGCTTCATTTATGAAACAAACCCAAAATCCCAAAATCTCAGTTTTCGTAACCTCTACTCCTTTCTAAACTCTTTTTTTTTATCAGCATCATCTTCGTCTACAGGAATTCCACTGTTTATTATAGACCTTCCCCAACGTTTTTCAAAGCGGTCTTCATCCAAAGAGTTTCTGCAATATTAATTCGACAAAGCAGCTAAAATTCCAAGAAGCAATGGACGTTTTTTATGAGCAGCAATGATAATTTTCCTTTAGTCGCTTGCTCGCTAGCCTCTTCTGAACTATAAAGAGAAACAGCTTTATGTTGCATGGGAAGTTAAATCTCCGGAGTGTCACCAACTTTCAAAAGAAAGTCTTTTAAGAACCGAAATGCATTTACCACCTCTCTTGTGTTCTGGACCTTCATGAACGGCTGATACTTTATGACTAGCTTGCTCGTCTTAAATACTGCAATTAAAAAGCTAATTTGATTTCGATATTTTTCTGTCTGTCCCTTTTTAAAATTGATTTAAACCTAGCCGCATGGCTGATATCAATCCTTTTAAGTACAGATCCGTTACTTCACAACACTGTCACATTGTGAGTACGGCAAACTTCACATAACCACGTTTGAAATTATTCTAAAATAAACATTTCTATCATAAATTGTATAAATATTAAGCCGTCACTATTTATAAATAATGTTATTTTAATTTCTTAATTTCCAGCGTCTACACTGCCAAAGCAATTACATTAATTTCAAGATTGCATACTGCCAATTTAACAGCCTTGATACTAATTCAAACATCTGAACCCAAACATCAGTAAAATTGAATTTATTCTTATTTTCTTTAAGTCTTCATCTGTCTTTACAAGCAGAGTATTTCAATCAACACTCGTGAGGAGCATTTCACTATTCATACAAAGATACCGCGAATCTACATATTTTTGTTTATTGCCTCATCCAGAAATGATTTCAATCAATATCAAAATTATGTGAAAATACAGATGCGTATATTATTCTTGTAGCCGGCCCACTCATACAAAAGATAAAATTTTAGTTGAAAATAGAACTACAATGAGTAATATTATTTTTTATTGTAATGAATGGCGAGACGAGCATGCCATTCGCCTGATGGTAAGCGATACGACCGCTTATGGACAGTAGCAAAACTAAACAACACTATGAATAACAAAGCAATGCTTAGCATTACAGTGCGCTCGTTATTCTGTGACATAAGGTGTTAAGTCTCATTATGTCCAGTAGTTACGCTGGTTACAATGTCCATCAAACCGGAACACAACAATGCGCTTACGCTGCTGTTTGGCGGAAGAAATAGACATTGCGGTGGTACCTACCCAGGCGGCCTCTCACATATGAGAGATCTAGCACCAGCGAATAGGAACCACCACTAGCCACCACCAATAACTACCACTAGCAATAGTTGTGGGAATGGGATAAACAATATTTTAAATAGAACATTTACCATTTGTTAATGCACCTGTTGAAATTCATAATGGCAATGATGACATAAATAGAAACCAATTCATAAACCATACATTTAATTTTCAGAATACCGCTGACTCATTCTGAATACATTTAGAAAATATTTTATGTGCAACAACAAGCAGTAAATTATTTAAAATTACATAAAAATGAATACATGTTCTGGCATTCGGGTTTCTTGCAGAGTAACACTATAGTGAAGTATTATAGAAAACTTTACAGTAATTGGCAATTGCTATATGTGAAGTCCGAAAACACGCAATAAACCATCGCTCTCACAAACACCAACAGAAACAGTAAACAAACATACATACGTGTTGAGCACACTCGTAATTTAGCGCTATTATCGACGAGAGCGAGTGACGCGGACAGGTGCCATCCGTTGCCGGCGTTTTAATAAAATTATACGCAAACATACGAGGCAGCCGCTTTAAATTCCCTTCAAATTGTCATGTCATTAAACGCTTTAATTTTTGTAATACTTATCTAGATCATCATCATCATCAGCCCTTCCGCGTCCACTGCTGGACATAAGCCCCAGCGTGGTGAACTATATGGCCTAACCACTCTCAACTTTGCAGAGGAGGCCCGTGCCCTGCAGTGAGACGTAATGGGCTGATACAGTATGGCACGCCACTGGGCTCGATCTTCAGGCCATCGTCTCCAACCGCTACCAGCCAACTTACGAATATCGTCGTACCACCTGGCCGAGATCAGGGCAACTGAAAACTCAAC
This sequence comes from Theretra japonica, assembly GCA_033459515.1. Taxonomy (NCBI): domain Eukaryota; kingdom Metazoa; phylum Arthropoda; class Insecta; order Lepidoptera; family Sphingidae; genus Theretra; species Theretra japonica. The sequence goes on from CM065949.1 coordinate 11,299,901, forward strand.
TGAAATAAGCCTATAACTGCTATAAGCCTTTGTGGAGTCATATTTAATCAGCAGTGGTCTCAGTGCGTTATGTTCCAAATCACACCCGATTATTATTTGTGATATATTTTTTGAGAATTAAAAGTAAAGTGACTCTAAGTACCAGTCGACTTAAAATACTGACCTAATTGAAATTAAGCGCATGAGATCGTAACACTGCGTGCCTCTGTTAATCCTTTAAAGAGCTGCAGTGATGGGATTGTAGGTGGCAAAGTCTCTGTTATTTATTCTATCCTATTTTCAAGCAATAAAAATTACTAGCTTATCGGTATCTGCTTTTATAAAAGGAGGCCTAAGATTTACACGACACGTATTAGATCATCAATTGAAATCTAATTAAACCTTCACACAATTTCAGTACCAACGCGTTTGCCTTCCAATTACTCAGAGCTGGAACTTGGAACATTTACCTCCAACGGGGCGGTAAACCTCTCACTTTAGAGTATCCATTCCACTTCACCCCACAGCGTCGCCATACGTTCAAATAACCTAGGATTTACACGGATTTAGACTAAGCTGCCGTATTCCTGAGCGATATTGAAGTGAACCGACAATTCCTCAAAATGAAATGTGTTTTCTGAATAAAATATATTTCGAAGTGAGTATGTTAGTCTTATTTCACAGTTTTGTTTCAAAGTGAGGAAAAATGCGTTTAATTAAATCTTCTGCCTATTGTTGCATCGGTCTTGTACGTATTAAATACATAAATAACGAGTATACATATAAAATACTCTCTAATCTAATCACCCAAAGGATGGCCGGTAAAGAATGTGTGGGGAATTAAGTCATTTTTTATTTTATTTATTTAGTCGCTGGATGCAGGCTGCCTCCAACAGGTCACTGTGGAAATCATTGGGAGAGGCCTATGTTCAGCATTGGACTTCCTTTGACAGATGGATTGGATTAGATTGATTATATATTATGTATTTAAATCTTTATTGTACACAAAAAATAACAATATATTGAAATTTAAAAAAAAAGTACAAAAGGCGATGTTATCGCATAAAGAAATGTCTTACAGACAAACGTGGGATAGATTTAAAGGAAGGAGAAAGAGAGGGCAGTGTAAAAATTATGGAATGAATATTAAATAATACAAATTAAACATATAAATACACAGACATAACATACCACATACGTACATAACAAATAACATAAATGCAAACACTCAACATAGCATACATTCTTATACATGTTGTATAAACATCTTTATATTACGTGTATAAGAAAAATAAATGAAATAAACATAGAGTGGCCCTTTCAACCTTCCACCACCACCAGAACCGAAAAAATATCCCAAATAAGTTAAAGCTTTTGGCGAGCCTACTTCCATCTACTATTAGCCACGCTACAAAAGCACCCACTGCCAATTTTCACTATTTGCATATTATACACTGTTTCAGTGGGTTTATTAATAAAACATTCAGTTCACACTAGATTTATATTTCGATTTAATTCCAATTAAAGTTTAAGGTCTTGGGACGTCGCTGGATGCAGGCTGCCTCCAACAGGTCACTGTGGAAATCATTAGGAGAGGCCTATGTTCAGCAGTGGACTTCCTTTGGCTGATGGATGGATGGATGGAAAGTTCATTGTAAAACGTTTGCTAGTTTCCACGAATGGTTTGGTTGGACATGTTCTAATTGAACTCGTTTCATTTGAAATGCCCTAAATATTGGAATTGCAGTTTGTTTTATCAACTGTTTTTTAATTTAGTGTTTAAGCTCTACAAAAATCTGCTTATGTAGAAATACTTTTAATTTTATGCTAGCTGGCCACTGCTGTAATGATCATCAACATAAAAGACTGTCACTGCTGCGAGACCGAAGTATGTAATTTGTTCTCTATAGCTGGATCATACCATGATTATAAACAAATAAGGTCAGATTTTAGAACCGTGCCAAAACGGCTGGCCCAGTCTTTCCACTCCATTCAATTTGGTTCCAATTACGCCACAATTAGCAAAACAAAGTAAATCGTGCGTAATTAGCGTTTAATAGTACCAAAACAGGAACATTACAATCCCAAACCAAGTTTCAAGAGAAGTCTAATGCCGAGAGTACACAACAAATGCTCTAAGGCGATTAAATTATATTCCCCCATGTAGTATGTTATTAATGAGACATTCATATATTAGTATACACATTGGTATACGTATTGGTATTTGGTGGTATACACAATGGTACCCCCGGGCGTACAGGGTTGTATGGCGCTGGCGCGATAACGAGCATACTCGGTCACGACTAACTAACATTCGCAGGAATTATTACATAATATGTTGCCACCTCGATAATGCTTTAAGTATTGTGCTTGATATATGTATAAATAGGGATTTTATTGTCCAAAGTAACCTGAGGTCTTGGGTTCGAATCCCCCGGTTGAGCAAAGTGATACTGCGTTTTTCTATTCATTATCAGCCCGGAAACAGGAATTTATGCCGGATATGGCGCTCGGTTCGCCCCTATCACATCATGGGTCGGAACACAAGACGCGACGTGAGTGTTCTGGTAGCACCTCTGCCTACCCCTTCTGGGAAAAAGGCGTGAGTAATATCCCGAGACCACTGTTGTGTGATCTTATATTTGTATTATTCATCTTATATTTGTATTATATTTTATATTGGAACGATATAGTGACTGAAATGCACCTGTTGTTAAGTTCAGAGCAATCTACAGAATATCCACCAATGACGACTATCTAGAGAAAAATATACCAGGCTGGTGGTAACCATGGGGCTACTCTATAAGCCGACACTTGAATCCCGTTTTGTTAAAAATCTGGATCTTCAGAACACTGACGTCAATTCTGATAAATTTTCGGCTCGCATCCACCATCCTTCTTAGGTCGTCTTTTGTCCATTTTTCGGCGTCATCTTTCATCAGTTTGCCACTTTATTTACTGTACTGTAGCAGCCCAGATACGTCCCACAGCAGGGCACGAGCCTCTTCTACAACGGAAAGCACGATTTAGAGGGGTTAGGCCACATAGTCTACCACACTGGCCTAGTGCGGGCTGGTGGACATATTTAACCAGTAAAATATATTTTAAGGCGTCTTTATTGTGATAAGCCACATATCCAAAACTCAATTCACACTTCTATAAAGCATAAACCCTTTCGATAAAATTTCATATGTGGCGTTGATCATTTATTTAAGGTGAAGTTCATCAATCTTTTGCAATAAAACTAGACATTTATATCAACACAAGTTCATATATTACAATATTGCAGACAGATAAAAAACAACATTAATTCAATTCTTCTATATTGAATCAGGACGTTTGAATACGAGACAGCGAACATTTCAGAGTTATCTCAATCTAAATTTAGCTCGAGTAATCTTCATAATTATACATCATAATGGCATCGTGTTTGTGCCGCGTGACGTGTCTATTTATATTCAAGAACGTTTATACGCATCGGGTATTAATTTAGGAGCCTTATCTCTTAGACGTGATCTGGAGAGGTGACTTGGCTTGGCAAACGAAAGATGTCTAGGACAACGATCTTCGCAGTAGGCCTTGAAAAAGCCGAGGATCAAACTTTCTCCAGTTGAACTCCCAGTTGCATGCAATCAAAGACAGATATCCAGTAGTGTTAGAAGCACGATAATTATAATAGTAATGTTTGAAAGAATTACACAACTACCAGTATTAAAAATATTGTAGCGCATGAATATGAAGCCTTAATAAATTAATGTTAAAAACAAGATATATTTATATTAATTAACGCACTAGACTGCTACTGATTTTATAGACGTTTCCAAATCCCTGGCAAAACCATATAATGCATATGCGATTAAATCAGCAAGAAATCGTAAAAGTATAATTGACGAAACGATGGTTCAATGCCCCATTCACGAGAATCTTGAAGCATTGTTACGCCACTGAGCGCATCAAAACGTATAAAAATGATAATGGCCGCTCCAGAAACACGCCCATTGTTTTTATAAATAACTCGGATTTATGCTTGCATAATTGTATAAACAGAGGTTGGAGTAAAAAAGCAGGCCACGTAAGAGAGTGTGTGTGACTGAGCAGATAGTGTAGATGCGCCATTATTTAACACTAGGCTTGCGGAACACTCCTGTCTAGTTAATGACATAGTTAACTCATTGATACTCGTATTTATTTATTTATTTTATCAAACAACGCCATCATAACATATAATTGCGAATCGTACATTGAAATCTACAAAAACAAGTTCTTTTTTGTACTGGCACGGTACAGTGACTGCATTGCACCTGCCTGTAAGTGCTAATGCTGTCCAGACAGAGTATCGCATGGCATCTGACGTAAACTTAGTAAAATTGCTGTTATAATTATAGGCAATCACGACATGGTATTATGCACATCAACTACATATTTATCTCTCGGGTATTCGTATAGAAGTCTAGAAGACAAAATTGGAGGGCATTAGAGCTTTCAATTTAATTGCTTTTCTTTTAGTAGTGGCAAGAATAAGTGTCAACAATGCGCCTGACCATATTTCCATGACCGTAATACTACACATACTCACATCACATACTCACATCCTTATATATAAGTAACCATATGTCGTCAGTCGATTCCTTCATCGTTTGCGATAATCAATATACGAGCGTATGTGAATGTGGTAGGTACTAGGCAGGACATTTGAAATAAGGTCTCTGGAAATACTAGTCACCGAACGAAACGTTAAACAAACCTACTATGGCTTAGGCTATTTTAATCTTTAATATCCTACATTTCGTGCACCTATTAATATTTTTTTCTTATTTAATAAACACTAATATTACATGTCCAAAGTCCATTCCAATATTTATCACCACATTTCTTGTTAATATCGCTTCTGTATATATTCGTATACTGACGCTCTAATTGTAAAGCAAGCATATACGACAAAACATAATTAGATATGCAAACTATTAAATAAACTATCTTATTACATGCGGCATAGACGTCAATTTAGATCGGCAGGATCAACAAAGGAAGGTAAACGTATGTACTCGTATAAGTCGCGTAAATTGAGAAGTTGCTGGTTTAGAAGAGAGGAGGTAAAGAAAGGGTGTTTTAATGTTTGTAGGGAAACAATCTGTGTAACTCTTTATAATGAGACAATCTCGCCTTGTTACGTGGAACAGTTTATATTCTTTGGTGTTTTATGGGATTATTGCAGGGATTTAGGATGTGGCGGTTATATTTAATGGGCTTTCAATTTTTTTTTAATGAAATCGTGCTAACAACTCAACTGACGGTGGGTGATAACGTCTACAACGCTTGTCGGAGGGCGCTTTGTACTGTACTGTATCAGCCCAGATACGTCCCACTGCAAGTCACGAGCCTCCTCTACAATCGAAAGTATAATTGAGTGGGGTTAGGCCAAGGAGTTAGGGGTAAGGGCGCTTTGGCAATGTTCTAAAATAAATAATTAATAAATACACCCAACAGTCAAAGATTAAACACCCAAACCCGAAGCAAATACTTGTGGTTTACAGAAACATATTTTGTCTCGGTGCAGGATTCGAACGCACGGCCTGTCGTTTCACATCCGGCGCCCAACCAACTCCGCCACGGAGGCTGTCAAATGAGAGACAAAATTGTAGATAATAGAACATACTATATAGCACCTGCTCGCCATTGATCAATCTACCTTAATATCATACCTAGTAAGCTCGGTTCATCGCAATCAATTATATGAAAAATATAACAAGTTTATATTTATTAATTTTATTTATTTATTTTGTATTGTACACAAACAAATAAACAGCAACATACAGAATTAATAATAAATAATACAAGTGGCGGTCTTATGCTCTGACCGATTTCTACCAGACAACCACGGGATGGATTGAAGAGAAGGAAAAAGAGTTTCTTGGAGATTAAGCGATTATTAAGATATTAAGAGATTACTAATCTCTTGTATAATAATATAATGTTATGTTAAGCAGAAGCGGTAAATAAACGACTGGCTTAAAGGGGTAACACCTACTCGTTGGTTAAAGACCTTTTGTTGAAGATGTGGGATTTCATAGAGAGCAGAAAATAACGAATCCAAAAAGAGTCTACATGCGGTATTTTTGGCCGTTGAATTTAAATCCTACATGGACACTATATATCTATTTTATCTACCGTATACTAACATATAAATCGGCATAGTTTGTTTGTTTGTAAGCCTCAATCTCAGGAACTTATAGTTCGAATTAAAAAAATATTTTCGTGTTGGATAGTTATTTTATCGAAGAGGGCTATAGATTACTGTTATCCCAAGGAAATATAAAGAAAACTTCTATTCCGGAAAAACTTTTCATTCGGCCGAAGCTGTAACCAATAGGTGCTGTACTAGTGACATAGAATGGTGCAGTTTGATGTATACATACATAAACACAAGCCTTTTTCCCAGAAGTGGTAGGCAGAGGTGCTAACAGGGCACCCACGTTTTGCTTTGTATGTCGCGTCCCACGATGTGATAGGGGACGAGCCTATCGCCATGTCGGGCACAAATTCCTGACTCTAGGCTGATAATGAATAGAAAAATCCGATATAATTTTGCCCGACCTGGAATTTGAACCCGAGACGGGTTCGCTCAGCTTTTTAATCGTATAGTAGTACAACTGTGCCAACTGATTTGAACTAGTCATTCCTATATCAGCTATTATCTGCGTAATGTTGAAGATTTTCCTTATAATATTATAATTAATACGTTAACGGCGATTAAAGGAAAATTATGCATGTGTTAGCACCGGTACTTTACCTTATATGTACATACATATGTATGCATCAACATAGGTCATAGCTAAACTGACCATACGTCCCGTTTTGAACGGGACTGTCCCTGTTTTCTGTCACCTGTCCCGTTGTCCCCAAACAAAGCGCCGGGACGCAAAATTGTCCCGTTTTCCAGAGTTTAGTATTTCCAACCAGCATTTGAAGTCTCATAAACATAAAAATGCCAATCGTGTCGATGCTTCCAGTTCTTCAATGTTCAACATTGTCAAGAATTCAAACGCGCCAACTTTAAATGGTTTGGATATTACACTTCTTTCTAAATAATGAAAAATTTAAAAGTTGTGTTTATTTTCATTATTATCCTACTAACTAATTAAAAATTTAAATTAAAAAAAAAACAAAATTATGTCCCGTTTTGAATTTAAAAATAAATGGTCAGTTTAGTCATAGGGCATAGACATAGGGCATAGTTAAGGAATCCAGCGGGTTTATAAGAAATTAAATTAAATGGGCCATCGCCTAGTAATTACCAAATTAAATTTAACGATTTATTTTACATAATGATAATATACTTCATTATGAGTTATACTTAATAGTATTTACCGTTCCGGACAAAGTTTCATGCGATTCTACCGAAATCAGAATAATACGATAGAATAATTATATCTTTCATAATATACTACGATAAAAATAATTCCTACACCCAGGTCTATAGTTCATTCCGTCATTAGTCACCTTGCGCTATCTTCAAATTAACTCTTTTTTTTATTGCAATGTATGGGGAGACGAGCATGCCATTCGCCTGATGGTAAGTGATACGACCGCTCATGGACAGTAGCAAGACCAAACAACACCATGGTTTTCAAGCAATGCTTATTATTCCACTGCGGTCGCCATCCTGAGTCATAAGATGCGTCTCATTACGTAGTTACTCTGGCTACAATGTCTTTCAAACCGGAAAACAACAGTGCATTTAGACTGCACCAATAAACTGCAGATGTAACTTTCTTACACGCAAAACACCAGCAACAATAATCCAAACCAATTCTATACAAAGCGGGCTACATTCTGAAACTCTATTCCGAATGTCCATCCACTAGCACATACATATCCGACGTGGACGTTCAATTTTCCGCCACGACAGACCAAACTTTATTTATAACCTTCGAACGCAATTACATCAAAACGACTAGCTGTCCGAAATACAAACTATTTGCAAACGCCCGGCGAGCATTCGACTCTTAATTATCTCTGACTGTATGTCTGAATTTTAGAGCGTATTTCATATCTATACTATTATGAAGCTTAAGAGTTTGTTTGTACGAGCTAATCTCTGGAATTGCGGGTTGGAATTGAAAAAATGGTGCAGGGTTCGATAGCCCATTTATCGAGGAAGGCTTTAGGTCATATAACATCACGCTATGAACAATAGGAGCGGAGCATCAATGAACAATAAAGCAAAAACAAGAATTTATTAAATGTATTTTTCGTGCGGAGTGGGGTAAAATAAAATCTACACCCGAGTGAAGCTGGGTCGGACCGCAAATACGATAAATGAGACCACCTCAATAGTTTTTATATACTGATAAGTATGACCGGCATAAGCCAATGGATTATCAACTTTAAGAGTTAATGAGGCACTTAGCACTGGCAACTGATAACCAATGGAAACAAAATGTTATCGATTATAGATCGACGATTAAGAGTCTACTTACCAAAAGCGCAGCGTCGGAAGTCCACACATAAAGTGGACAGACGACTTAATAAAGATTGCAGGAAGTCACTGCATACAAGCCGCTTCCAATAGGTCGCCATAAAAATCCTTAAGGCAGGCCTTAATTCATACATCATATATTTTATTATTATTTTATTCAAATAGTATAATTTTATTGCATTTACACTTTTCCTTTTATAGTTATTATCTCCGTACGCCTCTACCTCTATTTAAGTCTACATTTCCTTAGGTTTGACCTTAAGCCTTCCATCTAAATGCAGTGTCATTGTATGCAGCACTAAGATGCTGATCGTGAAATCGTGAATGATTTCTAAATACCCTAATTAAAGAAAGAAATTGGCACAGTAAGATTACAAATTACGGACCTCTATCGAAATTCTAAACCCAGAAAGTCATTGCTCACAACTAACCCTGCTACTAAGGTAAGGGAAGTAGACAGTGACTTTGTTGTGCCGGACCCCTGGCCGCTTACCATCAGGCGAGCCGCACGCTGGTCTGCCTGCGTAGGCCAATAAAATAACAAAAAAAAAGAAGGATACCTACTCAGCTGATTGCTGATTTTGATTAAACAGCCTCCGTGGCATATTTGGTTAGACGCTGGTGTGAAACGAGAGGCCGCGGTTCGATCTCCGCACCGAGACAAATATTTGTGTGATCAGGTATTTGTTCCGGGTCTGGGTATTTGAGAAAGCGAAAAGTCTCTCGTAGTTCCTGATACCCACGGCACAAGACCCGATCTTAGAAGGTCAGAACTATGTATGTGACCGACCGTTGCATTGGGTGTATTTTATATTATTTATTAAATAGCATTAACCAGAACCAATGTAATCGAATTACGAAGTATAGTGATTTTCCTTCACATCACCTGTCGTAGTAGGTTATGTGCGATGTTTGTGTTAGTCGCATATCTATTACAATGTATCAAGTACGCAGTTACTGACGTGTGATTAAACTCCTGAACGGATATTGTCTTACAAGAGCAGAATTATGGCGCCTATTACCTAATTATAAGGTAATTAAGAAAAATTGATTAATTTCAATAGTGAAGTATAATAAAGAAATTTGCCTCGGTGGCGTAATTGTACTACAGTACGATTACAACGCTTAGGTCTCGGGTTCGAATCCCAATGAAGGCAAAGTGACATTGGATTTTTCTATTCATTATCAGGCCAGAGTCAGGAATTTGTGCTCGATATGACGATAGGCCTCCTATCACATTTTGGGACGGAACATAGAATGTGAAACGTGTGTGTCCTCGTAGCACCTCTGTCTACCCCGTCGCGGATAAAGGCGTGAGTTTATGTATGTATAATAAAGAAAAATCTCTATTATTTATTTGTGTGTGTTTGTCTATCCGTCGGTCTCCCACGCATCACCAATTTATTCCGTTTCTTTAGTATTGTATGATCACCATTTTTATTCTTTGGTTACAAATGTGTAACCTAGGCTATTAGGAAAAAAATGTTCAGATCAAATAAATCGTTTTAACTATGAATGATACGAGCAACAGAGTAATGTTTACAGTCAACAAAGTAAAAAAAAAAAATCTCAATCTCCATTTTTTTGCCGGAGCAGTGCATTTAACTCGTTTTTATAATCTTTCAATTGAATACTCCAAGCCAGTTGTCTAGCTTGATAATTGTGCTATATCTATCTTGTCACACAAAATTAATGGTACAGTTAAAACATGATTTATTCATGACGATAATCGATTAAGATCTCGATACGAACCCCGCTCCTTATATAACAATTTATACAGTATTTCTAGCTCATTATAGAAAGGAATGTATCAATGGGATATAGCTAACAAGCTACTATATGTAAAAAAATGTAATTATATCAATAAAAACCGAATCAGCTCGAAGGCTGGCGAAATAAATACCTATTAAAACTTGTACAGCCTTATTCATAAATAGTTTTTAAACCTATTTTAGCTATCGAATGTTTTGTCTTCTTCGCTCATAATGAATTCAAAAGTCGTTCTAAAGGGACGAAACATTCAATAACTAAAAAGGGTTTTAAAACTGTCTATGAATAAGGCCGGTAGTCCCACATAGTCCTGGAGTGTTATTTTATGATCCGAAACGAAACTCGAATGTTCGGATCATAGAGTAACCCCCTCCTGAGTCCATTTCAAGTGATTAGCCTAGTGTCGTGGATACCAAAAACGGTGAACGACTTTTCGGTCCCACAATACTTAAGTCTAAAATAAAAATAACAACACTGCTACAAATACGTGTGCTCTGGTGATAGGTCTCTCATATGTGAGAGGACGCCTGGGTAGGTACCAACGCAATATCTATTTAGTCCGCCAAACAGTAGTATAAACGCATAGCTGAGTTTCGGTTTGAAGGACATGATTGTAGCCAGCGCAACTACTGGACATAATGAGACTTAACACCTTATGTCTCAGGATAGCGAGCGCAGTGGAATGCCAAGCATTGTTTTGTAATTCATGGTGTTGTTTGGTTTTGCCACTGTCCATGAGCAGTCGTATAGCATACCATCAGGCGAATGGCATGCTCGTCTAGCTGTTCATTGCAATAAAAAAAGTATGAAGCAACTGCACCGGCACCTTTGATTCCATGAGTGTTTAGATCAGACATCAAAATTACTGCCAAGAAGTAGAACGTTTGCACGCTATGGTATAAAAAAAGCTAACCTGACCCAGTAATCGAAGCCAAGACTCAGTGGACTGGTCCGTCGTATCACCAGAGGAATAGCTTAAATTATCATAAATTGTTAATATATTATTCAATGTCTCACCATGACGCTCCATATGGTGCATGCTAAGAACTGAATATTTAACTTTTTACATCTAATTGCTAGTTTGTGATCGCTGGTCAGACTAAACTGGGAGCACTTAGCTTAATTGGAAGTAAGTTCAGATCAATTACGTGAATAAAATACATTTAAATTAGGTTATAGTGGAGCATTTCTTATGACAAGGTATCTTTTTGAAAACAAGTTTATAATTATAATATGAGTCAATGGTGGATAGTTATAGGGAGTTATTAAATCATCTAAAGAACGTCAGACTATAAACTTCCTTCAGGAACAAAACATAAACATAATTTAAAAAAAATGTTATTAGACTACATCTTATAAAACGACTTATTCATACATTTGACTAACATACGCCCTTCATACACCAAGCCAATCTCTACAACCAAACATACACCAAAACAAATCCAATACATGCGTACCTAATTACCACTAAAATATTAAAATGGCCGCCAAACCGTATCAGAATGTTTCTGTGCCGCGAACCACTCATTACTATGCCAGTTGTTAAGCCAAGCGGCGCGACCTTTGGAGGTCAACTGGTTTGAAATTTAGCAATATTGTGTACATTGCTTTAGTATAGTATGAATGTGTAAGATACCTTATAAAAATAGGGCTGTTTTATACTATAAAGCCTTTTAGGAAATGGTAGAGCCACACTAGTTAGTAGTTACCGTATCTGTATCTGTATCAGCCCATATCCGTCCCACTGCAGGGCACGAGCCTCCTGTACAAACGAGAGTACAACTATGAGAGATTAGGCCAAAAAGTCCACTGTGCTGGCCTAGTGCGGGTTGGCGGACTTTATAAATATTATAACTTTATAACTTTCGATGATGGACTCATATCAAGCATTGTTGACAAATCTTTGTGGTTTTTCAATGCTTGCTATATGAAATGTTGCAAGTGATTATTTTGTAAAAATGATAAATAAAATTTAAAACAAAAATACCGTAGAAATTATTTAAAATCGCTACGGTATGCATGTTTCCCCACGACGTTTTCCTTCATCGTTATAGTACTAACCACTAGTTACCGTGCAGTAAAGAATAAATGAGCAACTGAGGTGGAATAGCTATTTCATTGTAAAACGATGTAAAGTGCCATATTTCCGCATTTCAATTAATTTTCGCATTTCAATTTCAATAATTTTGAAGTATGACGAATGTACTCAAGTGCAAATAAGATTTTCGACTACCTTAATACATAAATAGTGTTTATGAGTCGATGCAACATCCACTAGCATTTATCGAAACCGGAAACCACTTATTAATTATAATATAGCAACTATTATACGGAAGTAAGTGATATTTGGACGGTAGTCAAATTCTTAGTGAAATTTTAACTACATCAATAACAAATAAAGACTCAATTCAATCAAAGTTCAAAGAAATTTTCATAAACCTAGTGTCCCAATACAGCTTCACAAACAAGCTCCAACTCAGAAATAACAAACTCAAAAGAAATGCAAAAATGAAAGATTATATTTCAAATAACCTATTAACTTTGCTCTTTTACTATTTGCAACGACATCGTGCACGGCACTCTCCTTTGACGATATTAATTTTAAAGAAAAACCGCTCCGGAGCTACTTCAATCTTCGCCGTGCCATGTAAAAATATACACAAATTGTCGTCTTACCCGCAGTGGAAATTTTAAATTTCCTCGCAATATTTTAAAATTGTAAGTAAATTGGTATAGGTAATAAATATAAGTTTTAGACTTTTATTATACAGGGTACATAAAGACTGCTACCGAAAACGAAGCCTAGTAGGTTGGGTAGTTTTAGTGACTTTAGACACAATGCAACTCAAATTTTTAATTGCATCGTGTCTGTAGTCACTAAATATTCCACCTGGCTTCGTTTTCGGTAGCAGTCTTGATATACCCTGTATTTACGACGATGCGTATGTGTCTAAAATGTTTAATCTAATGTTTAATCTAATCTGTGTCTAAAAAGTGTTTAATCATTTATTAAGCAACTAATATAAACTTCCATACATACATAAACGCACGCCTTTTTCCCAGAAGGGGTAGGCAGAGGTGCAAACAAGACACAATCATACCGTAGTACAACTTCGCCACCGAGCCAGTCTTAATATAAACTTATTTGTAGAAATTGATTTCTGCTTTATGGGCAGCAGATTAATGGGCTAATATTTATTTTATTTGCAAGTCAATTAATCGACAAGTCTTCATAAAAAGATCGATTCCAGCAAAACGATGTCGAATGTAATTAGTAAGTGAGTGTTTTATCGCAAGCGGCAAGACGCCTGCTCGTCGCCCCATGGCTACAAATTAACGACACCACTGCCGCTAGTGCTGGGAAAACTGCCATATTAATCGATAAACCGATGGCAACTGAAACGGAATTAAACATATGTATTGACTATTGACTATTGCCAAACCGCACTAGGCCGGCGTGGTGGACTATATGGCCTAACCACTCTCAATCGTACCGCAGTGGGCGTATATGGGCTGATACAGAGATTGTTTATTGGATACTTTAACTTTCTAGCTAATTCGCAATAGACTCGCGTGTTAGGTTATGGCTATGACTATGGTCTGCCAAATCGTCAATTGCACTTCCGATCGTAGAGAAATCCCTGTGCTAGACGGAATGGAAACAGTAGTTAGCTACTAATAAAAAAAACCGAGTTATTTTCATTATAATTACCATTATAATATGCAGATATTTTTATGCTAATTATGATATGTAATATATGTATATAATATACCCTATTGGGAGAGACGGCCACTGGGCCGATTCTCTAATTAATACCTTTAGTGTTTAGATAGTCTTAAAACTCCTGTTTGTTATTGTTAAAAATACTAAACATACAGGATCCATCGCAATCTGGGTCTTCGCCGCTAATTAAGTGGGTCGTGGGACGGAACACAAAAGGCGTAACGCGGGTGTCATGGTTGCGCTTCTGCCTTCCCCTTCTTCGATAAAAGCGCGATGTTTACGTATACTTATTTTATTAACTACCAACCGACACGTAATTAAAAAAATCAATATAAGTGCCTTGGGCTCCAACTTGCGACTCCCGTATTGGCTGTTCAGTTCGCTTGAAAATAAGCTATAATTTATAATTTACTCCAAATCAATAAATCAATTGAAAACTCCAACGGAATGAGTTATGCGAGCTTGGCCGCTTTTAAATTGCACCCATTACAGTAATTGAAAGGCAGTGGAATATAATATTTTTGGGTAACAATTTTCAATGAATAGGGGTATTTTATTAAATGTTTTATTAAGGCAATTTGGCGTATTGTTGAGGGCTAAATATGTCCAACTAAATTTATTCGCGCTATTTTGAAGACTATTTCAAAATGGTAAAAGTAAATTAAGGCCTCTTGTACACACACGGTTTTTCGCCGTGAAAATCTACGGTTAATTCGCCGTGTGTAGGCACGGTCGTCAGTGTTGTATGGATTACTATGAAAGCTTGTAGACGCGCACGGTGGCGCCACGGCACGGCGCCGCGGCCGTGTGCGCCGTGACTGCCCCTCGGAGCGCCGCGTCTACGCACGGCGTGATTTTCATCAGTGTTGTATGGCATTCTATGGGAGTGTGTCGACGGCGCCGGACGTATGCACGGATTCGTGACGGTTTACGTACGCTGATTCCCGATTTTGTTATAAAATGAGCATGAGTTGATTCTTGACAAGTGTATGAAATGCGCCATATTCCTCCCTTTTTTCTAAAATCGGATGTATCCAAAACCGTCTTTCCCCTTTTTTCTATTTTCCGTTTCCTATATATGTAATAAGCAACGATAATATTTTTTTCGTAACAAAATTCATGACGCAGCACGTCCTACACAGCCCCTGTTAAAAACGCTACTAGCCCGTACCTGGCCAATGTCTCGCCTGGTGATTTTGCCGTGCCATGTACAAGCTCGCACGTTTTTTCAAACGTACGGCTAACACGCCGTACGATTGAACAACCGTGACGTGGAAAACAAGCCTAAAAGTTTTTCTTAAACACAGTTCTTTACTGCAACTGTTTACGCCGAAATTAAATATGAGGTATCCATAACAAGTCATACAATGTGTAATTAGTTCTAAATCTAGAACTCGGAGCCAATCACATGCAGCTTACATTTTAGCACTGGTTTTTAATAAAAACACCATTTATTAACGGAAGCCCAATACCCCTTTCTTCTTTCCGTCCGTTTTCCTTCCCTCTCCCCTCCCAATTTGGCCAGCAACACACCCATAATCCAGCGTTGTGAATGTTCATGGGCGGCAGTGATCACTTACCATCAGGTGACCTGCTTGCTCGTTTGCTGGACTTATAATAAACAAATAAGCATATTGATATTCCAAAAAAGCATTTAATATATTCCGTCTACTAAATCTTCCAAAGTTCAATAAACATGACTAATAACATCAGATTTGCAAAATTAAGTTGAAAAGTCGGAAAATTAATCATCCTAAGCTCCCTTTATAGCGTAATTTATCATCAAAAAATTCAACTTTCGCAGCACGTCGTACCAAAATTTCGATGATAACACTACTTAGGGCAGTTATTTTGTAAGTGTACAGGACGCTTATTAATTTTGCGTTAATTTTATGCAAAGGGATTCATGGCTATTATTGGATAGTTCAAGAATATGCTCAGTTCAGCAGGTCTAGAAGAAATTCCGTGGGTCGTGGAATAAATAACTGAACACCGAAATGTCGCCACTATACATGATGGTGGCGAACCCGTCATAGTCACCTACGCAAATGTGTCGCATTTGAACCAGGCTGCATAAACTCACGCCTTTTTCCTAGATGGAGTAGGCAGAGGTGCTACCAGGACACCAATTTTTGGCCTTGTGTGTGTGTGTTCCGTCCCACGGTGTAATAGGGGGCGAACCTATCACCATATCAGGTATAAATTCCCGACTCCGGACTGATATTGGTAAAAAAACCAATATCACTGCCCGACCCGGGATTCGAAACTAGACGCCGCGGATTTGATTCCCGCATAGAAACAAATGTTCGTGTGAACCACAAGTGTTTGTTTCGAGCCTGGGTGTTTGTGAAACCAAAAAATCTTTCGTAGCTCCTGATACCCATGGCACAAGACTCGATCTAAGTGTGGAGTCAGGACTTTGTATGTGACTGTTGAGTGTATTTATTTATTTTAAATAAAATGTAACTACAACTAAAAACTCATGGCAAAAGTCTGCTATAGATGAATAATAATTGTATACATTACTACAGCCTTCAGTTATAACTTGCAATCCGATTCACTCATCCTTGGATCACTGAAGCCTTATTGAATAAAATTGTGAACGACGGGCTCTTTGTCCGATAAAAGTTACTTTGAGATCAGTGATTTTTAACTTATGTGTTTGAATAGAACTGAATTACGCAACGAAGAGTAAAAGTCGAAAGGAAATGAGTTCTGTTCAACTGCAGATATTAGACTTTTACGTCTCCGTGATCTTTGAATTTCTAACGTTTTGAAAAAAGGTTTTTAAAAGTGAATTCGCTTCTGTTATGCCACTCTGTATTTCCATTACTGAAGTCCCAAGCTCTAATCTCTACTCTCTCTCACTCTCTACCTACCTTCTACCACAAAACATAGGCAATACGTCTGAGATTCTTAGGGTTTTTTTAAGGACAATGAAATGTCTCGCGAAGTGGAATACCATAAATAAATAAATCCACCCAACAGTCACGTACATAGTCTTGACCCCACACAAAGATCGAGTCTTGTGTAGTGGGCATCAGGAACTACGAGAGACTTTTCGGTCTACGAAATAAAAGACGTTCATCCAATAACGAGCCTTGATCTTATCATTTCCTTCTTACCGTCCCATCCGTTCTTTATCTTCAAAGCAATGTGATCTATCTTCTATAGGTCTCGTGGACATTCAGTAGCATTGGTAATTAACTGCTCAAACAACCTGATATACCACACCTCCACCTTATAATCCTAGGTCCTTCCGCGCAGCGTAAAGAAGCATTTCTGCAGGCCGACATAATTGTATCGAATGGCATGGGACCGCCATCCGATGCCATTCGTACCCTTCAGGACGTCATCGCGCTCATCGGGGGCAGTGCAACCACTTTACAATCCAATCCAATCCATCAGTCAAAGGAAGTCCACTGCTGAACGGCCTATGTTCTCCTTATGATTTCCACAGTGGCCTGTTGGAGGCAGCCTGCATCCAGCAACGTCCCGCGATCTTTACCACTTTGCTGTGCCAGTTAAAAAAATCACAGCATTACCAACAAATTTTTGTTTAAAATATCGCCAGCAGGCCGACAAAGTGCCCATTCGTAGTAGCCAAGCGTAAAAGCCACTGAGACGCGAGGAGTGTTCCATTTCTGCATCAAAACACACTCGTGTGACCTAAAAGTCTTTGTACCTATTCGGGCCATTGTGGGAACCCTGTCCTACATATTGTGTGGCTCTCGAAACCGTTTTAGAATGAAGTAAATACGCATATCATTTTCCTGTCTTTATTTAGTCGCGTCTTTTGTGTGATTTTTTGGGTGGAGGCAGTACAATAACCCTTTATAAATAAGCTATGAATTTGTAAACAATATCTATATCTTACTATTGTGTATAGTTTAGTATACAAAATAGTATTGCTTTGTTAGTCATTTTCATTAAATTGTTGCGATATTCAGCTGCTTAATTATCACGGTAAACCACCACTTAAATTATTATTGAAAGGGTAAAATTTAGAGTATGTATTAAATAGGCTAGAAAAGCGGATAAAGGCCAAGGTCTCTCAATTATAATAGGGTTGCAGATCCATTTTTTTATTGCATTGAATGGCGAGACGAGCATGACATTCGCTTGATGGTTACTCTCGCAACAATGTCCTTCAAACAGGAACAGAGCAGTGCATTTACACTTTTGTTTGGCGGTAGAAATAGACATTGCTGTGGTACCTACCTAGGCGGTGGCCCTTATCTATAACGAGTCCGAGATGTACGACAGAGCGCATGGGCTGGCCTCTGCCCAGGACGCCCCCAGCATCGCACACGGCCGTCCAAAAATAAGTGTTGGACATTCAGGCCCCCCACTATGGAAGGATCAGCAATGGTTTCGCGCCGGGCGGTTACGCGGACGTATATCGGGGCGCTTCTCGCCCTGGGATGTCCGGTGCTGCCCATAATGCGTGTGAAGGTCACCAAGGGGTTTTTAGTCAGTATACTGGCTGGTATAAAGTGGCAGTATAAAGTGCGTGGTGGCCTGTTTGTAAACGGACCAGATGCGGCTGCCTACATGTTCACGGTGATCGCGGGTTCAAATCCCAGGGCACACCTCTGACTTTTCGGAGTCATGTGTGTATTGATAGTCAATCACCACGCACTATAACGGTGAAGGAAAACATCGTGAGGAAACCTGCATACCATAGCGATTTGTATAAATTTCTATGGTATGTAAAAGTCCGCCAACCCGCACTGGGCCAGCGTGGTGGACTATATGGCCTAACCACTCTCAATCGTACTCTCGATTGTAGAGGAGGCCCGTGCCCTGCAGTGGGTCGTATATTGGCTGATACAATACAATACAATACAATACTGGCGTAGGTTTTGTTAGGGACCCAGCCCTACCACAATCAGCAGTGTGCCAGACTGGACGGCCAGAAAAGTGGTTTCGGCCCCCACGGGGTAGCCGCAAGGGAGCTTAATAGCTTGTCCTCTTGGACAAAAAAAACTATTACGTACATTATAGGCATTTCATCGTACCGAAAAAAAATGTAATAAACAACAGCATCGATTTACTTTTCGTCCATCAATGAATCTATCCCATCACTATCGTATGTAACCCAGCGACTCATTGACCGGCGCGAGATTATTTTAATGTTACCAACGTCGCAATCTGGTTATTAAGAAGCGGCGACACAGAAACTATTAAATAAATGCCCCGCTTTATTGACAATTATGTCGAGTTTATTACTCGACTCGTGTACCAAACGTTGTTGACATCTTGTGTAATAATTAAAATCGGGTTTGTATTTAGTTCCTTCAATCAAGGCTGAACACGTTGGTCTTTTGTAGGTACGCGAGTGCTTAATTAATAATAATCTATTACGTTAACATTGGAAAACATCGTGGGGAAACTCGCATTGGAAACCACGTGGAAGAATTTTTGAGGTCCACCAATCAAAGAAATGGGATTTATCCATAATTTTTAGGCTTTTTGCTTCTCGCTCTCCTCCCGATCGAATGGACCGGCAACACATCTATGATCTAAGAACGTGACAACTTTTGGTACTAACCAAAAATCTCTAATTGTTTCAAACCTCGGAAATTACATTACACTTTCCCAACCTGCCAGTTGGCGATTTGGCAAGAGCAACAGTCGTTAAGCGTGTCATAAACATTACGAGTGTGAACTTTTTGAAATTAAGAAACATTATAACCGGAGAAAGAGCTTCCGACTGTGAAATATTCATGTAATAAAAAATATACTCTAAGAATGTCATTTCTTTTTTCTTTCCAATAGTTTAATACACATGGAAGTAAGTCCGATCCAGTCCATATCATATTGAATACTTCCCTTTACAAACCAATATGTACACTAGCCGAACCCGAAAAGTAAAAATGTATGTGATAGCTTGGTGATCTAATATTACGAGTTTCCACCAAAGTGTACACGTAAATTAAATTCCTTCAAATGAAGTATTCATTAAATTAACACAGCGAAAAATTTCTGGTCTGGCCAGGTGTTGGAGGACCGAAAAGTATTGCTTTAGGTCGTCAAACCACAGTATCAAACGCTAGCACCACTGTCTCAAACTTGCATGAAGTACCAGCTTTGCTGCAGCATTTGATTCGATTAATGAGATTACGGGCGGCCCCAAAACTGATGATAGATTGTTCGTAAAATTACAAAACGCATCATTATACATGGCTAAAAAGTCACATTACTTCGACACCTAGTAACAATGGGATAAGGCTAGCTAAAAGAAGATGAAGTTGTAATAGTATTAATAAAAACCAAGAAACCCCCCGACACAGCTCATACCTTATTTGTCGCTCTTTTCGAGCTGAAATGCATTTACCATGAGTTGCAACGGGAATTTGTCGAGCTGGAAATGTTTTATACATTTCTTGGGATTTATTCCCAGCTACGAGTATTCTTCCAACAAATAAAACTCGGTGCAAATGGAATATATAGACCCTCGAGAACAGGTTGGTGACGTAATCAATACGGCACTGTGTAGTAATGAGCTGTTTCTTATTGTGTCCTTTTCTTATCCTTAAACATCGTTTGTATGCGTAGGCTCCCAGCATTAATATAATTGGGGAGTTAAGTTTGCGGTCTAGTTTCGTTTGGCGCAAACAGTAGCTCGCTGTATTTATTAACAGACTTGTCCATTCTTTAATTAAGTACTCTGATTTTAATTTAATGAGGGAGCACAGAGAACATGAGTCTATGTTGATAAAGCAACAAATGTATCTTTGAGATTTTTGCGAAAGCGTGAAAACAAATATCATGAACATTTAAAACTTTTCCAAATTAAAAAATTATCCAGAATTGTATACTTATAATAATGTTGCATTAAAAATGACAGCCTCCTCGACCCCGGCTGTGAAACGAAACCCCGCAGGTTCGATCCCCGCACCGAGACAAATGTTTGTGTGAACGACAAGTATTTGTGTCGGATCTGGGTGTTTGTGAGACCGAAAAGTCTCTCGTAGTTCCTGATACCCACCATACAAGACTCAATCTTAGGGTGTTTTGAGTCAGGTATATTTTGATAGTTCATTCTAATATTAATCACACAAAAATACCTTGAAATTCTTTACAGCAGTGGAAACAATCAGGAATAAAAGTAGGTCAAGCTGTCTTGAAAATGTATATTGTTTGTGTTGGATCTTCATGTAAATTTAACTCTGTTAGTAAACAAACAAATCATCGGTGGCTCACTGGAAATACCAATACTCTTAGAAGCGGATGGGTCAATAACACATTTCCTTGAAATATTCATAACTTCATTTGTTATGAAACAATGAATAAGCTTAGGGGAAATAGTGTGCTAGGTCTTTGACCTGTTTTAAGTCATATAACTATTGTGAAATAATAAGGAATATATTTTTAAAACACAGTGGTAAACACACACATTGTATTATAATTAAATAATAAATAAATACACCCAACAGTCACATACATGGTCCTTACCCCACACTAAAATCGAGTCTTGTGTCGTAGGTATCAAGAACTACGATAATTTCTTCGGTCTCAAAGACCCAGACCCGACACAAAATTACTTGTGGTTCACACAAACATTTGTCTCAGTGCAGGAATCGAACCGCGACCTCTCGTTTTACAAGCGGCGTCTAACCAACTACGTCACGGAAGCTGCCATTAATTTAATTTAACTATTTGTGTATATCCCTGTTGAAATCGCAAAAGAACTATACTATACTATAGTAAAAAAAACTCGCCAATAACCAATGGGTTAATATTTTTTTTTGTTATAATACATTATAATTATTACGAATATGGAGACGTTACTTAGGTGTCTAAATCCTACACATTCAAAACAAAAAATATTCTGAAAGGGAAAAAAAAATAGTAGAGCCACACTGTAACTACGACAGCAGTATTAATATTTTGGCTCGACCGCGGTGGCACTACTGGCACAAAACCTTGTTGGAAGCGGCATATCTATGGATACGACCTATGTTCGATTTTCTAATAGAGTATTAATACGACCAAATCAAACCAACCCATTAATTAAAACTGTCTAAAACGTATCATTCAAACTTATTTTGGGTACAATATACCCTTTCATAACTTACACGCTGATAAATCCACGCTCTAATAACTAAATCCCGTAACATTCTTTTCGTGTTCACTCAACCCTCACATGGCGCAGAATAATTTCAATTCGACTAATCTATTTCAACACATTTCTATTCCCATTTCCGTTTCAATCAAAACACGTTGATCGCAGACGGCGATTCAAACGTGCCACGTTCTATTTTTATTTCAACTGTCTGTGGGACCCGCGTTTATTGTTTAAAACAGGTTGCAGTTTTATTTTTCGAAATTCGAACAGAACGGCCAGTGCTATTCAATTTGAAACTGGAATAATATTGCTATCATTCGTTTGTTTCAATGCGTTATGAAAGCATTGTTGCATTTTTTATCCGGAAATATTAGATAGGAATTTTATTATTAGAATGTTCGGGTTTAGCTTTCTATTTAAATATTTATGCATCGTGTTTGTTATACTATTCCTGTATTCAGATTTTAAACCTGCGTTGCTTTAATTATATTTACCTTTAAAGGTTATTTGAAAATTTACCGATACGGAAACTATCTTTTTTAATGTACAAAAACTCATATCTTAAAAGCACTATCACAAAAACATATAATATTTAATCGCCAACAAATGCCTCCCCTACAAGTACACACCAAGTACCTTTGCGTCTCAAACTACGTGACGTCACATGATATGTTACACGAAAAAGGGTTGCCGACTAAATTGAGTAATGTTTTATGCGAAAAGGTTAGGCCTGGCGAAACAGAACATTTTTATACGTTCATTTGTGAAACCGGGAGAATTTTCCTCCGCGCTTAGACAACGCTTTTATGTGGTGTAAAACTGGACGTAATTCGAATTTAGATATTCTTGTAGGTTTGCGACTCAGTACACATATATGTAACGGAAATAGTGCATACTGGATGAATTTTTCAACTGAGCATGGAAGCCCAAATCCGATACTATGAGGAATAGCAAAAATTGCGTAAAAGAAATTACGATTCGAGCCCGATTTGGATGAATACTAAAGTCCAAAACTGCATGCTTCGAATTAAAAAAAAACAATGTTCCCAGACATAGAAACGACTACATTTATTGGACACGGCTTACCAACCCTGAGGCTATACCGTAAGGAGAGCACTATTCAGTACCATCTTTGTATCTATGTGGCCCCAATTTTTACTATGACGCATGCTCATTTCCGTGTTTATTTCCTTAATTACTTATGCTATACATATGTATCGTAACTCGGTAGATTGGTTTTGACACGCCCTATTTATTGATAGCTTAAAAGTACTTGTACAAGCAATGATTGTGAAGCTATTCTCAAAAAACCTATAAAACATGCATCAAAATGCACCCAATAGCATATATTTTACGTATTATGGCATGATAAAACAACACAAAAATACTTTTTCCAAAAGGAACTCCATCCTCTAGTTTGCCGTACATTATTATTTCATATGTATAGCATTAATAATTAAGGAAATAAACACGAAAATGGGCATGCGTCACGTGAAAATTAGAGCCACAAAGAGACAAGAATTAGGCCGCTGAAGAATGCTCTCCTTACGGTATAGCCTTAGGGTTAATAAGCGAGACTCGACAATCGACATTCAACGTTTACTCGCTGCGAGCTTAGAAAGTATAAAAAAGATTATAGAAAAAATTTAATACTGACCCAGTTAAATTAATATAAATAATAAGTAAATAAATAAGTAAGTTGATTATGCGAATATTTTGTATGAATTCGCAAAAGAAAAATTATAATATTATTTTGCTTAAAATTACCGCTTTCCTTAAGTTTGCCGTATGGCATTACTTACCAGAACTTGATAGTTATTAGCAACATTATCGAATGGCGTAATAACACAACATAATGTGTTTTTTTTTCATCAACACCGTCGGGTTCAATTCCTCGCTGGGAATATTGACTATTCGAATTGCATTTTGCATTATGCAGTTTTAGTTTCATTAAAATCGGGCTCGTGACTCCTTTGGAACATTTTTCGTTATTCCTCGTAGTTTCAGTTCAAAAAAATGTTCTGTATAATATTATGTGTCATAATCGGAGGAACATAATCCCACTCCTTCTCTTCCCCGTCACTTCCATGTTGCATTCTAAAAGCCAAAGTATCCGTTGGCAAGAAATTACTAAAATTCACAGTACTTTAATCAATTTTTATTCTCCAAGAATAACATCCAACCCAAAAGAATACGATTTTTTTTGCCTAGAATCGAAGCTAGAATATCACGATTCACAACACAATCCATCCATCCATCCATCAGCCAAAGGAAGTCCACTGCTGAACATAGGCCTCTCCCAATGATTTCCACAGTGACCTGTTGGAGTGAGTTGAGTTGTTGTGTTGTTGTGCACAACACAATGACCGCACAAAACTAAAGGCGACATCAAATATTTACACACGTAGTAAAAGTATACAAAATTGACATTCCTCAGTGATATTACATGACTGATAATAATTTGCTTCAGCCTTGTTATCTGTCTTCTCTGCCAAGGTCATAGTTATCTGGCACTCGTTAAGCAATTATAAAATGTTGAATTACTTACAATGTAATGTTAATGGAACAAAAATCTGATCAATTTTAATAGTAATCAATAAGACAATGTAAAACTAATACAATCTCTTTCATAATATCACCTACCGTTATTATGTATTTTAAAAATTAATTAAAACAAGGAAATAAAGAGCTTTCTATATGATAGATATTATGTCTTTGTAAATTATGTCCATATAAATTAAAATAAGAACAATTATGATTAAAAATAATTGGTATTCTTTTTGCTAGTTGAAGAACTCTCTACATTTCTTTTCCTAATTAAAGCATTACATTTACCTACTTGTCCTTCCGCCGACTGTAGCGAACTCCACAATTATTTTTACTTTCTTACAAAATTATTTTCATTTAAAATTATAATGTATTTTTTACAACCTCTCTCAAATCAGGTCATTAGTACGAATGCTAAGCTATAAATAATAGGAAAGACATACTAATACACTACAGTAACTTCATTAACGTTTAAGTATATTATTATTATAAAGGAAAAAAATATTATAAAGCTTCATGGCATAGTCTAGTATAATTATTACAAAACATATTTTCAATCCATCGTAAACGAATCTATAAATTCTCTTATATCGCTCAGTCACAAAAAATCTTAAAACGATATCTTTATAATCAAAAATAAATATAAACACAACTGTAAATGGAAAGATATTAAAACTTATTTTCCCTTTGTAACAAAAGTCCTTGTCTAAATTACTTAATATAAAAAAATGTTTTCCCATCTCATGATATCAAAAGAATATTGTTTAGCGAGAAAACGAAAAGGAAAGAAATTCCAATACATAGAACAATGGGGCTGTGGCACACGTAACACGCGCACAAAAGCTTTGCACCATCTCCCTTAGGTAGGGTGACCACGTTTCCAGCATAACATGTTCATTTGATTACATTTTAAAATATTGGTTCCAGAGCGTCAGCGGATATAAGCGGCTCCAAATATTTCGCCATGGAAATTTTCTTTCTTGAATGGAAGTTACCTTCTTGCTGAAAATGATAAGGATTAAATGAAGAAATCATCATCGTAAAAAATTTAATAAAGTACTATATAATCAACCTGAAATCTAGAGAATGCCTGAACAAATTGTTTTATCGCTTCTTACCGTACCTAAGAATACTTTTTATATTATTCATGATTATTTTTATAGCGACATGTCAAAAATATTACTTACATTATAGTGGACTCAATCGGATCGGTATCACGTGGGCAATACCTAGGCCAATACGAATATCCTATCTATTCTTATCGCAGATTGGGTTTAATTTTTAAATTTATTAACTTTCCGACGTTTTGATCACTTTACAGCTTTCTTAGTCACCGGGCGGATTGAACTGTACTTATTTTACAGTTTTTAAATTAAAAATGTAATTTTAATAAATAGTTGGTTGTTTGAAAACTAATTTTATTTCAATATGTAACATTCGCGTAAATGTAAGAATCTATTGTCCTTATTTTCTTTAGCAAAACTGGTTCCTTTATCTTTGAGGTTGTAATGGTACGTTCTATCAAACCTTTAACAGTCCTAGTTTCTAGTTCACTGGAGCCCAATTCCATTAATTAATCAAGTAACGCATGGAAATAATTTTATCTATAAATAAAACCACGCTCAAAGGAATAGGCAGGTGTCGATCGTGTTTAGCCTTCAAGATATACCTTCTTACACGTGCCGCCTTAATTACCAATACGGTGTTACACAACAAAAAATATAGAGCCTATCAATCTGTTTTATATCTTTATACTCGTACATTTGGGTTATGTTCATTTTTTTATATTAAATGACAAAATAGCTTTTTTGTTTCGGCATTGGACAGAATTATGCCGGCCCGTACAATTACTTTTAAACATTGCGCCTAAAATACCCAGGAATATAAAATATTGCGGATTGTTTTTTTTTTTTGCGGTATCTAGTAAATATCTTTGATATGCACGTTGCCTTAAGATGTTTTCTTTCAATACTATTATGAATTAACACATTTCTCCAAAAATTAACGCGCCCGCAACCACCTCCTCTACAGATCCCATCTGGTTCGTCTCCAATATCCAGCAGGCACTTAACAAATTGATCAAAACCCCCTTTCAACCGCACTCTCGATTGTAGAGGAGGCTCGTGCCTTGCAGTGAGACGTATATGGGCTGATACAGTACAGTACAGTACTTAATAAAAAAGCATTGTATGTCAAGTAACTTCCCAAATTGTTATTGAATAAACATGTTTTGGCAGTGCGTTGTTTGATATTTGTTATCAGTTGCGTAGATAGTTACCAACCAAATTTGAGTCGGAAAACCCAATATGATTCACTCCACGTGTCAGCTGTGGAGATCAACTTGTGTAAATGTTAATTCTTTAGAATCTCGATAAACGCTGATAACTATCTTGCATACATTGGTCATTGTTTTAAGATTACTTTCCATACCTATGTTATTTCTTGTGAAAACCAATATAAGATTTATTTTTTGTTCCTTTTTACAAATAACAACGAATCAATCAATAATTTTTTTTGTGAAGTGGTAGCTTAATGCGGCTTTTTTCCATATTTCTTGTTCATATAATAATTTAGCTAATGCAGAAAATTAAGACGGTTTTTTTTTGTAATTGGGTATTTACGGTAGATGTGAGAGGTGGATATCAACTATAGAGTTGATCTAAGTAAAAGTCACGTTAGTAATAGTACTAACGTGACTTTTACTTAGATGCCCTGGTGATTCATTAAATGTATTTAAAATAAATATGTTCTTTTCAAACTAGTCCCGTATCCTTTCTGCCTCATGGTCACCATCACACTACAGGACGATATGTGCTCCACATAGCGGCGGACACATTGTCGCATGCGCTCCTATTACACCCTTACTGACGAGTGACGACACATTCGTTAGATAACACCACGTGATTCATGAAAAAGTCCTGTTTTCTCCGACCAGTCCTATTTCTTCCTGCAGCATGGTCACCGCATCACTACACGGCGAGATGTGCTCCACATAGCGGCGGGCACATTGTCGCGTGCGCTATTTTTGCGTGCGCTCTCTTATTACACCCCACAATGACACTACAGACAAAGGGCCCCTCACACTTACCGCGGATTCTACCGTCGATCGGGTTTATGTGTCACTTATTATGACTTGAAGATGGTATAGTGCTAGTTCTATCTGTGCTTTCTATACTGAGATTATTGACACCAATGAAAACATCTCAGAAGTCTTATATGGAGTAATCATAATAAGGCCTATATTTTACAGTATATTGTTGAAGGCCGATGGAGATAATATCATGGTCAATGTTATGTACCAGGCCAAAAGGAACACTCGAAAATTGGTCAATTGGAAAATTGGGTGAAAAAAACATAAACTTAGAACTGCAACTCTTGTGTCAGTACCACCAACAGCGCGCAGCGAATTGAATTATAGCTGCAAAAATAACATTTCGGAGACTACTAATTTCCCTTTACCCTGTGACAATATAATCACGAAAAATGAATGAAAGCTAAAACACTCAATTTCATACAAATATACTTCAAACACCAAATTCAGTATGTAACATATTTGTACCTCATGTTAAATTATTAAACATTTCCCCTGAAACCGCAGGGCACAATTTCGGGCTCAGCGTTGCAAGGGACCTCTGCGTCACAGGACAAATTCCATTTACTGCTAATTTGGGAAGCAACCCTTGAGGTCAACTACTGTCCTTTGATATACCTGTGTGGGTGTTGACGTATGCATTATTTAGTTGCTTGTGTAATGACTATAATTTAGAAATTTTTATAGATATGTTTATTTTTTCAGGTTTTAAAACAATCACAATCAGCAACAAATGTGCACAATTTAGAATTATTGACTAGCGAACTAAAACACAAAGGAAACAAGCTTAGGATTTTTGTGAAGTATTGTTAATAAGCTTCAATAAGGCTGTTACAAAATTCATAATAACTAACATTAATGAACCGACGATTTATTTTCTCTCACAGCCACAAATTCATTTTAAGTTACTACAATAACACATTATCATATATTTTTATTTTTATTCGTATACCATTTTTAAAGAGATTTATAAACTAGGCATTGTAGCTAAGTTATTTTTGCGTTACACTCTAGAGACTCCCATACAAATATTTAAAAAAGGAACGAGACGTAATTGTCCTGAAACGCTCTTAAAAATAAATGGCAAAGAAAATGTATTTATACAGCCAAATTGAGCCTAAAAATATATAGCATTTAGCTATCTAAGCAATGCTTCTAAATCCTTGAAAAGATTTCGGAAGAATCAATGTTTAATTACGTAATTAATATGGGAGATAAACTATTATATAAAATGATGCGCAATGATAGCGTCGAAGACACTTTTAGTTCAACAAGTATGTCTAGAAACGGTGACAGCTCTTCGGTCGAGAAATAAGTGTATTTTTACCACAGAAACAATATTAAATGATTAAAACCAAATATATTAAAGACTCCAAGACCAAAATTCCATGAAATCATACATTATGTGTATGGACCTTTGAAGGTGGTGGATAAAAGTGGGAGAAAATGGGTGAAGGAAAATATTAATTAAGCCATTTGTACTCGTATAAACGATGCACACCGCTGAATGGAAAAAAGAAAATGGCCACACTTGTAAATTACGCCAAGCTACTTATTTTTGTTCGCGGAAGTGTACTGTTACGGTCTGTAAATTTGAGTAAGTGTATTTTGAAGATTATATTCACGATTGGGTAATTCCCTCCAATACATCAGTCATACTGTCGTAATATTGTACTGTTGTCTTGTTTATCTGGAACTATTTTGTTGTTTTGTATTATCATATAATAAATATTATGTTTATCTAATATATGAAATACGTAAACAATTTACATTTCACGTGGCTTTTTATTGATTGGAATGATGTAATAAATATTATGAATAAATCAAGCCGGGTGTTTCCCCAACGTTGTTGCTTTTACCCTTCAAACATTATGGTTTCCTACGGCTCCTCTATGCGTAAGTCAAATGTGAGCCAAATGACTTAACAATTACGTAGACATCAGATGGTTGCAGTGTCCATAATTCCACCAACAGCCGAACAAAAGTTGCGATCGGCAATGAAAAACCAGCATGATTTTAATTTCGCACAAACCTGTGGGACGAAGCTCGAATTCGTGCCCGACGCTAGGGAGATTCTGGGCAACTGCTGTAAGGCTGTAGTCGATCTTCGCATCTTTAATCCTAAAGGACTTAAATGAGTACATAATATTACTAGAAACCCGTGAGAATAATTCTCCCCGTCATTAAATTTTGATCTTACGCCACCGCAGCCCAATACAGTAAGTATTGGTAAACTGATCTCAAAACCTTCCAAGCCCAATTACATAATGACCTCGTTGTCATTTTATCCTGCCAGTTTAAAAACTATAGGAATATGCATAAATTGCCTATTTTTAGGCCGCTAAGCTTCTCCAAAGCAACATTGTAGCAATTATTTTTATTTTTTTTGTGAAAGCTGTACATACATTAATAATAATTGATAATTTATTTTTGAACTATTAGTTGGTATGTCTAATAAATAAATAAACGCTGATGTATTATGCAAAGATTACGTATTAGGTACTACGTATAACATATATCATTTATACAGAAAAAGCCATGGCTATCACGTGTGCTCTTGACAAGCCCTTAGCAGGCAGAACACCGCTGCACTCCAAGCGGTTTGAGTTCGCGCATACTTATTGATTGTGTTTTTGTAGGTCACCGAGACTCGCTGTCATTTTAATTCCCTCACTTATAGCGCAGAATAGTGTTAGAGCTTAGGAAACGATTTATCTTGGAGACTGGATTATAAGCATTTGCATATTATGTCAATTTTCAGCAATTAATCCATGTTTTGTTCTAGTGATGACGCATATCTACGCTCCGGAGAGTAAATCGCTGAATAAAAACAAGTTATAACATATCCGGTTAAACCAATTTTTTTATTATTAAAATATTTTTTATTTTTTACCCACAAGGTGGATGGACGACCTTGTTAAGGTCGTTGAAGTCGCTGGGTGCAGGCCGCTTCCAACAATTCGATGTGGCAATCCATGGGGGAGGCCTATGTTCAACAGTGGACCTCCTGTGGCTGAAGAGAGAGAGAAAGGAAATATTTTTATGTAAACATAGTATACTATTTATCTCTATAGATACAATTTTGTCGCTCTACTCAAAACCGAATACACACAAAAAATAACTCTAAAGTCGAAACTTGGTAGCATAAGTGTTTTTCATTTGCATTTTTACAAACATTTTTATTTCTTCAAAATTCTCAGCTCAAATATAAATATTTCAAAATACTCGACGTTTTTCTGTTCACAATACTGATAATACTATTGGCTACTCAAAGCCAAATTCCTTTAGTTTTCCGTAATACAAGATATACGATCTTAGACGTATTGTTTTCCTAATCTAATGATCCGACCATTAAGCCCTGCCGCACAGATCTTCGCAGCACATTACCGACCATAAATTATGCATTGCGTAATCAAGCTATGTTTGGAACATTCCAGAAGGCTATATCTTTGTTAACTGTATCGATGTGTACATTGTTTGTGCGACTATTACTGTAATTAACGGCTTTGTTTGGAAATAATTGGGGTGTTTAATTAGCTCTACAATATTAGGCATTGTTTTGATGTTATTTTATAGTTTTTAGCTCTGATTGAATTCATTGAATTTGACAAAAATAACGATGACGGTTATTCGACATAGCGCCTAATTCCAGTAACAGTAATTATCATCTTCATAATTAGCTACAAGAAGCTCACTGATCAACATAAAACACTCCCAAGGAATTCCACAACGACCTGCATTCACCCACTTCTTGCTAATGCGTGTCTTTACCAGGTCTTCTAATATTATTAGTAATATTAAAGCAAATTTTTTGACAACCTCCGTGGCGTAGTTGGTTAGACATGGACTGTGAAACAAGAGCCCGCGGGTTCGATCCCCGCACCAACATAAATTTTTGTGTGGTCCACAAATATTTGTGTCGGGTCTAGGTGTTTTTGAGACCGAAATGTCTCTCGTAGTTTCTGATACCCACGACACAAGGCTAATTGATCTTAATGCGAGGTCAGAACTATGTATGTGACTGTTGGGTGTATTTATTCATTATTTATTTATTGATATAAACATTTAGTTCTGTTGAATGTCGCTTAGTACCTTCTTAGCTCTCACATCCGTGCCTTCATTCCACTTAAAATATTGTCATTCCAACTAGCCTGAAGGCTTCTTACAATTACCAAGCGGTTCACAAAAATCTCTCCTAAATACATAATAATATATACAGAATCTTAAGCCAAACAATACCGCAGAAGACTCGTCCCACTTTACATACATTTGACATTTCTTCAACAAATCTAAGGGCAATAAAGCAATTGAGTTACGCTTTCTTGAGAAACACTCGTGATTGTCCGGCGAAATTGCTGCTTCATCGTGACGAGACATTTAGTATTTTGTAATATTCTGGCATTTGGAGTTTTGAAATGTCTATTAGCGATCTCCCGGTTTGTGGATGACTTTTGGTAAATTTACTTTATTGTTGTAGGCAAACATTGTCGCTGTTTTTAAGCCTATAGCAAACATGACTGACTTTGCAAAGTGATATGTGTATTTTTGTGAATTACCGCTTGCTTTAATGATAAATGAAAACATCGTTAAGTAACTGGCATTTTTGTTTATAGCATAGTTACCAGCAAACGAGCAAACAGGCCTGATGGTAAGTGATCACCGCCGCCCATGAACATCCACAACGCTGGGATCATAGAAGTGTTGCCGCCCCATTAAATTGGGAGGGGAGCGGGAAAGAAAAAGGATGGGAAGAGGAAAGGGGTATTACGCATCCGGCAATCTCACTCACCGAAAGACCCCAAACGAGCTTGCCCATTCATGCTGAGTCATGACTAACAACAGCGTGGCTCTACCACAATAAAAATATGGCATACCCGAGTCCTCCATAAGAATTTTAAGGTGTGTAAAATATACTAATCGCATTAGGCCAGCGTGATGAACAAAGATTCATGCTTAGCAGAGGGACTTACAGACTAAAACATAGTATAATAATAACTAGGCCATGCAATTAGTAGATAGATCCGAAAATGTTCAATACTGTCGTATAAATATATATTACTAAAAAGGAAATGTATCTTGCAGCCCTTTCGTGCAGACAACCAACTTCTGTGCTTAATAATCTCCTTAAAATTAGGAATTTTGGTCAGGAAAATCTAATATTCTACACCAAATGCCTATCTCAGGTAAATATTATAAATGTAAACATAATGTTGACATTGTAGTATTTAATTAGATACGCCGTGTGTTATATTTTGGCGGCCGTACGATTATTTACTATGTGAAAAATGTTAATATTTAGCAAACAATGTTTTGTTTTAATATTTATAACAATGGAATAAAATACTCTAGCGATAGCTGTAGCCAATTGAAGGTCGAGTTTTTTTTAAATATCATAGTAACAATTATGTTTACATATTGGACTATGCGTTTTCCTGCCTAATTATACAGGGTATATCAAGACTGCTACCGAAAACGAAGCCAGGTGGTAGTTTGTGTGACTACAGACACGATGCAATTAAAAATTTTGCAAGAAAAACACTACGTTTTTTGTAATGTTTTATATATCATTGTGTTTGGATGGTAAATCCATAATTTTAGCTAAAATTATAAAAAAATTATAAAGTTTATTAGTTTACAATTAAAGTTGTAAGTCAAAAATGTTAAAGTTCAGACCCTAGCCCTACATAGATTCCCACGGTACTCTATTAGAAACGGCCTACATCCAGCTACTTCCTGCAACCTTTATTACGTCACATACATACATAAACTCGAGTCTTTTCCCAGAAGGGTTAGTCGGAAGTTCTTCTGGTAGTCCAGGTCATCCGCGTTTCACTTTGTTCCGTCCCACGATGTGATTGATAGGGGACGAGTCTGTCGCCATATCGGGCACATATTCCAGACTCCGGACTGACAAAGAATAGAAAAATTCAATATCACGCTGCCCGACCCGCGACTCAAACACGAAACCCCAGCATTATAACCGTACCGAAGTACAACTACGCCATCGAGGCCGTAGTACAATTACGTCTACATAATTGGTTATTTACTTTCGTATGGATATTAAATATCGTTTTTTGTTTTCGTAAAAGTTCATGCGTTATCAACACAGTAAATATAGTTAACAATGTATCCTAATTCAATGTTGACTTATCAACTTATACACGCCCAGAGTCCTTTATGGCAACAGACAAGATACTTTTTACTCCAGAAAAATGAACGGTTACTGGGGCCTAATTTCACTAGAATGAGTACAAGCTAGTATAGCTAGTATATTTAAGTATAATAGTACTTTATGTTCCCCATATATAAATTAATAAAAATAAATAAAAAATAGATATTAAATTACACAATTTATTCGTTTCTATCTATTTTTACATTTATTGCTAAACCCTGCAATCCCAGCTTAACTACACATAATAACAATAAATCTACCGTTAATATTGTTCTCAAATCTTAGGTTGAATGGACATAAAGCAAAGAGGTCGAAAAATTTATTGAGGAAACATACAATTGCAAAATTGGCCATCAAATCAGGACCCCTTACTAGGGAGCGGCCAAATAATTTGGTCACTTCTCAACCGTTAGAATCGTCTGACATTGGATGTTTCACACATACATTTAGGTATATAAAAGAGCGAACATATATCTTTTCGTTTGTTAATAATTCAGCCTAAATAAATGCGCCAAATCCTAAGGTTTTCTGTCCTCGAAAGAAAAGGCGTAGAATTATATCCACCCAGAAAATCAAAATATTCTTTATCCAAATAGTCTTTCACAAGATCATTTGAATCATTAATTGCTGCTACCACCGCTTTGGAACGTGTTTTTACTGTGAAGAAGAAACTCCCTCATCAACACGACGACACGACAAGCTGGCCTACTGCAAGTTGGCGGATTTCACACAGCATACTGTAAACCTCTCTAGCATATCATAGGATGCAGAGTTTATGTTTTCCTTGGCCATTACAGTAAATCTTAATCTGAAATGACAGAGGTATGCCCTGAGAATCAAGCCTAAGACCACCGTCCCAACAGCTCGGGTCCGGCTAGTTATCAATAGGCCACCGCGAACTCTTTGTTTTCCATTAATTATAATACAATAGTTTAATTTATTATTTTATTCTTTTTACTTCACATTGTTTAAGTGTTTTATTCAACAATGATGGTAATAATGGATATTATTAAGTAATTCCTGCACACATCAGGAAGCTATTAAATAAATTACATTCATCGCTACGCGTTCCAATGAAAAAGGTAGAAAACCGCAACGCACGGGTAGAACAGGGTATGTATTATTCTGTTTAGTTACATATTCCCAAAGGAAGCGACCTTTTACGTGCAAAAATTCACGTACAATATAAATCACGACCAAGTACGTGGTAATAACGAACCAGATGCTTACAAACAAATTGAGGTGGCAGGTTCGAATGCCAAGGAATCCCAGGAAGGAAGGCTAACGTTTCGGAACATATTGTATGTGATATTGACCAACCAGTAGGGTTA
The DNA here is from genome assembly GCA_033459515.1 of Theretra japonica. Taxonomy (NCBI): domain Eukaryota; kingdom Metazoa; phylum Arthropoda; class Insecta; order Lepidoptera; family Sphingidae; genus Theretra; species Theretra japonica. The sequence continues at coordinate 11,335,068 of CM065949.1, forward strand.
TTCACGTAATTAAATAAGTTCAGTTGCAGTGCAGTTGCAGTTAAGTTTCGATCAAAACAGACCTTTTCGTATTCTCGTAATTTTGACAACCGCTGTCAGATACGCTCGCGTCAAGTCAGCGTCACGCGAGCGGCGTAGCGTATTCTACTGATAGATCGCACCTAGATTGGTTTTCACTTATTCATCTGACGTCTCAAATGACAGTTTAGTCCGATCGACAAGCGGCACATGGGCAGCTTCGATTACGCTCAACACAAGTTCTTCGCCACTGACTTTTGTAAATATAATTGTTATATTTGTTTTAATCCAGCTGTAGTTTTATGAACGTAAGTGTTTAAAATGGAATATTTATCATTTATATATAATTTATTTTGTTTGCTATCTGCAAATAATTACAACAAATCATTTTAATTATTTTAGATGAGTTTTCATCTTGGTATGAGCATTTTGTCTCTAGCAGACCGTCGATCTCTCAGATGTCGAGCGTCGGCAAGCTAGGAGTCATAGGGTTGCAGAGGATCAATTCTCCAATATGTCAGATACGAATTTTATTAAAAGCTACCGTCTAAGCAAAGACTTGGCGCGGCAATTGATTAATCGTTTGGCAGCATACATCCCAAAGGAGAAAAGGAAGGACGCACTAAGTGTTCAATCAAAGGTTAGCTGAATGCTAGTGGATCTTACCAAACACTGGTGGGTCAAAGCAGGTACCACCGTGCTTCACAGCCTACAGTATCAAGGGCTATCCTCCAAGTGACGAAAGCCCTTAACATTAGACAGATATTTAAAGAGTATGTAAATTTTCCCATGACAAGGCAAGCCCGTGATGATATTAAAAGATGGTAAGTGTCCATTATCACCTACTAGATATTATTAGATCTATTGTGTTAATAGAAATATGTATATTATGCTCTTGTGTTATTTTTCAGTTTCTATAGGAAGTTCAAGTTGCCAGGGGTAATTGGCTGTATAGATGGTACCCATGTTGACATTGTAAGACCTAATCAATATGAAGAACGATATTTTAATAGGAAAGGATATCATTCTCTTAATGTTATGGTTGTATGTATCTGTTTATAATCAATCATAACCTGAAAATGGTAATATGCGTTATTCACATGAACAACACATTAATTTAAAAATTATTGTTTCAGATTTGTGATGCAGATCTTAATATTATATGCATTGACCCAAGTAAGCCTGGAGCTACTCACGACTCAGCCGTGTGGGGTGTGCATCCATTACAGTCCTATCTTCAGCAAATATATAATGAGGAGGAAATATTTTTGTTGGGTAATTATCCCAAATAAAACCTTTGCACCAAACTTTATTGCATCAATAAAATAAATACTTAACACACTAATAAATTATCCTGACGGGTGACAGTGGGTATGCATTACGCAGAAACATGATGACTCCAGTCCTTAACTCAGTGCCAGGGTCTCCAGAAGAGCACTATTATAAGCTGCATGTTTCCGCACGTAACACTGTAGAGAGATGCATTGGAATCTTGAAAGCTCGATTCAGGTATGTATTTGTATGATGTATAACTTTTATTATGTAATTTGTCTTATTACTCTAGCTTTACACTCTTTTTAGCGTAATCTTTGGTTATTCACTGTAGTTTAATGTTCTGGTGCCAGGTGTTTACCTAGCTGCACGTGTGCATATTTACGACCCTATATTTGCTGGTCAAATAGTAAATGCCTGTGCTGTGTTACATAACATATCAAACAAGGCACGATTATCAGTGCCACATCTGACACAGCAAGAGGTAGAACAAGAAGATAGGATGCGTGTACGGCGTAGAGCAGTTGAGGCAGACATGCGTACGGAAAGCCAAAATATACTTGCTCAAGGCAATCGGCGAGTCAACAGAGACTTATTGGAAGGTCGAACTATCCAACAGGCTCTTATCAACAGTCTGTGTCAACAGGCTTCATAGGGAGTGAGAAGTCACCAGAATAACAATAAAATAGTAAAAATATTTTTTTTTAAAGCAAATATTTTTTTCTTAACATTATAATATCTTAATATCTTAAATTAGTATTCTCCTGGAACAATCTTCCCAATTCCCTAAAAAAAATTTTTTTTAATTTCTTACGATTTTAAGCTCTTGAGATAATGGATAGCGTATGCAAATAAAATCAAGTATATGTATATATAATAATAGATGTTAAAATTATAACTACTATAATCAAACTTGTTTATATACATACATGTTTGTCTTGTAAGGCTTTACTGATATTTTCCAGTGCCTCTGCTATCCGGCCCTGAGCTTCAGCTGATTTGAGTGTAGCCTCAGCCATTTTATTAGTAGCTTCAGCCATTGTCTGGCAAGCTACTGCCATCATCCTCTCTACCTCCACTCTGGATTTTTCAATAGAGGCCAGCATAGCACGCGAAGCGTCTAGCTCTGAGTATGCAGGGGGAGCTGCAAGATACCATTCTTTAAAAATATTTAGTTATATAATGGGTTATTTATAATGAATTATGTACATACACTGCCTATTTACACGATTGCGACGCCGTCGAGTTCGCTGCAGGCTTGAAAATGTTTCATTCACTTGCTCACTGAAACAAAACATAATATATTTAGTAATTGACTGTTGGTGCTTTGCCTGTTTGCTATTTTTAAATATACATATTACCTTTCCATGCTTAGTGTAAATGGAAAATGAGAAACATCTACAACAACTTCACACCTAGAAATCAATTAATAGGATTTATAAGTTGGTATGTATAACTTTAAATCAAATATTATATTTGGTAGATAACTTAAAATAAAATCTCACTCATTGTTTGTGTTTTCTCCATTTTTACCGCAATCAAAAGGCAATGGAGATGAGACACGTGGAGGCGGAAATGTAGAAGCAGCGCGTGAAGCAGAGGTTGTGCAGAGAATAGGCTTGCAAAACAAAAAGACAAATAAGCTTCAAAGTACTTAATACACTTTTTAGAGTCATATTTAAAAGAAATATTTACCATGTATGAGTATACGTATGAGTAAGATTACCTTTGTATATCATTTATACATAACTTACCGATAACGGGTTTATTTGCACCTCAGCTTGGGATGTGCCACTCCTACCCGTGACCTCCGTATGTGCTCCAAGCAGCGCAGCCAACCTTTCCTCTAGAGGACTTAAAAATATTGTTATGCCTGGCCCTCCACCTGTACCGCTTAAATTTATATGTATTTGCCTGACTCGGCTAAGCAGGCGGCACTTATAGTCAGTATACCACCGCAAATATTACGAATCTAGTTATTTACTGAATTAGCATAACATAAGTGATTAGTTTTTATGTTTTGTACATATCATTGTCATAATTATATAAATAAATAACATACGAAATCCATTACGTATGAATTAAACAAACCTTGTTCCACTGTTTTGCCGTTCTCTGGTCACCGTCCGCCTCAGCATTCAATATGCCTGCGCACTCGGCCCACAGGCGTGACGAGAGGGCACTTGCCTCTTCGGCTTTCAAACGGCCGCGAGCAAGGTCTCTGTGGCCCTCCAGAAACTCCACCAGGAGTTCGATCTGCCTAACCGATACTCGTTTTCGACAAGTCATGGCTGAAACTTGCAAGAAAAGAATTTGACCTGCTACTTCTTCGTAAAAGTAAACTTCATTGCACGTACATAATTATATTTTAATATAATACATACCTTGATCAATTTTATTATTTTTGTATAAATTAGGTTTAAACGCTGGCGCTATTCCAGTTGACGTTTCATTTTTTATTTATTATTTGGCAATGTCAGACCTTCAAATAGCCAAAATTTTACAATATTTGTTTTTATTTCAAGTTAGGAATATGATTACCTATTTTCATAGTAAGGCGGCCCCTAGACCTACAATAACATTGTGCAATACATTTTATTGTACAATAAGATTGAAAGGTGCTTTGCATCCAAACGATCAATTATATTGCACAAAAATACGAACTGCTCAATGTTTTCGTGTTCAGTTTGAGCATCATGTCCGAACAAGATGCAGCTGCAGCTATAGTGTTGTTGCTTATGGCTAAACGTAAACGTAAACGAACACGTCGCTGGTGTAAAGAGTGGTACAAGAAAAGGCAGAAATACACTCACGAAAATCTTCATTATTACCTGGCAGTTCCCGAAAAGTCCAGTACTTTTTTGTTGGGGATATTGCTTTTCCAATGTCTCAAAATTTACTAAAACCATATAGCCAAACTGGATTAACAAAAGAGAAAAGAATGTACAACTATCGAATATCGCGAGCTAGAAGAATGGTTGAAAGTGTTTTTGGTATACTAGCTACTCGCTTTGGAGTATTTCAAAGAGCATTTCCTTTTGATCCTATAAAAGTAAGGAAAATAGTTTTAACTTGTTGTTATCTACACAATTTTTTGGCAAAAAAATCTCGTTCTTATTTATCGCGATCATTCATGTTTCGTGAAGATTACGAATCAGGATTAATACACCCACCATCTCAGGAAGTATTCCAGTTGACAATATTGGAAAATATCAATAAAAAAAAATCTCTTAATATCGCGAAGCAAGCACGGGACGAATACAATGGATTTTGTAACAACGAAGGAGCAGTTCCATGGCAAGAGAAAATGATCTCTTAAAACATATATTTTTTATTATAACATACATAAATAAATGAATTAAAATTACCTGTGTATAATTATTATCCACACTAGAATGTTCACTCTCTCCACCCGGACTTCGTATAGTAGACTGCGTATCCATACTAGATTGTGAATCAGATGTGGATTCATGATCTTGTAAAAACACCATTTCATGAAAATACCATAAAGTAGGTTGGTATATGTCGTCTGCACTGGACCCCGATTTCATCGACTGGAGGTGTTTCTTTAGCTCCTTTCGGTAGTTTGTTCTCAGAGAGTTGAATTTTTTCTTTACATCATCTTTGCTAGCTTGTGGAAACATCTCTTTATATTTCGACAACAATGCTTCGTAAGCAGCATTTTTTTTGTCGCAGTCATGATATTCTTTGCACTTGACATTCCACAGAGATGTTAATTCTCTGTATAATTCGATACATTCGACGATAAACTCTCTCTCCTTAACTTTTAGATTCTCTTTTCCCGCCATTTTTGTGCGCGCGTCTGTTTTCCACGTCAGGATGAAACAAACTAAAAAATATTGCACAATACTGGCTCTACACGATGCAATGAAAAAATATGGTGCAATAAAAATTAAAGTCGCACAAACTTTTGTTCAATCATTGCGCAAACTTCAATATTAAGCCTAATCAATCAATTATATTGCACAATTCGAAATATTGTGCAATATAATTGATCGTCTAGGGGCCGCGTAAGGAAACATCCTACAAATCGTAGCAGTATAAAAATTTTATATTTTATTATGTCATAATCATTTAAACGTAATCGATTCCAATTACAAGAATACCATTTGACACTAAGACGTAAACTTCATTGCAACTGCACCGCAACTTGATCGGCACGTCAAAAAATTACGTGAATTAGCCCGCAGGTCAATTACCACATATTTTAACAGCGAGGGAAAATATCGTGGGGATACCTACAAACCTCAGATGATTTTAAAAGGATCAAATCCTAAATCGACCTTAACTGCGGTAGTCGGTACGATATTCATACACAAACTTATAAACTTAACTTACTCAAATCACAAATCATCTCTTAATATTACAAATTAAGGTCACATCCTGATTGTAACTCGAAACGAAATGAACTATACAAATACCAGCATTTCATAAACTAAGTGCTTCGAACAAACAAAATTACGTATTCAGCCTTGGTTTCGTTTTTACGTATCTCCAAGCACTTTATCTTTCAAGGACGACAAAATAATGGTGTTTCCAAATTCAATCGAACTACGACTTAGACGGTAACTTAGTTTGTATCAAGCATATCAGCTTGTATTTATTGGAATATAACATTTTATTTTTACTCTTGAACTGAAACATGATGATATATTGATTCAGGATGAGGAGTTCCTTGCCCAATTTGTAGCTGGGTCTATATGTGCAGGTCTATCCTGTACATACATACATATATGCAAGGCCGGGAAACATAATCCCAAAAGATAAGGAGAAAAGAAAAAAGATTTCGTGAGAAAATTTCAACATGAAATCCACCAACCCGCATTTCTGTCAATTCTAGAGTCCCGTACTGAACAGTATGACGTATACGGGCTGATATATTATTTTAAATGCGTATCTCTACGTTCGGATTAGATCACTGACGTCAATAAATCTGTTAATCTCATTATTGTTTCCCCGACCATTTTCCAATGTTTTCCCAACATATGAATTACAACGTAGAGTAAAATCCATTGCAATTGTTAAATGCCTCATTCCAAGATGCAATTTAATTGGGCCACGACATCTCGACAAATAATTACTTTACGCTCTGTTTATTTCAAGTTATCCTGTTATTTTATAACAAACGTTTGTTGGAATCCGCTAACATTTTTTTAAACTAGATATTGTCTTGAATGGATTTATTGATAGTTGTTTATCTCCACTTACAGACGAAATTAATAAGTGGTCCTGATCAGTATCCAAAGATTAATCACAATCAAGGAATAATATCTTTTAACTTATTGTAACGGATGTTGAGTTGTACACAAATCAAAGGTGGACAGCGAGGGCGCGGGGGGACGAAGGATGGTGGGAGACGGGTTATTTATCCAGTGGAGTAGACAGGAGAGGAGAGGAGAGGGGATGACTATATAAAAGTGGTGCTTTAGTGAATAGAGTCTCTTTTAAATTCGAATTTGTTGAGACAAGTGATTATTACAAATGTGAACGTAATGAAAGTTAATTAAATGTTTGCGCTGTTATTTAAAAAACTTAGCTTCAGCAATGTTATTAAATTATGAAGATTCTGCGTAGATCATCAAATCTGGACACTCGAAAGCTGGTATATTTTGCATTGTGTCAATCATTAATTACATACGAGTATGTCATATAAATAAATAAATAAATACACCAAATAGTCACATACATAGTTCTGTCCCCACATTAAGATCAATTAAGTCTTGAGTCGTGGGTATCAAGAACTACGAGAGACTTTTCGGTCTCGCAAACACCCAGACCCGAAATTTCCAGAAACCTTTGACCTTATTGTTATATTTTTATACAATAACATGACATTAGAAATCGATGACCAATTCGCATTACTAATTGGAAAAGTACAGCTTACTTACTACAATGAAATTGTGACGCATATGTAGACTTTCGAGTCATGCCACACCGACGACAATCCTACGTTAGTGTAAATCTACCTACTGCGACAATAGCTAGCCCATATCACGGGTTTACCCGACATACCAGTCTGAAAGTCATGCGAGGCTAACTAAACGACGTATGAATGGCGAGAATAAGCACGCGCATATTCTCTATAGAAGTTAGCATTTAGAATATGCTATATATATTTTTTTTAAGAAGTAAGCTTACTCGTTGGCAGGGTTGGGCAGTAGTTAAATTACTTGTAAATGAAATACAAATACGTATTTTGTATTTCAATTACTTCTTAAAAATGTAATTTTTAATTAGTATAAAAAATACTTATGGCTTCAAAATACACTAGAACAAAATACATTTGAACAAAAAAATATGTTACGCATATATTTTGTTCTGTTGATCATGCTTTTATTGACATCTTTGTGTAAATTATTACAATTTATTAAACGACAGTGTACAAAATATCACATTTTCTCGCTTTTACTTTTAACATGAAATTACTGTATAGCTGCTTCAAATAAATAAATGTAGTTTGTATTTTAAATTCAAATGGTAAAATTACGGTATTCTGTATTTTATATTTTAAATACACGCGAAAGAGTATTTTGTAATTGGCATTTTAATTATAGTAAAGCATGTATTTTGCCCAGCCCTGCTTGGTGGTAGGTCTCTCAAAGGAGAGAGGCCGCCTGGGTAGGTACCAACGCTATGTCTATTTCTTCTGCCAAACAACTATGCACGGTTATGTTCCGGTTTGAAGGACATTGTAGCCATAGTAACTGCTGGACATATTGAAACTTAACATCTTACGTCTCAGGATGGCGCGCGGTTGAATGCAATCCAAGCATTGCTTTGTAATTTATGAATTAACACATTAATTAACATAACACCATGGTGTTTGGTTTTACCACTTTCTATGAGCCGTCGTATCGCTTACCATCAGGCGAATGTCATGGTCGTCTCGCCATTCATTGAAGTAAAAAATACAAAAATACTACAGGTAAAACCATTGAGCATACGAGTAGGTATAATTTTAGGTTTAGAAACAAAATTTGAATGCTATTGAGAAATTCCGCAATAATTCCTCAACATTATTCAACAATATGATCATAAGAATTGAATAAAAATAATTAACTAAATTTAAAGTCTTCGGAAAGGTTAAATACAAGAATTAATTTTCCTGTTAAACCATAATTGATACGTGATATTCAATGCCACTCCGTTTATATTATACAATGCCTTTAAATAATTACAATATTCTTATTGCAATAAAATACAGTGTTTTATCCTCCTCGTGCTGCTTAAGTTTTAGTAATTTTATTGTATTTAATTCGGATTTACGATTAATTCTGGTTTTCAAATATAGAAATTATACTAGAAGCATTAGATAATCACTAGAAAATTGTTTTATTCGTCACTAATCGTACCCAAGAGTGCGATTTCTCAGTACTATTCTACTGAATTCGCACGATTGTAAAATTAATATAAATGAATTTTTATTTATTGTTTTTATAAATATTTTTGTTGTTGTTAAATCCTCTTCCTATTGCACATAAATTCCTCAATCAATCGTGAATTTATAAAAAGCAGCAAGTGGCCTAAATAAGTTAAATATCAATAAAGCTTTCACATTCTCTACGCCATTACCGTGGCTATTTCTTAAAAACTAGAATGTTAAGTGAAATTTTAAAAATAACAGTTGAGATGAAGCTATTTTGCTCTCATCAGTATGCCGACAAATCACTCAATAAGTCATTTGGACTGCTACCAAACGTTTAGGTAGATATCTATGGAACAACGTTCATGCCAACAAATCGAAAAAATCATATTAATAATAAAACTAATATAAACAATAAATATTAGTATTGCGTCTAAGTGTTGTGACGAGTCTGTCGTAGTTTCTGATGCCCGCAATCAAAGAATTTATTTCTTGCTGTAGATAATGGCTTATGTATGTATTGAGTATATTATTTAATATTATATTTACTTTGTTATCGTTATTATATGAGTTTATAATTTTTTTTTCTAAGGTCGCAAATTAGAACCCCACACACAAATATTTGTAGGGTAAGCGATAGCACAAAAAAATTTAGACATCGGACGTATGTTTGAACTCGTTCTATGGGGCAGGTAATATTTGATATTTCTCTGGTAGATAGTAATGAAGTTATCCGTCAAAGATAGACGATATTGGCAGAGATACTCATCTATCTCTCGACCCAGCTATGCCAGACTGATCCAAATCTGATATTCAGAAACTGCGTGTCTGACTATAGAGCGCCATTTACACGGTGAGTTTCTAGTGACGAAAATCGTATGCCATTATCGCATGACATAACCACCATAAGATTATCGAATTCTGAAAATGTTTACACGATGCAAGTCTTTCATATCCTTACGATAATCGTAGCATCGTGGCGAGAAACCTTCGCCGTGTAAATGAGCTTAACAGTTTCTCCATCGTGTGATGGTCGCTAGCCGAGAGAATACCAAAGTACCAGACAGAGATGTAAACGCTGATATAGATACCATCTTATCGATAAGGATTAAAATATATCAACGCGATCACTTTTGTGATTTGTAAGAACTGTGATTTCGACATGATAACTTCGACATAAGATACTATATTTTGTTCTTTTTTTACGATGAACGTGGCGCTTAGATAAATGCATGTAAACTTGACATTGGAATTCGAATATTGATGCACCAGTTTATTTTTAAACAAAGAAAATACCGTTGCATAGGGGTAATCGAAATCGCATTTTTAAGTGGTCCAGCCACGCTGACAGTCATGACTGGGCAGGCTTGTCTGGAGTGGTACCACTGTCTCACAGGCCATCGACGTGAAGCGACAGCTCAGCTGTATTTCTCACTCCCCTCCTGATATTAGGGGCCGGCAACACATCTATAAATCAAGCGTTGTGGATGGTCATTGGCGGTAGTGTTCACTTACCATCAGGTGACCTGTTTGCTTATTGTTTGCTATTATCGTAAGGATATAAAAAAGTTGCATCGTGAAAACGTGTGTCAGAACACGATAATCTATGGCGGTTATGTCACGCGATAATCGCATACGATACTCGCCGCGAGAAACTCTCCCCGTGTAAATGGCGCTTCACTGATCCATGGCTAGCTTACTTTATTTTGTAATAAACAAATGCACATCCGATTATACAAATGCGTATTAACAAGTTTGACACAAACAAAAAGATTTACATATTCCTAATCAGTCACATCACATTATGCAACGGAGATAATACACCTTTTTTTTTATCGACGCCATCTTTTTATCCGATACGTAGTAAGTAGTTTTTAAAATTGACGAAGTTATTATATTTATCTTTATTGTCCATTGTTGAAATCACAATTAAAAAATAAACATTGAATCATTGCATAAGAAATAGAGACCTGGTTTAAAAATTGCAAATGTAAACGAAAACAAATATTTTGAATTATCTCTATTATGTTTGAGGTATTTGTTTACTACAAACACATATTTGAACCAAGCGTTGTGGATGGTCATGGGCATCAGTGAACACTTATCATCATGTGACCTGTATGCTCGTTTGTCGGACCTTTGCATTAAAAAAATATCTTATTTTTTAATAGTTGATTAGTATAAGTTTCAATTTCGTTTTCACTTCGTATAACACTCGAGAGGGCTGCAACGTCTTCATTCGGTCCGGATAATTAAATATTTTAATCGGGAATCCATAAAAAAGTAAAATATGCAGAATGTAGAACCCGATTAATAAAATCTATCTATTATGTTTCAAATGCATTTGTACTACACTTCGTCTTTTAATAGATTTAGAAAAATAATCAAAAGATTGATAAGTTCCGTTCACAATTTCATTTTACATGCATACATAAACATTACACCTTTTTTCCGGAAGGGGTTGGTAGAGGTGCAGCCAGGACTCTCACATTACGCCTTGTATGTTCCATCCCACGATGTGATAGGAGACGAGCCTATCGCCATATCGGGCACAAATTCCTGACTCCAGGCTGATAATAAACAGAAAAATCCAATATCAATTTGCCCACCCCGGGATTTGAATCAAGACCTGTTTTAACTATACCGCAGTACAACTATGCCACCGAGGCAGTAATTTTATTTTAGTATGTGGATTTGGTGAATCCTCTATGAATTACATACATACAATAACCACACGCCTTTTTCCTAGAAGGGGTAGGCAGAGGTGCTACTAGAACACCCACGTTTCGCCTTGTATATTCCGTCCCACGATGTGATAGGGGGCGAGCCTATCGCCATATCGGGCACAAATTCCTGACTCCGGGCTAATAATGAATAGAAAAATCCAATATCACTTTGCCCGACCCGGGATTCGAACCCGAGACCTCAGCTTTGCAATCATACCGTAGTACCACTACGCCACCGAGGCAGTCTCCTCCTCTATGAATTCTGACTAACAAACAACATTTTGATTATTCTGAATATGGTAATCGGTGTTGAATTATTTTTATAAGCAACGCAATTATACTAACCTTGACTGTGTATACTAATAACAATTTGGTAATATCAGCAGATAAGAATTTTGCACAAAGGAAGAGGCATATGTACAGTGGCGTAACACAGACTGATAAAGACAGATATGTGAAATTATGTCTTTAGCTGGACATACTCAGCCTTATTCATAGACAGATTCCAAACCTATTTCAGTTATCGATTGTTTTGTCTTCTTCGCTCGAACTGAATTCTAAAGTCGTTTGAAAGGGACAAAACATTCGGTAACTAAAATAGGTGTTAAATCTGTCTATGAATAAGGCGGATTAAGTTGCGTAAGATCTTGTATATGTACTAAAAACTTACAACTTTTCGGAACTAGTGAGGGAACCAGTTCTGAAGATGGGTACTCTATTTTCGCCATCATACCATTCTGTATGTCTTCCTATTACTTGTTTTCATAACACAATTTTAAAGCCCATGTGATTGGACTTTTGTCATCATCAGATACAGGTTTAACAATGGGCATTATCAGGGTGTCCACTACTGTATAACGACCTCCTATATAATATCCAATCCAATCCATCAGCCAAAGGAAGTCCACTGCTGAACATAGGCCTCTCCCAATGTTTCCTTCTCTCCTATCCTCATGTTCACTTTGGAAATCATTGGGAGAAGCCTATTAAATATATCCAGACTTGTATGAAGGTACTTGCATCCATCGTACTCTTGCGTGATTTATTATTACATACATCCACCAAGTCAAAGCTGCGGAAAGTCGCTGGATACAGGACGTTTCGGACTGGTCTCTGTAGATATTCCTGCATGAGACCCGAGGTCAGCAGTGGGCTTCCTGTAGCTATAGGATTAACATCTAACGCTTGGCTTGCTGGTAGGTGATCTCCAATCAAGGCTATCAGTTTCTTTATCTTTATCTTTACGCTATGATTTCGACAGTATTAAAACCAAAATAACCTTCACAACTATTTATTATCTAGATGCGACATTCAAGAGGCGCACGCAGCAAAGTATCATAGACAATGTTTAATTAGTGATAATGACAGCTTATGATAATGGCGACCTGTCGTTCACCTTCGATCACGTCAGGCCAAATTCACCAATGTTTTTAAACATCAATTACCGTAGGTTATCAATAACTGAGATCAAATTATTGTGAGTTAAAAGTCATGTTACCTTGCAAAATTATGTAAATATTACGTCTATATCAACTTTTTGAATGTTGTGAGCACTCTGAAGTATTCCTATTGCTATTGTTGATGGGACAATCGTGTTCATTCTGACACCGACTACCATATGTAATATACAATCGTCATGTGTGTATTAATATGAGTTTAGCATATAAGACTATACGAGTATACGGTTTCGAATAAAGAGGCATAATTTTGTCAAGGGGAGAGTAAAATGTTTAGTAAAAAGACACTATTTTGACTGCATGGTATTTCCTGTGAATGGCATTAGAATCTTTCCTTCGTGTCAGTAAAAAAAAGATACAGGACCTCTTTTAACTCCATTTCCTAACAAATATAATACAATTTTCTTATGCGTTACCAATCATTTACCATTTGCTGAATGTTTTATTAATTTTAGGAACAGTTTTTTTTTATTGCATAGGTCTCGCAAACGAGCAAACTGATCACCTGATGTTAAGTGTTCACTGCCGCCCATGAACATCCACAACGTTGAATCATGAACGTGTTGCCGGCCAAATTGAGAGGGGAGCGGGAAGGAAAAAGACGGGAAGAGGAAAGAAGTATTCGGCATCCGTAAAATAAAACACATTGCTAACTTATTAAACGCACCCATTACATAATGAATTACCAAACAGGAAAAGAAAATATTTAACAAAGATTCGTGTATTTTTTGGATAGATGGCGTTGATTGTTGAGATGTTCAAGTGTCATTTGACAAGGCAATGAACCGTTCACGATTGTGTCAGTGGCCGACTGGTGGCACCGGTATGCCGCGCTAAATGTCAGCGTAGACTTGTTTCGGCAGTACACACCCATTTATTATAAGGAAAAACCCGCGCGCACACTGTGATTTCCTTCGGGATGTGATCTTAAAATAAAGGAGATAGCTGGCTGAACCGTTTATTGTTAGCATGCAAAACTGTGACTAGCCGTGTAAAATAAAATTCGGCAACCATAAAATAAGTTTTGAATGTGTCAATTAGTAAAACTATTTGTCTAATTTTAATTTGTAAAAGCTTTTCTACAATAACAAGACCATACAAAAATAACAGGATTTTTTTCCAAAAAAATGAATTGTATTTTTTTTATTTACCCTACTGAATCTAAATCCGTTGCCAACAGAAGAATCCCAATGTCATGTTTAAACTTCCTCTTTAGAAAAAATGAACTCTAAAAAACTTCAAATAAACATAACATGCAAGCATTTTGATTTCATTTGAGCGCGTCAAAAGCGCATTGCTCGCGATATTATATTTAGCATCACAAAACGCCAGACTTTCAACTCGATCACCGTAAAGATCAAACGATACATCACATAATACGTTTTACGTCACGCAAGATAATGGATTTGCGTCTACGGGGAGAAATTCTACGCGCCTGCCAGACGACAATGCACAATTCATTCATTTGAATAGTTTCTTGCCAAAACCAATGCAATCTCTGGCGATTTTGTTTCACATTTGGCACATACCGAGCGACGCATCGCCAAAGATATTAATCTATTTTAAATAGTAAATACTGTACACAAATTGTCACATATTGATACAATTTAAGTGGAGTTATTTTAGCGTTGGTAACAGCACATGTCCGAATGAGACATGAAACTATGAAGCTAAATTAGAAAAGGTTTCATACGTTGAGTTAGTGGCATATTGAAACATTTAATTTAATTAATAATTATCCGCTTCATATACGTTCTATGCTGATCATAAGCGTCTCCTACATTTGAGAGGCCAAAGGCACAAGTTCACGCTGACCTATTTTGGGTTACTGCACTAAGATACCATAGAAATTCTTGCAAATTTCTCTATAGTATGCAGATTTCCACATCGTTTTCTAGCATGGACAAAGTACGCAGTAATTGACAAACTTACTTCGAAAAGTCAAAAATATCCTGGCAGTTTAAATCTGATAAAGTTATTACCCAAAAAATATCCGATATATTTCTATGGTTATTACCAATAGTTTAACGAACCCTTGCATTTTTATTTTAGATATTTTTTTGCTTTAATATCATTGCTACTGTGACGTGAGACAGTCCCATTCTTAAGTATATTTAATAAACAAAATTACTTTCAATTTGGTTTCTGCGTTGATAATGAAGGTCAGGTGGTCAGACGACATGGTAAAGGTCGCGGGACGTCGCTGGATGCAGGCTGCCTCCAACAGGTCACTGTGGAAATTATTGGAAGAGGCCTATGTTCAGCAGTACTTCCTTTGGCTGATGGATTGGATTGATAATGCATACACTAATAACAAGAATTTTATCGCAATGCCGAATACTGGAATTCCCATTAACTAAACAAAACAGACGATAGATTTTAACAAGCTGAATATGTAATACCGTTTTCCTTCCCACATTATTATTCGCAAAACACATTTCTTATCATGAGGATTACAAGTAATATGTATTCTGAATAACAACGGCTACATTTTGAATAAGCAAAAATATTCTTACAGATAGTGATTATTGATAGTCTCCGTGGCGCAGTTGGTTAGACGCCAGATGTGAAAAGAGAGGCCGCGGGTTCGATCCCCGGCACCGAGACGAATGTTTGTGTAAACCACAAGTATTTGTTTCCGGTTTGCGTGCTTGTGAGACCGGTAGTTTCTGATACCCGTGACACAAAACTCGATCTTAGTGTTGGGTCAGGACTATGTATGTGACTGTTGGGTGTATTTATTATTATTAAATTATACCATACAAAAAGGAAAAATATAAATTCATAACATACGAGTATGGTCGAAATACTTAACCTTGATAGTCATTCACCACGCACTATAACGGTGAAGGAAAACATCGTGAGGAAAACTGCATACCATAGCGATTTGTATAAATTTCTATGGTATGTAAAAGTCCGCCAACCCGCATTAGGCCAGCGTGGTGGACTATATGGCCTAACCACTCTCAATTGTACTCTCCATTTTATATGGGCTGATACAATACAAATACTTAACCTAAAATGTAAATAAGGACTTTGATTTTTTTTAACTCGCAGGCACACTACTAGATGTCCATATTATTTTACATTCTTCCATACATACCATCATCATCTATAATAATCTGTATTTTATTATGTAATATTTATTTATTCTCATATGATATTGTTATGATTGCTTTTTGATGTAATTTTTATATTAAGTATTTTTATGTACGCCATGTTCACTACACGACCCAGGTATTCGTATATCAGGCAAGATTAACTAGTAATTAGCTGAAATTGTGAACCAATAAAGTGCCTTTAAATTCTCATGTAGAACCATGTAGAATTATAGATAAACCGCTCATTACCATGACGCAAAATATTCGACATGCGCGTACATCGGCACTATTCGCGTGAAACCCACTACATCTGAATAACAACGCGGCCACGTACGACCATTTACATCAACGTTCTAAATGTATTTGCATATATTTTGTCGCATAAAGACTGCCGACGTGACCGTTCAAATATCTTAAAGAGCGAAGCCGATATCGATATCTGCTAATGTTTTACTCAACGTATATGTAGATATGTGAAATTACACGTGATCTGTATAGGAAGTTGGCGTGACTTGGGATAATAAATATAACTGACACACCCACAAACCGAAACGTAGAGTAAGATGTCTTGTGTCGTGAATAGCAGAAAGTACGTGATTCGTAAAACTTCTTGAACATAGAACGCTTTTATTGGAACATGTAGATTTGACAATTATTTAAATTCAATTCTTGGCAGTCTATGTTGGGATTAGTAAATCAATAGTCTTAAACTTCCTTAATCTATAATAACATTATGAGGGAGGTGGTATGACGCAATTCTTGCACCTAAATCATTATCTTTAACCACAGGTACTTTATTGTCGAACATAGGCCTCCACCGAAGATCTCTACTGGACTCATTCACAATCTATTAAATATGTAGAAGTTTACTATTAAGTCCACTACACTAACTTAGGTCTCATTTGTGGACAGATTGGTCTTGTTGGATTTAAAATAATCTGTCTAATGCCAGAATTGTAAAGCTACTTACACGAATTCTACAAGTACAATAAGCTATTGATATTATGTCAGGCGATTACAGGCAAACCAATTACATAATTTAGCGTCAAATAATTCTTAAACCAGCAATCATTTAACTATTACTGAAATTAAACGAATTTACGATTAAAATATATTTCAAAGAGGACATGTTCGGCGTTCAATATATTACATGTGTCAGCTTTTTAAGAGTACAGACACGTTCAACGTAGTCAATCAGATTGAAAAGTAGACGATTGGCAAACGCCAATACTAGTTGCGATCTACTTAATTAAACTTCGCCAAATTCGCGCAATCGGAAATGGCCTAGTTTTATAGAAGAGACGTGAAAAGGTTTTAAACCAATTGTAGGTACCTACGTGCTGATTAGGTGAACGGCCAAATAAAACGAGAGGTCTATATATTTCTATGTTCTAAGTATATTAAAGGCCATTATTGGAATTCGAATTTATAAGTTATTTTTTAACTTCTTACCTATCCCCTTAGGTTGCATCGGATTCATTGCACCATAATTGTCTGGACTTTGTTTTTATTTCCATTAGTGTTACAAAACCATGAAGTGAGTCGCAGCCCTTGGTATGCTCAACCTTTAATCCCAGTTATTATGTCATGAAGTTACAAATTCAAGATTACCTAATTGTTCCTTTAAAATCCGTATATTACTACAATTAAATTGAACTAGCAAGATGAAGATGGATGAAATTATAAAATGCTTAAACATTTAGAAACACTAAGGGTACAGCTTCGTTGGCGAATGGCAATTCACAAGTAATGTATTGAGCAGCAAAACCACAATATAAATATTTCTCATACTATTTTTGATAAATAATTAATAATAAATAAATAAATACACCCAACAATCACATACATAGTTCTGACGCAACATTAATTCTTGTATTGTGGGTATCAGGAACTTCGAGAGACTTCAACTGTTTTCTTCCAAACACAGTTTCTAAACTTAGCAATGAAATGAAATGAAAATATTTATTGAACCCATAAAATGTCATACATTATTTAGATTAAGTCAGTTTTTCTTTTTTCACTACCACCCAGTTAACAATGCTGTTTTCACCAGAGAAGAACGGGCAAGAAACTCTAGCGTTGCTCTTTTCAAAATAAGTTTACAATACAGGGGTAACATCGATATAATACAAAACATTACTCATTAGCCCTGTAATGTATGTTCAAATACTTGCCAGAACAGCGAATGTATCGAGCGAGGAAGACATGCCAAATTACATAAACACAGAGATAAGCAAGGTTAATGACTTGCTTCATTTAAATTGCAGCCTTTGGAAGGCCACCATGGTTTTATTATTTCCTGAAGTACATTCTAAATGAGTTAATGAACTTGCATGTAAACAATTGAAAATAGCTCATCTATTTTAATATGGTTTTCCAATCTGAAATGTTTGATTAATGGAAATATTTCTTCATTTCAACTAGATGATTGTGCCAATTGACTATTTAATAAATAGGTACATATAAATGTTCACCCAGTATACCCGCCAGAAGAAGAGGCAAAATTGAACAACAATTTAACTAATATTTTTACTCTACTAAAAACTTAAACTATATCTAAGCCCAAAAACTCCACTCAATATGAGAAACATATCAAATTCTACAGAACAATTTACAGATAATTTCCGACCACTCGTTTTAAAAAAAACAGCAATTACAAGTATCCTTTCCGTCCCATCAACACTACTAGTTCCAGATGTATTTTTCCGCAATGCGACGAGGAGCACGAGCGGCCCAACCCTCAAAGATGGTGAAACTTGATTGCAAACTACATTTAACAATGAAATTACGCTAACTGGGTCATATGTAGAATGTTGCTTTGCGGGATTGGGAGTTTGTTAATTTGTTTATTACATTTTGCTCAGTTTTTGTACATAAACTGTTTCTTTAAGTTATATAGTTCAATAATTAATAAAATACGATAATTTCTTTGTTCTATCTGTGATTTAACACTTTAAAACTCGAGATTGCACCAGAGTTTTTGTTGCAAAACAAAAATTAAATACAAAAATGTACCATTCATAAGAAAGATAATTATTTCCTTGCAACTTAGTCCTAATATTGTATGAGGGTAATAGATTTTATTTAAATCTACAATTGCTACTCATGAACACGACAAATAAAAAAACCTACAATTCCAGACTTTTCTAAACTACATAGCACAAACCAGCAATATAATCATAAATAAGGTTATGAAAAGTTTCAACGATACTTGGCGGCAAGTCTTGGCGCATGGCAGAGGCAAACTAAAGCATCCTTACACAATCGGATTACTAGAACCCAGTTGTGCATTAGCATAGGGACTCCGAACTAAGTAACATTGCCAATCGAATTTCAGTACCACAATACTGTTAAAGATGTAGGAATATACAAGAACATACAGAGTATATCAAGACTGCTACTGAAAACGAAGCCAGATGGTAGTTTTAGTGACTACAGACACAATGCAGCTAAAATTTTTGCAAAAAAATGCGACGAATTTTCGAAGAATGTCTTGTTATTTTCCTTTGCTTTTTTCATAAATATTTTTGAAGAAATCAATTTCCATTCGAATTCCATGAGAACAGCGTCAAAGCGATTAAAGAAATATTTCAATTAAGGAGCTAAGCTGACTTAGTCCACATACAATAAGCTCCTTGTCTCTTGCATCTCGTCAAAAGAAATTAAACCAAAATATATTTATCTGCCACGCATGTTTTTATAGTTCTATCATTTTTTTTTT
The DNA here is from genome assembly GCA_033459515.1 of Theretra japonica. NCBI lineage: Eukaryota > Metazoa > Arthropoda > Insecta > Lepidoptera > Sphingidae > Theretra > Theretra japonica. The sequence continues at coordinate 11,354,747 of CM065949.1, forward strand.
CAGGAACAAGGACTATTCGAAACATAAGGAAGAAAAACGATAGCTAATGGAACAGAGATACTTAAGAAGCGACTGGTGGTACCTGGACGTAACAAGCTGAATATTCGGCCGGCGCGCCCTTGAAGATTTTTTGCACCGATCACTAAACACTATTTATAACTGGTCTAAACCCAAATTTAGAATTTTGTACTATAAATAACAAACAGGGCGTTTATCTAAACTAGATTGATCGGAAAATCGATTCAATTAGATAAGATATCTACTTTTAAATTGCTTAATCGAGTGATTGATTTGTCGGCGTCGTAGAATCAATTTTAAGATCGATCTACAACACATGTTTGAAAATAGAACTATGAATTTATTTAGAGATTTAATACTCAGTCTAAAATCGCCCACTACTGATCACAAGACAATTTTACTATCAAGATTTAGATTATAGGGGCTCAAACCCTTAAAAAGAAAGAAAGAAAGAAAAAATGTTTACGATCTAGTGGGTGGACGTCCCACGCTGCACTTTCCGCTATTAAACCATTGTATAGACACTAGATGGTCAGACGACCTGGTGAAGGTCGCGGGACGTCGCTGGATGCAGGTTGCCTCCAACAGGTCACTGTGGAAATCATTAGGCCAGGCCTATGTTCAGCAGTGGACTTCCTTTGACTGATGGATTGGATTGGATTGCAGACAATGGCCTTATTCATACACAGTTTTAAAACCTATATTAGTTCTCGAATGTTTCGTCCTTTTCGAATGACTTTTTAATTCTGTTTGAGCGAAAAAGACGTAACATTCAATAACTAAAATGGGTTTTAAAACTGTCTATAAGGCAGTTATACTTTATTATTTCCAAAGACAAATCTTTTTCGATAATCGCTCAATGATCTTTCAAGATTACGTAATATTGAAAAGGCCTATCTGCCAGTGAACAAATACAAACTTATATGGAATTAGGCATTACAATTTACAATAGACTTGTAGGTTGATATAATGTTTCCCAAAGCAAATAATAACAATCAACCATTCATGAATAACCTTCAACAATCCCTAATTTTAGTGCCTTATGTGTATTGCTGAACGGAATTATAAGCCATTCATAGCAAAACAATAGTATTAAACAAAGCATTTGACATTGGGAGTCGCCTTCTAAAAGCCGTAAACACAGCCTCCGCGACAAACGTATTTACTTTTATATGAAAAATGTTTTTATGTCTAAGTAAGTTATTCTCGCGGCTTCATTTGTATATTTAAAATATATTTGTTCTTATCTTTTACTAATAAATAATAAATACACCCAACAGTCACATACATAGTCCTGACCCCACACAAAGCTCTAGTCTTGCGTCGTGGGTATCAGGATCTATGAAAGACTTTTTGAACTCTCAAACACCAAGTCCCGAAACGAATGCTTGGGGTACACACACACATTTGTCTCGGTGCGGGGATCGAACCCGAGACCTTTCGTTTACAGTCTACGTTTAACCAACTGTGCCGCGGAGGCTGTCAAAAACAGAGGCTGATTGGTCGAATAGTTCTGATGTAAAAGCGTATTAAACACACTCACTTTCGGATTTATATTAGTAATAGCTTATCCCACAGAAACACTACATTTTTCGGGATAAAAAGTAGCCTAAGTGTTAATCCAGAGTGTCAGCTATGTCCATACCAAATTTCATCGAATTCCGTGAAGCCGTTTCTGAGATCATCGCGCACAACCGCGCAGACAAACAGGCATAAATTCATTGGCATAACTAACAATCATTGGTTTGGATTCTACTACGTTCATACAGACCCTATAATAGTTTTTCCCAAATATCTTCTATGTACAAACATCGATTAGTTACAAATTTATTATATGTATATAGATGTTTACTTGTTCACAGGTTTCAGAAGCAGTATTAAAGTTTAGGTTAGTGTTTACTGTTAACTCTCGTTTATCAAAAGTTTAGTTTCGCCATAAAATTCAGTGCAGTTAAGTAAGTTTTACTTCGCGTAAATCTCTCTTTTTTTAACTGTCTCGGTTTATTTCTTTCGTTTATGTTTTCAATAGGTTTACTGTTTAAATGATATTGTTCTTTAATATGACATTGAGTGGATTGCTAACCTAATTATACCATATAAACAATAGGGTCTATAAACAATAGTGGGTGTTTAGACTTTCCCGTCTACACACCCACCACTCCTGTCACCCAGGATCAACAGTGGCACGCAAACAATTGACACCGAGGTCCGGAGCTCGTCAAATCTCTTAGGGACACTAACATGTCTTTAACCCGCATCGAAATTATTCCATCCATCCATCCATCCATCAGCCAAAGGAAGTCCACTGCTGAACATAGGCCTCTCCCAATGATTTCCACAGTGACCTGTTGGAGGCAGCCTGCATCCAGCGACGTCCCGCGGCCTTTACCAGGTCGTCTGACCACCTAGTGGGTGGACGTCCCACGCTGCGCTTTCCGCTTCGAAATTATTCAGCATTAACAAATAGGAGGAGTTGGAAACAAATAATTGTCCACAAAAGGGCCTAAAAAATTTAGTCTCTTTATAATTTATCTCTGGTTTTTCTGACACCTCACGCTCTTGAATTCATGCCACACCCAAAAAATATATCCACGCCCGAAACACGTCATGAAAATCTTTCATTAGATTTGTTTGGTAGTGAAAAAAAACATATAAAATGAATACATATTGCCTTACTCCGCACGCTGTCTGCATGGCAAGTCAGTTTTATTAAACTAACAGTACCTGTTTATAATGCCAAAAACGTCTTCAAGAAAAAGTATGCGGGCGTGTGGATTTTGGTAATATCATAAGCAGTTTTAAAAAGTTATAAATATTTAAGCTAGTGAAACTGTAGGTCGTAGTAATGGATGTAAAGCAGAGGTTAAACCAAGGGCAGGTCATTTATATAAGAGACATTTCTTTATCAACACAAAGAGTGTGCAATATATCTTAAGATCAATTATCATTGCACCTGCTCCCTCCTTCCTATAATCCTGGGTCCTTTCGTGTAGCGTGAAGCCTATCTCAGCAGGCCGACATGATTGTATCGAATGGTATGAGAATTTTTTTTAAGCTAACTAATTCTGCAACATTACTGAACAATTATGATAACTCGATGGTCTCGGACTAAAAAAGTCGAGCGTAATGCCTTTACCTATCGTATCGTAAACATCGCAGACAAAGATAAACCAGTTAGAAAAATGCATACGACATTACTGAACAATTCCGTCATAATTTAAAATGTTTGTCACACAAAGCGTCTGCTACCACTCTCGTCTCATCTCGTTTTATTATGACAGACGAAAATAAGCGACACTTGGTGCTGCAGACAATACATTATGCGTGATAAACTGTTTCGAAAAACTAATTTAAAACCTAGGGTACTTAACATAAAATATTTTTTCTAAATAGTCGTCATGACCTACGACTTTTTGTCGTGTTGTGGGTTGAGCCTGTGTTTTGAGCAAGCCGCCATAATTATCTCTTCCATATGGCCATTTAGTTTTTTTGTGACAAATGACAATAAGCAGCACATTCCGTTCAGCAGCGTGTCTGCATTATAAGCAAAAAAAAATCAAATCGTGACTAATTATGAGAAAATAATTAAATTGATCTAACCGTTTTAACAACTATGAACCAATGTAAGTAATTCTCATTTCGAGTTTAGACTGGGTTTCTATCATTCAAGGCATTCAAGATCAAGGCATTATTGTACCGAAAAACGAGAGTTAGTCATCTCTTACCAACGAATTAAATTGCACTCGTATTAACTACAAACAGTCCTTAATGTTCCTCGTTAAAACAGTGAAAACAAATAAATATCATCGCCAGAAACTCCTCAGCGATAATTCCTCAGCATAACAGCTATCTTAAAGAACAGTTAAACCGCGCGTGCAATTTTAACAACCGTAATTGTCACCTAGCGCAGCAAAAACAAGATTTCGAACGTTTGAGCAGAAGTTCCGGTTTACGAATTGTACCGGTTTTTTATAATCCACTGCGAATCGAGCAAATTCCGATCGTTTTATTAAAATTTTGCTCTCATATTTTAATTGTATGGCATTTTAATAAGACATTTTTATAAATTCCTTTTTTAAATATATTGATAGGGAAAAACGGAATCAAGAATATTTCTATCCCATTATGAACATAAATAAATATATACACCCAACAGTCACATACATAGTCCTGACCCCACACTAAGATTGAGTCTTGTGTCGTGGGCATCAGGAGCAGCGAGGGACACAAACACCAAGACCCAAAACAAATACTATGATGCGGGGATCGAACCCGCGGCCACTCGTTTCACAGCCGGCGTCCAAACAACTGGGCCACGGACGCTGTAAATGTGAAATAAGAACCAAGTTCAATATTATGTTATATGTCTAGGTTGTTGACTTCAACAACAAAAGAAGTGAGGTGTAAATGTGCGCCAACTTTAATGGTCAGTCCTGAAATGTATTTATAACAAAATAATATTTAAATTTCTTCTATTGAAGCCTATGGTCTGACTTGGCTAGTTCTCAGGCTAGACTCAATATAAAGTCTTATGAAAAAAAAACCATTTAGCACGCATATTAAGGTTTCAAGGCACTGTATATATTAAGAATAGATTGTCAGAATAAATTACATACGTTCAAGGAAAATGTCTCATAATTTTAGTACCATTTATTTCATATGCTATTTGTTTTCGGAACACGATTTATCCTCGTCGTCGTTAATTTTTAACTTCGCATATGCTTATAATATTTATAATACAAACCTCTTCTGGATTCAAGCAACAATGTTTGACTTCTACATACATACATATATAAACATCACACCTTTTTCTCAGAAGAGGTAGGCAGATGTGCCACCAGGTCACCCAAGTTTTGCCTTAAATGTATTTCGTCCCATAATGTGATAGGGGGCGAGTTTATCGCCATGTCCGGCACAATTTTTTTACTCCAGGCTGATGATGAATAGAAAAATCCAATTTGTCTTTTTTTATATAAAAATAATAATTATTTAAATAATAATTTAAATACCAATTATCTTAGTATCGACAAAGAATTTAAAGGACTTATAGACATACTTTCCTTTGACCATTCGATACTGAAAAATCCAAAAAAACATTTATTTAATACTAAATAAATTCTAACAAGTCTCAAAACGTGTCATTATTATTAATATTATTTTAATGTACCACAAAAGCGTGATTTGTTTGAACTTGACACATTAAAGAACAATTAAAATGTTTATTAGTACATTGACACTGCATTTGCTGATTGCTTTTTATATAGAACCCATTATATAATGTCGATTTACATGACAATCGTGACGGGGCGCAATTAAATCCATAGACCGTTATATGGAGGATTTAGACATTAGTGGCACGTTTTTTTTTAATTTTTATAGTCGCCAGTTATGATCCACCGGATAAGGACCCCCGTACACCATGGAGGAAAACCTGTCAAAACGGCACAAGCAAAAATGACAAAAATAAAAATATTTATGATAAATAATCTCCAAAGTTTGGCGACTCTCGTAATGACTAGTAAAATAGGTGTTTGAGTATTCGGGTAACAATTGTGGGCTCAGAAGCATCCATATCTACAAAAAATATATAGTTATTCCATATATAACGTTTTTTATCTTCAGCCATACTTAAACTGCCTCGCTAGCGTAGCTGTCCTACAGTACGATTACACAGCTGACGTCTCGAATTCAAATCCCGCGTCGGGCAATGTGATATTGGATTTTTCTGTTCATTATCAGCCCGATGTCACCCCCTATCACATCTTGGGACCGAACATGCAAGGGGAAATGTTAGAGTCCTGGTTAAGTTAGCCTACCTAGTCCTGCCTACCCCTTATGGGATAAAAGACCGAATATACAAGGTGAAATGTGGGTGTCCTACGAGTAAATGCACCTCTGCCCACCCCTTCTGGGATAAAGGCGTGATGTTAATATATGTGTCTTCGGCCATAGTAAATTTACTGCTAAACACAGGCAAAGATTTCCGCAACGACCTCTTGAAAGCAGCCTAAATCCAAACATACAACCTTTACCAAGTCGTCCACTGAGTTGGACGTACAACGCATCCATACATAACTTGTCAAATATTTGACCAAAATGTTGGCGTTCTAGCTCGACCAATGTATGCAATGGTGACAGCTTGTCTATTCCAATACATTTTGTTTGCCTACGCATGCATAACGATAGAGTCGTCACCGCATATGCAAATTTTAACGCAAACGGCAACTATTGCATGGCTTTACAAGGTAATGGCGCTAACACCAGCCTTGTATGTACTAGGATTTCTTGAATCTATAAAACTCGGTTGAATAAATGGACTTTCTTATTTATACATACATTCATGAACATCACTCCTTTTCCCAGGAGGGGTAGGCAGAGGTGCAACTAGGTCAACCACGTTTCGCCTTATGTGGTCCGTCCCATGATGTGATAGGGGGCGAGTCAATCGTCATATCGGGCACAAATTCCTGACTCCGGGCTGATAATGGATAGAAAATTCTAATATCACTTTGCCCGACCCGGGATTGGAACCCGAGACCTCAGCATTGTAATCATACCATAGTACAACTACGCCACCGAGGCAGTCACTTTCTTATTTTTGTCAGATCCAATTGGAAATTGCACCTCAGGATAAGTGGGATGCCATCCAGATAATGTATAATTACAGATAATCACTAATAACCACTCGATACAATTATGCTGACCCTACCTTCTTTGTTGCTTCTTCATAGGCCACGAAGGAAAGATTATATGAATAAAGCAATTTGTACTTGCAATTTAACATAATTTTAAATACTGGAAAGCCGCAATATTATTTGCAATAATATGGGAAGTATGAATTTTAATTTCTAATACCAAATAGCGGACGGCGGATGCACGAAGGAATTTTAATAAAGTTCAGCGAACATTCATCACGGCGCGACGTCAGAATCTGCTAACGAACTATGTCAATCCATTATAAAATGTAATGTAAGTATTTTAGAGTATTAAATAAATTGGCAAAATGATAAAGGTTTTGAGTAAAATTTAAAATTATTTTTATTAAGGTGTTAGTTGTTGTTACCTCACATAACAAATATGAAATTTAGTTTAATACATTTTTTAATTTCCCGACGTTTCGATCACTTTACAGTTCTGGTCACGGGGCGGACTGAGGTATTAGTCATCCGCTTAGTGACTGTTACAATTTTGTAACAAAGTTTTGTAACAAATTAAATTAAATTCGCGATAAAATCCGTAAGAATTCATTTTATTCCAATGTGTAACATTTGCGTAAACCCAAGACAACATTACATCGAGTCGATTCGATTATGCTATAAACCTTTATTAATGAAAACATGAATGCGCTAAAAATGATTGAACTTAAAAGAGTAAAATGAATATAGTATATAAATTCGTCTAAATTCTATTGGCGTGTGGCGAAATTCGGAACTACAATTAAAATATTAAAAATATCTGTTTAACGCATTGCTTCAGATATGTTTTCTTAATACAAACAATTTTCTTAATACAACTACATTTATACTCGTAATCTAATACTAATAACATGTCCAATTTAATAAAATGTGAAGAGAGAAAAACTGTTCGTAATATTTTGACAACAGCATGACAATAATGCATGGGGACACCAAAAGACCGTAGACGATCTCTATCAATGCTCCCAAACATTTTTCCCCAAATGATTTAACTTTTATAATTAACCTATTGAGATTTTAGACACATACGCGATGTCATAAATATATGATAAGCGCGTAAAGTATTTCGACATAAGTGGTGCGGCGCTCCAGCGCATCTCCAGTGGAGTGTTACTGAATTTAGTCGTCGATCGCAACAATTTTGAAAATGCTTGCATTATTACAGAGAGTTAAATAAAAATAACATAATAATTTTTATTATCGTTGAGACGAAATCTATTAGATTAAGTTAATTTAATATTTATTTTAGCACGATTTAACAGTCATCTTTCTGAAACTTCAAAGATACTGAAAAGGCTATCGATATTATTAAATCAATGCACATACGCCTATTTGACAACACAATATACCAAGGTGAAATAACCTTCAAATGGCCAAAACCCCTGTTTTATTATTCTCCCAATTGCCAATATCGCCACATTTATTTCGTCTGTAACAAAAGTAGACCCATTTACGATGCTACGACGTGTAATAAAGCGATATTCCTCGCACTTTACGATTTATATTACTGGAATTAATAAATCGTGTCAGAAAGAATTTCTGGAATCAGTAATAGGAAAGTCCATCATACGCACTACGCCAGCGAAAAATTGCATCAGAATTTTTAAGCCAGTTTCACAAAAATCAGACTCCAATATCAAACGAATATTTTTGGGTTCGCTTTGAAGGAATGGATTTGTTTTTGTCACGATCTACATTAACCTATATCAAATGGTATAAAAATAAAATTCACGTTAAACTCTTCCAATTATTGACACACCGCGCCAGTTATTGGAAAAGCAAAACGATAAAAACAAGTTTGTAGGTCAGCGGAAATAACTTATGGCTTGTGATGAGTGAGTTAGCAAAAGAAAAATGATTAATCGTCCTATCTTTATATATTGAAATTGTTTTTTTTTTGTGCGATTGCGGCTATTGATCTTTTAATCCGTTTTATCGAGCGTCCGTGGCGGAGTTTGTTAGACACCGGATGTGAAACGATAGGTCGCGGATTTGATTCCTGTACCGAGACAAATGTTTGTGTTAACCACATGTATTCCTTTTGGGTCCGGGTGTTTGTGAGACCGAAAAGTCTCTCATCCATACCCACGACACAAGACTCAATCTTAGTGTCTGATCTGGGGGTCAGGACTATGTACATAAATAGTGTGTATCTATTGGGTGTATTTATGTATTCTATTGATCCGTATTTGTATGGACTTACGGCTATGTTCTAATGGGGTAGACAAAGACTATACGAGTAGAACGACAACGTTTTTTATTTTACTTATAACCGTATAAATAATAGCTGTATTCTGACTCTTGAGTCAGAACAAGGAAATGTTATCAAACACGTATATTAACTTACATTTTCTTCTCTCAATATTCATATCTAATCTTTTAATAAATCCCCTTTGATATAAATAAAGAAACGGAAATCCACTGATGCTTCCAAATCTCTTTCAAGATAAACATTTTGAAAACACGTTATTACTCAAATAATCGATAATAAACCACGATTGGTGAATATTTCCTGATATTAATTAAATTCATTTGCCACAACAATATTTATGTACACGTGATTCCTTTAATCTTTATTGTATGGATTATAGGATTTCTACTTTTCTACGATAAGTGAAACAAGATAAATAAACACGGTGCATTTCATTATTATGACGGGCATTAAATATGATGTTGGTGTTACATGATAATTCGCTAGTTTTCGGTTCTTTTGGCAATGATTAAAACTGAGGTAAGAAATGCATGCGACATTTTTGCGTAATTAATCTTAAACTAATTTAAACACACCGGCTTATTTTAAATACTAACTCCTTGACAGCCTCCGTGGCGCAGTTAGTGAGACGCCGGCTGGGAAACGAGTGGCCGCGGGTTCGATCCCCGCACCCAGACAAATGTTTGTAATACTCACAAGTATTTGCCTCGGATCTGGGTGTTTCTGAGACCGAAAAGTCTTTCGTAATGTCGGAAACCCACGACAAAAGACTTAAGTAATTGATCTTAATGTGGGGTCATGACTACTTATGTGACTGTTGGGTGTTTTTATTTTTTTACTATCATTAAATAGTTTATTTAATAATTTCGCCTTGATCTTAAATAAAATAATAAAATTTATGTTATACATATATCACAAAAATATTTGCCTTGCAGTATAAAATCCAACATCCCCAGTATCCTTTCCACAGCCTGTGACGTAAAGAACCAATCCTGCCCTTGGAAGGGCAGTGGATAAAATAGCCGCTCAGAGAAATTTATTTCCGTTCGACTTATATTTGTTTCAGAAGTGGGTGTTGAAGACCACTTAGTCCCTTGCGATTTAACACCCACTACAAAACACCCACGGTACAACACATTTATTAATGTCGTAACTATGTTCCCAACTCTTTGTTTTAAATAAATAACTACATGCATACAATCATAATATACAGTACATTGTGATAAAAGTCTTATGTCGCAGGTATCAGAAACTACATGAGAATTTTTAGTATCGCAAGACCTAGTGACACTAACTTGCGGGTTGGTAACACAAAATCCACAAAGAAAGAACCACCGACTGAACACCTGGAGGCTGGATCCGATTCTTGTGGATCCCACAAAAACTGTCTCGGTTTGGGAATCGAACTAACGACCTCTTGTTTCATAGCTAGCTTCTTAACTAACTTCACCATAATTAATAATATGGCACATAAAATGTCAAAATTTATTTAATCACTGTTTAAAATACATACAGGTAACAAACCTTTGATATTTTTTTTATTGCAGTGAATTGCGAGGTGAGCATGCCATTCGCCTGATGGTAACCGATACGACTGCTCATGGACAGTAGCAACACCAAACAACATCGCGATTACACATCAATGCTTGGCATTCCACTGCGCTCGCCATCCTGAGACACAAGATGTTAAGTCTCATTATATCAAGTAGTTACTCTGGCTACAATGTCAAAACGGTATACAACAGTGCATTTCCACTGCTGTTTGGCGGGAGAAAGATAAATTGCGGGGGTACCCACCCAGGCGGCCACTTACATATGAGAGATCTATTACCAACGACCTGCCATCTATGACCTTGGCAACTCAAACTATCGAAAAGCATACATCAAAATTCCCCCAACGGAATAGCAAATCGTATTTTCATATGACGCGCGCTGTACTATCTGGGGTCAACAACAGTGCGTATTAGTTTATCTCCCGATACACTCTGACGTGATCTCGTATCAGCGTAATGATGAAACGTAATTATTGGCTTATCATTAAGGCTGTCTGTATGTTAAAAGTAAAAATATATAAGATTTTAAGCGGGATTCCTAAGAAGCCAGCATTTGTGTTGAAAGATTGCATGCTTGGTGTTAACAATAGAATTCGAAAAAGAGTCTGTAATAAAATTGATAATAAATAATAATATTTATTTTGTTATTTGCTAGCCTTTAAATAAAATCAAACAAGAAAGTAACATTAAAATGTAATCTAGGTATTTTTGATATGAGTATTCTTAAAATATTAATAAATAGAGATCTTATAAGTTCGCTTTAACAGCTCAGAATATGTCTAAATCTATAACTTTAATATATTTATCATTGTGATATTAATTGACACTAACTTCGTAACAATAATGCGAATAGACATTTACAAAATTCACTTATATTTCACTGACAGCTCATTGTTTTCGACGAGAGTTATATCAAACTCAATAAAATCTGTGAATTATATCCAGATAAATGGAGTTCAATGACCTAATGTTATACAAGTTTGAAAGAGAATTTATACAGTCCCTATAATACTAATGTTTTTGCTTCAAAAATTTTATGAGGGTCTAAAGACATTATATGCCATCAGTATTGTTATTTATTAAAATATTTTAACAACAAATATTTAAAATCTAAAGGGTTTAATTAAAGATGTTTAAAATTGCCAATGTGTGGATATTTAAAGCGAGGTTTCAGAAACAATTTTGCAACCAATAAATTTTAATATTTAAGTTAATAACTTAACACTTCAATAAGCAACTCATAATGATAATTATTAGTTTTGAGATATCCAAAACCAACTAGAAAAAATATTAATAACTTAAACAAAAATAAAACAAAATTAATATTCCACGAAAATCCATAAACCGCTTACTCGTTGAAAGAATTAGAAGTATTTACACCAAAGGAAATTCCACAAAGTTTGCGCGGCCAAGTTGGCGAATTTACCTAATATTTTGCTAGTAGGAGATTCGTACCCACAGGCAGTGACCACCGTACACGATGGTGGGAAACTTGTCACACGCAAGTGCGATACCGTAGGAGTTCATTCTGAGTACAGATTATCTAAAATCTATTAGCATGTGGCGAAATTTGGAACTAAAATTAAAAATTAAAAAATATCAGATGATAATAAAAATATTAGATGTATTCATAACACAAAAAACAAACATTTATACTCCTAAATTTCGCCTTGTATGTTCCGTCGCACAATGTGATAGGGGACAATAATGAATAGAAAAATCCAGTCAAACTTTGCCCCACCCAAGATTCGAACCCGAGACCTCAGCTTTGTTACCATACCGTAGTACGCCATCGAGGCAGCAAAAGGCAGTCGAGGCAGGAAAATGTATGCATAGTAACGGAACACTTAGGCGTTATCTCGACGTCATCCCCATTAGATTTGTGATAACAAGCTCGCTTGGAGTCGGCACGGCTCTAGATTGTGGACCACCCACGTACGAGTGTAGATTACCTTGTAATTAAATGTGTTGATATCTGAAGATAAAACATATTGGATGGAGAGAAAAGCGGGGAATCCGCAAAAACACTAATAAAACTCGCTTATTTACATACTAATGTTAGACAGGGGCATCCTCCAAAGTATAGCCATCATTGTACAAAACTCAACGCATGCGCCCTAAATCTGTACTGTACTGTATCAGCTTATATATACGTCCTACTGCAGGGCGTCCTCTACGATTAAGATTACGATTGAGAGGGTTTAGGCTATATAGCCCACCAAGCCGGCCTAGTGCAAGTTGAAGAACTTTACCATACCATAAATAAATATTACAAATCGCTATGGTATGCAGGTTAACTCACGATGTTTTCCTTCGCCGCTATAGTGCGCGGTGATTGACTATAAATACACACATGATTCTAAAAAGTCAGATTTTTGCCCTGGGATTTAAACCCGCGACCACCGTGAACATGTAGGCAGCCGCGTCTGGTCCGTTACCAACAGGCCACCACGCACGCCTAATCTATTTTGTGATTTCATCATACTCGGCCAAAAGTTTGATCTTGGTTGTATTACCGCCCTTCGGTTTTTAGCATCGGACATGACGTGTTTCACATCTTATTCTTGCTAAACATTAGCAGGTTCCGATATCCAAGCATGAACGTCGAGAAAATCCTTGACTGTAATGGCTTAAAAGAGGGTTTTACGGCCTTATTCATAGACTGATTTAAAACCTATTTTAGCTATCGAATGTTTTCTCCCTTTCGAACGACTTTTGAACTCAATTTGAGCGAAGAAGACAAAACATTCGATAACTATAATAGGTTTTAAAACTGTATATGAATAAGGCCGTTTAGTCAACCAAGCTGATCGATTGCTACTAATAACACAATAAGGATTTAGTTGTGAACTTGGATATTTTTTTGAAAGTATCTTGGAATTTCTAAATAAATATTGTAAGGATTTTTATAAGTTGTAGAGTTTCATTCTACCCCTTCAGAGACAAAGGTATATCCAATCCAATCCATCAGCCAAAGGAACTGCTGAACATAGGCCTCTCCCAATGATTTCCACAGTGACCTGTTGGAGGCAGCCTGCAAAGGTAAAAGATTATGTAAAAAGATGAACAGGTCTAAATTATCATTAACTCTAAAAATATGAATGTTATGTAATAGTGTTGCCTACGATACATATAATTCTAGGGATAGTAATGATCTTCTAATTAGATCTACGAAAATACAATTTAGATATTCAGGCGTTTATTTTATAATGGATTTCTAGTGTACCATGTTCGATAGCATCATTAGATATACAATTAAAAGTATAGATTATTTTTGTTGTTTGCGATCTAGTCCCGATACTATTAATTTTGTATGAGGAAAATTATGTAATACACCGTTATTTCTCAGAAATATCTCTAATCTCTATACATGATATATCAGAAAACGTGGGCGTAATACGAGTGGATAGACTTCACATTACTTTGAATTAATAAATGGTATTTTTTTGGTTTTGCTACTGTTCATGAGCGGTGGCATCGCTTACGATCAGGCGAATGGCATGATCCTATCGCCTATATTAAAAAAAATGTTGTAAGGTACCTCTGGGAAGCTTTCCCGTCTTTTCTTAACAGTTAATTGGCCGGTCTTTATTATAATTTTGATCTTTGACAAAAGGTTAAAATAGCCACCATTACATTATGTCTATGTACGTCAATGTTTACCAGTACTATCTTCACTGCTTGTTAAAAATAGGTTATAGACATCAGTTGTAAATGATATATCGCCACAAAAATTGGACGATTTCACGATACACATTCAAATTAATTAGCAATTAATCATTACATTTAAAACCAATCAAAATATTTATCAAGATCTATAGGAACATATTTCCTTGCAAAAATCATGCACAAATAGAGTGGCAGTAACGATACAATTTCTGTTAAATGACGCAAAGTTGAGTTTGCGTTTTCCTTGACCACAAACAGTCGGATGATAATGTCATACTCGTATAGTATCATGCGTCATTACCACAAACATTACGCTCAAAACTCTGATACACATACCAATATCCTTCTTTGGATTTCTTACATACACGTGCTGTCTTATGATTGGGTAATTTTATTTTATTTTCTTTATTCATTTGATTACACTAAAATGTATGATTATTCTAGACATCTCAATAAGTTAATGTAATAACCATAACATTTGTGACGTATGGAGTATGTTTGATATTGAAAATATTAATATTGTTCTCAAATAGTGTTGATATTGTGTATATTTATTTAATATTAAATGATGTTATCTTTCTAATTAGGACACTTACATCGTGCAGTCGTACACCGGATTGGCGCAATTTTTTTTAAGGATATTGCAGAGTTTGGTTTTCCAACTTCTCACTGCTTGAGGCCAACGTTATGAATGAATTTATATTTTACCTACATAATTTACATACAATATCATTTATTACGTATAATAACACAAGTAAAATAAAAATGTATACTAACAAAACTAGGAAGTTTAAAAATATGTATATTATTATTAACATAATCATTTTTCAAACAAAAAACTGAAATTAGAATACGGATATGATTTTCATCACTATCGTCATACACGGGATGTCAGATACACCCCCAAAAGATAGCATAGCGACCTAACCTAAAAGTATATTATAAAACTATCGTATAATCTGGGTAAGATGGGTACCAGTTTATTCATAAAGATGCAGTAAGCCGGTCCACGAACCCGCGTTACGCAACCAATCAATTAGTGGGTCATTGAAACATCAAGCTTCACGCGTCACAAAATGTCAGAGTTCAGATGCATGTTAGATGTGATTGCACGCCAGGACAATATCCTTATAAATTTGTATTATTTCCACTTTGTCACTCTTTAATTATAGCAATTAGCAAGTTCACTGTTGAACATAATATGTTAATATATTTGCAGAAACCTGTTGAATTCGGACTGCATTCAACAATTACATGGTAGCTTTATTACGTCATCTCTCCACTATGCATGTGAAAGTCCGAAATGAAATGTTAGTCGATAATTAGCCCTACTCAAGAGAACCTGTAAGGTTTTTTAGTCCTATAATATATTAGTGTCCCGATGATGAACAAGCGTAGTGTAGGACGCCCTCCAACCAGGTGGAGCGACGATATTCGGAAGATAGCTGGTAGCGGTTGGAGACGATGGGTTGAAGATCGAGCCCAGTGCCGTGCCATAGGGGAGGCCTATGTCCAACAGTGGACGCAGAAGGGCTGATGATGATGATGAACATAGGTTTCTTCCAAAGAGTTTCGGAATGAAGTCGTACGTCCGACATCCATTAATTACCATACTTTAAATTTAAAAGAGGATTCTTGGTAACATATTGGGCCGCGAACAATGCCACACATGTCACGAAACACGAAATCTCTTACCCCTTAGTCATCAGAAGATGATTGGTAGTACGAGTACTCACTAAGCTGTTGATATTGGTTCCGACAACTTGATACTGCTACCGAGCAGGATGAAACCCATCAAATAGATTGAAAATTCTAGACTTTAATCTAATAAAATCAATTTTTGACAACAACTCTTGCATTGTGATATTTTTTTTGTGTACAAATACAGCAGAAAGTAATTAATTACACCTGTCCCTAAACATCTATATTACTAATTGCGGTTCTGGCTTTTGAAATAATAGAAGAAAGTGAAGTAAATAAGATGGCAGGAGGAAATTAATATTGCGTCTCTAGCAATCTAAAGCCGCATTTACACAGAGAGAGTTTGACGCAGCGAGAATCGTATACCATTATCGCATGACATTACCGCCATAGATGATTGTGCTCTGACAAACGTTTACACGATGCAACTTTTTTATATCCTTACGATAATCGCATCTTCGGGGCGAGAAACTCTTCCCGTGTAAAAGTGGCTTTACTCACCAAAGGAAACACGATAATAAACTCGACGCTTCACGTAGGGTTCCGTAAGACAATAGCATTACTCCACTCAAATCGCCCATCACATTCAATAGTCCTTGGTAACTACAATTTGACGCTACCACTCTCAGAGTATAATCAAAAAACAACGTAAAGAAGACACACAATTTGCAATACATATGCGTATATAAATAATGGTCTTAATGAATAATTGGTATAAAACAATAACAAACGTGTATTTTTGTCTCAGAACCTTTGAACCCAGCACTGACAACAACACATTTACGCAACAGATAACAACCGTCCGTAAACAGTATTCGTTTGTCCAACTTATAGCTGATAACACAATTTTAAAAGTAATTCATAAATAGCTAAATAACTTATAACTGTCAATACTCTCTATGTTGGGCAAGCGCCTGAAGTCTAAAGCAGTATTTCAAGTTTTTTTTTATGTGTTCAAGAGGAAAAATATTAAGCTCCCCTTTCGTAACCCCGGGGGAGGTCGAAAGGGGTATATCGGTATCTATGCCCTTCCACTCGGGCCCAATGCGGATGTTGTGGCCGAGCTGGGTCGCTAACAATGCCTACGCCAGCATACTGATTAAAAACCCCTCGATTACCGTCACGCGCATTGTGGGCGGCACCGGACATCTCAGGGCGAAAAGTGCCCCGATTTACGTCCACTTAACCGCCCCGCGCAAAACCATTGCTGGTCCTTCAATTATAAGGGGCCCGGATGACCCCCAGATACGACAAGTTTTATACTATATAGTGATATAGTTTTTAATAATATGTATGTCAATGGTTTTACCAATACTTTTAATCCCCCTTTACAGCCAAAAGGTGAGTCTCGAATTTGCCATGTTATAAGTGTCTCGGCCTAGTCAACTTTGGGAACCACTGCTCTGAAGTATTAAGTCTGCTGAGCCAAACAGGTGTTCTTTCCTTCTGTATTTGTATGTAAATAATTTAAATAACTACACTGGGATACATATGTAACTTCGAAATAACAGAATTGTAATATTTGGATGTGATAGAACGCACTTGTGTTCGAACTTCGATCCCCGCACTGAAACAAATAATATGTCTGAAATGGTTTGTGTATTGCAACACTTAGTAGTGTTTGTTAATTACAGATGCCCACGAAACAAGACTTGATATTTAACCCTAGGTCATAATTATATGCCTGACAGTTGAGTGTAATGATTTGCCTATATTACTCTTAACAGTAAATAAAACATCGACTTAACATCTTCAGTCTTATTCATAGAAAGTTTTAAAACGTTTTTATATATCGAAAGTTGTGTCTTCTTCGCTTAAACTGAATTCTATAGTTCGAGACGGATAATACATTCGATAACTAAAATACGTTTTAAAACTATCTATGAATAAGGCCGCTTATGTCTTAGATTGGCGAGCGCAGTACACTGCCAAGCATTGTTTCATGGCGTTGTTCGGTTTTGCTACTGTCCATGAGCGGTCGTATCGCTTACCATCAGGCGAATGGCATGCTCGTCTCGCCATTTATCGCAGTAATAAAAAAAATCGTTCATAATGATGAAAACGTCGTAACTCACAAAGTATTTCATTGTAAGATAGCCATTCTCAACTAAGTATTGATTGGAGACTTATCACCTTTTGGTTCTGCGGTATCAATACGAACCAAATGGTTTAAATATTGTAAGTTAGTGGCATTTGATAAGAGTCAAGGCTTCGTTAAAGTTCATTCTGTGGTATTCAAACATATTCTGTTATGAATATTACATACGCATTTCGTAACAGATAAGATTATGATAATCTGCTAATTACTCACGTATATTTGTATCTCAGAATGAAGTTAATATAATTATAATTTTAATAATTTAATTACGGCGTCATTAGAACCTGGTTTTGTGGTTACGTGTGGTATGTATATGGGTTTTCAATCCGTCTTTATGATAGAAGTATCGGAAAATTGGTACAATATTCCACTTGGTATTATTGTTGATTCATTCATAAGTATATAGTTTGCCAGTCACAGTAGTGGTCAATAAGGAAAAGGACTCGTCTTTACTACACGCAAATACAAAACAGTTTTTTTTACTGCAAAGGTCCGGCAAACAAGCAAACAGATCACCTGAAAGTAACTTATCACTGCCGCCCATGACCATTCACAACGCTTGGTTTATAGATGTGTAGCCAGCACTTAAAATCAGGAGTTGAGCGGGAAGGAAAAATGTTGGGAAAAGGGAAGTGTGTCCGACAATCTCACTCACCGAACACTGTGGCTACACGTAAATTTTCTGCGACACAATGGTACCACCCCGGACGAGACTGCCCATTCATTCTGAGTAATGACTGACAACAGCGTGGCTCAACCACAATATAAAATATCATTGTGCATACTTTTGCAGTTTGTACACTTTCTTCGTCATCATCATCACCAACCCGTTGTAGTCCACTGCTAGACATAGGTCTCTCCCAAGGTACGCCATAGACCCCGATCTACTCCTTTATGCATCCAGTCGCTGCCGGCCCTCTTGAGCAATCGCCGCCGTCATCTCGCCATCTGGCCATAGGATGTACCTATACTTAAGTTACATAAATACTGTAAACTTGAGTAATTGCAACACAACACATTATTTTTGGACGAAAGGAAACCTATTAAGTCTTCTTACAGTACCCCGGAGAAGACCGAAAGTGGCCTACTAGAGTCCTCACTTGCCTTTCAACCATGTTTGTAAAAGTTACGTAGGCAAATCCTACGTTGCCACTCCGGCTAAAACCTGTCGGTGACCGTCATTACCAATTGGAGCGATAGCAGGTAATGCAGGAGTAGAAGTCTCGCGTAGTTCATGATAACCACGACACAAGACTCAATCTTAATGTGGAGTCAGGACTATGTATGTGACTGTTGGGTGTATTTATTATTATTTTTTGCCCGTAACCGCCCAATACTGACAAAATTGGTCCTTCAAAATAGAGAGAAGAACGCAACAACCACCATTCTCTCTTTCTTTCCTTGCTCTTTCATGAAGAATAACAGATCAACTACACCTAATTAACCTGGTTATCAACGTTAACCGAATTCTCTTCCTTCCTACTTAAATTCTATTAATGAAATTCATCATTTTAAGCACGTCATTCTTCCATATATATTTTTGGCCCTATACAGCTACGGTTAAAACATATCCCTAAATGAATCTGTTCAGTACAGGCCTCATGAAGTTCTCCGTATTCAGTTTCATTCAATTGCTACATTACCTCGCTTAACAAGAATAACATCTGTCGTTCAAACTTAATGTAGTCTATTGGGACTAATTTAGTTCTGACGTATGTACAAACCTCTTTTGTTGAGAACTCATTGTTGCTCGCGGTTTTGGCCTCGTAAAGTACATTGTGGATTGTGCATTTATTGATTTATCCTTACATTCAAACATGTTGAGATGATTGGACTGGAGGGTATGGAACTGGCTTTGGCGATGAAGGTTGTGGGTTCAAACCTACACGAACAAATAGCATCTAACAAGTCATACTATCTTAACTCAAAATTATCAAGAAGTGAAAATATACACTTACGGCCTAATCATAAACAGTTTATAAATCTATTTTAGTTAT
The DNA here is from genome assembly GCA_033459515.1 of Theretra japonica. Lineage (NCBI taxonomy): Eukaryota > Metazoa > Arthropoda > Insecta > Lepidoptera > Sphingidae > Theretra > Theretra japonica. The sequence goes on from CM065949.1 coordinate 11,374,690, forward strand.
CGCATATTTTGTCTCCTTCGCTCTAACTGAATTCAAAAGTTGTTCGAAAGGGACACAACATTTGATAACTGAAATTGGTTTATAAACTGTGAATAAGGTCGGTAGTATATAGGGCACTTACCATAGAGTACGTGTCCATTCACAAAAGTTTCTAATTTTGAGTTAATATACTCGACCTGTTTAGAGTGAAACATTAGTATGATCACCAGCAATGATAGCACGAAACCAAATTCTCATGTGGGCGAGATATATTTTTCGCGATCTCCTAATAGCGCAAAAATTCTTTTCATTCCAACAATCTAAAAGTTTATAATAAAGCTAAGGTACTTTAGGATCGAAGGCGCGAAGCCCTTAAGCTCTCAAGGCCGTGGGCGCCCGCCCACAGTCGCCCTTATATAGGAACGCCTACGGTCTATAGATATTTATCCAAACGTAGGCGAAATAGATAGGAATTATATATGGAAAATTAAAATGATAGGCTCGCCCATATCACATCGTGGGACGGAACAATAGGGCGACACGTGGGTGTCTTGGTAGCACTTCTGTCTACCCCTTCTGAGAAAAGGCGTGAATTTATGTCTGTAAATTAAGATTTAAATCAAGAAGTATAGTCTTTGTAAGCTTATTTAAACATGTAAATATTTCAAACGCATATAGCTATAATCGTTAAAATAGAATATGTAATAAATAACAAACTACAACTTTGTATCTGAAGAACTATTTTTAAGGTTTCACATTCCAAAGGAGTGAGACAATTGAACAACAAAATAAAACTCTCACAAATATTTCGCAATCAATAATTAAATACCACAAAGACGTACTACCGAAACACAAATCCCGATAATTAAACGGATTATAACACTGATAATTATAGGAGTAATACATACTATTTATGTACTATTTTATCATTATGATGTAGTGCCAGCATGGCGTGCCATATCGCTGATAAACCGCCGATAACTGACGATAAACTGCTCAAATCGGTTACTACAAAACTAGCTCTACGACAAGGTTGTCGCGTAATAGTTAACATATGTGAAAGATTATAGACTTTTTTGTACCGGAAAGGTAAAATTAATAAAATTAAGACAAATACCCAATGCCCAATACCCCTTTCGTTTTCCCATTTCCATAATTATAACACGTCACACGGCAATTCGTCATGGATATTATTAAAAAACAAATATACAGGGTATATCAAGACTGCTACCGAAAACGAAGCCAGGTGGTAGTTTTAGAGACTTCAGACAAAATGCAACTAAAATTTTTGCAAAAAATAGCGACGATTTTTTTGTAAATTTTTCCTATCATCGTATTTGGATGGTAAATACTTACATTTTCCTAAAAAAAATAACGTACACCCTTTTATTTTCAAAGACACTATAGTACACAAGGCTTTAAATTATCATTTTAGCAAAATCTATAGATTTACCACCCAAACAAAATGATATTTACAACATTACAAAAAAATCATCGCGTTTTTATGCTAAATTTTTAGTTGCATCGTGCCTATAGTCACTAAAACTACCACCTGGCTTCGTTTTCGGTAGCAGTATTGATGTACCCTGTATAAAGGACTTGGTACTGCCCACAAAGCGCTAAACAAAGCACAAGTTATTTAATGACACACCGTATCAGGGGCTTTATCCAGTCTATTCTAAGCACATTACGCCCATACGTATTCCCTGTCAATAACTGAATGCAAAATGACGTCATCCCTCAACGGACGTGCATGCTCATGGGGACGACAAATTAAACAATTTCGTCATGTCCAAATGAAGATTGGGGGCGGCAGTTTATTCCGCGCTCGTGCGTTTACGGCTAAACAGTGACGTAAGACGCAATGAATTATGGAGATGGGTTGATAAAACAGTGCATTTGCATGTAGAAAACACTATCGGCCTTACTCATAGACAGACTCAAAACCTATTTTATATCGAATGTTTTTCTTTGCTCAAACTGAATTCAAATGTCGTTGGAAAAGGACAAAACATTTGATAACTAAATTAGGTTTCGAATCTGCTTGTGAATACGGTCGTATGATTTTATTGCTGAGCCTATGATGGCTTTTTTGGAAGTTCAGTGTATAATTGTAAGGTTACAACTCAATTTAAAATTGTGGTCAATAATTAGATAATATGATTTTTGAAATAGAATCTGGTGAACTGAAAGGCAGGCCCTGTCTATATCGAACACCAGTCTTACATCCAATTTGTACTTTAAGCATGTTTGGATTTGATAATAATAATGAAAACGATAGGTATTTCATTGAACCAGTGAGTTTGATAAGGACAATGAACCATCCATTGCTTTGGTCATACTTTATACGCGAAGGTTGGTAGCTTGCCTATAACTGGCCATGTTTCGTGCACGTCATTAAAAACCATATTAATTTCTACATAAATATATACATTATCCGGGCTGATAATTAATAGAAAACCCAATATCACTTTACCCGACCCGGGATTCGAACCCAAGACCTCAGCTTTGTAATCATACCGTAGTACAGCAACGCCACCGAGGCAGTATGATTTTCTAACTACTCGTATAATAACGTTTTTCAAATGTAGCCAATTACAATATCTACGCGTAAATTAATTTTATGCTGTAAAATATCCTTAAGGATATCTATTAAAGTTATAAATATAGCGCTTGACTAATCATTACGTAAATAGCCGATCATAGGAAAACGAAACGAAATCATTATATTTAAGACATTTAATAATATTCATTTAACATTATTTAATATTTATAATATAATGTTCCGCATTTCAAATGTCGTCTAAACGTGATTACGTAATTAAAAAATTTAAGTATTCTTTTAAATTTTACTAAACTAAGTCCTAAGTGGCATGTAGTAAAGTCCTAGAAATTAAAAAATTAAAGGTCTTTACGAAACATTGGCAACAAATAATATCTAACAGTAAAAAGCGAATACATCAGCAAGGTGAACTAAAGTGCATAAAACTGACCCCGGCGCAAACAATTCAAATTGATCGATGTTTGTCAATAGACAATTAAAGGGGGCATCGCATACAATTTATACAGCGAGCCACCGATACCGGCGTCAGCGGATCCGATATTGTTCCATTTTTCCATTGTCTGGCGAAAATATGCCGTATTTTTAGCGTTATTTTGGCAGATATGTTTGGCACGGCCACGCCGACAGATTAGTCTGTTAACGATCGGACATTGGGACATTGGCAATTCGTTTTGTCGAACCAGGCTGCAAAACATGTCAATTTCTTTTTTTCATTTGGAATAGGCTATTTTAAATGTAAAGTTATTTCATATTGGGGAAGGAAAAAATAGTTTTATTTCAATGGGAAAATATAAGTACAGTTGGTAGGTTTTACTTACCTGCATACCTTTATGGAACGAAGATAATACTTGTTTCCTTCAAACTACAACGGTATGTTGACCTTTTCCTTCAACAACATAATTTAAATTACCGAGAATCTAAACCTGGTATCTGTGGAACGATCATTTCCTCATCTAAGGCCCGTAATTTAATTATATACAAAATTGTTAATTTTCAAAGATTTTAAAATGATTCGAATACTCGGAAGTACCTAACACCCATCACCTTACGACACAGTCCACGGACAATTCAAATTCTTTATTAGATGAATATAAGTTACTGCATAATTTGAACGCATCTATATTCTTATTTTATGTCTGCTCCATAAATTGGAGCAATATGAAATAACTGCAAATAGATTATAAACTTATTTCTACACCAAAACATTGTAAAAACACAGCGATAAAGTACACACATCGTTAGTGTTGCAATGTTGGAACTGGCTCTAATTTGTACCAGATATGGTGAAGGCAACACAACACGATCGACAGGAATGGATTATAGCAAAACGTGCGCTCTTTAATCACGGCCTTGTCTGTGTATATTTGTTGTAATATGTTTTCTTTTTTTATATTGTTCTTTTAATTGGAATGCTAGCAGCCAGTTACTTTTGTTTGTTTTTTTTTCCAGATCGTTGTAGATTTATAATCTGTGCTCAAAATTAATCTTATTCCTTTTTTTTTAGACTGGCACATACGTTACACATTGTTCCAGGAAATAAATATTTTTATTAAATGTATACTCTAGCGTTATAATACAAAAGTCTTAAATCACTTGGTTCATCTACAATCTATTAAAATTAGATGTTTTCGTAGATAGACGGCGCGTGTTGTTTCTGGCTACAGACGAGTATTAATCATTACAGATAATAAATATTAAACATCTGTTTGTTGTTACACACACGAACACGCTGATAACATCAAGAATTCACCATGGCTAATATTGCATTCGCCTTCGTCCGAATTCTAAGAAGCTGTCTTCATGCTTGTATTTCTGGCTCGTGAAAGGAGCGAATATTATCGAAATATAGTGAATTAGTCTTACTACCGTATAATTGGCCTTGTGGAAGCGAATATGAGCTGTGAACTATGAGATTCAACTCTCATATAAGACAATCCGCCACAAGTCGCATTTTTCACTTGAACAAGATAGTTTTGTGGTGTATATTATTTCCCAAATGTATTACAACATGTGATCCACGTAATTTCAGTAATAAACGCAATATTGGATAAGTTTGCACAATATCGGAGTAGTTTAAGCGTAGGATAAGATTATGAATTTTGTTTTACTTAAAATTCTTATTCATTGTTAGTTTTTAAACCTATTTTAGCTATCGAATGTTATGTCCTTTTCGAACGACTTTTTAATTCAGTTCGATCGAAGACGACAAAAAATTCAATAGCTAAAATAGGTTTAAAAACCGACTATGAATACACTTTGTGTCTTGAAAATCAACATACATTTTTAAAGCAGGAGTTAAAAAAGCGTGAATACAAAATTTTATTACCGTCGCTATTACATTTTTTGTATTAATTCTACCGAGATTTTTGTGGGGCTATTAAAAAGGCATTACGCTAAAATAAAATACATTATACGTAGGAAACCTAACGTCACACACGCCAAAATATTAATCATATTTAATTACTGCAGCCGTGTGGATTTTGCTTGATTTGCAAATACTATATTTATATAACACACACCATTAGTAAAGACACAATAAATACCAAATTGTTTAGTACTTACTAAAGCTGTATTCATGATTTAATTTAAGTCTTTACATGGAAGAAATCCTTTATAATTAATACATTTTCTTTAGGTATCATCTTCAGCTACAAAAGTCTATTGATCATTGACCTAATGTTTAGTAATATTAGCTCACTGCTACTGATAAACTTATTCCCCCTCTAAATTAGTCGAATTAACTCCTCGATATTGATTTTCAGTCTGATCAATAGCGATAAAGTTCAAAATGGCGACTACAATTTTCATTATTTATTAAATTAATAGTGCATCAATTAAGAAATTGAGGACAAAATGGGATTAAACTATTTTGTTTTAGCCTATTTGCTAATGATATTATGTACTTTAGACATTATTATGTTATAAATAACATACAAAACAAAATTAATCACGGCATTGCTACATGAAAATCAATTATGGAGATCGAACCAATAACTGGAAGTTGAAAACGACCGAAAATAAATTGAATTCTGATAACTATTGAACTGATTTCATTTAGATAAGTTAACAAAATATGTAATCAGGACGTATCTTCACTTCTCATCGGAGGAAATTGATTTAAAAGTTGGCAAATGTGGTTAGATAAATGTTCGAGGAAATTCAAATGTCTATGTACCTATACATAACATATATACATAACCACACGCATTTTTCCCAGAAGGGGTGGGCAGAGGTGCTACTAGAACACCCACGTTTCGCCTTGTATATTCCGTCCCACGATGTGATAGGGGGCGAGCCTATCGCCATATCGGGCACAAATTCCTGACTCCGGGCTGACTTCCTGACGGCCGACTAATGAATAGAGAAATCCAATATCACTTTACCCGACCCGGGATTCGAACCCGAGACCTCAGCTTTGCAATCATACCGTAGTACCACTACGCCACCGAGGCAGTCGAGGCAGTATGTACCTATACCTAAGTAAAATCATGCCCTCACAAAATCCATGCGATTTAAAATGAATATTGTATGTAGTTCTTTTTTTAAATAATAAATAAGCAACCACACATCAGAACGATTGAAAACATCAAACAATTTACACGAACTAACAAAATCCGGTAAAATTATCATGATTTTTAATTTACGGACATTGGACAGCGTTATTATAAATGTATTTGGCTTGCGGCCGACCGCACGGCACACGAATCTAAACAAATACGTCATGTTACAGCGATTTAAAACTGGCAGTTAATTAAGGAACATTACTACACGTGGGCGGTAATGTGTGCAGCGTCCGGGATGAACCGGGTGAAAATTGTGTACTTTTATTGTGTCGGGATGAATATTACCGAGTTATTGTTTGAAATTCGAATTGCTACATGCCAGTTATAAATTGATTGGTGTTGGAGACAAATACGTCATGTTACAGCGGTTTACAACTGGCAGTTAATTAAGGGACATTACTACACGTGGGCGGTAATTTGTGCAACGTCCGGGATGGACCGGGTGAAAATTGTGTACTTTTGTGTGACGGGATGAACATTGTCGAACTTCGATTGCTACATATTTTTAAGCTAATACCAAATTTGATTGTATAGGACATTTTTATACAAATCATGTGTTTCTTAATTAGTTAGGCATACGAATTTAACGTTCAAACAGTGTCCTTGTGAATATAACATGAACACATTAACATTATCTTACAAAATGTATCAATTATTTGTAAGATGTATAAAAATAGAAGTATCTGCTGCTCGTTATATAAATTCATATACGTTACGAATTATTCTCAATATTTTTATATGTTACATTTTGTGTAATAAAAATAAAACTAATTTATTTGAGATAAACAGACCCATACAAAATTATACATTTAAATAAGATTATACATAGGGGGACCTTTGCTCAGCAGTGGAACAATAAAGGTTATCATAAAAAAGTCTTGTCATAACTTAAAAAAATATTCATGCTATAGGCACTGTGCGTCAAAACCTGCTCTTTTTAAAATCTATATTTAGAAATTTACAAATTAGTTACAAACATTCATTTAGGTGGTCACGGTGGTCGCGGGTTCAAATCCCAGGGCACACCTCTGACTTTTCGGAGTTATGTGTGTATTGATAGTCAATCACCACGCACTTTAACGGTGAAGGAAAACATCGTGAGGAAACCTGCATACCGTAGCGATTTAAAAAAAAAATTCTACGGTGTGTAAGTCCGCCAACCCGCACTAGGCCAGCGTGGTGGACTATATGGCCTAACCACTCTCAATCGTACTCTCGATTGTAGAGGAGGCCCGTGCTCTGCAGTGGGTCGTATATGGGCTGATACAATACAAAAAAATTCATTTAGTCTTTCAAATGCATCATTACTCTTCAGTACGCGGTTGTGTTGTAAGTGCTTTGTGTATCGGAATCTAGTTCATATGAACACTAATAAATATTATGAACTCTCATCGCTGAATACCTAGGCTATTTACCGAACAAATCATTGATATAGTCAATATGATTTATTAACGATTACAGCACGAGTATTTCAACCTAGGTTTAATGCGGTAAATAAAAGCACAAATTCAGTGAAATCATAAGCCTAATTGACTAATGACTCATTCTTGTTATTCATTCATTCATTATATACTTATATTCATAATGACTAATTTGTTTACTGTTTATAACACATAATTTTTGTTGTTGTTAAGCAGTCTTTTGTTTGCAAGGAAACTTGTTAATTCAAAGTAAAGTGAATTTTTGTTCACTTAATGCATTTTTAGTTCCTAATTTTTTCAATTTTTTTCTTTTTCGTTATTTAAAAATATGAAAAACTATAATCAAATTCAAAATTTACAATGACAAAATCTAAATCAGTCCACAAAAAACATTGGTCGCCAAAATCCGTGCATTGCGTCATTCCAACGCAACGTAATACTCGTATTATGACAATCCCGACCTTCCCGCATTAGAATTTATAACGAGGAAGTCGGTCTCGGCGCGGCTGAGGCAGTCGCGAATATTGAGTTAATAAACCAGAGGAGACACCGCGGGCAAAATGATTGTAACAAAAAAGCGATATTTAGCTGGAGATTTATTGGTTTTTGTATAGATCTGACAAACAAGCAAATGGCTTACTTGTTTCTTTGTTTCTCACCGTTCTCTCACTGCTGAGGAACGCGACCACGAGCGATGTGCCTCCATCGTGTTCAGTCCTGGGTGGCATTGATGATGGACTGACATGGCATGTGGAAATTAGTGACTCACTTGGTAGTTGGTAGTAAGTGAATGCCCAAAAATCTACAACACGAGGATAGTAAGGTCTACAACGCTCTTGTAAATGTAAATTGAAAATGTTGCCAAACACACGACAGTAAAACTGTCGCCTTACGTCGATTTTCCTAGAGGCAATATAACCTTGATCTAACCATCTCCTTTATACTGTAGTCCAAAATGGTTAGGTTGTCGCTCTACAAAATAAAATAATTCTATTTATATGTCTTTCTTCTGATTTCCTGCATGTTTGATATGCGCGGACAGACTTTATCTACGGTGTCCGCTCTACGTTTACTCCTCAATGGCCGCGACAGAATTTCGTGCGCGCGGTTCATTAAGAAATTGTCTTGAGCAGTAATAATTTAGAGTACCGTATTGATCGGTATTAGTTATTATGAGAAACGGCACTGGGTCTTTTATTAGACATTATCGATCTGATATGGCTACCGATGTATGAAATATGTTAATCGTCCATTTTGTTTTATTTTCTATAATAACGCTTCAGTGGTCTAGAGATAATGGTAAGGCTAATGTACCGTGATATTGTATGATATATAATAAAATAAAAAGACTAAAAAGGAAACTGAATGAACACCCACCGCTCTTATTTTTTCTCAATGCCTTATTTCTTATATGAGTTTAATTTGAAGTGGAATCTGTTGTATATTTTCATGATCTATTTCATCATCACAATTATCATCAACCACCACAATACTATCACATCATTATCGTTTGCCAAAAAAAATTCACTGTTGAACATAGACCTCCCTCGAGGATTTTGATACCAACATGAGGAAACTTTATTATAAGTAATTTAATTTATTTTGTACATATATAATTATATATACATAAACATCACGCCTTTTTCCCAGAAGCGGTAGGCAGAGTTGCAACCAAGGACACCACGTTTCGCATTGTGTGTTCCGTCCCATCATGCGATGGGGGCGAGGCTATCGCCATATCCAATAGAAATATCCAAAATTACTTTATCCGACCCATTCGAACCCGAGACCTCAGCTTTGTAATCACACCGTAGGACAACTACGCCACCGAGGAGTAATTTATTTTGTAGTATTTCATTTATCTAAAAATGTTTTAGTATTTATGTAAATATTTTGAATTACAAAATATTTAAAACGACTCGATCTGTAAAACAGATTTATGCCATAAAATGTTTCCTATACTGGGTTAGTGAGTACTTAAATATGCGTTCTGGTTATTTATGGTAAACAAAATAAAACTAGATCGCGACAGTTTATACCGCTATTTCGATGTTATCATTCCTTAACACTAAAGCGCCGTTTACACGGGGAGTTTCTCGCGGCGAGAATCGTATGCGATTATCGTATGACATAACCGCCAAAGATTACCGTGTTCTGACAAATGTTACACGATGCAACTTTTTATATATTCTTACGTTCATCGTATCCTCGAGGCGAGAAACTCTACCCGTGTAAAGGAAAGTTATGTGCGGATTTATTAACCATGAACTCAAAAACACGTAAATCAGATTGCTCTTTCTTCCAAAAATTCACAGCGTTCTTAAAGTTGGTATTGTTGGTATAATAATTTAACAGTCAACAGATCATAATGGCCAGCACTGAGCAGGAGCATTATATTTTATTAGAGTACAGTTTGAGAGTAATAGACCTTAGTACACCGCACTTGCTTAGTGCGAAACTTCATATATCTTAGAAATTCTTAGGAAATTTCATAGGAATGTAGGATTCCTCACGATGTTTTCGACCATCGTTATTCTTCTTTTGAGCTCACTGCTGTGCATAAGTCTCACGAAAATTCTGCGGCGATCTGATAGAAGAAGCGTGCATCCCATGACTGCCTGTATTACGTTTTTATAGAGAGCCAACATGTACTACGAATAGGTACTACCCACCCTACTTGACTGAACTCAAGATTATTTTAGCTGGACTTTAGGTGGGTGTCAAACACTGAATTGTCGGACCGTGGCCTTAAGTTTGCATCGTAGCAGATGTAGATGTAATTAGGATAAGAAATACAATGCTGTAGCTGACGATGTCTGAAAGATAAAATATTTTACAAAGTATGATGGATTAGGACGTTTGCGCTCCAACTTAGACATTCTAGTTGACACTTACGTCGCTGTAATAATAGTAAGTATGTACATTATTAGCAAGTTAGCGGATTAGCAAGTTGAAGTGGCAATGGGCGGGGCACATAGCACGGAGAACTGATGGCCGATGGTGCCAAAAAGTTCTCGAACGGAGGCCACGAAGCGGAAAGCGCAGCGTGGGACGTCCACCAACCAGATGGTCAGACGACCTGGTAAAGGTCGCGGGACGTCGCTGAATGCAGGCTGCCTCTAACAGGTCACTGTGGAAATCATTGGGAGACCTATGTTCAGCAGTGGACTTCCTTTGGCAGATGGATTGGATTGGATGTACATTATTATCACCTACAGTACTGGCATTGCTTCTGTGAATAGTAGCGATGAAAAGCAAAATTTATGTAGGAACGATATATTTTGGGATGCCTTCTTACTTCTTAGTTTAGTTTTTTAAAATATAGGTACTTATACCTATAGTTAATTTGTTAGTAAAATATGTTTTGTCGATACCAGCGAGTACTTTGGTTGATTAAATTATGCTTTTCTTCCTAGCCTTTACTGTCCCACTGCAGGGTAAAGACCTCCCTTTCCTTTTTCCACCCTTCTCTATCCAAGGCTACACAACTTTCACTAATGGGTATCAAAATGGTCCAAATCATCGCTTCAACTTCAATTATACTTAGTTGTAATTTTTTTAAGTTTTACATCACTCTGAATGTTTAAATTCAGTATGTTAAAAATGATAAAAAAAATATTTATAAAACTTTCTGACGTGACGGCTATGAACGTTGAAATATAAAAAGTTTGCGTATTTTACTTTTAATGTAGTAATAAAACATTAGTACCTACCTACTAAATCACCTGTACAATAAACAAAAATCCCATAAAATTTATTTCAACAAAATTATAAACGACACGACGAAAACTGCGAAATAAATAAATCATTAACAAACCACATCCTCGTGGATGACGAAACGGCCAGAATATAATTATTTTGTTGCCCATCGAATAATACACTAGTGTCTCGTAGGACATTATCACAATATACTAGAGGGGACACAGCAAACAAATTATTTATGTAACAAAAAGTGCGATATGTACTGCAATATGTCTCTGTTACTGTTAGGCAATCACTCTGCTCTCTGCCTCTCCCTCCACTGATTTCCAGGCCGACACGCGCACAAATTGTATTCGCGATGTCTATTTTGATATAATTCAATTACAAATTAAAAAATAATACTACTTCCACATTCAAAGCACGGAGCTCACGAACTCGCAAAACGACGAGATTAGTGTTTTGCTGCCTATTTCCCGTTACACAGCGGCTAAGAAACGTCCACTCATTTAAGTACAGTACAGACAGAGAAATGTAATTAAAAATAATAAATAATCACCGCCAGCCTTGTGTAATACCGGCGTGTCGGAGAACATTTTTAATTTTTCTACATAATTATAGCAATGACGCAAACGGTTTGTGAATTTTATCCAAAGCCCGCATTTTGATTACATGTATTTTTTTGAGACAGGAAGTGCTGAGTCTCGTTTAATATTATTTTAAATAGCCTCCATACCTTAGCTACGACGACTGCTTTGAAATGAGAGGCTGCAGGGTCGATTCCTGTACCCCGACAAATGTTCTGTGACCCATACATACGTTGCTGCTCTGTGTTGTTTTACCGAAAAACTGTTGTAGTTTCTGTTACCCACAGGCCACAACACAACACACCCGCTATTTTGCTGTCGCGTTTCGTTCGGTGAGTAAGATTGCCGGATGCCCAATACCCTTTTCCTTTCCACTTTCTTTCCTAATTTTAAGGGCCACACATCTATGAACCAAGCATTATTGGTCACGAGCGGCAGTGATCACCTACCATCAGGTGACCTGTTTGCTGTACCTACGCAATAAAAAAAATAAAAAACAAGGTAAGGATCATAATAAGTGGTACTGTAATTTTTAAAGATAAATGAATAATTAATTACGCTATCGGGAAGCGTTTTTCTGTTTTATTTTATTTAATTCTTACATATCGAACGACCTCGTTCGCGAAATTGTTGCTTAAAACAGCGCAAAATATTCGCGTTATCTAATTAAAAACTTTATTTTATGCTGCATTATTTAAATACGGAAAATTTCAGCACGTTTAATGTCCCAACACTGCTAACAGAATATTACATTACAGTGACGAAGGAATTTTCTAGTGTAATTAAATAGAATTTTCCTGTTACATCGTTTGTATTTTCACCGAGAACTAGGTCAAGGCGTTTTACATATTTAGATGAATTGAAGTCGCATCATTAGTCAACGAACTCATATGAGTTATAAACCGTGAGGTCTTGAGTTCGACTCTCAGTTGAGGGATCCGCTGTTTATCTAAATTCTATGTATTTAGCCTTAAATCTCCCGTGAGCGTCAACACATAACGGGATGGAATCAGCTGGACGAATGTGGTTGACACTAATTTCATTTATAATTCCCGGCGTAAACTTATCAATCGAAATAATAATTAATATTACATATGTACATTTCAATCTCACCAAAAAAAATTGTACGGCAAGTTAATTAAAATGTTAAGTGTTTATATTACTTGCCTTACAATGTATGTATAAATTTACATGGTACGTAAAAATCCGCCAACCCGCATTAGGTCAGTGTGGTGGACTATATGACCTAAACACTCTCAATCGTACCCTCGATTGTAGAGGAGGCCTGTGCCCTGCAGTGGGACGTTAATGGGTTGATACAATAAAAAAAAAACTTCCAATGTTAAGCCCACTTATTCCTTAGCTATTAACAATCAAGTTTTAATAAAATCGTGTCCTCACTGTGTCTCAATAGACCGGTCGCTTGCCAGTAGCCAGAAAATTACAATATATGACTTGCAAAGGCGTCGAATTTGTGTTGTTAATACAGCGGCGGTATGACAGCTATGGCAGGAAGTCGACACGATTTGTTCTGAATTTGGATATTTAACACAAGTTTAAGTTGTATTATTATTACACTAGCCTAAAAGATCCCACTGCTGGGCAAAGGCCTATCCTAAGATCTAATATTAAGAGCAATTTGCGTCCAAATGTTATGAAAACTCCTAACATTTGGACGAAAATTGCTCAACTTGAAAAAAAAAAGTGCTTAAGCACTAATTGTATTAGGTCACAGTAAGTTTATGCAGGCCTCTTCTAAGAGGTCTACATGCCCATCTGTAAGTATGCTTATTCAGCAGGAAACGTACTGTAGATTGATGATGATGATATAGTCATTTGCAAGTAATAATTGAATCTTAATTTTATGTTCACTTTAGAAAATCTCTGATTTTTACTGCCTACTTTTTCAGATGAGTTAAAAGACTGCGTGACGATAAGCAGCCACCGACACTCTTGAACTTTGACAATGCCAGTTATCACCCCAGGCTGTTCTCTGCTTCAGAAGTAAAGCATACCATCACGATGAAAAGAAATGAGCTCCAAATTAGCGCATTCAGCAACAGCCTTCGCTTTCTTAAGTCCCCGCGCATCTGCTCTGTGGAAGTCCTCGACTTGAAGACTTAAATCCTAGGGCTGAAATTGTTATATTTACGAATATAGAAAATGTAATATGTAATTACCTTACAAAATATTCTGTGCATATTCAGCAATTATTTTATGAACACAGCGAGACGATCAATAATCGCACATTATACACATTTTCTTATTCAAATTCCCGCTTTTAATTGTCAGTTGGATAGACATTTCCATTTCATGATTATACATTTTATTATCAAACACGTATACTGAAGAATTTCTTTTCTCATCTCCTAAGTAGAATTATTCCAGCGAAATATGTATTAACCTTGTTACCTCTAGTCTCTGTCATCATGTTTCCACGACAATAGACTAGCAACGCCTACTTTATTTTGAAAGTAGAGCAGAGAAATTTAATATAGCGCTTAGAGAATAAATGCTAAATGTTTGCAGTAAAAATTTAGCGAAACTTCTTAAGATTATTGTTATATCCCAACTTCACGCAAGTTATTTGGGAAATAAAAATGTGTAATAAAGACTTTTGCGGTTCTAGCCGGCATTTTTGTGACGGAAAGTAAATGTGTTCTAAAATTAAGTGATTGTTAATTATTATAATTTATACTAATAAATATGTAGTAGGTATCCACCCACGAGTACAGGGAAATGCGGTTGCGAAGCTATCTATACAGCCCTATATACGCTCTTTCTTGAAAGTTACCTTAATCATATTGTTCCTGATATTGGTACTGCATAGGAAAGTCTGTATAACGGTAAGAGAGAAATCCTGCACAAACCTGCTGCTGTAGGTTTCCCTCAATCTAAAACACCATTGGGCTACAGGGAACAAAACCCGTCATAATTTATTATAAGTCTATTTTACAGTATTTTTACTTGTTGATAACAAACAGATATCCGAGAAGACCCAGTTCAACTGGGCCTTCTTTTTTGTTCATGGGAATAATCCTCCGTGGATTCTCGACTAGGTTAGATATACGAGGTATGCCGGCCTCCTACCGGCCAAAAACCCTATGTTACAGGCATTTCGAAACCTCAAAAGTTCATCTGGACTCTCTTCTATTATAAATAGAATTAAAACAGGAAGTGGCCCCAATAGTCAACACTCAACAGTGAATGAATCTGTGGTGTGAATAAAGGCTAATAATGACAATAAATTACATTAATATACAGTAGAGGAAAAATATATTATCGTGCACGGTGCAAATGTTAAGTTTAAAAATCCTCTAAGTGTCAAGTTTTAATTCCTGCGACCTCCCGCCTCGTTCCAGGAGCGAAACTTTTTAACTAAACTCAGCACTGGAGGGTATTAAGACTTCTTACTAACTTTTGAAACTGTCTTAGAGAGGGCTTTGTATTTATGCCATGGCTTCATTCGTTATGAAAGTTAGCTACGTGTTTCAATAAATTTCCATGCCGTGAAACGATAAGAATTAATTTGTCTGTATGTTCATAACTATAGACGTCTATTTCTTAATTGTTCAAATTGAAATATAACGTTTTTAATGACTTCTTAAAATAAGAAAAAATAGGCAGGCTTTGTACTGACAAGAATAAAAAATAAAAGTGAACACGACATTATTTACTTCTTAGAAGAGCGTTAAGTAATTCAATTCATTGTTACTAAACTATTGCAACTTTTGTACCGTTAAAAATATGTCTAAGTTCTTTTTTAAGTGTCAGGTATACAAAAGTCTTTTACGACGAAAGGTTTAATAAGAGATAACTTGTTCAATAAGAGCTAAATAATAATATTATTACTTCCTTCCTTTTTACATTTATAAATTCTGTAACCGCACATTTGTAATTTATATATCCGGCAACTTTCTCTAAAGTTTTCATCACAAAATAGCATAGAAACAATCACGTGACTGTTAAATTGATATGTATTTAAAAATCACTTGTTTATACTCGTATAAAACCGATCGATGTCGAGTGACCTTGTGGTGAAGTCAAAACAGTAGGCAATCACCCGATACATCAAGTGTCCTTGGTATGGTCACAGACCAAGAGCAATGTCGTCCAGGAATAGACAGGAGACAGTCATTGAAAACCCGTTGAAAAGATGCCAAACAACAGACAGAGGCAACAGAATAAAAATACAATCGTGCAACGCAACCAAAAGTAGATAATAAACGAAAAAATGCTAATGATCCTTCTGTTGGACACTTTTGGCAAAACATTCATGTCGGCTGTATAACAATAGTTTTAACTAATGCACATAAATTAGCAACTAACCGCATTACACTGAGCCTGGTGGGTGTTTCCGATACAGTAATCGAATCTTAATAAATTTTTTTGGACATTAAAATATTTATTTTTATTTATTTATTTATAATCTTTATTGTACTCTCTAGTTACATAGTTCTAAATATAGTTTAAATAGTTCTAAACCAAAGGATTAACACTGATAAATGATTTTCAAAACTTTTTATTTATTTAAGCGCATAGTAACAACACAATGTATTGTTTATATAGGTTGAGAAATATATTCAGCTTCAATATTGTCCGAGCTAAATTAGATCTAATATTTTTTATGCAAAGATCCTAATTTTCTTTGCACACGCGCAGAAACTAATATAGCCGGCAATGAGGAATTGTGAAATTATTAGTTATTTTCGCATCGTCACTAGAGGTTTAAGATTTGGGCCTCAACAGGCAGAAACTGTTCATTCGAGAATCGCGATTATTACTACTCGTATAAGACCACAGAACAGACGAATATGTTATATGACGGTTCTATAGTGACTTCAAATACCATATTAATTTTAATTATATTTCCTCGCTTCATTCTTCAGATATGATCAGAATACCAGGTAGTCCCTCTATTTACCTGGCAACATCGCACAATTTTTAAAGTGTTAATTTTTTTATTTTTTTTTTTATTCGCCGTCCTTATGCTAGTGCGCCACCCTGGCATTAAGCTCATTCCTCTGTTGTGCTCGGTAACACTCGCACACTTCAACTATTAGTAAGTTAAAGCCGCTTTAATGCCGAAAAGAAGTGTTGAATCTCGTATCGAACGATACGCAAAGAAGATACGTAAATTAGAGGAGCGTCGAAATCGACGTAGAATAATAGCTCCTCTGGATACATCATCTGACGAAGGTAAGAGATACAAGATACGGATGTGATTGTCCTGAAATGCATTGGGATTGACCGCGAGTCAGTAACTTTGACATTTTCAGAACAAATTGAATAATAGAATTAACTATTATCCCATCGGGGTTGACTGCGAGTCTCCAACGATGACAATACAACAGAAAAAACGGACAAACAAAACGTTTTGTACCGTGCATCTGTAAATTCAACATGTTTAACTACACAGTTTCACATGTTAATTTTTAAACTACCCACATAATGTTTTATCAATTCGCTAATTTGCATACTGGCATTTTCAGGTGGCGATGATATCGATCAAGCCACTAATTATGGCGGATTTATGGAAGAATCAAGCTCCCCGGCGCCGAACTTGTCTCAAGTACCGGGTTCGATTCCAGTCGATTGTGATGTTCAAAAGGATGAACAGTCAGTATCCAACAATCAGGATGAATCCACAAGTATCAGAGATAGTGAATTGGAGCCCGAAGTTCTTTCGGCTCTCGGAGAATATGTGTCTGATACCCCTGAATATGGTGATAACATACATAGTAATTTATCAAAGTTATGGCTACCCATATTAAAGAAGGGCATGCCCAAGGATCATAAGGAAAAAACCATAAAAGAGTATTTGATTCCTGATAATTGTCGGCTATTACAGGCCCCCAAATTAAATGCAGAAATTTCGGCTGCATTACCGGATATGGTGCGTAATCGAGACAAATCAATTGCAGCTACTCAATATCAGATCAACTATATCAACAGATCAACAGATACTCAATATCGGAATTGGTATAACAGCCATTAACAGAGGCATAGACATCCTCTTGAAAAGTGACAATAAGGTTGAGGCTATGAAGCACCTTAGTAATGGCTGTCGACTGCTTTGCGATTCACACAGCCAATTTACGATGAATCGAATTAAACTAATAACTCCTAGCCTGGATAGAACAATTTTACACATGATATCTGACACCGAAAGAGATGAAACATTATTCGGCTCGTCGCTGTCGGAAAAAATTAAGGCAGCTAAGGCTATTGAAAAACAGGGCCAATTAATTAAGAAGCCCACAAAGACTCAGGGGTCTAGTGTAGGCTCAAATATTACACGACCCGCTTCTCTACAGGGAAACTGGTCCACGCCTCCTCGGTACCCGTCAGCGAACAGGGGGGGGCGAGGTGGTTACAAGAAGCAACAGCTGACTGCAGGAATCCGGCGCCCATACGTGGCGACACCTCAGGCGCATCGTTTTTCGAATCCCGACAAGTCCCGTGCAGCTGTTTCCAGTCGTCGCTAGCTCAGGTACATGCGGGTAGACTTACCTACTTTTATAACTGTTGGCAAAAAATCACCAGTAATAAGATAGTGCTCAACTGGATAAAAAATGGTGTTTCTATTCCTTTTAAAGCACCTATAATACAAACGCATCCTCCTCAGAATAATCTTTCATACAATGAAAGAATAGTTATGTTGGAGGCTGTTAACAATTTAATAAAATTGGGGGCAATTTCGAAGTGCAGACCTACAAAGAATCAATACTTATCTACCATTTTCCTTACTTCTAAGCCTAACGGTGGAAAGCGTTTTATATTAAATTTGAAACCCTTAAACGAATTTATTAATAATGACCATTTCAAAATGGAAGATTATCGAACAGCATGCAAGTTAATACCACGAGATGGATATCTAAGTACCATCGACTTGAAGGACGCGTATTTTCTCGTGCCCATAAATCCTTCTGACCGAAAATATTTCAGATTTCAGTTTCATGCTCATAACTCAACAAAACTTCTGACTTATGAATTTTCTGCAATGCCATTTGGACTGTCACTTGCCCCGCGCGTTTTCACAAAGATAATGAGAGAAGTGATAAGTTATTTAAGGTATCACGGGCACAAATCAGTGCATTACTTAGATGACATACTATGCATCGGTGATACATACGAACAGTGCGTTGAAAACGTTAATTCTACAGTAAAGTTACTTCATTGCCTTGGATTTGAAATAAATTACGAAAAGAGCAATTTGTCACCCTGTTACACTGTTAAATTTTGAGGGTTTATCTTTAATTCGAGACATTTAACTATATCTTTACCATTAGATAAACGACTTAAGATTGCACAATTAGTCATGAAGTTTTCTAAGTTACCTTTGTGTTCCATCCGAGAATTTGCTCAACTCATTGGCGTTTTGGTCGCTGCATGTCCTGCTATAAAATACGGCTGGCTATACACTAAGATTCTGGAACGCCAGAAATATTTAGCATTATTGAGGTATGATAATTATGAACATAAGATCCACCTACCACATATTATACTAGACGACTTGCGTTGGTGGTCAACACATATTGAGTCTTCATGCAATTTTCTTAGATCACCTAACTTTAAAATAACAATTTATTCTGACGCTTCACGTTCAGGTTGGAGTGCGGTCTGTAATAATGATATAATAAATGGTATGTGGAAACAATCGGAAAAATCGCGCCACATTAATTACCTCGAATTAATGGCTGCCTTTTTGGGTTTAAAGTCTTTTTGCAAAGGATTAACAAATTATGCAATTTTACTTCGAATAGACAACACAACCGCAATAAGTTACATTAACCGTATGGGCGGAATACAACATCCACATCTAAATGACTTGGCGAGGTCGATGTGGCAATGGTGCGAACAGCGCAATCTTTGGATATTTGCTTCATATGTAAATACCAAAGATAATTGTGCAGATGCCGCCTCTAGGGTAGTCAATCCAGACACCGAATGGTCCCTATCAGATAACGCTTTTGATAAGATTGTCACCAACTTTGGCCAACCGGAGATTGACCTGTTTGCGTCACGAGAGAATACGAAGTGTCCAAGATTTATTTCGTGGAAACAGGATCCAGATGCGGATTCTGTAGACGCTTTTACCTTGAGTTGGAAACCTCATTACTTCTACGCTTTTCCACCGTTTTCTCTGATTCTAAGGTGCCTTAGAAAAATTATAGACGATGAAGCAAACGGTATTTTAGTTTATCCCTATTGGCCTTCACAACCTTGGTTTCCTCTACTGCAAAATTTAATTGTTTCTAACGTCCTTTATTTAGATCCCAGTGAATATCTCTTACAATCGCATTTCAGAGTTCATCACCCCTTACACAAGAACCTTACCCTGGCTGTCGCGAGGCTCTGCGGGAAGCGTTCATGCGACGGGGCGCCTGTCCAGATACCGCGACCCTGATGTTGGCTTAACTCTCGGAGAGTACTATTAAACAGTACAATTCTTCGTTAAAACTTTGGTGGCATTTCTGTAGTGGTAACAGGATCAATGTATTCGATCCATCGAAAACATCAATACTTACCTTTTTAACTATGCAATTCAATAACGGTTGTGCATATGGCACATTAAATTCACACCGTTCTGCTCTGTCCTTGTTAACCCAGTTTAACGTAGGGTCAGACGAGTGTGTAAAGCGCGTTCTGAAGGGTGCGTACAAATTAAGACCTACAAAGCCCATCACATGGAATCCTCAGCTGGTCCTAAATTTAATATCAACTTGGTCTCCTAATGACAAACTCTCTCTCGAGAAGATCACTAAAAAACTTGCTATACTACTCGCAATTTGTACTGCCCACCGAATGCAAACGCTCTCGCTTATTAGACTTAAGAACATAGCTTTTTTGGAGAATGGTGTTAAAATTAACATCGTAGATATTATTAAAACATCAGCACCCGGTAGGGAACAACCCATATTATTTTTGCCGTACTTCAGGGAAAACGAATGCATTTGCCCCGCCACTGCGCTCTCAGACTACATTTCTATGACTAGAAATATAAGATCTGAGGCCACAGATAAGCTCCTGTTAACGTACAGAAAGCCACACAACCCAGCCACCACTCAGACAATTAGTAGATGGGTAAAGCAGGTTCTTTGTGAAAGCGGGGTTGATACCAGCGTGTTTGGTGCACACAGCACCCGACACGCGTCCACGTCGGCCGCCAGCCTTGCGGGGGTCAATATTGAAACAATACGAAAAACCGCTGGCTGGACTAGTTCATCCAACTCTTTTGCCCGTTTTTACAATAGACCTCTAGCCGATGAGGGTGAATATGCTCATTCCGTTTGCTTCCCGTCGCCATATATTAATAACTAATTGATTGTCTACTACAATAATAGTAATAATGTTGTATTATATAATAAGCGCGTATTCTTAATGGTGCATATATTAAAATTATACACAATTTCATCTACGTATTTTATTTCACAAAAACTTTCCGCTCTTAACATCTACCTGGTATTCTGATCATATCTGAAGAATGAAGCGAGGAAATATAATATATGATCAAACGAACTTCCCTGAAGTGAAGTTCGATCATAATTATATGAGTCGCTTCATTCGAAGATATGATCTCCCACCCTCCCGAGATCCCAATATAGGGAAAGTTTTGCAAAGGGAAACGCAATATTCGGAAATATTGTCATTTCTAAACTCTAAAAAATGAGCTTAATGCCAGGGTGGCGCACTAGCATAAGGACGGCGAATAAAAAAAAAAAATAAAAAAATTAACACTTTAAAAATTGTGCGATGTTGCCAGGTAAATAGAGGGACTACCTGGTATTCTGATCATATCTTCGAATGAAGCGACTCATATAATTATGATCGAACTTCACTTCAGGGAAGTTCGTTTGATCATATATTACTACGCAAAGACCACAAATGCTGGACTTTCGCAAATTCATAAGTACACATATCTTTTAATCTGACACTCATTTTATTGACTTAATCTTTTATTTTCTTATCGACACCGATTGATTGATTTATCGTAGACACAAAATCTATTTTCCTATCTAGAAATAATGGCCGCCCGTTAACTTGGGAAAATATATTTGTTCATTAGTTGCTGTTTGTTAGTTTGTTGTGACGTGTTAAGTTGATCATGCAACCACCACATAATCTATTATGTTGGAATATTGTGGATGAGGTGTTGTAATATAAAAAAAAAAATAAACACCAAACTTAGTGGGGATTGTCATACCGATGTCTGTTTCAGTTAGATATCATCACAACTTATCTCGGGGATTTAACATACATACATACATAAACTCACGCCTTTTTCCCAGAAGGGGTAGACAGAGGTGCTACCAGGACACCCACATTTCGCCTAGTATGTTCCGTCCCACGATGTGATAGGAGGCGAGAGCCTACCGCCATATCGGGCACAAATTCCTGACTCCGGGCTGATAATGAATAGAAAAATCCAATATCACTTTGCCCGACCCGGGATTCGAACCAGGACCTCAGCTTTACAATCATACCGTAGTACAATTACGCCACCGAGGCAGTCCAATGTAATTTAACAATGTATTTTTATGAAGGTGTAAAACCGAAGGTTGCTGGAAATCGCTAGATGCATGCCGCATCTAACAGATCGCTGTGGAGATATTTGAGGAAAGCTTATGTTCAGCAATAGACTTCCTGTAGCTGAAGAGTGCGTAAAACCCCTATTATTTAACTGTGAATCAAAGACCAGCAAATCACTTTTGACATTTACGTAAAATTAACCTGATAATTTTTCATTAATATATATTATATATCTATTCATTAAATTTCATTTTAGATTTAAAATCAGTTTCCTAGCAAAATACTGGAGTTAATGAATAGTTAATGACAATGACAAACATTTTGACATTTACGTAAAATGAACCTGATAATTTTTCATTAATTTATATCTATTAATTAAATTTCATTTTAGATTTAAAAACAGTTTCCTAGCAAAATACTGGAGTTAATGAATAGTTAATGTAACATTATTAAAGACACCAACACATACGTTCCACATATAACAACCACGCCTATAAGGCTGACAGGGCAGAGAACAGACGCCTATAGAAACATTTCGACACGACCTAAGTACCGTGAGCGATGTAATCTTGCTTGACATTATGATAAACATTTCATAGATAAACGGTAGGCAGGCAAATGAACGGATATGCTCTCGTATTGTTTAGAATACCGCCTTATATTCCAATAATTAATGGGTCAAGAAAGCATTGTTTATCGGTTATGGTTGCCTAAGGATTATTGGTATTTCCGTGATCTGATAAGCTAATAAAAATGGCTTTAATTACATACCTACTTAAGACATTAAACAACAATTTTTAAATTGTGATAAAATAAAAAATATATATTTTGACGTTTGGCATTATGAAGACCTACATTGTAAATAGCCCGACAAAATTAATTGTATCGCCGCGCTGAGTATAACCACCAGTAGTGCCAATCAGAAAACACATAAACATAACATTGTAAGTACAGTTTGGTATTAAAAAGTCGGTTGTAACTTGTAGTTTATTACACCTGTTTCCACGTCTTTTATTTACTACGGTCGCTTGTGAGAATCGTAATCGCACACTCGTAGTAGAGGCCAGTAAAACGTTCTTTACTCGACAGCCAATAGCAGCGCGTTATTTTTTCGCGCCACTTACGTCATCCTTAGTCTGAACGCGCCATCGACTACAAAATATAGTTAGCGGTTTAAAAGCATGCATTTATTTTTTATTTACGGCTTCAGACAATAAGGTGAATCCTCACGCTTGAAAAACGTGAAAGTATTAAAAGAGTGACATATTACATTTCTATTTTGTAATGTCTCTAAATCACGACTACGTTCAGAGTGCCAAATATTTTTATCTATCCACACGGAACAGTACAAGAATTTAAATTAAGAAAACAATAGTCCGAATTTTTAGGTTGCCATCCGGAATCTGTGATTAAAGTTGTTTATTTAAATAGCATTTTTAATAGGTATGTATATTAAGCTAAAATAGACCATGTGGACAATAAAATATAATCAGGGAAATATCATTCATGATGTTATCTTTGTACAGGTAAGTGCTTGTTACAAGCGAAACGATTTGAATTGTCATCACAAATTTATTGAGTTGGAGACGATTCTCAATAAACGTCAATAGATCAATTAGAATAAAGCATGTTTATAACTATTGCGGGATAGAGTAGACATAATAAAATAGCTCGGTATGAAATAAAAATAGGTTAAATTTTAAGTTCCCATGCCTTTTGATATGTTAAGTAGATGCAATTGTTTACCGTAGCCTATCAATGAGGGATATCACAAGCTAAAACATTTTCGGAAATCTCATATTCAACACTACAAATGACTGATTTTTGTACCACCACCTCCGTCCCACATCTCAAAAGGGTAAGAATTTCGAAACAGAAATACCAGTGATGCAAGAACACATAATTGATGGCGAAATTGTTGTGAAAACAAGCGGTGACCTCGGCAAATGCCTTCCAAAACGCACACTCCGGCCTTATCGCGGGCGATAAGATACCTAAGTCTTTAGACAAGAAGCCGAAAGATAATTTTTCAGAGTTTCAACGCGTTATCTGACGAATTCGTACATTCAACTTGAATCTTCTGTAATTTACATGTTATTACACAAGGACGGCGGAGGCGCGACGATAATTACAAAGCAGAGAATAACCTACAATCATTGTGAACCGTTCCGTAGCCTCGCGTTTCTGTAATTGTCTTAAAATACCTTTTATCCGCAGGTTTTTCTTTGAAACTGTATACAAAAGAACGAATATTACCTAGTTACATATCGTGTTACTTTAATTATTTGTTGAAATTAAGTTTCTGTACAACGCAGACTTTCATTGGTGTTAGCAATTAGCAGACATTACCGGTATTGATTAAGGAAAACACACGGTAATTTTCCATAGTTTAAAGTCCGTTAAATGCACAGATATGAACAGCTTTATAAACTAACGTAACAGAAATTACAACACTAATAGAGTTACATGTTTAAATTGATTAATATGGTACAATTTGCATAACATTTTCGGTATAAATATCTGAACCGGCTTTAAAGGAGTTAATTGAGTTTAACGTACATAGTCTTACAACAGACATTGGGAAATCCCTGTTGACATTGAATACCTAAACACCTGACCATTATCAGAAACATTATGTCCTAGACCTCTCAAAACGGGTTTCAGGCAGACATCTTGCTGTTAGAAAATTATTAACTGTAATATTATTAAATAGTTATTATAACCGGCCCTCTCTAAGCGAGTGGATGACCTAGTTTAAGTGGGGAGCCGTTGGACGCAGGCAGCTCAGGACTACATAGACATAATTATTTAATGAAGCCTTATTCAATTATGCACTTGTTTCAACTAAGTACGTAATTTTAACTCTGAGTGATTCTAATAAAATGTAAGATATTATGATTTGAAAACGAGAGATTTAAGAGAAATGTAGTTTGATAAATAAATGGAGTTGATAATATAACAATGTTCTATTCATACATGCGATTTCTACAGAAGCGACAGTTTAAATTGCAAAACCAACGAACACGAAACTGACAATTTATTGGCATAGAGGCTCGAAAGGACCAAAAAAGTATGTAACTCTCTCAAGTCTCTTCTGTTCGGATTTACGTCACACCAGTAGAGTATTTTCAAATATGCGTTCTAACTTAGCTAATACATTCCTGACCTACAAATATTTCTATAAAATGCACTTATCAAAGTACATTAAACTAATACTATGTATATTTGTACACAACATAAGACAGTTACAAGTGGGAATGGTAAAAGCAGAGCTAGTTCCAAGATGTTACCACCACGAAACGATGTTGACACAACAAAACACCGCATTTTCGTAAAAGCCTTCTTGTGTAACCTACCCACAAGTTACTCCAACTCGACATGTTATAACAGCTTTGTATCACTCTGTATAACATTTTGATTACTGGTTCTTGAAAAGACATCGCATGTGCAATGTATCTTGAGGAAAAATATTATTATACAAATGACACAGCATTTTATAATCGATGGGAATTTCAACACTCACTCAATTATAAATAGTGATATTTGAACGAATAGATATAAGGATAATATTTGATAAGCGAGGCCTACTAAACAACAAACATACTATCAAAATATTAAAAGAAAATTTGAGCGTAAACTTTGTACTAATCAGATCTAAAAGTGACAAACCCTTACAATACGCACCTTTACTAATCTTAAATAACGATTTATAGACAAACCCTTAACAAATATAATAAATACGCTAGAATAATATGACGTTGAACACAAAGTTATTAAACCCGAACAAAATATACCAAGAACATCTGTCTCATATTCCATCATAGTAAAAGGAAATTTCAAAGGTGCTTCAATATAAAAGGACCGCTGACACAAATCGTTCGCTCGTTTCCTATAAACCTTGAACGCGTATGCCGACCTTACCAACGCAGAACTGCAACTCCAGTCGGTTTTATAACTAGAAATAATATTCGTGCAACGAGAAATTTTCATAGTCTTCGTGACTAACGTATTCATAAATACATTGTTTTATTTCCGAAGCTACAATCTACTTTATAAAGAACAATACTTTCTAATCAACAGATAAGTATTGAACCAAGACTGGCGTGCAATAATGCTGTATTAATACCATTCATGTAACCACGTTTAGACGAACTTATAATTTAAATTGTTGACTGGCTAAAATGAGTGCTAAAAGAAAATATAGCCATTTTATATATTAAGTTATTAAGATCTCTTAGAAATAAATATTCCTTGTTATTACAATCTACAGAGACGAAACTAGAACGACTATAAACCTTGAATTCGTCATCGAGTTCCAATGTGAAAATTAGCATGTGTGTACTATCGACGACAAAATATGAATTTATATTGAAACTGGACTTCTAACGAATCATCTGGAGGGTGCCCAAGGTTATTTAAATATTGAATTGAGAAGACAAAGACAATTCGCTGGCACTCACTCCTTAAACAAAGGATACTGACAAAAAAGGTATACACAGGTTATCGACACCAGAGCAGGTTATTTGAATAATTGCATTGAAAACGAATTACCACTATCATAAGCAATAGATATTCAAGGTAAATTGAGTCCTTTTATACATAGAACGGTAAAATTGTTTCTCACCCGCCTGTTTGTCGCATTCAAAGAGGATGTCGTAATTGTAAGCGTTGGTTATTCATTAGCAGCATTAAGATCATTCGGCTGGCGGCACATACGCAGTGCCGCGTAACGAGTGCTTTCTCAGGCCCCAAGGTTGCAAACAGTTGCGAGAACCGACTGTCCATTATTGGTAACACACCCACTAGGCAACAGTACCTTGTAGTTGCGCGAATCGCTCAATCGACACTGGCAACTTAACAAAAGTGAATACGTCATTAATAAAGAACACATCGGCTTAATCGTCACCTGAAAGAGGTAGTTCATTAATGCAACACGAGTTGGCAAGTGGAAAATTATTAGTTTGGTATACGAATGGCGCATATCAAGGCAACGTTACAAGCTGAACGTCCATTGTGTGGAATCGTAACGATTCTACTGTTTCACGACTTAGCATCGCGTGTTCTAATAACATCAGTCGTGACAATATTTTGAGAATCAATTTGATTTATGTAAGATTCAATACATAGGTTAGCTGAACATTGTCGTAAGTATATTCCAGAGATGTAATAACTTTTAAAAGCAAATCTCAAACAAGGGACGAAAATTGTGTCAAATTACTACAGCACACGTCCCAAGAAAACAATAATTACCTAATTCCAACGGTTATGGATAGGAAATAGAATAACTGTATGTTTCGTTTGTCTTTTGCTTCAATATCCTTTCAACAAATGGTTTAATAATATGTATGTATGTATGTAGCTTCACAACATTGTAATTTCAAACCATTAGCTAGAAGATGAATAAATCAATTTTAACGGTAATTGCCCCTTGGCTAACAGAAAGGAGCAAATAAAGCACCACCTTTACCAAACAGCCGGTTTCATTAATAAAATTGATAAAATTGATGTCAAAGTCTGCGTACAAGAGCTTAAAGAAATTAACAATTTTGGTAACACAATCCGGGCTCGTTGTTGACATTTGGCAGAGGATGCAGACAGTTAGCGGAGATCCTGTGGGTAGTTTGAATCATCTGCCACTAAACATACTACTGTTGTAATAAAACTTCTCTGTACCTTACCTATTTCGCTAACGTATGGACATAATACCCAAACCCCTCCAAATTGTAAGGGAAATAGAACCATGCTGTCGAGCATATTTGAGTCGACTATTATCAAAGATGGCAATCTGACTTAAAGACAAATGTTGGGAAACTGAAAAATCAACATTTTCAGTTCTGTTCTTGTTTATATAGTCTTTGTGATGTTACCACCCCGCAATTCTGCCAAATAACATTTTAATAATTAACTAATCCACTCACAGATACAGAATTATATTTAACAGATTGTCGGATTTGATGCTGATTTGAGATTTTGACCTGCTTTTTGACTTGACCGTGACTGGAAAACTTTTACATTGAATTTAATCTGTCACCAAATCAATAACTAATTTTGAAAAAATGCACAGGTCTTCACCTTTGAAACTTTTCAACTTATTTAGGGTAACATGTCTACTAAATATAAGACCGTACAACTAGCACATATTTGGCTGAACATAGCAAGTTACTAGCGTTATAAAACTAACTGCTCAACTCCGGTGATTTAAAATGTAATTCAACCGTGTACTACATTTGTATGAATCAGTAAATAGACAGATACGCCTACATAGGCTGATGTATTACGCCTTGACAAACGCAATATCAGTATTCATAGTAAAACATAAAAATATTTTTAACTCTGCCGACATTAGCTTGCATCGGCGCAATCATAAAACGGGATTTTAGCGCGTTTGTTTATACAGAATGATGCTATTGTACTGACACAAATTAACGTAGGTAGATATACTTTTAGGCAGGATTAAGTATCGATTTAGAAATTGTATAACACTACTGAATCTATAATTACATCACGTGTGACCACAAAAAAATAACACGTTTGCAATTTTTTTGGCGAATACGGTGGTTTGATTGATCCGCTATCACAATACACTTTAAGTTATGCGTAATCTTATTCATAATTGGTTTAGCATTAAGAATCTGCTACGTAAATATGATTAGTTTTGTCAATATAAAAATAATGATTATGCAAGTCACGAGCCGTTTTCTCACACGGCACTTAATTGGCAAGTCAATGTCAAGCACTATTTATAGGAAAAATGGCATGCGGTGTTAAATTTCGCCCGCTCTACCATATACAGCTGTCATTTTCTTTTAGTTTGCCCAGTCTGGAGTCTAGCCAAGTTCCGCTTAAATCCCCTGTTACGCGACATTTAAACAGGAAGTCGCCGCTTGCCTTCCGCAGCATAATAGTAACTAATGGAACATTAACTGCGGCCAAACCATGTCGGACCCACCTGAACATCTATTACAAACATAAATTGCAAAACTCTCCAATCGAGGAACATTTTGTGTAGTCAAAACGACAGTTTCAAATAATTATGAAGTATTTCCTGTGTATTAATGCTGTGTATGAAGTAATTACATAATTTAGATATTTGTAAGCAACCGTGAGAGCGCAAAAAGTGTGAACACAGCGGCAACATAAAACAATTCTATTCATACTTCATCCGTCAGCTGGCAATGATGACAGCAGCCCGTTGAACATTTCGCTTTATTAGGAAGCCACGTATTAAAGCACCTCGGTTAGCCCACGTGGCTCGGCCGTGCTCTACCAAACATGCGAATATTCAAACAATACAACATACTAAGACTATGTATACCTGTGTGTGAAAAACGTTATCGACCCAACTCGTCTGCGTCTGAACGTAGCAGATGTTGCCAAATGGCCACGTATAGCCAACATGGTGTCTGCTCGTTACATAACGCACCGACTCAAAGGAGCAACGCTCACTCGCTCACTCGTCACTCGTCACTCGTCATACAAAATCAAACAAATCAGTTACTGTTACATCGATATTTTTAATTTCATCGTAATTTTATGGAAGATCAATACATGGTGACAAATAATTACTGAAATTATATGACTTTTTACACTTCAACTTTCAATGCTATAGGCACTCGATACAATAGATCTATACGTGAACATTTTAATAATAATACGCACAGATATAAAAAGACGAGTGTTCGCAAATACACATAACTGTCACACTAATGTTTATAATATCCAAAATGGCTTTAAAATGTTCACATTAGAACGTTCACGTCGTGAAGATGAGCAAGTTGTGAAGCTACTGGAATGAAGTACGCGGATATAGAAGCTGACAATGAATCTCCTAATTACCGGGAACACGATCACTCTATACTTATTTACAATCACTGTAACGTAGAATACACATCTGAAAATCTTAATTCGAATACAATCCCCGAAAGAAATTATGCATTTCACTCTACAAACTTGACTATTGCGCTTGGAGCGTACGCATTACGATTTACGCACATCGCGAGCGGTTCAAACATTATTCGAAAATGTCAAACAATGTCCAAATGGTGAATGCCATTCACTTACAACATACAAATATTCCTCCACTTAATTACTAGTTGACGTCTGACAATCGTGGCAAATACGCAATTCTCAATGAAAAACTGGTAATAAGAACAATGACTGGAAAGTAACATGAGAAACATTGCATTCAATATATGCTTTTGACTCTATAGTAGCAGTAAAATGCTTTCACATAAACGTCATTTACTCTTCCCTTAGAAACGCGCAAATTAATCAATTATCTAATTACACTACAAGCTAATTCTAAAGCGTTAAGACACCAAGCTATCCTTAACATTGCCACTTCATAACTTCAAGCATATTTAAGTTATAATGACGAAGTGACTAGCTACTTCTTAGAGGCTGAACAATTTTCATTTACAGTTCGAGACCTAGTTTATAGTATCACTTAGTAAAAACGGTGCAAATGTTAATACTGACTAATTAGTGTGGCAACAATACAGAACAAGGCAATGATTATAACAAAGGTATCAAAAAGGATCTTAATAAAAACTCTTAAAAATTGCTATGAAATTATTTACACACAAAGAACCGCATCCAAAATGAAGATTTTTATGGCACCAAATAAACAATAAATATATGAAAAAGAAAGAACTATAAATAACAAGGACATTCCACCAATGAGGACATTGTTAACAACAATAATCCTTAGTGCTTAATTAAGAATTAGTACTATATAGGTAACTTTAATCTTTCATCAAAAAGATAGGTCAGTTGACATTACTAGTGTACTAATCAGAAATGATGGACGATAATGTGAAATGATTACATTGATTCATGTACAAACAATTTGATATGACTCTTATATCTCATTTAGTTAGATCTGAATGTGAAGTTACATAGTAGGGTCAATATTTTTTAAAACAAAGACTACATGCTGCCCCGGTTGCACATCAATGTTACTAGCAACGTGCATGGAGCGTTTAAGTAACCTTTTCATCATATCAACCTAACAACTATTACCACAGACTCACAATTTCCACAATGTAAAATGCACTACGATTTACTAGATATTTTATTTGTACAGCCTGAATTCAAAGTCCTACATCTAATAGCTAACAAACTTTATAATAAATGTTGCCAATTTAATTCCATTGCTGTATCACTCACTCCATAGTATGGTGGGATCTAAATGACAGAACTCTTAAACTGATGATCTGTGTCTTTACACTTACTTATTGATAACATCAGTCTCAATGACAAGATATAGCCATAGAGGCATTATAATGATTTACCACTAGGAATTTTTCAAACATATTCCAATTACGATTGAAAACAATGTTTCATATAGAAAAATTCTCTCGTGATACATTTTGTGCTGCATTCAAATACTGCAATGTATAAAACTACACAGATTAAATATGGCTGAAATATTGCTTTCAATTCAAATGGGAATATGTTTGAAGTGAACACGTTAATAATTTATTGCTTTTTCGGAACTGATGCTAACAATAAGCCCCCGGTGACTGTTGTGAGCATCCTCACAGTGTTGGTTTCATTCTCCAGATTTATTCTCATGCTAGTGTTTGGATTCACAATAAAATAACTACACTTAAATCTACAAAATAAGGAACTAATACAATTACACTTAAATCCAAATGAATCCTCACATCAGATCACAAACACATAGGTCAAATTGCACATGTGAACACAACTATGTGTATACAAATACAATAAATTAATCTCTTCATATAAATTTGATGTAGCTATAGTTCCTTACATTATTAAAAAATATCAACTGATACAACAATGTTAACTATAAACAAAAACCAATAGTCACATAATTAAAAACCTACATATAAACAACATTCCATTGATAAATACATAATTTTTTTAAGGTAATTCAAAAATATCGCACCAGTGATAGATATCAATCCTAATTTCATGATTCCGTGATGTTGATAAGCATTAAGATAAAAATATTAATTGAGAAATTTGACCGTGAAGAAAATCTTAGAAAGCAACCATATTATGATTGATACATATATTACAAAATTGTATTGTTGATCTCGTAAAAACAATAAAAAATATTATATAATAAAGCTTACCACATCCCAATTCTATTGTCAATGGCAAACTACCACATACTGAAATTAACAATTGGGTAGAACATTGAGTGCTCAGTGTGAGGCCGGCGGACACAAGCCCCGCCGCACTTACTCAACTCCAAAGGGCACTAAGCAAATGAACGCCACCGAAATATCGGAAATAGTTCTACAACCACCTCGGCCACACTCCGCATGACTCGCACAGTGGGCCGGCCCGGGCGCGCCGCAGCGTCCTCAGCACCGGGCGCGGCGCCTCCACGACACTGTCACGGAAGATTCACTGATACTAAACACCTGGCCGCGGCCACGTGAGCGCGCAGGCACCAGCTGCGCGCTCAGAACTCGGCGAACTCCTTGGCGCACTTCTCAGTCGATGAGATACGTAATGCTTCCTCCTCGTAGTCGTCGAAGTTGCTCGTGTCGCCGGGTCCCTTGCACCGCGGGATGAACGGCGCCTCGATCTTCTTCTGGAAGACAGCTATCCAATCGGTGCTCGCGAACCATTTGTGACCCTTGATGTCGTTCACGCCGGCCTTGAGGTTGCCGTAGCGCTTGGTCAGGTCCACCTGCAGCAGGTTGCGCAGCAGGTCCTTCAGATCTGAGCCGAAGTGCGAGGGGAAACGGACCTTACCAGACACGATCTTCTCGTAGATCTGAATGGGCTGGTCGGCGAAGAAGGGCGGGTAGCCAGCCGCCATTTCGTAAACTAACACGCCAAGCGCCCACCAGTCCACAGCCTTGTTGTAGCCCTTGGAGAGGATGATCTCGGGTGCGAGGTACTCGGGCGTGCCGCACAGCGTCCACGTACGGCCTTTGACGCGCTTTGCGAACCCGAAGTCGGTCACTTTGAGGTAGCCTTGGGAGTCGATTAGCAAGTTTTCGGGTTTAAGATCGCGGTAGATAAGATCCAGGTAGTGCAGGTACTCGAACGCGAGCACTATCTGCGCCGCGTAGAAGCGCGAGTGCGGCTCTGAAAATCGACCCACCTTGCGCAGATGCGAGAACATCTCGCCGCCGGGCACGTACTCCAGCACCATGTACAGGTTCGAGTTGTCCTTGAAGTGGAACTTGAGGCTCACCAGGAAGGGGAAGTTGATGGCCTGCAGGATTCGCTTCTCGTTGAGCGTGTGCTCCACTTGTTTCAGCTTCACCACTTTCTGTTTATCTAATATTTTCATAGCGTAATATTCTTTCGTGGGTTTATGCTGTACTATCATGACTCGCCCGAACGAGCCAGTACCTAGGGTTTTTATTCGCTCGAAGTCGTTCAATCCGGCGGTGTTGGTAGGATTCTTCTTCCATTTCTCCTCGAAATCCTCTTTGGCCTGATCGAGAAACTCCTTGACGCTTTCGGCGGCGTCCACCTTCTTGTTGGCGGTGGCAGCATTGTTGCCCATGGCGCACACCACAAACCACTCTGACACCCTAGATTCGCCGTTATTAGAGGCCGCCTTGATGGACTAATCGATGCCTGCTGTGCGACCGCGTAAGAAACGGGGCAGGTCAACACAGACCGATTTGGAACACGTACATTCTTAAATTCTACAACACGATCACACGTCACGAAACACAGTCGATGGAGGCACACATTGACACGATTATTTTGACTGCGGGACCCCACAAATATACTTTATCACATTCACAAGAATAAAATGGCTTCCACAGCCGGACTCGATCGACAGAGCGAGATCGAGCGAACTATTCGCTCACGGGTGGCGGTCAATTAAAAAATGTTGCCAGCATTCTTACAATAAATCTACTAAAGAAATAAATAATCTACCATTTCTCACTAATATTATTTTATTTTGATTACAAACGTGCGATTTTATTCACGTAATATTTTCTAAAATGATGAAATTATGGTACAATTAAATTTAAATATTTATACATTTTAAAGTATACATGTTTCGTAAAATTGTATCAGTAGTTATATTGGTTCGAAATAACAATATAATGTACATATCAACTATATCTTAAATAATATTAATAGATTTACTTGTTTTTTATATAATTTCGGACTATTCAATGTTGACGCAACAAAACAAACGTTAAAACTTTGTAGGCCACAAAATATTTATATGTACTTAATAACCTATTTATAATAATAATTAAAACAATTCATTTTCCTACCTAATCAAGCTAGAACATGGGTTAAAACTTTGATGACTAATTCTCACTACCAACAATTTCTACAATCAATCTCTTTGTGGGAATCTTAAAAAAATAACTTGTTTATAAAAAAAAATCAAGTGATAAATTGTAGCATATAAGCAAAAGAAATGAAGCAGCAAAGCTTTAGAGTCCTTGGAAACTTATATCCTATCCTTCTTAATATTATAAGGGCGAAAGCATGTGTGTTTGTTACTTCTTCACGCTCAAACGGCTAGACCAATTTCGATGAAATTTAAATAATAATAAATACATACACCCAACAGTCACATACATAGTCCTGACACCACACTAAGATCGAGTCTTCTGTCGTGGGTATCAGGAGTTACGAGAGACTTTTTCAGTTTCACAAACACCCAGACTCGAAACAAATACTTGTGGTTCACACAAACATTTGTTGCGACGCTGGGATCGAAACCGCGGCCTCCCGCTTCCCAGCCGACGTCCAACCAACTGCGCCACGGAGGCTGTCATTTGGCATTTGGTATGAAGGCAGCTGACACTCTAGATTAACACGTAGGCTACTTTATATCCAGAAAAAATGTTAGGTTCCACGTGGGATGATCTAAAACGGCTGGACCATTTTTATTGAAATTTAGTATAGAGGTAGCTGAGACCATAAAGTCTAAACCAATGCTTAGGCCATTTTTATCCGGAAAAAATATAATGTTCGTGGGATAAGTCAGTAATTCAAATATGTATATCGTATATGTCCTACTCTTTCAAACTCATAGTGACAGTTTGGGATAGTATACAGTATTGGGCGAATGTAATGGGATATAAGAGGACAGGTTTCCATGCCTTGAGTCGTGGAACAGATTGAGACGGGACAGTACGGGATGTAACGGGACGGGACAACAAAAGAAGTAAAATGGAAGGGTCAGTCGCGTTGAGTTTAAATATAAAACAGTTAATACGGGAAAAAATATGTGTCTGATGTGGGCTGGACTCAAAAAGTGTCTGCACTCGGGCGAAGCCGGGCTGGGCAGCTAGTTATAAAATAAAAATCATCCTAGGATTTAATCAACTTAATTATGAAATTACTCACTCTTGATAATCCAAAGATGCTAATGAGTATTCACTTTTACTTCACTCACGCAATAAGCTATTGTGAGATAGGAAAACATAGTATTTATATTGGTGTGTTGAGCGGATTAGGTAGGTTCGTAATCTGGATTTATGATACCTATATTTATTACGATAAAAAAACAATACTTAACAAATGTTATGGTTTAAGATCGTCAACGGTCTTTTGGAGTGCGAATGCATTGTTGCCAAAATGTAAGGGACAGTTTTTCTGTTTTCACATTTTATTATGTTGGACATTTTAATACTATTGGATTACGAGTATAAATGCTTGTTGTTTATATTAAGAAAATATATCTGAAACAATGCGTTAAATGGAGAACAACTGTTTCAAATATTTTGAAAACAACACATTCAAATATCGTATCAAAATATCGTAGACAATCTTAACTTTACTAACTTTATTAAATTGACTTTATTACTGTGTTATTAATAGAACTCTTGGCATGCCTCTTATTCTACCTACTTTTCTTATCCTGAAGAGTTAAAATCATGCATAAAATATATTATAAATTCATAAATATTTTTAATTAATTGCTGGCCATTTACTGGTGTTAAATTCAAAAGAACTACCTATTTTAACAAGTACGTAGTTTTTTTGGACGAATTTTAAGTCTCAATAAAGTGTTTATCAGGTGAATCTGGAAAGTAGCTGATGGTCGAAGATACTCAATTTGTGCAAGTTTAAATTAAAATCAGACAAAATAACGGCAAAAAAAACAAGTTCATTAATGTGAGATTTGCTGAAATTGGGCGAGCACTTGCCATGATTTTAGAATTAATGTTTGAAGTATGTACGTACCTATTTAAGTTATTTTTCCTATTTTAACAAATTCCTACGGATTTTGTCCGCCCCGTTACCACGAAAACTGAAAAGTGATCTAAAAGTCATTAAGAAAATGTTGAAATTCAATCAAATTCGCGATAAAATCCGTAAGAATTCGTTTTATTTCAATGTGTAACATTTGCGTAAATCTAAATCTAAGAAACCATTATTTTCCAATTTTTTTAATTTTCATAAATTGGGAGCTCCCTTCAAAAACTTTCCTTTTGTCAAAATCTACCATGATAAATATTTTTTATGTGTGGCAGCACTTTCTTGATTAGTGTTCAACTTGAACATAGATGGCGCCACATACTACTGCGAGGACTGAGGAGTTTTCTGATTTGTCTCCGTCGACCGTAGCGTCGCTGTGGCGGTCGAGAACAATTTGCAATTTGGACTTGGTGTCTCTCAACGGTGTCTGTACGTTTATGTAATGAAAAAATGTTGATTCATTTCCAAAAAATCGCGTATGAGTAATGTAATTACAATTAAATTGATATTCGTGCTATACGAAATAATTTACAAGGTTTTATATCGTGTTAATTTACAACTAAATACCGTTTCCACAAAATGAATATGAAATAACTAACTGACGGTGGGTATATTATTTTAATAGTTGCAAGACTAAACACTAAACAGCCTTGACAACACCGCTTAGCAACTACGTTAGAGAGTAGTTGTTTTCCAGTAGAAGGAACTCGGTTCCGTGTTGTAAACATGTACAAACAATTCTACTCACTCCCTACATTTTATTCCTTTGATTGAATATGATTAGACGAAGTACACCAGTATTGTAATAATAGTTTTAATAATATTGTCAGCTTGTATTTTACTTCACACAACATTTTATAATAAAATGCAAAAAAATAACCATTAATTTTAATTTAGTAATATTAAAACTACATAATGCCAACGTGGATTAATGATAATACACATACAAAATGATATTCCATAGAAAATGCTTCATTAATTATTTTTTTTCACATACCGAATTTTAATATAGCGTCATCTGGCGGTACATACTCACACTTTTTTGTGAATTAAACAACATAAAATAGTTATATCTAAATAAATAATTTTTATAATCAATCTAATATCTATACATGAAACATACCTAGTAAATTCTTCCCAGACTAAACCAACTGGCCACTTGCTGGTATAATAATTAATACTTATAAAAACAATAGAGAAATAATTAAATTCCTAGATTCATTCCATTAAATAGTTAAATTTAGAATATGTTCAACTCAATAACAACGTTTAATATTCATATTAACTAGTATTCATAGGTAAGGATAGTTGGAAACTTGTACCTACCTAGTTAGTTATACAGTGTACAATCGTTGTTAATTTACATAACTTTACATTATTAATCTACTTAAAAATACATGAATAGATATATATATGTAAGTGGTATATTGGGATTTGCGGTTTTAGACTAGGCGAAAAAATGACGGACATCGAAACGGTAAGTTAAAAAAGGGCGTTCTAAAATATCGATCATGGTACCGACGCGATGTTCTTTTTTAATTCTGTCACCCCTCTAGCTATACGGGCGCGATCCTCCCCTTGTTGCTGACGCCCCAGCCAATAGAACACAACGATATAAAGCTAGAATCGTCTACGTCATTATTCTCTAAAGACTAGTCTGAATTTATATCGCTATTACTAAGCATCTTAGAATATTTTTAGGTAATCTTCGAGGATGTGAATGAAAAACATAATTTAGCTTCATTAATAGGTATAGAGCATACTGTAGAGCATACTCCAATAAAAATTGTCTCGGGCCGGGATCCCAACCTACGCATCAATCGTAATAATGCTTTAAATCTACATATCACTACCTACTTGCAATTCATGCACAGTTTAGTATTCAACGAAAATTTAAATCCCACATTTTGTCATTCTTAACAAACTGCAAATACAATGCCGACTTTATTTATAGACAGTTTTAAAACCTATTTTAGTTAGCAAAGGTTTTATTTTTTTGCTCAAACTGAATTTAAAATGCGTTCGAAAGGGACAAAACATTTTGTACCTAAAAGGCCTAACAAATACCTAAATAAGGCCGTGTGACACTTATGCTAATCATTAGTATACTGTTCACCTAAATTCTAATGTCTGATACATTAGATGAGATTCGAAATTAACGATAAGATGAAAGTCTTCATTATTTATTCAAACTAAACAGAGCCGTGTTACACCATGGACTTTGAATTTATTAAATTAAAATTTTGAATTTAAATGTGGTCGCCTGGACGCGTACATCTATTGTTTTCACACGATTCTGAATAGTAAACGCGAAAATAGGTCGCAAAGCCGCTTGAATCCAGTTCAAAAACTAAATCAACCTTGATGTTGGTACTTCGGCAGGGCGCGTCATCGTTCATGTAGCGAGTCATAATGATGACCATTTGCGAATATTGGCGATTCATTTTGCATCCCTTTCATTTACTCTGCTTTAAGGAGAGAGAAAAACACACGACTTACACCGTACACGCTTTATTGTTAATAACTTTAAAAAATAGAAGTAATATAGCCTCTTGATTTGTAACAAATGTATTGATTCAGCGGAACCAATCATCATTCCGATTTCAGACGCAAGAAATGAATTTAATTGATTTTTTTAAGAACTGGTGTTTTTTTCAATCTACAGCATATTGAAAATTAAATTGCTGCCTATTTCCTTGTTCATTATTTCTATATAGTCGTGAAAACCATATTAGCCAAGGATATTGTATTTTAAATCACTCCAACACATGCAAAACTTGTATGAATTAGGTTATGAACTTAATTCTTTAATAGCCATTTCAACATTTGGAATAACTTCTTCTCTCCGTGAACTAGATGGCGCCACTAGTAACGATAAAATAAATTTTCTCTCACCATAATTATGTCGTTACGAGTAGTACATGTATGAAAGTATATTACAAATAAGCAATTATCTTTCTATTCTTCAGGAAAACTAACCTTTTTCTTTGACTTAAATTGATTATTTACTTGTATTTCTTGTCTTATTAATATTTAAACTACTCAAGTACCTATTATTAACAAAAAATTGAGAACATGGTTTTTGTTAATAACATAATACCTAAGTATAGGTTTCTAGACAGTAAATCTTGTTCGTTTCAAATAAAAATGATACTTTTAAGGCAGTCCAGCGGTTTCTAAATAATTTTAATTTTAACTCGAAATTGTGTTGACACAGCTGATTATAAGACGGTAATGAGTAACGTGTTACTATGTCGAAGCATAGAACATTATTACTAGACGTAAACAAGGACAAGGTAACCCTTTAAACGTAGAAAATTTTCCAATTTAAACTTTAATCTAGTCAGAATACAGTTGAATATCAAATAAAATATTTTCTAATCGAGTATAGTAGAGTTAGAATAGTTGAAAGAAGCGATAAGGACTGCTAGTAACAAAAGAACATTGATGACTCGGTTCATTTTAATTAACGCATTACACAAACTAATATGATTACGCGAACAATTTCATTCATTACAACAACTAATTGAAATATCACTATGTCCCCTTTTAATAAGTTTTCTTAATTGGTTTAATTTACGAAGACAGCTTAGGTAGAGATTTTTGTACGCAATTGGTTTATTGACAGCGTTGAGCGGAGATTGTGAACCTAGGTTCGATTTCCAGTTTGAGCAATCCACTTTCTGTGAATGTTTTGGTTTGAAACATTTTGTGTGTTTGCTAGGAACTGGATTTTCTGTCCGCCATGGCGATAGGCTCGTGCCCTATCACATCTTGGGACGGAAATACCTATACTCCGTGGTATGAGGCTTTAGCAGCCCCTCTGCCGACCCCTGTGACAATGTGTGAAAACACATGCGTGTAGAGAATTATACATGATGTCACCGACGTTAAATATTTTAAATGAATGATGACCACTCCTGTGTTGTGGGTGTTCATAAGAGTGGTGACAATTATCAATTGGGCTGCTTACTAATTTCCTTTGCTTATGTTTTAAAATAACCTTTTAGGAAGTAAATAGTGAAAACAAATTATTGCTAAATATAGCGATCATTCTGCAATGTTGCACAAATCTATACATAGGTATTAAGTAAGTATAATAATTTTGTAACCAATCGATGTCTGTACATGGTAGATAAATGAAAAAAGAATAGATATGTAGGGACTATACTAACGTAATAGAACCCAAAACAATGATACTTAGAATATTTGACTGTTTATCTGTGCGGTTGGGCGCGACGGATTCAGAAACGGCTTAACAGATATCGATGAAATTTGGTATGGAGGTAGCTGACCGGTAGAATACAGGGTGGATTAACACTTAGGCTACTTTTTATCCCATTTTTTTTTCCCGTGGTATGAGGCAGGAATTTAGATTTTATCCTTTTCTTTTTATACTCAACAGATGGGACGGAACTGGATTACATTCCTTGATTGAGAATGAGACGGGACAAAGCAGGATGTAACGAGACGGGACGAGAAAATCAGTACACAGGCATTGAGTTTGAATATAATTACGGGAAATAATATCTTGCTGATGTGGACTGGTCTCAAAAAGTATCAAATAAAGCTGATATCGATTAAACAGTAAGAATGTGAAAAAGAACATATTTGCAATTTTAAATTGACTAATTGACAATTATTCTAAGTTCTAATGTGCATTCTTTAAGACTAGCGCATTAAAATATAGGGCAATGTCATTCATGTAGGTATTTCAAATTAGCTGCATATCGCGTTTGCGAAAACAACAATGCAAATTAAAACGTTTCAAATTAATTGTAGTTGCTGAACTATTAACACTTGAAACATTTAATCATGAATTTAATAATTAATTCACACTGAGAAGGTTCACAGCTGGATGATAAGCCTCCTTCAAGGATTTTCACAGCGACGAGCATCCAGCGACTTCCCACAGCCTTCATTATGTTGCCACATTGTGTCTGATACGGTAATTGTAATTTATAATATAATATTAGATCAATTAACAAACTTGATGCGCACTAAAATATTAAATAATCAATTTCAAAAGAGCATTGAATAATCGATTAGTTTAATTGCGTTGGTGTTCTTGCCAACGAATGATACACGCCAATCGATTTGCGAGTTCCATTCGCATTTATTCTGTATTTATTATGGCATCGCAAGATTTAGAAGATAACACTCATCGTGTCTGTGAAAATACGTCTTACACCTGCTCGGAAACATAAAAACAAAAATGACAGCACAAATCAAAACACGTTCTAACAAAATGCTGATTTTGTTGTTGCGTGTAACTTGTTTGTTTAAAGCATGATATCGTATTATTTTGCAAGGATGCACTTATTATTCCGATTGTGTCTTTACTCTATGCCCTACGTAGTAGGTTACTAGTACCTACGTATGTCGTCGATCATAGACAATGCATCGCATTAAAATTGTAATTATTCTATGTATTAACTGCTTCATGTTTAAGTACTAGATAACGTCATTAAAGGTTTCGTCATACTTTACTATATAATATATAGGCCCGTGTCGACTAGCCACTGAACATACAGATGGCAGCTGGTGCTTATAGTACAGGGCGATCCCAGTATAAGCATCAGCAGTATCTCATTTAATCTCATTACACCTTTTAATAGCCCAAGCTAGGCATATATAATTAAATGAATTTCTGATTGTTGATTTAGGTTAAGAAATGTTTTATAATAAAAGAAATTGTAGAAGCTTGGGACTCCTCTACATTTATCTATACATATAATAATGTAACGGGTGATTTTTATAAGCGATGAGTAAAGCAAGCCATTTTAGCATGACAATGTTGCTGGCAGTTATATCGAGAAGAATAGAACAAGGATTTGAATACAGAACGGAGTTGTCAACGGCTGATGTGAAGGATGGCCGAGTCGAGAGATTATAATGCCGTGGTTATTAAAGTTGTAACGTTTAAACAGTCTAAATATGCGAGTTGTATGTGTAGAGAGCCCCAGGGCTCTCATCATGCATTCATCGCTTTATCATGGACATTAATACTGGTATTAATGTACATGATGTTGAAAAATAATTTATGATTACACAATCGTCGTATTATTTTGGTTATAAATAACAAGTTTTCGTAAATATTTTTATCACAATATTGTTAAAGGGTAAAATCTCTGTGCCTTTCATTAATAAAATATTTTGTCAACATTACCTGTTATAAAAATATATTAGCTCGTTTCCAAGGCCGTAGATTAACATTGTAAGCATATAAGTACCTACCTACATACATGTTGTACGACTGGCAGGAGGGGCGAACCCTCTCATAAATTCGAAGGGTGTTTTAGCTATAGCCTATATGTATGTATCTATACGCAGATAATTTGTATGAGACAGAAATTTGTATAACAGGGTTCTCTGTCCATTACACGGTAACATGGTGCTGTGAACATATCAGGCAATAATATTTTTTTTATGAATCACACATCGAACGTCGCCGGTCGTTTTTTTGTCTAAAACTTTCATAGAACCATCCTGGTATGTTACCTTAAAGTGGGTAAAGAGTATAAACATTAGACACTGGAAATCATGTTTTATAATACGAATATTGATACATTTAGAGATTTCTGTGTACTAATTTATTATTACCTATTTCATATCTGCTTGATTATAATTATGTGCATATAAGTATTTGACTTATTAAGAAAAAAATTATATAAACAATAGCGGTAAAACACAAAAGAGTTAGCTCGACAATTTCAATTTTTAAAACTTAAAACGAAAAGATTAAAAAACGCGTTGCTCCAGCGCGGCGGTTAATTATACGTGCCCTCAGACACGTGTTCAAAAGTACACTTCCGCTCACTTCCGCTACTCACTGTGTAGTGCAATCAATATAAGTATCGGAACATCGGCTTTAATTATTTACAGTTACCATAAAAGAAAATATATAATCCATCCATGCAATCGATAGATCGATGAAAATAGGTATTATTAAATCGAAACATTGACATAAATGGTTTTAAATCAATGATTCGAAACTAACTTTCAAATATGGAATGGTTCGTATTTCAAAATAACATTGAAAATATTTGTTATTGGCGCTTTTTTTATACTATGAAAAAGGTTCCAAGTTCCAACTTCCAATGCATCTGATGATAAAAACAGTGCAGTACAGACAGAAAGAGCCGTCACTCGCCAGTCGACACATTTATGCCGGTCTGAACCTTATTGCTTTCGGATAGACGCAGGTAAACCCGACACACGTGAATTCCTATAAAATGATTAACTAGCAATAAAAAATCAATATGATATTTATTATAGCATTCGACCATTACGACGTCTCCATCCATCAGATTATACATACGGCATACCCAGATAGAAATTTTCAATAAATTTGACCTATGTTACAGTTTGCAATACTTTGCCGCCATTTTGATATTCGTCTTTTTTTCCTTGTACTGTGCTGTATCGGCCCATATGAGTCCCACTGCAGGGCACAAGCCTCCTTTACAATCGAGAGTACGATTGAAAAGGGGTTAGGCCATAAAGTCCACCGCGCTGGCCTAGTGCGGGTTGACGGACTTTATATACTATAGAAATTCTTGCAAATTGCTACGGTGTGCAGGTTTCCTCACGATGTTGCCCTTCGCCGTTATAGTGCGTGGTGAATGACTATCGATACACATATGACTCCAAAAATCAGAAAAATCAGAGATCTGCCTTAGGATTTGAACCCGCGACCACTATGAACATGTTGGCAGCCGCGTATGGTCCACATTTACCAACAGGCAACAAGCCACCACGCACTTATCAAAATATCTTTTTACCTTGAACACTTAACAAAATATTTAATTTATAAGCTTAAACAACAATGTGGTGTTTGGTGAATCGAATAAACGTTATGAACAAAAAATAAAAAAAGAACACCAAAGTTCATTTTAGTGCGATAACAGATTCGGCAATATTTTAGCGATATAGTGCTATAAGCTTTAGGAATAGAGTCTATATTCCTCTAACTGTTTTTGTCCTTGATAGGACTAGATTTGTTTTTGTCAGATGTCTTAGAATCTGTACCTGGGTATAGTTCTAGGTAACTTA
Organism: Theretra japonica; assembly: GCA_033459515.1. NCBI lineage: Eukaryota > Metazoa > Arthropoda > Insecta > Lepidoptera > Sphingidae > Theretra > Theretra japonica. Next base: position 11,419,268 of record CM065949.1, read on the forward strand.
CAATACCAAATTTTAGTAAAATATTAATTAGTTGAACATAAACTGCCTTATTCTTAGACAGTTTTAAAACCCATTTAATATTATAATTTAATTTAGATAACGAATGTTTTGTCTTCTTCGCTCAGACTGAATCCAAAAGTCATTCGAAATGGATAAAAAAATTAATAATGAAAATAGGTTTCAAAACTGTCTAATAGTGAGGTAATAAGGTCGTTAATGTATACATATATTATATAGGATTCATCATTTTTCAATAATCTTTATTCGTTAGTCATTATTTTAGTATCATAATCGAAGAAATTCTCACAAACAACGAATTAATTCGTATAATCTACCTATGAAAGCGTAATACTCAGCATCTTTTATTTTTGTAGCTACTAACAAATTCAGTATAAATATATGAGTCATCTATGAACGCGGCTTTCTAGACAATTCTCGGCGTTTCGGACGTACAGTATCTAAGTACCTATTTTATGAATTAACGTGGTATTTTCAAGAAGGTTCAGATTTCAGAATTAATTATTCTTTGCTGTAAAATGTGCTCTGAATAATAACGGTTTTTTTTTTACAAAAGGTCTAATTTTAGAAAAATATGCATTTTATCTGGCGGGCAATGACAGAGCAATATCGATATTCATTCAAGAGAACCACGTGGCCACATCGGATCACGATGGTTGACGAATTCACACTCTGACGAAATCACAAACTACTGCCAAGATTTCTTTTAAAAGCCATCGACCTACCAAAAATACAACGTTCTCTTTTCGCTCAATATAGTTCGTATTATTGCAGCATAAAGTTGATAATTCGTTGCCTTAAAACTGTACAATTTGTTTCACACGTAACTCCGATTCTTACATTTTGGCTCAATGTGAACTACTCAGGATGGTGGGAAATAACCTCGTATTCATGTGAGGTTATAATTTTTGTCATTATTATGAAAAAATAAATTTCTGTACACTATCAAACAGAATATAAATGCATAAGCAAATATGTGCGAATGAATTATGCACACAGGTAAATCACTGACTGTGATCTGTGCGACAATCGGTCAACGAACTTAGAAAAAAATCACAAGTTGATAATTTAAATTCACGGACAATTTAATTTGCATGGGGAACTATATTTTTATTGGTAATATTTAAAATTCAAATACTATCTCATTTTAAAAATGCTGATGTGAGCATTTCACATTCTAATTACCGTTGAATAATTAATGCAATTTCCATGCGATTATTACATGATACATCATACTAATTTAAAAGCAGTATTAAAAAAACAATTTTCTTGCCACGTTTTAAGCCAACTAACACAAGAAGGTCGATCGTGAATTTATATAAATCAAATAAGAATTTTGCCATGAAATTATAAACGAATGTACTAAATATAATGAAATAATTATATAATATTTTTATTAAAACATTTTCTTATTAGGTACATTCATTTATTTCATTTTATAACCAATGGAACATTTTAACGCTTGTATTTTCAAATAAGACAGAAAGAGCAAAGTAGATTGATAGGTGCCTCCTCTTTCCAAGTAGAATTCAAGGTTGTTAGTAGATGAACGCATATCCTATATCTATCTTGTTCACACAATGGTAAGTGCCAATAGCGTTGACTCAGCACGCTGACGTATACGCGCAAACTTCACGGCAGGTGCGCGTCCCGCGCATATTTTTTCCTTCTTCCTCCTTCATTTGGTCTTCAGTGTTTGTGCAGTGAACGTTATTTTGCGTTGTGCGTAACACGTGCTATAATTTAATTCTTTTTTTCGATTTTCGTATAAAACCTTGCAAATAATAATGGCAGACGCAGCTGTTGAAAAGAAGTAAGTTACTTTTACTGTATTCATTCATTAATTGTAAGTTTTGTGCATTTAAATTTTTGGCGGCTTCGTAAACGTGATCAAAATGGCTTCCTATTTATAAGTAATAAGTGTTATAAATTAGTTTACGGACTTTTTATCGTAAGTATCCATTACCCGTGTTACAAAAGCGATTGTTACAACTTTATAGAATTTTGTTTTGATAACTATCGATAGTTTGGAGATGCATATTTTGTAAACGTTGACAGAGATAAGACGCGGGAAAATTGTTTTTCGTGTTATCTGATTAACAAGTTATAATTATGATGTTGATTTATCGTATGTGGTGTAAAAGTGGGAGCGCAAAGCGGGGCGTAGGTTGTATTTAATGATTTTTCTCGTTACGATGTATTGTAATAAATGATGGAGTTGAGAGCACGCCGGGCAGCGGGCGCGGGGGCCAGTTGTGACAAGATGGCGCCACCTGCGCGGCGTGCCGGCGCGGTAGCGGGCCGGGCAGCGTCCCGCGCGCCAGTTCGAATTCGCCGAGACCTCGAGTTTTGCAACTGTGGCGGCAAGTCGGGTTACGTTATCGGCAACGGGCGCGTGTTGTCATTAGTTATTTTTAACGCTTCACGAGTCGCCAGCTAGCAGCGACCACTGGCTAGCTGCAGTGGTGTCCAGCGGAGCGAGTAACGCATTCATTGAGCGGCTAAGCGCGGCTCACGTTCAGTTTCCTCTGTTGCAACTTTCCCACATGCAGCCTTGCGCAACAGCCACTTGTTTTGTTCCGGCAGACTTTTCCTTTTACGCGCCGTCCCACTTAGTACTTGAGAATTTGTAGCGCGAATTGTACGACTTTGTTACTAGCCGGGGCGTTGAAGGCATTGGGACCGGGAAGTCTACATGGTACTTGTTATGTATTACTAATTCATCTGCTATGTATAGCTCAGTAGGTCAATAAAATTATAAGACTCACTCTTCATGATTAAAATTCGCGCTGTGTTGTAGTAGTATGTTGGTAATTAAGTTGTAACTGCAAATGGCGGGAAAATAATGAGCGTAAAATTCTTATGAAGTGCAACCGTGAAACGTGTATGCGTTATACAAATGTAGGCCTTCAGCTTTGCTGACGAATTTAATATTGTTTATGCAAAAACATCTGGTGGATACATTAACACTCCTACTTTGTAACACAAGAAATAAATTACATTATAATACAAAAGGAATTAACGTTAATTATATTGAATTATGTATACCAGGAAATAATAAATGTTGCCAGTTAGTTAAGTTAAAATTAGACAGTTTGGCAATTCCAAAAACTAATTTATTCCTAATTGATGTTATTGAAAATGTGTTTCAAAAACATTCAATTAATACTACCTTTACCTTTTTCCAGCGACGTCGCCGCGCCCGAGGAGGTGACTTCCACCGAAACCAAGGAGTCTCCAGTCAAAAAGTCTCCCGCCAAGAAGGCCGAAGTCCCAGAGAGCAACGGCAAAGAAAATGGAACGGAGGAGGCGGCTGAAGAGGACGCGCCAGCGGAGAACGGTGACGCGGAGGAAAGCAATGACGCCACCGAAAATGGTGACGCCACAGGTTAATACATCACTATCTATTGCATTACGTATTTAGTCAAATACAATACATATAACGCTACAAGTTTCGCTTGAGTGGTCAAACACGATAACAAATCCACGTGATTGACGTAGCTCGTATGATAAAGTACCAAAACGGTGTAATTTTCTTGTGCAATGTTGCATCAAAATAGTATAACTTACAAGTTTATTGTGACTAATATGTGGATTTCAATTTACAGAGAAGAAGGAAACTGGTGTGAAGAGGAAATCTGCGGCGGCCGACGCTGAAGCCGTAGAGAAGACCACACCTGAGAAGAAAGCGAAAGTGGCAGATGAAGCTCCGCCAGCCGAGGCGGAGGAGGCAGCCGCCTAAGACCACACACCACACTACCTCGCTTGGTTTACTGCAATGCATTGACGTACATTAGGGCTCAACTCCCCTCTCATATCCCGAACCCCACACAACATATGCCAAAACCATAGTTTTTATACAATTTTGTACATTGTGACGAGTTGAGCTCTTTTGCGACCGCACTTAAGTTTAGGTTTTATAATACATTGTGTATTACCTTACCTGTGAAGTACCTGTAAATTGTAAATTGAATGTTACTGCAGTGACTGAGTGTGCATCGCAGTGAACTGATCGCACGAGCCGGTCTACGTGTCGCATGCTGTTTTTGCGTATGTGTCTACATCAGCAGACTCGGGGTTACTGAATTGATGGACATGTCACCGCTATCGCCAGTAACATACTGCCAAAGTAATTCACCGTGAGTGAAGTCAATTCACGATCCGTTCTGTGAACGACGCGTTTTGTAAAACAGCTTCCGAATAACAAGGATTTTAGATAAACTAAGGTTAATTAAAAGTTAGATAATTAATTCAGTTGTAAATTTAAGTTAGCAGTTAAATGTCGCACATTTATATATTTCATAGGCATTATTACTTAACCATTGAGACATTCCTTTGACATTTCGGTAAGTGATTGCAAGTTGCAACGTGGACGAGGACCGGGAGCTGCGCCCGTCATGCGACAGTGTTCGCCGTCTAATGCTATGTTTAAGATTGAAATTAATTAAAGTTCAAAGTTGACAAGGTGATAGTTTTCATATTGATATACTAACTCGCGTGCTATTTTTGTTTGTAATTCTATGGACGTCTATATTCTTATATCCTGTTTTTCTAATTTATTTTCTTTATAATATGTGATAGTTAACAGACCTTGAATATAAGATAACCTTCATGGAAACGAATCTTCATTTTTATTGTCATACATGGATTGTAACAGTGTTCCTTACTAAGGCGTAAAAATTATATTAAAATTTTGACTAACTTTTGTCCGATTTGTAACTACTTATTGTTCAAACTCGTTTTGAATACGTTTAGTATTAGAGTATAGTGGCGTGTACGGTTTGACACTTCCCACTACTGTGGAATTAGTGATTGTAAACATTTCTGGCAATAAAATAGTCCAAGGAAAGCAGTGTATTTTTATTGTTTTTCGTTGTGAATATATGTATAGTACATGAGGGTTGATCAGTGTATTAGTAATTGTATACCTGTCCTTATCCCATTATGTTCTATTCGACGCAGTTTACATATTCTTGTTCAACCCGAATTATTCAGAAGAGACGATGCATTGCCATAGTACAGGTTGGCCGATTTGACAGTAATATCCGAAATAGTCGCAATTTTTTTATGTTCGTATTTTCTGCATTGACATCGAACCATCGATCTCACTGACAGTTATAATTACCATGCAATTGCTGACTATTCGAGGACGATAATTTAATCGCTGTAAATTACATTTAAAATTCCTAGTAAAGAAATGGTGCCTATTACTTTCAAGAATACAATATGCATGATTTAGCTATTCGTAACATAGTTTACTCAGTATCGATTACCGATGATTTACACATTATGAACTACGAAGTATACTCGTAGAATGTTCATTCATGCGCATTGAAAATTTGAATTTATGGCAATGCCTTTCCAGAGAGTACCTATGTCGGTACGAATTCAAATTATAACTTAGACTTAGTATTATTTCAACTATCATTACACGAATAAAAGCCAATAGAAAACTAATCGATTTTAATTTAATACGTATGTGAAAGGGGGAAATAGGACGTTGGCTGTACCAAGGTATTACTACAAAAATTATCGGTAAATACGTCAACGTTTCAAATAAAAGAACCTTCGATGTACCAAAAAGAATTCATTTTCTAACCGACGCAACATGCCCATTATCCATAACGAAATAATTTATGAGACACCCTACTTCAAAGCCACCACTGTTTACTATTTGTAGTACTAAACTACATGTATGTACAACTAATACGGCTGTGTTTGCGTCGGTTGTCAAACATTATTAGTGATGAGTTGGAACATCAATAGGCCAGGGCGACCCAAGGACGCGTATTTCCGTGGAAACTTAACAGACAACAAGGGGTACGCAACCCTCAGTCGGAAAGAGGCATATGTAGTGGTAACACAAGGAAGTGTGTTAGAATGAGGTGCTCATAACTGTATTGCAACATGCCGTCATTACTCGTTGTTTTTCTGCTCAACTTTGTTTCAATCTATCCCGTTTATTCTCAGACGACGCAAAATATTAATGTTTGTAAGTGAACTTATATATGGGTGTGTTTTTGAGTAGTTTCTGTTACGCCTGACGACCCGCTAAGGCTCAGCGCTCACCACAATACCGTTTTTTTTAATAAAATTGGCTAAAGTTTATTCACCGCGCCAGTCTCGGATTTTGAGCATATAATTAAAATTACAAAGCAAGTCATTATGTGTTGGATTTAAGTTGCACTGTGTTAAACAATTGTGCAGAATAATATTATGTTATTAGAAGTTTACTGAGTTTGTTGTGGAGGTTGAAATGAAAACAACTAAAATAGACACTGCATAAATAGCACGTAGGCTGAAACCCGCATATCAATTCAACATAGTAAGGAGATAACAAAATGTGGGAAAGGAGGTGCGGGTTAACACGGAGATATCCTTGAAAAAAAAAACAATTGACCTTATGAACGTTATTTTTAAATTGACAACTAAATGATTATTTTCTACTCCACTTAGTAAAGTACCTACTCTAGAGTAGGTATATCTCTATAGTACTACTATAGAGTAGATTAATTATAAAAATAGTTTTATAAATGTATTGCTTTTAGTGCTAATCAATGAAGAAAACAACGCATTAGCTGAAAAATCTTTCGAAGTTGCAAAAGAATATGTGAGGCGCAATCCAAGCTTGGGTCTCGCCGTAGAGCCCGTCATCGTGGTTGGCAACAGATCAGATGCAAAGTCATTTTTGGAGAACGGTAAGCATTGTTTTTTATTACGTTTGAGAATTGTGTGCAAACAGCTTCAGTAACATTTTTTTCAAATTACACTAAAAACGACAAGACGACGTCTCAAGGTTTTTCCGTGTTGTCTAGAAGCGATTAAACTACAATAAGTGTAACAAATAGAGTATAGACGAGGAACGTACTCTTAATTCTCATGTTTACTTTATAGTTTGCAGAAAATACAATGATATGTTATCAGCGAAAAAGACCCCTCACGTGGTCTTAGACTTCACGATGACGGGAGTCGGTTCAGAGACGATAAAATCTTTTACCGCCGCGTTGTCATTGCCAACAATCTCGGGTTCATTCGGTCAGGCCGGTGACTTGCGACAGTGGCGATCTCTGAACTCCAATCAAACAAAATTTCTCTTGCAAGTTATGCCTCCCGCCGACGTAATGCCGGAGTCTATTAGAGCCATTGTTACTCAACAAGACATTACTAACGCTGCTATTCTCTTTGATGAGTTTTTTGGTAAGTGAATTGAGACGTTCATTTTTGTATTTTATTTGATAGAAAGCTTGGGCAATATAGACAAATGTGTAATTTTTCAGTGATGGATCACAAATACAAATCGCTCCTACAAAACATTCCAACGCGTCACGTAATTACTCCAGTAAAAAGTTTCAATAAAGACGAAATCAAAACTCAACTTAGAAGTCTCCGAGAATTAGATATTGTTAATTTCTTCATAATAGGCAGTTTGAGAACAATAAAAAACGTTTTGGACGCGGCTGACGAGAATCAGTACTTTGGCAGGAAGACGGCCTGGTTTGCGCTGTCGCTTGACAAAGGGGACATAAGCTGCGGCTGTAAAGATGCCACAATCATTTACATGAGACCCACGCCAGACGCGAAGAGCAGGGATCGTTTGGGGAAAATTAAAACCACGTACAGCATGAACGGAGAGCCCGAGATCACATCAGCGTTCTACTTTGACCTGTCTTTGAGAACGTTTTTAGCCGTAAAGTAATGACCTTTACTATTCTAGTGCTAACGTACTCGTTTCTACTTTAGTGCACCACGTGCCATGTGGTTTGTCTAATTATAGCTTGGCTTATTCCATGAGAGTTCGCGTTTATGAATTTCCAGATCCCTACTGGACTCTGGCAAGTGGCCAAACGACATGAAATATATTACGTGTGACGATTACGACGGTAAGAATACTCCTAACAGGACCTTGGATCTTAAATCGGCTTTCCAAGAGGTGCGTTGACACATTTACGTGATTTCCTAGTGATGTAAAATATTATTTTACGTTTTTTTCGTCTGTCATCACTCATAATTGTTTTTCTAGGTAAAAGAAACACCAACCTACGCCCCGTTTTATATCCCGGAAGACGATCCGATAAACGGGCGGAGTTACATGGAGTTTAGCACGGATTTGTCAGCTGTGACTGTTAAAGACGGCGCGTCTATAGGTAGTAAGGCACTAGGTACATGGAAAGCGGGACTTTCGAACCCTTTGTCCTTGATTGACCCTGAGAACATGAGCGATTATTCAGCGCAGCTTGTGTACAGAGTCGTAACAGTCGAGGTGGGTAAATGAACTCTGTATTGTTTAAAATTCTGTTGGCAACTTGATAAAATTTCGTCAGTTTGCTTAGTTACAACTGAGCAAACAATCGTGTCATTCTCACTGCGTTTCTCTGGAATTCTGATATTTTGCAGCAAGTATATTTATTGCGAGCTAATTTTATGTTTCAGCAACAACCGTTTATAATACGTGATGATACTGCACCGAAGGGTTACAAAGGTTATTGTATCGATCTCATCGAGGAGATACGAAAGATCGTCAAGTTCGATTATGAAATAACCCTGTCTCCCGACGGTAATTTCGGTACTATGGATGAGAATGGCAATTGGAACGGTATTATAAAAGAACTTGTAGAAAAGAGGGCAGATATAGGTCTCACATCGCTGTCAGTAATGGCTGAGAGAGAGAACGTTGTAGATTTCACAGTACCCTACTACGATTTAGTTGGAATAACTATCATGATGAAACTGCCTCGAACGCCAACATCTTTGTTCAAATTTTTAACGGTCTTAGAGCATGACGTGTGGCTATCGATACTGGCTGCGTATTTCTTTACCAGGTAAGTTGCAATGACATCATTCGATCTTTAATGCAGAAACCAGTTCCGAGCGAGGTTCATCTCGACGGCAAGACGTCTTGTTTAACAGTTTCCGAATACTTTAGCAATCAAGGAATCGTTTATCTCTCTCATTTCCCACCTGAACGATAAGGATGGGATACATACGTTTTTGAGCGCGAAACATGCTTTTATATCGGGCGTATCGAAATGTGATGTTGGTGTATATGAAAATGGTCGATGATCCGTGACATTTTGACATTTATTACGATACACGCCGCGATCGATGGCGGGTGCCCACCTGCTTCCATTATTTCTTATCTGATTTTGTAGAACGAGGTCAAACGATGGACCCGAACACACGACTATAACAATTTACGATAATCGCTAATGCACGTTTAGAAGCCATCTTCGTCGGATAAAGTAAATTCTACACATAATTAATAGTATTAAGTGAGTTTACAAAGATATTAAATAAATAAATGTGTATTTATATGCTACATTACTTCAAGTTATTACACACTTATTTTTTTCTTGATAGGCTCCGTGGCGTAGTTGGTTAGACGCCGGCTGTGAAACGAGAGGCCGCGGGTTCGATCCCCGCACCGAAACCAATATTTGTGTGAATCACAGGTATTTGTTTCGGATCTGGGTGTTTGTGCGACCGAAAAGTCTCTCGTAGTTTCTGATACCCACGACACAAGACTCGATCTTATTGTGGGATCAAGACTATGTAACTGTTGGGTGTTATTTATTTATTTATTATTTCTTCTATACTTATTACTATTTCTAATGTGCATTAGTCGGCACTTGGTATACTTACCTACGTTTTAAAAATGCCTACATTGATGTATGATAGATGTATTTTTTTTTACATTTTTACTACATCATATTTCTATGAATATGTAAATATCTATCTGTTTTATATTAACAACTTGATAAAATGTGGGGTAAGGTCTACCGTCTATGCTTAAAAGTGGGTCAAACATAGGTTGACACTTTAGATATTGATCTTAAACAATTGCAACTAAATAAGTTATCAGCATGTCGATGATATAGGCAGTTTTCAATGTATAAATGCTTTCACAAATTCAGATTTCGTGAAATGTTACTTGATGATGCCCGGAAAAAAAACTTGATGGCCTCTGTAAATTAAGTATTAAGTATATGTTGCTTTTCCGGTACAAAAAAAAACTAGTATTTATTGTGTGAATGTGGGCACTTAGTATGCTAGAACGAGTATTTTTAACAAATGGTGTAATAGAAATGCTGGGCTCACCAGATTGCAAACTTATCAAATTGTTTTAACATTGCATTCATTAACTTATATTGATATCGGTGATTGTAGAGATTGTGATTGTAAAGTAAAAAAACAGCATGCGACTGCCTTCTAATATAGAAACATGTTAAAAGTTTTGTCCCTCAAGCCCCTGTTAACCCTATTTGAAGAAATTACATTTTTATGTTATTTTAGTCATACTTATCGACAATAAATAAGAAAATCAATATTTTCATTACTTAACGTATTAAAATATTCCTAGTTCACCTACCAAACGTAATTTAAATGCGAGTTAATTATAAAAAATGTATTTATAGACGCATGTCGAAATGTACTTGAAAGTACGTGTAGCAACAAGCCATTATATTCAATGCATTTTGGTACTTACTACACTCGGTATAGGTTCTAAAGTCATTTCTCCAGTGCGTAATAAATTCGTAAGTATGAGAGTTGTAATAATCCGGTGAATAAGCCATAAGACATCTTATTTAGCAAACAAATGCACTGTACGTTTGTTGGCTTTGAGCCAATTACGTTGCAGGGTCGCGTAAAACCTACATTCATACTAATTTTATGTCCTAACTCAACTCGTATAATTAAATGCAGTTCCAATTAGTGTTTTAAATTTCTAACCGGTCTCAAAGATAACGAGGTTATAATTACCTACATTTGTTAGAATTCAAAGATAATATTTGCTGGCCTTTAAAATAATTACATAAATCAGAGAAGATTAATGAAGTTCTAGCTCAAATGAATTTGTTCAAGGCCCAAGTGCATCTCTAGTTTAAAACGATTAGTTTAACGTCCTTTTCTTAATTTGTGATTTTATTAAAAAGAAAATGAGTACATTTCGTGGATGATTGTATTATTTGCGTTTTTAGTTATCAACATGTAAGGAACTATGTATAAAAATAATAAGCTGTTATCTTAGCTATTTTTTAACAGATTACCTTTACGAGTATAAACAATTTTTTTTACGTTTTGTACCTACATAAAAACTTAAAATTAAGAACATTAAAAAACAAACTTGCATCGATTTCTCCGAACATGATTCGAATTATTATTTTAAACTGGAAACACAAAATGACAGCACCTATGTAAATAAAAAAGATTCTTATGTAGGCTTGTTGGTGCCTAAACTTCTTTAACACCCTTTAACAATTTTCAGTTTTCTCATGTGGGTATTTGACAAATGGAGTCCGTACAGTTATCAAAATAATCGCGAAAAGTACAAAGATGATGATGAAAAAAGAGAATTCACGTTGAAAGAGTGTCTATGGTTTTGCATGACGTCACTCACTCCGCAAGGAGGCGGAGAAGCACCCAAGAATTTATCTGGAAGATTATTGGCTGCGACGTGGTGGCTTTTTGGGTAATCTATTCCTCATTTAATAATTATAAAAAAACGTTATACTGTGTGTTATTTTAAGTGGACTACAAGATCTGTATTGGCTGTATAATGTGAAGCGTTATATTTACTTTTGGCTCTTAATAGCAGAGGAGTTATAGCACAGAACAGATGAATATGGTACTGTTCTGCGAGTTATAGTAAGATGCATTAAGCATACCATACAGCACGGCGGATGGACACCTCAGGCCTATTTTTTTCGTTTTTAATATGTTAACATAGGTTTGAATTAAAGAAATCGGGTTTCACCTCACACCGAATTGCGGCTAGATATCCACCTTCGAGAAAATTAAGAAATTTCAATATTAATTTAGTCAAACAGTCTAGTTGATACTAATATTCAGTATTGCTAAGGTACATTCTGTATAGTTTATGAAATAATATGGACCATTTCTAGATTTACCAAATCTGAACTCAATTTTCTACAATAACTTAGTAACAAGCTTAGTTCAAATTCGCAAGTAAATCCGTTTATATTAATAAATGTATTATTATATTGTGGTTTATACAATGATCTAGTTATTAAAAATGTTAGTAATATTATCACGTAATGCTTTATATGAAACAATTAGTATTTCAACTTTATGTTGCTAAAAATAAATAGTTATTCATTTACATAAATCATTAAATTTAACGATCATTGTAAAACAAATTAAAACTTTTGGCCTTTGTATTAATTAAAATGAATCGGTGGGTATTGTTTTAAAATAATGTTATTTAAATAATCACACATTCTTTAAGAGTTCATTTTTAAAGATTGAATATTTCCATGTTAAATTGTTCGCATAGCAACAAATCCACCATTTTCTATAACTGGAACATGACGGATGACGTCATACCTTGGGTATCATGGCTAACTTTCACTTGTATCCATTTGCGTGTCCCAAATGTATAGAATATGTGTTACTACCTCATGCTTTACAGCCTAATACGTAACACTGTGTCTATTGCATTCGTATTTATAACAAAACTAATTCAATGAAAATGGTTAGTTCTATATTTAAACTTTGTTGTGAGCTATCACCAATTGCTTGATAAGCTGAGTTTAAAATGTATATTATAAGGAAGCAACAAAGTGTGTTGACTCTTACAAATACAACATGCCTCGTGGTGTCTGTTCTTACCATGCATTCAATAAAAAGTAATTTAATATAGGTACTTATTGGTTTTTATTAAAATAAGTAACATATTTCTTCCAATTCCTCCGCAATAAATTGTTTTTGAAAAGGCTATGATTTTTGAATTTTAATTCTAATATGTATTAAGTAATTCCATCGATATTGGAGGTCTTTAAACAACATTAGAGATGGCGTTTTTCTGTTTCCTGTCGATTTCCATAGTAAATGGGCGGTAGTTTCAACGGTGGCGGTAGGTTTGCAAAATTTACCAGATTTTGCTCTCGTCCATATTCTTCATTGATGTCTTAAATTTCGTGCTGAAATCATCTAACGCTTTTATTGGCCGTGAATTTTATTTAAAGTGTAGAATTATTATTGAGAATAAGTAAAGTAGGGATATAAGTCTCGAATAGAAAATTAGTGATGATAGTAGTACGGATAGTATGGAATATTCTGGAGCTGCGTCATTGATATTTAGCGAGGAAGGTATTCCAGTTATAGAACCTGCGAAGCCCGAAGGGAGCACCATGAAGAGGAAACGTACATATACAAAGTTATTAATTGGATCCAATTATGTAAGGACGAAGGTTTGTAACGCTTTTTAAAACAGACCAGTAAGATCCAAACGTTTTTGGCTAACGTATACCTGCCGCCACGGGTGGTATCTGCTTGCACAAATTGCTCCTAGTGTTACTACTAACAATTGTAATTGTGATGACGTGTACAATGAAGTGCCGGCTCCGTCCTTTAATTTCAGTTTGCATACCCATATTAACGAGTCTCCGTTTTCAAATGCTTCGCTAGAACGTTTGCAATTATTAAATACCCTACAAAATTTAATTCTGATAACTGCATGTCCAGTTTCTATATTCTGAATTCCAAAGTCGTACAACGCTCGACCGGATGTTATTGATCAGAAAATTCACTACAAAATGATCTAGAAACACTTAGTAGTAAAGAGCGTAAATGATACAAATATATGAAAGTACCGCCCATTTACAATAAATATCAGCAGGACACTGAAGGACGCAATCTCAAATATTGTTTAAATGCCTCGAATAAGACTACGGACATTACAAGTTTTAAGAGAAGGTAAAACGTCAGTGTTTTTAGATTTCTATCCGTTCTATTCCTAATAATAATGCTTTGTGACTCATCACGTTTATTTTTAAGGTAGGTATATTGGAAAGACTTCAGATGTTATCGGAGGGAGCTTTAGAATTAGATAGCTTTAGGATTTGATGCCGACGTACTTTATGGCGTAAAGTTAGAATACCTAGCTCTTGATATTACAGTTTAATGCTGAATGGTTTACTATCGTGTATTTTTTCCACAGTTTCATCATCATAGCATCATACACGGCGAACCTGGCAGCCTTTCTAACAGTCTCCCGTTTGGACACACCCATAGAATCCCTGGACGACTTGTCCAAACAATACAAGATACAGTACGCGCCCCTCAACGGTTCCGCAGCTATGACTTACTTCGAAAGAATGGCGGCTATAGAGGTGAAATTTTACGAGTAAGTATGTTAAATATGCAATTAGTGTAATTAGGTTTGCAAATAATCACGAATGTACGCTGGTTCACCTCGTACCAGTTTTGGGACAAAAGAGACTGACACGTGGTAATTTGTGAGTCTAAAAATATCCTAATTAGGAGCATTGAGTCTTGTTGCAGTTCCGTGTCCAAAGCGGCAGTTGATCGGTATTATTGGTATTTGAAGAGATGGGATACTTTTAAAGCAGTTTGGACAATATGTAGCTGAAATGATCAGATACTTTTTGCGCGTATCCAATGGCTCATATCTAAATAGATAACAAAATACCTGAGTTTTAATTCTTTTGTTTTGACCAGGTCTTCTATTATCGTATTGTAAGTCTGTTAATGTCTTGCACAATTTAAAGGCATCATGGTTTCTTGGATTCACGCGAATGTTACGTATTGAAATAAAACTAATTCTTACGGATTTTATCGCGAATTTGATTTAATTTTTTTAAAACATGTAATAACAAAAAAAAATTCGCGATAAAGTCCATAAGAATTCGTTTTAAAGGCATCATTTAAAGTTAGTTTGGGATCTTCATTTACTTTTATAGTTAAGTTCATAATACCTTCTACGAAGAAGATTAAAAACCCCATATCTATTCCAATAAAATGCAGTTTTTAAAAGTAGAATATCTACAATATACATATATAAAAAATAAAGAATGGAACATTCATTATCACAAGAAGGCGCATGAATGTTGTTCAAACTTATCTCGCGCGTTATCGGTCACACCTCTGGATCTGTGAATTTAGCGATTAAAAAATATCTCGTTTATTTTTAAGTTTGAAACGTAACACAAATTCGAGGTCGTTGAACTCGTAAAATCGACTTTAGGCGACATTATGCGAACCCGTAGCAGCTTGCATACATTATCTTATGTGTACCTGCTTTTGGTAATTTGTAATTTGTCTGGTTTCTATGGCATTATTTACCAACGATAATGAAACATATTGTTTGCTAACAGAAGTCACATTGGTCAAAAACATATTATTATGAATTGGGTGTTATTATAATACAGACGAATGCTCTTTATGGTTGAATAGTTATTTTTGGAAATGTTTTAACTACAAACATGGCTTTTCCGTTATTTGGGTATGAACTTCATTACAAATATTATAATACAGATGTAATCAGTGGAAGTGTTTTGATTGTTCGATAATTCTCAGAAATTGCCGCAGGAAATTCCATATGGCTCATTATACCTACCACATTGCACAGAACCTACAAGTTTATTTACCGTCAAATTCGCATTTTATTTAAACTTATGCCTCGTATTCTCATATTTAAGTTGTAAACGGTTCCAACAGACACTTATTGTGTCTCAAGCTTGTTCAAGAGTTTGATGAGCTAACGATCATGATGATACCATTACAAAAATGGCGTAGTCAAATAACAGGCTGATGACGGGCAGTAGGGTCATCAGCGCTAGAAACGACGCCCTGCACTTGTTAAACCACCCAAGCATGACGAGAATTGCAAAACCCTCGAAAATTCCCATATTTAGTTGTAGACTATATCTAGATGAAATGTTTATAATAACCTTTTTCTACCAGGATATGGAAAGAGATGAGTTTAAACGACAGTCTGAGCGACGTGGAACGCGCGAAGCTTGCTGTGTGGGACTATCCAGTTAGCGATAAGTACAGCAAAATGTGGCAGGCTATGAAAGAAGCCGGATTGCCCAATTCTATGGATGAAGCGGTGCAAAGAGTCAGAGATTCAAAGGGATCGAGTGAGGGGTTCGCCTGGCTAGCCGACGCTACTGACGTGAAGTATCATGTTCTTACAAGCTGTGACCTTCAAATGGTAGGAGACGAGTTTTCGAGGAAACCGTACGCTATTGCTGTTCAACAAGGTTCTCCGCTGAAGGATCAGTTTAATAACGCGTGAGTATTTTTAGAGTAATATTATTGGAAACTTTATGTTCAATACGCAGGTTCTTGTACTTTATTTTTATTTGTAAGTTCTATAATTATTTTTCGGTGATTGATAAACGACTACGTTTTACAGTGGATTTCCCGTAAATCGTGATTATAATAAATCGTCTAGGTTCCTCGGTTTGATCAAGTAATATTAATAGTTAATGAGCACTATCAAATCCAATTTTTACTGTGAATACGAGAACAAAATTGTATTACACACGTCGTCGTTTTTCACAATCTCCAAATTATTTTGAGCGTCCTTGTGTTAAATTCCTGTGAAGGATAGAATTAATTGGCAGCAGCATAAAATTGTACCTATTCAGATACAGTGAACAAGGAAAACACTTATTTTAAACGCTTCAAAGAGGAAACTAGATGTTTATAAGCAAACCGAAATATTGTTTACGTAATGTTATATATTTATTATTACATATTATAAGGCTGTCCCTTTCTAACCTCAAAGATTTGCTTCCTTGTTTCTTTCTATACTCAAACATACAGCTTTCAATATTATTTTATTTGAAAGAATCGTTTGTTTTATTAGTAATACATTATTTGAAGCGTTATTTTCTGGTGGATATAAAAAAAGAGTAGTCTCATGTAGAGTTGAAAATCGAACTCAGATGGCATTGCAATGGCAAGCGTAGAGATTGTAATATTGGCGTGTTATGAAAACAATGTTAAAGTGCATCCGCGTTTAGTACAAGTCTATTGTAATGTTTCAAGCATATTTTATAATTGACTATACTTTATAGTGCTACATATTTGCATTATAATATGAGATCGCGTTCCCACGGTGCGTGGCTTGTGTTCATTAACGCCATCTAGTTACATGGCGCAACAACACGCTTCGGTACACCGTACACAATATCAAGGCATGACTAAAAGAAAATGGATACACGTGTCTAGGATCTAAATCAAATGTTTTATGTAAATGTCGATGCATAAAGGTGAATGAGGTGACTTTTGCCGTCAACGACACACGAATAAACCAAAAAATAGTTGTAAGCTGCACATTATTACCGATTACGCTTTTCGATTTTGCAATTAAGTTGGCTTGTTGCATTTCGAACATGTTTCATGTGTAATGGCAGTTAATGACGTCAGGTGGTCACTAATCATCATAACTGGCTTTATAATTACGTAAATATGAAGGAAGGTGGCTACACAGTAATAAGTAAACGAAATGGAGGGGCCGTCACATCATTTAGCATTCATTTCACCTTTATGAAAATGACGATTAAGCAATATGCCTTTGATATAATACATTCCTATTACACACACGGAAGAAATACAATAAGATTATGAACATTTTGGCGGGATTGGAGAGAATATACCTATTAGGTCTTTAGCGTAGGAGCAAGATAATTAAATTATATTTCTTCAATGTACAACTGTAGTGCTACCTATGCGTAGTTATTTTAAAATGTTTTCGTTTTGTTTATTATATTGTCGATAGATGGCGTAGAATTAAAAATAATGTGTTCCAATTATTCACGCATTTTTGTTACAAATACTGCTTATTAGTCATTTATAGATTATATTTTGTATTAAAACTAAGTAACCGAAGATGTTTCCTACTTGCCAACCATCTATTTATGTCTACTTCATTAGGGAACAGATAACATTTGGAACGTAAAGGTTAAATGCAATTAAAATTATCGATACCCCAGTTAATTTCAGGGCCATAGTCACTTAATTAGGAACTAAAATTTTTACCTGCCGTACGCCTATCTATATCCTGTTTTTCAAATAAATTCTTTGAGGTCCTATTTGTTCTTACGTTTTGTATTTACCTTCGATGGGGAGCACCTTGAATATCTTCTAATAATAAGGTACATTTATGTAGACATTCAATGACATTGTTCTATATCGTATAAGAAGTAAAAGTAATTTTCCGTTGAATTAAAATTAAAAGTATGTATCATTGCATGACGCCATGTTTGGCGGGCGGCCATACGTAGTTATGTTTAGAGTTATTGCCGCCAATGTTTATAGAACGTGACTCTTATTATCAGATTCAGAGCACAATGGCGTCGTTCATTTTGTTTTTGTACTTTCACGATAGTGGTTTACCTGTGTTGTACAGTGTACTTTAAGTAAATATAAAGCTGGTATTTTTAAAGATTAGGTTTTAGTTGCTAGTGAAATTTGCATTGCTATGGACTGGTCACTTCGATTTGGCCGTTAAGCCTCATAATACCCAATAATTAATAATCACTGGCAACAATGTCCTCTGAACTGTAACACAACAGTTTCTATATTGCAACTTTTAGATAAATCAGATAAAACAATTGTAATTACCCAGACAGCCTCTCCATATAAGGAGCCTATCACCTAGACAACAAGATTATCTGATAGTTTGTAAGCAGACTGGTTATTAGTCACGGGCTGTGAACATCGTTGAAATTATGAAATTTGAAAAAGAGCACTTTTGTACTTATAGTAGTATGTTGTGTATCAGACTGATTTATAAAGGTTATTATTAATGTGCTATAAACGAACTTGGTGACTAACATTGATGAATACTTTCTGTGTAAGATGTTGTGCATTGTTTGTTTATGGCGGAATATTATGATGTCATAATATTCCGTCATAAATAGCATCATAGCATCATGTGATGCTCCTGATTAAAACATTTCAATTATCAGTGTGCATTCTAACACTAATTTGCTGTTACAGAATCCTGCGACTCCTGAACGAACGTAAATTAGAAAAGCTAAAGGAAACATGGTGGACTAATAACCCGAATGCAATGAAATGTGAGAAGCAAGACGACCAATCGGATGGCATATCTATACAAAATATTGGAGGCGTTTTTATTGTCATATTCATGGGTATTGGACTCGCTTGCATTACGCTGGGAATTGAGTATTGGTGGTACAAGTGGAGGAAACGACCTCTCATTGGCGACGTTACGCAGGTTTGCTAAGTTTTTATATCAGGCGTAATGTTCATTTGCACCTCATGCGTTCGTGAAGCGTGATGTGTTCAGTGTTTGAGCTGTGTACCGATAGATGGCGGTAGACGTATTAAACTAACGCTGAATTCATTTGCAAGCCATGCAAGATTTAAAGTTTTCAATTGTAATTTTAAAAAAAGGTTCATACTAATACTATATTAATTTAAATGATTACGTGCACAATAACATCTAGAAATGGTGTAGCTGTTAATGCAATGAAGAAATAAAATTATATTTTGTATTTTCAGGTCGAACCAGCAAAAGTTACACGTGATAATGTCACAAAAGGCGAAGGCTTTACATTCAGATCTAGGAATTTAGGTCTGTCTAATTTGAAGCCTAAATTCTAAAGAATAAAATTAAGAAAAAACTAATCATGAAATCTAATGTTGTTATGAAGAGATATTTATCATGTGTTCATACTTAATATTTCCAAATAACGCATGATATATGAATGTAGGTTCTGCTCCAAAAATTGTGTATGCAAGTGTGTGAATAAACACGTAAGTAGCACGACATCGACTTTCAATTATATTTATATGAAAACAAGCAATAATTGAAAATATTTTTATTATCTACAATAACTTAATGCGCATCCTCAAACGCATAAATCGAAGGCTAATAATGAAACTAGTAACAAAATTTACAATAATTTAAACTATAACACGTCTGTTACGAGTATTTAATGTGTCACCGACACGTGACGGCAAGATATCTACGCTTAAATAATATTTACAATAGCCATTTGTTTTGGTTACAGCTCAATAGTCTTGCCGTGTTTGTTAAGGTTCTTCATGTTTTTGTTGCACAGTTCCAATTCAAGCCGCAGTCCGTCAACCTCTGCTTCCAAAGTGCGCGATCTCTTGAACATCTGTACGTAGTTCAACTGTAACTGCTTCTGGTATCTCAGTACTTTGTCCTTCTCTTCAGACCACTTCCTCCTCTCATTATTAAACTGTGTTTCTTTAGATTCCAGCTCGCATTTGAGTCGGTCGACCATCGCACTGGCGGCGCAGTGGTCTCCGCATGTGTCTGGCAGTTCACCGTTCAGTCTTTGGACCTCTGCATCTTCTAAGGCGCTGTCGCTTGAGGTCCAATGGTACTCGTTGGTCTTGCAAACGTCGTAGATGCCTCTCATAGTCCGTCCACATTCGATGCCTTCGTATCCGCTCAGAGAGACATCAGACAGTTCTTGCCTGAGTTCCTTTAGTTCAGTTTTTAGTTTCTCTATTTCGTTTTTGCTTGTCTCTTTTGTCTTGGTGAGGTCGGCGACGCTTTCCATCAGGTCGTTGGTAAGTCTGTCCACTTCTGATTGGAGTCTGTTCACTGTTTTCTCTTTTTCTTCCGATTCAGCTCTGAGCCTCATTATTTCTTTTTCTTTCTTGTCAAGGGTCTCCCTCAGTTGGCGGCAATCGGCTTTCAATGTGAGATACTCGTGGCCTTTGGCGGTTTGTTCGTTCTGGAAATAATCAAAAGTAAGTTTATTTAAGTTGTATCTTTATTAAGCAAAATTGGTTGGGAAGTGCTTAATAGCAATTTTGATGGTATAAAATCTGAATAACTGCTATACATTATTATTGCTATACATTATTTCTAATACGCAAATCTTAATTTATCACGGAGTGGGTTACTTCAACTAATGTGACCTACATTTCAGGCTAATTTATATAGCTTAGACTTTATAGACATAATAAATCGCTGATGAGTTAATGTAAAAGCTTTAAATAAATCAGCATTAAACGGTGCCGAAGTAATAAAACTTAAATACACTGCTATCACCGGTGCATTAAGACGTTTAGACATATGAATGTAATTATAAAATCCTGATAAATGCATGTTGCTGTTAGTGACTGAGTTGATTTTCTTTAAATAAATTATTTCGCTATATTATGTATTTAAGGTACTGGTTTACATTTTTATACGGATCAAAACCACACTAAGATTTACCGGAGCAATCTGTTGGAAGCAGTCTGCATCCAGTGGACTCAATTAATTTCAAGAAGTTGATGATTACCACTCAATATTTTTACTTAGAGCACTAGGTTCTAATTTTATAGTTATTACCCTTGACCATTTGCTTTGTTCTTTTAGATTTTTGTCTACGTCTTAATTTTTCCTTCAAATATACGTTTTAAGCTGCATAAATAATTATTTCACATTTATTCGGATTTTATAATCTAATCTAAGCTTTAATGGTTTATAGGAACATCCGTTACGACTGCAATATCCGTGGTGCCAATCTCTGGGGCGTCGACATCATCTGTTACGCCAAAGAAACGCTGGTCACACAATGTGGCGGAACCTTCGAGGAGGCTGCTTCCCTCGCCGCGATAGGAACAAGCAAGGTAGTGAGCAAGATAAAGCGGTTGAGCCTCGCCATGGCCTTCCATAAGTCCGTGGCCATGTGCTTCCACAGGCTTTGCAGAAGACCACCTGCAAGGGCCCAGTTGGCGATTGAGGGCGTGGCAATTTGTATCGGCTCTACGAAGAAGACCCTGGGAGCTGTGCTAGACAGCTGATGGAACTTCCGCGACCACTTCAACCAGCTGAAGGCTAACCTAGTTCATGTGGCAGGTGCGTTATCTAGCCTACTGTCCAGCATCAAGGGTCCCGGGCATCCCTTGCCGAAGATTGTAAGCGGGATTCGTGCGATCACTGGCTTTATACTGTTATTCCGTTTTGGCAGATCCCTGGACAGTCGCTGTGCTTCTCTCCTGCGTCCACCGCAGCAAGCGATACTGCAGTGAAGGATCAGGGGGCTATCGCACGATCTTCCATTAGGCGGCCTGAGAATCAGCCGGTTTTCTTTCTTGGGACATCGATGCCAGAGCCCTCTCGTCATCCTACCATTGGTGGGAAGCGGCATCCCGTTGCGGGGAACTACCGGGTCTTAGAGGACAAGGCCATACGGGCCTCCCTCCATACGGCCGCCATGGAGGAGTCACGAACCAGTCTGGACAATCCCAGTGCTGGTGTTTGGACCTTCGCGATAGTGCGTCCTACCCTTGACTAGAGGCTGGGTAGGCGCCATGGCGTAATGACGTTCCGCCTACTGCAGGTACTATCGGGGCATGGCTGCTTTGGCAGATACTTGGGGTGGGTGGCGAGGAAGGAAGAATGCGTGGGAGTGTGGGGGGCATCTTTTCCTTCCCAACTTATGGGGAGCCTTATCTGGTAGTGCACCGGACGGCACCGCGAGTCTACTTGGTGCTACTTGGCCGTCTTGCTTAATGCACGTGAGGTGCACAGAGGTTTTAGTCTGTAGCCTTATTTTGGAACCTGCATGTAACTAAAACTTCCTGGTGACGGCCAAGTAGCATCGAGTAGACTTGCGGTGCCATCCGGTGCACTACCAGATAAGGCTCCCCATAAAGGAAAGGAAGGAAAGGGAAGGAAAAGATGCCCCCCACACTCCCACACATTCTTCCTTCCTCGCCACCCACCCCAAGTATCTGCCAAAGCAGCCATGCCCCGATAGTACCTGCAGTATGCGGAACGTCATCACGCCATGGAACCTGCCCAGCTTCTAGTCAAGGGCAGGACACATTGTTGCGAAGGTCCAAGCACCAGCACTGGGATTGTCCAGACTGGTGTGTCACTCCTCCATGGCGGCCGTATGGAGGGAGGCCCGTATGGCCTTGTCCTCTAAGACCCGGTAGTTCCCCGCAACGGGATGCCGCTTCCCACCAATGGTGGGATGACGAGAGGGCTCTGGCATCGATATCCAAAGGAAGAAAACCGGCTGATTTGCAGACCGCCTCATGGAAGATCGTGCGATAGCCCCTGATCATTCACTGCAGTATCGCTTGCTGCAGTGGACGCGGGAGAGAAGCACAGCGACTGTCTAGGGCTCTGCCCAAACGGAATAACCGTAAAAGCCAGTGATCGCACGACTCCCACGTACAATCTTCGGGAAGGGATTTAGGCAAGGATCCCCTTGAGGCTGGGCAGCAGGCAAGATTAACGCGCTGGCCGCTCGAACCAGTTTTGCCTTCAACTGGGTGAAGTGAGCGTGAAAATTCCAGCGGCTGTCCAGCATGACTCCCATGTAATTCATCGTGGATCCGACTGAAATAACCACGCCTTCAATCGCCAATTGGGCCCCCGCTGATGGCCCTCTTTGAAGCTAGTGGAAGTAGACCGAGCCTTAACCACGTTACCTGTTGCCAACGCGGCGAGGGAGGCAGCCTTTCCGAGGTTCCGCCACACGCTGTGTTAGCGTGTGGTTGGCGTAACAGATGGCGCCGACGACCCGATGGTTGGCACCATGGAGTTCACAGCCGTAGCCGATGTAGGACGGGACCCTAAACCGACTCCCACGGGACACCGCACGACATGGCTCTTTGGTGCCACCCGTCCGCGCCCGTGTACACACTACGTATCTGTAGGACAGATACGAGTGCACCAGACGCCGAAGATACGAGGGCACCAAGCGGTACCGCAATGTCTTCCCCATGCAGGGTCAGGGAAAGGCGTTGAATGCTTTGGCGATGTCTAGCGACACCGCCACGACGCGTTTGTTTCGGGCCACTGCCTCATCCACTAGTGCCTCCCCCGTAGAATCGTGGGCTTTGCGGAACTGGAACTGACTATCTACCAGGTCCGGATTGACCATCCAACTGCTCAACGACGCGCACGTGAATAATACGCTCGAAGAGCTCGGCAACGTCGTCGAGCAATAAGATGGGCCGAAAGGCGGATCGACTCAGGTCGTCCTTTTTTTCTGAGCAAGACCACCTTCCAGGTCTTCCAACGCGACTGGAATAGGTCCTGCTCCAGGCATGCGGAGGCCCACTCCATTCTAACACATGTCTATACTAAGCACTACAAAATCATCCTACCTGTGCATCCTTAAGCTGCGTCTTCAGCAGCGCGATCTCTCCCGCTCTCTGGCACAGGCTCCACTCAGTGTCCTCGAGTCTTTGTCTCAGCAACGCGCGATCTCGCCGCACGCGCGCCAGCTCGGTGTCTCTCTCGTCGCGACTGCGCCCGAAGCTCTGCAGCATGAGGCCCCGAGGAGCGCGGAGACGGACGTCGTGACCGCGGAGACGGTCGGTTGTACTGCAAAAAGAATTAAAGAAATTTGAAATCTTAGCTAAGAGCTTCTTCTTCAATTTGAAACAAATGAAGAGTAAGAAAAAGTTGTCGATTTAGATGTACTGGATTGATTTGCTTTCTGTATGTTCTCTCATTTTTATCAAAGTTAACTTAGGAAAAACAATTTCCAACACAAGCAAAACGAAACACCGCCTACTCAGGAATTAATTTATTTGACCTATATTTTTTTGTTTTAAGAGAGAGTTCAGTAGCCGTTTCAAATCTATAGATCTCAAGATATCTAAAGAAGCTAAATAAGGAGCAACACCATATTTTGTTAAGTCTTAATTTCACGTTATAAATTATTAATATGGTTTGCCGCAATTACCTTGTGTGCACCGCCATAAAGAGAGAGCGAGCGATGTCCAATATATGTGTTAATTTTATGCAATAGAATGAAAATAATGTCGATCTACATTTAGTTATTTGAAGAGCCGTAGAATGAAACTTCGAGCAATCTTGGTGTAAATGCGTGCATAATTTTGCATAATGCTCATGAAGTTTTAATAAAGAATGTGAAAATGTTATGATGAATGAAAATGTTGATGACTTAGACGTAGATTTCTATGCAAATTAATATGAAAATCTTGAGCTAATGTTAGCGGCTAAACATGGAATAGAAGTTAAGTACTAAAATTATTCGATACCTACAATAATTGATAATACATTAGTCATAGCCCATAAACAAACACGCGCACCAACACCAGCCTTGCAGCAATCTCTCACACTACAAATGTAGAAAATTGAATTCTCATGAGATGCCCATAGTAATAGTAAAATTAATAGAAATGGTGTCCAAGTGTAAATTCAACGGTCTTGTATCGTAAAACAGAAAACAGTGGGTCATGAGGTAAGTAGTTTTACTACTCAAGGCTGGTATCAACCGGATCCGGAGCGACGAGTCTGCGATGCCATGCCGATCTATTGGCTATTGTTTCGTGAATGCTTCAGTAATAACGTTAACTGGACAGTGCAGATTTGTGGTTTACATAAATACTCGCATTCGTCCGATTTGGATATGTACGTCGAAGAGAAAATATGGTTATCGAAGAGATTCACGCTATTGTGATGTTTTAAATATTCTGGTTCGCCAAAAGAATAATACTGTTCTGCATTGGTAAGTGTAGTGACGTTCAGATAGTTCCGACACAAATATATTGGTCATTGCATTTTGTACCAAGAAGTACAGCTGAAATAACAGATTTTAGAAAGGAGGGAACATGTGACCCGCAAGCAAGCTTTCATGAAGATTATTATCGTATTTTTTTTTAACAGGATTAAAATGAATTCCAAACAAGACCAGACGAATATACGGGAACACTTTTCTTTTAGTGACCGTTATGAAAACAGTATTTTGTTGGTAAAAGAATGACTTGAAAAAGTTTTATTTACTTTACTGTAACTTATCTAATATCTACATCTCAATTCTTAGACGTAGAACGAAACGACAGTCACTATTGCATCTGCAAATATTTCAAACTATTTCACTTTAAATCATGCAGTTGTCTACGGTTTCCAAATATCCTGAGGATCAATATTATTGTCATAGACTACATTTGGTATAATAAGAAAACGTGTTCAAGTAATATCACGAACAAATTATTGTAATATTCACGATTAATATAGATAAGAATCTTCATTATCAGTAATACCGAACACGGTATCCAACAAAGCTCTCCAGACCAGCTTATTCGAGTTTACTTGCTGTCAGAATCTAACCAGTCGATTGTAATTTTATATAATTACATTGTTTATAGTATTACCTGTAATCATGTTGATCTCTCTCCAACTCTGAGACTCCGGAGTCAGCGGGCGAGGGCGCCGGCGCTGGCTCCTTGCTGTCCGCGCTGCTTAGCACAGACGTTGACTTCGTTCTGGAAAGTGAAATACATTCATCAATTGAAGTAAAACGCTTCTTGCGGATTTTTATTGCGAATTCAATGTGTAACATTTGCGTAAATCTAAGAAACCATTATACATTAATCAATACTTAATACCTCGCCTCATTTCGTAATTACTGACTACTGTCGATACAATAAGGCTTTTAGTTTTATCCCATGTTGCAGATATATTTGTATAACAATTTTACAGGATAAGCGTTATTACGCTTGGATTACGGAAAAATAGTAGAATATCCTTAAATACGAGAACAGGGCTAATACTCGTAAAAAGCTCTCGTTTAATCGTTTAATAGTATACTTGTCTCTTTTCTATAATAGCCGTGCAAGATTTGACGCAACGGACTTGGCTTAATTACAATAGTAATGCGTTTGGCATTGTTTAACTAAATGGCATAACGTCGAGGGCATTAAACTTTGGTACATCTTTGTTTGGAGTAAGCTATTCTCATAAGAAGTAATTTAGTAATTTTGTGAGGCAAAAAACTACATTCGTAAAATTTAAATGAATTAACCAAGCCTAATGGAGCTTCTACAAAGTTGGTTGAGTGCAATTTAGAGTGATAGCGAATTATCTTTGTTTTAATTCTCTCTGAATTTTTTTAATGAAATTATTGCTCTCAAATTAATACAAGACCCGATAGTCGTAAGAAATCTTTAAGCAGATTATGATGCCATTACACTTAAATGAATACACCAAGTAACAAAAGCAATATTTCCAACTGACACACAAAAGGCGTACTTAATTCGTCCTTTGGTAACCGAATAAGCCGCGATCAAGCAGATTACTTTATTAAAGTATCGATATCGAGCAAACGAACTCGCGGAATCAAATGTGGGTCATTTTCAGGCCGCAGTTACCGAATATCGGCGCTCGTGCCGTCTTATCTGCCAGCTGCCGTAATCATCTTAAAACGGTAAAAAGGCCGGTTAAAAGGAGGTGTGTTTTTATTAGTTTGTTTTGATATTGCACATCGTCACCTCAATAACAGAACTTACGGCCACGATCTTAGATAACAAGTTCAGATAGAATTTGCCTTGATGGTTATCTTTGGATATCACTTTTCCCCATTACTTTAATGACGAAATATATTCCGTAAATATCTTTCAATTATTATGTTTGAAACTATAGTGGAAGCATTTCTTAGTAAGTTATGATATACAAGGGACGGAATATACAAGGCGAAACGTGGGTGTTCTGGTAGCACCTCTGCCTACCCCTTCTGAGAAAAAGGCGTGTGTTTATTTATATATGTTATGATAATTTAGAATGGTTTAAGGGTTATGCGTTTTAAAGACTAATTTGCTCATAAACCGAACACTGCAATTACTGTCATCTATCAGCTAAAATCAACAGTGGTATGAAAAGTATTGGCACCGAGCAATGTAATGGCAACCAGTCTTCAACTCTAGCTTGTCTTTAACTCGCAACAAAATTAATCACAATGGAATGGAAATAGAAGTTGGAAATAAATAATAGATCTACATTGGAGATTACATTCCCCGTAAGTTTTTTTTTATTGCCGTTGTAGGCAGACGAGCTAGCGGCCCGCCTGAAGGAAAGCGGCTACCGCTGCCCATAGACCTCCGCAGTGCTAGGGGTCCAGCACAACAAAGTCGTAAGTCATATGGGTTTGTCTATTCTTATGCAGGAGTGGTGACATCATGATGGCGACTAGCCTTAACACCATTAGTCACATCTTCGTCGAACTTGTAGCTATAACTAGTACATACTCCACATAGATAGATAGATAGATACCTATAAGTTATAACTATGACCTATGTTCAGCAATGGACTTCCTTTGGCTGATGGATTGGATTGGATTGGAAGGTATAACTACTTTAACCTCGTGATTAGGACGAGGTACAATATTGACAGACTCCGTGGCGCAGTTAGACGTAGATTGTGAAATGTAAGGCCGCGGGTTCGATCCCCGCACCGAGACAAATATTTATGTGATCTACAGGTATTTGTATAGGGTCAGGGTGTATGTGAGATCGAAAAGCCTCTTGTTTCTGATACCCACGACACAAAACTCGATCTTAGTGTGGGATCAGGACTATGTGTGACTGTTGGGTGTATTTATTTATTTATTATATAATAAATGAATACATATAATTTATTATGAATTTATTTAGCAAGGGTATGGCACAATTTTGAAATATTGGTATTTTTTTGCTATTGGAAAGTATCTAAACTACCAAATATCAATAGATTTGCCTACGCATTATTATAAATTAGTGTCGTTATACTAAACAGTAGAAATACTATCGAATATGCCAAAATAGGTATGTATGTCGACGGTACTGTTAGGTCTTCAGTAAGATCTTAGGTCAACTTTTTCGTTTTTGCCGATTGATGTAAATGCTACATTTGTGTTGTAACGGTACCCTTCGCAGCGACGTCACGTATAATTTATATTTCACAAATAGATCTAATGATATTCATGTTTACCACAAGATTGTGATAGGTAATTTTAAACGGTATTATATTTGCCTACCTAAAGGTGTCACGTTTAAGGTAATGGTCATAGGAAATTGATGAACGTCTTGTTTTAAAAATGCCCAACTTTGGTTACCAATTAACGCTATTGAAGTTGATGAGCGTTTAAAATTGTACTGACCATATGAATCAACGGCAAAACTCGTACTAAGTAAGTTTTCTTACAAAACAATACCCAGAGGCGCAATAGTCGATTCATTCATACTGCACTTATAAATACCTATAACATACTCGCAAGTGAATTGTAATTCAAACACTAAGTACCTCAGTACAAACCAGAATTCCTTAAATTTTTCCACCTTAAAAATAACATCAACAAAAAGTATTTCCAACTCCTATTTTTTTCCCTAGCCTATATTGTCCTTTGTCCCTGCAGTGGCAGGGCAAAGGCCTCCCTCTCCTTCTTCTACCCTTCTCTACCCAAGACCTTCTTCCACCAATTGGTATCAAAATGGTTCAAGTAATTTCTCTACATTCTGCATGGCCTACCACGAAGTCTTTTCAAGTTTTGTGGAGCCCATACGGTAGCAGTCCTAGCCCACAGCTCGCCTGACCTACGATAGACGTGACCTGCCCTTGATCGTGGCTTACAGGAGTTGCAGTGGCGGGTGTGAGGGCGGGACAATCAATACCAGTAATTACACGAAAGGTGAATGAAGTAGGGTACCGTACTTTCCACGAAGTTCTTAAGCTAATGGTCTAATGGTGTGTAATTGTGATATGAAAGGCACGGTCGCGGTCGACGGAGCGTCTTGCTTCAGCGGCCGACCGTGGCGACTCGCTTGTTACTTGGTTAGATTCGTTTGTCTCTATTGTAAGCCTTAATACTACTTCCATTGAACTTTGTGGAATACGTACCTATGTACATACGTACCGGAGGATTAGCCTACTTTAAGATGTAATGTAATGTTACAGCGGTGCGTCATGGTTGCATAGAATATAATGCAGGCCAGGTAAACGAAGGTTTTGGGATTGAGAATTTCATTGAACAATGTCTTGATCTCAAAGTCAGTTTTAGTCATTTACATCAATGAATCATTTTTAAACGTATACGAATGTTAATGAAATCAGATTATCTGAACAATGAAGTTTTTGACATGAAACGAACAACTAAACGTACAAGAGAAGGTGATGGTAATTAACATATACGTAGACTGGATTATGCATATGCAAAATATTCAAAATATATATTTTGAATATTTACCTTATGTGAGAAGTTCTTAATGAGTTTAATACCAGCCTGTATAAGTTAGGGATAGGTAATAAAAAGGATACTCCAAAATTTTAGGAAGTTATATTTTAAGCCTAGCTAAATAAACAATGCTGCAAATAATGTTGTTAACAACAAAAGCAAATTTTGAAGTTTTAATACATTAAGATTATAGCGCAGCAAGAGTTAATAACTGTTTGAACATATTACAAGGTATGAGATACTGGATAACTGTATCCAGTTACTGAGCTTCGAACGAATTTTTGTGCTTGGGTCAGAGAAACTTAGGTTTGGTCTAAGATAGGCAATTTTAGGGTAATTTAGTAAATAAACTAGCTGGCCTATTTATTCCGTGTTCGAAACTGTTTACAACAAAACTACGAGACAACATAGCCGCAGATAAATTTTCATACAAGATTTTCTATCTACATTTTAATAACCTTCTTTTAATGGTCCTATCTTAGCAAATAATATGTTACGCTGCCGTCATTGTTTCTCAAGATAATTTACGTTTAGCAAACAAAATTGCGCCCCAAATGTTTATAATGTGAAAATTCAAATGCCGTGTTTATAAATAGTTTAGTGTTACAAATATTTCCTTGAAAGTTAATTTTAGTGGTTACGAATTGTTCGACTAGAATTATAATAAAAAAGTTAAATTTTAATCAAACTTTTCTGACATTGTAACGTTTGAAACAGCTCACTCGTATATACCTACTCATAATTTTGTATGGTTTGCTAGTCCAAAATGGCCTTGAATTAGGTGTAAGTTTTTAGAATTATAAATGTTTATTGTCAGAAAACGAGTATTTTTAGACATTATTTTTTTTAATACAATTATACTTTCCTGACAACATACAAATAATCTCGTATTTATTGGCAAAATGCGAACTACTTATAAGGACTCGTGATTATCTACGAAATGTAAATGATTAGATTAAAATTATGTGTAATTTTAGTAAATTACTAAATGAATTGTATATGAAACCGTTAAATAAATATTGTATTGTATCAGCCCTTATGCGTCCCACTGCAGGGCACGGACTTCCTCCACAATCAAGAGTACGATTGAGAATGGTTGGGCCATACAGTGCACCACCCTGGCCTAAATAAGTAGTGATATTATATTCAACAAATGCCTGTCCAACGACCAAGTCTTTTATGGTACCATTTTTATATTTAAGTTTGTAACTTTACGCTTTTTAAATTAATACGGTCCGTTGGGTATTTGTAAAAGTGTATTACGGCATGGTTTTAATTAGGGGCATGATCTTAATACGCAATAGCATGTGTTGAAAATGAAATAAAAAATATATTTTTTCTGAGGACGGCTGGCAATAATTGGAGCTCAAAAGTAAATGCATGTGTGCGGGGAACTTCTACAAATATTGTTTGGCCCATTGTCCATCAAACTGACCCTATTTATATGGTGGATAAAAGATATTTAAAAGACGAACGGACAATCAAATATGTCAGTTTTCAACCGAATTGCAGGGTTCCGAACGGAGGCTAATAAACGAGTATTATGAGTCATTCATTGTTTTTGTTTAATTTACTTTTGGTTTTAACTGATATGTGTTATCAATAATAACTGATATGTCTCAAATATTTTTTTCTCTAAGTGATATGTCAAGTATATAAAATAATAAAGGACAGAAGCGTAACATAAATGATATACACTACATTCATAAATATCATAGAGAATATTTTTAATCAAAGTTACAATTTAACTCCGAAGTATACATATCCGTTCATAATATACACCTAATAAATCACAGCGATACGTCAAGCCTATGAATCTACTGCTTCCTTAATTACTTTTATAAAATACGCCTACGGGGAAGTTGGCGCAGCACGCATGTTGCGAAGTTGCAAAACGGATCGGATGCAGGAAACCGCCGGGTTCAATTACTCTACATTGGCGAAAACAAAGCCTTGTTTTTGTTGCCTATTGTTAATGTAAGGTGAGCGAAAATGAAAACGGTATGTTGCGTGGCTCACGTGTCACTTGCCTTGTGAACTGAGGATTGGAAATATTATAGCTGATTTAAATTTTAAACAAGAAAATATAATTAAACTTTATTTTTGACAGAATAGTTGGACGGAAACATGAATGGAAGAAGTCAATTATAAGACCTCGATCAAGCATCAGCATTAAAATGTTAATTATTTGTGTGAATAAATTTACTTTAACGCTTATTCATACACACAGCATTAATTTTACTAATACCTTTTTCGATATGGCACACCAAAAACTAAAATAATAATGACCATATCTGATCTAATAATTACGCATTACACGACAGTGATCAACACGATGTTGCAAGACTGGGCAATAATTGGTACTCGGTTACAAAGCGTGAAACATGAAAAAGTCTGAATGTTTTAGCACTGTATGCAAATGAGACGAGTAGGACCACCGGAGCGGAGTTCCGTATTTCATCTGCCAGCCACATACAATAGCCACGCTTTGAAGGCTATCTGCCTTATCCATAGACAGTTTTAAAACCTATTTTAGTTATCCAATGTTTTGTCTTCTTCGCTCAAACTGAATTTAGTCTATAAATAATCGGTAAACATATATAAAAAAGGGGACATTGAGAGAGGTCTATGTTCAGCAGTGGACTTCCTTTGGCTGATGGATGATGATGATACATATTTAAAAAAAATCAAAAATTCCGGAGAATTGAGAATCTGCTCCTATTTTTGAAGTCGGTTAATAAGACCGACTATCTTTATATCCTAATATATAAAGCTGAAGATTTTATTTGTTTGAATGCCTAAATCTTTGGAACTAATGGTTCATGTTGTAAGTTTATTTTGGTGTTAGATAGTCTATTTATTTTGTACTTTTTATTCCGGGAAAATATAAAGCGGGAGTTTTATCCTAGAAAACTCTTCACTGTGATGAAGCTGCGAGCAATACCAGTATTTTATTTGTATATGTATGTACATTTCATAAACATAACTCAATTATGTTTTTAATACAAACTCATGCAAAGTCTGAGATCTTTCGGTTTAGCATTACTAGGAAGTGGTTTAGGTGTTATACGCTTTATTCTTTTTGTGTACGATTGTTTAATTTTGTTTTATGAATGTGTTCAAGGTAAATATTTTAAGGTGACGTGAAGGTAGGTATTAATTGATATTAGTAGGTAATATGTATACACTTGAAATTCCTATGTCATGTTCTGTTTATGAGTCACAGGACAGATTTATCATTGATGATATGCGATTATTTCTGTGCCGATTCTTGGTAATATATACCTTACATTTCTATATAGACAGTATTTCAATAAATTTAATTTCATAAAAAATCAACCTTAAACTGCTATGTGTATACAAATAAGCATAAAACGAATTGATTTCACCCTCAATAGCGCCAGATATTTAGAATACATATTTACATAAATCAGATGTTTCTGGTATAATGTCCGAGATTTACCAATACACAGGATGTTGATAAAACATTATCAAATGTAGGCGTAGGTGGCGAATACGCAGAGGAAATGACTGAGCGATGAGTATGCTACGATGCATTCATGATAAAAACATAACTGTTACAAATAAATTATCACCTACTATCCGTTGCTTATGAGTTGAGGTGTGACGTGGAACTGTTACAAAGATCATGCTAAGAGTAATATTGATGGATCGAAGGATATAATGCGATAATATGTACTGTTTCATTAGGATAAAAGCGTTCATTGTCGTTTAGATAAGATTGCTGTATTAGTCTATGCGTGCACAGGCTGTGAACCGTGAAGTCATGCGTATTAGGTCAGACAGGCCACTTTGTATATTTCTGTTTGAATAATCTTATAGGTAGTCGGGGGGTTGAATTAGTGCCCGGAACGGCTATAGGCATTATGGACAGGCATAGGGAGCAGCCCAATTCCATCTTCAGATGAAAATAGGTTCGGCGTCAAAGGATACGCTTATGCAAATCGTGTTTTCACAACGCACACTTACCCAAATCAAGTGATAAAAACGAAAAATGATCATCGTTCATCCATCCTTTATGTTTTCTCACAACCGATCTATAACACGAACTACTTGACCAGCTAAACTTCAACAAAAACAATAAATTAGCATGCTATATAAAAGCAATAAAACTAAAAACAAAAACCAATACATTTTTAATGGCTAAATTGCAGGGATAGATTTTCCTATGTTGATTTGTCTTTTGTCTGTAGTCAACTTACTAAAGACATATTTTCAACTGAACGATATGGCAAAGCGTGCGTCAGCCTAAAATAAACTAAATAAATAAGCTTTTACGACCCTCAAAATAAATAGAAGGGGACCGTTGGTATTATTAGATTGTCGCCCTAACAGGCAATAACAGCGAAACTATCAATAGGATTAGGAGCCATATAATATATACAAACGTTTTTTTTTTAATTGCGGAGTATTATTAAATAAGTAAGGAGGTTGTCAGCCTGAGTAATGGCGTCCCTGATTCCTTAATTATCATCTTCAAAATACCAAACTACACCGAGGGGTTTTCGAGATAATGCGTGTCTGTTTTTGGTAACTTTAATTACTACAGGCATACATCAGAAATGTTTTATATAACATACAAACTATATGTGAAACTGATATATCAGATAGTCTTATATTTACACAAAATTGCAAATTAACTCCAAAATGTTTATAATAGTTAAAGAAAGAAAGAAACAAACTATTCATTGACAACGTGGAATTCACAGAAATTACAAATAAAAAATTGGCACAGGTAATAGAAAAACAGAAAAAAACTACTTAAACAATAACAATTAAAAAAACAAACAGTATAGATATTTATAAAGATAAGACATGTATGTTACATGCGCACATTGTGACAATTAGTTGACCATCTCAGCAAAAAGCTGCGTAGTGAACCAGCGCTAGTGCTAGTGACACAGCGCTGGTTTCCACTGCCCACCTATTTAATTAAAGTAGCTATTAAGTTATATACAGAATGAAACCTAATGAATGTATCAAATACTACACAGACAAATGAATGGCAACATACAATACTAAAAGGGCCTAACTGCCGTCTCGATACACATGTATGAAAAGATGTCAAGGATGTCATACGATATTATTTGACGCGATCCCGTGTCATAATAAACCGAACAATTATGTTGCACTTACAATTACATTCACACTGC
Organism: Theretra japonica; assembly: GCA_033459515.1. Lineage (NCBI taxonomy): Eukaryota > Metazoa > Arthropoda > Insecta > Lepidoptera > Sphingidae > Theretra > Theretra japonica. The sequence goes on from CM065949.1 coordinate 11,454,204, forward strand.
AATCTGAGTGACAGAAAGCCTTGGAATTGATGGGGAAGGGAACATACGTAGGAATTTGCAGATAGCTAGTTTTAATCCTGCTACTATTGCATTTGGTTTGTTCAAAAGAATTAATCATATTTTTTTAAATCCTGAATTATTTATCGATTAATCTTGAATTTTATTGGTATTCTTACATAGTCTACAGATTATCAACTTCGGTATTGTTATTAAAAACTATTAAGGTATGTTTGGTCGATTGCACAAATAGGGATTGACACGACAATACAATAAACTTATTAAGAGGAACTGCAACCGATTTTATAAAAAGTCCCACTAATTACGCTAGCTATGAACACCTATGTTATGGAATGAGACTTCGAAACCTTGCCGGATGGAAATTCGAAAGGTTATAGGGTAAGGATATTCAGTATTGGTAACTTAAAACCTTACCGACATCTTGTTCTGCTTACGTGTTTGATAAGTAGATTAAGAATTGACAATATTACCCGTAATGCTATAGTCGAGACTCGCTTCAGCATCGCCATTAAAATTTGGTAATCCTTTTGCTTAGGCGTTTTTGATTTTGTTTTCTTTGAAATGTGCAATCCATTACCAAATCACTTTGATAAATTAATGTATGTTTTTTATCTTGGAATAATTTCGACAACCAAGACATAATCAGATGAACCTATGTTATTTAGATAACACTAAAAGGCGTTCTTAATTTCCTGCATTAATCAATTTGCCAGCTTACTTTTATCGATTTTACAGCAACTTTTAAACTATTTATGATAATTTTAATCAAAGTAAATGTAATCATTTTGTCTCGTGTATTTTTATGATGGCTTTTTGCTATACGAGCTTTTGGGTTCTTAGTAAGATTTTTGGACTTAAAAACATTAAGGATTTAAATATTTATAAGAAGAGTTGAACTCAGGGAAGACAAGCTTGAAAATATTTACGTATCCTTTGCAATACGCATACTAAAAATATGATATATTGAACCTGTTTTTCTGAGAGTAACAAATAGACAGAAAAAGAATCATGTTTATTACTGACAACACTAATTTTGTCAATTCAAATATATAAGGTTGACGCAGTTAGAGTTAAAGTTATCGACATATGCAACTGGGCCCAAATGGTGTTAGCATCCAAAAATGTTAACAGTTTTGTAGCTTATCCGCCTTTACTGGATAAGATTTCTAATTATAGATTGGTTTCGTTAATAGCTCCTGTCTAAACAAAGATTCTTGTACATTACGTCTCGCACACGGTTTAAGTGTTTAAAAACACAGTAAAACTTTGTAACCGATGACGGAGTTATGACGAAATTGTATTTACCTTTACTAGCCGTAAAGGTAAATACAATTTCAAAACACTAATATTAATATGTCCTACGTGTGTATCTTATTAATTACTCCAGTTAAAACATCGTAAAACGTATGACGTAATGTTAAAAATTCCAATCTGTTTGAAATAAAGGGAGATGTAACATGTCTGAACTTGCGGGTCAAAAATTTCATTCATTCATGCGAGATGAGTCACCGGGTTGCCCACTGGGAGATACCTGTATTGGACATGTGCCTGAGACTCCATTCACTGGAGTTTTAAGATAAAAATAACATTGTATAAGGCAAGATAACTTTATACGTAGAACAGAACGCCAACTGTTCGATTAGTACCTAATGTTTGAATACCTTCGATAATAAAAATATTTTCATCAAACAAATTTTATAAATAAATGCAGGATTTTTTTATACAATTCACATTTATTGACTAATGTTAAAAGGTATTGGAGTCGGGATAATTAGGAGCTCAATTTTTGTATATAAAAATAACGAAACTGAATCCTAATAGTTGGCGAACTTTGATAAGAAGATTCAAAATTAAGGAACGACACACTTTAGAACCAGAGATTGATTGGACTAAATAAGACCTACCATTCCACTATTGCATGCGGCACATAATACAAAAATTCATGTATGTATGCATTTTTTGCGGTCAACACCATGATTAGGTGCTAATACATATTCCGAAGGTCATGGGAACGAAGTTATCAAACGGCTGTATTTATATTTGCCTTTAGCGCCACACTAACTTTGGAAATCACGTTTTAGGTATCAAATAGATAAATAATACATTTATTTCGCAGACACAGGCATATACGACTATTTTTTCACTCACCGATTCATAGTGCGTTGGTAATCCGTCACAAATCACATTATAACACTTGAGGTCGGGTTTTGAAGGAGTCCCTTGCTATGGGGTGATTAGGAACCGTACTCACTTGAAGTATAGTAACGTGTAATTAGGGAAGTTTTAACGTGTATGGAGGCGCGACGGGCCGTCTCATACGGCCGGCGTTTTGCGAGAGACTACGGAGTACGGAGCGTGGCGCGTGCGGCACATACTATGCCGTTTCACACGAATATTTGTTTGATGACAAACTATAAACAGGGTATTATTTGACGGTATTCGTAAATTGTTTGTGGATTAATTGTGCAGGTTCGGTTTCGTCCTTGGCGATGTTGTATTAGTAATGTTGAATGACATTTTAGAATTAAACCAGAATAATAATAAATAAATATTTTTTGAAATGTATTAATTCAATATTACCTTATATTTTTATCACTAAAAATTAACTAATACGCTAGGCAATCGTATTAAACTTCAGAGTTTTTTAGTACACAAGCGTGTAAGAACAATTTCCGTGCATCTATCCATATATCCATCAGCCAAAGGAAGTCCACTGCTGAACATAGGCCTCTCCTAATGATTTCCACAGTGAGCTGTTGGAGGCAGCCTGCATCCAGCGACTACACAGAACTAAAAAAATATACTAAATGCTTAGGAAGCATTTCAATGTGCTACCGCCGAAATCAAATCCACAACTATTTTTAGTTAAAACAATTGATTTTGATTTTGGTAAAAACTTTTTACCATTTTCATTTTATCGCAACCGACAGTCTAAATCAAATATAAATATTCCTAAATAAATAATAACACTGATAAGTCACCAGTAATATCAAAGCGTGAAGCACCCCAAGCGTCATTTTACTTCCCCGTTTCTAACTCATCCATGTGACTTGTGCCGTGTACGCATCACGCGACCACTCCACTAATAGCCTTAATTAATGCATAATTGAGTGCAACTACCGTCTCACACGACGACCGTTCAATCATACTTTAAATGGTAGAAAACTTGTGGCTTGTTAGTTGTTAGTTATAGTTTGAATATTCCACGGACTTTTGGATTTTTTTAGGTGAATTACTTGATTGATTGATTTTTCTAACGTCAGATAAAATGTCTTAATCTGTACTATACTGTGTTAGCCCATGCACGTCACACTGTAGGGCAGGAGAATCCTCTACAATTAAGAGTAAGATTGAGAGGGATTAGGCCATATAGTCGACCACGCTGGCCTAGTGCGGGTTGTCGGACTTTACATACCATAAAAAATATGGTATGTAAAGTGCGTGGTGACTGACTATCAATACACACATGACTCCAGAAAGTAAGAGGTGTGCCCTGGGTTTCGAACCCGCGACCACCGTGAACATGTTGGCAGCCCCGTCTGCTCCGTTTACCAACAGGCTACCACGCACTTTTATAATCTAAAAAATTATAACCTTGCTACTTTTGTCTGACAATTGAATAATGTTATTAACAGAACTGTCATTAATTGTAGTTTATTTTTTAGAATGTGTAATATTGTATGCAATTTTTTTATGATTATTGAAAAACGGCCCTCAATTAATTATTTGATTAAAAAGTACGGTATACTACGGCAATTTTAGGTTAGTAATGGATTTTGTTGCGGGGTTATTACATAAATTTTCTTCAAGCCTATGTCTGTAACTAGTAGCGGTTTACTAGCAGAGCTTCGAGGGTGGTTTCTACTACGACCGCTGTCGGCCACCCTAACCTATTTGAAAATTCGGCCCGAGGCGATCACTTGTGGCCTGGGCGGTCACCCAACTGCACCCCATATTAATTTCGGCTCTGTCTCAAGTCATTTCAATCGACCCCATCTGAAAAGGTCAGCAAAAAAAACCAAGGGCCCACGAGATGTAAATAAAGGGTCCCCTACAGTGCAAAATCGCATTTCAACTGGTCGTAAAATTTAACATGTGTTTGAATTTCTGTACTTTATAGTTTGGTTTTAAGCCTTGTAAATGAATGGTACCATATCTGATGTCAAAACACTTGATATTGATGAAATAAATTAGCTAGGTAGTAGGGTCTACGAGTATTCAAAATCGACAGGTATGTCAAGTGAACATTTAGTGAGGGATCTATTACATTATACCTACAAGAAATATAACTACGAAGAAAATGTTAGTGTATATTAGTATACTATAGCAAATTAACAATTATGAAATCACGCAAATATAGGCACAACTGATATAAAAAAAAAACTCGTCAGTCATCAGTATTATTTCTCATAAAATCAATATTTCGTTTGATGTATTGTTCGTGCGTGTAAATTTCCTAAAGGTATTCCATTTGCTAAAGGTATTAATTGCGTAAATTCGTATTTATCTTTTTGTGTCAAAATCCTTGAGTATTCCCAATATTCTGTCACCAAGTAACTATTATAATAGGTGTGGTAATAAAGTTCGCCGGACGTCGCGATTAACGCCGCTCTAATGATTCGCAGTTTCGCAACCCTGTGACGGCTCAAATGGAACTAATGACTAGATATAAGCTTTGTGCCATGTATGAAATCATTTTAACATGCTCATTTTATAGGCATTTTGGGTGGAGTGACGCCTTGGCGTATGCTTTATGTGATAATTATATTGTGGTGGGTAAGTCGGTTCCAGCAGTTGGAGTAAAGTATGTTAATAAAATTGAATAATTCGGCGACTTAAATTAGAATATGTTACGGTTTTTATAGGTCAATCAATGTCTATATAATTTTTGCACTTATAATAGGATACTATAAGTTTTTATATTTAGGTGGGCAGCTTTTCCAATTTCTTTTTAACGTCACTAGTTTAGCTATACCGATTTGAACGAATTTATAACCATAAAACAATAGACTCAAAACATATTTTTTTAAGGTCCCAACACCAGGCGAAGTAGCGAAGATTGAACAGGGAAACTGATCATATCGTCGATCAGGATACCAGGAAATAATATGTACAATGTTAAAGGGTACTCACACAATAGCAGAGTGGTGTCGCTGATGAAGAGGCGCTGAGAGCGTGGAAGGCGGGAGCGCAGACAGCGACGCGGGCTGCGGCGAGCCGCACCAGCGCCCCTCGCGGACGTCTGATGAACCTGGCGTCAATAAACATTAGTAAAACAATGAACATAGCATACAAGAGGGTGTCCTGCCTCCTGGTACCACCTCTGCCTAGCTGCTGCCTGTATGAACATAGCAAGCAAGCGGCATAGTTCCTGAAGAGCCTTCGTTTATGTGTTAAACTTGACATATGTAACACGCTGGGGTGTTGCGTTTTCGGTTCAGCCAATGTACATCAACTTTCGACCAGGGCGACACAACAGTGTCGACTGGCAAGCCATAGTTGTGTGTTGCCGGTGGAAACTATTTTCACTTGAATATCACTGCGCCTGTAGTACAATGTAGAACGTAGAAAGTCTAGATATATTTATATTCAGTTTGTTTACGCTATACAGCTGTTTGCATAAAAGATGTAAACAATAACAAAGTGAACTGAAGGGAAGCAGAATCGCAAAATGTTCATGCCATAATACAATATTCCGTATCACATTATTACCACAGTCCACAGCTTATTGTAAATGTAAATCAATACTTTGTAACGTAGTTTTCCTTACCGCCTATTTTTATAATTTTCTAGACCTATTACACAAAATTATTAGTCTAAACATAATTATATTTTTCGGAAATTCCAAAATGTTGGAATTGGAAAAATTCAATTATGTAACTTTATAGGAGTTATTAAATCGTAAAATAGACTATTCTTTTATATTATTGTTAAACTTGATAGCAAAGTAAACAAACATTTATTTGTAATACTGTAAAGTCCTAATTCAATGTAGGGATTTAATGTAATGGCTGTAATTTGTAAGAAAAAGTCTTAAATCATTGTTTATAAAAAGAAGTCAAGAAATTATATTAGGTACTGTAAAAACATTTGGTCTGAAAAAACAATTATAAACCAGAAACAGTAAATAATTTACGCGTTCTACTCTTTATAAAGTTTCCAAAAGACTAGTAACACGTAATGATTTACAAGGCACAGACGTAGCGTCCATGATTCCACGAGCAAGCTTAATGCAATAAACATGGCTCAGTTTACATTTGTACGCATTAACCCACATTACACTACGTTACTTTGAAGAATTACTAAATATAACCAAAACAGTTTTCATAAAACGCTTAGGCAATTTAATAACTCAAGGCTGAACTGCAAACATTTAAACATGAATATAATAATTTATGCTTATTTTTTGTAATAAAATTATACAATGACTAAAGGATTCTTAACAACAACGTACTCAAATTGTAAGGAAAAAATTGTTAATGTTGTAGGTACATTCTTAGTTTTTAATTTATTCTAATGGGTATTTAAATAATTGTTCTTTATTCTAATATTCATCAATGGAATTTCACATGGTCTGTTTTAGCTAACTAGTGCAGTTTTACTAGTGGCAGGACATTTATATTTTTCCAGCGGCCATCTAAACATTCAGAAGGCTTTCCGAACTGGGCGGTAAAGAAAAAAATCACAATCTTAATTATGTATAACATTTGATTACATTATATCAGATTATGTAGGTCCCGCTATAGAGCACAGGCCTCCTCTACAATCGAAAGTCCAATAGAGAGGGGTTATGCCATAGTACACCACGCTGGCTTATTGCGGGTTGGCATTATATAGAAAAATACACGTTCAATGCACAAATACACTTAAATATGCACTGACAGGAATAATAGGTAATAAGGTACTTACTGCCATAAAGCGTCATGTGTGAAGGTGGTCTGCTGGCCAGGACCGGTGTGGAGCCATACCGCTCGCCGCCCGCCGACAAGCGCCCGCCCAGCGGCTTGAACGCGATCGGACGGATCACTGACTTGCCCTGCAACAAACACATAACATTAATATATTAGTTTAAATAAACAAATCATTGATAAGTATTAAGTACCGCACACTTTAACGAGAACGGAGTTATTAAAAAAAAATAATCTTTATTTTGTATATACTCGTATTCTTAACTTATTGAATGTTTAAACAGTTATTGTATGTAATCAATTAAAAACGTGCCTTTAATGCTAAATTAGCACGCACTTTTAAGTGAACGAAACAATGTGAGGACACCCACGTGGAGTTTAAAAACATCTGTGACATATTAAGTCCAATCAGTCTAAGTCCTCTTAAAAAGTACCGATTGTTAAGATGGCCCATGCCCTTCAGTGGGCCCTATATGATTATAATGAAACAAGATTTACTACATTAACAATTTTGTAACAAATATTTAAAACACAATCGATTATTACTCTATTAATATAAAAAATAATTTGAAGAATTGATGACAATACCTCAGTCAGGTGGCTGAAACTTCCACACAGACCGACGTCTGACAATATACTAAGCCGAGGGAAGGCACAGTAGTTACATTTATAAACCATACTTGTTTCACTTCTACCCACAACTCTATTAGAAATACAATGAGTATGGGCAAATATTTCTTAATTTGCTTTCAATGAAATCTTGAAAAGGGTTATGTTCTGATGGATGCAATAAATCAATAGTTATTGAAAAATAAAATATTACAAACTATATTTTATTTTTTTCCAATAATTGTTGTAATTATTTAATAACCAATCCTGTTACGACATCCACGCAATCATGTTAATCAGCTAATAGAATTAACTGAAATGCTTTGCATAAAGACTAGCGTAACAATGACTACATTGAAATTATGTGAACGCTGTATATAGCGTTACAGATGTAAACACACAGTAAATATTTTTTTTAAAAGCGGTTCTTCATTAAATGGCACACGTATAAAGCTAAAGCAATGTTTTCGCGGAATAAAATGCGGGTCTCATTGTAATGTTTCACTAATGCTGTACCGCCGACTGTTTTATTTATTCGATGTGAAATCATTTCTGCGAGTTAAAACCTTTATACGTTTGTAACGGCGATTTTATTAGTCTACCTACAGGAGACATCCTGCGGGGACAATGTGGAATTTAAATGCTTATTTTTACAATTACTCATTTCTCATTTTCCCTATTTATATATCCATCCAAAGGTTGCCTGTAAGAAATTGCCTAGTGTGATAAGGCCGCCTCTTGTACTATTATTATTATGCCATTTCTTTATTGTAATTGTTTCTTCAAAGTGCAATAAAGGATTAAATAAATAAATTACTATCATTCATAGTTGGGTTTAAAATCGATTTGCAGGAAATCGATTGTTCGGAACAGGAATATCGATTTGGAATATTAAAAAAAATGCGATTTGATAAAGAACAATTGCATATAAAACGATCAGAAACATGGATTGGATTTATAAATAGGAGAAAAGGACAAGACAACACTCATTTTTTTAAATCTAAACGGATCTATGAATATATTTATCGTAAATCGACTTCAAGTAGATACGATCCAATTAAACGAACGCCGGATCCGACGTGTGCGTTCCAAAAATCTATTTGTCAAGGAAAACTAGACGTCTGTAAGTAATATCTGTCGAGCAAAGAGCGTTTCCTATTGAACGGGAATAGCACAGTATGTGGTCCTAAACGACGTCGATTCCAGTTAATCATAAAGTTCTAAACCAGGATATATTTATTATAGGAAGAGTATCTACATTTCTTCCTTTATAAAGCGTCATAAGTAACACTAACATCAAAAGCGGTTATAAAAATCGTTTTTTATGTCCACCAAATGGTTTGGGGTCAGTGCAGCGAACATTTGTAACCGACCAACCCAAATCAATGTAAAGGGCTGTGCCCTCCATTTCGCCTCTTATGCAGTCCGATAGCGTATCTTAATCGTTATTGATGGTAATGTCCAACCCTGCACGCTTGTTTTGAAATTCGATCGCCGGTAGCGGCCAAATTTTAAGATGGAGGATTAGTTATTAATACGAGCATTTAATTATTTTATTGCTTTTAATATGCCTTAACCCGGTTCTCTTAAAAAAAGCTGTTAATTTTATGGGACAAGTATCTCTGAGTTTTTTTGTTTATATTTTGGAGTGCTCAATTTCAATGTTTATGAGTACTACAGTTTTTTGGGTTAGGTTATCTCAGAAGTTTTCTAATTTTTTTTATTGCAATGAACAGCGAGACGAGCATGCCATTTGCCTAATGGTAAATGATACGACCGCTCATGGAAAATAGTAAAAGGAAACAACACCATGAATTACAAAGCAATGCTTGGCATTCCACTGCGCTCGCCATCCTGAGACGTAAGGTGTTAAGTCTCATTATGTCCAGTAGTTGCGCTGGCTACACTGTCCTTCAAACCGGAACAACAATGCGTTTACACTACTGTTTGGCGGAAGAAATAGACATTACCGTGGTACCTACCCAGGCGGCCTGTCACATATGAGAGACCTACCACTAGTGACACTAGTCGCAGTGTTGGACACTAGTCAATTAGATTTGTCTGAGTACCTATCAGGTTTCGGGCCGGTTACCAGGTATTCAGCACTAGACGATTAAGTACACTGGACCAATGCGTCCAGAAGGGGCGATGAGATTATTATTGCAGCACGGGAAGCAGAGGAAATTACTTAGCATGGTAAGCCAGTGGGGTAAATGATCATTAATAACTTTTTACTTTCATTTATGCAGGGTGTGTGTTATTTTATTACATGCATCATAACCTGAAGTATAAGTTATTAGATACTAAATGAAGAAAAAATGATACAGAAATGAATACATTAACATTAAAAAATTACAATAGTCATCAATAATAAAAACAATTTCGATATCTAATATTATATTTGAAGTACCAACACGCAATCTTGTTCTAAATCATCTTGCCCTGACATTTTAAAAATCATTACGCTCAAATTATTTAGTTCAGTTATACGTACATTTAGTTTCAATTCGACGGGTTGAATGGCGCAGTTGGTTAATATATCGGCTGGGAAACGAGAGGCTACGGGTTAGACTCCTGCATTGAGACATATTTTTGAATGAAAAGTATTTATTGTAAGCCTGAGCGTTGTTCGATCGTGAGGTTTCTTGCAGGCTTCCAACAGATCAATATGGAGATCCTTGGGGGAGGCCTATATTCACCAGTGGATTGCCTGTGGCTGAAGAGAGAGAAGTCTACCGTAGTGTTGTTGTCCCCGACACAAGATTTGTGTTTGTGTAACTTGATTTCGGGCCAGAATTACGTATGTGACCTTAGGATTTATTTAGGGCGTTGGTACCAAATATATCCAAAGACCTATCTATGCAATTTTCATAACAATTAAACTTTACAAAGTGTTAAGAAAGGTTCGTGTTCCGTCCAGTCCTTCGTGTGAAAACAATTAAATTTTTAACCATATTAGTTACAGCGTTTAGTTGCAAGTCCCGCAGTTATCTGCCTGGTGGCGCACGGATTTGACATTTCATACGCAAGAGAGGCTGCCCAAATGTCACAGCACAAAGGTCAACACTGATTTACAGGCCGACACAACTGTCAAGTGTCAGCGGAATTCGTTTGGAAGTTACGAGCACTTATGCTAATCAGTTGTTACAGATATTTTATTAGCCCTGTCAGGTTAATATCGTGTGGAAACCTGCCTCTGATGTGCATGGTAAAATTATGTCATATCACTGTAAGTATGTGGAGTTAACTAGATCTTAGACTAATTTCGACAGCCTCCGTGGCGTAGTTGGTTGGACGCCGGCTGTGAAACGAGAGGTCACGGGTTCGATCCCCGCAACGAAACAAATGTTTGTGTGAACCACAAGTATTTGTTTCGAGTCTGGGTGTTTGTGAGACCGAAAAGTCTCTCGCAGCTCCTGATACCCACGACACAAGACTTGATCTTAGTGTGGGGTTAGGACTATGTAAGTATGACGTACTTATACAGGGCTTATTGAGATAACTCTGTGTGTTCTCGATAACTTTTTGACATAATATGTGTATGTTCAAATTATTATATCACTCTAATGAGTGACCAGTAAGGTGCGTGCAATTTTAAGCCCCTCATGGCTACTTTTACAGGCGCATGTGAACTAAGATTTATTTAAATCCTAAGGTATTTGTATGAGTACATTTACATTTATGAAAAAATAACCAAATATTTAATATTAAAAGTACAATTACTTTTCGCAAAAAATAACACTTTACGTACAAAAAAAACTGCATCAATAAAAGTTTGCCCAGCGCTATCCCTACATGGTTTCGTGTCAATGTGCATTACTCCAACGGCCGCAGCACTTCAAGGAAAATGGTTCGCAAGTCGCGACACTTGAGTTTGCTCTGCTTCGGAATTCCCCCAAATGGAGTCAAGAACAAAGGCGGTTCGCGAACAACTTCTCGTCGTAAACATACAAAAGGATTTATTACGCAGTATGAGGAGCGGTTGCTATTAAAGGCTGGGAGCAACATACTTTACATATTCATTTGTTGTGGGTTTGTAATTCATTGTATGACTAATAAGACTGGCGTCAGATCAAGCTGAGATCCTCAGAGACCTTTTGTGATCACTATTATTAGGTAGTGTAGCAACTTTAAGACTAAAACGAAAACGCGATATGCTTACAGCCCCGAATTTTGGAATAGGGAATGACTATTAGGGACCTAGTAAAAACAAAATATTTTTTATAATTAGATCTATGCATTAAAAATCTGCGTATATAATGTACTCGTATATAATATACTGCCTGGGTGGCGTAGTGGTACTACGGTACAATTGCAAAGCTGAGGTCTCGGGTTCGAATCCCGGGTCGGGCAAAGTGATATTGAATTTTTCTATTCATTATCAGCCCGGAGTCAGGAATTTGTGCCCGATATGGCGATAGGCTCGCCCCCTATCATATCGTCGGACGGAATATACAAGGCGAAACGTGGGTGTTCTGGTAGCACCTCTGCCTACCCCTTCTGGGAAAAAGGCGTGTGTTTATGTATGTATGTATGTATAATGTAGTAATTTTTTGAGATTATTTCAAAAACACTAATGGAACATATTGTAAATGGTGGCCCTGCTAATCGTGAGAAGTGCATGTGCACCTACACAGTAGTTAACATTCGACCCTTAAGCAGTACACGTCGGTGTTTGGGACAGAGGATTAATGTTAGCCATATATTTCCTTCTGGTGTAAGTTCAAGAAACGATCAATCTTCAAGCTTGAGGTAAGGTGGAGAGCACCATCATCCGTAACGCCGAAAATACATGAGGATTGTAATTAATGAAGAAAGGAACGGAAAGAGGGGAAGGAAAGTCTCCATCAAGTACATGCAATAAAAAACTTAACTTAGTCCTTAACTCTTTACTTCAAGTAAGTTTTGTAGGGCAGTAGTTTCCACTACAGTAGTATAGTATATTCATACTCTAGTCTAAGCTGATTATAACAATGCTCTATAACTTCAACCTCATTATCAAGCCATTTGAAATAGAAAAGATAAGCTTAGCTTTCTCCGAATTACAAATTTTCTTTCCGTGTTCGCTTGAATCACGTGTATCCCAACATTACAAATTATTACTCGTAAATACAATATTACATACATTAAAACTCATATTACTAGTGACAAAGGCACGTTATATGTATAATGTACTTACATAAGGAAGATATAAATAGGCATTGAATGATCTCCATAGAATACAAATTGAATGACCATTAACGTCACAACTGCGTACAAACGTATCGACGTTTCTTGTTCCATTAAATCTCAGTTACCTCAAATAAGTACCAAACATAAAATTACAGGACATCCATATCGGTTGTAAAAGTGCCAACAGATCAATCAAGCGGAATGACGCACCGACAGATGGTCGAAAAAATGAATAACTTACGACCAATGTTGGACAAAGCGTTCGAGAGGCAAGCAAGAATGTACGGCGCGGCGCGACAAAAACTGGAATCTCGGTAACGCATCGCAAAACCGCTAAACGCTCCGCACGACTACTTGGGCTGCATTTTAATAAACAGGAGTGCGTCATGTATCTTATTTCATAATTAAGTTTTTGTTATGTACACGTGAAATGAATGCCAAAATTTCTTGTTATTCGCCATCCTATTTATTAGTACGAAGTATTAAATAATTTAAGTAGCTTGTTAATGTTTAATAATTTCAGAATTTACTTGTACTTTGTATTACTGTTATACTGGACTAGAGCCGGTTCAAGTAAGTCTAAACCAAAAATGTGGCCTATAAGGACTACGACGGAGAAAAAACTTTGTAAATCTATCATCGTTCCTTGCCAGTTCCCGAAGCGAAGGCATGACAATTTAATGAAGTAAACTCAAATAAATTTAAAAGTTGTTTTGATATTTATTCCCCAATTTAATGTTAGTTTAGTTGAGTGTAGTTTCATAATTATTAACCCTTAGATACTAAGTCTCATCATTTATAAACTCCAAAACACTAATGTTTATGTCGAAACGCTAACCCTAAAACAATATTTGAGTGTGTACCAAGCTGCCAAAGCAGGCAACAAGCTGGTACAAACTGGTTGAGAACAAGCTGTAGTTTGTCCTAGAGCAAGAGGTTTGTAGGTTAGCCGCGACAAGGCTTCTTACACTGCCACCCGACAAGTGTATCTCGGAGCCCAGCGCGCAAGGCATGAGAGATAGCGGGAACAAATTACATCATAATTTAATTGTTGGAAGGTCCCTAATTGTTAGATTTTCTTATTTTTTTTCTTTTATTATTTCAATCAACAACAAGACGAGAATGCCATGCAGCTGATGGCAAGCGATACGACCGCTAATGGACAGAAGCAAATCTAAACAACACCACATGAATTACAAAGCAATGCTTGGCATTCCACTGCGCTTGCCGCTCTAGACATATGGTGTTAAGTTTATAATACACTTAAAATTTATTCTAGATATCTATTGGAATGTACGGTTTATTAAAGACAGAATTTTAAATCAATCAGCATTATACACCATATTGAAGAGTCTTAATACGCAGGACCTATCATTATAATATTCTCTTTCTTTGTTGAAGTGAGGGTTAAATAACTACGGCACAAGATTTCACTAAAAAGTTTGCTGCAAGTACCTACCTGTACCAAGTACCTGCTTTTTCTTATAAAGAGACATGCCTTTGCGATCAGGTTGCTATGGGACTCCTTGGCGGAAGTCTTTGTTAAGTAGTGGACTCCCTGAGGCTAAAGATATTTATGATGATGATGATGATGATGAGATATTTATAATAATACAATGTTTTGAGATCTTACACTCTGCCATTGCCTCGTCATTCAGTCAGCCCACAACTGTTAACAAATACCAATAATCTCTACTAAAAATATTTAATCTAAAATCTCTGGAAGTGGATGAATCGCACCGGCCCATAACTGTATCTCTGTGTTCCTACGCGGAACCTAAGTTGACAGCAATCATTTGTAGACCCTTGGAGGTAAATCGAGCGAAGAAGCTGTACTCAGTGTCATTTATTACATCAATCGGGAAGTGCATTGCCTTGTTGATTTAGATGTTTCGTATCTTATTAAATTAATAGTGTTATTATAAAAGCTGTTACTACAACTCTCATGAAGTATTTGCGGTTCTTCAGTTTCGATATTATATTATTGATTGAACAGACATTCACATGTCTACAAAGCTTTTTGAGACATTTGCGTCTTCTATGTTTCTGTCGATAGCTATGACATGCAAAATATTATCAGAAGACAGGGAAATGACTCAGCAATGACTATTAATAGCCGATTTATGAATTTCTACTAGCAAATTTTTTACTTCTATTTGCCAACTACCTAATAAAAACTGACCACACTACACGTTCATTTCAGCTTTTTAGACAGGTCTTATGTGATTTATTGCAAACTCACTGAATATATTACCTAACCATTTAAACTAAAGAATTAAAATTCTTACCAAAATCAGCTGCGATTAGAACGAAGATGCTTTGTCTATGCAAGACGTGACGCTAGTTACTAACAAAAACTAAACGCTGCAAGAAATGTGCATAGCTTTTTATGAGCTACTGGCTACGATTTTCTAAGTAATTTGTCGGTTGATTCCATCACGTCTACTGCCTTTCTGCTATTTGTCTTATTAGTGGAAGTGAAAGAATTTGTTATGTTATATAGTAAATCGATTCATTTGTTATTATGATTAGTTTTACTAGATGTGGTTACCGTAACAAATGTAGCTTCGGTTTCACGACCGGCTAATTTAGTAATATCAACGGTTTCTGAAAATAGCACTAGAATTAGTTCCAGTCGGTTTGTAAAAGACACGTGTCTATTTATTCTTTGTATATCCGCTTCTCATTAATTACTATTATTGTTAACAATTATTCTAATTTACTACCTAGGGCCACTTTTATCACTGATTCATCTTTTATGTCTTAATTATCGAAAATAAAAACCAGATTGTTGGTAGATGTTAAATCTCAATATGTCCAGTTGTTACTCTGGCTACAATGTACTTCAAAGTGGAACACCAAAGTGCATTTACACTGCTGTTTGGCGGGAGAAATAGACATTGCTGTGGTACCTATAACCTACCCAGGCTGCCTTTCACATATGAGAGACCTACCACCAGTTAAGACTAACTAACTCGAATAAATAAAGATGTTACATTTTACGTGACGTATTCACACCTAGCGAAATAGAAAATTCATTTTCGCCTGTCAATACTTTTTATTTTGCTTTATGTCATTTGTCGCTCGGTTCGTAAGCCGTTCGTTTATTTGGTGTGCGTAGTGAACGGTTTGATTGACACAGTTATATAAAATACATTATAATTTCTAGACCAACATTCCAATCTAGATCCGTCAGGCTTAGTTATCGAATTATGACCATCTAAATGTACATAACAAATAGCATAATGTGTTATGCCACGAGCCGGAACCTGTAATACTCACTGACGAGATTTAAAAGAAAGGTATATATATGACAGCCTCCGTGGCGCAGTTGGTTAGACGCCGACTGAGAAACGAGAGCCCGCGCGTTCGATTCCTGCACCGAGACAAATGTTTGTGTGAGCCACAGGTATTTGTTTCGGGTGTGGGTGTTTGAGAGTCCGAAAAGTCTCTCGTAGTCCCTGATCCCCATGACACAAGATTGCATCTTAGTATGTGGTCAGGACTATGTATGTGACTGTTGGGTGTATTTATTTAAATGTTTGGAATATAAATGATTAAAATCATGTATGAAATTGAAGTACATCCAATAAAAAATAACTCGAGTTAAACAAGTAAGATTATAGTGTAATTCATATAATGTGAGATTCCGTATCGATCAATAATATAAATGTTAGAAATGCTAGTTGTAGTAATTTCCGCGACTGAGTAATTAATAGCTTGCTATCCATAAGCGAGCTATATAATTTAAACGTTAAGCAGAATCGAAGTCCATTTTATTTCTGATCAGTTTAATGTTGGTAATTATAGAAAATAAATAGTGACGTGGACAGAATGCTGACGTGAAGTTACAGCTTAGCTATTAAGGTTCGTTTGGTCATTGAGGTTGCTAGAGAGCCAAAGGCTGGTGTTACGACATTCGAATCCGTCCAGATATAAGCGACTACCATCCACGATTGTGAAAAATTAGCCCTAGGGACCAACACAAGTAGATACGTTGTCATGTCACGTTTTGTCCAATATATCCTGTTTCCACCGGCCGGCATAATTATGTCAATAAAATTCTCTATTTGGATTGAACTGCGCAAAATTATTTAACCTAAACCTTATGCAAATTAAATTGGCTACAGTCGTGACTGGACAGTGATTTGTTAAATATGCACCATTTCATGTCAGGTGTACTTTCATTCATTATATAAACACAACATGGTACCACTTGTAATTATGTAGTGATTAGCAGATAAGAAAGTAAATATGCATTGCGCAATACGTCCTGCGTTTAGTTAATAGTTTCACAATTCCCTACTTAGGTTCGGTTTAAACGGATCATTACTGGTATCGAGGCGATTTTCTAAGTTGTAAAAAGGCGACTATATTTTAAAAGATTATTGCCGGTTGCGTAATTTCTTGAAGCCTGATTTTCTAACTGTAGCAGACGTAACCACTGGCTTTTAAAGGCTAGTAAATAGTTATTTTATTTTATCCGCAAACGGTATCCTGAGATGTGACAAATCTTATACTATTTAACTTGCTTTGAAAACAGGGGCTTATTTTCTTCTATAGTTAGTTTCAAAATATATATTTTTATGTTTTATAAGAGACGCGTATTTAATCATTTTAATATAAATGTTTCTACCAATATATATAATTACCTATATGAAGCAATAAATAATAAGCTCAATTTAATAATAGCGCAAATATTTTAAATAATTTCTCGTTTTTCTAAGTAAACATGAAGCTTCGGTTCACTTAAATTATGAGACAGCGTAATCACCAAGTAAAATAGTCTTTAATTTATTTGACTGTTAATCGCAGGCTAATAAATTAAGTTCTATAATTAAAACACTAACAAAGTAGCTAGAATTTGCAATAAAATAGTAAGTTTATCGCCTATACAACCATACACGCTTGTGATAGAACACGACGTCGCCCCACATAGCTCGCTGGGTGGCTTCATGATTTATAGCAGCGGTTCCCAAAATGTGTTCAGTAAACTTCACTGGTTCCGTGATGATTTATCAAAGTACCGCAAAGTTACCTTTATCATTTTAAAATTAATAGATTATTCCCAGGTATAAGATAATTTTTAATACATTGTTTAAAAATAATGAAATAAATAGGACAAGGGGAACCGACGATCGCAGCTTGTGATATAACTGCCATTACTAATTAACCAGTTGATATAGTTTGTGTGTACGCCAGTAGAGATTCAGTGATTGAGAATATTGAAGATGATGATGCAGTACTCCAAAAATAGAAGGCCTTTCGAATTCCGATACCCTTAAAGTTTAAGAATCACTGGTATTTAGTCTCAAAGGCAGCCCTCTCTATTAGCCGCTATTAATTACCCTACCTTCGCCTTGCTCTCGTGAGCTCATGTGTGCACATTCTATGCAACTGCTTTATTAGAGAGGTTATCGCGATAATGCAACTTGTTTCACACGAATTGGTGCCGGATTCTGCTTGAGTTTCACGTATAGTATTATAAATTGTTTTTAAGAGGCATATTAAGTAATTAATTTTATAACTAGTTTATTATAGAGTTAACAAATCCTTCTTCAGCAAAATGTATAGACTATTTTAATGTGCTTTCTTGGTTATTCCGCGTTTATTTTTATTTTCCTCATTAATCAAATTACCAAATTAGAATACACCAAATTCTAGCATTAAAATACATTTTGGTTACAGTCTTCAATAGAAGACGATAGTAAAAGTAAACAACACTTATTTTTATTAAGTTTCCATTTAAGTACACGTAGAAAACACGAGATTATTATGTGAAAGTAAACATTATTATCGCAATGACCATTCTTAGGAAATTGTGCTGTCCGATAATTTGACATGTTCACAATTCACATCTATTACTAATGATGGATTATAAGAGCCATATTGTGAAAAACTGGGTGACGTAAAGGTGTTACCTTATTGACTGCTGCCCATGTTCTTGATCAACTTATTTATATCAATCATGGATGTTTTGTTCATTTAAGATCGGCGGACTAGATCCTATAATTTTATCTGTGATTAATGTGTCTTTATATTATTATTTAAATGTCTTTAAAAAATTGTCGCTATATTGCTCAATCGCAAAGTAATAAAGACAGTTTGAATACAAATCTCTCGGTATTATGTTACACCAATAACGATACAGCACTCATATTTCATGTGAATTAAGTCATTATCAAAGTCAAAAGAAAATATATCTCTTATTATTTTAACACCATTAGGAAATATTTGGAACAATGCTTGCGTCATACGTCAGTATCGACGTCATAAGAGCCATTAAATGTATCAAATAGAATTAAGATAATTTTGGAAACAATCAATTTGCCGTAGAAGAACAAATTTGAATTTAACTATGGGATGTTATATAAATTCCTCTATATATTTTGTAGTGTTATAAATTTCGAAACATGCACAAATACGTAGCATCTTAGAATAGGCTATTCTAATTGAAATAAATATGTAGGCGTTTCATCTGTATTATCATAAATATTCATACATATTATATTCGCATACCATAACACGTCTCCTATGAAAGGAATTCCTGAGCCACTAAATCACGCCTACGTAATGCGATCGGACGTTGCAAAAATCTACATTTGCATGATACAAAAATATTTTATTACATCCACCATAAATTTGGGAGGTACTCAGGTGAATTAACTCGTAAATATTAATATGAATCCATATTAAATTGTAGGATTTTGCATTGATATTTATAGACGCCTTTTTGAATATATACTGTTCGAAAACAGTCTGTTTCTTTCGTTATTGAATCTGCGAAGGTTTACATTAAAGAATTCCTTGTAAAATATTTCCGTTTCAATTTGGCTAAAATCCTTTACTTCACGTGCGTGACGAGAACCATTAAGCTTAATTTATAGCAATTACCGTGCAATAATGTGAGAAAATTTAATTTTTTCGAGTTTGTATCGAGTGCAAGAGGTAAATGTCCATATTTGCGAAGGCTTGGGGCGCTCTCCCACGACACGCCACGCGAGCCGGCCACGTGTCGGTTCGTAAACCGGTCGTTCCTTTCTAACATCGTAACAAGCGAAAGAGACAGTGTGAACACTGAAACTGCCCCTGGCTAAATCCCAGGCTGTCTGGCCTGCTAAATAATTCCAACGTTTGGAATTATGATTCCTGCTTAATTATTTCGTTGCATGCCATATTTTGGGACGTTTACCCCTCGGGCCTAATTCCATTGGCAAAGTTAACTGAAGCTGGGATTTTTTGCCGCAGTTATTGAACAAACAACGATTATTTATTAGGCTGAAATCTACTGATCAAGTTGATACCCTGCATGGCTATAGGCTCCCCTTTATCACATCTTGATTCGAGGATCTGTGGGTGGCACTAATAGCTTCTACACCTGTTTTATTTCATTCACAAAAATACATTATAATTTGTTATTTCGCAATATAATAATCCATTTCTTGTATACCCTTACATATAATGTTTTGATATTTTCCCCATCAGGGTATTGTGACCCAAAACTTCAACCTTTCCTTCACTAGCGATTAAAGGCATCGTTTTAGAATTACGTTTTCAAGTAAACATCAGCTCATAATCGAGAGGAACGATATACGGTCGGCATGACTTTAGGAGTGGGCCTACACGATCGTAAATTAGTCGATTACGATCAGTACAGGACACATTACAACGTAGGGACGAGCTGTGATGTATGGAAATAGGCTCCGATTACGACATCAGCGCTCACGTGTAAAAGAAAGTTTGAATAATCGTTATCTCTTCGACATGATCGGTTCGAGTGTTCGAGATTGTGATGTACGATGGTCGATAGATGATTTGGTGCACGGATGGCCGAGTATTTGTATACGAGCTCGCTTTGTAAAGATAATTGTATTTTTGGTATATTAGGCGTTTTTAAATAAAATGTCGTTGGTAGAGTCTTGTAGCTGTTGTGTTTCATTCGGTGAATGAGGTCTAGAAGAATGGGCAGCCAAAAAACTGGTGGTAGGATAGCTCCCATCGAACAGAAACTTGTCACAGCAACCCACGTAAGTGTATCGTGTTTCTATAGAAATAAATTACTTTGAAATATTTTGCGCAAATATATATTTCATTTTAGTAATTCCATCTCCATATTTTACTATTGTTCAACAACAAATAGAATATATATTTATATAGAGAAGTATTAAATATTTGAGTATATTTTTACAAATCTAAAATTATTATTGTATTCCGACACCCAAATTACATATTTTAATCCGATACGAATATTAAATGCATAATATTGAAGTGACGGCACAGATGCACAAATCGACCCCATTTTTGTTCTACTTCCGATTTAAGGGACCGGTTTAAGCGTGAAACACACGTGTCGGCACACACGTGCTGAGCAGATGTGACCCCGGCCTTCCATTGTGAGGTACTGGGGTCAACGCGCATCTGCCCTTTACGACCCCAGTGAAAATATTCACCCAATTAGTTATTAAGCTTTTACTATGCAGTTTTAAGTATTGGAACGGGGTGGCAATTGTATACTGTAATTATTGTAAACGTTTTATGAATGAGGTTCCGGGTCACTTATATTTTTAGTATTGAAATGAATTTCATTTTTGCGATTTTATTTTGAGGACTTAGGGCGTCGTGTGGTGAAATTTTGTAAGAGTTATAACAATTAGACTCTTTTGTATTGCAAATGTATTATTAAATTTTACAAAGGAACTGGGGTTGAATGCTTATGCATGTCTGATTTTGATTAATTTTATTTTGGTTGTTATTATATGGTTGAGCCAAATATGATGTAGCTTGTTATACTATTCCAGTATCCTATATAATTCCAACTATAAATAAAACAAATAGTAGTTAATTTATTAAGAAACATTTGTCTTACTGACATGTTGAAATCTAATCTGTTGCTTCTCATTTCACAATTGGTTGTAACCCATGGTTATAGAGGCTGTCGAATCTAATCCGGCATCGAGTTTCAGAACATCCGTCAATTTGAAATATTATTGTAAAAACAATAATCACTACATCCGGGTACCGGAGCTGTTTCATAGAAATTGTGCACAAAAAAATCACGAGCAAGTTCAAAGTGATCGAATGCGCGAAATCCACAACAAACGTCAGTCAATGCATTTAAAACTTTACAGTTATTAAAATAAGGATTAATATTAATATTCGAAAGTGCTGGTATAAGTGAATGTGCAAAAACATTTCTTTAGCGTGTACGCGCACCAAGCGAGATTGCAACTATCCGGAGCAATTACGTATAACGACAGACAATTATTTTTTACGATTCTCCCGAGCGGCGATTGTGGGCGATCAGATGTTTTCGTAATTAATCCGATTCTTACATTTGTTTTTCATATTACAACATGCAACGTAATTGTGTTGTTAATTTGTTTTAAGTTATAAACATGAAGTGTGATGTTCAACACAAAAAAGTAAAATGAAACGAATTTGTGTACAGCTGAAGATTTCCAAAGTCCACTTTCGCAAAAGATAGCATGCATGTTTTTTGCTTTGATATAAATATTAGTTACCTGAATTCAACCGCTGGACACCGAGATTAATACGATGGAGTTGTTTATATCGATTTTGATAAAACCACACTTAAACCACCAACTGTTTATCTTACTTTTTTACAGAGTGTATCTTATTTACTACTCAATTAGATTAATTTAATGCGGCCATATATGTCTTCGGGTGTCACATTAATTGCACCCAATAATTCTCGCTCTAAATCAATCTGCTTTTATGGATTTCATCGATTTAAATTCTACATTCTTATTTCGTAGTAATTACGACGTCTTACTATAATAGGCGGTGTGACAAATCACGTAATTACACAAACATTACAACAATCAAAAGTCGATAAAACGTTAAATCATCGATACATAATACGTGACACAAATGTTATAACAATTAAAAATCGATAAAAATTTACACAATATCGATAAGCGATAACATTACTCGTTGCACGTAATATGTATCGTGTATAACTGAATGTATTTACAAGGCCAATAATAATCGATAGATGGCCAAACAGGTCCAACACTTGCGCATCAACTTTTTGTAGGCTGGAGAAAGCTTGGAGATCGCCGAAATGTACCAACTATGCAACGTATCGATAAGATTGTCGATTTGTCGAGATTTGCGTCGATATCAGTGTGGCTGTCACGATTTTTCGAAATAATAGGTTGATTTGTGAAAGCAGACGAGGCGTTCGGAATTTGATCTTGTTTCTCAATGTGAGTTAGAACAGTAGAGTTCTTATTCGTGTTGCTGTATGCAAATGACTTCTCTCATCATAAGTCCTTAAGAGATAATATTTGACGTGGTTCGTTACGTCAACATAGATCCTTTTTTATTTTGTTTCTATATGAGCATGCCAAAACAAGCCTCATTATGTGTTATTCATTGTGTTGCATGGTTTGAATACAATTGCAAAACACACCGTGACGTCATTAAACCTTGGTTCCATTTTTGCTGTTGCGCTTTTTATTTGCGAGTGAAATTGACTAATAAATCACAAAACACCCTGGAAAATTTTATATAAAATAAATTACCCAAATTGGGAGTCGAAATCACTACTTCACAATCCACAGCCCGCCTACTCCGACACTAATGAATCATCAATAACCAATTGAGTATTTTCCAAACAGAACCTTACAATGGTACGCCTACAGCGCCCGTACATCAAAGGCTTCATTATTATGAATAGTGAACATTAGTGAAATACGTCGAACCTTGACACAAATATGGTCCGAAGTTCGTGACGAGAACACGAATAATCCGATTAAACTATATCACGACATATGTTCTGAGAAATTACCGGCGACTAGAACGAGTATCAAATGATCGTATATCGTGACAGATGTACTCGTAAGTTTGTAACATGCGAGAGATGCTATGAGAATAATATTACTGTTTCATCTTTTTTTTTATCGCATAGTTCCGGCAAACGAGCAAACAGATGACCTCACGTAAGTGATCACTGCCATCATGACCATCCACAATGCTCGGTACATAGATGTGTTGCCGGCCCTTAATACCAGGAGGGGAGCGGGAAGGAAAAAGAATGAGAAAAGGAAAGAGGTATTGGGCATCCGGCATTCTTGCTAGCCGAACGAAACGCGACAGCAACGCTGTCACTTCACTTCAATCTCCTGTGAGCTGGGGTACCACCCCGGAGGAGCCTGCCCATTCATGCTGAGTCATGACTGACAATAGCGTGGCTCTAACATATATAGATGAAATTATCCCAATGGTGCTCACAGGCCTCTGAAAATTGAGGAGGGTTAAGACTTCAGTCCACTTCGCTGGCCTAGTGTTTGCAGATTTAACATACATGAAGTTCTAGTTGTTAGAGAAAACGCAGCTTGCATGTTTTCTCACGGTATTTTCCTTTAATTTAGACGTTACCGGCGATTAGACGAAGGTTCAAAATCTTTCGACAATTGTATGTATCAATAGTAGAAATTTTGTGGTCAATGATGTAAGCTGAAGTTTTATATCAGTGTTCCTTTACAGGATAGAAACCAATTAAAATCCTGGAACTGTAGTTTTTAATGATAATTAAATAGAAGTCATAATAGGAATTTAATTATCTAATTCCCATCGAATATTAACTAACGAATCTTCGATTTAATACTATGGGACATTTGGTACAACGTACACCACTAACTTGAGCAAGTTAATTGTCAGTCTCGATTGTATTACATTCTTAAATGCAACCAAATTACTTAACGTGAAATAAAACATTTAGGTTATCTATATTAAAGATCTAGTGTGTTTTTGTATTACTCAGTGTAATTCATTGCGACATTAATTTTATTTACTCATTTACTACAGGATTTAGACTAGGATTTCCTGAACCAATTAGCTTTGTGGGCCAAGGCCTTAACCTGTGCAGATTCATAATATATTGGTATACTAAGGAATGCCCATTTATGGAGTAGAGCTATGGTGTTATGGGAGGCCAACATATTTCCATAGAACACACAATTTAAGCTCGGTCAAAGTGCTTCCATAAGGACTTAGAAACCCACTGCTAACATGATCTATACTGAAAGATTTATCTTTGAAATCTGTAGTCGTTTCCTACCGGTAAAGATCGTATCAACTATTGTTTGTTAAGATTAATAATTCTAACCTTTATAACAAAAAGGATGTTAAGTCTTAGTACAGAAAGCAGTTATAAAAAATGAAAATAAAAAATAGCAATCTAATTGGATACTCATTAAAGTTAAGTGAATGACGTTAATTCATGGATCCCAGTGTCCTGTATTAATGAGTGTAAAGGCGTTAGTTAAGAGTTGATTAAAACAAACATTGCACACGCGAATTCATTAGTTTCCTCAAAGATTAATGGTTTGTCGGCCGTTTTACTTTCATAGGAAAACTAGTACGCTATTTCGAAATTAATTAGAAGATGGATTGGTAAGCTGTAAATTAACGATTTCTACAAGAAATGTCGATTTCTAAAAATCATTTTACATAAAGATTTTTTTATATATATTAATTTATAAACTTATTTAAAATAAATTCTAATATCGCACGATTTACAAAGGAAGTTTATTAAAACACAAATTACAGGGACAAAATATAGCTTTCAATATTTACAATCGTAAAACAACAATCGTAAGATTAAAATTACAGTAATCAGTACCAATCTGTTTTTAAACAAATCTCGACAATGACCGCGATTATGAGTTTTGTTGTTAAAAACAAGTTTATTGTCTCCATTTGTAATTCATTATCAAAATCAAGTTATTATACCAAAAGCCAATATTTTGAAATGATTAAAATCTGAAGACGCTTACTTTACTTTGCAAAATATCAAGTTATTATACCAAAAGCGACTATTCACAAATTACAAAACCCAAAGACTAGAAACTCTTAGAAGCGTTCGTCATTTGTTTAAACGGCGAATTTCTATAATCCCTAATCATTTGGCGATAGTTCGCTTATAGGGCGTTGTACACACGTTCTGCATGTTATCTTACTCCGTATTGTTTAGAGTTGTAGGCGGTTCTTCGATGAGCATCGTGCCTTACAATCGGGCCGACGTGTGATGGGACTCCCACTTGTGGGATAGAAAATCGTTGGGACGAAGCCCATTATTAAATGAAAAGCGATTAATTTTGACGTAAATTATATGAGTGAAATTTCTAAATGAAATTGCTTTATCATTGTGTCAAGGTGTTGTTAACAGTAAACTAAACTGTAATATTTCATTTGCACGTGCGTTTCATTGCTCTTTCTACGATATATGTACATGTGGTATAAATCATGCAAAAGTATTTAAACAAAATATCAACCAAAGCGCACTAAGTCACCATGATGGGCTAAGGCCTTAACACCATTCAATCATAGAGAGGCCGGTCCTCGGCCGTGGGACGTGTATTAGCTAATATAATAAACGAAATATGCAAATACATCTCGCGATATCATCCAACTCATACCACACAAAGAGCGCATCCCCAATCCGTCATCAGACAATACCCAAATGATTGCATTTCATTAAAAACAAACGTTGCACAATGACAATAGCAATAGGCGTGCGTCGCTTGTTTAACAATAAATAAATAATAGAGCGATTCTATTCAATACGCTTCGTAATCAAATCACAATTGTTTGCAAACATGTACGTTAGTCGGGTATTAGCGTGCATGTCTTACGTCTTGCCATAAACGTATGTATGAAGTACCTATAGGTATATATTTTTTTTTGTTATGATTGGCAATAATATTTTATTGAAGTTAACAGAGAGGTAGAGCCATGACTACATTAAAACTACAAGGACGTTATAAGTGTTTTTATGGCATAGGTCCGACAAACGAGCAAATAGGTCACCTGATAAGTGATTACTGCCGCTCATGAACATCCACAACGCTTAGACCATGGATGTATCGCCGGCCCATCAGATCCGGTGGGAAGCGGGAAGAAAAAGGATGGGAAGAGAAAAGGGGTATTGGGCATACGACAGTCTCACTCACCGAACGACACGCGACAGCAAAGTTGTCGCTTCACGTCAATCTCCTGTGAGACAGTGGTACCACCCCGGACGAGCCTGCCCATGCTAAGCCATGGCTGACAAAAGTGTGGCTCTACTACTAGTCGAAATACATATCTAATATATCCAAATACATTAATTTAAAATTACCCAATTTGAACCTAAATAATCATAGTACGAAAAAAGTTACTACTTAACATTCGAAATCGAGGTTAAAGATTCAGCCGAGAACGACAGTAGCAGATACGCCAAAATTCAAAAGCTTACGTTACTTGCAAAATACACGACAAGAACTCAATTCGCATTTCCATGTACTCACCAACTGTTAATTACAAACATATAAAAACAAACATGCCACAACGTACGTGTGTAGGAAGCATCTCTCCGTTCCACAATCTTATTTAATTTGCAATGCTTTATGGACAGGAATTGAATTGTCAACACGGAGACTCGTAATAAAAGCTTGATTGGCCGCTGGCGGCTCCGCTGAATAGCAAGCTCGGGCGCGGACGGAATTTCAATCATGAAGAGAAAGCAAGAGTGACGAACACTTAATAAACATTTTCATTAATGTGCTAGCTACATATTTCGATGGTATGAAATCGAAACTCGAGAATTCGGTCTCAATTCGATTTTTGTGTCGTGACCGAATAGTTTACCCCACGCAACGAATGCCCCTTAATATGGTGTTGAATGAGAATTTAAACAAAATTTCATGCGTATAACTAATTATTACAATTCAATTTAAACAAAATATATTTTGCGGTATTGTGACGAGAGCAACAATTATAATTTTTATATTTCTATATACGAGTATATGAATTTCATAAAATTATATTTTCGTATACTTTTACGTGTGTGCCTAATCCTTAATACAATCTACACTATTAATTCTATCAAGCAGCGGCGGCGTTGTCAATACGACCTTAATTTAGCAGACCTCGTTTAAGTTAATATATTGGCGGGTGTTAATGTAAAATACATTTGAAATCTCACAAATAGAGTTGTCAGCCGATTGGCTCTTGATCTAGGCGGCGTAGGCGATGCAATCAAAGCGTGGACATCAACAGCCAACATGCTTGACAACCATGAATAATCTGTGATGTTACACACATTTGTGGCTGCGCTAGGGCTGCCATTTGAATTCCACCTTCATGCCTAACATGGCATAAAATAAACCGATCCACAAATATAATTAAATATTGCAATGCCATCAGGAAATTTCTAGTCAAGGTACGAGATGCGATGTGTTCAGATGAGGTTGGAGAAGCCAAACAGTGAGGTCGAATTGATTGTATAATCCCATTACACGGTACAGTTGACAATGTGCATACGCAAACATAATCCCATAATAGAATTAACAAAGAAAACGCTCTTAGCTGTACTAAAGCTTGTTTTCGTTCAGCATTATGAGGCAAGCGAGATTATAATTCGACACAAGTATTTATTTCACTTTAGTGGAACATAAAATTTTACAGTTAATTAGTTTAACCTACTCCGTATTTTTAATAATATAATAACAATTACTTTTGCACCTTAAACTCGTTTAAGTCTTTTCCTCTTATTAGCAAAATTACTTCTCTACCTTTTATGTGTAAACTTATATTATTATGTTAATAAAAAATATGTATTAAATAAAGATAAAAGACTCTTTGATTGCATACTTTGACAGAATTTGAGGTTTAAGTCATACATATTCGTATCTATGGTAGAGTCGTGGATGGATGTTCATTTGATTTCTAGCGAGATTCCAGGTAGAGTTTACAAAAGTTGCCCTTTGGAAGTTATTTACTGTTACGAAATCCAAAATTTGTATATTTTCGACGTAAAATTAGAAGATTTAACCATACGTGAGTTTAAAACGAAATTCGTGTACTCTACAAAACGCTAAGTTCAGAAATATATATAATATTTATCTTTCTATACGTATGACATTATTAAATTGTTGCCAATCAGAGACATTGCTAAAGTTGCAATTGCTCGTGCCATATTTCACACATTCGTTCTACCTTTTGAAATATCACCGACATAACGTGTATTGCTTTTGCTAATGGCTACGTTTCTAACTACAGTGCGCGATATAAATTAATCAACGTGTGTTATGTATCAAAGGCTTTAGCGAAATATATACTAATGATACTATTTCAATCTCCTACTATTTACTTAGACTATACATACGAAATTATGGGCGTGGTGTTTCAAAAAACCTTTCTTATGTTGCTGCGTTATTTTTTAAATTTTGTCTAGACTTCAAGAATATAGTTGCATTTTATGTTGTGCTCCACAGATCATTTTCCGTTTATACACACCACTATCGATCCCAGTAAATTCATCATTTTGTATTAGCTTTAATCAAGAAAAATTAAACACAGAAATTACGTACACGATTTAATTAACCATTACATTTTGCTGTTAATCGCTAAACGAGACATTAGATACGGTAGTTAATAAAATTATCAAATCACCTAATGTCTCTGCATTTATGTATTGGATTAATTAGAATACCTACACTCGTGCCAACTTATCTAGGCTAAATATGGAAATAATCTGCTAATTGAATAATCATGTAAATTTTAAATGCGCTAGACAAGCAATAAATCCTGTCCAGACAGAATTACGGCTCAATCACGAAAAATTCTACGGAATTTTAGAATTTCGCAATTTTATGACCGGATATAAATCATTTAAAAATAAAAAAAATGTATATAATTTTAATACCTAAATAAAATAACCGTTCCACGGATTACGTCTTCATCAAAACGTTAATACGAGTAATCTCACAACAATAAAATATTAAATAACCAAACATGTACAACAAATTCTAACTCGGCCATTACTGGTGCTAGGTCTCTCTCCAATCAGCAGTGTAAATGTATTGTTGTTTTTCGGTTTGAAGCATATTGTAGCCAAGGTAACTACTGGATATAATGAGACTTAAATTCTTATATCTCAGGATGGCGAGAGCAGTGGGACGCCAAGCATTGCTTTATAATTAATGGTGTTTAGTTTTGCTACTGTCCATGAGCGGTCGTATCGCTTATGCCAATGGCATGCTCGTCTCACCATTCATTGCACTAAAAATATATACTACAGTTCACCTATATTCAAATAAAAACAAAACATAAAACAAAGCGGTATATTGGCGACAAAAAGCGCTATAAAAAGTTTGTAACGGCTAATTAACATAGATAGTGGCCGTAGATGCAGTGCAGGCGCAACAGGTCCGCAGATATGCAAATGAGACGCCCGGTGGTCCACGATGCTGCGCTTAGATACCAGACCTGTGTCTTACTCCGATCTATTGCAGGACGCCACGCGTGTAACACTCTTTGTTTATTTAATCTATTTTTATTTGGCCTTTTATTATGAAGGTGGGATGTTTGTAAGACTATAGACAGGGATTACCGTACACAGCAGTTCAGAACACATCATACTGTTGTGTTCGGGTTCATCCTGTGCATTTTTTTTTGCCTATATTGTGTCCTACTGCTGGGCAAAGGCCTTCTCTTTATTACCCCAATTGACCCTATCCTCGGCGAGCTCTTGCCATTTTGGCTCGAATGCATCCAACTCGTCTTTACACCGCATCTTCGGTCTTCCGCGTCTTGTGTATATCCGGATATAATTAGGCGGACATAGTTTTGTCGACCGGCGAGGTATAACCTATTTGAATATCCCATTTGGATGGTACTGCACTTGCCATGAGCTGTCACCGGTGATAAAAGGTTTACTTTCTTAGCCACTGCGCCAATATGGAGCCGATGTTAAACTATGATGTTAACTAAAGCTTATTTTCTTATGTCTTCTCACAAAGATCTAGGTAAGGTAGGCAAATACTGTAGAGCATATAAATTAGCAGGTAAGTTGATTGTTATAAATTATAATCAACACACAGCGTCACCATCAATAGATGTTTTTAGAGTTACACTCGGAGGTAATCTTTGTGTCCTTCATTATGTGCAAATAAATAAATAGTTAATTAACTAAATCACAAATTGGCTTTTTGAAGGAAAAATCTATAAAATGAACCTCCTTAGGTAAGATTTGAATACAAAGACGCATTCTTAAACTCACAACATACTTCAGCATCACTCATAAGTCATAACTCGTATTTATTCGACATCCCATGCCACACTATTGTGAAGAAGATTAATATTTCTGTTAAAAAGACGCACAAAAGAAATGCCGCGCTTTATAAGTAAACATTATTTAATCAGATATTACGAGTTGGCGCCGAATGAATAAATCATCGGTTCGTATTCGATGAAAGAATAATTCCGCTATCTCCTTACCATGAATAGTCCAATGGATTTTATAAGGGTGCAGTCGGCGAAATACAATGAACATTAATAAAACATATTGTATGGTGTTCTGTTATGAAGCGAGAGTAGATAACACTAGGGTTCGAAGAAATCGAAATGTGAACGCAAAAAATAATCAAAAGTTGATTGATTGCTGTAAACAGGTATGTTAAATGCTCTTGCCAATTAGTTATTGGCAGAAATTAAAATATAAATCGAATTAGTATAATAAAAATATCAGTGTGAAATAATTAATATAAAAAGCCTGACAATTGAGACCAATAAGTTCGATTCACGATTTTTATCAAAAATCATTTTAGTTTCAAAAATAATTCAACTTTAACGGTAAATTATATGATAAGCCCAAAAGTATTGAGAATTACTTTGATTGGGCCTTCATCATCATTAATTTAAATAATTCATCAAAGAAAATAAAAACCAGATAAAAACGAAAACACATATTTATTCACAACATATCTCTTATAATCAACTTATTATCAGTATTAGGAATTTAAACGACTTTTTAAACTTGTCACGCGTATTTACGATGAGACTGTAGATAACGTAGATAACAGAAAAATAAAAAAAAACGGTTTTTGAATAATGCTGAGAACTTTGCACCAGTGTGTTGTCCAGTAAGACGTGTGTAGATATACATAGTATAAAAAAGTCGCTTCCTGCTGTCCTTACGAAGGCATAGATCTCTTAAACTATGCAACAGATTTTAAAGCAGTTTTAGCAATAGATAGGTTGATTCAAAAAGGTTTTACGTATATATTTTTTTATTTTTTTTAATGCATATATTTCTGGCTACAGACAGGCGAGCCTGGGCCGGCTAGAATCTATACATACATGTGTATTGTGTGTTGAAACTGTTGAAAGTAGTAATACTACGGCTATCTCGTGTTCGCTATCGGGGCGATTACCTTGGCGAGTGCCTTCAGACGGGTTTGTGGGTCACGCGGACAGCTTTCAGATATTTGCATACACACGTCCCATCTGATGCCGCACGTAGTGCGTACAAGGGGAGAAATTATCATAAATGGGATATTGACGGGGTAACAGATTGCGATATCCACGCTGTTAGTGTTGAGTGTTTCGTCGAAGTGTGTAATATCTTTATAGCATCTGTATTGCCTATGTGATAGTATATTTATGTTTCTCAAAGCCTTCGTGGTTCAGTTGATGGCCGACTAGCCGCGCCGCGGGTTTGATCCCTACCCCGAAACACAATTTTGTGCAGTCCACAAGTAGATACATATGTATTTAAAGTAAAGACTCTCGTAGTTTATGTTACCCACGATACAAGACCTGCATCTTACTTTGGGGTCAGGAATATGTATGAGTCTGTTACATGTATTTATTTATAGTAGTCGACTAGTCGTAGTCAGAGTGAAATGTTTTTTTTTGGACTTTGCAGGAAGATGCGCATGCGGCCCGTCTGAAGGACACCGGTCACCGCCGCTCATAGACCTTTGCAGAGTCAGGGGTCTAGCAAAAAAAAAACACTGTCTACTGTAAGAAGAGTACACTCTTTAACCCTAGCTTAAAGAAGGACAGGTCATAGCGCTCAGGGAACGGTGGAAACGCTCAGGGAGGTGCACATTGGAGGAGGTCTATATCTAGCAGTGGTCTGCTAAGCTGATGATAATTTTATTTTGTACTGATTACATAATTCATCAATTTCAATAATATTTAATTGAGACTTTAATGCTAATTTCCTTAGCGTATTAGTAATATTTCCTGCTGCGTGATTGGCAGGAGTCAATGAACTCGTGGGTAAAAGTTCGTCAAATGATTTTGCATGTTTATTACTCAATATATTAGCTTCGTAAAATTATTCAATGGAGAAGTATTTTATTCAGATATTTTAATCGTATATCTTTCCTGCCTTGAAATCTTTTGAGACCATATTTTGATTATATAATTAAGTTAGAGGCTGTCCGTAATTATTTAATTAATGTCCTAAAATTATAGAATTTATTAAGAAAACAATACATTATTTGGTTTATTACAGTCTCACGTGCTTCGAATTTTTCATCTTTTAGCAAATTTTTCATTTAAAAATATCCTCTTTGCGTGTACCTGAACCCGGTAAGTCAAACTTTTTAAATATATGATTATGATGACGACGAGTACGTATATATTAACAATTTCTGTCATGTTAAAACAATAGAATTAAAAACCAAAGACTTATTTTATATTTTACAGATATAAAGGTAAACACATTCGTAAAAGTGTGTAAGTGACACAGAAATCCGGGCCGAGAGTTCGAGAGCGACGCAGGTTGCTTTACAGAATAGTTTATGGACCATTTGAATTGTAAAGTGCTATTTTTATAAAGCACTTCTGGAGGCACGTAAATTTCCACTTGATCTTATCTCGTTTATCGTAACAGCCCATTCACTTTTGGCATATCAACGAAATTACAATTTTTTCGTAATAAATTACTTAAAATCACGCCTGAATTAACTTCTAGAAAGGCTACAACTTAAGCAAGCAATGTTTTATTAATAATCCAAGTAAACTTTTATCTATTATTTAAAAATCATATAACAGCTGAATTAGATAAAATAAGTAACCTGAATTTAGGTATGATAATAACTATTGACAGTCGTATCGCCAAGATCGATTCTCTTCAGACTTCCATAAAACTTGAGGTGTCTTAACAAACAGTAGTTAGTAAAACAACTCTCACCCTTATCAACAAAGGAAAGCAACACAATGCAGGAGTTGTTTAACGCAAAGGGTTCACAGCGGAAGTGCTGTCGTGACAATAAAACTGTTTGTCCTCCACTTAACTGTGAAAACATTTATCTTGAAAAACGGAAACCGAATATAAATCGAATGTTATGGGAGAAATAACAGGGCGAACGATATCCGCGACGAAGGAGACGGGACAATCATTGACTCGCACTATGCAATTCCATAAAATCAAGATTAGTTACGGTGAACGGCCGATCATACGGCGAATCGTGACCGTGGTCGGAGCGAACTGAAATAAGGATTCGTTTGTCAATACGAAGAAATCTTGGTACTTTAGGCAAGTTTGCGCTTCATTGAACTACTGGAAATTTGGAAATTATTTGGTTTGGTTTGGTCATGGATAATTGGTGATGTTGTTAGGGTTAAAGATTAGGCTTTTGAACTGCCGGCTACCTGGAATCGGATGTTTCGAGAAATATTACCGCATCAAAAAACTAACATAGTATATGATCTCAAAGCCGAAAATTACGGGATAATGTACTCGTAAATTTATACACCAAACCCTTTTAAAACATACATACCAATATTGTTGCTCCACCGAACTTGAATTAGAAAGAACTCAAGATTATTTCATAAATACTATTGAGTTATTAATTTAATAAAGATAACTAATTATAAACAGGATCTAGCTTTGAATACAGACATTAATATAATTCTTCCTTAAATCCGGGTAAAGATAATAAAGGGCAATGCAATTCCTACTAACGCACATAGAGTACTAATTAAAAGCATGGTAATACCACGCTAATTTCCATAGTAGTAGTAGGCTTTATCACACGTTCCGCATAGGGTTGGACGGCAATTAGATTAGATTTAGGTAAGCTAGAGCGAGTGAGCTCGTGACCAACAGATCTAAACCCGCCGGCAGTAACCGGCCTTGGTCTATTTCCACCTTTGTGTCGACTCCAATAAAGGTCAATTGGAAAGTCTCCGCGATCGTTATTTAAAGCCATTGTTGCAATGAATCTGATCCTATGATTTGATTCATTGATTATGATGCAATCTAATGGACTGTCGCAGACTTTTGAAACGACCAGGATTAAGTATAAACGTATCGGTTATTGCAAATTGAGTTATGAAAGATTTGTTACTTCATTAACATCACGTAGCGTAATGTAGGCATAACATGTTAGTCATGAAAAAAGTAAATTTCTCGTTTTAAAGTAATATGAAATCAAAAATTGAAAGGATATAACTATTACCTAAGCGGTTATTGCTTTAAATCAATTTTGGTTTTCTCACGCATTTATTGTTTTCAATCAACATTCTCGAAAGTACTGTTAGCTTGAAACAAATGATAGCCACAAACGTTCCAAAAAGATGAGTTACGGCAACGTGAACGATGCAAAGCAATTTCAAATCCGTGATGTAACAAGTCAACCGCGTACAAGGTCAAGCGCAAATACTAAATCGATTATGCACGCCATATTAAACGGTCGTAAAATTATTTATACAAATTCTTCACATATGTAATATGCCATTGTTTAATTTATTGCAGAATATTTGAGATATCTGATAATATTTGAATACATTAAGGCTATCGCGTTGGTGGCGGCAAGCGTCACGGAGCCGCGTGCGACCGTTGGCGATCTCAATCGACTCGCCACGACCACTATATTTATGCTAATCTTGTGGAATTTCTAAAACAAAATCGAATTATCGTCAACACAACCGAAATGGTGATTTGTGGGACGATCAATAGGCACATACGCTTTATAAGCGAGCGACTTCCATATGTTTGGGAGGCCTATAAATTTCTTGCTGATATTAAATAATTGATATTGTTTACGTGGGCGAGGTGGGTGTGAAGAAGCCTTAATAATAGTATTAAATCTTACTTACGTAATGAATCAGAAATTGCTTGTTATTTGTTGCCCAATTACGCCTTAAGACGGAGTATGTACAAGCGTTTCAACAACAGACGTAAATAAAAACCAAAATATTTTTATTCATAATAATAAAATATTAATTAGTTAAACAGATACTTAAAAACCCATTAAACAGACTTCAACCGTAAAAAAAGAAAACAACCGAGTCAATAATATGTATCTATCACATTTTAATGATTTTGTTGTTGCACCACAAGGTCGCAAATCTTCGGCATCTATTCAAAAAGTAAGTTTCCTTCACACAGTAACCCACTAACCAAACTTCCTCTCAATTAACTTAATGACGTTTCATTGTTTACCCGACACTTTTTGAAGCCTATTGCCTCATTGTATCGGGTAATTAATTTGTTCCCAGTTGTAACATCAGTCAACCGTCAAGAGTCACTCCCACGATATCAGACGTGCGTCTTCAGTTCCCAGAAAGGTACACTTACATTGCGCAACAATGCAGATAATTAAAAAGTAATCCGTGGGCGGATATCAATGGCTTCGATTTTGGATTGTGCCAATCGTATAAACGGGCATGCGAGTGATCAATTTCCGTTCTGAAGTTAATTGGTAGCAAAAAAATACTTAAATAAATCAGCTTTATTTTAGATCCGGCGACTAATTGGTTGACCGGAGTTCTGAAGTTTAATTAGAGTGGAAAGATGGTTGAAATCGAAACTGCTAGTACCCTTTTTATATTTGGCGATGTAGACAATTATGAGTCTCTTCCAGTATTCGTTTTCATTGCAATATGTAATGATCTAATCATAAGTTACGAATATGGTATTCTGATGCTGCTAGAGATCATATATATGTACGTATGTACGCACAGTATATACGGGTATATCGAATCGAAAAATGTCTGTGAATAGTGACAAAATGTTTCCTAAATAACTTATCTTGACCTTCTATTATCGATCTGATGATGATTTATAAACATCGTACAATGATAATCGAATATGACAAGTAAAAATAACTTGTATAATCCGAAATAGCCTTGAGCAAAGCTTCTCCGACTAGGACAAAAGAAATTCTAAGCGCATGATTCAAGTGAGAAGTCGATAGCTAACGAATTCAGACTCATTGTACCATAACTACAAAGCAAGGTTATTTTTGTAAGGCACCAGATGACTCATGCAATGATCTGCTCGAATTATTAACCGCGGGATCAATTTTATAACTTTTTGCCATGACTTCGTTTTTTGGACGCATAACCATAGTAATCATGCGGCACTTGTTTCGGTACAGAGCTTCACTTTAATTGGTGCAGCTTTGCGGATGTCAAAAGACGTACAAAAAATATGTTCGCATGATTTGTGGTCTATTATAGATACTACTCGTAGTTGACTCAGCTACTGTTCCGGCTATACCAATTACGAACATCAATATGTATGTAAATATTGAAACATAATATCTGGCTTACAAAACGAATAAAAAAATATATTTGGAAATATATTAGCATAGATTTGTAATTATACAAATTCTTAATATAGACCTAAAATCCGTTGGCAATAATACTAAATCAGAATAATTTAATAAAACGACTTTTAACACATTAAAATTCAAGCTGGAAAATATGGATGATAATAAAATTAATTTTGTCACCATGTTTTGTTTTCATGTCTATTTTTACACTA
Source organism: Theretra japonica (assembly GCA_033459515.1). Classification (NCBI taxonomy): domain Eukaryota; kingdom Metazoa; phylum Arthropoda; class Insecta; order Lepidoptera; family Sphingidae; genus Theretra; species Theretra japonica. The sequence goes on from CM065949.1 coordinate 11,491,488, forward strand.
ACGATTTAGAAAGTAGGAGCAATATTGAAAGAAGAATGTATTTGTTGATGTTTGAAGGCTGTATGTGCAATTTCAATGATACTAAATACTGCAACTGGTATAAGAATGACATGTATTGACAGCTGACCCGTTATCTGCGTAATATATTCCACTACTGTATACCTATGCTGCATATTCATTGATTGCAAATTGAGTAACATAAAACCTAAGTAAACAAGATGTAATTTGCATCTTCAGAGACAAAATTAAATTGTTAGTTTATTTTCACTAAAAATTGTCTGTATTCGCAGATAAATCGATTGAAGTAGGTACATGGATTCCACCTACAAATCGTCAGTAGTACTCTGAGGCAAATTTAGCCTTTAGAAAATCATTTTTTCCTTTTAAAACATGGAAATAAACGCTAAAATAGCTTGAACCACTTTCTGCTACACTTGCACTAGATTAATGAGCCAACACTAATACGATCTGTTGAGTACATGTACCAGTAACCGCAAACCAACTGTCTTGATGTCATCTATAGCAGTGATTAATACGTGTATTATATTTCTGTAGTGTTTCTATTGACGGGCCTCTCGACCTCGAAGGAACAAATGCCGTGACGAAAGGACGAACTGAGGAGCAAAAAACTCAACAAATGCGACACAATGCAGAACGTTGAATGGCTCTTGACATAGTCACACATGTGGGAGAAATAGGTGAAGTTTTGTTTGACGACAGTATTGTCACGGAGAATTGTGTGGTGAAGTCGTAAAAAATATTGAATGTACGTGAAAGGGGTCAATGATAATGTAAGGAAAGTGTGTATTGAGAATTTATTTAGAAGGAGAGGAAATCAGTACATCATATTAATATGGAGTGCTTTAAGGGTATTTATATAAAAGTATAGTCTCAGCGTTTGATCATTGTATATGAACCTCAAGTTTTATTAAGACGTAACAGAGCGAATGAAGTACCAAAAAAGAGGTAAACAAAATCCGACGTTAAGTAATGTTGATTAAATGTTAAGTTTATGTGTTGCACGTGCAATTCAATGCTGGGCACGTGAATTTAATAAAATCAAAGATTTATTAATGTTGTAAATAAAGGGCGAACAATGGTGAAGTAATTTGCAATTTAGAGAGGAAATGCAGTCTGCATTCCTGGCTTCATGCCACGTTGATGAGACCCTGATGCTAAATATAGGTATAAAACTATACTTGTAAAATATCTAGCAATGCCTTAGGTAATTGTGATACTTCAAGGCTTCGTTCATCGGAAGGAGTTACAGAATACTAGGATTGTGGCGCAGTTCATAATTATAGATTGTTAATTGAATCACTCTGATCACAATACAAACGGTTTTTTATTTCACTTGCATTTGCACCGCTATAAGATTTCAAATCTCAACTTACTTTGCTTTATAAAATCAGCCGAGTTTATTCTAGAACTACCTATCTATATCTACATCCTTTTCTGAAAAAAACATAATATAATCAAGTACACCATTTTTTTTTCAATTTCAGGAAGAACACTCTTTCTTGCTATCATTACCTTCTTCCCTATTCATCGTACTTAATTCCTACAATTAGTGTGTTAAAGTAAGAGGCATTTTTATAACCCTCTTGAGCATATATTGACCTCTGCTCGTTCCTGTCCCACGTTAATAAGTAACAGTTTCAGGGCGAAAGCTATTAAATTAATAAATAGCCTTAACAAATAGGCTCCCCTATCTATTAATAAAATTGGTGACTCATACACCAACAAGCTTAATAAAACGCCCTTATGTTATTAGTTCATCAGCAGTAAGAGCAGTTTCGAAATTTCAAATTAATTTGTTAAATAGGTCATCGTTAGGTGAGTCAGACGGAGAATTTATTTAGAGGCAAATCCCAGTGACCTGGTATCGTAAAACTATAATATATTGGTGTAAAACCGGCTGAGGTCGAAACCGCTCGTATGGAGGTTTCTGTGTTGCACAAATGAGCATTTAATATTATTAATATCATACGTTTGGAAGAGAAAACTGTTACGGAGAGAATTTTACATTTCTCGTGTTTATAGAGGTAGTGCAATGACCATGATTTTTTAAGTGTGCGCGTGAGTTCAAATTATTCGTGCCAGTGGCTTCTTCACATTTTATTTAATGCACACAGTACGTGTACGTAAAATATATTATTCTTACTTGAGGAAATTATTTCTTCTAAGGGAGAAGTTCTCGCAAACCAAGAGAAATGGGAAATGGCTTTAGTGCACCATAAAGTATCAAAATTAAAATGTACGTTATTTATTTGGCTCAATAAATCGACACTCGGTTTTACAACGAACATGGTCGGCTGTTAGAAAGCAAATTAAACCTGTACTAGTGATTGTGAACGGTTCCCAGACAGGGCATGGCGAGTACCATGAGTCACGATGACGTCACACGACATATGGTCACCGTGTCCAGACTGCTGCCCCGATACCAGCGTTATGTTAATGAGAGCCCGCATTAAATATACCTTAAAATATTTTAAAATTGCATTAAGGAGTTTTAAATTTCAATCATCTTTAACAGATAAGTTTTGTTTGTTGTTTCATTAAAATTAAATTATTAGTTACAATTGAAATATGGAATGGAACTTTGTGTAAGGTCAAATATCTATTCATGCTTCTATTGAAATTTTAAAGAGCTTTGAGGCGTACAATACATAAAGATTACAAAAAATATCATCAAATGACATACATACATTATCGTATAAGGGCAGCAAAATCAATTTTCAGATCTAACATTGATTTAGAATGGTTTTTAATAAAAATAGACGTGAAACATAATTTGCACGTTATCCATCTTGCAGAAAGTTCTGGTTTATTTTCTAACCAGCTGCCTACCTATGAAATCGTTACCTATCATTTTTAAGTTGTAATTTCAAAATGATTTCCTCGCCATAAGATTCCGCACATAGGTCTTGTCCGTGTTTAAATAATAAATGTAAATAAATGTTGTAAATGTTCCCTAACACTTGATTAAAGAGACGACATAAAGGAGTTAGTTAACGAACCAAATAAGTACCATCGAAAATAGATTGACAGGGAAAATAAGCTAAACACTCAAGTATTGACTACACTGACCAGAAAAACTTAATTACTCATTGTTTTGTTTGGCTGAGTGATGCATTGTCTTAGCCAATACATTAGACAAAAACAATGTTTAAAATAAGAACAATGATAGTGAAAGCTCATGTCGGGCCAAGTGTAATGACGGGTATAGCACAGGTTATATTATCAAATTTGAAAGTGTAGAAAGTATGTATTAAAATGTCGAATTCATTCATTAGATACAAGATCAATCGGACATTATTTAATGTTTATTACATCTACTTTCCTATGTAATTATGTGAGAATCTACAATCGAAATGTAATTGTTGGACGTATGATTATGTTGGAAATTATTGCTTATTATTTATTAATTCACCTACGACATGTTATTATATTCGTTGCTGTAACAGGTTTGATAGACAAGAAGTGACTGCCATTGTATAAGATGAATTAAAAGTTATTCAAAATAAGATCTGATGATTTTTTTTATTTGTGGATGAGTGTTAGCCGTTAACAGAACAAATTGGTACTCCAGGACAGGTTAACCAACCAAATACTTATTTATTTCAGTAATAGAGAAATTCAGAATTTACTTAGACATTTTCTATTTATTATTAATAATATTATAAACTGATGTTGGGTCGCCGCAACAATTTTTTTAACTTTTAGTTCATGGCTGATATCAATTATTTAGTATGTAATAATCACAACTACATAGTAAGACATCCTCAACGGTCCGTAATCGATGTCATCAAAACGCTATCGAAACGGGGCGTCAATAGCAAAAGCTTATAAATCAAACAGTAACTTTCATCAATCAATCACATGCCACAAAAACTCGATAGCCAATGTCAATGTTTGTGTACCAACGGTCGAGACGGATGTCAGCGTAACGGAGCCGCGTAGCACATCAAATATTCGCTTTACACCCCCCACTTGTGGACAAATTGATAATTCATGGGAAATAAGATAGCTGTAAATTTAAAAGGTATTATTATTATTGAAAAATCCACTAAGATTGACCCAAAAACTTTCAGTACGTGACGTGAACGAAGATTCGATAGGTAATGGAACTAAAATATTACTCTGAAATCGTAATATCATTTTAAATAAACAAATTGCAAATGCACGCACACCGTCTGGCTTAATATTAAGTAAATATTGTCTGTGGAGACTAATATTTATCCATAATTTTATCATGCATGACGCTATAGAGTGGTCATATAGAAATAGACTAAGTAACTAAGCAGGACAACTGTTAAACATATCAAAAAATCTATTGGCAGAGCTTAACACCATTTCGATCACGTAATTTAACCTACCATCGTTTAATAAGGCATAAAGACAGTGTATTTAAAAATGTTTATGTTTATGGCAGAGTTACCTCTCTTTGTTTATAATTGATAGTAATGAATATACATGTGTAAATAACAATACAATTTTGTGATCTGTGTAAATAATTTTTATTTATTTCAATTCCCGCTTAGCTAAGACTTATTGGCCGCACCTACCTTACTAAACAAATACGATTACCACCTACACATTTTTCGCGCGTATTAAAAGGCTTCCAGAAATAAAACGCTAGCAAATCCAAATATTTTGTTAAGACTATTAGTTAGTAAGGTTTCGTGACGTATTTAGGCAAGTTATAATGATGTAGGAGATTAAATGGAAACCTAACAGTGAATATTGGTATTGTAAACAAACAGTAAAAGTTAAACAGAGTCAACAAGTTAGGGGATAGCGTGGTGCGATGTCTTTCGTTGCCACGATGGGGACGGTTTTATGCCATGTGAAGAATGCTAAACAGATAGATGCTAAACAGATAGATGTTAAACAGCTATAATTGTGAAATTGTGAAGTTGGAAATATAAAAAATACATTTAAGACTACGAAAGAAATACGCAGTTTAACTTTGGCTACGGTTTGCTAATCTGGTGTAACCATGAATAACGTAGAGTCCATAATGACAGGCATAGTCACGATCACACAGTAAGATACGTGGCTCTGAATATTGCCATGGGTCTCCCAAACCATGTATGGTGTGAATAATACTTCAACAATATATAGATTCGAATACTTATGTCTAGCTGCAAGATTCTAAGCCTGTTAATATCAATGTTCCCCAATTTAATTTAACAATCAACTATCTCTCGTATCTTAAACTCCATTTACATGAGGAGAGTTTCTCGCAGCAAGAATCGTATGCTATTATCCCATGAGATAACCGCCATAAAATTATCGTGTTCTGATAATTACACGATGCAACGTTTTAATATTCATACGATAATTATACATATATTCAAGGCGAGAAACTCCCCGTGTAAATAGGGCTTTAATCCCAAGTAACTTAAATTCTTCAAAATCAAACCAAGAATAAACTAGCTGCTTCACTCCAGCACTTGCCTATCTTCATCCAAGTGATAATGAACACAGTCAACGGACGGAGCAAGGTGCAGACATGTTAAAACGCACACGCTTGTGACCAAAACCGGCGACAGACAATAGAACCGTGTATCAATTGTGCTCGATAGGAAGCGAAAATTTTCGTTTACTTTAATTATTTTCATAGTTAGCGTAGTCGCGATTTAGATGAGTGGGCACGGACTGAGGTAAATATTTAAGCTCTACCAGCGCCTTGGTAGAGTCATATCCAGTGGACTGACGAAATCTGCAGATAATGGTGATAAATTTAACTTTTATATTAATATGTATGTTACGACTCGTTGATAGACTAGTCCTTTTAGGGCCTTAGCTTCACGTACTAATATACAAAGTCTTAGTATGAAATATTTCTACGTAATATGAAGTTACGTAAAAGTAAACCTTAGAAAAATATGACGGCAAGGTACATGCAGTGCAAGACCATAAAAAGACCCAAATAAGGAGAGCTTGAAACTTAGAGTTTGAATGATACAGACAAGGACAATGCAAGAACTACAAAATATATGCAAACCATAATACTTAGCTCAAGTTTCTACATACCCCACTGAAATATATGTGAATGTATAATACGTGTTTTAATGTTATATTACACTCTGCTTAGTAACAAATAAGAATGTATAAAAAAACATTTTAGCAATAACCAAGTACCAAATCCCGAAGGTCAACAATTGAGTCACAGACAATACATTAGTGACGCCTACAATGCATCTATACCAATTTGAATAAAACATCCATCAATTCCTATACGGCGTAGAAACTTCTTAAAATGCATTGCAGAATTATTTAAAAAAATCGATGCATTTCTCTAACTGTTATCAATATATGACATTTATGAAAATATATTTGAAGAAATAAAAGAAATAACGTTTCCCGTAAACATTTACCACAAACAACTAAAAAAGATAAACACAATATAACTTTTGCTCAGCTCAAAACTCGAGCAAAATCAAATTAGAATTCTAAGCAATATCGAAGATCTAGTCAATAATACGAGTAATAGCATGCAAATGTAAAAAATACATCGAGGATAGAAAATAAATTAATAAAATTCCACAATACTTTGTTATATCAGCTGTTTGGTGGTCAACGACCCGCCGTAGAAGTATTCGAACCATTTTGTGGCAAAATAAATAATCAGAGCTCCGCAAATGGGATATGGAATGTTAACGTCTTTAAATTACACGTTTTCGAACGTTTTGATATTGCTTTTATTTTTGAATCGATGATTGATTTAAACGATTGTAAAAAGCAAAACATTTAATTTCAATAAATGAATGAAAAATTACTTACGACACAAGTTAAAATGTGTCAAAAAATGATCTATTTAGTAATAAATGCTAGATAAATTCACACTCTACGTCAGGACAGCTATTTATTTTTGAAAATATTTCAAAAAGCCTACTTGAAGTTCAAGGTTAATTGATTTAATATCCTCATACAACATACATTCCACTAACGGAAATTGTATAAAAATATTTTAACAACTTTTACTCTACGCTGTATAACTAATAATTATCCATTATTACCTAAAAGTATTCTTTGCGAAGTCAGCCAGCCTTAGTTTTTAATCGTAGGCTCCATTTAACAAAATGAATTACACAACAAAAACTTAAATGTCAGTGTAAAATGTCGAGCACTCACCTCATTGTACAGAGACGTCATCTTGGCACTTAATGTTTTGTTTTGTTGTGGGAATAATCACAATCTAAGCACACATTTCACTTCTAACAGCGGTGAACAATGCTGACCGATTATGTCAGCCAACGGCAAAGATTTTTAAATGTTCGCTTTACGTCAAAATTCCCGCGCATAAATTTAAAAAAGTCGGTAGGCAATGACAACGCGTTTACGCAGCCAGCCGCGGCGCGTGTGACGCGTTCCGTGTTTAGGATCAACACTGACGGCCGGCGCTGTCGAACGGCTGAATGGGTGACGATGCCGCTCAGCTGCTGTACTCAATGAACCATTCGAGTTCGGAGGTCACCCATCATCGTGACCTCGCAGATGTTATAAGTTTCTCTACCCTATAAACCTACAATAAACATGTTCGACACAAATGTTAAACAGCTTATTTCTTGAATTCAACCTCATTCGTAAATAAACCCAAAACTGGCCAGCGTTCATGTGTTTAATTTAAAAATAATCTGTTTCCCCTTATTTATTTTAAAGTTTTACTTTTTTTCACCAAAGTTGTTTTTAGTGCCCTCCCGTTGATAAATGTTAATATAAAAGATAAACTAATAAATATTAATTTATAAAGGTGTTGTCTGTACTCTGTATAATAAAAAGTTGTGCTGGAAGCTATATCGATTATTTTCTATCGAGTTTAACGTGGCCTGTCGAAATGTTTTTGCGATGACGGACAGGCATCGGAGTTCGTCGACAGTGATCATTCATATTATTTGTCATGGAACCGGTACCGGGTAGGGTTGCCTTTTATTTAGATATTCGGTAGCTATTTATATAAGTAATTAATTCTTTACAAACTTTCAGAAATTTAGTGCCATGATTGTAAGAGTAAATAAATATAAAGGTGCATTTCATAAGACGTCACAGTAATAACACAATAATTAAATATCTATTGCTTAATGTTTTTTTACAAAATTATGCATAATTGTACTCTGATTAACATTTTTTTTACGTTACCTTTTTCATTGATACACGCATTTCTGTCTTTTTATTATGAATACTTTCTCATCCTCACCAAAATATTGAGTAGTATTCTATACCCAATGTGAAAATTTATTATACTACCTTTCTCAACATTGTTTGTATATGCATATCAGCCCTAATTTTAGTCGTCGCGGGTTTCTGTGCGGTCTCTTGTGGTAGACAGTGGCTGCACAATTGATTCTTAAATTATATTCTAATTTCAAATTTCGAGTAACATCCATCCTCCAAACAGGTTTTATGGTAAATAAATTAGATGAATAAAAATTACCTCATCATTTTAAACTCAAACTCATAAGCTTTTAGTAGCACGTACTCATAAGCGTTTAGTTGTTTTTGGCAATATCGTGGCTTGTGGAATTTTATTAAATTATGTTAATAATTTATGATTGATATTTAAATTAATTTTAATTATATGATTATTAATGATTGGATATTGACAGGCGGAGCGAAATAGATGACATTTAAAACGGTGTTATTGTTACTCAATATTTAGGCATATATACCTAGCGAAGATATATTTTAAATTTTGCATATCCAGAATTTGGACTGCCTCGGTGGCATAGTTATACTACGGTGCGATACAAAGCTGAGCTATCGGGTTCGAATACCAGGTCAAGCAAAGTGATATTGGATTTTTCTATTCATTATCCGCACAGAGTCAAGAATTTGTGTCCGATATGGCGAAAGGCCCGCCCCCAATCATATTGTGGGACGGAAGCCACAAGGGCTAAAGGTGCCTTAAAATTGATTGAGATATTTCTTTTAGTATTATGGGGATTACATCTAGGATTAATTATATCGAACCTTAACATGCTTGTATATTTTTAGAGAGGTGTATTTATTAGAATAGTATTAACAATCATAATTACTTCAGGTACAGGATCCCTGTGATTTAGTGTTCTTTATCATGACACTTCCTGCAATTTTTATTAATCAGTCGAATTTACGATTGGACGTCCTACGCTTACCAGTACGCTACTTTACCTAAGAATATTCATTGTAATGAAACTCATCGGCATTTACAAGTTCACCGTACCGAAACAAATGAACGACGTATGAATATCACAATCAAACAATCGCTGATATTTCACAAAAACCTATAGATAACAATCTAATAGGTTTGTTAACGCAAGTCGCGAGCTATTGCGGTGGTTACCAACGTTACACCATGTTACGCCTGTTGCCATTGTACGGGCAAACTAGGGCAAAAACAATCGACAAACTGATCCGCGATTTATTGCACTTGTTAATCATTGTTAGGATATTTTTCCCGTTTGCCCTGGTGGGTTGAAGCAAGTAATATCGTTAGCAAAATGGTGGAACGAAGCATAGGAGGCTAAATGTGGCATTGTTTGTCAAATTGAGTTATGTAGAAAACTTTTTTTAATTGATTGTTTTAGATAATACATCGCAAGTAGACTGAAAGTTCTCAACAGGAATTTGACAGGTATATAATATAAATTAATTAATAAATACACCCAACAGTCCTGACATAGTCTTGACCCCACGCTAAGATTTTGAGTCGTGGGCATCAGGAACTACGAGACTTTTCGGTCTCACAAACACCCAGACCCGAAATAAATACTTGTGTTTCGCACAAAGATTTGTTTCGGTGCAGGGATCGAACCCGCCGCCTATTGTTTCACAGCCGGCGTCCAACTAACTACGCCACGGAGGCTGTCCTGTGTAAAGACTATTCATCGCTTTAAGCCAGCGTGAAAGATTTTTACGGCTGATTTTTACGGCATTTTGAGTAAGGGACGTTTTTATTAATTTTTGATATAGGTACACATAGAACAAATGTTTCTGATTGGCGAATTTCTCTACATTTTTATGAGTTCACTATTCCATTTTACGAGGTTATATTATTAATAAATTTTACTATGAGGCCATAAAATTATCGTAAAAATTAGGCTTTTATATTTATATTTTTGTAGTTGTGTCAACGAGCTTTATGTCTATGGAAATGTTTTTTACGGTCTGATTGGATATAAAAATCATATAAATCAACTAATATAATACGTGTTTAATTGTATTAAAAATGTCTTAGCTTCATAATATTAGGGAAATATTTATATTTATCAATATCATGAATATTGATATTAATTAATGTTATTACTATAGATACATATAACATAGTAATTTTATACCCTCATTAATTTTAGGTTGCACAATAGGTGCACTTCTAGTCTTAGAGATTAACGGCCGGTTTCTATAATCTATCTATCTTTAACAAGAGATTTCATTAGATATTCATATGTATTTTATGTTTCAGTTAAGAATTACAGAGAAATATAAATATGGAGCATATGTTTATCGGCCGCTAGGTAAGATACATATACAGGGTATATATCCAGACTGCGACCGAAAACAAGGCCGGGTGGTAGTTTCCAGTTCTCGGTATATCACTTTGAGGCCACTAACACAATACACGACCTCTAAGGTCTAGGCTACATGTATTAATATGACTACAAATATAAAACTGAAACAACTAACACCGGCCCTTAAACCAAACAATAAATGGCGATATATCGGCACAATCGAGACATCGGCCGCAACAAGCGACTTCTTTATCAAACGTGGGAACACAACACAAAGGCGCACCGCTAGTTTATTGCCAATGTCGCCGCTGCCCGTATAAATTGTACGGGAAACTGCTCATCTGAATTTGTGATAGAAATCTTGATGGATAGATTGTGCCGGTTCCGATAGTGCTGCCCTTTGTCGATTGTTAAATCGATTCTACACGATTTTTGGGGTTTCTTATTTTTTATGATATTAAAACTGATTATTAGAAATAACGTGGGCTTATAATTAACAAATAAATAGTAGGTATACCTAGATGTATCTTAAATAACGCTAAGTAATCAAACAGCCCGGAATAATTGTGTCAAATTACAAGAAATAATCGATCCTCAATCATACTCTACCATACCGCGAAACCTTAGTTATCGTCTGCACTAAACATTTTGACAACAACATACAAAAAATACAAGTACCTAATTCTAAAATTGAGTTAGAAATCCATCGACAATAGCTACGCGGCTTCTCAAACACAGAGCAGAGCCGGCGCGTGAGGCTGTTATCGAGATCTCGGTGGCCGCGCAATATGGCGCCACGACGACGCTCCTAAATCAACCGCTAGAAAAACAACGTATTATCTATGCCAGCGGTTCTTAACCTTTTACCGGGGACTATTAGATTCATATTATGATATATTATATTCATATATGAGCAACAAATTGTTAGTAAGATTGAGGTACTAGGAGTGGATATCGCAAATACAATCTGTGGACACCTACCAAGTACCAGGCAAAGAGGAAACCAGTAGAACGAGAAGAAAGATAGTATGACTGCGTAGGTGTGGTAGAGACAAAATACAATTTGCCGTACTATACGTACTGCTCTTTACGATTCAAACATATTGATAGCGAAGTCTCCTGTAGTATATCTCATTGAAAGTATTTTTTTTTCTGTCATTTGTCAAATGTCAACCATTGAAAAGCCGTGGTAGAACACTTACATGCATATTTGTGTTTATAAATTCGAAAATAGAATCGTATACTTTCTCGGACCACTGTTTAAGCACCACTGACCTATAGCAATTAATTATGGAGGCGGCTTCAAACAAGATTAGCTTAGTAAGCCGGACGAGACATCTGTATTGTATTACAGTGTAGTATTTCGAAACAATGCGCTTCTTTGGGCACAGAAGCGTTTAGATGCAAATCTCTTGTGATAACTTAATATTGTGACAGTAAAGTATGACCATATTTGTACTGTATGTTACAATGCATACAAATTACTTTTTGTTTTGTGGGATTAAATCTTTTTGAATTATTTTAGGACCTCAACTGGGCGGAGGCGCCGATGCCAAAAAAGCGCTAACTTGGTATACTTATATAAAATTATCAGGGTCTAAATAGCGAGTAGGTACCATTTGTTGTTTTTAAATACTATTTATTTAATGGATATGATTAAGAAAGATATGAAAATCAATGGTCTCATAATAGAGGATATTAAATACTGGACGAAATCGCAAATTTAGCAGGAAAGCGAATTCTGGCGTCGGACGGATTGCCAGGTAGAAAGAAAGATTACATATTTTAAAAGATTTACATATTGTCCTTAGAAAGAAAGTTCACGTGTTTTTGTGGAGCCTCATACTGTTTTTACGGGATTAGAAAGTATCGACCGTCCAGATAAACAGGGCAAAAAATGCATGGCTCAAAGCTGTGGGAAGTTGTATGGGGGTTAACGGTTCCACGAGCGGGCACTTAGCAAGATCAGATCGAACTGATATCATTCATAGGGAATAGAATTCGTGTAAAAAGAAACGCTGGGTTTTATAACGGATGTATTAAATGGACTCAATTAAAATATGGAACTCTGAGGGACAGCTTTGTTCAGATACATTAAAATAAAATGGTTCCCTTATTTTTTTTTATTCCTATCTTGTGTAAAATCCGCTTATTTTTTTTACTGCCTACCAAAATGCTATGAAAAAAACAATTCCATTACCATTTGTACGGTATAGTCAACAACACCTTGTGAACAAAGCTTTATAGTGTAAGCATGGTAAAGTAATAGCAGGTTATTACAACAACACAGCTTCGATTTTACTCTCTTTCATGTCTAGATAAAAATAATCGATTTAAATGTGAACATAAAAGTCGTGCAACAGCACTAATCCCCACAACTCCTAATATGTTGATAATCCGATTTCCAGTATAAAAAGACTAGTACACAATATGCTTATAATTAAGGGCGTTCATAACACTTGCACGTGCTCGATGTCAATACGGCTTCCACGCAAATTCGACCATCGCGATCAAGCTGGTTCTTCAACTTTCTACAGATTCCCACATCGCGCCCTTAGAAGTGCTAATGGCTTTTATTGGCAAATATAAAGTTTATTCAGTGTTTATTGTTATATGATAATCGATAACATTGTCCGCGACTGTATTTTACTTTTCGATACTTTTGTTACGAACTTTCTCATTTTAAAAGGTATTGTGGCTCCATGTCTTTGATTGAAGTAGTCTGTTTTTGATTTATAATATACTTTGGTTTATGTGAATGTCGATGAATTTTGTAATTACATTGATTCATCGATGGTAACGTAGATCGGTGGCAACTGCAGCATGACTGCAAAGTTGTTACGTCCTCGACTGAATAAGGCAATGATTATTTCTGTGAGATTTAAATAATATATATTATTTATCAAAAAAGTCTAACATAAATCTATAAGATAACATAACTCTACGAGGCTCTACATTTATGATTGCCAATGTCAACCTACTAAATAAATAATACAAGCAATGTTTCGATTTCATTTAAAAACAGACCAACCATACCACTGGAATTGACTGCCACATAAACAATGCCAATAAACATCTGTCACGTTAACAATAATTCCGAAACGTCAAATTAAAAAACAGAACGGAAATGTCAGCGAGAACACAAATTGATAAACATAAATTTAGAGAAAAAACACAAAAAGCGGATCGTCTTAAAAAAAACTTGTTTTTGTACAGCATTGAGATGTAAGGTACCCACGCGTTCTCAATAAATTTCCAAGGGACGTGTAAGTTCGGGCTCTATGTAGGCTGGACATCATCAAAACCTTTGTGATAATTTCATTATGGTGATTTTGTTGAGATATTGTTTATGGTAAATGCTACAATGATTTGTCAGTACAATATCGCGGAGCATTACTATTAAACTACAACATAATCGCATTAAGTTAAGCACATAAAAATGTTAAATTATGCGTCACTGGTCACGTAAACTTCAAAATTAATATTTGCATACAAACTAAATCAAACAAAAATGCATCATTTAGAATTCTATTCAGTAAACAATTCAGTAGCTACACTATTGAATAGGTATAATATTGTTTTGTTTATGAACTGCTGACATGATGTTTTCAATTAATGTTATCATGTCAGCACTACCCTATCTTTGTACCACATGTATGATGGATCCATATAAACGTGTTTTCGGCATAAACGGGCCGCACAACTTGGGTGGCGACATCGAAAATTCTACTATCTCACAAAAACCGTCGACAAGCAGCCCTTAAATGTTGAAGGCGTCATTAATAACGATTAGACGTTAGGGTCGCTCAAAAAACTGTTGAATTTTAAAATATGATGAATTTGCTATTATCGCCAGTAGTTACCTGTTTAAAATAAAAATATATCCACCAACTTCATGGGTTCCTGGTACCTAAATAACTTCATCATGTCGATTTTTTGGCTGTTGGTGTGCGCGCGCAATTTAAAAATTAATCTTGTAATTTTTGCGAACGCCACTTAAGAAGTATAACTTCAAAAAACAAACAGGGCATGATGAATAAAACCGTTTAAAAATATTTGTGAGACATATGATGAAATATGTCGAAATTCAAATGGATGAGGCAATCAAAAAGGAATTTATTCTCATATTTCCTAAGCCCAAAAAGCATAAAAATTCTCTAATTAGTCCCAAAATGTGGTCATTAAAAAACTCGTAAAGGAGTGGCGAGTAACAAATTTTGCTAGACCATCAAGTTTCATGTAACACACCTTAAGATCAAATTACAAAGCCCAAATTAATAGATGCGAAAATAATATATACTTCAAAGAATAATTGCATTTTTATACTCATACTATCCAAATTGTGTAGATCATTACAGGGCGGAGACCTTTTCCGACATTATCAGAATATCGATTGCATAACGATTGCTTTGCGCTATTTTTAAATAAATATGTTTGGTTTTAAAAATTAGGAGCAGTAACTAAGAATTTTCAATTATGTTATTGATGCGATTCAATACGAGCTGGCATTGGAAAAAAATAGATACTATAACTTAATATGATCGTAGTATTTGGCTTTTAAGCAACCAGTTTGATTGTTCTATAACGCTACTTGATTAAAGAGTCTATCAAAAACCTAGAAAAAATAACATAAATCAATAGTTGCGTTTGAAATTGATTGAAATCAATACAGTACTGTTAGAAAATAAAAATAATTTATTAAAATTTATGGCGGCTTTGACTAGGCATAGCCAGAGGCTCCATCAAAGGAATCCCCGGTAGTAACTCCAACGTACAACACTTTTATGTGCTTTTTTATTTGTATATTAAAGATGTGTTTAGAAAATTGCATTTAGCACACAAACCGTAATTCCAAGCTTGTTCATAAATATCGCTTGATTTGTTGTCGATTGTAAAATTGGTTTATTGCCTTTAACTGGATAAATAGCGGTCGATGTAAATACGTAATAATTACCGGATTTTTGTTCGCCATTCTGAGAAAAAAGATAGAGCTCAAAAGTGGTAGGTTTATGGATAATTGGCACCATAAACGCCTAACATCCACCTCGGATAGAAGAAAAGTAAATATGGAAATCGGAATCAACTCGTGGAACTTCTCGAGATCGTATCTCTAGTTACACAGTATAAGTGGGTCGGCGATATCGTAGGGAAATATAGAATTCCTTCCACACTACATTCTAATTATAGAAATAATGTTTTTAGCATTATAGATTAAGTGCTGTGTTTCATATCTATATACGTTTAAATCGAACAATTAATTTAAGTATCGAAGTTTACGTTTCTTTTTGCAGAGACCATGCATAATGCAACATTAATCAATTTCGAGAAACATCTGCAACAATAACACGGACATCGTACGAGACACGAGTTCAACACCGAAAATATTGCCGAATTTTAACTGTGACACGTATTTTGATCATGTATCGTCGTGGAAGTGTGAAAAATTCGTGACTTTCCGTCACGAATGTTATCTGTCATCGTGCGCAATACTTACGAGTGACATGTGCACGAGTCGCGGACTACTTATTGCTCCGCGAATATCGATTGTAACAATCGATCGTTCTCGTGCCAAGTTTCGGAACACAAACAACGTTTATATTTTTATGACGTCTTTAAAGCAAAGGAAATATTGTTTACAGCCTCGTGCGCCTCCTTATTTTGCTGAACCGTTAACCTGGTGCATATGTTTATGTGTACATATGTATATTGCAGTATTTTAAATAGAGTTCTTTACATGCCCTTTTTCCATACCTTTCGTGTAGTTATTGGTTCATGCATAATTAAAAAAAAATGCTTGACTTCATTTTATCTTAGTACCAAATAAATTTATATACTCATATCAATCAAATGTTATTAATAAATAGAGTCGTTGCTAAATAACACGATGACCTTATTTTCACAACTGATCTTCACTAATATTATTACACTCAATCTACTGACCTATTCCGAATTAATTTTGATTAATTTTATTGCATAACCATAAAACTTAATAAACACATTTTTGATCATCAATAAAATTAATAGATAGTCAATTATTGTTAAACTAGGATACACAGTTCCAAATATAGAAGTATTAAAATACGAGGAACATTTATATTGCAAGATAATGCTTTATAAACAAATAGTTTGAGATATCCCGCGGCCGAGCCGTGGCGCTCTCTGGTGTCTATTAGATGTAATCTTCCAAATAAATTGCATTTGTACTTGCAATCATCAATAACCATTATCAATTCACAGAGGAATAATTGCTATAGATTGCCTCTATCGAATAGACACGTAATTAGTCAGGCGAGAGGCTTAAATTAGATTAATTATAATTTTTGGTTATTTTATTTAAATTTGATATAATGACATTATTGGCTGGATTTATTGCGGCAATTTGCTAACAGTGGGCGGTCTTGCTACCACCTACTGTTACTCCTATGTGAGATTTCAACTCATTAGATACGGAATATTCTAAATGGAATGCTAAATTAATATTTCTGGAAGCTCTACATTGATATGTAAATTACATTATTTGCAAAATAAAAGAGTTTGTTTTTTGGTTTGACTTCCTTTGCGACTTTGGAGATGCAACAAAAGGCTAAAATTTGAAAGCGCGACGTAGTGGCATTCAAAAGCGAACTATTTAAATGTTTGATGTTGAAAAAAAATGAGTACCGTTTGCGTTCACATCTCAAAACTTTTTTCAAATTAATATTTTTAAATCTTATAAAAGAAAAGATAAGTAGCAATTCATATGACAACATTTCTGAGACATTATATTGAAGCTCATTTTAACAATTTGTAAAATTATTTCAGAGCCACATAATCTACTTATTGATAGCATACAATGCAACGATTACATAATGATGAGAAGCAATTTTGTAAATACACTAGGTCTGAGGAAACAAATAGTGTTGTACCGATTATGCCACAATTACGTGTTACATGAGAGACGCATTACGATGTCATAACTTAATAATGCGCTGTAAAATAACCTAGTATTGGATCTTCAACGTTTATAAATTTGTATCGAATCAGCCCATATACGTCACACTGCGGGGCAATCTACTCTACAATCGAAAGTACGATTGAGAGTGGTTAGGCCATATAGTGGACTATATAGACCACCACGCTGGCCTAATGCGGGTTGGCGGATTTTACATACCGTAGACATTCTTTGAACTCACTATGGTATGCATTCAATACGGCATGCTGTTATAATGTAGAAGGAAGAAATTTGTTCCGTATTTTGACATAAATAATCTCCTTCTTTTGAATCCATCCCATGGTTATCAGTAAGACATCGCTGAAGAGCGATAAGACCGCCATTTTCTGTATAGTGTTTTTGTTTGAATATTTTTGTATAAAAAAAATAAATAATGGTTCCGACTGCAATGACATACGCATAACTGTCGTTTGAATCTGAAGCTACGTTGAATTTTTTAATTCCTAAAACCACCTAGACAGAAAACATGTTATTATTGATTTAGTACAAATATTATAATTTCGATTTCAGGATCGAAGTCACGTTCTTTTATTTTACAGCAGGCTTCTTGTCTTCAAAACACGGAGGTTTTCAAAATGCCTCGAACAACACGAAGCCTGTGTCATGAGACAAGCATCATCCGAGCAAATTAAAATAATCAAACTCATCAACACCTCAGATTAAATTAGTTTTAATTCATATTTAAATTTGATTATCACATTAAGAATTTTTACCACTATGTTCATTTTTAAATCTCATCATAATATTTTATTTGTATTGTAAAAACTGCGAATGAGTCACTGCACGGTTTTTATATTAGCTCGAGCCGCACCTAAGAATCTTGTGTGCCAGCCTACCCATTAGAGTCCATTCATCAGGATTAGTAGTAAAACTAGATTTGATACCCACCTGTTTGCACTCAAGCAAAAAACTGCCGAAATGAGGCTAGTTTCCTTTTAACAACACTGGCTTTCCATTGACAAAGATGATGTCACGGCTGTCTTAAAAAATAGATAATACCGTTAATTTTGCCTACCATAGAAGGCAGGCTTTTTTCTGCTTTTGAAATAGAATATACATTAATATTGCTTATTTGTTTGCATACAACCAAGACACTTCTAAGCTTATTAAGGACTTTATTTAAATACCATTTTGAGATCCAGTTAAATGACAGTTGCGATTGTCGACTAGCAACAATTAGAACTAATGACATTCATAGCAGATATTCTCTGAGGAATGTAAGCCACCAGACCTCAATCACTGCCTCGAAGTGACATCAAGAATTTCAATTTACTTAATTGCAAGTACATATAGACTAATAAAATGTCTTAATACATCCGTGACACTTTGTAATACAAATTAGATTTTATAAAACTAGGTTATCGGCTTCGTTAGTGGTATATTATATTAAACGTTGTATATCGCGCGGGCGCTTGGTTAACGACCACCTCATGCGCACCGCATCAGCCATCAGATAACATTTTTCTTCATAATTACCATCGTTTGCGATTACAAATGAGGTCGTTTGTATTCAGTTTTCCTTATTTCACTAATATTTACCGAAATCTTTCAATCATTCGGGGAAGGTGGGACTGTAGTGGTATACAATGAAATTTCTTCGAAAAAATTCGTCTTCTGAAGATATCAGGGGTTAATTTACATTATTAATATATTACCACGGAAGTTTACATTTTTTTACAATAATCCTCATCAATCACGCAACAAACGGAAATATAAATAAAAAATCTCGCCTCGAAACGCAATAAAATCAAATTGTAATCTCATCAGCCTTTTATAGTGCCAGTGTGCCAGCTCTAACTGAACGCAAATTACACCAAACATAACTGTATTACACTTAATACTTCATTTTATTTCTTTTTAAATTCCACCAATTAATTGGTTCTCAGTTCTCACCAAATTCCTTATTATGTAACCGAATAGCGATGGCTCGTTAGAAGCGGTCCGTTCGCCTATAAAGATGGCAATACGATCTCCTTCGCATGGCGAATATAATACTTGTTTTACTGTCTAGTCTATAAATAATAACACTGATTTGATACCTGTGGAAATGGCGTTTTAAGTGTGTCAGTACGGTAATACCGCAAATTACTCGTGGCCCATTCCCATGACCTTATGGTCTTGAGCTGATTGGATCTTAGATCTTATTCACGACGGATCGACTGCATGCTTTAAGAATTTATTTCACACGCACTACTTTACCATAAAATTTGACTATATTGTGTTTTGTTTCATAGTCGATGACCGCTCGCAAAATACCTTGTCATTACAAAGCTTTTTGATTAAGATCTTTACTTGAAAATCTTACCGCAAGATGGCGCTGTTTATATTTAAATATTACCATCAAAAAGCCATCCTCTTCATCCCCTTTCACTTCGTTTCGAAACACTGCCCTACAAACTTCTAAATCGATTATTAAATTAACAAAGAAAATGTTCTTTGCCGTCAATGTCATTAATCTTCATAACATGATAAGTACTTTTACATCCCATAGTTTTAGCTTCGTTTAAGTTTTGACTTTAAATATTTGCACAAGCCTTCACATCATTAATCAATGTCCCATTCAGTTAAGTTCATTAACGCTTGTCTTTCGGAGAAATCCTCCGTTTAAAAACAATGTATTGTCTATTCGCCATTAAACGTTACAAAATTATGACGTCATATTCCATATATAAAAATGATACACAAAATAATATATGATGTCATTCGCATACTCAAATAAAATTTATAAAACAAGCAATCGTTATGGTAATTAAAACTTTAAATGTGAAATTCATTTTTAACTCAAATGCATAATATTTTACATTTTTATACGTAGGCGTGACCAGTTTTTAAAATATATTTTAATTTTCACTCAAACATTTTTTTACATAAAAATATTTTTATCAGAGCAAAGATACGCGATGTTATCCCCAATAGGAAGATATGACACCTTCGAACATCAACCGTTTTCTTATCCAAACATTTATTGTCTCTTTCTGTGTGGTCCTATATAATTATTTCCTTTTCTTCCTGCCTTTATCCTCCATTTAAGTAAGCAATAACTCTTCAGTCATTTTGTTTAGCAGAGTTATCTGGGATATTATCGTCACCTATTGTCAGTTATCAACACATTTTAGGCCTCTTCCAAAGTACGCCACAGAGCCCGGACTGCTGCTTTATGCATCCAGTAGCTGCCGGAGTAGGCGTTTTCTTGTCTATGACGTAGGACTTATGCGGTTGAAAGTCCATCTTAATTCTATAGAGAGCTCTCAGGTTTGCAGATATCATTATATTTTCCTTTGCTGTTACAGCGAGCAATAATCAACTGAGAATGCACAATGCTCAGTGGAAATTAATTAGTAATTGATTATTGAAGACGCTTGAGTCTTAAGAACAATGTAGAGTTTGCAATAATGAAAACTTTGCCTTTGTGCCGACGATGATTTACCACGATTTTTAATCGAATTATCCAGTATTATCCGGGTGAAAAAATCGTATGAATTGAGCTTACATTGCTATAATTTACCCAGAACTTGTTATTTTTATCACGATAAGAGAATTATTTGTAATCCACCTACTCACTTGGGTGAATTTCTTGTGCTTCTAGTTTGCTTCTCCTTTCACTCGCGCCCGTCATATTGTTTCACACCTTAGATAATCATGTCCATAGCGTTTGATAGGTAATTCAAATATACTAAAGAGAAAGTACGCGAGTGCTCTTTCACAGCTATTTTTACATTTTGTACGCTTGGAGATAGTCAAGGTTCTCTAAGTGTTAAAATATTATCTTTTCACGTTCTTTTTACGAGGTGCTAACTGCTTTACACATATTTTATTTACGGATATCGAACTTTATTTTAAATATAAACTGTATGAAGACGCTGCTGTTTATTTTGTCCTAGTTCGTGCATCGAAGGAGCTATGAATTTTTACGAAATAAATTTTATAATACACAGGTCACTGTGGAAATCATTGGAGGAGGCCTATGTTCAACAGTGATAGATGGATGGATTTTATAATACTTATCACGTCAACTTTAAGTTATCCAATTTTAAATATATGTTGTATAATACTTATCACTCAAGTCAACTTTAAACTATCCAAACTGACCTAAAACCCGAACTGGCTTATAAAGCCTTTTCATAAATTTCACAAATACAATCGATAAACAGGATCCAGCTCCTAGATACTATCGCATAAATGGAATAAAATTATCATCTCCCAACAGTTTAGGAGTCGAAGTGGCTATTGAGTCTCGTTCTGTTAGTATTCTCACATTTCAATGTAACATAACGGTGACGTGAGCACGGGAGCGTCTCTTGTTTCCCTGCTTTATTGATATTACTCCAGGTACCGTTAGCTCACCATGATTTACAATGCAGTATGCACCATCCCGGAGTTTTTGTACTTGGCTTGGGAAATATTGAGAGACGAATGCACGTTTCTTTGTTTTGTTGTTGAAGGAATATGACTTTGAGTTTTGATTTAATTATTATAACTAACATATTGGTTAAATTTAATTAAGATTTGTGGATGGAGCATGAAAATGTTTTAGTTATCATAGAGATCTTTTAAAATAGGTATTAATTTCTAAAACTGAAACTCTTAAAGGAAATATGAATTAAATCAATTGGATACACAAATTAACGTTCATTATAGAAAAACCTACAACAATAGACTAGAATTAATGCAGAAATTACGAATATAGACTTAACGAGTACCTATGTTTGAATTTTAAATATCAAAACAGTTGCACCTAGATCACTAAACTTCACACCCACCAATAGAAAAAGCCACAGCCGATTCAAAAAACATATTCCAACAATGCAGCTATGGGAAAGCCGTGATAAAATCATAATTGATATGTAACAAGCTATAGGAAAGAATATATTTCTCCCATTGTCTGCGATTCCCAAGCTGAGACTGATGGCGCTCTATGAGGTAAACGATTCCATTCAGATCGACCCTGTTGAATATTGCTTTCGCTTCCTCGTTCTGTACATTGTTCTCCAGTACCTATTCTATTGTACTTAAGTTGATTAATTGCGGTTTTATATTATTCATTTATTCAGTTTTTTCAGGCGCAGTGTTAATTGCATTGACGTGTTACACTTAATGGGTCTATGTCGCAATACTAAGATCTTTTTTCACCGTTTATGGAGGCTTTTATTTTGTCAGGTTGGAAAATCTTATCCCCATATATTCCTACATCTGGGAATAAGATTGTGTCTAATGTTGTTATTGTTTCACTTTGCTTAATTTCATGATTGTCCATTTCTTTAAGTTTATAAAATTTTATTTTAGTATTACTTAGCAGTTATTTGTTATTCAGTGCATGTTGTGGCGCCTGCAGGTAGTACATTAAGCATGTTACTAAACTATTAGTGTATTAGATATAAGATATAATGTAACTACCAGTGGATGTCCTTAAATAAATAAATCTTTCCTGTTAAAGTAGTTATACTTTCCCAGTAAATTACTATTTTTACTATCACCCTTCACATATGTCATTGCATCAGTTTTAATAGCCATCATTTACATCACAATTGCATTGTACAATTACCTCTATAATACAAAGCATGTTTTACTCATACGTGTGTATACAAGACGTCATTCGTCAGGCTATGTGCACAAGGCGGAAGACTCCTCAGGGTCGAGCGTCGGAGTAGATACACTAGATGTGGCTAGATTAGGTGATACTAAAGATTATAGTACAATTTCATTGATTGTAATAGAAAGGGTTTAGGTGTTTTAGTGTTTGATAAATGTTCAATTTTGGCAAATTTGTTATTAGAAATAAAAATGGTAGCGGGAATGCAGCGATTATAATTAAATCTACGGTTTTGGGTGTAATTATATTTAATGGATCCTCTTTTGTTTTTTAATTTATCCTAGTTGAACTTTAATGAAAACGAAGTAGATCTGCAAACTTTTCATATTTGTATATTCAATAAAGCAATGAAGCCTTACTAATCAGTTACTGATATTTTATTTTAAATTGTATTACAAAGCAGCACGAAACCAATACCTAAATATCTGGCAATTGCAAAACACTTCCTTGTTCGTCCACCCCACAGCAAAATTCTCAGGAATCTTAAAAGCTACAACGTCATTCAGTCAGACATAATATGCCACTAAAATTTCATAATTTTAAACGAATGAGCCAAGTTCCAGCCTTTTTATAACCTTGAAGTCGTAAACTAAGGCTTATAGAGGAGACAAAACTGAAAGTAACTATAACATTTTTAGTGATGCATCAAATTTAACTGACTTGAAGCTTATCGATGCAGACTTGACGATGACATCGATCGATAGACATAGATATTTTAAAATCGATTACGACATTTAAAAAAAAAAATATAAAATGGACTGTGTATAAATAATCGTTGTATTTTTATAGAAAATGAGTTCGATATAAGTATGTATGTAGTATCATAAAACGACATTCGTTCGGAAAGTTGATACTTGAGTCGGTACAGACATTTCTCTAAAGCTGGTCACACTATACTTAAAGAGAAATCGATATACCTTTGATATTCATATTTTATCACACCATTAATATAAACGAACATATAAATCGATATTACTCTAAACTCATGAAGTATCGATTCTAAAATCGGTTCCTTCCTTCAACCCTACAGATGAAGACGAGTTGTGTCTCCTCCAGTACTACTAATTACGATCGGTTCTTTCGTAGACAATGAATATTTTGCAAGCGTTTTGCACTCGCATGTATTTACTAGAATCGATTATTTACAATTGTGCATAATTTGCACCACCCACATTGAAGTTCACTGATTTATTCCAGTCCTAAACATTTCTTAACGCGAGGCTGTTATTAGTTCATACTAAAATTTTAAAACTTTGGAAAATAATAGTTATAAAGACAGATTTGAAAGTCGGATTAACACGATTTATGTATATACTTTTAAAATAACTGAAGCAAATACCAACCCTTCTTCCAAATAATATGTTGCGGGACTATATAGATATTTTACTAGTATTTTTGCCGTCTAATATGTTTCATCATCCCTTTTTCCTTCTTTTAATATTATTACTCTGGAGCCACAACAACTATTAACATTTGCATGCATAATTGAATAAATACAGGAACAATTACAGAAAATGTTACAAACGTCACACTATGGATGTTGCTTTGGCACATAACACGAGAGTAAAAAGATTGCCTGATAATACCATAATTGTATTATTGTTATTGTATCAGCCCATATGCGACCCACTGCAGGGCACGGGCCTCCTCTACAATCATAGTTTGATTGAGAGTGGTTAGGCCATATAGTCCACCACGCTGGCCTAGTACGGGTTGGCGGACTTTTACATACCATAGAAATTTATACAAATCGCTATGGTATGCAGGTTTCCTCACGATGTTTTCCTTCACCGTTATAGTGCGTGGTGATTGACTATCAATACACACATGACTCCGAAAAGTCATAGGTGTGCCCTGGGATTTGAACCCGGGACCACCGTGAACATGTAGGCAGCCGCGTCTAGTCCATTACCAACAGGCCACCACGCACTTACTATAAACAAACAAATAAAATATAAAATAATGTGTAATATGTAATTCCGCGTTTCACAACAAACAGCAAATGAACGGTGACCCTACCAGACAGTAGACATTGATTTATATTTTATACGCATTGTCTGTAATGTGGCGTGTACGGGGAGGACGCGGCCAATTCTAACAATTATATCGAATCATGCAATTACGGAAACTGCTATGTGCGCAGCGGAACGTATTTTGCTCATTTAAATGGGGGCCATTCAAATTGATTACACTTTAAAGTCATTTTAACCACCAGTCAAACATTTAAAAATGGAAAGAAATCATCGTAGCAATGAAAAATTATAAAAGCTGGACAATATTAAGTGCATCGATAGATTTATTGCATGATTTAAGTATGTGGAAGCTTCTTATTAGCAAATTTGTAGCACACTTAATGTTAAATATCTATTTCTATTATAATTAGTCTTTAAGCTTTCTTAAAAATGATAAAATCAAATAAAAAATAAAATAAATGCTTGTTGAAACCAAAGAATAGGTAATAAGAAGGGGGAAAAAGGTTGTTGAGCTTTTGATAATTTTAGAGAGTGTAGAGCGACTCTTCCATTTCTCTACATGAACGTATCCACTCCTTAAATACGATATTAATAACATAATTTTTATTCACGATTTTTCTCGCTAAACCTCCAATTTAGTAATCTCATTGCAATGCTCTCCTAAAAGTCGAACATGGCATGCTTAGAAACAAACAAAACGTATTCTTTTAAAACATATTTGTTAAAAAACGCAATAAAAGTTATATCAAAGAATACATAAAACTAAGCTGCCATAATCACTCTATATCCCCTAAAAATACGCGTAGGTATCCCAAACATTACCACATTGAGTAAGTTGTAAATAAATAAATAAATACACCCAACAGTCACATACATAGTCGTGACCCCACATTAAGACCGAGTCTTGTATCAGAAACAACGAGAGACTTTTCGGTCGCATAAACACCCAGACTCGAAGCTAATACCTGTGGTTCACTCAAATACTTTGTTTCGATGTGGGGATCGAACCCGCGGCCTCTCGTTTCACAGGTGGCGTCTAACCAACTGCGCCACGGAGGCTGTACCTCTTACCAATATTTATTGAGTGGTCAGAGCGCTAACGGTTCTAAATACATGCCTGTTTAGTTTTAATAGTGCTAATGTTAGACAATAGGGAAACTAATTAAGTTGATTACGACCTGCGTTACACATAATATAACTGCGTGGTTAACTGGACAAGCTAATTTAATGCTCTTCACTCAACAATTAACTACCTACTTTAACTATTTTATTCATCTTGGTTTATAAGGCGTCGGGCGATAATTTAGTTTTCTAGGCTATAAGATGATGTATTCCTAGCCGTTTTCGGCCTCAGCGACTGTTATTTGAACACAAGATTTTAAAAAAAGATGTTGAAGTTCTGTGCTCTGATGCGTTCTTGCGGGGAGTACGTACACTAACTTTTTAATAAAGGTACGAGCGCATTTTGGACACGTCAACACTCCGCTGGTTGGTGGTCAAGCTCCGCACAAGTGGTCGGGCCTTTAGCCCGTATTGTTTTTGTTGAGAGGCTGTAGGTATTATTACGAGGAGTGAGGCCTTGATCCACTACAGGTAGACTTAAATCTCCTATTCTTGATGGCCACGTGATAAGCATAGCCTAGTGTAGGCATCACAGTTGTTTTCTAATTTTGTAACTAAAAAGTATAATAAAGACTCTTTTAGTTTTTTTTACTCCGAATTTCTTTGGAAACCTTTAAGGTATTATGAGAGTGTATCAACATTAAAACGGGCTATAAGTAGCTATAAATATAAGAGTGCAATAATAATAATTAGCTATGAACACCGAGCTATGAATATAAGAGGACATGCGTCTTTAAAACAAACGAGAAACTCCATATTCGGTACTTTATTTCAGACCCCAAAACCATCTTTAAGAACAATCACGATCAGTATCACACTTTCCCATGAAACCTCAACACGCATTCTTCAATTACCCCACCAACTGAAAGTCGATAAAAACTCATCTCAACATATCCGCAGGTGACAAAGCCCATTAAACACCGTTTAAGCGATTCCTTCGAGGTGTTTTAACTGCGTATAAAAAGCTATAAGGTTGCACACTTTCTTTGCACTTGACCATTACAACTCTCGCTCCGTCATCTCATCTGACCTTCATTGGATAGGGCTGCCGAGTGTTCATTACATGTAAGCCGAGAATGAAATGATGACACGGATTCCATCCGCTGAGACAAATGGTTATTTCTTTCGGCTGCTGTGTGATCGAAAAGGTCTTTGGATGTTATAACGATACAATATTTGCGAACTGAAATATATTTATATTGGGGCAACTATGAATGTGACCGTTTAAAAAAATAGCTGTACTACATAATCGTCACGCCTGTATCCCATAGGGGTAGGCAGAGACTATGGATCGCCACTTTGCTCGATCCTGACATACTACTTTCGCTTCATCGACATTCATCAATCTCTTCATGCATGCCCGTCAATTCAGGGTACTTTTGACCTGACACTTCTTGAGCATATCACCGATTTGGATGGTGTAGGTTCGGTGAGGTCGACCCCTACCGACTCTTCCATTCACCCTCGATAGCTGTACTTCATTATAGAAATAAAACAGAAGATCTTAAATCGATATAATCCTAGAATTGTACCACCGTAGAGTACTAATATCGATCTCTTATTCTGTTCTTTCAAGTCGATGTGAAGATCTTTGGAAGAGGCCTATGTTCAGCAGTGGACTTCTGTGGCTAAAGAGAGAGAGAGATTCTGTGCTTTAAACAATCTAATATTTCCGATCCATAGAAACAGAAAACATCATTAGAACATATAAGTATATTCGTTAAAATGATTTTACAAACTATATGGCTGTACACCAGCCACTGCAGCACTTGTAAGCCAGGGTCAACAACAGCGCGCAATTTAATGACACCGAGAATTGAAGCTTGGCAAGTCTCTGGGAATGTGTAAGTTGTCTTTGACACGCAACGAAATTAACCATACACATAGTAAAATTTTATAAACATGTTTTGAAACAATATTTTTGTCCAACAGAGATTTCCACGCGATATCATCATGGAAGATAAAAGAGATTTCTTTTTAAAAGAGATGGTGAATTTGAAAAATATCCGAATGCAATATCTAAATAATAAAACTATATAATTTGTTACGCACGTTCATAATAAATATTGATTGTTTTTCTCAACGGTTATTTTGATACGCCGATAAAAGTTTTTGAGCCGTTCCCATGATCTCTTTTATTGGAAATACAATTGAACTTTCTCTATATATAAAAGTATTTGAGTGTATTGTATATTTACTAATATTCAAGTTAGATTGATATAAACGAAAAGTTTCTCTAAATTATTAACAGGGAAAACCATTGAAATCCTTTACAAATTCTATACATAATGAACAAGTTCCTGGATGACCGAGCTTTGCTCGGTATTTTTATTTTTTATTCACAAATTGTGTTTTTTGGAAATTATCGTTATTTTAATTAGCTACACGTTGGGCCGCACGCTCTCGTGAAACATCTAAATCATAAGACCTTTCTGCTCGTGTAATGCCAGTCAAATTTTGCAAGCATCTTACTTTAGCAGCACGTGTGGGACGAGCAGAAACCTGATTTTCATGACGGTATCCTTGAAATGAGTCTTCACTGTGAGAAGTTTGAGAATCCTGATCAGTTTGATGACGATGCTCTTCTAGGTGTTCTTGAGACGAATTGCGGCTTCGTGAAGTTAAATTGTTTATAAGCGTTTTTTTCCAAGATCGTTTAGGCATTTTTAAGTGAACACGTGCATTAAGAAGACACAAATAATATAAATAAACAATTGATTTTCTTAGCAAACACTCATTGACTTCGTGTTACTTAACGTGTATTATTATTCGCCAATAGATGTCAGGAAGAGTCATATTTTTCAGTTTAAAAACGATCGATAAAACACGAATAAAATGACATTTTCTAAAATGACTTTATTGCTCACAAAAAATAGTATTATTATTCGCCAATAGATGTCAGGAAGAGTTATATTTTTCAGTTTAAAAACGATCGATAAAACACGAATAAAATGACATTTTCTAAAATGACTTTATTGCTCACAAAAAATAGTATTATTATTCGCCAATAGATGTCAGGAAGAGTTATATTTTTCAGTTTAAAAACGATCGATAAAACACGAATAAAATGACATTTTCTAAAAATGATTCCTAGCTAGATCGATTTATCGCCCCCGAAACCCCCTATATACTAAATTTCATGAAATATATATATATATATATATATATATATATATATACAAGAATTGCTCATTTAAAGATATAAGACTTAATATTAAAATACCTAATTTATAAAGGCTTTCCCATCACAGTTATTCGCCATTATATTCATAAGGTGCTATTGTCTATAAAACAGCCTGAGGGTAGATGATTATCAACAAATTCTATCATGTTGATAAAAACCTACAATGACTTCGGTCGCAAAGTCTTTGTTCAAACAAAGCTTTGTAAAAACCTAGGATTGATTCAAAACATAACAATTACCTTTATTTGCACAAACTATATCAGTCTCCTTTCCTGAACATATTTTCTATTACCCATAACATAATGAATATTGATAATACAGTTAGTGGTTTAACAAACTCATGCATATTTCTAAAGGACATCGATCACGAGGGAAGTCACACAAAAGTGACGGAATTAATTAGGCACTTGAAAAATTTAAAATATTTTACACATTCGAAAAGGTTGACCCATAAAGCCCTTAAAACAGTAAAGCAACACTACCAAATTACAATAATCTTAATATGTGTAACCGAATATAAGCACCACGCAACATTATGAAGAAACCAGATTTCCATATACAGATGTGAAAATCCGTTCAGAAACTATTTATAACATATCATCTGCCTTGGGAGCTAATTCCGACGCAGTAAAAACTTACATCACCTACATACCGATGGAAAACAGCAATAACAATAATAAACCACTATTAAACCCTAATAGCGCGGGATGAATCCATACATCTTCATAAAAAGTGAAATCACAACGAGTATTATAAATGAGATAGTTTGTTGCACAATGAAGCAACAACAAAATAACAAAACGTTACACAAGAGAACATAACACAGTTTTGCCTGTACAAATTGAATACGACAATGGCTCTTTGAATAATTGCCCGGCCAACCTTTCAGGCTTTCGACCTTTCCCCCTAAACGATTTTTGTACAATACTTTCTCTGTTCTCTGGTGATTTAGAAAAGTGATCTTTTGAAAGTCTGCGCGCAGACACCAGATGATTTCGTGATGAATTGCGTGCTTAATCTCTTGTTTATAAATGTAATTCAGTGAACGCCTCGATCACGCTTATTGAATGAAAGGTCGATTGATACCAATTGCATAACCTCAGTTGTGACTTTTGATATGAATAATGCTTTAGAACTTTTCACAAATAACAGACGGGGTAACTGCGTAAATAATTTTTCAATATTAATGAATTAGTGCAAAAAGCTGTGAATTTCAAATCATAGGTTATAATACTCGTAAATGATGTGGAAGAACAAAATATTGTGATGTGTTGGATGTACACTAATAAGATCAGCAAGCGCAATTTTGCAGAAAAGATCGATCTGGATATATTCAAAACAAGTCTAATTTCTGTAATAGAAATCCAGTATTTTACTAAATCTACACCAAACCGTACTAATCGATCAACGATCAATGAAATATAGATTTTATAAAGCAAAACTTTTAAATCTAGTCAATAGCCTTATCCAAAATCGATTAGACATCGCCATAATAACTTTCTATACAGTATGGACAATACAGACATCAGCACGAAGCGGTAAGCCGCGACTGCTGTGAGCTGTCATACAGGTGAAACCGTGTCGCGTACAAAACCCTAAGTGCAAGATGGTCGTCCGGTTGATAACGTATCTCGATACATTGTAGCCATCAATCGAGAGCCAGTGAAAGCGGCGCGTATCGCAAATAAGAACAACTGGCCATCCATTGTGCCCGGATGAAAGTGTACAAGGTTATATTACACTTGCGCGTTGCGTGCATTTCTTCCATTCCCATTTGTGTTTTACAAGCTCCTGACTGCGCTTCGACCTCGTATACAATGCGATTGTTCCAAGAACTGCGCGATTTAAGGTGCCCAAAAGTATGGTGAAAGTCTATTTGGTCGTTTGTTTTGGGATGGTAATAAATCAGTGCTTGAAGTTAGCAGTTTACAGATATAGTATGTCTGCGGAGCGACAAATACTTGAGTGACCTAGAAATATTTATTTTGATTTTATACTGTTCTTAATAAAAATATCTAATAATAAAATTATATATATTGCTGTATAGAGACAATTGGAAACACATAAACTAAGATGAAAAATGGGGCATCTATTAGAAACATTATCCCGGCATCATAACCTAGTTCCTTAAATTTCCCTTTGTCACAAAGGAGGTCTTCAATTAAAAAACTTCTTATCAAGACTACACTTTTTTACCTACATCAAAAGGCGGTCACAACCCATTTTCTTGCCTTCATCCGCTTCCGTCTAAGCCATCTACCCTTATAAAGTTATCAATCAATTTGTTTGCTCTCAAAGGATGTTTGAATTCCAGATTGTTGATAGTGTAAACTCTAATGTTTTACAAGCTATTTCTAATAATCCTATAAAAGGTTATTTCATTAGAGCGTTTACATGGGACTCGCGTTTAACGGTCGATGCGATCGGACGCTACAACTGGCTATTTTATTGGGCATGTGGGTTTGTTTGGACTACGCTCGTTTGTGTATTTCGTTTACAGAATAATTTTGAAAGGTTGGTTTAAATTCAGTCTTATTATCCTATCAATAAATAAGTCTTTGTCAAATAACGAGTTTGAAATATACAGAATAATCATCATAATTGAATTAAAGGCGAGAGAATAGTGTTTATGGCTATGGTTCATGTACACCAATAAAATACACAATTGTGCCAACTGATTCGATTTGTTTTCGCCGTTTATATTTCTATTTGACAGCCTCCGTGGCGCAGTTGGTTGGACGCCGGCTGCGAAACGAGAGGCCGCAGGTTCGATCCCCGCATCGAAACAAATGTTTGTGTGAACCACAAGTATTTATTTCGAGTTTAGGTGTTTGTGAGACCGAAAAGTCTCTCATAGCTCCTGATACTCACGACACAACACTCGGTTTTAGTGTGGGGTCAGGACTATGTATGTGACTGTGGAGTGTATTTATTTATTTAGACGCATTGTAGGCAGAAAAATAATATAATGCGCCTCTTTGTTTCAAATAGACAAGTTTAATAATCCCAATATGAACAATCTAATTGGCGCCACCTTGTGAATGTCTGATCAGGTTACAAAAGGCAGCGGACAGACCTACGGTTTATGAATATCGTCGAGTGGTTAGGTTAATGTAGGACAGCAGGTTCGTGCGCCGAGTTGGCCCACTTCGCACACAGACGCACTGTGCGCGGACTGAGGGCTACCAACAGGAAATTAAAAAATACCTTATGTTTACAGGTAGGGGTTTCTTTACAGTTTTGAATATTTCTCCATGTCAGTGTTCCGTGGAAATTTTTTTTTTGTTTAAATTATATTTACAATTAAATATGTAGACTAGCAGGTGAGTAATTTTATTTTTTGTTGTCCTTTTATTTTCTTGATAAGTCTCATAAAAACTATCATGATCTAGTTACAAGAAAAGGAAAACCTACAATCAAAACGCATAATTAAATATTGTGTGACACAAGATCAAGTAATAGGGAAGGCAGAAAAAGATCCCAGCTTTGTGACAGCCCTTACTACAGTCCAATTCGAAGCCCAATCTTTCCGTCATCATCATCTTCCGGCCATTTTCCCATTTTTATTTGGGGTCGGCTCTCCTAATCGTCCTACTCCACAGATCACGGTTCTGGGTCTTCGAAGCCCAATCTTTCTGTATCATACATAATACACCAAAAAAAGATTAGGGTAGGGTAAGGCAAAATGACTATGTCCGGATGACGATAATTTTTTGTACTTTGTACTACGGACGGAGGCGTCATAGCAACAAAGTTGGGTTGTCAAGTATTGTCAAGTTAAAAAATATATGTCACTTGCAAATTATAACAAATTATCAATGAACTGCTCTGATTTGGACCAACTTGTAATTTTTGTAATAATCACGATATTGTAAACTGGTTTTGAAAAGAGCAACACTAGAGTTTCTTGCCCGTACTTCTCTAGTGAAAACCGCTTTCCGAACCGGGTGGTAGAAAAAAAAATATGACTGAATCTAAATAATGTTGAACATTTTAATGGATTCAATAAATTATTTTCATTTCATTTTCATTTTCATTTCATTTGGAAAGTTAGTCAAGTTCAACTTACAACTTACAACTACAACTTACAACAACTACAACTTACTTCAACTTACTCGGCATGGTACTCCATTAGGATCATAGTTCATTACACACGGTGCATTTTAGTTCCTTCGTCGAACTAATTAAAGAAAAATAGATGTTAAACTCAACAATTTCTGACAGCCCTACATAAAGCTCCGTGCGTACAGTGTAGGTTATTTTGCATTTGGTTCGGCGCGGTCGCAGAGTGCCCCTGAAAATCGTTTTATTTCAACCGCACGCGCAATCCGCTAAAAGGTTTTTACAGTACGCAGTATTTTTTATACCTTTGTCCTGTTGTTACACTTTGTAGTATTTAACTTGAATGTTATTGGCGATTTTGTATTTTTTTGTGCTGTGTACTGATTTATGGGCCTAAAGAGATATTTTTGATATCAAAATGTATGCGTAAGTCAAAGAAAGCACCACTACTTGTATGATTAAAATTTTTATGATTATTTTATACTAAATCACTAATGAATAACGCCTACAAGTGGACTTATACGGGTAAATAATAAGAATTCACGTGAACAAACTTTTACTACGACTTTTTATAATCATATAAAATTTATAAGAATATATGTATTTTCATCATCCATAACATGTTTATTTTAAATTATATTCTACAAGTATTATATTTCCTTCTTCAATAAATAATACAAATTCGATTTTAACAAATATGGAAACATTTTTATGCAGAATAAAGAGTACCTATGTTCTTCTTAGACGTTTTTTGCGATCCATGCAAACCTATTAAACTAGTAAAAAACTGCATATTGACAATGTAATGAAATTGAAGTATAACAGGACAAGGGAACACAAAGGGGTGGAGCCTATTGTACGATTTGATGTGGCGAAGACATGAACAGAGTTTTACAATAAATATAGACGCGTTCGATGTTAGGGATGCCTAGTACATTTTTTTTAAATGGATGACGTATTGCTATGTGTGTAAGATTAGAAGTATTTTGTTGACTGATTGGAATTAATGAATACGTACTGTACAAGCAACCGGGAGGTCTAATTTTTATTCCTCTTTATTTTGTTATTATTTTTTTTTAGATTTTTATAGATATATAAAAAACAAAATATATATAAAAAATATTTAAAAAAAGATGAATCCTTCAGTGGCGAGGCTTAAGACCCAAGCCACTGTAAGCAACAAGGAGGTCTTATTAATCTTTATAATTGAAAATATTATTGTAGGTAATAGTGCAATTCATTTTGGATGGATGGATGATGACGATTGAAATAGTTAAATCAGACGTAAAATTCGTTCCGCAACTGATATCAAACAACAAAAACAAATTATCCATATTCGTTAAAACAACGAGGTGTTGGCAATATAATTACCAAATTATTTATAAATTAATAAAGTATTAACGACCTGTTTTCCTCTAATCGAATAATACAGATATTATTAAATCAACTCTGAACTTTCTACTGGGTACTTATGCAATTAAATTCCCAATTAAAATTACACATTACCAATACTGTCACCAATAAAATAAAAGGCAGCAATCAAAGTGGTCGCCAACCCTGTCTCCTAGTAAATACGCGAAAGACTTTGATGGATGGACGCGCGGGCCGGCGCGTAGTAATTGGCGTTTTGCGTACGTGCCAACCCTACCGAGCCTTACTGTTGGACCTTATTTGAGGTTATTTAATGTTTATTATATAGGAATTTGAGTATTCGATCTTTATTGTGTACTGGCGTCTTTCTATTTAATATAAATTTCTCTAGGCTGAATTTCGTCCGCAGCATATTGAGGCACGCTCCCTACTCTGTATATTATGGTGCTGAAATAGCTTGGCTAGGCTGCGATTTCCACGAATTACACCACTGCCTATTCCTTCGATGATGAGCGTGCGCTTGTAGGTACATGCATGAATGAAATTAGAACGCATTTAGAAAAGATACAGCGATAGGCAACAGTGAACTGGTGTGAATATGACAATAACAATTTTGTAATCACTTCAAAGCCTAACGAATCTAATCCCATAATAAATAATAACTGAATTCACAGCTAATATAAGCTAATATTACAAATATATAATTAAAGTTGCCGTTTAGTTTAATCCGCGTGTCGAATGGTTGAGCAACGTTTACCGTCTATCTCGGATAGGTGTCCGCCCTCAAAGCCGATTGTTGCCAAGTAACTAATCATTATACTGTTTAAGGCACTTCAACGGTGAAGGAAACATTAAATGGAAATCTGCGTACTACATATATTTAGATTTTTTTTTGGGAAGTTCGCCAAGTAAATTTCTATTAGGTTGTCGAGGTTTTAACTCACTTGAAGTTGGGCGGCAGAACGATCAAATTACGACTCCTTGTAAATTTTTCCGAGGGAGGATAGACGCTCCTGATCTACATGATCAGTTGTGCTGATTTTACAACCTGACAACTATTTCAGAAGCCGTAAACATGTGCTGTTTGCGGTACCAAGGTGTCGTACTGCCTATGCCTGTATCCTATGCCTTGTCACCAGTACCAAGGATGCCAACCATAAATCTGAAAAAAACCTCTCCTAAACATAAAACCTGAACGGGATTTGTTTGCGGATGAATGAGCGAAGATATTAACCGAGTGCTTGAGGTTCTGTGAGAAGCTTGACTCAGTACCTTAATTTTAAATTATTAATGTAAATGGTGTTAACAGTATTGATAAATTTAAATAAATAAATAAAAACAATAAATAGGGCAGCATTGTGGAATAAGCCCTCTCAATGAAACCCTTGATAGGAGACATGTCCCTTGCTCAGCTATAGGTTATTATCATATTGAAGTGCGTGGTGGCCTGTTGGTAAACGCACCAGACGCGGCTGCCTACCTGCCTTTTCGGAGACATGTGTGTATTGATAGTTAATCACCAAGCACTATAACGGTGAAGGAAAACATTGTGAGGAAACCTGCATACCATAGCGATTTGTATAAATTTCTATGGTACGTAAAAGTCCGCCAACCCGCATTAGGCCAGCGTGGTGGACTATATGGCCTAATCACTCTCAATCGTACTCTCGATTGTAGAGGAGGCCCGTGCCCTGCAGTGGGTCGTATATGGGCTGATACAATACAATACAAAAAATATAGTATGCAATATACTGTATCTACTATCCAGCCAACATCCTGGGATAAGAAATATTGCTAATGATCATATTTAATCAGCTACTGTAAGTCAGTAATACTGACTACCTCGGTGGCGTGGTTGTACTGCGGTACGATTGTAAACCTGAGGTCTCGGGTTCGAATCTCGGGATAGGCAAAGTGATATTGTATTTTTCTACTCATTATCAGCCCGGAGTCAGGAATTTGTGCCCGATATGGCGATGGCCCGCCCCCTATCACATCCTGGAAGGGAGCATAGGCGAAATATGAGTGTCATGGTGGCACCTCTGCCTACCCCTTCTGGTAAAAAGGCGTGAATTTATGCATGTATGTATGTACATATTATACTGTACTATTTCATCAGCAAATCGGGTAAATTATACAGATTAAGCAGGAAGTGAATTTTTTTCTGTAAGCCCTTATTGAATGCGACTTGCTAAGGGTTAAGATTTGTGATCAGCACCCTCACCCGTTCTCAAAATTGAGACGGAAATTAGATCGAAGAAATGTGTCATGTGTGAGGCACCATATTATTAGCATTGTGTAAACGGACTACTTGAAGATTTTACTACTTATTGAAATGAAACGAATTCTTACGGATTTTATCGCGAATTTGATTTAATTTTTACATTTTTAATTTCCCGACGTTTCGACTGTAAAGGGATCGAAATGTGTAACATTTGCGTAAACCCAAGATACCATTATTTTACTACTCACTTTGAAATTTCTGGAAACTCTGACAATGCTAAGTAAGCTGTATTTTTATACCTATAAAACAATATTACTTTTATACTACGCTATACGCCTAAATCAAATTATCGTGATCTAAATTTATACTCATAATATAGAGCTAAAGATTCAGCATTAAATGTCTGACAAAGAAAAATTGTACATAAGATAGGGCATCGCGACGCGGAGAATATTAATACATCCGCTGTTTATGGCGCAAAAAGTAAACCTAAATACTATGGTTGCCAGCTGTTTTGTTTCCCCGAAAAGCAGCAATTTTAAATCAGTGTCGAAAATAGTTATGATAGAAATTTGGTAGTTTCAACGACGTTGATTTGTTTTTTTTTTAGCAGGTTATAATTAATTAAAAGTTGTAGTGTTGTAGTTCGGATCATAACGTTGATGTTTTGTTTTAATTTCAATGTTCAATCTTTGTTTTCTTGTTAATTTCAATCTTCGGCCACAGGAACTTCACTGCTGAACATGAGCCTTCCCTAAGGATTTCTACAGTGACCTGCTGAAAGCGGTCTGCAACCAGACAGTTCCTGCTACCATACGCAATACTACATAAGAGCGACGGCCAATGAAAACCAACAAACCTCGCGCTTTGGACTCTAAATACTTAACAAATCGGAGATTTATAGATTCTCGTAAGAGTTATTTCAGTACTGTTATCTCGAACATTTATAAATGTACACCCAGCCCTCAAAATTTACCAACAAACCAGTAAAGGCAGCCCTAAGCTTAAGATACTAGTTTCTTTTTGCCCTCACTAACATCCTGCAAGAGACGAGGTCCGCTAGATCGGCCCGTTTTCTATAAAATAAAAGGCAAATGAGCATAATCTCGGGCCGAGGTCAGGCGTGCGCAGCGCCGCATTGTTTTCCAATATTACTCACAAATAATACCCTTTCACGACTCCACATCCGCTAAAAGAAATTGCTGCACTAAAACTGACTTTGTTGCATAAATTCCTTTAAAAAAATTAAGGGTCTGTGTTCAGGGACGGAGGTTTCGTAGTTTCGGAAGATTTGGATACAACGCTTGTATCTTAATGTAAAGTCGGGATTATACTATGCTACTGTTGGGTTTATTTACAATAAAAGTAACAAAATAAATCGAATTGAGAATTTGAAAAAAGTCTTATTCATTTATTTATTTTTTTGTTATATAAGTAAATAACCCTCTCAATCGTACTCTCGATTGTAGAGGAGGCCCGTGCCCTACAGTGGGGTGTATATGGGCTGATACAGACAGACAGAGTACATACACTCAAATTAATACCCATAACCGATGAGATAAAATTAATAAATTAACGGTTGGAGCGCAAAAGATTTGTTTCGAGTAAATTATTGGTACTCTATAGTCCCTGGTTACTCCAAGATTTTCGATTTTATGAATGCAAAACTGCAAAAGCAGGAACGCCGCTTAATCCCGCATGAGATTGTCGTGCAACATTGTAAGTAACAATGTGTTATTGAGGTTAAGAAGTAATTTGAGATCGTATGTTCCACCGAAATCCTTTGCTTAAAGTTTATGGTGCAGGAGAATAAAATTTATGCGACTCGAACCAACTGGACTATCGAAAACCCGACAGCTTGAATTTTATTGTGTTAATTTAAATTTCAATGTTGTGACTGGCAATCATGTAACGACGAAAGTTTTTTCACAAAATATAGTTACGTATATGCAATGACTACTGAATTAATATGACCACTGAATGACTAGCAATACATTTGAAAATATACTTAGATTAGAAACTAAGATACATTTGAGTTTTGTAACGTTTCTATACTAATTATTTTTTGCGAAGTGCCTATACACCTATTCTTTTTTTTTTGTTACTACTGATTTCTATAAATCTAAACTCACTCTCTCTCTCTCTCTTCAGCCACAGGAAATCCACTGCTGAACAAAGGCCTCCCCCAAGGATCTCTACATTGACCCGTTGGAAGCGGCCTGCATCCAGCGACTTGCAACCTTAACCAGGTCGTCCGTCCACCTTGTAGGCGGTCATCCGACACTGCTTGCCTGTACGTGGCCTTCACTCAAGAACCTTTCGGCCCCAACGGCCATCAGTTCTTCGCGCTATGTGCCTGGCCCAGTGCTACTTCAAAATCTAAGTGTAAACTATTTTATTACAAATATTACTGTTTTAATTTTTTAATTTAGAAAATATCTTCTGTCTTACTCGAGCATGGGCTTGTATACGATTAAAAACTTTTAGTTTGTTTTTTTTTTTATTTATAGTCACCAAACGAGCATACGAGTCCGCCTAATAGTAAGTGATCACCGCCGCCCTTAACCATCTGCAAAACCATAGGGCACAGAGATTAGAGATGCCTTGCCGGCCTTTAAGGTGGTAATACGCTCTATTTTTGAAGGTCACCAGGTAGTATTTATTCGGAAATGCTACTACTAAACTATCCTAACTTTGAAAATATTATGGATTAAGCAAGTACGCCATATTATTTTTTCATCATTAAAATACATTATAATTTCCCAGTATGCAGATACACTAACCATTGTCTTCCTCAAGAACAAACCGCAAACCGAAGATCAAAAAACCCAACTTCATTTAAAATTGGTGTAGAAAGTCAAAGAAGTTTTAATGAGTTCAAAAATAAACTATAATGCGTA
Source organism: Theretra japonica (assembly GCA_033459515.1). Taxonomy (NCBI): domain Eukaryota; kingdom Metazoa; phylum Arthropoda; class Insecta; order Lepidoptera; family Sphingidae; genus Theretra; species Theretra japonica. Next base: position 11,531,401 of record CM065949.1, read on the forward strand.
TGTGTGTCAGGGGCTGGCAGGGCGATGCGTCCGCGAAATATGCCTGTTGTAACGGTAGTGCTGGCCAATTACTGCGTACTGAACGCCGGTTAAATAAACCTCGGAATACTGTATCAGCGGTGACTGGTAGGGCTTGCGAAGGGCGAAAGAAATTGGCGATTGATTTGTTTTTTAAGCTTCGTGGATTTCGAAAAGAGTCTGGAGAGTTGTACTGATTCTCGACTTATTTATGTCGAAAATTGCTTTAAAAATGTTGCGTTAGTTTGACCGCATGTTCGCAAAATGCTGCAGTCTACTGGCAGCGAGTTATCCTCGCGCCGAGATCAATTAATATTTGTCTCCTTAAGATGTGCTAAAATGTTCAAATTCAAAATATCCTCGCACGAATATTCAAATAAACGTGATTGATAACATTATTTTGTGAGATTGTGTATTTATGACATCAGTTTTATTAATTAATTATGATTTACTCATTACACCACTCTTCGTAACTATTGGCGCTAGCCTTGTGTACTTTTTTGCTACCAAAACAAAATCGTATAAATAAGCACCTACAAGATGAAATATAAAAAAAATCTTATTACTACTTAATTTTCAAAATGTGTTAAATATATATCAGATTTAAACAAAATTATGTATTTCTCTCAACTGTCTTTGAAACCTCAAGATATCAAAATATCAAGTTCAAAAGTACGTCGGATTTCCGCAACTCCGTGCAACCCTGCAGATGGCTCCATAGATATTCACAGATAATTACGGCCGGATGATTGAGATCTATTGCGGCGGCTTTTAATTGGTTTATGTAAAGAACATACTCTTTGTTTTCGTCATCCATCACCCACTGTTTAGTGCTTACAGGCTGGTCTAGAAAGGTAACTGTAGCTTTAGATCCTATTTTACAGGTGTATAGAAAAGCAGACTGATGCTGAACAACCTATTACGGGTACATGTGTTTAAAATATGTTTATCTATTGTTTTGCATTTTCATTTTCTCTTTAATTGTGTGAAGTATTTTTACGGTTTATTTTATTTATTAGGATCTCCAACGAAAATAACACATTACAGTTATATGTAAATACTTAATATGTATAATTCTGCGTGCATCTTCAATAAAAGGAGAGTTCAGCTTGCACGGAGTTTGTTAACAACAATACTATAGTACAATTAATTTAATGTTACACATGAAGCAATTAATATTAACCTTAAAATTATTGGATAATATTTCTAATAAGGATATGGACGGAGGGTTGTAGTATCATTGTTTTGTTGCAGAAGCGGCAATCGATCGCGTTTCTGGTGCACTACACTTGCACTTACGACTAGGACCATTGTCGTCATATCGTGTCCTTATAAAAAATAAATTCTTAACGAGAATTATTACATTTCTAAAATTTTAGGCCTTGGACATTGATAAAATCAATTCACCAATAATTGTTTAAGAAATAGAAAGAGCTTGCACGTTTTTATTTTGAATGATGAATATTTGATATCAGAAGTCTCCATATTTTTGTTTCTTACACAACATAATACAACACTTCCCAAGCAACTCTATTTCACCCAGCATTTAAGCTAAATAACGGTGCACTTCCGTACCCCCTCTCCCTCCCCTTGAGAGCCTTAGAGCCTCCTGTCCCGGTGTAATCAGTTACGTCCCCGGGAGCGCGTGGTGCCGAGTGCCGACACAAATTGCCAGTTGCGATGCACAACCGTAGGGTTTTAGCAAGTCGTTATAGAATCAGATTACATGCCGCACATCTTATAATACAGGATAGGTAATAGATGGGAAGGGTTTTAAGACGAGAGTGGAATATCGTAGATAAAGTTTTGAAGACGTGATCAAAATGTTAAACTGTAAGTTGTATCACGTATGATCGAAGATTTTTTTGGTATCAATATACACTCAAAACATGCTCTTCACACAGCCTTCAAGGCGCAGTTGGTTAGACGCCGGCTGTGAAACGAGAGGCCGCGGGTTCGATCCCCGCACTGATACAAATGTTTTGTAAACCACAAGTTTTAGTGTCGGGTCTGGACGTTTCTGAGACTGAAAAGTCTCTCGTGGTTCCTGATACCCGCGATATAAGACTTGATCTTAGTGTGGGGTCAGGACTACGTATGTGACTGTTGGGTGTATTTATTTATTTTCACAATCAGGTTGTGTCTTGTGTGAAGATTTCAGAAACACGAATAAATATACAAATGCTAGGCTACAGATTTATAATAAACGTAATCATCAATTTGAGAAGCCGTGCCATAACTTCGCAAGAATCACCTGGCCATTTCATTTTTCCTAAACATTTGTTCAATATTACACTTTATATTCAGACTGTAAACACATTAGCATGTTAAAATTTATCGGTAACTATTCGTTTTCTAGGAAGAAAAATTATGTTCTCGACCGGACATCCAGTTCCGTATCTTCATTAAAATAGATGCAATGATTTCGTTTTATTAATTAAAATTTATGAATAACGTAATACTTATCTTTAAATACTGATGCAGAAAAAAGTTTTCAAAATTTTGACGTTAACCCCGGGGTTTCCAAATCCGCTTCTAAACAACCCACTTCAAAATGGAGTTTTCTCGACCAACCATATATATATATATATGATACTAACAAATCCAAACGAGAGTGCGAAGACAATAGCGCGAATAAATGAAGAATTAATCCTCCGCAATCTTGTTGACGGTAAAATGCATTTGCTTATAACATAGATATATTAATTATAGATGACCAAAACATGGACTGCAGTCACAAAGCACTAACAGTACACATCTGAACTGTACAAGCGACAAGATCTGACATTATTAATAAATTGCGGCGTCATTTCAATTGTACGCCTCCCGCGGGAACAGTTACATCATACAGTTTAACAGCAGATAATATTGGTGTAGGTGTAATGTTATGCCGTTAAATGGGATCGATCGTACCAGGGCCATCATAAATAGATGTATCTATAGTTCTTGAAGTGCGTGGTGGCCTGTTGGTAATGATCCAGACTCGGCTGCCAAATGTTCACGGTGGTCGCGGGTTCAAATCCCAGGGCACACCTCTGACTTTTCGGAGTTATGTGTGTATTGATAGTTATTCACCACGCACTTTAACAGTGAAGGAAAATATCGTGAGGAAACCTGCATACCGTAGCGATTTTAAAGAATTTCTACGGTATGTAAGTCCGCCAACCCGCACTAGGCCAGCCTGGTGGACTATATGGCCTAACCACTCTCAATCGATTCTCCGATTGTAGAGTAGGCCCGTGCCCAGCAGTGGGGCGTATATGGGCTGATAAAAAAAAATAGTTCTTGAACATTTTGATTATGAGACTCATAAAGATCTTAGCTAGAATGTGGAAAGATCATCATCATTTATTTTCTAGTGCAAATAGCTTAATGTGCTAACATTCTAATTAACACAATTATTAATTTATATGTAAATTTAATCAATGTATATATTTCAAATGTTTGTGAGGCCCACAAGTATTTGTCTCGGGTCTGGGTGTTTGTGAGACCGAAAAGTCTCTCGTAGTGTCTGATATCCACAATGCAAGACATAATTGATATTAATGTGGGGTCAGAACTATGTATGTAACTGTTGGGTACATTTATTTATTTATTATTTATGGGGTAATAAAGGAATCGAGGGAGGGCCTATGTTTATTACTGGACAACCTATGGCTGTAGAAGAGAAAGAATATATAACATAAGAAAAAAAAATCGTTTTCCACTTTAGAGTTCTCTCGAAGCAGGCCTAATCAAATATATTCTGGCAAAACATTAGACACTTAATTTCCATTTATTACAACCACAGTTTCTCGACTTACCGAGATGTTCCAGAAATATCGGTATAGGTAAAAACGAGTATAATCAAATATGATTATAGAACATCCCGGAAGATAGGTTCACTACCTTGTTATAACCATCTCCTTAGGGAAGCAATTATACGAGCTTGAGAATTCAAACGGATTATAACAAATCATTTACGATTTACCTACATTAGAATTGCGATTTTTGAATAAAGTTTATTGCTTAAAACCAATTTTAACTTGAAATCTGTATTGCGTCTGATATTTTAGGTGAACGCAAACGCGTTGCAAGGCTAGACTTGGCATTAAAATTCTTAATTTACAATTATCTGCTACAGCTTGATGAAATAGCTAAAATTATTACAGAAGCGATAATAATAGTCCTTTCTATAGGTTCAGCAAATGCTTTTGTTCATAAGTGTGTCAACGGAGGTTCGTTTACTCAACGCACATACGACTTTACCTATTCCCTTCATTATAGTTAGGAAATTTTCGCAAAATCACAATCACACGAAACAACAGTCGAAAAAGAAGACACAGCTCGTTAACCGACGCACATTGTCCGTTTAAACGGAGGAGGCGACGAAGGTTTCCTCATAAGATCATAACATACTGTCCATGCGACAATGCATTAACAGCAATTTATGGCGCTTACAAATTGTAAACTAGATTTACGAGCAGTCATAACGTTTCGGCGTCGCGTCCGCCGCCATCCATCAAGTCGGCTTATTGAGCTGAAAGCGACAACAGACCATCGGAGCTATTTGATTTACGCCTCACTTTCGTCTTGATACCGTTAAAGTGGTTAAAGTTTAAAACCGGCCGATAATGCGGACAGTCGGGCCAACAGGCAACACAGATGGTCTCCGATGTTGCTTAATATGCAAATGGAGTGCGGGCTCGCGTGTGAAATGCTACAGTCTCCATCACTCCCGACGCCATAGGGATTAGTGTAATACGGTTATGTGCTTTTTAATATGAATTTTTGATATGCTTTTAGTCATGCAAGTCTGAACACGTTGAAATTAAATCCATTCGGAGCGTGTAAATCTGCTGACGATCCGATGACACACGCTCGCCTTGAATAAGAATATCGCGTCGAAAACATCGCGTGATTTTTAACATTTTATTTTTCAGGAGCTGAATTAAAATTAATGCGTTTCTCGCATAACTAAGTTGACGACCATTACATTTATGAAAATAATCGCATCATTTTAGATGAAGTTATGCAATTTAAATAACAAAACCTAGCGGTTAATTTTGAAACCATGAGCAACATTAAACGTACGACACTCAATAATTACATAGTTCAACAAAATTAACTATAAAAAGGTACATAATACGCAAACCATTTTAACACATCGATTTACACCTCGTTTATGAAAATCGAACGAGTAGTACAATCACTACAATGCAAAAGCACTGAAAATCAAGACCTGTTCTTGGTGCAGTCGCTCTATCAGAAATTAAAACACAGGAAATTCCTCCAAAAACCCCATACCAATAATATAGTAATGTAAGTACTCACGTTGCCGAGGAAGCCGCTGCAGGGCTGGATGGGCGGTGGCAAGGGCGGCAGATCGGGCGACCTGAGCCGCGGGCTGCGCGAGCTGGCCTCCTCCGTCCGACCCATGCCTCAGCACTGCATCCCTGTTATCGTCATCATCATTATCATCATCAACAACATCAGCAATATCATCATCAGCAGCAGCACCATCGTCATCATCATGAACAACAACTACAACATCGTCATCAATAACCACAGCATCTTGACAGACTATTGCAGTGTTTGTGTATGAATCATACCGTAAGTATAATGAGCAATTAATATGCCTGAAATCTGGTACTAGGGTATACCTCATAGTGGATTAAAAGGCCAACGATAGCATATATAATAATAAATACATGAATACGCCCAGAAACGATAGGCACAAATTATATTTGAGTCGGTGTGGCGATCGAACCCGCAGCCTCTCTTTCAACAGTCGGCGTCTAACAGACTGCGCCACGAAGGCCGTCAATCGAAATCCCTGTACATTACAGAATACAGGCTATTCCCAAGGTGCTTACTGTCCATGTACTTCCCTATCTCCCGAGCTCTAATGAGACTGTAACATGCAATCTTGGTATTATGGAGTTATACGAAGATGCCCCATTCACACGCGGAGAGTTTCTCGCCTCGAAGACACGATTATCGTAAGGATACAAAAATGTAGCATCATGTAAACATTGTCATTTAATAATGGCATACGATTTTCGCCGCTAGAAATTATTCCCGTGTAAATGGCGACAGTATTAAATTAATAATGTATGTGTTATATTTCATACATCACGAATTTAATACTTCATAATACACATGGCGGGCTTCGGCTATTTTCATTACATAAGTACATCCTACAGGGTAGATAATAGATATAGAATAAATCATTCACGATAAACAAAAGTCGCAGTCCTTGCTCATTTCTTACTTTTAACAGTCGAAATATGATGAGATAGAGATAGGATCTTAAATTACAAATAAAAATCTGTAACGAAGACTAAGATATAAAATACAGTTTCTGAATGCTGTGTAATAACAAATTATGATTATTTTTCGACAACAAGAATATAAATGATAAAAGCAATTTCTCCGTATGTGAAACCATAAACGTTAAGTCAAAGAACAAAAAATATTAGGAACCATCCTGTTCATTACTACGAGTACCAATAAACGGGTTCTCATATGATTTCAATATTACACGGTCATTAGCTTCCTTTGTAATTTATCATAACGTAATAAGACGTTCACTTACTAAAATATATGTTTACGTCGTATTATGAACTTAAACACCATCATACAAGCCACACACGGTAATGACGCTACCAACCCATGATTTCATGTGGAGTAATTTCAATTTCGGGTAACATTTTCTTTGAACTGATACGTGCCTAAAAGGTGGCTTCAAGCAGCAATGACTTGGCAAATTGTTGTCATTTAGTTACATCATAATACATACATAAACACACGCCATTTTCCCAGAAGGGGTAGGCAGAGGTGCTACCAGAACACCCACGTTTCGCCTTGTATATTCCGTCCCACGATGTGATAGGGGGCGAGCCTATCGCCATATCGGGCACAAATTCCCGACTCCGGGCTGATAATGAGTAGAAAAATCCAATATCACTATGCCCGACCCGGGATTCGAACCCGAGACCTCAGCTTTGCAATCATACTGTAGTACCACTACGCCACCGAGGCAGTCACATCATAGTTAGTTTAGTTACATCATACATGAGGGTTTTTAGGACCAATGTCTGATGAAACCCGACCTTAAATTGTAGTCCGAATTGAAGAATATCAGTTTTCCCGTTTCCTATTAGTAAAATTGTTTACGATGTTTGACTTCAGATTAAAGCAAGCGATTTATTAATTAAAAATGCACACTTAACTTCAAAGTCATTGGTGAGCCCTAAGTTTAATCCCGCATCTTGTTTTGGCAGCGGCAGCCTCATCCAAGTGACATATCTCTTATATATCACCCTTTTACGTTTCTATTGCATAAATAAACGACTCTTATTCACAAAATACAAATTTAATTTGTCTTAACTCGTTTCTTGTTGTCACGGATCACTGACGCAAAGCCAACGTGCATTAATTCGCATCGTCATTGTAAGAATTATCGTAAGAAGTTAAAATGGGATCACACTTGCAATATTTTAAATCTTTACAATTACCGAATCACGACAAGGTTACACATAATATCGTTAACGTGTCTTCAATTACATTTTCAGGTAACGAATTAAGAGTTTAAGACAACGAAATGTTCTGTTTCGTGACTTATGTGCTACAATGCAAATCGTTCACGTCCAATCGAAATTTAAAAATCCAATTATAACGCTATAGCGTGTGAAATTGTTACTAAATGTGCTATATATACCTGAGGTCGTTTGCGAAACAATACATTTTGTTCTTTATCATGATATAAATAAAATTTAGATTATGTTGACACGGGTGGAGAATAACAATGTTGCCGATATTTAACGATATTTTATGGGCAAAAAACAAGAGAAACACGATTGTGTCAATGTGATTGCGGATGTGATGTGTACGGTTGTGCCGTGTGGTGATTGGGAGTAAACGGTCGATGGCGAGGTCGTTTCTTCACCTCTTTAAATAGCAAAACCTGTATTTATTATAGAACTATTGCAGAAGACCCTAATTCTTAAATCTGACGTGACACGCTTTTCTTTGATATTTTGAATTGTGTTTTAAATCAGTCGGTGGTAATATCGTTTTGTATGTTGATTTTAACAGAAACCTGATAAGTGCTTGCCTAAATATCATCATTAATCTTAACTGAACTTGACATGAAGTTCGGAATAGAACATTTTTGAGTCATACAAGTATCGGCAGCTATAATCTATCTAATTTTAAAAGTTCCATTTGACATATCTCAAAATTGTGAAATAGGGATGATGTCAAATAAATCGGTTAGTACAATATCCGATTATTAACGAGATATCGATACTATTTGTTTGTAGGTATTTCTTAATCGATTACAGTTTATATTTTTAGTTTACATTATTTCGTTTTATTTATGTACATCTTTATCCTAATGAGACATCCACAATTGCATAAGTCACTTTAGTATTAAGGAACAAAAGCAATGATTTATTTATTACTAGCGGCCCGGCCCACTGAGTCGAAATGGCAATTTTTTGTGACACGATTTTTTTCGGAATTTCCAATTTATTTTGACGCCAACGGTTCGATATTATCATTCCTTACAATATTTATTCTTTGTACATTTTTGTTTAACCCTATAATTTTGGCTAAAAAAAATAATTTAGATTTTTGATGTATGGAACGCACTATAAAACCCTAAATTTCTACGAAATCCTGCTAGATCCTGCGTTGAAATCTTATTTTTCTGAATCTTGGTCTTCTACTATATTTGTATACTTCGGACGTCTGTATCGACCTGCAATTCTTTCAGTTATGCAGTTCGAAAGAAAAGATAAAAATCAATATTTCCCAAAACTCTTTTTACGATTATCTTTAGTAAATTTGACACAAATAAAATAAATTAATCGAATAAATTAACAAATACCAAGGAAAACTTGTATATGTGCGTGCCAAATTTATAATACGAAGGATACAATTGAAAGCCTTTTTCGATTGCTGATTCTCTTAGGTTTATATATTGTATTTACATTACTTACTTTTTAAAATTAGAAAACAACTGGATTAAAATTGCTCGATTATTTCTATATTTTTACCGATTATGCGTATACAAATCCGTTTGCATAGTCTCAACTCTACACATGGAAGACCTAACGACGTGACTTTGTAATGACGTTTAGTAAAAAAGTATGTTGTTTAAAATGGTTGTTTTGCTTTATTTAAAGGATTTATATTTAAATTTAGTTATTATGGATTGTAAATCCTGTAATAAAATAAGAATAGCTTCATAATTCTATGGTTTTACGGAAAGTTTTATTGAAATTGTGTGAGTTACGTCTTCACAAAGTTATTTATGATAAAAGTATGAAATGTCAAATGAGACTTCTTGAATTAGAAATACTATAGTCATGGTTTGATCGTTGAATGACTTATCTCGGTTTAATTTAAATTATCAAGTTTTCTGAAAATGCCATAGTAAAAATTGTAGCTAAAGAAGATAAGTACTTACTGATACCACCCTGTATTTTACTGTATCAGCTCAAATACGTCCCACTGCAGGATACGAGCCTCCTCTATTCTCTACCGTCTAGAGTACGATTAAGAAGAGACTCCTCTTAATCGATTTGAGCCTAACCCATATTATTTCATCCACTATAAGAGCTTAAGTAAAACTTAAGCGTACCTTGGGAGAGGTCTATGTTCAGCAGTGGACTGCAAAAGACTGATGATGATGACGAAGAAATTTCACCAGATATCTTAATTTCATGCCGAATTAATCATTTGTACAGCGTACTTCAATCGAAATGATTTCTAATCATTTACATCGAGGCTTCCAGTCATATCCACCTGGGAGGCATACATTATCACGCAGCACCAATCTGACCTATTTGAAATAATTAGTATTGAATTGCAATGAGCAGTCTCACCTTACACGCACTCACCTTGTAAGCACTTAATTTATTTAATTTGCATACTAAACATCGTTATTGCAACACATGTTGATACCATCGATGGATACTGGAAACTTGCTTTTTATTGTCTAGTCAGTCAGCAGTACCTAATTCAATTATAAATACATATAGCCTATACATGTTTCCAAACCAACAGGAAAATTGTTGTCTACATAATATGAGATGTGAAATACTAATGACAAGATCTTAAAACAGAATCTAGTCAGTGTTAGCGGAGATATTGCATAGTACACAAAAAAAAAGTCGAATTGAGAAAGTAATCCTTTTCTGAAGTTGGCTAAAAATTATAACAAAATGAATACCTTTTACTGCGATATTATAAATGAGATATTTCTACACGGTGTGGCTTGTCAATTGATATAGAAGTAAAACCCAAGTTAACACGTAGAATTCTAAATCAATCGACTTTTCCTAAAGGATGATTAACTTAATAAATAAAAATATGAACTCGTGTCGAGCAGCTAATTGTAAATGTTTTGCTAAATAAGCATGTCTTAAAACTATAAATACCTTTAAAGAAATAGACGGAGTTATCTGCTCATCGGTACTGAACTGGCAAGGAGCATTTATGAATAGGCTCTCAAGCGCAACATTTTAAATTATAGTGGTCGAAGGCCCGCGCATGCGCCGCACTCGCCACCAGGCAAGCTTTTTTATTTTTATACACGACAAAGTGACTACAAAGTGCAATGCGCCTGTTGTTAGTGCATTTCACTTGTCTGGCTATTGTTTTAGCTTCCATTGTAAGAAAAATCATTAAATAAAAAGTTGTGGTCCTTAAGAATGATGTCCTGTAATTTCCAGCAATAATACATGTCAAAAATTAATATTTAGAAAAATGTGACAGTTTTTGTCGGTCAGTAGATAAAAAGATTATATAATATATATATATAATATATATGTGTATATTATATTTAGACGACTACAACTAAGTACATCGTCAAATAGGTACTTTTCTGCAATACTCTTGTATCCTACCATCACCTATAGTTTTATTATGCAATATAAATAAGGCGGAGTAAATTTCACACGTCTTTGCCACATGTATGTCACATCGGTCATTTAGAAGTTACGCACTTAACTATGCCTACATAGCAATTATTATCAGCGGCAATTGTACTGTCGACGAGTTTGGCAACTGCGGGGGCGGTGACTTCACATCACCTCTATTGATTTATATAATTACTGTGAAGAATGCATTTTTTGCCCAACAACCTCTCTTAACAATATTTGAGAATATTTTACACCTACGTAGACGGAAATCGTGTCCATATTCGCAACACTAATTTAAATAACGCCTAATTTTTCCTTTTGCGGACAATTCATTTATTATTCGAAGATTTTATACGATAAAAAATTAAAATTATATTTGTCAAATGATTATATCAGAATTCATGATTATTTATCAAATATTTGTAGTTTTTAATGATAACGACCACCTACGCTTTTAACGTAGTTATAGGAATTATGTTCATTTGAATTGTGTAAAATGAGTATAATATGGTAAAAAAAAATATCTCGCCAACCTTGGAAGTTCAGGTGTGTATTCAAAAATATATACAAATAATTCTGGAGCTCATTCAAAGCTTGAAGTAATAAAAAACAAGGATTGTCCCAAATTGAATACAATTTCAAACCTCGCTGAACTATCTTTCCCTAGTAAGTCGAAATCATCTCTTGAAGTCTTCTCCTTCCAGCTCATATCGTATTTTTTCGTAGGTACTTCAATGTTTCAGGCATTGTAATTAAACGGGTTAATATTGGACGGTATATTAAACGCCTGAAGCCCAGCGAGGCATGTCTAATACCCCGAGAACGTCTGGACGCAAAAATCTTTCTAAATAAAAATAATTTTTATCTGATGGAAATAATACCTTCGAGGAAGTTACTCTCTCTTATTGTTTTATGTACCAAACACTATTTAAGTATAACAGTATAACTACACTTACTTTGCGTGGTGGCCTGTTGCTAAAGGGACCGGACGCGTCTGCCAACATATTCACGGTGGTCGCGGGATCAAATCCTAGGGCACACCTCTGACTTTTCGGAGTCATGTGTTGTGTTGTATTATTAGTCAATAACCATGCACTATAACGGTGCAGGAAAACATCGTGATGAAACCTGCATACCATAGCGATTCTTTTCTATGGTATGTAAAGTCCGCCAACCCGCTCTAGGCCAGCGTGGTGGACTATATGGCCTAACCACTCTCAATCGTACTCTCGATTATAGAGGAGGCTCGGAGGTACTAGTTATAAAAACTTCCAAGCAACTGTATACAATCCCTGCGGAGCATTAAAGCGACGCTGTAAACGCATTTATATTGTCTCGATCTGCCACCTTTGTAGGTGAACTAATTTCAATCACTACCTATCGTTGGGCAATATCGTCGAGGCCTACCCAACCCATTCATTAAATTAGGGATGCCACTAACACCTTTCAAAGCTGTCCCTTTTATTACATAACTATGTTCATTCTCACGCAATGTTTACTTTATCTTAAGTTCTCAAAGTGTAAAGTCACACTACAGCCGTTGATTGGAAAAAATGACATAAATAGTAGGGGCTTTGGTATTCCATTCGGTCGGTTTGATTACCAAAGCTTTAGTAATTCTTTTTGTTCTTTTTTAGCGCCTTTTCCTTCTACTTTCCAAACGATTTGCATAGCCACTATCTTACCTACATTTTCTAGTATTATTCCTTAAGTTACCTTCATAGATACATAAACATCACGCCTTTCTCCCAGAAGGGACGGGCAGAGGTGCAACCAGGACACCCACGTTTCGCCTCGTATGTTCCGTCCCACAATGTGACAGGGGGTGATCCTAGCGCCATATCAGGCACAAATTCCTGACCCCAGGCTGATAATGAATAGAAAAGTCCAATATCACTATGCCCGACCCGGTATTCGAATCCGAGACCTAATCTTGGCTTTGTAATCATTCCGTAGTACAACTACGCCACCGAGGCAGTCTTGAAGTTACCTGTTTTGCGTTTACACAGGAAAGCTGTATGCTCCCTGGTTTAATCATATGAAATTACCAAAGAATATAAATAAATAAATACACCCAACAGTCACATACATAGTTCTGACCCCACACTAAGATTGAGTCTTGTGTCGTGGGTATCAGAAGCTACTCTCGTAGGTATCGGAACAATAGACTTTTCGGTCTCATAAACACCCAGACCCGAGAGAAATATTTGTGGGCCTCACAAACATTTGTCTCGGTGCGGGGATCGAACCCGCCTGCTCTCGTTTCACAGGCGGCTAACCAACTGCGCCACGGAGGCTGCCTAATATACTTAACTCAAGTTGAAAATTGGAAGGTGAGCCGCGCCACCGCGGTGGTCGTACGATCACGGGCCGGTCGGTCACGATAGGTGATAAATAAGTGTTTATCTACAACGATCGAGATCCCTCGCCCGCCGGCCCGTGAGAACATCGGATTGATTACCAACACTTGTTACTAGATATCTCCTAGCTAATTGTCACTTCAAAAGCATGGGAATGTAAGGGTATTGAAGTCGTGTGTGGTTTGAAGATCATATTGAGGGTTATTTATGTGGTATTTTTAAGTGCTATGGATGTATGGTATGATTTAATGTCGAACGATTGGGATACTAACAACGAAGACCTTGAAGATGACATGACACGCACACCATAAGGTCGTTGTCCGAATTTATGGGGAAAGACCATCCATAACTAATAACAGTAGATTTTATGTTCCTGATGATAATGGAAATAATTCTAGCAAAAAGAAAATAATCTAATACTCGTATACTAGAATCTAGCACCTCGTTTTGCATTCAAACATAAACATATGTATCACAATACCAAACATTATAACACAGAATACAGATAGAGCTGAACTAGCGTAAACGTGCAAAGCACAGGACGTTACTTTCTAATTAGACACGGTTATTAAGTTATTAGCCACGTCATTAGGAGTAATCATGTGCAATTTGAAATCATTGCAAATATTTTTATTGCTCTAAATTAATAACGTGTTCACAATGAAGTGTAAAGACTGTAATTTGCGTCTAGTATCGCAACTTCACGCGAATAAGCCACTTCAATACGCCGTGTCATAGCTCATAAGTCATAACAGACTATAATTCCGAGTAAAATTGTAAGACAAATCATGTGCAGGCAGAGGACTAAGTAATAAAATTAATATTGGGTGAAAATATTAATTCTTTGAAGATTTTTTTATACCATAGAAGTAACAGGAGAAATTTGACTTATGGTAGGTCTCTCATATGTGAGGGTGCCTGGGTAGGTACCACCGCAATGTCTGTTTCTCCCGCCAAACAGCAGTGTAAACGCATTGTTGTATCGGTTTGAAGGATATTATAGCCAGTATAACTACTGGACATAATGAGACTTATCACCTTATGTCTCAGGATAGCGAACGCAGAGGAATACCAAGCATTGCGTTGTAATTCATGGTGCTGTTTGGTTTTTCTACTGTCCATGAGCGGTCGTATCGCTTACCATCAGGCGAATGGCATGCTCGTCTTGCCATTAATTGCGATAAATATATATATATATATATATATATATATATCCTTAGGTACCTACTTAATGTGTAGGAAATGAAAAAATCCGGTAACAGGATTTGTCGGCTGCTCGTCATAAAACTCAAAAAAGGATGTTAAATCGATAAAACAATAAAAATCTATGGCAGAAAAGACTAAGGGAAACAAACGCGTCAGCAAAGCTGTAATTTTACGCAAACCTGGCCCCCTTCTATCTGTAGTAAGTTGAAAATAATAAAAAAAAACTTTTTACAATCCAATCACAGTTATGTTGTTATAAAACAATGAATTGGGTAAGAAATAAATCTTGTCTTACGGGTAAAACGTATTCACTCTGTAGCAGAAATTAATTGGATCCGGATGTAGGGCTGTTAAAACACTCATTAGTGCTAATGGGTTGGAACATAAACGTTATTAACAACGGTTCATGATTTTATGTATCTACTAGATAAATAATTGGCAACCTAACAATACTCATTGGTTATGTATTTTTTATGTTTTTAATATACTTATAGAGCAAATACCAAACCCGAGTTGTTGATTGATAGTATCCACTTTTTTTTGTCCTAGCCCGAAAACTTCAAAAACAATTATGCGTCTTCTTACATTAGACTTTTCCTAATTATTCTTCGATATCCTCGCTTAATTTTGAGGTAACATAATTGGGGCTGGTGTAGATATTAGTCACTTAAATAAATCATATAATTTCTCTATCTCTAAGTTAATGATCTACATTATTATATGAGTTAGAACCTCCCAGTTCCCTTCAAATCCTTTAAATCATACTTAATTATTTGCTTTATACACCTACAGGTGATAAAGGTTATGGCATTCCCAATAGATTCAGAATCTATAGAGACATAGACCTACTTACAAAAACAAAATTTGACATTAAAAACGCCCGTTAAATTACGATTATTGAAGAACTTGGCAACCCTGTTATGGCGTCGGGCTTGACAAAGGGAGTCAATTTTAAGTATCTGGCAATCGGTCGTGACTCATCCGTCTATGGCGATTATCTGGCAACAGCCAACAACATGGCGGACTGACTCGTGAGTTTTGGCCTCCTCATAAACAACTAGATGCAGATAACGCTGGAAGTTGTATAAAGATAATAATATGTTCGGTCTAGTTTTACTTCGATTGTGTGAATTCTTCTACGTAACTTTTCTGCTATGCGTGTTTATTTACT
Source organism: Theretra japonica (assembly GCA_033459515.1). Lineage (NCBI taxonomy): Eukaryota > Metazoa > Arthropoda > Insecta > Lepidoptera > Sphingidae > Theretra > Theretra japonica. The sequence goes on from CM065949.1 coordinate 11,547,069, forward strand.
TATTAATGACACTAAAATATACAGAGCATATCCAGGTTTTGTTTGCTTTACTAATATGTAACGGGTGATTTTTATGAGCGATGAGTAAAGCAACTTATTTTAGCATGATGTTGTTGCTGGCAGTTATATTAAGAAGAATATAATAAGGATTTGAATACAGAATGGATTTGTCAACGGCTGATGTGAAGGATGTCCGAGTCGGAAGATTATCGCGCCACGTTGTAATGTTTTACACAGTTTTAATATGTGAGTATGTGTAGAGAGCACTGGTATAAATGTACACGATGTTGGAAAAAAATACTAATATAGGTAAATATACAAAACACATCTAATATTGAACACTCAATAGTCCCGGCCGGACATGTTGATCAGCAAAAGATCGTGTCAGCTGTGCAGTGATTACAAAAAGTGTGCGGAAATCGAACCTACGACCTTTAACAGCGCTTATACTGCGCCGAACAGGCTATCAAATACATCACTTTTTAATCGAGGTGGTTCTAAACTTAAGAAGTACTTAACTATTACTTTCTATGCGAAAGAATTCACTTGACCTTGCCAGTAGTGGTGTCATCTTACACCTTACATGTAATAAAGATATGAAACGAAATATCATATCAGATTATTTTGAAATAGTGCTGCGTTTAAATATGCAATAAAAAGTATTATGTTTCTATGCACGAGACTCCAAAGCGTGGTAGGTAAACGCAGATGTATAAACGTGGCTATTGAGCTACTCTATCAACTGAGGATGCTAAAAACCGGATGAAATGCCAAAGATTGAGCAGTTCAGCAGATCCTGCTGCTGGTGTAGACAATAAAATTAATAAATAAATACACCCAGCAGTCACATACATAATCCTGACTCCACATTAAGATCAATTAAGTCTTGTGTCGTGGGTATCAGAAACTACGATAGACTTTTCGATCTCACAACACCCAGACCCAAGATAAATACTTGCGAGCCTCACAAACATTTGTCTGGGTGCAGGGATCGAACCCGCGGCCTGTTGTTTCACAGCCGGCGTCTAACCAACTGCGCCACGAAGGCTGTCAATACCAAGTAGAAGAAACTGTGGTGCTCGCGAAAGAATGAATGATACCGTATGATGTAGATATTATATGTTGCTAACAAAAAACACAAAATCCGAAACTTAATTGAGCACACTTTTATGTGCGTTGTAATGCGGTATCCCAAAATGGCAATTGTTTTATTGACTATTGTATAATTTTGTTTTTGTTTAATTAGCTTTATAATTCCTAATCTTTACCTATAACTACTTTTGATTACTCTTAAAAATGTTACGAATCTAAAGATCTGTCTTTATACCCACTTCAACTAGGCCCTGCAACATACAGATGGTAGCTGGTGCCTATTGTACAGGGCTATCCTAGTATAAATACCATACCAGCATTGTCTCAATACACTTGTCACCTAAGCACATATTATTATAATTTTCTGTTTGTTGATTTAGGTTAAGGAAGGAAATGAATGAATGTTTTATTACTATTATATTATATTAACATAAGCTGAAGGCAGAATATTGATAAGAAATTTGCAACGCTCACTTTATCACTTATGAACATCGTTCTAAAGAAATTACAGTTTTCCCATTACGTCGTCTCGGTATAAATAATGCCACTATTTGAAAAATCATACGAAATTCAACGACTATACATTTTAAAAAATCTCAAAAGTATGAACGGATATGTCTCCGGAATTAAAAATATAGAGTAAGTACCTATTAAATGATCATAAGAATTAGGATAATAAATTCACTTATGTCTTCCGGCCATAACTTTGATTGGGTACCTACAGGTACCCTAATTTCTCTAAAATAAGTATAAAGATTTTGATATTTATCGATTATTGAATCTATCGATGTTACAATCGTATATTTTTAGGTTACTAGACTGATTGGTAATTAATTAATGCTGAATACAACCTTGACCTTAAAGTTTGGCTTTATTCTGACGGCTAGTTCATTAAGGAAGAATCCGGAAACCAATTTAAAAATCTTTTTATTTAAACGCTGAAATCTAGTGTTATATGTTAAAGAATTAAATATAACTATTCTGATATTTTAAAATATTTTTTAGGTAGGCGAGCCTATTATGATATCGGGCACAAATTACTGACTCCGGGCTGATAATGAATTGAAAAATCCATTATCACTTGGCCCGACCCGGGATTCGAACCCGAAATCTCAGCAATCATGAATCGTACCGTAGTACAACTACGCCACCGAGGCAGTCCCTATGACATCGTGAAATGGTGGAGCCTCTGCCTATCCCGTCTGGGAAAAGGCGTGAGTTTATGTATGTATGTATGTGTATGTTTTTAGGCAGGGACTGATCACTGCTAACAAATGAAATTACTTTCCTCAAAAGTATGTTAACAAATAAATGGGATTTAATAAATAAATGTTATTTCGTGAAACCTTCATTACCTACAGTAGGTATATAGGTTCACTATTGACCAAAGGGCCATACGAAATACAAACGCTTTCAAAGGTTTGCATCACGTTTGCATAGAGGTACAGGCCTTAATCCCCGCTATCCCTGGTTTTACATCCGTCATTTTCGCCCACAGTGCCGCGGAGGCTGTCAAAAGAGAGAATCAAAACAGTAAGGGCCATACCTCACCGAGATGCCATGGCGACGTGGCCAGCGACGTTGCCAACTAGTTCATACTGAGATGTATGACGGCTAATTCACTTGGCGACCGACTGGCGGCGTTGCCAAGTAGCCAGAGTAGCCAGAGTCGACCGCTCCTCATGCGGCGACTGGCGACGCTGGCTACCTGGCAACGCCGCCAGTTGTTTGCACGTGTTTGTATGCTCCGTCGCTCACTCAGTCGCCAACAATCAAATGATGTTAGTAACATCCCCAGATAATTGAACATTTTTTCAGGGTATTTTCTTAAATCTTCATAGAGTTTGAGAAAAACACCGCTTTGACTTCGGTTTGATATAAATGGATGTACCCATATTTTTCTCTTTTTTCGTTTCATCTTTTTGCGACGCTGGTAATAATATAATATTAGTGCAGTAATTTCCACGTCCATTCCTGACTGTGTCGAGACAGAACTGAATTTATTGGCGACGCGATTGGGCTACTCAGTCTGGCGACGCAGGGACACCAGACGTAGCCATGGCAACGTCGCTGGCCACGTCGCCATGGCATCTCGGTGAGGTATGGCCCTAATACGCAATATCTTGTGAAACTAGTATCTGGTGAAAGACAAAGAACATCTTCGCAATAGATTAGTAACGTTTATGTTCTAACTGGCCTACATCGTTAAGTACTAAAAATAATCAACAGAGATCTGTATCATATGGCATAAATCACGCGGCTTCTTCAAATGACGTAAACACTTAATCCAGTGAAAGGATACCTTCACGAGGTCGCAAGGAATACTTAGTAATGCCCAAAACACGAACTTGCAACAAGTCTTTTGTTCAGCCGTTGATGATTCTAAGATAACTTGACAGAGATCGGCTATTAACAGCCTTAGAGCTATTACAGTTGACGGGAAAATATATTGGTGTTACAAAACTGCAGTGTTTATCTTTGGAAACATTTTTCAAGTTTCACTTTTAGACAAAATGAAAGTAATACCCCACATTGCAACTGTGGTGAAACTAGAATGTATTTATCAACACTGTTTTTGGCCTAGTAAAACACTGAGAAGTGTGAATGGTTTCACTTGCTGAGGGTTCTCTACCTACTTCATACATTTATTTAAATTAATAGAAAAAAAATACAGAAAAAAAAACTTATGAAATGTGGTATGTTGACTCAATCAGCCTTAAAATAGCAAAATGAAAGTTTGTAAGCTTACCTACACGTTTCCCAGTCAGATATATCATTGAAGAAGGTACTAATGCCGTCTGTTAACAAAAGACAAAGTAAACGTTTTTGTATTTTTTTCTTATCAAATATAGGCCATGTTAATTTTTTTTTCAGCCCATATACGTCCCACTGCTGGGCACGGGCCTACTCTACAATCGAGAGAATTGATTGAGAGTGGTTAGGCCATATAGTCCACCACGCTGGCCTAGTGCGGGTTGGCGAATTTACATGCCGTATAAATTCTTTAAAATCGCTACGGTATGCAGGTTTCCTCACGATGTGTTCCTTCACCGTTAAAGTGCGTGGTGATTGACTATCAATACACACATAACTCCGAAAAGTCAGAGGTGTGCCCTGGGATTTGAACCCGCGACCACCGTGAACATGTAGGCAGCCGAGTCTGGTCCGTTACCAACAGGCCACCACGCACTCACGCATGTTTATTATTAATGTCATTATAGATCCTGGACAATATAATGATTACTTGACTATATTAACAACACACGAAAACACAATTTAAATAAGCATTTAAAAGTACATTCGGTACAAATTATATTGAATACACTGTGCAAATCCACTGTACCTAACAATAAATAAAAATAATCGTATCGATATCGCAGATCGAATACGTCCACGGAAAGCTCGTATGTTACTTTACGACACAGCTTGGACAATGGGAGAGTAATTATTGGCGTGTTGTGGGCGTGCAATGGAGGGCCCTCTCTTCTGAGGCTATCTCACAATCTAAACTTACTAATAAGACTTGGCGATTTCTGCATCCACATCTTGGTCAGTAACACGCTTTTCTGCTGTTACGGATGGTTCCAGTTCTTTGCTTTGTTTTAATAATCAAGTGTATTTCAAAATTTTTCAATGTATTTCTTTCTAGTATTGATAGAATTAACTGAATTAATTGCTTAACGACTATCATTATGAAATAATCTACTTCAGTCGACACTTCACCATAGCTTTGCTTCTAAACCAAGAGCCCGTGGCCGCCAAACTTTCGTCATTTTATAAAAGCTGAAAGTTTGTCTGCGCATGCCTCTAACATAGGCATCACACGATCAGCTATTTTTAAGTTCCGATCGTGGTGGCTTTGAAAGTTATATCAACTATAATATCAATGTGTCTGGTAAGTCGAAAGAACCATCAAGTGTCTGGCTGCCAAGGAAACATCTTTTGATAGTTGCCTTAACATGTATAAAATTTAACTTTTATAAGTATAAAGCTGGCAAAATTACATTTTTTTAATGTTTGATGATATCGTAATATATGTAAGTATAGCTTTTATAAAATGAGGAAAATCTTGTGGCCATGGGCTCTTGCCCTATTTCGTTTTCGTCGTTGGTGTTTATTTAAAAATAAGAACGTATCTAAAAAGTATCTATAAAGATAGCAAAACATTTTAAATCGCTGACTATTTAACAACTAAAAATAATAAATTATAAGCGACTGTTGTAATAGCGACATAACTGGAACACCAATAATTTATTAACATCTAAATGAATGCTCTGAATTAACGTTTCATTCGAAGAAATAAGCTCTTGAATCTGAAATCATCTGTATATACATTGCGGCGTTATAGCACATTCAAAATATAGGTAGTAAAATGTAATTTATTAAACAAAAACATAAAATAATTAGTGATTCATAATCGTAGATAGGAATAACATGCGTAAGCTGAAATCTTATGATAGATATAAAAGCTTTTAAAAGTATTTAAACTTTTAACAATGAATATTTAAGACAGGAAGTATGAACCCGCAAATAAATGGCTTTGTAATTAAACTTACTGGAGTTAGGAAAGCTCCATAAAAAAAGTCTATCCAGATGTCTCATTTTTTAAATCATTTCATTAAACACTCACCACAACTAATCAAGAATTCTACATTACACGCAGAATCATAAAAATAGAATCTACATACTTCCTAAGATAGACATTGGATGTTCCGTAAAATCCACCTGACCACTTTCAAAAGCTCGTCTAGTTCAAATAATAATTTCAAGTGCGCAAGTTCGATTTGTTCCGGTGTTAAAACGAAAACCAGTAATATTCCTTTAAGTTTCCAAGTGTTAACACATGTGACTTTATTTATTAGATAACTGCTAATTGAGTGCCCGTGATGGCAGTAACTCCGCTTTCTTCATTAGGCAATCTACAAAATAGCTGATAAAAGCTTTGTCGTATCTATCATTGCTATTTTAGCGGGTTTTTATTGCTGGTAAAACCAATAGCCGTATAGCTGCACTTTTCAGTTCAGATTCCGTATATGGAGAATCGAGGACGTCGGAGGCTGTTAAATGGGTATCCGCCGTCAACAGGCTATTTTACGACCAGACGTTATTGTTTTAGAAATGCAAAACTAAATCTTAAATCTAAAGAACTTCTTCACTATCGGAGTTTATTGAATAGGTACGTAGGTAAGGTACTCGATTAATTACTCGTGTTACTGTTTTCAACTTTAGCAACGTATGTAATTCATTCAGGTTTAAACTGTGCCATTATGAACTTTGGCATGTCTTCAGTCTTTTTAAATTTCAAAAATCCACTTTGTAGGTAGTATTTCGTTTGCTGAAGATTGTGTAATATAAATTATATATTCAAAATAATTGTTTTTAAATTTTAAAAAGCCTTTAAAAATTACTAAATCGTTTAAAAGTAAAAGAATAAATAAGCTTTAACCAGTTTTAAGCGTTTGTATTATGTAAATAATTGTGTATAAAAGTTTACAACCTACCTTTCTTGAAAAACAAGATAAAACTTTTAATATGTCACAGTAGTGTCCACTTATTTGTCCCAAACACTTGTCACAGACAAAATTAGTTCGATTCACTCAAATGTCCGTTTATTTTTCGAGTTATTATTTTTCTTCGACGATAAGACCGGACGGTTCACTGTTATTTTGAACCGGCGTCTCGCTCGCAACGAAGCACCGCGTGCATTTCAATGGATGAAAGTGTAAACCGTGGTTTTTGTATAGCGTCTACTCGTTTACTCCCGCGCGGCGGAAAAGGAAAGAACTAGCCACAGTCAAGTTTTGACTTTTCGAGTGGAGCGGCGACTTCGCCCACATTTTATTGTTATTCTAATTCTCAGCATCTCGAGACCCCGTAGAGTTATGGCGGAACTTGTTCAGTGTCCAAAAGATGGCTAGTTCCTCATTAGTGGAATACATATGTACATGTATAGTGTGGGTTACTTGTGGAGATAAATAAAAAACGAACAAATGTGGATATTATTTTTTTATTTTTTTTTCCCAGTTGGCAAGATCCAGAGTAGCGAGCATAACCTAACAATTTATGAAAATGGTAACTATTTTCAGGGATAACCACTACTAAACGAACTAAATAGAATTTTAGTCTTAATTCACATTATACATAAACTAGTAGTAAAAGTATCCGTGACATGATTTATTTTAATCCTCCTAGCAGATAACAGATTCGTAAGAGACTGTTGCCGTGCAGTTACTATTAGGATCAAGATGACAAGACGTGTAATCCCTCGCACGATGCTCCTACCCTGGCCTATTAAAATATTTTTAAATCTCTAATGAATTTACGAAATTTCAAAAAGAAATAAATGATATAATCTGATATGAAGTGTGAACAAATATGCATGTAACCAAGGCTAACGGATAGCGATCGGTTACAAGCCGACTTGTCATTGACGAGAGAGCATACCAAAAATTTTGAATTTCTTTCGAGTACATGCAAGTTTTATAAACGTGTGCTGAGTTGCTACGTGTCCATATAGAATCATAGATGAATAGAAAAAAAGGTGTCGCTCTCGCATCAATATAAACAAAAAATATATATTTCATGAAAAACAAACGTTTGGTTATTCGCTGATTGTAAAAAAGATGCTAATATTTGAAATACCGATACATGAACGACGAAAAGCTCATTGGCCACTTACAAGATACCAATGTGGCTTACAACTTACAAGTGAAGTGTTCAGTGGGGGCTCATCGATACAGCCTTTAGAACCACTTGTGTCGTATAGGCACTGCCGTCCGTTCGGCGTCAATAAATATACATTTATTGTTTGAGACAAGTTGGTTCAAAGGACCTATAATGTCGCGACATCAATAACAGGCCACGGGTCGAGTGTATAATGGAGTGGTGGCGCTATTGACGCCGCGGCAGTGTGGGGCGCGGCGGCGCGCGGTGTTAGCAGTCCTCGTGGTGCGCGCCCCCTCGCCGTGGCGCCGCCGCAGGCTTATGCGTTTCCTAACAATTACCATTGTTACAAAACATTCCCATATCCATCCTTGATGTTCTGGACGATCCATCAAGTGCTTAGGCACATTACATTACGATTGATCGCTAATCAAACATAACATTATATGCAACTTGAATCTAGTTTTCATTTTTTTTTTGTATTTTCTAACTTTTTTATCGTGGTATCTTTTAGCGAATATCGTTAATGCAATAAGTACAATATAATATGAACTTATGACAGAAAAAAAAGATGATAAAGATAATGTGACACAAAAAATGAACGTGAATTAGTTGTATGAGTTTAAAATACCCAACCGCACTAGTGATGTAACTTTAGATAAATGGTACATGACATTGATTCCAGCATCTGAAATATCGCAACGGGTAAACTGATGACGTCGTCTACTTACAAAAAGAGCACTTACAAACACTTCAGATAACGAAATCAACAACGAAATTCGCGAACATATAATAATACAGTTTAAAAAGAACTGAAAATTACTATACATTAATTTCACAATATACTAAATATATATACAATGATAGCCTTTCCATTGTAAAGTTCTGAGTAATATTTTTTTGGCTTTTTCGTTTTCAGTTATTACAAACAGAAGTAAATCACACTACATAAAATAAATATATAAAACACGACACATAAAATAGCAAAGTCTTGCACGAATATTAAATTTTATGATATCATAACTAGAAAAGGCTTTCATGAAATAAATAGGTATCCGCGGCGGCGCGCGTCCGCGTCGGAGCCCAAGCGATCCGAGCGACCACGCCGCCGCGGCCATCAAATTATAAGAAAATATGACATACACTTCTTACGTTTTACATGAACTATAATAACAGTTACGCCTAGAAGAACTGTTACAATCCACATTCGGAGCTGTACTGTAGGTCGGCGCGTGCTCCGTCGCTCGCCACAACACGCGGCTCGGCCCGAGCGCCCTCTACACATAAAGCGGCCACTCAATAAAATCGCCGCGTGTAAACTTAGACAACTTAGCGCACTCCTCGCGCACAATAATGTACCAACAGAAAACAGAACAATTCACCGTATAGAATTTAGAATGAATTTAGATTGCCAAAACGTAAACGAAAATACTAACAAAAATAAAAAAAATACCTGTTCTACCTACACTTTAACAAATTATTATCAAACGATTAGGGACGATATTATTGTAAGAATTATATTAGAATCGTCCTATCGTGCTCGCGGTGGAATGCTCGCGCTCGCCACTGTGGCCCGGCGTGCGCGAAACCGACGGATGCGTCTTGTGATAAAATATATATTTTTAAACATACATACAATGTTTGCGATTTTGAAATTCACGCATGAGAAAACTATAACAAATTTTAATAACAATAATACGTACTCGCACAGTGACCGTAATGTCGGGCGAGAGCATTCCACCGAGCATAACTACATCAATATGAAATCTCTACAAGGAAAATATTCAACTAAAATTACGTTACATTATAAACTCTCCACTCGATATCTACAATCATAAGATATGTTAGCACGTGTAGCCGTTTTCTCTCGTAACTCGCGTCAATCCTCCTGGAGAACGTAACGTTTTTATAAGGCTTCGCTAATTAATCCTATCGATATTATTGCTAATTTATCACGCTAATGCCGTCCGAAAGCGCAGTCGGAGCTGCACCTCTCGAGAATCGGCGCGACGAAATCGTGATTTCAGACAGGTAAAAATAAGACGTAAACTCGGGCGCATCGTACACTTCGACATGAGTAGAGACACTGAAACGCGATCGACGAACGGAGGGCGACGTGACCCACCAGCGGGCCCTAGCGCGTGAGCGGGCGGTCCAGCGCCAGCGCGCAGCACGGCAGGAAGCGCGCGTGCGGGTGCGTGCACGCCGCCGCGCAGCGCAGCGCCGCGCTGTGGCGCCGCTTGCGGTCCGCGCGCGCCTCGGGGTCCGCGTCGCCCAGGCGCGCGTGCGCCGCGCTGATGTCGGACAGCAGCTCGTCCCACTCGGCCGCCAGGTCGGGCGGCGGCGCGGGCGCGGCGGCGGGCGGAGGCGCGGCGCACGCGGCGCAGGCGAGCGCGGCGCCCCACACGGGGTCTCCGCCCGCGCCGGCGCGCATCTTCTTGGCGGCGCGGCCGCACTCCTCGCAGGGCCAGGCGGCGGCGAGCGCGCGCTCGGTCTGCGCGGCGGCGTCGCACTGGCGCACGGGGAAGCGCAGGCGCAGGCCGGAGTCCTCGAGGTCGGGGCAGCGCTGCGCGGGCGTGAGGTTGAGGCGGCCGTAGTGGATGGTGCGCGCGGCGCGGTACTCGAGGTAGAGCTCGGCGGCGGCGCCCACGTACACGGCGCCGGACGGGCTGCGCCGCTCCTCGACGGGGTCGAGGTCGCCGCGGATGTCGAACGTGTCTCCGTCGGCGTAGCGCGTGGGCTCGGCGTCGGGCTCGCGGCGGATGGGGCGGAAGTGCGTCCGCGCCGAGGTGAGCAGGTCTTCTCGCTCGGCAGTGTCGGGGGGCGGGGGCGGGCGCGGGGGCGGCGGCGGGTCGCGGGGGCGGCGCCTGCGCGGCGGCACCTCGACGAAGCCGCTGGTGTCGCGGCTGTGGTTGATGGCGGTGAAGGAGCGCATCGTGCTGGCGACGGCGGCGAGAGCTTCGTAGATGTCGTCGCCCTCATACAGCGCGAAGGATTCGAGTTCGACCGGGACGGTCGGTTCGGGATCGGCGAGGTTGAGCGGCCGGAATCGTTCGGGCAGCGCGGAGACGGCGCACGAGGCGGAGTCGTCGCGGCGGGGCGGCGGCGGGGGGCGGTGGATGACGCTCGCGCACTCGTGCTCGGGTTGGCAGCATTTTTCTACAGGCGCCTTGGCGAGCAAGTTGTCGGAAGGAGAGGACAGCAAGTCGTGAAAGTCGATCGGCAAGTCTTGGTACTCATCGTCGGGGGTGTTCTGATCCTTGGCCCAGAGCGCCTCGATGCTGCGGTCGAACTTGGCCTCGAACTTTGCGTAGAGCTCCTCGTCGGTGGGCGTGAGCGCGCGCGGCTCCAGGTCCCCGGAGAGGATCCAGTCTGCGTCGAGGTCCAGTCCGTCGTCCCAGTCGGGCACGGCGTTTTCCTTGGCCGCGAGCTTGGCGGTGGTGTCCCGGATCTCGTCCGTCACGGTGTTCTCGCACGTGCCGTAGCCCTCGTCCAGAGCTATCGCCCGGATGAACTCCTTCACGGGATCTTGGTTCTCCATTTCCCAGACTCCTTCATACGTGACCCACTCGGGCAGATTGTCCTTGCTCTCGAAGGACCTGCTGTAGCTGTTGCAGCGCTTCCTGTTCCTCTTCTGTCCGTGGTATGAGTTGCGTCGCTCCTTGCCGGTTGAGAGTTTCTTATTTCTCAAATTCCAGTCTTTGGAAGGTGACAGTTCGCATTGCATCTTGACTTCGGGCTCAGCTGTTGTCTTACGACACCACAAAGGGGGTGGAAGATAGTACTGCAATGGTGACTCTTTACCTTTCTTTAGAGCCGGAAATGCAGCGTAATATCGTCGTACAGCCTCTGCTTGTTCAATTGAACACGTTGGCATACCTACGCGTGAAGCACTCTCCTGATCCTTAAGTCTTGTGCACAGCTGGTCAACAATTTTACCAATATTTAGTTCCTGAAAACAATAAAATGTTCATTTAATACTTGAACGTTGAACACAATCAAGAAATTAAGCAAGTAACAATGGATTACAATATTTATTATGATAGGCAATAAAACATAGTAGAATATTTGGCTTAATAATAAAATCTTTGTTAGCACACTGTTTCTTTATAAATTCATGTATATTTATTACCTGAATAATAACAAACTAAGAAAGCAGCTTAGTATATGTTTATATACTATGATGTAGAAACCAATCAATCAACAGTCAAAATAAATAACAAAATCAAAGCAATTAATCTACCTATAGAGGAAAAAAGATCAACATAATATTTGTAAACTCAAAAGGGGGAAAATAATAATAAATCCAGATGGATAATACAAAAATAATATGTAAAATAAACTACGGGGAAATCATGTAAGTAAATTGCTAATGTATGGGCAACAATATAATAAAGGAAAAATGCAGAATTCCTAATTATGCAAACCAAAGGGGGATATTAAAGACAAGTGCAATTGTCTTACAGGCAACATTTGTTTACGAGGAAATACACACTACATTAAATTTTGATATAATTTTTCACTGACATATTTAGGTGCATTTACCTTAAGTTCACTGGTTTGTGAACATTGTACTGAGGCCAAATTTTTGCACAAATCATCCCGCAATCAACATTTATGTTGCCTATAAAATATTTGAAAGTGGTATAAATGTTAAACCGACCTTCTTGTAAGGATTCTTATAATTGTTAAATGTCTTCATTTTAATTTTCCCCCTGTTATGTTCACTGTCCAGTGTTACTGAGCACTGCATTTCGTCTTGACAGTGAGAAAAAACAATCATTAGTTAAGTGCCCTATTATGTATTTGCTCACTAATAAGCTAATGTACACATCTAAATTTTACATTCATAGCCATTGCTGATTAGCAAGTCGTTAGTTAAAATACATTAATGTTTAACATAATATTCTTCCTTAACAACCATGATGTTTAATATTTGTGGCCATTAAGGTAATTAGTTGTAACCAGAATAACGAAATATTTCTCATTTTCCATTCTGCAACCTACATTAAATATAAACAAAATGGTGTAATCAGGTGCCCGATGATAAACACAGTTGTTTACACTACTGCCTAGCGCGCTGATAGCAGGTAGTAGACTGCAGACGTGATGCGAGGGGCTCACCGCTTACCTTTTGGAGCGTGTTGATATCAGATGACGGAGTGTGGAGTGTTTAGAAGTTCTCTCGACGTGGCAGGCCCGCAGGCAGACGCCCGGCTCTCTCTCTTATGTTTACGCATGCTGCCCTTGATAGTGTCTGTCGGATGCGAACACCATCATCGTGCATAATAATCGTGAGTCCATTTTTCAATCGCCGTGGGCCGTGTGTATTAATCGATCCTTTATAATTTCGTGTTACTAATACATTATTCCTTATTTCTTTGGCCTGTTCTTTGCTAGTGGGTCGATTATATTTCTAATGCACCGTTCGTCCTCTAATTATATTTTCGCAATCGCATTGTCACTAGCTAATAACGAATGACGCACTTCGTGCACCCCTTACTTCTGCAAAAAGGTAAACGTTGTATTAATACGATGATGCGCGATGTTTTCATGCAAAGGTCATTGTGATTTTGCAAGCGCACAAAGAATTTCGTGTGTGCCCATGCCCGCCCCGCCGTGCGCCGTGCTAAATGGGTCGATGGCGCCAAAACGTCACTACATCGAGGGTGAGGACACAGGCACGCACGGAGCCTTATGCGCGCCTCGCCGCCTACACCACGCGACACTCACTCTATTTTATCACTCAATCAACAAAGGACAACCCGCGCATGTTAATATTTTATCGTCGTTTTACACTGAGTCATCTCCTCGTAACGTCTACGATACGATGCAATTTCACAAGAAGGCGACAGTATTACATGATGCACTTTCACTGAGGACGCGCGACGTACTTCCGCGTCGACACATTAAAACAATTACAAATAACAAAAACTACTCACCTGTAATAGTATTTACGGGGTTAAATTACCATGTTATATCAATACACACACACCCCACATGAAAAAAACATGGCAGCCGCAAAGAGCGAGTGAGAGTCAAAAAATTATTTTATTTTGCGCAACTCCGTCAAAAGATCCGAATGACGTCTACGTATTAACCAATGACAGCGCTTCGATATTCAAAATCATCCAAGATGGCCGACTGAGTGTCTCTGATTACACTTTTTGCATCTTGTGATTCGTTGAAATATGATGATTGGCCAACTTAATTCAACGGTGTCGAGAAACGGCCAATGAACAGCCACAGATGAAAATACTATAGACAATATTTCCCGCCACCAATACCCGCGAAAATTTAAATTCAAATGACAAAAGGGCGTATTTTAGTCAGCACTCAGGTGTCATATTTTAACGTGTAGAAATTTTAATTAATATATCGCATAGATCCTACATGTTTGGTACTTGGCGGCACGCCTTCAATATGTTACGCTTTGATTTGTTGTCTAGTAAAAATACGATGAAATAGATTTTATTTCTTATTATGTAGTTTTTTTTTTAATTATTATTAGAGAAATGAGAAATATATATTTTACCGTTTTTATTAGCACTACGGTAATTGTTTATATATTTGCTTTTGTGGAAATCAGGTCGTTGCAAAAACTAATAAATTATTACTCTTTATCTTATTAAGATAATGCACTTTATGTCTTTTAGCTGAAATTGTATTATATTTAACAGGTACTTGCAGGACTTGGTTACTTTGCTTACTTTATATGAAATATTGTGCAATTATTTTCGCTTAAAGTCATAATAATATGTAGGTACTTCAAAAAGTAATTTAATTTTCCGCAATTTATTTTACTTTTTGAGTCGTGTGTATTGATAGTTTATAGTCAATCACCACGCACTATAAAGGTGAAGAAAAACATCGTGACGAAACTTGCATACCATAGCGAATTGCAAGAATTTCTATGGTAGGTAAAGTCCGCCAACCTGCTATAGGCCAGGGTAGTGGACTATACGGCCTAACCCCTGTCAATCGTACTCTCGATTGAAGAGGAGGCTCGTGCTCTGTAGTGGGATGTATATGGGCTGATGCAGCAATTTATATTATTAAAGGATCGTATGTTATTAGAAACTATATAGTTGCTGATAAACTATATTATTATGTCTTGCTATAATGAATATAATATTAAATTAATTAAAATACGTATAAAATAAATATAAACAATAATAAAACGGTACCCAAAATGGTACCCACATGCAAATCTCTAAGGTACGTATGTAATACAATTTCATAGTTTTGAAGATGTTTCATGGTTTCTCGGGAAATCGCAAATGATTGGATTTGAAATACAATAATCTTAAAGTAGTTTCATCAAATGCTATTAAATTAAAGAACTCAGGGTATAGATATTTTACCTAGTAAATATTGGTATAACTAAAAAAATCAATGTAAACATTACACACGTGAATATTATCTTATCATATTTAATAAAACAATGTCTCCATTATCGATCTGTTTATTTTCTTATTTTTTAAGACATGTCGCACATCGAATACAAGTGAATCAATGTATTTTATAGCACTGATTACCGAAACAATATATTTCACTGAGATAAATGAAATTAGCCTTTAAATTAAATCGTAGGCGTCTTCAAATATAGCAGTACTCACTGTAGTGCCAACATTCATGCATCAACATGTGAAACAAAGTTATATATTGACATTTCAAATATGTACACACATAAATGTGTTAAAATACCTGTACATTGCTCATACCAATTCGAAATTGTAAAACAAACAGGCGTCAACAATTTGTGCTTGAGATGCATTCAAACTACTAAAACATAATACATAAAATAAAACTTACAACTGAATAGCGATCACAGAAATGCATAAACAATACAAATAAACCTCTGAAATCTAAATAAACCAGAAATAAATTAAAAATACAATGTGTCGTGGACACGGGACGAAAATAAGTTTTGTACGCCGATGCAAAGATCAAGGTTGACAATTATTTACATATTCATGTGTGATTGATTATATGTTTACAAAAAAATGCTTATTGTCGTTACATACGTGTTACACATGTAAAATTAATTGTATAGTAAATAAGGATGTGTTATCTCTGAGTACGTAACTAATGCAACAGCTAGTTAAAATCGTTCCAAACATTCTAACGCTGCACTGTATGACGTAATGTGCGAAAGTTAACACTCGAGTCGACACCGCAGTTATTCAACTTCATCAATATCTACTCAATATAACACTTAATTTATAAGCAATTTTATAGAGAAAATAGAACATTACGTTTTTCGCTACATTTTATTATAATTGTTGAAGCATTGTTACAAACTTTAATGAATTCAAAAATATATTTTATTCTGACGCTTTATAATTTGTAAGCCTTATCTAAATGGACCTAAAGGTTGATTTACGAGGCATGGTTATTTAAATAGAGCTAATTGTATTACATGCACATTCAATCACAATTTAATGTTCAAACAATAAAAAAATGCCTAACCATATTTAATAGCACTTTTATTTCGTGCTCCAAAAGCGTTTTCAGCGATATTAATTAAAGCGTACCTTGACCGAATTAGTGCTCCGAAATAGATAAATTTTAATATTAAATTATGCTAATCGACATTACCTCAGTCGCGCATTACGTCACACCGCATAATATTTTCATCACTACATACGCCCAACGCCATCGTTGCCAATTTATGTCGCCGTAAACCGACAGGAAGGCGAAAACAGCCGACATAACGCATTAATAGTATTAAAGTGACCGATTACAAACCGAGACATTTTAGTTACACCATAAATATTATATTATACCATCTGTGATATATTTTTTTGGTATGAAATTGATATTAAGTCACTTGAAAAGAAGTGTTTTTCAAGTGTAGTCCTGATCAAAATCTGTGTTTACCCACACCGGCTGAACCCGAAACGTGACGTCACACAGTCACTATGACAGATTTCCTACCCTTACTACTTGACTAACCCACCATAGTTTAAATCATATTTTCAATTGTCTAAGTAGACACATCCACTTAGTCTTGACATTTACGTCCAAACAGCTGGAGTCATAGCGAAAAGTTTTTTTGCATATTGCCAATAAAATATTCATAATTCGGTCACTGTAACACTAATCTCGCTAAGACATATGTATGTACACTTTGGCTAAGTAAAGCTGGTTCAGTGGCTCTCGGGCCGTTTACTGCTCTCCTCTGGTTTGGTGACGATGCCTTCGCTCTTGGGCATGGGTCGTTGCTCTCCAAATTTCTCCACAGCCTTCTTCATTTCTCGCCTTTTCTGCGCTTCTCGTATTATGTCGAATAAACTCTGAAATTGATGAAATTTTATTTGTAATTAATTCATTTAAATAATTTCATAAACATACATAGTGTGTCCTGATTTTTGTTTTTTTTTTTAAACCTAGCTTAATAAATATTTTAGGAGATAGCCTTTTGCTTTACATCTGTTTTTGTTATTAATTAATTAGATAAAGAAGCCATAATTATAATTTGGTTCCGGTATTTTATATTAATATCGCACTGTCAATAGTCGATCGGTTGGTAGATCCAATTATACTTCTAAGTTCCTTTACAGTCCGATCCTCTCCCATTGGCTCGAGATGATCAAGCCGACAATGACGATGAGCTTTAAACTCGTCGATAACGGTTGTGCCTCCAGATCTTCTGATTCAGCGTTTTTTCATATTCGCCACGTACCATCTTTTCTCCTGACTTATCCTAAGATCTTACGCAGCACTTTGCGTTCTGCCACTAGCAGCTTGTATTCCTCTCTAAGTGCTAGAGTCCAAGATTCACAGCCGTACATTAGAATTGGTCTTACAACAATTTTGTAGGTAGAGTACCTACTGTCCTACCTTATGTCTCAAGACGGCGAACGCAGGGGAATGCTAAGCCTTGCTTTGTAATTCTTGGTGTTTGGATTTGCTGCTGCCCATGAGAGGTGTATCGCTTACCATCAAGCTAATGGCATACTCGTTTCGACATTCATTGCAATAAAAAAAAGTGAGTAAGTAGGTGTCTGACCTTCCCGTCAGCCTCGTGTCCTTTGTCCTGTTCCTTGGCGGCGAGCGCGGCCTTGTCGAGCGCCTTCTGTATCTTGCTCTCCACCTCCAGGATCTCCTCCTTGTCCAGCAACTCGATCAGCTCCGCCATCTGCTTCTCCGACAGGTTCACATTCTCGTTGCCTATTATTTCTAACATCTGAAAGTGTTCAATAGTTTGGTTAATAAAAAAAGTAAAATTTGGTAAAGTTTGGTGTTGTGTGTAACAACTGTATGAAAATTTATATGAAACACAATTATGGTGTCCATGTCCAACAAAAAAAGAAGTAATTTAACTACACCAGGTCAAAATATAAGAGGCAATGGTTTCGCAATCAAGGATACTAAACACTGGAGAAATTTGTGAAATTTGAGCCGAAAGGAGGATCATAGTACTGGCTGAAATGACGCTAGGCAGTAAGTGAACACTAGCATAGATGAATTTTAAAATATGTTACTCTCAAAACAAAGAATAATAATATTTCATGAACTACACAGTTCATGCTAGTACTCTCTCAAGGATACACATCCTTGAGAGAGTAGGCAACGATGCAATTACAAATGAGAATTATCCGAACCTAAACATGCTACTCCCCACCACAATAGTGAGAAAGAAATATAATGATGTACAATTTCCTGAATTTGTTTGATATAAACAAATAATTGTTGTAGTGGGTAAACAAAATCTGTGACGTCACAGCCCACGTCGCAGTTACTATGTTCATTGCAATTATTATTACACAAGTAGGGCAACATGCAACTAAAATAAAATTTTCCTCATCAATATTGTTACCAACGAGGTACATTATTCGCTTTTATACAAACACTGCAATTTATATACAAGCAAAGTAACACGGACAAATACAATAATACAGGAATAATATACATTTTCGGATCTTATAAATAATCAGCTATGTTTTTTTTTTTTCTACAATTGATATAGACTAAAGAGTATCTGCTGGCCAGAAAACATCATCTTTTGCCTCTTAATAGTCGATTTCTGGACATATATGTGTAATTTCATCCCTGTACCCATGTTTATGTGCATATCTCAATTCACTTGTGCATATCTGTTCATCTAATTTAACTGTCATAACAAAACCAAGTGTCCAAATAAGACCTTGTATCTGATCAACCTATTTAACCATCATAATACACACACTAACCTTCAACACGTCATCAATCTTGAGTTGTCCGTCAAAGTCATCGTCAAGGCGGCCCAACACGTCCTGTATGAGCTTCAGCTTGGCCTCATCCGGCACCTTCTGCAAGCTCTTAATGGAATGCATCAGTTCATCAATCTGGATCAGTTGCTCCTTGGCCTTCTGTGGCTCTGATTTGGTCTGTTCTAGAGTGGTCTTTAGGGCTTTCTCTTTGCTCTCTAGCTCGACTAGGGCCGCGTCCAGTTTGCCTATCATGTTGTTCACTGCCCGATATAATCTGAAAAGTAAAAAAAATAAATTATGTGATTATTGCTTACACAACAGTCATACAGTCTTAATTCGACTTTCAGATACATAATCATGTGTTGTGGGTGTCAGAAAGTGTAAAAGGCTCTTCATGACAACACAGAAGCCTAATATATGTATATTAGGCATTCAAACAAAGCCAACTACCCCATGGAGGCTGTCAGATAATATCTATATCTGATAAATGTGTTTGTTTTGACTGATATTTTTAATGTAAAGTAGGACATCAAATCATGTATCTGCATATTTATCAATGTTGTTTTGATGAATCAGATAATAAGGCATCTACCTCATATATTTTTAAGACCACAGATATAATAACGTCACATATTTAAATTAGCTGTTTTTCTGCTTATCTATATCACAATGCCTGTAATTAATTAATGACCAGAATTAAAAAATTGAGCTGTTTTTTAGATACTTATTTCCTTTCTTGTAGTTTTCATTAATTGTAGGTCTACCTCAAATAGTTAACTAAGGTTATGTGTCTTCATATATGTATAGATGGCAGATATGATAACATTAAACTTTAATATTATGTTTCTTATGCTTCAAATCTAATTAATATTCTAAAATGTATAATTGTAAATTAGAAATCAAACTAAAAAGACTGTGGCTACATTGTTAAATAAAAATTAATGATTTTCAGTGTACAAAGTACAAACTACTGATACAATATTATTAATGTCATTCATTGTTGTCATTTCTTTACAAGTTACCACCTTCAATATTACTTCATACTATATTTCTGATATGTACCATATAGGTACACTGCGTCTGTATCAAACCATATACGTCCTACTGCAATCGAGAGTACGATTAAGAGGGGTTAGGCCGTATAGTCCACCACGCTGGTCTAGTGCAGGCTGGCGGACTTTACATACCATAGAAATTATTAAAAATCGCTATAGTTATGCAAGGTTTCCTCACGATAATTTACCATAAGCTTTATAATAAATTAAATACCTTCGAGCGCCTTTAGTAAGTTTGATGTCAGCTTGTTTGCTCTTGACAATCTCCTGCATCTCCTTCACGTCTTCACTGTAGTCCAGGAGCTCCGTTTTCAACTCTTGGATACTTTCCTTCTCTAGTAGCAAGGACTTCTTTTGTTCAGCTGCAAAAATGTGGTTATTGGTTTAAAAATAATTTTAAATATTGTACTATATCAGCCCTTAATAGCCTATTACTGAAAATGAAAATAATCTAATAAATAATTAATTGAATGTAATAAAATATTCAACATTATTTAGATTGCTGTTTTCACTAGACAAGAATGGGCAATAAACTCTAGTGTTGCTCTTTTCAAAATCAGTTTACAACATAGTGATTATTAAAAAAATTACAAGTTGGTTTATTTCATAGCAGTTCATTGATAATTTGTTATAATTTGCAAGTAATATATATTTTGAATACAAATATTATGTTTACGTCATATTTAACACGGCTGAGTAAAGCGAAATAGCCCAGAACGAAGAATCAGTATACTCTGTTTCGCTGTAGTAAATAATTGTGAAACTAGTACTGAGCAAGCAATTGACTCCTCTACAACCATACGAGTAGTTCGGCTGAGAAGGATCAGTATATAGTCCACCACGCTGACCTAGTGCGGGTCGGCATACCTTCATACCATTGACATTTTTGGAAATCTCCTTGGTGTGCATGTTTCGTGCACATGATTCCGAAAATTCAGAAGTGTGTCTTGGGATTTGAACCCGCTAGCACTATCTCGGCAGCAGCGTCCGGTCTATTACCAACAGGCCATCATGCACTTTGGTATTCCAGATTTTATTTAGTAAAGAGGATGTTGTCGTTATCAACGGCTCCTGATTGTTCACAAATATTTTTGGACAAATACTCATTCCTCTGTTTAAGACGTAGCTGTATACAAACCGCTTTAAATGGGAAAGCTATTTGCAGAAACGCCCGATGTTTTGGCAAGGCCTATATGTTAAAAAGTGAACTTACTGTGGCCAAAGACGCTAAATATAAACATTAGTAACACAACAACAACACGTTTATTTATGCGTATGTTTACCCTTTTTTGTGGTGTAAATGGGCGCGAAAGCAACTTGTGTAATTTAATGAGATTACTGAAGGAATAAAATACAATAGGAATAGTAAGTGCTTAGCTGGTGTCTTTATGTAAAGGAAAAAAGTGTTCGAAGAGAAAAGGGTTGATTATTGAGCCTGTAGATATTTCACTGACCGATTGACAACGAACGGTTTCCTATGAGACAATAGTCAATATATAATATATAACATAACATAGCTCTAATAAGTAACAATTTAAGTAAATTACCTTTCTTAGGTACCTAAACATATAATTTTCAATGACTTAATACTTATGTATAATCAGCTGCTATTGTCACATTACTCATCTATATGTACATTTCTAATTGCATACTTGCATAACCAACACTGACGTCACTCGACGTTACTAACCCAATATTATTGATGCCTTCTTTTGTCATTGAATGTCAAACACGTAACAGTTCCGTCGACAGACACGTACAGAAATAGACCTATTCATAAGAAACCGCCTTTACATACGCTTCATGAACTTGAACTTCCGTGTCATTACCCTGCCTACGTGAAATGGAGTGATGCCAATGTAAACTTACCTAATTTCTCTAAAGCGTCTTCGATCACCTCTATGTCTTTGCCAGACAGTCCCTCCTCGGCCTTCGGTTTGGGAGAATCTACAGCGATGATCGGCGCCGGGTCCACCATCGCAGGCGTAGCTTCTGTGTCGATAATAGGAGCCTTGTCCTTGAGTTCCTCTTTCTCTCTCTTTTTAGCTTCGAGCAACTGCTTCTCTTTCTCGGCTTCTTGCATTTCTTTCTTTTCTTCCCTGATCTTCTCCTCTTCAAGTTTGATAGCCTCTGCTTTGGTCTAGAAAAGATTGAATACAAAAATTAGGCTATGAAAATAATTTATAAACTTACTAATTACGTTTTTTGTTTAGACAATATTCGTTTGTCGTGCCCCTAACTACACTTTCGGGGAAAAGCTTATAATTATACATATTTATTCATTGTTATAATAAAAACACCCAACTATCGCGTGCATAAATCGATACAATGTAGTTAATAACAGCTGTAATAAACTTTGACCCCACAACACAAGCTACAAAATACAAGCTTGCAAATCAAATAATGATTTAAGATATGGTTGCGA
This sequence comes from Theretra japonica, assembly GCA_033459515.1. NCBI lineage: Eukaryota > Metazoa > Arthropoda > Insecta > Lepidoptera > Sphingidae > Theretra > Theretra japonica. The sequence goes on from CM065949.1 coordinate 11,569,502, forward strand.
ACAGTCTTATCCCATTTTCAATTTAATCTCTGAAGCTTCTGAGCTTTAGGTTATTATCAATGTCAAAAGTAGAAAGAAGGAACTATATGAAATAATATCCATTGTGTAAACAATTAAATCAAGTTGTCTTTATGCCGAACGACCTTCGAGTGCACAACATACTTGTGACTTGTGAGTCATAAAAAGTTATAAAACATGATTACTGTTATACTTTTATCAATAAGTTACATTATGTAATACATAACAACTCATATAAAACCCATTGTTGAACAAAGGGCTCTTTACTATAATGAGGGATTTAGGTATTCATCCACTACACTGGCCTAGTGCGGGTCGATCCACTTTATAATTATTATACTTCTATAATTCTTGTTTAAAACCCTCAGCACGCAGTCTCCTCATGATATTTTGCTTCATCGTTAAAATAAGTAAAAATTTACTGAGAATACCACACGTAACTTCAAATACAGACGTGTGCAATTTGGGTCGAACCTGCAGCCTCAAATTTGTCCACCCCGCTACTAAATAGGCCATAACTCACTCGTTAGCAACTAATTTATCTTTAACTTACGTAATAGTTAATACATAGAAAATATTCCTTATTTATAATCACGGTTATCCGATGTTCGAGTATAGGTCAAAAGTCTGTATAAATTGAGATTAATCATTACTATCTGTTGGATTATATTCATTGTTTGTTGTATCAGTACATTTATACGATTATGTAATCTTATCTCGACGATAAAACAGCACGTTGTGAATTCAATACTTTAAATCTGAAGGCAATAAAATTGGAACGCTAATGCGGAAGTAAAGCTGTTATGAGACTAATAGATAAATAATAAGAATTACATTCCTCATTAGATACGTTTACTTATGGGCATAGAGGATTCCTATTTGATATATAAGTAACACGGAAACGAAATAATGAAAGAGACAAGGCGCAATTGCGAACAATAAATCTGTGCATGCAAAATCCGAGTGTCTCTTTCCCATAGTGAATGATAATGTGAGACAGTCAACAAGCTCAAGTAAACGTCTTATATATTTCTAAAATTGTAAGGTAGATTCCTATGTGTAATTTTTCATTTATTTATTTATTCTTAATTGTACACAATAAACACGAAAAACATAACGAAGAAATACACATTAAAACAACTACTACTGGCGGTCTTATCGTACTAAAGCAATCCCTACTAGACACTCATATGGGATTTAAGAAAAGGAGAAAAAATGACTTCTAGGACTAATACACTGACAGAACAGAAGGCCAGAGAGTCACGGCGGCTAAGAGGCAGACCACCTGGTGGTCAGATGACATCGTAAGAGACGCAGGAAAACAGTGGTTTGGCTTGGCTCAGGACAGAAAAGTGTGGCGTGCCAATGAGGAGGCCTACATCCAGCAATGGGTTGACGTGGGCTGATATACATAGATAGATTATATACAAAATAAGATCAGGTACCATTGAAATAAAATATTTCTGTCGAAGCAGCTTTCAAATAGGCTGTTTCCTAAAAAAGGGGCGCCGTGGGAACTCTTTCTTGCACGCTCACATTAAAATAGCGGTGACGTCATATTTCATGTTGTGAATCCTTTTTCTGTTACTTCAAATACCCCCAATACAAAATTTTGGCATGTGTCTTACTTGGTTAAGTCTAGTTTTATACATATGTAATCATGTTAGATTTTCTTCTTTGTAAAGTTTTAATAAAATGTATAAAAAAAATTCGAACACCTTATTAATTTAGCATGTACTTAGATAAAATACAATACGAGCTAATGGTCCTTATTTATTTTGTAGCTATACAAAGAAAGTATATACGTAAGCCTTTTGAAGGTCATGGTCAATGCACACACGTCATTTAAAAATAAGTTCACGGCACAAACAAAACGAGGACGGAGTTGTTTTCATTTCTTGACTGCGATTTATTTCAAACATTGGGATTTTCAAGAATAAAATTATTATGGTTAGAGTAAAATAGCTACTTGTTTTTGGTATTAGTTATTACTATTGAGTACTAACAGAAAGTTTTATTCTTACAAAATTTCTAGGTTAACATATAATTAACATCATGGCAAAATAATTATATTCATTAAGAAATATTTTGTTTCTTTCAAGAAACTGAATAATAAATAAATACAGTAAAAATACAAAACTTAATAATAATTTGTTTACATACCTTGAAGTCAACTTTGCCTTCTTTTTCACCGATAGCCGCTTTCGTCTGAGTAGCAACTTGTTCCGGCAATGCAGATATTGTTGCTTTCAATTTGTATGTTGTTGGGACATGTTCTGGGACCATAAGGGCACGTGAAAGCAGTAGTAAAGACGGTGGCACTTTCTCATTCAATGATAAATCCAGCCAATTCCTTAGTTCTTTACGTAACCTTTCTTCAGATACACCATAAGCCCTCATACCTCTTGCCCGACAAGCTTGTTGTAACTCACCAAAGTTTAAACTGTCAACACCCTCCTTAGCTATCATTTTGTCATCAGCGGCCAGTGACCGTAACTTCATTTTCAAATTAAACCTCAACATTGCACTGGTACCAATAGTGGAAACATTCAAAACTTTACACAAAGCAACCAAATGCGGTCTTTGTAAGGAGTCCAGAGTTATTTCGTCTTCAAATAGTTTTGAAAACTTCATTATTTCCTCACTGGTTGCTACGTCCCCAGATGTTCTGATTCTAGTGAAGAAACTGGAGAACTCTTTCGCCAACTCTGAATGTCGGTTACTAGCTTGTGGAGCCATCTGATCTAATGTCTCTTGGAAAAACTTTGCCATCTCCAATTTAACTTTTAAATGCTGTTTGAGTTTTGCTTCTGTTTGACTTTTGCTTTCAAATGTTGATGGTAACATATTTGGAAATAGTTTGATGAACACTGGCAGTGCAAATTCAAGGAATGGTACCACAATAAAAATTATAAATGGAACCATACGGAATAAGTCACCAACAGTGGTGACCAACAATCGGTGCTCTCGACGGGTCAATGTGTCTCCTCTCAAAATTCTGATCAGTAATGAAGCGGATATTCTTATTTCAATGAAAAGCAATCTAAAACCGTGGTAGTAGTGTCGCAGCTCATTCATTATTCTCTCCTTCAAGCTTTTCTTTTGCACTTCCTTCTTTGGGAGTTTCTCTTTTTCTTCCATGCCCTTCTTTATTGTCTCCACGGCGGCCTCCACTTTAGAGGAGGGCTTTAAAGGTTCCTTATCAAAGTAGTAACTGCTTGTTGAAAACGGTCTGAATATGGGTGGATAGTGAACCCTTGTGTTGAGTGGCTTCTGTGTGATGTCATGTTGGAGTCCAATCGGTCGGGTGGTATAATACGATAGTGACCTTGAAAGTGTTATGTATGGAAAAATCTGATACGGTCTGTTCTCCCATAATAAGTCTAGAAAATAAACATACATTTTACAATTAGACATTTTCTAACATAACAACAGTGCCCTAACAGAAAGAAAACGAAAATAACATTGACATAAATATTATGAAATTGTATACTTTTTCCTATTGCACATAAGTAGTAAATAACTGCGAATAAATATTGAATTCCATATCGATCATTTAACCGTAACATTCCTATATCAATAATTAAAGCAACCATGTGATGTAGGTATGATGAAACAAAGCAAAAATAATTACATGTCCAATCAAAGGGCTTTTCATTAAATAAGTCCTATGTTACATAAACTTTATCCATTCATGTTTATTTTTCCTAATCCGGTTCCTAAATAATTTTCAGGAGATGAAGTCATAGTACACAATAATCAATCATTACTCTCATAGGTTAAGAGTTACTATATTTTTACATTAAAATATAATTTACTCACTCGATCTTTTTATGCACCGACAACGATTAAGGATTATTCTGTTCATTTTGTACACTTTTCCGACAGTTTAATTATGGGTATATTGTGAAAATTATAACAAAAACAAAATCAACCTTTATACACCATGACAATCGAATAAAACCATAGGGTAAAAATTGCAATTTTAACTTTCGAAAATTAGTGTCAGAATTTATTTTATTGCTATACTCGTCTCTTTCTAGCTTTCACGTTTTGTATAAGTCTATCCTCATTACAAAATAATGCTACAAATATCCCTTCACTTGTAAATAGTGCATTATATACGCATTAAACTTTTACTTTGAATATATTAGAGTTTTATTTCAAAACCATCTAGAAATGCATCAAATAAAGTATAAAAAATTATAATTTATTTATGTTCAAGATCTAGCCTATGTTTTTTCCTCATTTTGATATGTCATGTAATCACGGCTTCGCATGTTCGATTATTTTTATGCAGATAGGCTGTAAGGTGGTCGTTACAAAATTATTTCGTTGATAATTTATCAAAATTACTTTTTCTTTAAGGATAGAACGCCTGCAGTTTTATTATAATTATAAATTTTCTTACAGCAATTATGCCTCATATATTTATCTACATATTGACTAGCTTTCATTTATTACACATTTTGTTACAAAACTCGTATACAATGAGTGTGCTCGTTTGGACTACTCAATATGCATTTACTACAAGGTAATAGAAGTTACCTACACAACGAGTAGATCTAATATATTTTGGTTAGTTTTATAATTTTCAAGTCACTTGAAGAGTTGTCTCGAAGAGTTGACTGCCTCGGTAGCGCAGTTGTTCTGCGGTACCATTGCAAAGTTCATATTCCGGGGTTCGAATCGCGGGTCGAGCAAATTGATATTGCATTTTTCTATTAATTATCAGCCCGGAGTCAGGAATTTGTGGCCGATATGGCGATGGGCTCGCTCCTTATCACATCGTGGGACGGAACATCCGTGGGTGTTCTGAAGCACCTGTGCCTACCCCTTCTGGGAAGAAGGCGTGGTGTTTATATAAGTATGAAGAGTTGTCGTCACTAAGTCTAATAAAACGAAAAGACATAGGAACCTTCCTGTTTCTAAAATTTATTTTATTTTAAAAAATTAAAAAAAGAGGCTAACAAAATAAAGAGAATAAACTATAGCCTTAAAAACTGTTTACGATGTAGCCCAGTGTTGGATCATAAATTTTTCCAAAATGAAATTTCTCAATTTAAAAAAAATATGGAATATCCGAATCCGAATATCCGAATAAATTCCATTTGGATTTCAAACACAACAAAATATTATGTAAATAATGATTAATTAAGACTCTTTCTTCCAAATGACAGCCATTACATTGAATCCCTGCCTTGAATTTGTTTATAGCCTAGTTCCGGCAAACGAGCAAGCAGGTCACCTGAGGGTAAGTGATCACTGCCGCCCATGAACATCCACAACACCTTGATCATCGATGTGTTACCGACCAATCAGATCGGGAGGGGAGCGGGAAGGATAAAGCATAGGACGAGGAAAGGGGTATTGGGCACCCTCACACTCACCGAACGAAACGCGACAGCATAGCCGTTGCTTCATGTCGATCGTCTGTAAGACAGTGGTACCACCCCGGACGAGCCTGCTCATACATGTTGAGCCTGTCCATTCTTGCTGAGTCATTAGCGTGGCTCTACCACATATCTTGAATTTGGACTTTACAGTATTACAAATAAATGTATGTTTACTTTATTAGCCAGGTTAATAATAATATAAAAGAATTAAGTCGATTTTACAATTTAAAAGTTCCAATAAAGTTGATTTTTTTTTTGAAAATTACACAACAAAATGTAGCTCAACTAATAAAATAATAAGAATCTCTCTCTCTCTCTCTCTCCCTCTCTCTCGTTCTTCAGCCACAGGAAGAATACAATTATTTATTTTTTCTTTCACGATGTATCGATTGTTTTAAGTTTTACACGAACAAGTTGTTCTGTCGAACGTATGAATTATTGCCGAATACATGTATGCTGTATGCTAAAAGTAACAAGTTTGATAATTTGGAACGTAGTGATTGTTCTTTGATTCGGGATATTGTGACTTGTGAGGTTATTAGGGATCTCTGTTTCTCTTTTGTATTAAAGGCAAGATTGAAAGGGACAGATTCACAGAATGTATTGGTGTACTAAAGAAATCTCATGTCAAGTTTAAAAATCTTGTTTATTGGTCTGTGAAATAAACCGTATCTGGATTCTGGAGATAAAGTTGAGAATAAATGAATATTATTCGCTCTTATATAATGAATATTGCTAAAACGGCTACCAGGGCCTATTCAAATGGTAAGTGTAACAAAAAATATTCTGCAAAACTATTAGTCGTAAAATCCGTTTGGCTACTGTTAATAAAAAATTAAATGTATTTATTTATTTAATGACTTGATAAAGCTTAAAGTGCCCTACATTGCTTATGTAGGTTACGAAAGCAGCTTACCTCCATTTCTACAGTGCATATCTCTGCATAAGTGTAAGAATTAATAGGCCTCTCGTTATCTCACAAACCAAATTATATGTAAACCAATATTTTTATTAATCATTATTATTATATATACATAATTATCACACCTGTGTCCTATTAGGGTAAACAGGCTATGCATCCTTGTCATTTCCTTAGACATACATATAATAAGACCAAAAAACATTAATATTAATTTGCTCTAACTTTTATGTTTCCCATTCTAGGTTTACAACCTTTAAGGATTATACCAACGAAAGATGCAAAAGATGCAGCTAAAAGGATAGTTTGGGTGGATTTAGAAATGACTGGATTGGATATTGACAAAGATCACATACTAGAGATAGCATGTTTAGTTACTGATGCTGACTTAAATATAATAGCTACTGGGCCAGATTTAATTATCCACCAACCAGACAATATATTGAACAGCATGGGAACTTGGTGTGTAGCGCAACATGGTGAGGTATTATAAATAATTGCTAATAAAATTATGTTAAATCAATTCATACAGACATACAGTCCTGAAACCGCATGCCATGATATACTACATACCTGGTACCAAGTGTTGTATCATGGGTGTTAAAAAAAAAAATTACATAAATTATTTTATTTCCTAACATTTTTTTTTGTGGTCTACTCAAACATTTGCTTAAGTGCGGGGAATCTAATCACATATAAAGGGAGTGCAGGAAAATGGCGCACTTGCTCAGTTGGATACAAGGGCATAATATTTATATGATAATAAAGAATTAATATTTGGAAAATACCTATCCGTGTTGGAGTTATGACCTAATAAAGTTTTAAGAATTACCACAACCTTTTTGAATAAAACTGGTTGGGATGGGTAAAGCACAAGATTTTAACATATACATATTTTTTCGTTTTGTCGTTTATTAAATACTTTACGAAATAAACAGTGAAAATCATTTTGAACAACAACAAAATTTTCATAGGCTTCGCCTTAACATTTGTTACAGAGGTACATAGGTATCTATTTGGCCTAATACGTTAAGGGGAAGCACGTGTGATGGTAATTGTTAATTTCTCGGCATCTTTGTTATTATCAGACTACACTATGAAAATGCATTTTAACCTAGACGCAATCACAATGTACTAAAATGTATATTAGCAAGTGCGCCGTTTGTTTGCACACCCTGTATATAGAACAAATATTATGTATCACTATAGTGATACCTTTACCTCTTGTTACACATAACAAGGGATTTTTGAGTTCCAGAGGCTCAAATGCTTCCTACTTCATAATGTGGAATCTATCATTTAAAAACTCGAATTTTGCATCAATTGTCTGCCAATTTTATTACAAACATTTGAAAAAACTTAGATGCTGCACAAAATAAACAAAAACAAAAATCAATCATACTTCACAATAATTGAAATTCTTTTTTACTTTGAATGTAAATATTATCATTTCAGAGTGGATTGACAGAGGCTAGCCGTACATCGAAAATATCACTGGCTGAAGCTGAAAAACAAGTTCTGACATTCGTCTCTGCCCATGTGCCAGAGAAAAAGTGTCCATTGGGTGGCAACAGTGTCTATATGGATCGTTTATTCATCCGCAAATATATGCCAACATTGGACAACTATCTACACTACAGAGTCATAGATGTCAGTACAATAAAGGAGTTGGCCAAACGTTGGTACCAGAAGGAGTACTCCAAAATGCCTCAAAAGAAGTTTGAGCATAGATCCCTCAACGACATTATAGAGAGTGTACAAGAATTAAAGTATTTCAAGGAGCATATATTTAAAACATAGTTGCATATGTTTTTAGTTTTCAATTGTTTTGATTTTACAGAAGTACATGTTATTTATAGTTAATTTACTTAATTGCATTCTTTTGTTTACTGTTGTCTCATGAACGCTGGAAAAGTCGTTGCTGATGATTTAATATATTAGTATCGAGAAAGAAAAGAAAAATAAACTTTACAGACCAAACACATAGTCTTGACACCACGGCCCACAAGGTATTTCTTGTGTCATAGAAATCAGAAATTAAAAGAAAAAAATTGCTGTTAAAAGACTCAAAATAAACATGTTACGCAGGAATCGAAATCGCAACCTCTTGTATGACAGCCGGCTCTCAATCAAATGAATGAATGGTAAAAAGGTTCTTATCACTCACTTGATCAGTTCAGTTGATGCTGCAGCCCTTTCATAATGTGGTCTAAACTGACTGCAGCCTAGCCTATATATAAAGACATTATAAAACATGAACCATGCCATTATCGGATATACAAAAAAGCTTAGCATTGTGTATTATTTTTTGGTCATAATAAAATAAACACATATTTAGTATTTTCATATAAGTTCTTAACAAATTATGTAATTTTCATATTGTATTTCTTGTTGCGGATTTATGTATGTTTATTATGAAAATTTATACATTTTAATGCTAGCAAAAAGTTTGTAACATTTTATTTGCGATCATGTCTCACCTAAAAGACTATCAACATAGATTTTAATTTTTTTATCTTAAATTCGAATTTTATTTTACTTTTTCGTGGTAAAAGGATATTTATGTTATATTATGAGTTTCGTAAAATAAATAAATATATACTTGAATTTATACCCGTAATTGAATAGTATTAAACATGTCTAATTTAATAAAATGTTAGAGGAAAAGCTATTCGTAATATGTATTTTGATAACAGCGCACTCGGCGGTAGAAGATCTTAGGTGACATAAAGTTAATACCTCAACTAGAACTGTAGTTACTTAAATAAATAATTATAGAAATATAAACTATAGTTTTTTTTAAATATCTTAACAAAACCATCTTTATTTTTTTTGACAGCCTTTAGGGCGCAGTTGGTTAAACGCAGCGCCCGCTGCGAAACGAGAGGTCGCGGGTTCGATCCCGCGTCGAAACAAATATTTGTTTGAAACACAGGTACTTGTTTCGGGTCTGAGTGTTTGTGGGACAGAAAAGTTTCTTGTAGTTTCTGATACCCACGACACAAGATTCGGTCTCAGTGTGGGGTCAGATTGTGTATGTGACTGTTGGGTGTATTTATTTTGTTTATTTGAATCTATTCCATACTTTATAGTGTTGACAATTGGCGTGCCAATGCATAAAAATGGGGTTTATATGAAAAAACCCGGGGTTAACAGAGATGTATCCGAATTTCGAACATAATTTCAATTTTATACCTGCACGTTTCCACAAAAACTTCGAATTTACATATAGACGGACTACAAAGTGATCCTGTATGGGCTTTTTACTTTTCTGTAAGTATGGAATCCACAAAAACATACTACAGACTGGCTACGTTCTTAGTGTTGTCGCATTATAAAACGTGATGGGGAGGTTGGGGACATAATGATAATAGTACCTATCTTTTTAGTAGGTTGTCTGTGGTTGGGGACACTGGAAGCTTTTGGTTTTCGTGACGAATAAAGAACAATAAGGGCGTCGTTCACCATCTTCAAGTAAACTGTTGATAAGTGACTGTTTGACAAACGTTAATTGCCAAGTAAAGGTGCCGAGTATCTTCCGTCGATTTAACAGGTGAAAACAAAGTATCGAGTAACGACGTGGTGATTAAGTGTATGACAAGAAAATTAATGAACCATTCGTTCAATTTCACGTCAAAATCTCCAGCCTGTTGAAGTGTCAACTTAAACAACATGAGTGTTACTGGGGCGTCGTGAAATCGTCACGTGATGTTACGGGTGGCTTTAACTGATGACAAGTCTACTTGACTCTTTACTTGAAAGTGGTGAACGAGGCCCTAAGTATGTAGAGCTGGCAGCCATAATTATAACTTGATATTCTCGCTGTGGATAAGTAAAATCTATTTGTTGCAACTGAAAAAAATATTCAGTGTACTGTAGTGAAAGTGTCGTAAATTTAAAAAAATGTTGTGGATATACTTAGTCTGTGATAATATAGTAGAAAAAGTTTCGGTATGAAAAAGAAATAGTTTCCGAATGCATAAGCGGGACCCTTTCATATGAAAATCCGACGCGACCTAGTTTTTCCGTGTTTTGATGTGGATCTTGCAATTTCTCTCTTTGTGAACAAAAGTAAAAAGTTTCCCAAGCTTTTTGTTACATATTTGTCGAGCGAAATTTTTATCTTTAGTTATTACTTCGATGATCTATAAGATGACGTCATTAGGCTATGTGTATCGATTATAGGATATTACAGTATTAATTCTGATAAAGAATGCACAAAGCTATACACATCAGTCACGTCATATAGACATTCGTTTTCTATTAATGGCCATCACGAATTGAATATTAAAACATTAAATCTAGGTAGATGATTAAGCTTAACGTAACTTTTATTTTTTGTAAATAAATACCTATTTTAAATTAAATCGCGGTTAACAGTCATGACACCTAAGAACAGTCGGGGAAATCAAATCTACAGAGTTACCTAAATATTGGACATCACATAGGCGTACCTTAGTGTACATACATAAACTCACGCCTTTTCCCCAGAAGGGGTAGGCAGAGGTGCAACCAGGACACACACGTTTCGCCTTATGTGTTCCGTCCCATGATGTGGCGAGCCTATCGCCATATCGGGCACAAATTCCTGACTCAGGGCTAATAATGAATAGAAAAATGCAATATCACTTCGTCGGTCCGGGATTCGAACCCGAGACCTTAGCTTTGTAATCATACCTTACTACAACTACGCCACCGAGGCACAATAACTTAATGCAGATAAATGTTGAAATAGCGTAGGTATTACGTTCATTGCAGTTTAAATATGAATGAAACTGGGTCCTAAGCCCGGAGGGATCGCAGCGGGCGCCGGGGCTCTGCAATTCTTGCCCCATTGAAAAGAATATTGCCAAGCTTGTTGCTTTTGTTGCTTCGCTCGGATGCACGTTATTGCTTAGTGGACACGAGCGTTATTGTGTTGTTCCCGCGCAATGTGCACACTAAAGTTATTAATGCGAGCTGTGATAGCGCCTAGCGGATAGAATTGGTAATTCATGAAACATTCATGATTGAGGGTTTTTTTTGCACTGGCACGGCATAATGACTGCACTGCTCCTGATGGTAAGCGCAAATGCCGTCCACATAGAGTATCGAATGGCATCAGACGGCGGTCCCATGTCATTCGATACAATTATAGCGGCCTGTTAAGATGCCTTAAAGGGTAGACATTGGATCGCAGCAGCCTAGTGGGTATTGTGTTATTTGTCTGACAGCCTCCGTGGCGCAATTGGTTCGACGACGGCTGTGAAACGAGAGACTGCGGGTTTGATCCCCGCACCGAGACAAATGTTTGCGTGAACCACAGGTATTTGTTTCGGGTCTGGGTGTTTGTGAGATCGAAAAGTCTCTCGTAGTTCCTGATATCCACGACACAAGACTCGACCTTAGTGTGGGGTCAGGACTTTGAATCTTTAATATCTATGTATTTCTAATTTTTATTAAAACTCACCATGTTCAGCAGTGGACTTCTTATGACTGAAATCGTAGGAGAAAAATATTATTTGGTTTTCATAGAGCAGGAAAAGCGAATGAACAATCAATCCTAACAAAAAATCTGAACCAGAATCCTCGCGAACTATCCACATTCGTATTTGGTATTTATATTATCTGGATGTTATTTATTACCTACTAAATACTATTAGAGAAAGAATTAATATTTTTTTTTAAATCAAGTTGTTTTATTTACATTAATTTTATTATACATCTTATGGATACTGTAGGTACTGATACAGCCTTGTTTAATGGACAATTGCACACAATAGTAGTTTAGCGACACGGGATAGCAACGACTGATAGAAACGAGTCTTGGAGCAGTACTAAAAATTATAATTTATTTTCTGAATAAATATATTATATAGGATGCGTGTTTGGGTGGTTACGTCACAGTACATTCGGGTACTTATAAGGGTTGCGTGGAAGCGTAGTTATAATAATAATAATAATAACTTTTATTTAAAATAAGACAAAGTGCTTAAAATCTATTACCAGGGGTTCCCAAACTAGGCACAGCCTGTATCTTGGGATACCAACTTATAATGTAATTACAGAATTATACCATACAAGTACACGGAAAATTATAATATATATCGTCAAGTAAATTAAGCAAAGAAATTTAATATAAAAATAACAATCAAATAATAGAAAATAATAATAATAAAAAAAATTAAAAATAATTAAAAATATCGGGACATGTTTGATTAATTCACTCGTATTCTGTTTAATAATGCTTCAGTGTCATCGTAATTCAGACTTTGGAGCCAGTCATCAATTTTACTTTTCAATTTGTTAATCGGACAGTTTTTTATATTTATTAATTTTGAGACCCTATTATAGATGAACAAAAAGGCATGAAATGGGAATCTTGTAGCAAAACTAGAATATACTCTTGGTACATCTAAGCTATAAACTCTTCTCTTTAATAGATTATTGTGAATATCGGAGTTAATGACTGATTTGTGGGTGGAGACACATGCCTTTCGGACGTAAAGTTGACGTACAGTTAGTACCTTAGCTTCACTATAGAGTTGGGTCGTGGAATATTTGAAGGGTTTTAGTAGCATGACCTTAAGTACACCACGCTGGGCTCTTTCAATATTTAGCATATGTGTCTTAGCGGCATTTCCCCACACTCCAATGCAATACGTGATTACTGATTGACACAGAGCGAAGTAAACAAGCTTACGAGTTTCCACACTCGCAGACCTACGTAAGAGCTTCATTATACCGATGTTTTTGCGCACTCTGCTTGCTATAGCAGTGATATGGTTTTCAAAGGTGAGCGTATCATTTAAGATGACTCCCAAATATTTTAGGCTTTTCGTTCGGTGTATTAATTTGCAGTCACAATTTGCAGGGGAGCTGTAGTCACACGTGTGAATTTTGATGTCTGATAATGATACTGGTTGAGTTTTAGCAGTCTTGTGAAAACACATATATTTAGTTTTTTCTGTATTTAGCGTCAGTAGGTTTCTCTGCAGCCACTTTGAGACAAGATGCATTCCTTTTTCGGCCATTACATGAGTTTCTTTCCAATTTCGCCCATAAAATAGTACAACAGTGTCATCTGCATAACTTACCACATCGGCAGAGCCCATGTTGATTTCGTGAAGATCGTTTATATAGATAAGGAAGAGCAGGGGGCCAAGAATACTGCCCTGAGGAACTCCAAAAGTTACGGGTAGTGTTGAGCTCATTGCGTTCCCGACTTTAACAAGCTGCTGCCTGTGTGTTAGATAGCTACGAAACCAGCTGAGCGCAACGCCGCGGATCCCGAACTTTTCAAGTTTCGGTAGCATGATTGGGATTGACACTGTGTCAAAGGCTTTAGCGAGGTCGAGAAATACGGCGTAGCAATTAAGACCGCTATCTATATTAGATGCAATGCGGTTTACTAATAGTTCTGCGGCATCTTCTGTAGATTTACCTCTTCTAAATCCGTATTGCCTTTGCGAGAGTAAGCTGTTATTCTCTATGAACTCAGTTAGGCGTTTATTTGTTAATTTTTCTAAAAGTTTTGAGAAGGCACTTAGCAATGAAATTGGACGGTAATTACTCGCATTGTCTTTGGGGCCATCTTTATGAATTGGAGTTATCGACGCAATTTTCCAAACTTTTGGAAAACTGCCCGAACTAAAGCTGAGATTAAAGATATGTGTTAGTGGTTTAATTATGTATACTCTAATGGATTTTAAGAGGAAATTAGTAAAGCCATCTAAGCCAGGAGCACTCACGTTATTCAGATTGCATATCAAGTTACTAACTTCTGATGGATCCGTGGGAAATAGAAAGAACGAATCGTTTAAGCCGTTTGCTATGTTGATTTTTTAAGCTAGATTGGTTTCTGATTCATTAATTTCTACTAAAGTCTTATATGCTAACTTTCGTCCAACCGAAACAAAAAACTATTGCAGTCATTTAGTGCGGTTCGCGGATCTCTGGAGTTAGATATTAAGCCATTGGGTGAATTATCCTTCTGCTTTAATCGACATATTTTCCTGATAGTAGTCCAGAGTGCCTTAGTGTTAGTGCAGTTTTTATGCAGCTCTTTGGTTTCAAAATCGCTTTTTACTTTTTTAAGCAGATTATTACAAAAGTTTCTGTACCTTTTGTAGGAGGTTGTAAGTATACAATCATTAGGGTTTTTTCTTACTAACATATGAAGTCGGTCTCTATGTCGTATGCAACGTAGAAGGCCTGTAGTAATCCATGGTTCTATGTTAGTTTTAGATTTGCTTACTTTTATTCTATTTGTGTGTTTCTTTATTATTGAGGATATTATATCTAGAAATAGTTCTGTCGCGTCGTCTACGTGATTAATATTCAACACCGGTGTCCAGTCCACTTCCTTCAATTCCTTCGTAATGGCGTCAAAATTTGTTACCACTTTTTCTCTTTGAGGCTTCTCCTTGTCAATTTTGTTCGCTAAACCTAAGACAACTATCTTGTGATCTGTCACATCAGTGTCACAAACAGCAGTTAGCGCAGGAAACTTTGTTTTTAAAAACATATGATCAAGACATGCATCATGTCTCGTGGGCAAGTTAATGGCAGGCAGTAGACCTTGTTCAGCGGTTCTGCATAGGTACTCCGAACAGGAATTGGAATGTGAGGCGAGTAAGTCAATGTTAATATCACCTACTAAGACAATATTAAGATCGTTTTCCATTGAATCTAGAATTCTGTCCAAGGAATTAAGGGAATTATGTTCTCACACATTCCTCAGGTATAAGTCAGTTAATTCCTCACAACAGTAGGTATGCATGAAGTATAGATATTGTATTTACCTACCGCTTCTCATCTTTGCATCGCCTTAGGTTCGATTGTTCGTGAATGCCTCAGGCAATAAGTCTAACTATGCAGTATAAAATGTATTAAGTGTAAATAAATAATGCTAACATAGCATTAGGTATTCCATGTATTTCTTAACCCTTTTCAGAAACTGCGAAAATGTCCCACTATCTAGCTCGAGGGCGCCCTAAACTGCATAAGCCGAGGCGCGGTCTTCATTTTAAGAAACTTAATCCCTGAGGTCATGGCTTGTTTGTACTCACACTTGTTGAATTCCCTGTGTGTGGTGTTTGATTCAAAGAACCTCAAAGACTAGGCGATTTTTTGAAAGGTTTGATAAGCGAGTGGTTGGTTATAAAATCATTCGGCGTTGAAACTGTGATGCAGCCGCACCATATACCTAAATGTGATACTAGAACAGGCCGCCTAAAAGGAATAAAAAATCAAAAGGTCGCTTAGTGGTAACAAATAAGTTGTACATTTATTATAATGCACGTTTTTCACCTACCATGAAAAGATCTTAAAACAGTCGCGCTTACAGAAAGACAGTAAGCAGTTGATTCTTTAAAAATTCTCTAGTACGAGTAGGTTTCAAAAGATCTTCAAACACAGTTTCACGTTAGCCGAGCGACAGTGTGGCTCCAGCTTGAATAAAACACGAACTATTTAGCTCGAGCAAAAGTATTTTTAGCCTCAGAAAATGTGCAGATGAAATGATAAAAGAAATACGACGCAACCACACAGCCGACATATTTGAAAGCTGAAAAAACATTTCCACCGCAGCGGGCTATATTGCCACAGCGGATTTATTATTAAATTTAGGACAACCCAGGTAATATGCGTGTAGGTGAGAACGACGCGTTACAGTTTTACGCGCGACCCAATAATGGAGTCAGGCGCAAAAATGTTACAAATATTTTTCCATCAATCCACCGACATCACAGCCGACCTCTCAAAGGGCCTTTTATGTGTCTAGAAATTGCTTACTGGAGTATAACTTGAGCTCACTGTCAGGTGGAAAGACAGGGTTAAAATTAAGGCAGAGTTAATAAACTACACTCGTAGACACGTGGGGCTTGGTAGCAAAAACCTTGTTAAAGTACCTACTTGCCTAGTAAAATTCCAAACTAAAAGAGTAGTTTGCAAAAGTTTCCATAGACATGCAACCTACTGCCTGGAAGTTTGAAAAATCAATAATCTAGTACGGCCGAGGGTGAAAACTTTAAATCTCTTGCTTGGCGCACTGCAAAACTGTGGAACATTCTTCCAGACCATCAACTTCATTTTATATCCAGCGTAGGTACAAACGATTTCTGTGAGCATTTAGCTTTAGATTAAGTGAAAGATACGAGTATCTGCTTTACATAAAAACTATGCTTGATGGACTTTCAGTACGATTACCCATTAAAACTTTACTGAAACAAAGACAAGCATTTAAGGGGGTTTTAGCGAGTCGACTGCCGAATATTCGTAAATGTCATGTAATAAATTGACAGCCTCCGTGGCTTAGTTGGTTAGACGCCGACTGTGAAACGAGAGGCCGCGGGTTCAATCCCCGCACCAACACAAATGTTTGTGTGGCCCACAAATATTTGTGTTGGGTCTGGGTGTTTGTGAGACCGAAAAGTCTCTCGTAGCTTCTGATTCCCACGACACAAGATTCGATCTTTGTGTGGGGTCAGGACTATGTATGTGACTGTTGTGTGTATTACATTATAATAAATTTGGATTTACAAGTTATAATAGTGCTACAGTTTTAGGTATATTGCGTTCTTTAAAGTTTAAAGGGTCATCATACTTCATAGTACACTTCTAAGATAGCACCTAGGTAGCAGAATAATGTCCTGTGCTTTATGTATGCTAGTCATATGCAGTGATAAGTGATTTACCAAATAAAAAATACTATAGGTACATAAGTGCAAATCGAAGTGAAGTACGTGGTGGCCTGTTGATAACCAAGCAGTCGCGACTGCCAACAAGTTCATGGTGGTCGCGGGTTCAAATCCCAGGCCACACTGTTGGAATAATAACAGGCGCGCTTATATGTATTTTTTTGTATTGTATTGTATCAGCCCATATACGACCCACTGCAGGGCACGGGCCTCCTCTACAATCGAGAGTACGATTGAGAGTGGTTAGGCCATATAGTCCACCACGCTGGCCTAGTGCGGGTTGGCGGACTTACATACCGTAGAAATTCTTTAAAATCGCTACGGTATGCAGGATTCCTCACGATGTTTTCCTTCACCGTTAAAGTGCGTGGTGATTGATTATCAATACACACATAACTCCGAAAAGTCAGAGGTGTGCCCTGGGATTTGAACCCGCGACCACCGTGAACATGTAGGCAGCCGAGTCTGGTCCGATACCACGAGGCCACCACGCACTTCACTTAAAGACTTTCTACGGTGTGTAAAGTTTGCCAACCCGCACTAGGCCAGCGTGGTGCACTGTATGGCCTTAGCACTCACAATCGTACTCTCGATTGAAGAGGCCCATGCCCTGCAGTGGTACATATATGGACTGATACATACATACATACATACATAAACACAAGCCTTTTTCCCAGAAGGGGTAGGCAGAGGTGCTACCAGACCACCCACGTTTCGCCTTGTATATTCCGTCCCACGATGTCATAGGGGGCGAGCCTATCGCCATATCGGGCACAAATTCCTGACTCCGGGCTGATAATGAATAGAAAAATCCAATATCACTTTGCCCGACCCAGGATTCGAACCCGAGACCTCAGCTTTGCAATCACTACGCCACCGAGGCAGTCTATGGACTGATACAGATACAGAAATACAATAGTCTTGTAGCCAAAGGAGTGCTCAAGAACGTTCGGTACGATTTAGTTTGGACTGATTGTCGTACTTTAATTCATATGGCATATTATACGATGCTGTCTACCTTACGTCTTAAGATCTCGGATAAAATAAAATAATTATATTTCCAGTGAGTGAACTATAATGCTTGCCATTAAAATATACCATAAAGTGCACAGTTACGTGTCTTTAAAGCCTCAAGGTCTTAGTTAGGTGTACG
The DNA here is from genome assembly GCA_033459515.1 of Theretra japonica. Lineage (NCBI taxonomy): Eukaryota > Metazoa > Arthropoda > Insecta > Lepidoptera > Sphingidae > Theretra > Theretra japonica. The sequence continues at coordinate 11,587,667 of CM065949.1, forward strand.
GCGTACCTAGCTAGAACGAGGCTTTTAAAGTTAACGGGCCGAGGCGTTAGCACTTTAAGAGAATGACATAAAATAAATGGATATTGACTATTCGTTGTGATGAAATGGTATTTTTTATAAAGTAAGTAAGAGCGTTAAAGAGCAAGCGACTTACCTGATAGACAGCGGTCTGTATTAAACGGCATTGATGAAAATTTTAAAAATGTTGAATTTTTGAGGTCGGTAAATATGATTTTCAAATAAATGGAAGTAAATCTATTTAGTCGAGTATTGGATAACGTATTGTCCAAATATTGCGACATAGCTTTGTAGTGGGAATTTCGTTTTTTTAGTAAATATTTGTTATCATAACGAGTCGCGTATTGGCTCTCTTTTATGACTGATATAGTTAGTTTGTAAATGACCTTGGTTCTATGCTATTCATTCGATTGTTTATAATTAGAAGCAGAATAATAAATAAATCTATTTTCAAATAAATAAGTACTTAATTATGTTTAATTATCTACCACACCTGATCCATTTCAGCCATCATAATCATAACCGAACAAAGTTGCCGAGCTGTACGTACATAAAACAGTCGTGACACAAAATTGTCTAAATATACCAAATGATAATTTGTTATATCAAAAATATTCCCATTTAGCACCTGGCCAACTCCGATACTGATCAAAGGCACGAAAGGTCAATGAACCGTGTTTGTTAATTTTATATATAGTATGTGTGCATTTGATGTGGAATACAAATGTTGGCTGAGTAAAATTAAGCCCGTGGGATACGAGGCAACGTACTTGAGGCATTAATTTTATAGCCTACAGTAACTTCGGAGTTCGGCCGGAATAATCTAAAGCATATCATTCTTTTGTTTGCTTACGAAATTGTATCTGAATTGTGTTTTGTATGTCATACTATGTACTATAAAGAAGGTATCATTATTTACTACAGCATAGGATCAAAGGAACACACAGTATGTAGAGTTAGTAACACGGGTTGGACTATTGTCTATGAAGATACTTCTTCGTTCGAGTCAATAGCTCAAAATTGTTTGCACTAAAACTCTTATAATTTCCCTGCCCAGTAGGTAGCTACACTTATCGCAGCGTCTGTAGCCTCGATGATGTCCCTTCTTGTACAGGTGGTAGGGCACATCAATAAGTGTGACATATTTTGATCTGGGGCGCCACAGTCACAATCGTACTTTGTTTGATACCCCCACCTTACCTAATTTGTCTTGCAGCGGCCCACACCGAAGGTACTTACTATGACAATTACTTACTATGTCAATATGTATACTACTTCTAATATGTTGTGTGAATCTTTATACAAGATACCAACATCATTGATGCTTGAAAATGTTTTTTAGATTTTTATTATTTATAATTAGCAATTTGAAATACTTACCGGCGACATGCTCGTTATTATAATGAAATCCACTGCTGAACATAAATCTTCCACGAGGATCGCAGGGACCTGTTAGAAGCGGTCTGCATGCAGCGACTTCTTGCAACCTTCATTATGGTGTTTCTCCTCTTTGCTCCTTTTCGTAGTTAGCTAGATTTCTTCACACAAGAACTCTGGAATTCTATACACATATATGTAGGTATCAGATGTGTAAAAGTGTATGTCTAAGAAATCCCGCACTCAACCACTTTTCTCCTTATGTTCAGTTTAAAGTGCGCACTCCCGTCTGGACACACCTCGTGAGGATTTTATAAATCTCTTCAAAAGGCTTTTAGATACGTGGGAAGGTCTCTAGGGTAAAGCCTGTTCCATATTGACGTATTTTTATTTACACCTCGTTACTCTTGCGTATTTCGGATATTGGACTTCGCAAATATTGTTCGTAACATGATATTATGTCCGGAAAAGTGTTGTTGCGTATCGTAAAGTTTATTCCTAGGGGTGTTCTGTTTACGCATGATTTATTAAAGGTGTTTTCCTGTATGCATTATTTATTAACATTATTATTCAAACAGGTCCATATGAAAAGCCTTGGGGAAAGCCTATGCATAGGAAAGGACTTCCAGTGCTGAAAAGAGAGACAGAATCTATTTCTGAGACTGAAAATAATATATTACTATTACGCTTACATAGTTGAGTGTTTGAATCTTGTGAAATATCGATTCGCCACATACATTCTTGCAAAATTTCTGATGCCTAAAGTCATTAACTTTCGTTACAGTCTGGCGAGACGAAATTGCCTCCACATCTATACAATATGCACGCACATAAAGTTTGAGAGACTGCTCAAGGAAATTTAGTGGTATAGATTTTATTGCGTGCCCGAAGTTACAAGGAAGTTTATTGGCGAATAATGAAAATTCAATATGGCGGGCCGTTTCGGTCATGGCCAAGGTAATAGGGTCGAATGGCGCTCTAATAGCCTTCCAATCAGTAAACTTTCGCCTAAGACTTACTATGGGTGGTACGAGTGCGCTATAATTTCACTTTACCTTTGAAACTTCAATTTGTAGTTTTGTGAGTGCTTCGGGGTTCCGTAATTTACGAAGCTTGTACGAATAATTGTGTGAAATTCTATATTTTTGGTACGAATAGCTTTCATCATTTTACCAGATTGAGTTGAGTATTAGGGGTATTGATATTATGTTTGGATAGTCAATCACCACGCACTTTAACGGTGAAGGAAAATATCGTGAGGAAACCTGCATACCGTAGCGATTTTAAAGAATTTCTACGGTATGTAAGTCCGCCAACCCGCACTAGGACAGCGTGGTGGACTATATGGCCTAACCACTCTCAGTCCATTATCTCGATTGTATAGTAGGCCCGTGCCCAGCAGTGGGACGGATATGGGCTGATAAAAAAATAAATGTTTTTAAGCATGTTATTTACAAATTCCAGATTTTGTGTGCATAAGTCGGGACGTTGATAGAACGTAGGTTGTAGGCACCGAGCATGTATGTATGTTAAATGTGTATTATCTGTTTATTAAATGGTTTCTTAGATTTAAGCGAATGTTACACATTGAAATAAAACGAATTGTTACGGATTTTATCGCGAATTTCATTTAGTTTCTAAATTTTTTAACTCTCCGACGTTTCGATCACTTTACAATATTGTGGTCACGGGGCGGACTGACTGCCGGATTTAATTAAATCAAATTCGCGATAAAATCCGTAAGAATTCTTTTTATTTCAATATCTGTTTATTGCTGAATATCAAAGGAATATTTGGAGAAAAAAATAAAAATAAACTTTCCAAATTCGCCTGACTGGGGAAAGAACAGTTTCCTTATTTCCGTCTTTCAGAAATTTCGAAGCAATCTAAGTTTAAGAATCTAAGCAGCGAAGTTTTTGATCATACTTACAACTGAACCAGTGTCTTTTCGGTTTCAATATAAACTTCTACGCAAAATCTATTAACTTTATATCTAACTCTGTTTTAAAATTTTCAATAAAAGCCATAATGTTCTTTTGTAAAGATAGTTACAAAAGTCAATACCTTGTTTTGTGAATCTGATACTGCGAAGTTCTGTATTCAGGTAATTACATATTTACTTGGTAATTACAATAATATTTAGGAAGCCATATCACGCACCTACGAGTATGAGCATATTATACCTACAATTTAAAGTAGTACTTCCAATCCAATCCAATCCATCAGCCAAAGGAAGTCCACTGCTGAACATAGGCCTCTCCTAATGAAATGGTACTTACTAAAAATATAATTAATTATACTGTTTCGGTGGCGTAGTTGTACTACAGTACGATTATAAAGCTGAGGTCTCGGGTTCGAATCCCGGGTCGGGAAGTGATATTAGATTTTTCAATACATTCATTATCAGACCGTTGTCATGAATTTGTGCCTGATATGGCGAAAGGCTATGTGACAGGGACATCGTGGTACGGAACACACAAGGCGAAAAGTGAGTGTCCTGGTTTGAACCTCTGCCTACCACTTCTAGGTTATAGGCCTGATGTTTATATACCTACGTATTCATGTATGTAAATAACCGTAAAAAAAAATGGGTAGACCTTATGCAATAGCAGGGTAGCTAGGAGAACACAATAAAATAAAGCCAACAAAATATACAAGTTTTATAATTTATCTGTAAGTAAAATCAATGCTCCGTTCAGTTGTATGCGACGTTGCCGAGATATTATTTATTTTGAAAACTCCACTTCATTTATATAAGCCCGGCTCCATTTCGCCCCAGAAGTCTCACGGGGACACGTTTGCAAACGACAGTTTATAAAAGAGTCACTAATCGTGAGTATAGAAAGTGTTCCAAGTTTCAGCGCAGCTAACAGTTTCAAACGTGGAAATTTTGCTCTTTTCAGCCCAGAGTCCTTGTTTTATAAGTGTACGGTATCGCTTGGTCTTTATCACTACGTAGTATAAAACAAATCGCTTCCCGCTGTCTGTCTCTCCCTATGTATGCTTAGATCTTTAAAACTACGCAAGGGATTTTGATGCGGTTTTTTAAATAGCTAGAGTGATTCAAGAGGATGGTCTATATGTATAATACAAATACAGGGTGTCCCAGTTGGAGCGAAAATTATTAGATGTATCTGTTGTGGAGTGGAATCAAAAAACATCTGCACTCAGGCGGAACTGGGGGGTTACTCTGTGATCCGAAATGAAACTTCGCACTCGCACGCACTCGCCTCGCACGCAAAACTGTACGAATGTGCCTAGGTACTCCACAAAATGATCGAATCCTCTATCGAACGTCCTAACTATAGACTTAGTTCGGAGTGAATGATGAGTGTCATAGTGAATAGTGTTGATTTTTAGAAGTGGAAAATTAATAACATACTGCGGACTTCCAACGTCCGAACACTCGAGTTTCGTTTCGGATTATAGAGTAAATCTTTTGGGACTGTCCGCTATTTAGAAATAATTTATTGTTTTGTTTTGAAATTCATTGGATATTACCTAAGATTTCGATATATTAACATGTTTTTATAAGGTAAAAACTAATACCTATTCTCTAATATTGTGGGTAAAAACTTAAAAACCATAACAATTGAAACATTTCAAACTGCTGTACTGGGTTATTTACTTGATTAAATAGGATTGCTGTTGTAGGTACTTTAAAAAATAGATACCTTTTCCAAACAATATAGTGTAGCACCATTGCTGAATATAACTAAGACTGTAGCCTTATTATGCATACATAAAATTAGGTCTTTTACCGGAAAAGAGGTAGGTAGGCAAAGGTTTTTCTGGTAGCAACCAGGACACTCACGTTTCGACGTATGTGTTAAATCCCAGGATGTAATAGAGGGCGAGCCTATCGCCATATCGGGCACAACTTCGTGACTCCAGGGTGATATTGAATAGAAAAATCCAATATCACTTTGCCCGAACCGGAGACCCGGGATTCGAATCCGAGATCTCAGCGTCGTAACTGTACCGTAGTACAATTAAGCCACCAAGGCAATATAAATTATAGAAAATTCTAAATATACTAGGCCTGCAGCGCCCCCTCATCTATGGCGCCCTGGGCGGTCGCCCAATTGCGTCCGAACGCTGTTAACGGGTAGCTAACTTCATTGTAAAACACAATTGATGCATATCTATCTACTCGTAAAAAAACCAAGGAATCGCTTTTGCAAAACTTATGCAATATACCTATCTTATTTAAATAATCTTCTTTTTTTAAAGTCGGTTAAAAATAGATAATGATATGTCTTCATTTTAAAACACTTCATCTTAACTCTTAAGTACCTTCTCTCAGTAATATGAAGATTTCTTTGCTAAGCAGTTATTTTTAATAGAATGTATGTAGTAGGGAGTATATGTACTCTCGAAAATCAGAGAAACCACTTGTACATCCGAATATTCCGATATATTCCTCCACCTGCCTCCTAAATTGCAAACTGGATTTTGCATATCACACAACAAAAATGCACCTAGAATCTCCATTTAGATTACACGTAAACACACTTCAGATAAACCCGGCGTGTGACGTACAGATGGCGCTGCAACACGTCCCTCTTGTATGGAAAGTTATTCACGTTCAATGTTCATGTTCAAACTTCGAGGTTCGACGTGAAATGACACGCAGTGGATATAAACGAGGCAAACTTCGATTCTATTGTAATTATATAGGTACTTGTTCTAAGTTTTACTATTAATCATTGAGGAGTAAATGTATTGTAAAATTGAGCTAGACTGCTTCGGTGACGTAGTTGTACCACGATACGGTTATAAAGCTGAGGTCTCGGGTTCGAATCCCGGGTCTGGCAAAGTGATATTAGATTTTTTTATTCATTATCAGCTCGGTATCAGGAATTTGTGCCCGATACGGCGATAGGCTCGCCGCCTATCACATTGTGGGACAAAATACACAAGTGGATGTTTTGGTTGCTACCAAGGGCACCTCTCCCTACCCCTTCCGGGAAAAGGCGTGAGTTTATGTATGTATGTAATTGAGCTAGACACTCGATAGTTTTTGAGTACCATACTGCTAAATATACACGAGCTAGTAGCATAATACAAAGGCTTGTTTGTCGCGAGAAATGCGACAAACAAGCCTTTGTTGTCGCGCGATGTTGAGTTAGTGCTTAGTATTAGTGAAAATATCAGTGCAAAAGATAATTCGATATATTTACTCAGTGATCCACACTAAAATTTACTAAGCACTTGTCGCTTGCGAGCGTGTCAACAACTTCTGCAAACGTTTACTGACGATTTAAACAATAGGTAAAGACGCCTCCATTTTGCTGATTTTCGGATTGCTACGATGTTCTCTATGTAGATCCTAGTGAATGTAACAAAGAGCGTAACTAGGTCTGCAGAGCCCTTTAATTAAAAGCGCCCTGGGCAGACGCCTATCCTGTCTATCATAACGCCGGTTCAGCTGCCCGACGTGAACTCCAGGAATCATTTCCCAGTTCGCGAAATCTACTAATAAGAATCTGGGTTCGGAAAATACGATATGCTCGGTATTTTTTTTATGTGTTAGAGTCACGCTGTTGTCAGTCATGACTCAGCATGAATGGGCAGGCTCGTCCGGGGTGGTACCACTGTCTGACGGAAATCGACGTGAAGCGACAGATTTGCTGTCGCGTTTCGTTTGGTTAGTCAGATTGTCGGATGCCCAATACGCCTTTCCTCTTCCCATCCGTTTTCCTTGCCGCTCCCCTCCTCATTTTCAGGGCCGGCCACACATCTATGAGCCAAGCGTTGTGGATGGTCATGGTTACGCACGTGATCAGGAGACCTATATGTCCGTTTGCCGGACCTGTGCAATAAAAAAACAGGATTTATCGAAAGAGTTGACTTATGGGAGGTCACAGGTCGTGAAATCGTGGTAAACAAAATCTTGTTACAATTTATGTTATGAACCATTCTGGCAGCGTTCTACGCTTTACTACCACCACTTCCTTACCCACTGTCTGTAGGAAAACAAACATACTTCCAGCTGCGTTCATTACCAGGTCGCATTTATGTAATTTGTTCGAAGCAACCCAAATGGCTGGGTGTGTCAACCTTTCCGCCGCTCAGATCTCTCGATACCATTAACATAATAGATTTCGGACATCAAACATACTTCCAGCCATTTCGCGCAATATCTTAATTGAATTCGTTGGTTTCAGCGAATTATTGGGTCAATTGTTCAATAAATTATGGTCATTATTCAACCTAATTGCTTTGTTATATTACAAAAGGACGAAATTAGAATAAATCATTGGCTGTACTGTAATTACGTATTTGAATTATTTTCGGCGTAGATTTTGGTCTGATGATTGTCTTTGTAAAGGTTTCTTAGGTGTATAGTTATTCGTCGGGAACAAAATTAAATATAAAAGCATACAGTTTGAATGCTTATGTGGAGTGTAATATTTTTGACGGTTTCTACTGAAGAAAAATATTTCATATCCGTGAACATGAATTCGGAGTGATAATTTATTGTTATTATTTCTTTTTCAAGGTTATTACTTATTTTTATCTCCACGCATTTAAATGGAATGCTTTTACAAAGAGCTATTATACTGGCACGATAAAGTACTTACTTCATTACAACGCACTTGACGCAGAGCACAGTGCATTCGAATAATGGCGTCTTTGTTTAATCTGGATATACACAGGCTGAACACACTTTAACCAGCTTGTAAATCACCATTGCTCGTTACTGTCCGGGAGATTAAGAATATTCAACCATCAAATTTAAACCAGGTTGTCAGGTTGGTTGTTGTTGATTGGTTCGCTGATTTCAGGCTGCTTCCAACTGGTCTATGTGGCGATCGATGGAAGAGGCCTATGTTCACCAGTGGACTTCCTGTGAATGAAGAGAAGACGAAGAAGAAGAAGTTTAAGCATAATGTCCGGCAACATCACTCATTGAGCCAAACAGCTTTTCAACCACGCACTTTCTGCGCCTACCTACACGATCACTACAGACCAAACGATCGGTACTAGTAAATTGAAATACCTACCTGCAAACTTACAAATTACAAATAACACATCTAAATTAAACATTTTGGCAAAATCACGGATGAAACGGCGGAGCCAAACTACATTTGAAAAGAAATTATACATTTTCAAATAAACTCAGATTAGAAAATTATGTAGTAAAAATCTTTCAGTGGCTGTAATATGATTTTCTAGTTTTTGTTTTAAAAACTAACATGCTAGGTGGGTACGTACCCTGGGCTTATAATTAATATCATCAGGCTAAACGCTCATGGTACACAAAACTCGTTAATAAAATTCCGTATCAGTTTTTGGCTAATACCAGAACGTATCAATCACGTACTAAAAGCGTCACCCAAATGAATATGCATAAAGGTGAAAGCGTGTAATTGTGACCTTAGACTTGACAGACGATGTGAGGTGATGGATGGTGGTTGAATGTAAGAGGGGCGGTACCATAATTTCATATGTGACTTTTTCCATTAGGTAATGGGAATATCATGAATTCGGTTCACTTTGTGGATAGAACTGCTGACTGCCTCGGTGGTGCAGTTGTGCTACGGTGTGATTGCAAAGCTGAAGTCTCGGGTTCGAATCCCGGGTCGGGCAGTGATATTTTTTTTTTTTTTTTTTTTAAGCCTTTATAGGCAGACGAGCTAGCGGCCCGCCTGATGGAAAGCGGCTACCGCTGCCCATAGACCTCCGCAGTGCCAGGGGTCCAGCACAACAAAGTCGCTGCCTACCTTAAGGAAAGTACTCTCTTTAAGCCTCGTTTGAAGAAGGACAGGTCATAGCGCTCAGGAAACACCGATGCAGGGAGTTCATTCCAGAGCTTACACGTGCGTGGTAAGAAAGAACGCTGAAAACGTGCCGTTCGGGAACGGTACGCTTCCAGGTGGTAGGAATGAACTCTGCTGCGGTGACGGGTGGTGCGATGGTAAAAAGGTGACGTTGGTACCATCTCAAACAATTCCTCGGAGCACTCCCCATGGAACAGACGATAGAACACACAGAGAGACCCGAAGTCTCTCCGCAGTCCTAACGGCTCCAATTTGTCCGTGAGATTGGGGTCATCGACTATTCGACAAGCACGTCGCTGTAAGGAGTCAAGTGGGTTTTCGACAGATCCTTGGTAGAAGCGTATGTTCATTATTATGCAATATAATTAATTCTTAATTAATTCAATTAATTCAGCATTATAAGTACTCTAGTAAATCTATGTTATCTTATAAGATATTTTATTCATTTGCTACGTTTGTTAACTCAATCATATTTCTTGGTTCCCAAAATACAGGCTTGCCTAGTTTGGGGCCAATAGATTTATGAATCATCATGTCTAATTGATATGAAAAATAAAATAAAATAATTATATACTGAATATAATATTTCTAACTTCCTGTGGTTGAAGATGATTATGATAATTGGTCATAGATTTAATATATTGCAAGCAAAACATTATCTACTTAAAATAATTACCATATAAATTGGGCTCAGAAGCCAAGATATAGTATACAGTCTTTGGTACACTACAATAGTTTGTTTGTCAAGCTTATTTATACAGTAAAGAGATTACTAAGTCGCATGCTAATTTATGCTAAGTTTCGTCTTAACAGATAAGTAAATAGCAGCCGAAACACGGAGAAATCAACAACCACAGGCTTCAGGCGGTTACACTGATTACAGTTCTAAATTACTCGAGGTTTTGTATACCTACCTAAGTATTATGCTTATCAAGGGTTTGATTTCTAGATTGAATACCAAATTCATTTTGTAATAACAAAAAATAATGTTACATAAATTATTATTCAACGTAGACAGTATGATAAAAATGCTTATTATGCAACGAAAAGTGGGCGTATCAACATTTTTGTGGCCTTATGGGGCGAAACGTAACAAAGCGCTGGTTTTCAGGGGCGTAAATACTCGTATGGCTTTTTACCCGGTTACATACCGAAACGGTTTACCCAGTCCCCATAAATTGATTCTCTTAACGGTTGAAGATGCCTTTGTCGTAAAATGATAAGCCAATTTCTTTCTGCAACACGTAACTTGTACATATAACATCACATATTTGTTCAATGCTTCAGTACAGTTCAGTTTGAATGTATAGATATGCGATAAGTACAAATGTCGGAGGCCCACCTAAAAGGTGGACGGACGTGAAAGTCGCAGGTAGTTGCTGGATGCAGGCCTCTTCCAACAGGTCTATTTGGCTATCGATGGGGGAGGCTTATGTTCAGCAGTGGACTTCCTGTGGATGCAGAGAGAAAATTACTATTTAAACAAGTTCATTGTCTCTCACAGAAGTTGAGGCAAAGTAGGCAATACTTTATCAGTTGAATTTTGGCAGATCAATGAGAGTGCTGAAAGGCCAATAATCTCTACCTTTCCTTCATTTCCAGTGTCCTTCATTCTTGACGATTGAAAACGCATCTGCTATTTTCCGGTGTAGGTTATAATTTGCAGCAATGATTAATTATTTCTCACCAAGAACACGAGCTTGTTTTTATTCCTTTTATGAAAATAAAGAAATATATTTTGCAGGTTTCCTAAGTTTTCCTTTTGTTTCCTGAAATGTTTATGTTTACAGTCCACTTAAATATAAAGTAATGTGTAACATTCTATACAGTAGAAAGGGTCTGCAAAGTAACCTTCAACGACTCCATTATGTTCTACAAATGGCTTTCCAGGCTATTTAGACCTTCATATACAAGTTTTCATGTTTTAGGTGGGTGCCGTGCCTGTTTAGACAATACTTAAATATTTTCTTTAGTACATTCGTACATAAACATCACGCCTATATCCCAGAAGGGGTAGGCACAGGTGCAACCAGTACAGCTACGTTCCGCCTTGTATTCCGTCCCACGATATGATAGAGGGCGAGCCTATCGCCATATCGGGCATAAGTTCCTGACTTCGAGCTGATAATGAGCAGAAAAATCCAATATCACTGCCCGACATGGGAGTCGAACCCGAGACCTCAGCTTTACAATCATACCGTAGTACAACTGCACCACCAACGCAGTATTTTCTTTAGTAAGTATTACATTATTCTGCAAAGTTGACAGTGTGTACAAGGGCATATTAAAATACTTAGGTCTTGTTTGGTATAGTATAAATAGCACGCAGCCTATATTCTAAAATCTTTACGATAATGATTTACACTCATGACGCCTTGGTACTGCAGTCTTCCATCAAGCATTGATAGGCAGAGAGGGAAATTGAGGCAGAGATAAGAATTCTCGGGTCTCCGCAATTATCCTTTATGTTTCAGTAGTTAGTGTAACTTAATGCCGACGTAGGTTTACTTATCTTACCAATTATCACTCTATTATCTTCGAGAGTGCCTACGCCATTCAGCTCGCCATCTTGAAACTAGACGCCCGCAGTCATTCTTAGGTAGCCAATTACTTTAACAATGACCGCCTGTAGTCTCCCATTGAAGAGCTGAAGTATCATTATTATGTAGCTATTAAAGCACAGATATTTTTGTATCTAGATTACTAACATTTTGTTATAAGTTTTTCTATCTAAGAACAGTGTCGCAATCTTTTTCTCCTCAAACAGGCCGGTATTATTGTGTGGACTAGCCGAAGATCTTTTATCTCAGGTCAATCTTTATCTGGATGGCATTACAAAGATACAATTACCTTCGGGAGCAGTACCTAATTAAAACCTCTGTACAGGATAAAGCTGATATTCAATTTTCTTAAAAAGTGAACAGCATCATAACAACATGATTTTGGTTTATTTATTTTTTTGTATCAGCCCATATACGTCCCACTGCAGGGCACGGGCTTCCTCTACAATCGCGAGTACGATTGAGAGTGGTTAGGCCATATAGTCCACTACGCTGGCCTAGTGCGGGTTGGCGGACTTTTACATACCATAGAAATTTATACAAATTGCTATGGTATGCAGGTTTCCTCACGATGTTTTCCTTCATCGTTATTTTTGATTGGAACCTAAGAATATTCATTCCTTATAAGTATGTAGCTTTGATATCAACATTTTGCCTACGACGTAAAATTTCCAATACTCCTTAAACAGCCATGTTATTAAAACGTACCTTTATAACACATTTAATTATAATGCGTTTCTCTTTACCGCCTTAATTAGAGTGGATAATTAAAAATTAATTACCATCAACACTCAAGGATAATATAAGTTTACTTTACCTAATTAGTCTTCTTGGGGGGATGTAATTCAAGTAGGCAAATATTGGATGTTTACAGACATGCGACATGAACAACCTACATCCAAGTTGAACAATTAAAATGCTCTGAAAAAAGCTGAAGATCTAGCGGAATGTGGTCGTTTCTACGCCGAGACAAATATTTGTGTATTCTTCAAATATTTGGTTCCAAGTCTGGGTGTTGTGAGACTGGAAACTCGCTAGTATTTTACTGTATTATATGTGCGATAATTGTATCTTTTTATATCGGTTTGTATACGACACTGGTATATAAATTTCTAAAATATAATAATCAATACTATAGTCATGCTCATTGTATGAGATGGATTTATCACAATGTGGAACTTAGGTATTCCGTCATAGAAATTGTATGTTAAGTTGTTAAACTAAGGGCAAGAACAGAAGTTTTCTTGATCGGCATTTAGAGAGTGCGACTATCTGATATTTTATATTTGCCTATTGTAAATTTCTAAAAAAGTGAAATGACTGATAGTTTTCAGTGAGCTTGATTCGTAATAAAGAATATAAATTGGATTTGATAACGTTAAACAGAATAAATTAAAATATCTCATTTATATTGATCACTAAACCTGTTAATAAAATTACAGCATATTGAAGTACAAATTCTAATCCTAATATACAAGGTAAACTTGGGGTCACTGAGTTATTGGCAAATCTAAATTTATATTAAGGACCTGATACACTGAAAGGTGACCCGTGCATGAAGGTAACTCGATTACCGTATAACATTAAGGTCGTGTTAGGTTTGGTTGACCTAACCCTAATGATTTTATTGACCGGACTGAAAGCCTTTGATGCTTCCAATTACAACGGTAATGCGATCAATGGAGTGAATTCAGTTAATTTCATTCAAGTCCCGTGTAATCTTATGAAGATTGACATCGGTCGATTGAGTTTGGAGAGTGTATTGATCCATCCATTAGTCAGAAGGTTAGGTTCACAGGGTAACGCCGTTGAGAATTCATGAAGAAACATTTGCCCATACTTATCACATGCTGGGCAGGCGGGTTGGTGGTAGTAGCACCAGAGTCTTTCTAATGAGGATGTTCCCCATCACTAGGCTCCATTATTTATTGCCATGGTATATGCATTAGTAGGCTCGAGAATGGCTCGGCTGGGCGATCGCCCAGTGCTTTAAAGAAAAAGAGACACCGCATGTCTCTTTTTTGTCACATTTTAAGGTATTTTGGATGGGATTGGAATGCAGACAGGGCACCATAGCAATCTCAGTTCGGGAAAACCAAGAAGCCCTAGCAATCTTAGGGCGGTGGTATTGATAAGGCCGGTACTGGGTAGCTGAATAAAATAATAATAAAAACATCCAAGTCACAAAAGTGGATAATATTTGAGTACCTATATGCTAAATACAAATATTTTTGGAGTGAATAACAGTAGGAATGTGGTATTTTTACTCTACTCCCACATTAAAATGGAGTTAAAACAAGACCAACGTGATTTTTCACTTCACGTATGCTGACACTGATGGAAAGAGGCGATATTTCGTGTGCCGTTCAAAGTCGAGCTAAGCTTAGTACAGGGCTCTTAGAAATTATTTTAGTGCTATTTCACACTATGAAAACTTTATTATAGTCTGTCGATTAAATGTGTTTACATAGTATGGTATTTTTTTTTTAATCGGGTGCTGGCAACTCATTTATCTGTAGTACTTAGCCGATTTATAGTTCAACTAAACAGATTTTGATACTTGCACTTTTTTATATATTTAATGTCCTCAATATTTAATATAAATAAATATATTTTAGGTCTGTCTCGTGTAGTCAGAAGAAAGTCATGTCAAGTGTTGAATATTTATATGATTATTTTGATTATGATTCGAAATAAATATCATACATTTTGATTTTATATATTTGCTTTATTACATTGGTTTTGCCTAAAATCACATAATCTTCATAATCATTCACAGGTTGTGGCATGCTTTCCAAATATTAAATATAATTTTTAGATCAAGTATTAAGATTTGTTAGTGGCACTAAACACTTTTGATGGTGTTGTCAAGAGGTTTTTAAAACTCCTTACTATTCTCCCATGCAAACACATTTCATCGACAGTCTATAAGCAACTTGTCTTGTTTTTCGCTTGACAAACGAGAATAATTGAAACAACTGGTAATTGTATGGTAGGTATTTTTTATTCGTACGGAAAGCGACCAGCATACCCATGCTGGTACCCAGTGGCGGAAGACCTGTTACAGCAAACCATTCGATTGTTTCACGAATCGGATTCAGTTTATGAATATTCGGTTTTGAGCAAGCTGGCGCCCAACAAGATGACCAATAAGAAAGGAGCATCTTTCCCTGGATACTCTATTGCATTGCACTTACCATCACATGCTTCAGTTATTTTGGCGTGTTCGTATAAATAAACCCTAACTAAAGATCATTACACAGGGCAGCTTACTATACGGCTTATTTCATCCTCTACCATATCCTGATTAACTTAGTTAAGGCCTATATTAGGATGGCTAGCCAACTGCTAATATCTTCCGATCGTCACCATCAGTTCGGGCTCGGATAGTAAGTACCAGATTTAATGACGAAAATGACGACTTCGCCCGTACCCCGGGGGGTCGTAAAATTTCCAGCTCCGGCAGTAAAGTGGTAAAGTTTCACGAAGCAGTTGCGAAGGTAATTAAACAATCGTCTTTACGACTACAAAATCTTGTACGTGTACTTGTGTTATAATAAAGTTTTTATGGAAACACTACTTTACCCTTTACTTAGGTGGTTTATAGCGCACAAAATGAAGATTTATGTCGTGCTAAAGGTCCGCCTTTACCTTCTCCATATGCAAAGTTATTACTGAATGACAATCAGAACAGGTGTTGCTAAATCTAAATAAAAGCCAGATGATTTTGAATTTTAGTAAGTAAATGTTAGACAAGAAATTCAGAAATAAAACCTGCCCTCAAATTACGCAAAGTACATCAAAGCAAAGTAGTTTTAGAAAAGAAATAAAGAAAACGGTTGACAAGACCAGCAGTGATAAGTAAATACCGCTTACTCATACCAGGTTAATTATAAGCATTAGAAATAATACACATTTACTTTTTTTAACTAAATTTATTCCCAAAACTATATTTTTAGAAATCCTACAATAAGTTATCGAGTTCAGGTCCAACACTGTTTTTCTCCATCAGACATATAACTAGGAGAATTAGAATTATCCAAATAAATGCTTTATAATTTATTACATTAAACAAAGTTTCTAACATTTGTTCGGGTCGTATCAAGGAGTAAGCAAAAGTATGAAACCGCAATTTCCAACGCAACAAAGTTTTACGATAAAAGCAGATTTTAATCGTGTGTATTGTTTTTATTCGTATCCTGCGGTAGGTGAAACTTTGCCCCGTTGTGGTTTCACGTCGGGTGAAGTTTTGCAACACCAAAAATTCAAATAGCACTCAGATTCATGCGATGTACGTGCGAGTTTAATTCAATGTGTTTGGATCACGAAACTGTTTCGCAGCGAAACATTGCTTTTTGACGCTTGGCTGTGCATTTTTTATTCTTTTGCGTTTATTGCTTCATAGTCGTGTATCGTTGTATTGCCAAGCTCATGTCACTTCTAATGGAACGGTGTTTATCTTCAAGCTTTCACAATACGAAAATGTATATGGATTTCGAAAGCAATACTACTTCTATATACCCCATCCATATGTTGGCTACGTTAAGATATTTTGTGTGGCAACCATACTTTTGCTTGACACTCCTTGTTTAAATACACGAATCACCAAAACTAGTATGCAAATTGAAACACCAAATCTATTTATATTAATCTAGCTATGAAAATTAAGAGCAATGCAACCCGTATTAGCAGGTAACAAATTGCATACACAAACTACTTTTGATGATTGTACATTTTACGACTCTAACATTTAGAGTAAAATTTAAATTATCATTCTAAATCTATAAAAGTAATATATTTAAGAAGTATTATATTATCTATATCTATTTCCGACAATATATACGATATTATTTTATGCTCATCTTCGAATTATATAACACTTTTAACAACTATTTATTCTCGTTATTTTATTTTAAAAACATAAATAGACAAATTTGAACGAAGTTTACAACAAAAATATATTTTAATTTAAAAACTTTTAACAATATTTTTAGAAACAGCACATGATTGCAATAAAAATATTTTGTGGATTTCATTGCATTTATTGTTTTGTTACAAAGCGAATGAGCAAAGAAAGCGTAAACGTACAGCCTTATCTGCCATATAAGTATAAGCTAACTTGGTGGAATTAAATCCACGAAAAGACAAGTTTTACAAGTCCGTAGTTAAACGTTATAAAATAACTAAAAATGCGATGAAACCCGAACACCACTTTGAAAAATTGCAAGACTCGAAGAATTTAATTCAACTTTTAAAGTAACAAGTACGACAGATAATAAAACGCTACTGTTGTTGGCATATTAAAGCCTGAAATTTGGCATGGAAGAACAGCTTATATTTCTAATTTATCTAATGATATGACCACGGGTACTGACAATCTACTGAAATATACCCGTAATAAAGTTTTTAGAGGACACTAGAGCCAAATATTGCGAAACGGATACAGTTCACATTAAACAAAAACAAAAAATACACTTAAATGGAAAAGATTTTCGCGATATACGTCACTGCGCGAAATAAAAGAAAATGAACGAACAATACACAATCAGCATCATAAACCAACAAAAAGATCGTTCTTTAAAATGTGGAATAATTGCAAACTGTGACGATAATGGTCAGCTCTGAACAAATTCGCATGCTAACGACCCAAACTTCACAGAGACTTTATTTCCCAGCAAGTTCTGTGTGGCACAGACGCTAACTCGTAATTGCGTCTTTGACTTAAATAAAAAAGTTTCTCGCATTATTCCGGCTCGTTGCTTTAATAATTTCCGAATGTTTAACTATCGCGACTGAGTTTCGTGCACGCGCTCGTTCCGGTAAAGGATGTTTATTTTCCCGTATGCTTTTATGAAGTGTTATTGAAAATACAACTCCAATGATAATAACTCATTTCGTACATTTAAATTTTTAGATGAATAAATAATATTGAGATCAATTCTGAAAACGGCCGGCTACATTTAAATGATTGATTGGATTAGGTGAGAATTTTTTATTAACATTTCCATGGGATTTAGATTTAAAAAATGATGACAGATGGTAAGAATGATTAATGTCTTTTGTTTAAATTTCGATTGCGAAAAGAACGCAATTTGAAATCTAACCGATAGAAATGTTTTACATTCAGTATTTTATAAAAGACCGATTTTTTACGTAACGCTTTTCAACGACTGTTTGAACTAACTCTGAAAATATTTCCACGAAATAATAAGTTCGCAGTACTACAGTCGTACGCCGTCGGCAGTATTTTGTTTTGGTTAGGTACTTTCGATTTCCTCCACATTTACGATATTTCCAGCCG
Source organism: Theretra japonica (assembly GCA_033459515.1). Lineage (NCBI taxonomy): Eukaryota > Metazoa > Arthropoda > Insecta > Lepidoptera > Sphingidae > Theretra > Theretra japonica. The sequence continues at coordinate 11,605,711 of CM065949.1, forward strand.
CCGCTTACAGAACTGATGGCGTCATAAAAACATAATACGAACTGTCCCTTTTTAAACACAGTACTATATTTAAATTTGGCATATTAATATCAAAATGATGGCCCACACTGTCCCCCATTCGACATTAAATACATAAATTCATAACAACATAATTACGAAATTACATTACATATACTCGTAATAGTGGGTACTTGAAATAAGATCCTAAAAGAGGTAAATATTATAACTACTATTTTATATTTTATACATTTAACACTATTTGTTACATACTCGATTACAATTAACGATTATATATCTACAAATTATAATTAAACATTTACTTCTTCAGACGCTTCTTTATTTATTTATCAAACAAAATCTCGCATTACTGCCCTCAAACCTCTAACTTAGTTAAATGCCGTATTGTACGCTATTACATGTACGAGAAAGACAATATAAGCTTTTACTACGTCGTACGCAAATATTGCGAGGAATTTACGTGAAAATTCAATTTTAGTTTTGATCTCAGTTCCAAACTAATTCTGTTTAAATAACATTGCCCTCGAAAATGGAATTATTTTATTATGATGGGCGCGCGTGGAGGCGGCCCGGCGGGTGGCCGACCGTCAGCTGTTCCAACGTCAACGTCGCTGACTGCAACTTAGTCACGCACGAACACGAATTCGTTGTAGTGGTTCCAGCGGTTCTCCTCCGAGTCTACGCCCGGCTTGAGCTCCGCGGCGCCGCCAGCAGTGCCGCTGCCACAGCTCGCGGTCAGCTTGAACCCGTTCTCTTGCAGCATGTCGAATGCCTGCTCTATGAAAGAGTGTTTCAGGAAGAACCGAGACGTGTATCTATCGGCGAGCCCGTGGTCAGGATCGCGGGACTCGTTCAAAGTTTCCCCAAAAACGTCACGACACAAAGTTACCTTGCCGCAGACCAGAATTCGGGACAGCTTGCGGAACTTAACATCGGCGAGCCCGTCGCGGCCGAAAGCGAAACTACCGCGGTAGCCCACCGTGATGCATCCTTTCTCGCGGTTCGGCGGCTTGGGGTCCGCGTCGCGCACGGCGTTTTCCAGGCCCCCGAGCCTGTAATGCTTCGCTTCTCTCGCCAGACGCTTGTGTTCCCTGAAGCACTCGGGGAGGACGAGACCGCCGTCGCGAAGATAGTCGAGCACGTAGCGGAAGAGCACGCCGTCGCGGTCAAAGAAAACACGTCCGCGGGCGTCGCGCGGATGGTCAGCGTCTTGTAGCGCGGCGGCGAGCAGCGAGTCCGGCTCGCGCAGCAGCGTGTCGCGCGTGGTGGCGTAGTGCACGCCGCCTACGTTGAGCTCGAGTACCTCGGGCGGCGCGTCCGCCATGGTTGAGGGCTGAGGGCGCAATGTCGGAGCGACTGCGCGCCCCTCGCTCCCTCCCTGACCCACTTACCGCGCGTCTCGGCGCCGCCGCGTGAGCCCATCAATAACGCACGCCCGGGTTACTGACTCGTACATAATTATTTCCTACCCTTCCGAGAGAAAACTCCTACGTGAAAGCTTTCAAGGTCAGCGTCTATTGTTAGCCATCACACACAATAATATTATTTGATTTGCCTGATTGGAGAACACTGAACGGGTTCCTTCGCAAGAGTAAATAGATTACTTTCTTGGAATAGTCAACCGCTTTGGCCTTCAACAACTCTCATTACACGTTTTGTTTATAGAGTTTATTTACATTAGATGCATAAATCCATAGTTAAAGCACCATACTCTTATTTCTTTAATTAGTAATGATTTTGTTCTAATATAAAATGAACTTGAACATAAATACGTGTCATTGAATGATATCGGAAGGTCATCATCAATGGCCGCACATCGATATGTGGCACGAGCGATAGACGTTCATAATTAACTAAGAGCCCACCTGTAGCATCTGAAACGGCCCCCAAACTCCACTGGTTCATAATATATTCAAGGCCATTACGTAGTTTTATTTCCGCGAATGTTGTTCCCTCGGAGGGTCCTTCCGAGCCATGATAAATACATTTACGACAGACGGTAAAATTGTGTTTCGTTAAGGTCCTTTTATGTTGGATGAAGATTAGATTTCTACGGACATCGTCACCCGATAAAAACGTATTTGGCGCGAGTTTTTACTCATTACTTTAGTAATGGCCGAGTGGAGCCTTTATTATGGCCAGCGAGAGGACAGGCTTTTGTTTTCTAAACATTTGCGAGCAGAGGGCTGACGAGGGAGCTAATGTAATTAAAAATTCCTACGCACTTTTTGTCCTGCTTCGCGGCTTAATAAATGAATTTGACTAATTACTGGAGTTGGAACTAAGGGGATATTTAAAATTCAAACGCCATTTACAAAACAAATAATCTATATTAATACTATCACATAATACGATTGTTTATAACATTCCGTACCATCACATGGATGCTAATTGCTAAAGCAATTTTAAATTTGAGAATTGAGATTAAAGCGTATTAATCTTTAACAATACTGAAATCGTCAAAAGTGAATTCATCTATTTCCTTTTGGTTTTTGAATTCGGCTTTATCTATCCTGCTGCTTGGACTCCCTGTGGTCTTCAGCCACCTCATCCTGTAATGAAAGTTATTCGAAAGCCGCAAATCGACAGCACAATTGAACACTGCATTAATTTCCTTAATATCTAACTATTCCGAGTAAACGGAATCATTATTCTGGTGTTTCCATCTCTTTGTCTATCTGAAATAGCTTTCAAACTCAGAATGAACGCATACTGTACCACATCTGGATTTGAATAAATATATCCGATTACATTTAGAGACGATACGATATAAATTGGAAGATATGTATCTCTTCCCAAAAGTTTATTTTACTTTTAATCTGTTGGTACAGTACGGTCCGTTTGCGTAGTGATTGGCAGTTATGAATGATGTTCAGAATCGTGGGATTGGATATATTTTTTTAACACGATTGCGTAACTTGTTGGGTTTTTTTGTGAGTAATAACGTTTAACAGTTACACCGGAGCACTGCTGTAAGAATTTGAAATGGTATGACTTGACATAGAACTATCACACAAACATTTTTTTCAAGGGTTAAATGCTTTTTTTTATTGCAATGAATGGCGAGACGAGCATCGCATTAGCCTGATGGTAAGCGATACGACAGCTCATGGACAGTAGCAATGGTTGGCATTCCACTGCGCTCACCATCCTTAAACATTAAGTGTTAAGTCTCATTATGTCCAGTAGTTACGCTGGCTACAATGTCTCCAAACCGGAATACATCAATGCGTTTACACTGCTGTTTGGCGGAAGACCTAGACATTGCGGTGGTACCTACCCAGGCGGCCTCTCACATATGAGAGACCTACCAACAATAAAACTTAACCAGATCTAGTATAAACATTTATAAAACAGAACAATAAAAGCTTTTGGAAAAAAAAACATTTTCTTTTATGAATATTCACATTGACGTTAAAAACTTCACCATGCCTATGCTAGAAATGATCTCAAATATTTATAACTACAATATTTATAAGGGCTTTCTGAAATTTACAACTCCACAGGGACAAATACGAGAGATTACTTCGATGTGATCCAAGAATAAAGTCGTTTCTGAAATACTGTCTGGAATACGAGTATAAAGATTTTAATTAAACATTTTCATTATTTCGTAAATATTAAAAACCGAAAAATATTGTGCATATATTTTTCTATACCAAATAAAAACAAATAGACTTAATCTTATTTGTCCTTAGGATTTTATTCCCGGTACTCGTCGATTCTGTAAGTACTCACATGGTTTCCACTTTATCTGGTGGTCCCTGCATTTGTCCCTGCACGGTGCCCTGTGACGTGTTCTTGCACCAGCCTCGAAGTCCCAGCTTCTCAGCTTGATCCTTTGTATACTGTGAACAAAGTTATTTCGTGAGAATTGCCACTGATTGATTTCTTATATCTTGTTTTTTTATACAATAGCTCCGGCAAACTAGCAAACAGGGCGCCTGATGATAAGTGATATCTGCCGCCCATAATCATCCACAACGCTGGGATTATAGATGTGTTGCCGGCCTATCAAATCGGCAGAGGCGCGGGAAGGAAAAAGGATGGAAAGAAGAAAGAGGTATTGGGTATGAGTTTTTATAAACGTTATAATTGTTTTAGGGATAGGTAACCTAGCTCAGGTTGCAGAAAATTGCTGAATCAGGCCGTTTCCAATAGATTGCTATGAAATCCTTGTGGCCTGTCATCTGCATTAGACTTCCTGTGGTTGTAGAGAGAGAGAGATAGAGGCAATGTAGGACCTGAATTTCTGCCCCGCATGCCAAAAAGCTCTCCCTATCACATTTTGACAATGTAATAATCTCCCTTGACGGTGGGTGGCACTAATTGCACCATTGCCGACACTATCGAGGTTACAGGTGCAGGTTTATATCTGTATTTTATAGCGCAGGCTTGACAACCTAGCATGCGGTTTTTAACACATGTCCGTCGTTGATGATGAGCCGTAGGTGATGAGCACCCACCGTTAACACTTACAATACAAGGGTTTTGTGAGTACGTACCGGGGATATCAAATTAGATGTGGGAAGAAACGAAGGGGAAGGTACCTATTACCTAATAAATAAATAATACACCCAACAGCCACACATATAGTCTTGACCTCACTCTAAGATACAAGCCTTTTATTGTGGGAATCGAATTCTACGAATTTCTTCTTCGAAATTCTACATTTTTCTGTTTAACAACACTTAAAAAAATTAAAGGACCCAAAATAAAAATTGAATGAATGAAACAAATGTTTATCTCGGAGCGAGGATTGAGTCCGCGGCGTTCTTGTTTCACAGCTAATATCTAACCAACGGAACCACAGAGGCTGTCAAAAAAGAGAGTTTTATTGCGAGATATAAAAATAATATATCCAAAATGAAAACATTATTTTAGGCGACCCAAACAGTCTCAGTGAGAACTGAGAGGCTCAAACCCATGTCATGTCACTTCATAGCCAGATTCTTAATACCTGTACCATGTAGGCTGTCTTTTAATGCACCAAAATACCATAAATAAACCACGGAAACAAAATAATATTTGTTTAGATATAAGATAACTGGAAATTGAATGTTATATCTTATAGTTCTCGGGGCCAATATATTGCTATTAGTCAAGGTATTATGTGAATTTGGACATTACTAATAAAGTCTATGCATACTGTGCATGTACCAACTGGGACTGTGGGAATTCATTTGAGCAAGAGGGAAAATTATGCGAGTCTGTAAGGGTGAAAGAGACAGCAACTGGATTACGACATGTGTACTAAAATTTTTATAACATACAATTTGTTTTCATTGTCTCTTTTAGTTTATTATTTCAATGGTGCTACTACTCGACAAGTCCCTGTAAAATGTATTATATACAATAAGACAACACACCACAATAATAAATATCAACATATACCTTGCGAAAATGAACTCCTTGGACAGTTCCAAATACTTCAAAATCTACAGCAAGTATAAATGCATCTGCACATCTTGCTTCTACTGTTGATGAGGTGGATTCCTTACTTTTAAAGCAACCCGTTTTGATTGAAATGCCATACTGACAATACTTTTTGTTTTTTAATAATCTTTGACATTCATAAAAAGCTTCAATGAGTCTCTACTAAATTGTTTTTTTATTCTTCTGATTAAATTACTACCTTAAAAAAGATAATTATGTATTTTCCTGTCTTAAGTTCTTAACATTGGCAAAATAGTTATAAACCAAAAAAAAAATGTTGTTCATATTAAATGCTGTGAACACATGTGTTTTTTTAGTCAAAACATTAGTGGCATTATTTGCTTTGTGTTTTATTGATAGCGACAATACAACAAAGCAGTACTGATTAATAAATGATTAATTAAGGACAAATGTTACACATTGATTTTAAATTCACATTTCACACACTTGCATTTGCTAAAAACTAAACCATACTTCCTTCTTGAAAAAAAATTTGAATTTGTAAAGTACAATGTTGTAACTTGTAGGCGGGCAGTATAAAAAGTAAGGGAAAGCAGTTTTTTGTGAGTGCATTATAAAATATCATAACTCTGAAACAACCCTAATTGTGTCTGTGTATTGCAACTACTTTTTGTAAAAAAAAAATACTGTATATGCACTGTACAATACTAATTTCAGCATTTTAAATATTTTGACCTAAGTTTTACGATAATATGAATAAATTTTAAAATCAGTCATGTTAGCATTTGTCAATGTAAATTACAATATCATTTGAAAAATAAGAACCTACTCAATGATATTGCAATGTTCAGTGGGAAAAGGCTTGGATTTTTTTATTAAATTTTCTGAATAACCTAAATATAAATATATACCATAATAAAAATATTCATTATTAGGATCACTCTATACTAGAATCTAAATTAGGATATTTTTTAAAAGGAAGATACTAAGTCCAGAATTACAATGTGCTTTTAAATATTAAATTAAATTTGATTAAAGTTAAATTACTGAATATAATATATGAATCCCTCCTATAAATCCTTTGTTATAAATAGCTTTCAATTAGATGTTAACTAGTACTAACTACAGTTTTACAGGCTGTAACTAGACTCTTGTCTGATAGAAATCATTACACAGAAAAAGGATATCCTCTATTAAATTGAAACTGCGACGTAATCCTCAATTATAATATGATGTTTTATATCTATAGTAGGGATTGCATATGTACTACAATTTTTATGAAGAAGAGTATTGTACGAAAATATATAATTAGGTCTTTACCTTCCGGAAGAAAACTCCTTGCACCCGGCCAAAAACCTCGAAATCAACGGCTCTATACATAGCTACGGACTTTGTGCTGCAGCCCACTCTTAGTACACTCGTCACTGCAGTTAAAAGTAGTAATCGTAACATTTAACACTATCAGTAATCTAATAAAACTATTTTTTTATAAATGTTTTTCAGATGGAAAAGTCTTTTCGACAATTGCGGTTGTATTGCGGTTAAAATCAATGCTACGTTTCATTCCACGTAAGTCTTTAACTTTAACTTTTATAAAACTTCACGAAATTGAAATAGAATAAGAAAAATCGGAATTGCTATGTTTGGCAAGATATACATGAAAATTATAATAAGATTATTATATTTTCCGTATTATTACTTTGTATAATTAATGTGGAACTTCAAATATGAAATATTTGTAGCCACAGGATATCAGGTCTTCTTCTCTTTCATACTTTAATAAAAGGAAAGAGAAAGCTGTCATGCCATCAATGCTATATTGCTCAATATTCGTCAATTATGACGTAAAAACACAGTTGTGAAACCTCAAAACCTGTCATGCAAGTTCGTCAGACTCAGTGGTGAGATAAGTTTATGTTTTTCTGTGGTGTACCATTTGTTATTCATTAGCTAACTGGGGTGTTTGGTGTGTGTTACAGAAGCCTACGACGACACCTCATAACAAAACGTGAAACCATGGCTCTGTTTAACTGCAGCAGGTATGTTGACAAATTATGTAACATGGGCTGAGCAGGTTGTTTTTGATAGTTCGCATGTATGAGGTTTTTTATTTGTTTTAGATTGGGTAGTAAATCGATCTTGGCGAGCTTAAGCAGGTTTCCTGCGACGCTGAGTTCTGTTAACTACGCCCAAGCTGCGGCTGGGGCCCCTAAAATTACTTTCAAGAAATTCGAGCCCCCAGTCGTGGAACATCATGATATTAAGAATGAGCGTCTCCAAAGGCCGCTGTCTCCTCACCTCACGATTTATTCTGTGCAGTTGACAAGCATGCTGTCGATCACCCATCGAGCGGCAGGTACGTAAACGTCATTTAATGGGTTTCTAATGAGATTTCACAACAGTTGAATGCACTTTGATCTCTCTATCGTATAATGCATGCATATGCATTTTGGAATTGTGGTTCATATTGATATAGAAACAGAGTTTATGTTTGTGTAAAGTATGTTTATAGTGATAACGAACTTTTTTATCAGTGGATGTAAAACATTCCTTAAGTAAAAGGTTTTTATAGATGTTAGTGCTATATGCATAGTGTGTACATTATGGACTTATGTTCTATTGGCACAGATTTAAGAATGTTTATTGTTTTGCTATAGATTTTGTTGAAGCCATTGTTTCTATATAGCTATTGGCATCTTGGTTATAAGAATTTTTTAAGTATGTACTATTATATGTTCCTATGCAGATATATTGTATAAATTTCAAGTACATTAATACTAAATTTACCCATTTCAACAAAAAACTACTCAATTATTACTAAAGAAGAGTGCCTATTTTACTATGAAACTTGGTATTGGTGTGAAGATTTTTGCCCTCTGATTAAACCTACTTTTTAGTGTAGGGAAAACAATATATTTTTAATAAAAATAAACATAATTGCGACCCAGGCCTGGAGTTCTTGGAAAATAGAACCTTAAGTAATAAAAAAAAAATTGTCTTAGGCTCTGTGAAATGTGATGATAATTTTAATATATAATTTTATAACAATCTGTCGCCCAGGATAAAACAGGAAAACATTTAAGGACAAACCAAAAAAAAAACACTATAATGACTTTTAAGGAGTATTGGTATGGGTGTCAATGATATTTTTTACCAATACCGAAACCGAATGGGCATTCTCTTTTTAAAATAATTAATATTACAAGGCTATTTCGTATTCATTGTTCTAGAATAGACATACATTCTGTTACATTATTATAATATGCCTTTGTCACTGGATATTATACTTTCCGTTGGTAGTCCCATGGCTATTGTTGTATGTTTATTGTTGTCCCAAGGATATTAATAATAAAAATTAGTCATTTAAGCCAGTGATTGGCAATCTTTTGGATATTCAACGACGTAGCATAGGCATAGAGTATAATAAAATAAAGTACAAGTGAGACATTTGTTGAAATAAATTTTTATTGCAGGTATGGTGCTGACTGGTTATGCCAGTGCTTTGGGTATTGGAGCTTTGGTGTTGCAAAATGACATTTCCCATTACATAACTATGATTGAAGGCCTCAATCTCTCCCCTGCAACACTTTTCCTCGCTAAAGTAATAATTGCTTCTCCCTTCGGGTATCACTTTGCAAATGGAATCAGACATTTATATTGGGATACTGCTAAGGGTCTGACGATTAAAGAAGTTTACACGACTGGGTACGCTATGCTGGGTCTTGCAGCAGCCATTACCCTCATATTAGCTGCATTATAAATATAATTATGTTCTCATTAACAAAAACATACAAGTTGTTGGATATTATTTATTTATTGTCATAAGTGATGTAATAAATCATTAATGGAAATTCGATGTTTTATTAAACACCTGGTAACTTTGACAAATATTATAAAATGTAAAATTAGGCGAGGCCGCATGACGAGATCACATCATGGATAGTCTTGAATTTCTCAAAGTCTAATTTCTCAGTTGTGGCTAAGCCTTTAGCAGCGTTCTGAAACAAAGCAAGATAAATATTAATTTTATTATTATCCCAGATAACATATTTCTAGAACTTATAAGAATTATTTTCAAAAAGTAAGCAAAAGATAAATAGTGCAAAACTTTGCATACATAATAATTATATTATGTTAATTTAGCTAGAGATGCACATTGGAATTGGCCATAAAGTTATGTTTTAAATGAAAGACTACAAGCATGATTCTAGACCTTGACAAATATTTGAATGATATTAGTATAATCAAATTACCTACATAAATGATTTAGATCAAGTTGTTGCAGAGCTAAATAATACCTTGTAGTTTTACACTAAATATTTCCATGAGGTCAGGAATAGCCCTATTTTCTTGTTCTGACGCATAGCTGCGTTTGTAGGTAACCTAAACAATACGTATTACTTACATTGAATATAACATTGTTGTTCTTTAAGAACTCGCCGTACATGTTGAACAGATCGCTCCTTGAGTCCACTAGTTGGGCCAAGCTGAGTGGAGTGTGGGCAATGGACACGTCAGAAAGGAAGTCCTTGGCTGATAGCCAGGTTCTGGACGGAGCCATAGCTACGTTGCATGTAAGGAAGTTGGCAAGTGTATCCCGACCGCCGGCTTCACGGTTTAGGCAGAGTAGTTCATACTGGTTGGCGTCGAAGTGTGAAAGATCAGCACCTGTGAATTTTGATACAGTTAAATAGTAATATTTATAAGCACAACCATCAGTCTCATACATAGTCCTGACCCTACGCTAAGATTGAGTCTTGTGTTGTGGGTATTAGAAACTACGAGAGACTTTTTGGTCTCACAAACACTTAGACCCGAAACAGAACCTGTGGATCTTACAAACATTTGGTTTAGTGCGGGGATCTAACCCGCAGCCTTCTGTTTCACAGCCGGCGCCTAACCAACTGACTATAGAGTATTTATTATTTATTTTAAGACACTATGGGGTAGTAGTAAGACCTGTTGGTATTAAACTTTTAAACACCACTTGGACTTTAATATGAGATGACATGAAAAAAAATTGTTTTTTGTGAACCTAATACATTAAAAGAGCATATCCTAATAAATAAACTGCAAACGTAACTAATTTGTTATTTTGGATTACTCGTATTAAGCAATATATATTATACAAAACACTCATTTATCACAGAAACTTACTCGATACAAATGCGACGTCACCACGATCTTCTTCCAAACACTTCCATGGATTGCTGTCGCTTGCGCATTGTTGTTTAAGTTTCGATACGTCATCACCTATAAATTGACATTTTATGTAACAAAAACTTCATTTGGGGATAAGGAAATCGATCAGTGCTACTGCTGTGATCCAGCATTGACAATTGATATTGGCACGTAATGGAATACCTGAGTATCAAAGGAACTATAGACGTTCTTACCATTATACTCACAAATATATTAAAACATTACTAGGACTACATTATCACATACATAATATACTACCGTATCAAGATCATAGATACCTTTAGGATTGTTTTCTGGTTTGTCTACTCCTGGTAAGCACGATCCGCCGTTGAAGAACTCTCCCAAGTTTTTCACACACTGGAAATATGTATACAGTTAACACAAAGAAGAATATTACCGAAGTCTTAATAATGTTATGAAGAATTAACCTGGTCTGGTTGAATCACTCTTTTGTTAATGAGGTAGAACAGAGGAGCTTGGAAACCGCTGAAAGTGCTGTAGGAACTGTGGCAAGATCTGTAAAATAAAAACTTGCTGACATCGGTGCAAATATGAATTTGTTTGTGCGTGCGTTTGTTATACCCTCACGCCTAATTACTGAGTTGATGGTGAAACTTTGCTTTTAGTTAGGGGTACAGAAAAACACATTGGCTACATTTTATCCCTAATTTCAACCAAATAAAGAAGTAAGAATGACACATAGTTTGTGTACATTATGGCTTTGATTAAATCTATTTGAAATTTGTTAGGTACCTATTAAACATGTTAGTACATGGATATTTTCTACAAAATATATTTATAGTATGACATCGACGTCTGGTAGGAATGGAATATTTTCCAATTTGAGAAAATCTGAAATTTCTTCATGGAATTTTACTATGGATTCGAAATCTCCAATGTCGTAGACGTGTGTTGTCAATTAAAATATTCTAACTTAATTCACAAAAAAATTGAGATGCCGTCAAGTAATAACAAGAAATACGCAATATTTCGGTTATGTAGTGGTGTTTACCAAGACATCTTATACTGTTTTTGAAACTTGAAAATTATTGGACTTACTTTTTGCTCCTCAAGTCTTCGATTTTATTGAAGGAAGTGCCCTTCTTGACAACGGCGACGGCGTAGTTGGGCGTCTTGGCGTCCCCATACACCTCGTGGAACACCGGATGCAAATTGTACTTCTTAGCCGCGGCCGCCACATTAGTGTCGTCCACTGAAGCTAGGTCGCTGCCGTTGTCTTGAACCTATTGGAAATAATTTTATGTTAAAATGCACAGAATAGTCACATTTTTTTTGTATTGTATCAGCCCATATACGTCCCACTGCTGGGCACGGGCCTGCTCTACAATCGAGTGAATCGATTGAGAGTGGTTAGGCCATATAGTCCACCACGCTGGCCTAGTGCAGGTTGGCGGACTTACATACCGTAGAAATTCTTTAAAATCGCTACGGTATGTAGGTTTCCTCACGATGTTTTCCTTCACCGTTAAAGTGCGTGGTGATTGACTATCAATACACACATAACTCCGACAAGTCAGAGGTGTGCCCTGGGATTTTAACCCGCGACCACCGTGAACATGTAGGCAGTCGCGTCTAGTCCGATACCAGCAGGCCACCACGCACTTACAAAGTCACATACATAGTTCTAAACCCAGACTAAAAGTCTTGTGTCCTGGGTACCAGAAACTATGAGGGACTTAGGTCAACACCCAGAGCCGAAAAAAATATTTGCGGATCACACAAATTTGTCATCGATTGTGTTTTAACTTTTATCGGACACTTGTATAAAATTGGTACTTATATTTATGTTTTGATTTTCTAGCAACCCTTACCCAATATTTTGGTTTACACAGATAAGATGCTTAAAGCCTTATTAATGTATGTTAAAAAAAAGTATGTTTGTGTTTTTTTATTTTATATGTAATATATTTTATGTTATGCAAAGTCCGCCGACCCGCACTAGGCCAGCGTGGTGGACTATATGGCCTATGCCCCTCTCAATCTTACTCTCGATTGTAAAGGAGCGTCGTGCTCTGTAGTGGGATGAACATATATGGGCAGATATAGTCCAATACAGTTTTACACTTGGTACCTAATAAGGACATTTTTAAGCGACACACAGATATGAAAAAAGGAATTAAATGAATTTGAAAAAGTTAAAACAGCTAAGTAGCGATGAAAATTGTTACAATAATCATCATTCATCAATCAAACTCAAAGAAGGGGAGCGTAAAATGATACGTCACAGACATTGGATCCCTTATCGTTGCAAAAGTAGCAAACTAGGTCGCGCCACTGTGTGCAGTTAATCCTATTATGTTACCATGATAAAAGTCTGCCTGGCAGTAGTATTGTTGGCACAGTATGTACTCGTACGTATTCTCATTTCATTCAATTAGTACTAAAAGCTTTGTTAGCTGCGGGGCTGTTTAGCGTGTCTTTTAACATATTTCTTATGGAGCTAATTAATGTGCTACCTTTGTTTATTCCTGTTTACTCTATGTTTGAGGATTAAGACGCTGAAAAGCGTATTGAATATTCATATTTAGAATCCAATGTCCGATCCGGCAGAAGACAATGTCCGATCATTTCCTGGGGGTAGGTTTCATATGTGAAAGGCCGCCTGGGTAGGTACCACCGCAATGTCTATTTCTTCCACCAAACAGCAGTGTAAATGTATTGTTGCGTTCCGGTTCCAAGGAAATTTTTGCCAGCATAACTACTGGACATTATCAGACTTACCTAGTACCCTATGTCTCAGGATGGCGAGCTCAGTGGATCGCCAAGCATTGCTGTGTAATTCACGATGTTGTTTGGTTTCGCTACTGCCCATGAGCGGTCGTATCGCTTACCATCAGGCGAATGGCATGCTCGTCTGTCCATTCATGGCAATAAAAAAAATATACCTTGGTAATTATTGTGACTCCAAGTTACTGAAAATTATTGCATCAGCAATCAAGTTGCCTTTGCACGCACCATCAGTAGATACTGTCCAGTCACATCCACGACTGCAACTCTTGTAAGCCAGGACGGCACACACGTCATGGCATCGAGAATTAAAGTTAAGCGAGTCTCCGGGAATATCTAACTCGTCTTTTACCTACACTTAGTTTGGTTAGGCTTCTAAGTATAGAAACCTATACTTTTAAATACTCACGCTCTTAAGACAGGCCTCTTCTGATGCTTGCTGAACGCAGTCTAGGATAGGCCTGACATCTCTGCTGAATGAGAAGTCCGACATGGCTCGGCATTTAGCCAGGGCCACGTTTGAAGTGACGCAAAGCCTGCAAACAAAATCAAAGTTATCAACATCAACCTATGGTGGTAACTATAGTTTCAGAATAGACTTTTCTCCACTTGCAAAATAATGCCCTCAATTTGAAAAGACCTATATTACATATTTTTAAGAAGTTATTAAAATATATTTTATGACAAGCAATTAGTTAATTAGACTTATTTGCTAATTGGATTTATTGTATTGTATTGTATTGTTACATAATTGCTTTTACATTTTAGCAACTGTGTTAATATTCATTACGACATTGGAAAGTATTATTTTATCGTCAACCCCTTGTGCTTTTCGTATTTCTCATTCATAGAAGTTTCTATATCTGCTAATGCATTTAAAATTCCACAAAGTAATATCAAAAGCTGTATCCTACATGCACTCGAAAACCTACAAAATGGTGAGGTAATTGGAAACCAGTTCAATAGCCAATTCTCGATGGCCTTGGTAACTGGTTACATGATCAATTACTATGGTACTTGTTTACCTGACGACCAGCTCGGGAGCTCCATGACCCCTCTCGATGACCTCTGTGTAGTTGGCCTTGTTCAGGTAGTCGATCGGTTTGATGGGGATATTGTCTGCCACGTGGTGGATCTTCTCCGAGAGACCGAGGACCTTGTCGAACCATTGGGGCTTTTCGGCAGTACCTGATTTTGAAGAAGGATTTCTTTTGTAAATTAGATTGTTGCTTTGAAAGGTATTAGTCGCTTAATAGTCTAAACAATTATGGTTAGTGAATTTTGAGGTTCTGTGCAAAGTCGGACAATTTATGAGAGTTTCCGATTAACCGGTTGTAGAAGAGTTTCATGCGCAGCATTAAACGATTAAGGTCTGATACAGAGATATCGGTTTCTAAATCTAGCATGAATTCTCTCTACCACTTCGGGATACAACTGTAAGCTCAGTTATGTAAATATTTATGTCTCCTAGAGTAATCAGTTGGTATAATTGGTATAGAATTGCTGTCAGCACTTCAGACACGGATGGAACAGACAAATTTTAATCACACTATAATGGGAGCCGTTACAGAAGTAATTCAACAGATTACAGAGTGCGAGTCATGATATTATTTGTCTCAATTACTTCATCTCGTTTCATTTCGAGAAACTTCATAGCGCAGTTGGCTGAGAGTTGGCCGTGAACGAGAAACGACGGGTTCGATCCATGCACCGGGACGAATATTGGTGTGGTCCACAAATATTTGTTCCATGTTTGGTTATAATCACTCTGAAAAGTCTCTCGTGGTTCCTGATTTTCACCACACCATTTGCATATTAGTATGAGGCCAGGACTTTGTAACTATTGGGCGTATTTAAACTCACCAGCCTCAGCCAGCTGCTTTATTTTCTCTCTAAGTGGGCTGAGTTTCGCCAAGACGTCGTTGTGGCCCAACACTCCTTGCCAAGGCCTGGCCGCCCACGAACACGCTTTACCAGTGATCGGGGTCTTGGATCCGTCCACACAGAGGTACCTGAACTCTTCGGGGTTCTCATTGGAGGGACTTGCTGGTGTCGTACCTACGGGGAGCTGTAGACCAATAATTACATTTAAAAAGTTTGAAGGTGAGTACTTTAAAACCCTTCGACAGTTCTTAGTCAAATAAAGTTCACTCGAAAATAAAATACTGAAATAGTAATCTCTGATCAAAATAAACAATAAAATATTTTTTTAAATTTTCTACTATCGGCTCTTAATTTAACAACCATCGTGGCATTTGATGAAGTTATTCAGCCAGTGGAACTAATTGTTTCGATAACTGAATATAGTTGGAAAATCGACATTAAGTGTAAGAATACAATGGAACGGTCTCACAGAAATATTTTCATTGTTAAGCAACGGTGTCAATTATTTTATATGAATTTCGCTTTTAGAACCCCTTTAGTGCTTCACTGAGCAATTACTAATCCGTGTAAGGTATTTGGGAAGAAAATATGATTACAAGAATAGTACGTTTCAATAAACCCCATTTTCATTCGAATAAAAACACGGAGAAAGAAGAAAGAAAATTGTTTTTAGAAACAAAGTATGCTTGAAGAAATGCTTTAGAAGTATTTAAAGAAAATAGCGCCATCAATAATTCTTTTCCGAATAAAAATATTGTGTAGTTTCAGTTCCACTTCATAAAAGGTGATGTTTATTAACTCATCATACTTTTTTATATAAATAAGAACACTTTAAACTCTTTATTAATTTAAATACACCGGCAAAATACCTGTAGATAAACAATGCCCAACATTACCCTCATCTACACCGTAATTAAAACTGAAGTTGAAAGTGGGCACTTACCCCGAAGAATTTACGAGTAAATATGACTTTGGTGAAGGCGACTTGTCCATTGTTGTGGGCCAGACACCTCAACGCGCCTTCATAACCGCTGAAATTGTCGGGGTAGTCGCATTTGTCGGGGTGCTCACACATGGAACACAGTTGTCTGTATTGTGCCTCTGGAATTAAAATTAAAGTGCCCGGTGTGACTGAACTGCGAGATTTATTTCTGGGTTTGTTTACAGGACTTTGTTATTGTAAATTGTGTTTATTATTGTTACAGTAAACTAGAAATTATGTTTATGTTTCAAACAAACTTGTTATGATTAGCTTTTCCTGCATACAGGGTTAATTTTCGGATAGTATTCTATTAACCAATGAATTAATTATAAATATTCCTACTGCTAATCCAAAACATTGCCATACTTAGAGCATACCAATTTAACACTGCTTTCAAAAAAATAACAGTTAACTTCATCATGTCGCTTTTTGGCTGTCGGAGTGCGTGCACATACTAAAAATCTTACTCTCGTATTTTTTTCCAACCGCGCTATATGAAGACTGTCGCGCTATACGACCTTAAAAATACTGTAAGTGTCTCATGAAATACTAGGAATTCCCAATGAAAATCAGTAGAAAGAAGATGACTTACTCCAAGCCGAGTTGGTCTTCGGGTCGGGTGACCATTTGCCGACGATGCAGGAGTTAGAGAAGAACGTTGACAGCGCCCGCAGTTCGTTCTCCTTCGGCGAGATGCTGTGGTCGTTCATCTTGGGGAAGACGGCGCGCTTCATCAACATCGTTAGCGGGATCTGTGTACAAAATAAATAAAATAAAGATATTTTAATCATCTCAGAAATCTATGATTTAGGTTCTCTCTCATCTATCAGCCATAAGAAGTCTTTCACTGAACAAAGGCATCCCCTTAAGGATCTGCGACCTTTTGGTTTTTGGATTCGGGTTTCAGAGATATGAATTTCAATTGCAATTATTAGGAGTTACTACATACGTGTACGTAAATTCACGCATTTTCCCCAGAAGGGGTAGATAGAGGTGCCACTAGCACATTTTTCGCCTAGTGTGTTCCGTCTCTCGATGTGAGGGGTTATAAGATAGATTGTTTTTTGATGTAAGCTGATGAACGCAAAAAAAAAAAATGAGCTTAGTAATATGAGTTTTAACACAGTGGTAATCACAATACAACAACGTAACTATTCCGTTAAAACATATTGTGTGGAATTTTATTGCCAAGTTTTACGTTGGTAGCTAATTTATAATTTCGGAATAATATACCATCACAACAAAATAATTTAGCAAAGTTTTTAACACTAGAGTCTAGGTGTGTGAACTGCGCATTATTCACATGAGAGTATATAAAATAATTTATTAAGTTTGAGTCATAAAATTAGCAGAGGTAATAAAAACTTATAAACGACTCAGGTACGGCGCGCTAATAGACGTAAAGTATGGTCATACGTTACTTTATTATTTAGCTTAAACCTCGTAAATAATTAATGTATAATTTAGAAACTAGAGGAAGCCATTTTGTAATTTAATTGCGTATTATTGAGTGACATGTACCTAATAACATGTAATAAGTAGAATATAAATTAGCATACAACGACTGCCTCGGTGGCGTAGTAGCACTACGCTATGGTTACAAAGCTGAGGTCTCGGGTTCGAATCCCGGGTCGGGCAAAGTGATATTGGATTTTTCTATTCACTAACAGTCCAGTGTCAGGAATTTGTGCCCGATATGGCGATAGGCTCGCCCCTTATGACATCATGGGACGGAACACACAAAGCGAAACGCGGGTGTCCTGGTTGCACATCTGTCTACCCCTGTTAGAAAAAGGCGTGATATTTATGTATCTATGTTATTAGCATACAACTTCCTATGTGAATCATCAGGTTGTTTCGTAATTAATAGCCTGATTTATTTTTTTATTACCACAGGATATCACAATGTGTTATGCATTATTATAAAATTCTACCAATGGATACAAATCGTATACTTTACTAAAAAACCATTTACTATAAAAACATACGTATCATTATATCTTTTAGTTTACTTTAGTATAAAAAGATTGCTCAATTCGACTGTAATTTTATGTTTGCGCATGACTTTTATTTATTCGTTCGATTTATTATTCTTTTAGCGTCTTGTTCAATATAGTTTCAAGGTGGTCACAGCTACACTAAAATACATTTCCATTTTAAATTTTATTTTTCCTTACAATTCAAATATGAACAACAGATTAACACAAAATACATTTCATATTTCGTGAATAGTAAGTTATTTCGGCCGTGTGAATTCGGAAATTGTGTTCAGAAGGGGAACTTTTGCTTTCAATCGGCAACGGGCAAACGCAATCGGTTTGCAAACAGGTTATTGTTGACACAGTTAACTATTAACTTGGAGGTCCTTGCCAAACTCGTTTTACTGTTTACATATTCAAATACGTTTTTGTTTGGGTGCATCTTGAAATTTGCTTACAGTAACCTGCTGTTTGAGGATTGAAAAATGAAAAATATGAGAGGAAATATTTACCCGTATTTTATAGTTT
This sequence comes from Theretra japonica, assembly GCA_033459515.1. Classification (NCBI taxonomy): domain Eukaryota; kingdom Metazoa; phylum Arthropoda; class Insecta; order Lepidoptera; family Sphingidae; genus Theretra; species Theretra japonica. Next base: position 11,624,449 of record CM065949.1, read on the forward strand.
CATCATCAACATCATAAGCGCCAAGTAAGTTCTGCTGCACATATAACGACCTCACAAATATTAACCTGACGGAAGCTTTTTGTATTGTCATTTGTCTTACTTTATGTCTTACATAAAAAGAAAATCGGAATAAAACACGTTTCACCTGCCATTTTGTTTTATTTTGAACAGGTATTGCGCATAAACTTTTGTTTTTATTTTCTATAAATAATATTTGTCTACTATCCAGTATTGTTTTATTAAATTTTATACTATTAAAAAGTAATTGAGTTTTTTAAAAGTATTTTGTTTTTTTTTTGTATCAGCCCATATACGACCCACTGCAGGGCACGGGCCTCCTCTACAATCAAGAGTACGATTGAGAGTGGTTAGGCCATATAGTCCACCACGCTGGCCTAATGTGGGTTGGCGGACTTTTACATTCCATAGAAATTTAAAAGTATGTAAACTCAATATTTCTTGTACGGAGCTAAATAACCGAATAAAATATCCATGGAGTCTATATCCAACCTCTTTGTTATTCTCGTGTTAAATTTCGTCTCCTCCAATTTGCTTATGTAACGACGTGAGTTACAAAGGAAACGCTTTTATTATTCCTTTATGCCGCATCGTCGGCATACATTATTTTTTTAATGTGATTTTATTCTTGTTTTCCATACATTTGCTATTTCGTGACACGATTCACTGGCGTCGCTTTGCTTATTGAATTACAATCAGTTCGCAAAATGTGTTGATAAATCTATACAAGCGACTGAAAAACATTATTTATTTACATTTAAGATAGGAATATTTTAAATTATGGTACGAAAACTGACATATTTATATACGAAACAACACAATTATTTTTTTTGTAAAAATATGTGCTGTTTGTTTTTAAGGATGACAAAATGATTAAAATATATATCTTGGTAAGAGTATAGTTCAGATCATGATCCGACGAAATGGCTATCTCTCGCCGGTTGGCATAATTATGTCGGCCTCATCATATCCTTACATATCTGTATACAGTAGAGCCCCGGTAATCCGTCCCTGGCTAGTCCGGTGACCTTTATAATCCGACATGCCTAAAATTCACAACGCGACTCCAAACTACACCATTTCATCATCATTTGAATCTCAGATAGAATCTTACCACTTTTAAAAGTAATTTGTCGGATTATAAGATACTCTTAAGGCAGCCGGGTAATAGGGGGCCTGTTTAATTTGGAAAATCCGATAGTCCGACACTGAAAAGTATTTCTCGGATAACCGAGTATCTACTATATTTTCATACCTAGTCTATGCATTATTTGTAGCCAGAATGTAAAAAAAAAACTTCGAGGTTTAATATAATTTGTACCACGTCTCAGCCTAAAAGGGGATCAGGACGAAAAATGGGATGGATCCGTGACTAGCATTATTAACAAGTCTCGAGACGGCCCCATCCTTCTCGATGGCGGATGTGATTTATTTCGTGTAGACCTTGCGTCGAAGACAAATTAACGTGTACAGGCGGATTGAAGGGTCTAATTCAGTTTTGTTGCCATACCTTATGAAACCTCGACGCTTAATAAAGGCTGTTCTTTTGTCAATTTCGTAGTTCGAAAATTTAAATGAACATTTTTTTTGGTACACCAGATACAGTTTTATGAACATAAAAAGGACTAGAATTCTATATTCTTTACAAGTTTATATAGAGAGAATAGCACGTAAATTAAGAGCTGAATAACTATATGTTTAGTTACTCGCACTCAGGCCAAATTAAAATCAAGTTTACCTACATAATTGTAAAAAAACTTTCTTTTAATAAGTCACTCTTTTAGTAAGTAGCAATATTACTAAGATCGTTTATCACATAACTAATAAAGTGCGAGGCGTTTTATCTATGTAGCTATAGTTGAGTTATATAAGAAAGAGAGTTTTTTACTGCATCTGTAAACTATGCAAATTTTTCCAACCTGGCAGTATTTACCAAGCGACGACATTTTTATACAGACTATTTTTAAAATTATTACTTTTTCTGTAAGTTTTTCCAAGTGTTTTGTTATTAAATCGGTGTAATCATACTGTGATTGAGCTTTACAATGCATATTGATATTTCTAAGAAGAAATTCAATACGACAAAATAAGAGACGTTATCTAGAATTGACACATGTTTCGTGATGCAAAGATCTTCCTCTACTTCAATTCAGTCAAGAAGTTTAATACACTTACTTCAGCTATATAGCTAAAATTGTATATAGCTAAAAACCTATTACTTTATGTGTATTCGTAACACTATACCCTCCATCCGGACTCACACAACACTGTCCTTCCATTTCATCGATCATCTCAAGCCCAGACAAACTTACAAAATAATGGACAATTTCGTGTCTAAAAGAGCGAGCCATGTTGTAAAACTTCGTTGTTCCACAGCAAAAACCTTAAAAGAGTTATCTGAAAATTTATTCGTAAATAGACATTGATAAATGTATTCGGTTTGGTTCGGCCCATCCGTCTTTATCGAGACAGTAATGTAGGCGTTGCGTGGCCTTATTCTGCTGAACTTCTTGGATTGTCTTGTGTTGATGTTCCAAATACATTTCATTTTTATTTTCATTTCTTTTATTGCTGTTTCCAAGGTTTTGGGGTTCATGAAACTAGGATTCATGTTAGTGTTATAAATAAGTATTGAAGTTACGTTTCCATGTATTTATCACTTAAATTTTTTAAGACTGTTTCGATGGGATTCTAGTTATATCTGAATTTATGACGCCAAAGTGATGAAGTAGCTTTGATCCTGTGTTTGGAAGAGCCATAGAGTCAGACAGACCATAAGGCTTAAGACCAGTAGCCGAATTATACAGCAATATATTTAAACATTTTATTGAGTCCATCACAATATTTTTTACGTGCGTAAAAAAGTTGTGTATCTATAATATTACCATGACCAAGGACCTTGAAGATAACTTTAATACCAACCACATATTCATTTATAGATTTTTTTATGAAGCTATAAGTAAAACAATGAAAACCTTGAAACAGCCGTATAGCTGGCAACCGTTGAGAAATGACAAACTTCCTTGGCAGACGAAACTGGACCCCGTAATCCTTGAACCCACTATGGCATTATCTGCATTCTGCAAGTGCTGCCCAGTGTTCAGTTTGCATAAAAACAACGCGCCCATTCATATGTGCATTATTTACGAGTACTATGGCAAAGGAATATATTATTTAAATATTTATAGATCTGCTAGTATATCAGGTAGTAACATTTATTTTTTATGGAACGTGAATTTACTTGAAATTACCATTTCCACTGTGGTTTCCACGATAAAGGATATTAATGTGGGCACTGGGAGTTGCGTCTTTGTCAAGTTTTTATAATAAGTCTGTGGTGACAAAAATTCCGAGATCTCTCGGGTTTCACTTAGAACATGGGTTCTTGGATCTTCTTTGTGTGGTTGTAAATTTTCCTCTAAATTTCCAATCTAGCTTAGTCTGTCTAGATGGATGGCTCGGATGTTTTTAATGCAGTGAATTTCAATAAAATGTACTGTTGTATCCAGAGATAAATTCAATTACAACTTGTCATATCTAAAGCTTGGGTAGCAAAACCAGTATATGTATCATGCATAACTTGATCACGATGTTGCAAAATCATATTTTAAAGGTGGCCAGTGATTTAAATATTGTTTACGTGTTACATAGTGATTGTACTTCACCAGCTGCACCTATTTTCATATATTGTTTCATACATAACGCTTGGTTCAAAGGTACGTTGGTAAATTAAGATGCACGGATCTTTATGATTATAGTATATATGTACATTAAAACCAGTTTCCATGGAGGTATTATAAGTCATAGAAAACCGTCGTGCAGCGATTTTGGTGCCCTATTTTTTTCAAGCGAGTGAGATTGCTGTTTGCTCGAAACCGATTTATTCCTCCATCTTTGTTCCTTTTGTTCCTTCCATTTCCAATTACATTCAGTATTGCCGTCTACATACATATAAACAGTTCAAGTGTCGTAGATGTTCATTGACAGCGTTTGCTCGATTGCTGGACCGATGCAACAAAACAGCAACGTTTCACGACTAGTGCCAATCAGCCATCTCTCGTACGTCGTTTTTGGCCTACATAAGGCCGAACAGACCAAACAATACCCAATCATCGGAATACAAACAATGACGTTGCGAGCCAACTGGCCTCTGCATGTCCTAGATTGTTGGTTTTACACTGAATCGCTTTGTGTTAAAGTCAATACAGGTCGGAACGTGAATTTTCAGGCAAATTTCTGTTTACGTTGTTAATTAAAAACGGAATTGGGGCAATTTGCTGTTGCAAATGCTGTTGGTTGAAGGTTTACCTTCTTTAATGGATGATACAGCTTGGAGGTATTTATAAAACAATCAATATCATCAGATTTATATTAAAGTATTAGTTTCACAGCTTATAGTCTAGTAAGCGAGGCATAAACATAATTAAATCTAGGAGCTCTATAGGTTTTGTAATTTGTTAAATATTTAGTCAGATCTTGAGATGCGATAAATCAATAATCTTTTTGCCTCACTTTGCATAACGATTAAGGAATTTTAATGTCATAATCCATGTTTCAAGGCAGTATATTGCTTACATGTTGCTTTTGTAAGAATGTACTGCACTGTAGATTATTTAAACAAAATTTTTAATTATTGATAAATTCTAGAGTTTTCAAAGTTTTGTATACGTGTTTTTACGCATTTTATCACGGTTTCATTAATTTTTAACGGCTCATGATTTAAATAAATTATTAACATGACAGTGTTTCTTTCGACCTTTAATTTTTAAAACGTGCGAGTACTACATGTTTAATTACATTTCCTTACTTTTGTTTATTTCGTAAATTTTTAAATTGTAGTAAATACTTCTTTAGTCACATAATATTAACATAAGTATTATAATAATAAAATCGACATACCTTATATCCGACATTACGGTTGACTCCAGTATGGCACGATTTCAGACCTTTCAGTTGGTCCAGATTGTTGATTGGCAAGTCTTTGTGGACCACAATAACAGCTTCGTAACGGAACGGGGCTGAAACAAATGAACGGAGCTATTCATGAACCCTGCCTTTGTTTGAAAAATGCATCATCAATCTTTACTCGGATACATTCATCATCTTGCGATATTCAACAAGTGGCTGAAAATGTGTTCCAAAATTGAATTCTATTTTTTAATCAATGTTGCCAGTATTGGATGGCTTTATTAGTAGCTTTATGCTTCTATATTTAAATAAGTATGTGTACTTTTTGCGCACAGTTGACCAGATGAATCCGATAGGTAGACTTTATAACTGGTCAAAACTAGAATAGAATAAGATTTTCAGTATTATTTTTATGACGTATTGTGTTTTTTTTTGTTTTGTTGACGCGGGTAAATCAAGTTACGTATTGTGTCCTTGGATTAATTATAATGTTTTTGATAATATAGAGAATGTTGAATAAATTAAATATAGTAAACTTAATGATCTAGTCATAAATGCACCGACATGACTCATGGTTTCATCATCTCAAAGAACTTGTTCATAAAGTAACTGATATGAGTTGAATGTTTTCGTTTGTCCTATAATAAAGAACTTATCGACACAATTACGTAATTCAAAACAACAGCTGATTAAAATGGCCATTACATTATGTATGGTAAATAAAATGACGGTCGAACATAGGGAATAAAAAACAATCCATAGACGAAAGCCATTATAAGCCACTTTCTCTCTACACAGTGTTACGTAAGCCGGCGTCTGCGATAGTCGATAGGTAATTTGAAAGCGATTATTAATTCTATTTCTTCGATATTTTTCTTTACTTTGAAAGCGTGGCTAGTATTAGACCTTTTCATGGTATTTTTAATAAATATTTTGGATAATTGATCAAAGCTATATTTGGAGGCCAAAACCTAATAATAATTTATAGTTAGGCACATTGATCTATTAGACTATTGACCGCTCTTACAAATAGGTAGACCGAAGAAGAACTATGATGGAGAGGCGTAAGGTCTTAGTTACCCAGCCTTCTGACTGAAACAATTTTACCTTTACTAACCCCCTTAAGCAAGATTCCTATGCTACACCCTATCTACTGCCACAATCCATTTAAAAAGCGCAAAATGAAAATATTGGGCTCACAGCATAAGTTTATATATGTCTCATTGAGTGGATATGAACCGTGCCCATCCGATAGTCGCTGCTAGCTGGTCGGCAGACATTACATATCTCATTACATATCTTCGAAATTCGTAAGTATTCCCAAGGATGTAAGCTGCCTCATGTTTGTTTTGGTGAATTTACTTAAGGGAATATTAAGGTTACAATAATTCACCTCGGGAATAAGAAAGGAAGTTTTCGTTTGTCAATAAATATAAAAAAAAACAATACACCTGCATATTTCACTATGAGGGATCTTCCGCTATCAGTTAAAAATGTCTAACCACCAGCAATTTCCACATTCATCAACATCATCAGCCCGTTGCAGTCCACTGCTGGACATAGGCCTCCCCCATGGTATACTGCTATATGCATCCCGTCCCTGCCCTATTTCTTCATTAAGTCCCATTAGTTAAATAAATACTAGTACATTAAATTCAGAAAACAGTAGCTTTTCTTTTGCATAATCTAAAAGCGGTCCTATTTAAATTCAAAACCGAAACGCTGATGACACGCCTTTTGTGAGATTAAGAAGTCCCACCATCGCGTTTAATTAAAAGCTTCGGAACGTTTAATTAAATAATTTAGTATTTCACTATTTCGTGTTGCCAGTTGGTAGGAGTCGAATACAATACCATTCTGAATTAATTTCAATTTCAGGGGAACAGTGATTTATTATTGGATATCAGGATTTGGATTCCAAGATTTTAATAAGAGACTTAGATTAAACAAGATCTTAGGTTAATTTCTTTGTTGTTTTGTGAATATAAATACGTTTCAGTCTCTTAATTAGTTTTATTAAGTGCAAATCGCTTGGCCGTATCCATAATTTTATATTGAGCTAATTTAAAGATTTTAGTCTAAAATACACACCTTCAGGCTCTTCATCAGTCCTGTATTCCTGGAAGACCACGAAGTCCTGGTTAGGGATCTTTGAAGCCACGTACATGTCCTCAGGGTCCACGGGAACGAAGTCCGCTTGCCTTTGCTGAACCAAGCTCAGGCATTCTACCCTGGGATCGAAAAAAGGTTGAGGATTGAAAAAAGGTTTTAAGTAAATACATTATCAAACCTCTGCTCGTTTATTTACAGATGTTCGGAAGTAAATATGTCGGCTCGTAAAAAACTGGTCATCTTTACATAAATAAAATAATTTGACAGTTAAACATGGTTAACAATAATAATGAGCTTAAATTGGTGATTGGGTATACTCGTAAAAGTGTAAAAGTATATAAAATCCACCAATTCGCAATATGCCAGCACAGTGGACTATTTAGCATTCTCAATCAAACTCTCGATTTAGTAGAGTCAATAAAAGCTTGATCATCGGTTGATCCATTGAAAAAGCATAAACGGGAAATAAAGAGGTTTATTTTATAACACAAATATTCTGTTTCAAAACATCGTATGTAATAAAAACAACCATTACATTATCACAACGAAATAATTTAGCTTAATCCACTCATATTCGCTCTGTTTCGAATAAACACAAGAGCTTTCTGTGATAATTACCCATTGTGGAATAAGTTACTTATATTATCTCGCCGTAATAACGTTGTAAATACGAGTTCTCGTGTGTTAAATGCTATACGTGTAATGTAAAACAATGTTTTGCTATTAGCCGAGTACGAGTATAGACGCGACGGAAACGGTCTCTGAATACAGATCTCTCGGATGACACTATAGTGTATTGTTCTGTTTTCCGCTTCGGTTTTTTTTGTTTCAATGTCGGAAACTTGGCTGTGTCCGAGTATTGTTGGATGTTCATCGCGATCTGCATGTTTATCAATAAATCTCTGCGATTTTATATCGCGTTATGGTTTTAAGTTACGTGTAACATCGTTTGTTTCTAAAAGTGTTGTTTTCTTATATTTGATACCACAGAAATCAAACAATTGATTTTCGCTTTTTGTAATTTGTCATCTTTGTTATAAAAATACACCAAAAGCATTAAATATTTTTTTAACGAGTTAAGGACCTGCCAATTTCAAAATATTTACGTTGACATCAATTCCTACGCCAAAATGAATACAATTTACTATCTCTAATACAATCTGCTAGCCCCAATAATTTCGGGATCAATTTTCCTGTTTGTTCCCATCATATATTCACTGATTGGTAGCATCCGGTGCAATCAAATTAACCCCCTATGTCCTTTCGAACTCTGCCTTTATTGCTCTCACAATATTATTGGTATATCTGATTGTCTTGATTCTATTCCATAATTTGTTAATTGTAATATCACTGACTAGTATTGCTTGCAGCTTCGCGCGTGTGCAAAAGTTTTGACGGCATAAAAGTATATATTTTCCTGGCATAAAAATCTATGGCTATCCAATACTAAAATAATTCTTCAATTTGGATCAGTAGTTCCTGATATTAGCGTGTTCAAACAAACAAACTCATCAGCATACTGATATAGATAGATGTAAGTGTTTCCTTACCTGTCTCTGGCTGGTACACATGTCAACGCCACTTTCGACTTGGTTGGCACTTCCAACATAGCCTCACATGCTTTCAGGTATTGCGATGGTACGCAAATTTTATCTAAAATATAAAATAAGAATGTTCAGTGAATCTGTACGAGCCCTTTTACTCTTACTAGGTCAGTTTATTGATCCAGGCCACAAGACTTTGTGATAGAGGAGACTTGCGGTAAGTATTGGGATGTATGTGACTTTGCTGATATAGATAGATAGTTTGATCTGTCGAGAGTTGACACAGTTGGTGCTAGTTTAATGAACAGATTTGTATCGAGATCTTGAAGACAGAAGAAGTCAAGCTGTTTCGTTTGCAGTTGCAGTGACGTGACCATCTTCAGTGGCGAAGACATTCTACTTCTTCAAGACAGCAATAAAAAGCACATAGCATTAATACGGTTGTTGAATTTTGATAAAACCCGCAAACATTAAGTCCCATCAGAAGCTGTTAGTTACAAAGAAGCTTACAATTAAAAGAAGAGTGATTAAAAATTCAATCTATAGTTAAGTCTAACCGACTTGACTTAAAAACCTAATTCGTTCAACGCATTCAACTATTCAATAAGATCTCAACAATCGTACTTACTATATTTTGTAGAAAGGACTGTACATTGGACATGCATGTCAATAAAAAACATAAATTAAGTCTGAAATATTTTAAGATTACTAAACACTAAAGTGGACAAGAAATCCCTACGTTTTTACAATGCTCATAGGTAATTATTTATACATGCTTTATGTTTTAAATATAATAAAAAAAATCCTGCCATCAATATTATTTAGAAAAAAAAGTATCAATCTGTATAGTAACTGTGATTCTTAACAATGGTTTAAAATAAACATTATTACACAAAATTCTGTTCAAAGTATTTTTATATGTACACATTTATTAATCTTACAATAATTGTTGATAAGAACGAATATTATATTTACGCTTTATGGATATAAAAAAATATACTTGAAAAATCATAGACCATAGAGCATAGACTAGGAGTGACAGAGACAGAGACAGATAGAGATAGAGATATAGCGAATGTGCGGTCGATATTGATCCCGATATTCACAGCATAATCAATATGCTTTTCTCTATAAACTGGCGAATTCTGTGAATTTATTTCTTATTCCAACAACTATTAATAACATAAACCAATACCATAGACAAAATATATAAACAAACTAGGATCTATGAAGTCCACAGTGGTTAACATGATTCGAAATTCGAACAAAACAACAATCTTATTTTCGTACAATAAAATAATTCGAAAAAACTTACGAACACAAACTCGTCGAAGTGTGAAAAGTCAAGTCACATCCAGTAATAAAATTAGTAATTGCATGCACAAAAAAAAATATAACATACATGACGACTTAGCAGCGTTCGCGACCGCACAGGTCAGGGCTATCACAGCCAGGAGTTTCAAAGCCATTGTCAAGGCGACCGACGTTCGGTCGACGATAAACACTACTGACGAATGGGCCCACAACTTCTTTTATATATCTGCGTGCTATCTTTATTGTGATTATTATTCACACGTACCTACAGTCACAGAGACGGAAAAGATTATTCGTCGAGTCGAGATTGGCACTAAACAGCCGATACGGTAAATTCTGTGTCCGTAGATGGAATACGATTTGGTCTGTGCGAAGCCGATAGACTGGTTTCGATCGTTTAAACGTAGAAGCTGTGTGTGAATTTGTCTGCCGACTTTTGGCCGGCTATGCGTAGTGTTCGAATTTTGAAAATTTAAAACGTTAAACGAAGAAAAAGTTTAGATCATTAATATTTTGTTATACATCTAGATTGTTAATTAAAGCCTTGTTAGATACATTTTTGTAAAGTGAATTTAGGATACATTACTATTTTTGATTAATTCCACTAAAGGTACACAGTATTCGACATACAATGTTAAACGGAACTGTAACATTTTCGTCTATGAATATTAAGTATAATGTTATATTATTAGACTTACTTAATTATTAATTAATACTGCTGTGACGTCTTTTAAGTGATTCATTATCACAACATTCAATCATGTTATGATTTTTTATGCTAATATTCGGAAATTGCATGCTATTTGTATGTAATTTAAGAAAAAAACAATTATATAACCTGAATTTAACGACTAATAGCTTTATTATATTAGGCATTATGACACAAAAGTCTTTGCCTAATCTCGATACTGAATTATAACAACTTGAATTAATTGTAAATATGTTGTGATTATTTTGATTAAATTAATAATGGACTGGATTCATTGCAATAAGTGTTTTTCACAACTGGAACCTGGAATAACTCTTCATTTAACGTCATGCGGTCATATGTTTTGCAACAACTGTCTTGGCAATGGTAAATATTAACAGACACAGCTGCAGAGTTTGATAAGCGCTGGCTTTGAAAAATATTTTCTTATTTTAGGTTTGAAAGAAAGTACTTGCTTAGTATGCCGCATGCCATGTTCTATTATGAAATTGGTTCCAGACGTGAGTAATCTCTCATTTTTTTTAATACATACATTTATACTTAGAAATCACATATGTAATTGGAATTTCTTAGCTACACGAACATTATAAGCGATTTGGACTATTGCAGTTTATTTCCCTTTATTGCATTCGCCTTTAGAGATACCACTGCTGGGATACGTGCGTCGTACGTCCTAGGTCCTACATGTCTACAACCGGGTGGGGGTTCTATTCCAGTTACAAAAAATATGAAAACATAAAAGCAATTACAAATTCGTTTGTTTTAATTACATTGTTTCAACACTTAATAATCACATTAAGTTCTTTCTTTAAGTCCATAATACAAATGTACACAATCATTTAAATAAATAGTTCTCAATGCCGCATTGCTAATGTGTTTTGTTCTAAACGCAATGCGTACGTTCGTTTTCGTTTTAATTTCAGATGAAGCAAGAGATACAAGATTATTTTACGGACCCTGAGGAGATTATAAAGAAGACGTGTGAAGTGTTACAGTTTCAGAGGCAGCATAGAAGGAGATTGCTGTCGTATCTCTTGCAGTCGGTAATTGTTTAACATCGCTTTACGACGGATGATAGAACGTTAACATTTGAGATTTTGTAGGCTTAATTTTTGAAATGAAATCATTTTTAAAAACCCTTTTTTTGCAAATCCTAGTAAAATATTAATAGTAATAATGTACCATGTAACGTAATTATATACAAAATTGGTTTTCTTTTAGAATCACTTTTTCGATTTGACGTGTCTACAATAATGTGATTGAATAGTAATATGATTAATAAATATCAGATTATAAACGACTGCCTCGGTAGCGTAGTTGTACTACGGTACGATTACAAAGCTGAGGTCTCGGGTTCGAATCCCGGGTCGGATAAAGTGATATTGGATTTTTCTGTTCATTATCAGCCCGGAGTCAGGAATTTGTGCCCGATATGGCGATAGGCTTCCCCCCTGTCACATCGTGTATAACATTTCTTATACTTAGAGTTTGAGAGACCACTATGAACATGTTGGCAGTCGCGTCTGGTCCGTTATCAACAGGCCACCGCGCACTTATATACAGATTTATGTTTTGATATTATTTCGTATGCCAAGAGGTAAAATCTGTTTATAACTTCCCACTCTCCGAGGGTCAGAATCTCATTTCCTATTTAATCGCGTTTAGCAATTTTTTTTCAACCCAAGGGATCTGCGTTTGTACTGGCTCGGCGCGTTTTTATATTGGACGACAAAATGCCTTGGAAAAATAAACTTTGTGAAGTGTTTATTTGTGTGACTCAAATTACTACACAGTAATTTGAGTCAAACACAATTTAGAGTCAGAATTTGTAGTGTAGGAATAATTAGTAGACATGGAGATTATCTTCCAAGACGAAAGTATGAAAGGACTACCATTTATTAGAAGTAACACTACTCAAAAGGTTCCATCAAATTATGGAAATGAACCCAGAATATCATCTTTAGCTGCACATTGTATTTTTTTTTATCAGCTCATATACGTCCCACTGCTGGGCACGGGCCTACTCTACAATCGAGAGAATCAATTGAGAGTGGTTAGGCCATATAGTCCACCACGCTGGTCTAGTGCGGGTTGACGGACTTATATACCGTAGAAATTCTTTAAAATCGCTACGGTATGCAGGTTTCCTCACGATGTTTTCCTTCACCGTTAAAGTGCGTGGTGATTGACTATCAGTACACACATAACTTTGAAAAGTCAGAGGTGTGCCCTTGTCATTGTCATTAAATATTAGATATTGATTCGTCCGCCTCATAAAATTCATCATGGGATATTAGTTGCATTCAAATTTAAATTTGTAAAATACAAAACGTATTCATAAATCTTTATAACTCTAACTGTTCAGTAATAAGACAGTAATTTGCAGACGAAGAAATTCTACACCGCGAGAAATGAATTGAAGCGAATGACAGAGCTGTGCCAGCAACAACACAAACAATTGAAGGAGTATCAGAAAATTATCAAGAGTTTGGAAGCCAAGCTCGCTAATCAGTCAAGTACGCAAAACATTGTTATTTCACCTTTGATATCATGTAATACTATCACGTGTAACTTCATTGAACTTGGAATTAACAGATCGCTTTTCGTTGCCAAGACGTGTTCATTTACAGATAGGAACGATCAATGTCATAGTAAGTACTAGATAGACACTACTGCCCAAAGAATATTCGACATTTTACTTCTCACAGAGGTTGTAGTTTGGTTTTCGTCCTTCAGTATTTTTCATAATTATATTGTATCATTAAATGTAAATAACATATTCATTTTACTAGATCTACACTAATTGTGAAGTGTGCTTTCATTCAATTTGGCTTTATTTTTTTTAAGTTTTACATTAAAAAGTATACAGATTAGGAAGCATATATCCATCAATGGATAATGCGTTAAAATTAAATGAAATTTATTGAAGTGTACATTTCTAGGGCAAGCATCGCCCTTCAACATCCCAATATCTCCAGGCAGTAATATATCACCAAGCTTCATACAAAGTACAATAGCTTCCAAGAGACCAGCTAAAAGTACTCCATACACGGTAAGTGTCCAAAAATATTCAAACATTAAGCAGATCACATGTAAAACACGCTTCATCTTAATATCTTAACTCGAACATCATAAGATATTTTTCCTACTATCTGAACGTCGTGTTCTTACTCTCGAATTTCTACTATCATTTAAAGTATTATTATGATCAACTTGTGAATAAGTCAAGAAGAAGAAAATTATCAAATTTACGCCGCCTTTTAGTAGCTAATCTCTAAATTATATTTGGGTTTTGCCAATCAATAACCCGGTATTCCTTACACAAGATCATAAAAAAATAGTGACTATTGTCTAATGATTTTCCTTGTTATAAAAATATAACCCGGGAATCCCTGGTTGGATTTATTTTAATGTTACAAATGTAGCATATTATGATAAAGTTTTATTGTTTTGAATAGCCGTATCAGTCGAACCTTCTGACCCCGACGCGATTGAGTAAACAACGATCGGCTAACTTCAGCGCTAATAGCCAGGTAACAGCATTTTTAACTTATATATAACATTATTATATAGTAGGTAGCTATTATTTCGGCAACATGTAGCAATATTTAACACCAATATACTTTGACTCTACAAAAATGACGAACAAACAAAATTTAAATTGAAGTAAAATAGTTCTGCCCGATAGTTTTGATTTGGTCAGAAGATGGATTAATTATCAAACTCTTTTTAGTACACTTACTTGATATATAAAAACTTATTAAAAAAAAACACGTTTCAACACCAAATACTTATCTGTCAGAGAGTTAAAATAATATATTACAATATTATGATTTCGGCTGGAAAATCTGATAGAGTTCAGTTTACGTTATTTCGCTCCCAAACAAGTTCAGAACTATTCTTTCTATAAAAAATGCGTATATTTTACCTACAATTGTAAATGTTATGGTATCGTGTTTTAAATAAGTGGTCTAGTACGATAGTGCCTAAATATGTAAATAGTATTTTATTGCACGATACATTTAAGGATAATGGTCTGAGAAGACCTTGCTTGAAAGATTTGATACCTAAAGTAGGTACAGAACTAAATGTAGTTACAAACTACAATATAAATTGGTCACGTTTTCAAGTGTATATGAATTAACAAACAATGTACTAGATTTTAACAAAGATGATAAAATCGATAAGGAAAGAAGGGATCCAAAATGATTTTGCATTTGTTGATTCTATATGCGAAGGCTCATCTGCTTGGAAAGTCATTTATATATTGTAGATATTTTGCCTTGTATCTCTTCGGATAGAAAACCCATTTTCCTAAACAAAGGACAAAAATATTCCTTTTTTGTATTGGCTCGTGATTTCTGTAATAAAAAATAATTGTACTAAATATTCCAGTGCATAACTATTACCTTGTACGGTCTACGCAGCATATCTTTACTATGTCGGGTGCCGACATATTATGAGGGTTGGCTTAAGATGCTGTGACCGTGTGACCTACTTAATATCAACCCAAGAAGCCACAAACATATCAGCCGTTTCAAATTTACACAGAGTATGCTAATACAATAATACATACAGTTTAGGTATTTCTTATGTAAAACTATTTGTGATTCGCATTTGACCCGATTAGTAATAATTTATCTTTGTTTACGCGTTATATAAAGGCGATTAAAAATTTAAACCGTCTAGTCTTCAATTATTCAATTTTCAGTCTATTGCATAGCGTTTCAAGTATTTCGGATCAAAGGAAACAGACAATGAAGGCTACGGCTATCGAAATATCTTTCGCATAATCCGAATTTTTGGGACCTTCCATAGAATCTTTTAATTTAATTCCAATTGTTGAATTTCTTTGTATTCGTATACAAAGAAATTCAAGTTTCAAGTCAAAGTTTAAATCATTGAAAGAGGTCGTCCTCTTTCAATGATTTAAACTTTTTTCTTGATTTGGTTTTTAAAAATAGAACACAGTTTATTTATTTTTCATAACTATCCTCCAAGACAAATACTGATAAATAGGTTAGGGTTTATCAGAAATCGAAAAAGATACTTAGAGCGACAGTGAATCCCCATTTTTATTGGCAGTTGTTAATATATCAATATAAAAATAATAAATACGATGTACTAGTGACTACATTTAACAGATAACTGGTGAACTATGAGTAGGAAGAATTTTTCTAATTTTACACTTATACTTGATTTCATGGTTATTATAGATATTAGGCTATACGAATGTGATCATCTTTAAATGGCCATGGGATCTATTGCTCGCTTGAAATTATCATCAATCTATATACATTAAAATCAAATAAATTATATTTCAAATCACAATACGCTAGATTACGATTTGGGAACACACTATAGGGTTCTTGACTCCATTTTTTTGTTGTATTTATCAAAAGGTATTCATATCCAAAAATCTAGCAAACAAATAATGTTGTAAATCCATTCAGAATTTAAAAAGTTAGAAACGTTTTAAATCTTCTAGTGGGAGTCAAAGAAAAGAGATGCAAAACAAAACTATTGACGTCACTAGTCTAATTATTCATTACAGTGTGCGCGTGTGAAAGAGACAGTAAGATCTCCATACTACATTCCCACTCTTTTTTTAACACTAATATTTGCCTCATTTTACAAGCTAAATAAATACTGTTTTCACAGAAATGTTTTATTGTATTGGTATTTATGTTAAAACGGAAAATTATTTGAAAAA
Source organism: Theretra japonica (assembly GCA_033459515.1). Taxonomy (NCBI): domain Eukaryota; kingdom Metazoa; phylum Arthropoda; class Insecta; order Lepidoptera; family Sphingidae; genus Theretra; species Theretra japonica. The sequence continues at coordinate 11,640,767 of CM065949.1, forward strand.
TCGATCATAGTTATACCCTATTTAGAGGCAAACGTTGTTGCTGTTAGAACAATTACGCAAATGTACATTGTCAGTATTTCAGAATTGGAATGAGCGAGGTACGTAAAAAGCGGGGATTAAGCCTTTTGTTATAACACTGATGGAACAAAGCGGCGCTACACTCTGTTATTTCACGTTAAGTATCCGTGAGAAAATAGTACCACCCGAATAGAGTTAGCTAATTTATGCTGTAGCTAGGGTTACAGCATAACTCTACCTCTTTCTCTCTCTTCAGGCACAGGAAGTCCACTGCTGAACATAGGCTGTAACTCTACCACTTTAACTCCTCTAAATCGAGTATCGGAGCAAAAACAGATGGCTGACGTGGTCGAAAAGTTCTCAGCCACGACTAATCAATGTCGGATGCCTTCACAAGTCATAGACAGACGACTTAATATTACTCGCAAAAAGTCGCTAGATGCCAGTTCCAAAAAATCATGTTCTAGAATTTGGTACTCCAAGAAAAAGTTTGTGCTTAGTTTGAAAATTTAATTAGAATTTTAAGTTTGATACATTAAAAACAAATTGGGGAAGACCTGTGTTCCGCAAAGGACTTCATGTGTCGAAGAATTGACAGTGCGTTATAATTTCAGAGGTCAAACACATCGAATAAGATTTCATCGACAGTTTTCACTCCGCCCACCCCAGAGTCAGCCGGTTACAACAATTTCTTAAAGGATCTCTAATGGTATACCAAATTATTGCAAATCGCTGGCGACGCTAATGCGAATTTATTCTACATTTTTACAAAATAATTCCTTTACAAAGGCAGAGCTCAATTATTCTGCTTGTTTACAATTGGACAATTTGGGTGCAATTGTGTTTCTGATTGTGTTAAATTGAGGGGGCCTTAAAATTTTATTGTTAAGCTTTTCGGTATTTTGCAATTTCAAGTGTTGAATGTTCTTTATTGGAGTCAGATGAAAATTTATTCGTAAAAAGAAATTTTATGTTTGCTGCTTGCTTTAACACGTATATAAATATTTAGTTTTATATACTTCAAGGTATATATTGAATATGGTTTACATGTTCTTCAATGTTTCATAATGTCAAAAAAAAGCAATGCAAATAAAAAATTAGAAAATCCATTATTACTTTCAAAAGTCACAACAAAGAAAACTGATTGAAATATAATGATTTTCTAAAACTTTCAGGCACTACAGTCACAAGTCCAATTATTCGTCTAGACGCACAGAAGAACCAACCATAGAATTAAGATTATGAGTTTCTAGATTTGATTTAAATGTTACATTGAATTGTTATAGTAGGTTTAATATGCATGTAATTTGATTTCATAATTGTTATTTGATTAATAAAATATAGAGTGAAAACGATTTTTAATTCATCAAAACCTGCGCATATTTTCGCGTAAAGCACAAGATGACGTCCAAGATATCCAGTATTGTTTACATGATCCATCAATTGTGGATGCGACAAATAAGTGAAATTAACTAGAAATCCATATATTAAAATAATGGCTGTAATTTTACAATTCTGCAAGCGCCATCGATGTCTGGATCAAATATGTAGTGAATTTTAGATAGAAACGAGCACGCAGAAAATATATTTAAAAATATTTATCTATGCAAATTACATAACGAGTATTTTCATTGTATAATTATATTCTGGTGATTTTTTATTAGACAATATCGCAGAGTATTCGATACTAGTTCTTACTACATATTTTTATTATTACATATATATATTTGAAGTTTTTAAATTATGTATGGAAAAAAACAATTTACAAAAGACAGACACATACACACATGACTTTCACCCTATTTCAAATCAAAACAGTTTTCATAAAATAAAACAATATTATTTAAAAAGTAGATTTATTTATTCGATCGAGTTGGCTACGCGATGTGTACACTGACATCTAGCGGTGGATGGGCAGAATGCCTTTGTTCTGCTGGTATCCTCCCGTAGCCTCCTGATGACCATGCACAGCATGAGCTCCAAGGTTGTTGAACTTTTCCAACTGTTCAGCTCCTCCTTTGTAGCCTTTTTGGAGGAACTCGCCCTGAGGAAATTGAGTAAGTAATATTTAGAATTGGATACAGGTTGGTTTTGTTATAGTTGTGTTTTTTGTAGGATTTCTTTATTCAGCATAACATAAAACATAAACACACGCCTTTTTTCCCAGATGAGGTAGGCAGAGGTGCTACCACAACACCCACGTTTCGCCTTGTATGTTCCGTCTCACGATGTGATAGGGGGCGAGTCTATCGCCATATCGGGCACAAATTCCTGACTCCGGGCTGATAATGAATAGAAAAATCCAATATCACTTTGCCCGATCCGGGATTCGAACCCGAGACCTCAGCTTTGCAATCGTACCATAGTACCACTACGCCACCGAGGCAGTCTTTTTTATTCAGCAGTATGTATATTTTCACTTTTAAAGGCTTTAAGCACATACCTAAATATAAAAACAAAAATACACTAAGCCAAAATCTACTCAAAAACTATATACTTCTAAGTAGAGTAATGTAGTCTCATACGCAACAATTTATATGTGCAGACGTATTATTATACTATTTCATTTGACTGCAATCAATTTTCCATTATTTACCAGAACGGAACAGTTCTAGTTTCTTAATTCATCATGTAGAAACCTTATTGACTTGCGTCATACATCGTGCGGTTTATTGACTGCTTTCGTGGTGCAGTGAGAAGTGGGGTATAGTATTTAAATATAATAATTGACAGAGACAAGTAAATATCTACGTTCTACACTCATCGTAGTCCTGATCCCACAGTAAGGCAACAGGTCTAGCGGGTATCAGAAACCACGAAGGATTTTTTTGTCTCATTACACCTGGAAAACAAATATTTGTCAAACAAAAAATTGTCATCGTTCTGGGATAACTCGGTCTATCGTATCACTGCCGGCTTTCACAAAATGCACCACAGAGGCTTTCAATTATTTTTAAATTATAGTTACAATTAATCAACTGCGTGCGTGCAATCAAAGTGCGTGGTCCCTGTTGGTAACGGACCAGGCTCGGCTCCCTTCATGTTCACGGTGGTCGCGGGTTCAAATCCCAGAGCACACCTCTGACTTTTCGGAGTTATGTGTGAAGTGATAGTCAATCACCACGCACTTTAACGGTGAAGGAAAACATCGTGAGGAAACCTGCATGCCGTAGCGATTTTAAAGAATTTCTACGGTATGTAAGTCCGCCAACCCGCACTAGGCCAGCGTGGTGGACTATATGGCCTAACCACTCTCAATCGATTCTCTCTCGATTGTAGAGTAGGCCCGTGCCCAGAAGTGGGAAGTATATGGGCTAATAATAAAAAAAAATATTAGTCAACTAATTAATCAAATATATAACTATGCTATCTGAGTGTTATAGGGTCGAAAGGTTTAAATGCTCCGTTTAATAATATTCTCACGATATGAATTTTCAACAAATATTTGTTATTGCTTTCTAATTCGTTTAAGGAACGCCTGCGCAAAATATGTTGCATGAGAGCCTCCGTGGCGAAGTTGGTTGAACGCTGGCTGTGAAACTTGAGGCCGCGGGTTCGATACCTGCGCCGAGATATTTTTTTGTGTGAACCACAAGTATTTGTTTCGGGTCTGGGTGTTTCTCAGACCGAAAAGTCTCACATAGTTCGTGATACCCACGACACCAGAATCGATCTTAGTGTGAGGTCGGTACTATGTATGTGATCGTTGGTGTATTTATTATTATTTATTTATATAACTCTGTCAATTCCGACTGTGTGTTTTCTATCAGTCATTTGTTTAACAGTGTCAATATTTACAATAAGAAATGATTTGAAAGTAGGTAAACCAATTAAGGTTAAAGGTTGACTAACATTATGGTATCAGTAATAAACATGTAATAACAGGGTATCTACCACGAGAGTGCCTATACTGTCAAGCTAGTTAAGATAAGGTGAATGGTTACCTATGAGGACTACAGAAAACCTAAGTTCAACGTTAATAGCTTTGATTGTGTTGTTTTGTACTTAAATAAATATCACAATATTAATAATTATTATAAACAAACAGTTAATATTGTTTTGATCTACAGCTGAGATTCATCAAGTTATTTCAGGTTAGGAACTAGGAAAAATTAGGTGCCGAAATTTCACGAAAGTTATTTTTGGATATGAAAGATTGCAGACTACTTTCTGAATAAAAATTTAATTAAAGATGTATAAACAAATTATACTCATGTACCTTTGATTCCAAATGTACAGAGCCACCAACTTATCTGTTCAGGTGGCCATAACTGGAACTAAACCAGTGTTATCAGATATACGGTAATTACTGCAGATGCACATAATTTTTTTTACCAAAACACTGCCAACGGTATTGTTATATTACCGTGTCGTTTCTACCGTATTTTATAAGATACATAGCTGTGTATATAATTCTCTAATTTACTCTAATCTAATTCAAGATTTTTTTAAAGTGGCCATACTCAATTCCTCACTAGCGACGATTCTGAACTTCCGACTGAACATATAACTTGGTGGCTCTATAACTTAATTTCTTTAAACTGTCGAAGAGGTTAGTTTTCTAAATCAACGTTAGGTCTTATTGGATTGCTAAAATATAGAAAGATAGATCATTATCAAAAGTTTAACGTCATTAGCATCTCTGTTTATCTTCCCTATGATCCAAACTTGAGTATACGAATTTAAATAACTTAAGCCCACACATGGCTTATAAAAAGCACTAAAAATACTTGGCAAAAATACTTGGCAAAAATACTTGGAAAAATACTTGGCGTCGCTTTAGCATAGCGTAAATATTTCACAGAGTTTTAGTGGATTTGCTAAGCACAGATGCGTAACGGCTTTACATCCATACATAAAATATGGGCTTTTCGCTAAAAAACACCAGTTGAAACAGACGCTGTCTGAATTTTTCATTTATAAAACTCTAGTGCGAATGCAGTTCAGTTTTATTATTTTATCATTGAAAATGAAATGATATTCAGTCTCTATTCAAATATATGTCTGGCTAGCCTAGATATAATGGTGTATGCATTTAATAATTATTTATTTTCCCGTAATGATAGAATACCAATTAATGTAAACAATCGTATTTAAAATTCAGTTAAGATGTATGATTAAATAATTTCACTAAGACACGATTTCGTGTTGAAGTATTTTATCTTCGCACATTTTATTTTTAGAATAGGTTACCCTAGTTCCAACTAAGTTATATAAAGAAGACATTCTAAAATAAGCGAAATTAGAAATTCTAAGATCTTTTGCTAGTTAATTTTACATTAAGAGTCTTCAGGTAGGCTGTGCTACAGTGAATAAAAATGAAAGCAATTAACTCAACAGCGTCTTACAATGTGCTTACAGAGACTTGGAGTAAAGTATCTTTGGGAGACGAATTTACAAGCACCTTCTTATAGATTTTAGATAATTTGGGCCCTGAGGATTTTAAAGTTCAACATCAATTATTTATATCCAGTGAATAAGAAAATGAGTGTTTTATTTAACAAGTGCACCTATTGCTTGCTAATGTTATATAACGTAATAGAGGGAAATTTCCACGACGGGGTAATACTATTTTTTCTGAAAAATAAAACCTAAGCTGTAAAGGGGTGTTGTGCAAAAGGAACCAAAAGCGATATTACATTTAAACACATGTAGAATATTTATTCAATTAACTTAAAACTTAACGCATGCACATTCTTTGCCAGTGGATCTTAGGATGGTGCAGAGAGAATATTACCCTAGTTATAATATTTTTTTAAATCACACGATATATGATATTACTATCAGTTGAATCATATTCAATCTCTAGCATTTACATGGAGTGCAACCTAATAAAACTATCCACCGACATGACATCTATCTATCATCTAACTATCTTTCATAAAGTTGCTACGAATTTATACCTAGTATTATCCACTGATATCCACAACACTGATTGAGAGATTTCGTACCATGTCTAGTCAGATAAGTATTGTGTACAGTGTTCCCGATTGTACAGTAATCATATAAATGTTGCAAGCCTGCCATAGCCGCACATTCTCGTAAGCTATGTTTCGTGATCATTCTATCCGTTTCCAATTATTTTGCAAGCCTACACAGCGCAAATTACTGGAATGTTATAAACTTCATATTCGAGAGATTATTTCACGTTTATATTGACTTTCTTTTACCATAAATGTATGTTTAGAATTGCTAAATGAGTGCCGGGAATTTGTACAAACGGATCATACGGATATGCTGTTAATTTTGGGGGCATTTATATCTAAAACTGAAAGTGAAGTATCGGGATCGAGCAAAGTGCTGGTCTATAGTTGTACCTACTCCTATGGGATGCAGTCGTAATCTTTATGTACGTAGGTATGTAAAATGGCTTACCTTGTTAGCCTTGCTGTCATCGACCTTATGTTCCGATACATGATGTCCTTCCTTGCCGTGAGCGTTGGCATCCAAGATCTTTTCTTCATGAGCGCCCTTGAACCCTTGTTGTGAGTTTTCTCCGAAGGAACCTGCGTTCTGTCCAGCGACCTTGTGGTCTGCTTCATCGTGGGCCTCATCGTAGAAGCTCTCAGACTTTTCCTCCTCATTTTTGCTGCTTGAAGACTTGAAGCCTTTGCTAACGTGTCCCTTTTTGTGGCTCTTGGCTTTTTTCAACTGTTCCTCGTTGGCACCTGAATATTAAAATTGTTTATGGTTACAAAAAAAAGTGTAGCAATGGCTTTAATTTTGTTTATGAAATATTTACCTGCATGTATGAATATATTCGTACATTTTTTTCAACTAGATATCAACTGAAATGGTTAATCGAAGTCAAAACAGGTTGTAATAAAACATAATTTATGAGAAGTGCGATGCTATTATAAACATTCACAGACTCGCTAATGATTTAAGTTTGCATATTTTTTGTGAGATGGTGAGGGATAATGTTCAATGATAAATATTTGTACGAGTATTAGTTATTAGTACATATCAAACGTGCAAAACTGGAAATTAAAGGCTTATTACTTTACCATGTTTATCGAAGTTCTGTCCTCCAGCGTAGAATTTCTCGTCACCAGCAGCCTTCTTCTTGGCTTCCTCGTCCTTGTAGAAGCTAGATTCTCCTTTCTCTGCCTTAGCGGCGGCGGAACCTTGTTGGAATCCTTCTTGTCCATGCTTGGTTTCTTCTTCAGCTTTCTTTTCGATTTTTTCTATATTTTCATCGGCTCCTTTCTTTTGAGCGGAATCGTAAGCCTTTTTGTCCACATATCCTCCTCCAACTTGAGCGCCCAAGTAAGGATGGTAAATTAAGCCGCCTCCAAGACCTTGGCCGAGTCCAAAACCACCCAAGCCAACGCCTTGGTTGATAAGTCCAACATTTCCGACACCAACGCCGCCGGCGCCCAGTCCACCAACACCAACGCCTCCGAGACCGATGCCTAATCCTTGTCCTAAACCAAGCCCGCCCAATCCTATGCCACCAAGGCCCAAACCTTGGTTCAAACCTATTCCACCGAGTCCCCCAACTCCACCAACTCCGACGCCGCCAACCCCACCGAGACCACCAACTCCAACACCTGTCACAGTATTCAGCACAGTAGACGCAGCTCCTTCAATATTTTCGGGGTAGTCCAAACTTTCTTCCACTTCGTAGCTACTTGACAGAGGCATTCCTGAATCCGCATCAGTTGCCATTTTGTCCAGCCGTTCTTTCACATGATCGTAGGGCGTTTTCTCATCGGCAAACTCGACTTTGTGGGAACTCGCCGAAGCCACTCCGAAAGCGAGGATTAGAATTGACAACATCTTGGAATGTATTACACAGCGACTGATGACATTTTGCTGTTGCGCTGGTTATTTATAGTGAGTTTGAATTCGGTGGAACGGAGTGTGATAGTTTTCACGGTTTGTGCCGGGGCCCGCGTCCGGTCGTTTCCTTCCTGTAGTATTGTTTAGACTAGTCTAATGAGAACAGCACAGTTGAAATAAAACAATAAGTGTGGTCGAAGACCTTGCTTTCCAGTTCATTGGTGGCGGCAGTGGGGCGTTCGTTTACGCAACCTCCCCGGACCGCTATGGGTGACACTTTTTGTTAGACATTTCTGTGAGAGCTCCGGTACTTTCTGGAAAAATATTTGACACACATGTACATTAAATATTGCTCTACTAAAGTACAAATATATGTCGAATTCGACTATTTAAAAATATGGTCTTCACATGATTAAAAGTTAAAACTTTCTTAATAAACTACCTACGCAAGCAAATACGTTTTTCATCTTTGAAAAGAATATAACCATTTATCCTTCTTTCGCCTTTCTATATAATTAAATAAAAATCTAGATGGCCAATGTACGAAATCTCAATCTAGGTGATAATTCAATTGTATCGGCGAGAATCGCGGTCAAACAGCCGGGCAAAAACGTTAATCGCTCTAACCAAGCCTATCAATTATCTAATCGAATTAGCGAGCCTGCAGAATTGATTTGCAACAAATTGAAAAACATTTCGTAATGTTTATTAAGCAGCTGATGAATTTTCTCCGTGAAATATTAAACATTATGGCCTTGATTTTGTTCGGACGATTTCACGTCATTGTTTTCTTACGGTTCAAATATATGTCGAGGGCTCGCATAAGGTTACCGTCCAAGCATTATATTGGGTGACAATTGATAAATGAGTCACAATTTGCTGGAAAAAACGATGAACCAAGACAGTTCATTACGTAGAGTCCTAGACAAAGGTGAACAAACCTTTCAAACTACATCTATCTATCAGATTTTAAGCCGTCGCATGGTTAAGTTGATGTTACTGATAATTACCGATAATACTCGTTTTATGAAAAGTAAAGAATAATGTAATTGGTAGCTTCATTTTTGTATTTATACATACATAATATTTAAAATAGCTTTCTACGAGCCGAGTTTCTGCGGTCTCTAGAAACTCAGAAAAAACTCTGTTTTATGCAGCTGTACTTAAATAGAAATATTACTTATTGTTTGTGTACAAAATAAACAATTTAATCATATTTTACCATGTGAAATAGAAACAACAAATCATCAGCTGAATAATGAGATATTAGTTACTAAATTCCTACTTCAAATAAATAAATTATTTCATTTAATCCCTACACTTAGTTTGGAGCTGACTCTATGAAAACCAATGGACTAATATATGATAACTTGGCTTCATTCAGCTCATTGTATTTACAACTAAAAACTTATTCTACGCTCAGTGACAAATCAACATAAAAGTAGACCTGGTTAGGCATTTAAAAAAATAACAAAAAGGAAGATACTTTGTGATAAGCGATTGTAGGTTTACCTGATGTGACAGCCATCTACTTAAACATGTAAAAAGACTAATATACGAATTTTTAAACGTGTGTCAACAAGTTGTGCCATACATGCACATAAACTCATTACTGTGTAATTTCATCATACGTATGAGACGTCATGTTATGCGAATATATAAATAACTTTAATCTTTGCATCTCTCCTTGAAACAACTGCCATATACTAAGTACACGAATAAGTCCTTATGGTAAAGTGGAAGTCAACAGAAGTCGAAACTGATTAACTAACTTCGTGTACTGATACAGCGCCTTAAATAATTACGATAGTTAGTTTGTTGAGCTAGCGCCTGACGGGAGTTTATAGCAACAAGTTTCATATCCGCCAGTTGCTATTAAGTTTTGGAAATAACGAAGGTTTTTAATATGTAGGAGTTAGCGATTACGGCTATTTCATTTATACAGTACAATCCCGATTATCCGAACATCGATTATCCGAACATCCGATTATCCGGACTCATTCGTCTCGGCTCTAATTATTAATTTAAAAATGTTTTGACGGCACAACGAGACATGTTACGACAAGTTTATTCCCGCCTCTGACGGTGTACTCCCGCTCTCATTTGTTTGCGGGATAGTGTTTGTTATTGTTTCATTTTCTTTGATAGCGTTCAATTGAAAGGTTGTCTTTTATTTTTGTTTACATTTTGTGTTGGAAATTTAAAATGTCCAAGCGAAAAAGAGTAGTGTTGTCTCTTAAAGACAAAATGAAAATAATTGAGCGTATAAAAAATGGTGAATCTGGCAGTAAGTTGGCACAAATATATGGTGTCGGAACTTCTACGATATCAGACATTAAAAAGAATTCTGATTCCATAATGAAATTCGCCTGCGCGCTTGAGCAAGAAGATGGAAGTTCGCAACGTAAAGTCATGAAAAAATCTCAAAATGAAATTCTGGAGAATGCAGTTTTTACTTGGTTCTTACAAAAGAGAGCATGCGGTCAGCCCATATCTGGACCTCTGTTATGTGAAAAAGCATTGGATTTTAATCAAAAACTTGGTGGTGATACTTCTTTCAAGGCGAGCTGTGGATGGTTAGCAAGATTCAAATCCAGACATGGAATTCGAGAACTGGAGATTCAAGGAGAAAAACTGTCTGCTAACGTTGCATCAGCCGACTCTTTTGTAGACGAGTTAAAAGAATTTCTAGATGAAAAAAAATACGATTTAGATTTTGTATACAATGCGGACGAAACAGGTCTTAATTGGAAAGCTCTACCAAGCAGATCATTAGCATCGCGACGTGAAAATGCAGCACCGGGGCACAAAGTGAGTAAGGACAGAGTTACAGTTATGGTTTGCGCAAACGCTAAAGGAACACATCGATTGCCACTGCTACTTATTGGTAAATCAAAAAATCCGCGCTGTTTCAAAAATGTTAAAATACCCTTAACTTACGCTAACCAACAAAAAGCGTGGATGAACACAGATATTTTTCTTACTTGGTATGAAAATACGTTTATTCCTGAGGTGAAGAAATTTCAAAAGGACGTGGGAAAAGAGGGCGATGTATTGTTGTTATTAGATAATGCGCCAACGCACCCTTCCGCTGAAACACTAAATCGAGAAAATGGAAAGTTCACGGTTAAGTTTTTGCCCCCTAACGTAACATCGATATTGCAACCTATGGACCAAAGTGTCATTGAAACTTTAAAACGTTTATACAGAAAGCAGCTACTGCGTCGTCTTTTATCAGCAGACGACAGTGAAATAGAAACATTGTTAAAGTTTTTTAAAGAAATTAATTTAAAAGATTGTTGTTATATGCTGGTAGAAGCGTGGAATTCTGTGGAATTGCAAACATTAAAAAGGGCATGGAATAAATTATTAAAATTAACTCTATCTGATTCTTCAATTAAACCGCACGACGATTTTAAAGAAATAACCGAAGCAATGAAAATTCTTAGCATTGGTGAAGGGTGCGATGAAGAGAATATTACGGAGTGGCTAAACTGCGATAGTGAAGACCCTGGATTCCAAATATTAACTGATGAAGAAATCATTGAGTATTTAAACAGTAACGAGAGAGAAGATGAAGAAGAGACTGAAACTGGGGATGTATGTCAAGTACCATCTCACGCAGAAGCTTTTGAAGCTCTAGATGTTGCTTTTAAGTGGTTTGAAAGACAGGACGAATCGGATCCCATACAGTTGTTACAACTGAAGCGCATCAGGGACTTGGCTGCGAGAAAAAGATGTGATTCATTACGTCAAAAATCTATAACAAGTTATTTCCAACCAACATTTTAAATTATTCTCTCTTTACTTACGCTCGTTTTTTATATATCGTATTATCTAAGTAAAACCCATTACATAATAAAAAAATATTAAAACTTAAATATTATGTATTTGATTTACTTTGAAATCGGTTATCCGGATTTTCGATTATACGGAATACCCCTGGTTTTAATTGATCCGGATAATCGGGATTCTACTGTACATAATAAAAAAATATTAAAACTTAAATATTATGTATTTGATTTACTTTGAAATCGGTTATCCGGATTTTCGATTATACGGAATACCCCTGGTTTTAATTGATCCGGATAATCGGGATTCTACTGTATTATGAATATGTAACAGTTTTCGAACAGAACCTACTTGCTAAAGGTATGTTGGGTAATTTAAAATCACATACGAAATATTATTCAGACAGATGTCGTTGCGATAAATGACTATAAACATTAAATATTTTAAAAGCATTCTGCTTTTAGGCCAATGGATCTCGGAAAAAATCTTAAAACTTTAAGACCGATTAGTTGAAAACAATTTTTCCTCATTACCAAACGAAGGGCAGAATAAAAGTTAAAAATCTTTTTGGCTTTTAAGCTATTCATGATTTAATGGAGTCAAAAGCGTATAATTCAGCCGATATCCGGGTACATGGCCGGCGTATAGCACTAGAAACGGCGGACAAAGCAGATTCGAATTAATTCCCTTCGTTATAACTTTAAATCTCCAATTAGCAAAGTTTCGCCGGATTTCAAGATAAGGCGACGGTTGATCGTGATCACGTAAACTGATTCCTTTGGAATGAAATCCCTTTTTATCTATAATTAAGAGTGGATACATTTCTTTTATTGCAATATTCTGTTTTTATGATATAGATAATTAGTTAATTTGCAAAGCAAAAATGTCATAAAATGATGATAAAACGTGGCCACAAATCTATCGTCAAATTATTATGTCAGCAAGGGGTTATAAAGTACAATCCAGTCTCGCTTTAATTTTAAAAGCATAGCAGAATGTAGTTTTCAGTTTTAGTTCAGCTCATTAAACTCGCCTTACGTTTGTTGCCAAAAATTTCATAATCGGTTTAGTCTCGACGCTCGTGTTTAAATTTATAAACTGATATAGATAACAATTTAAGGTGGAATGGAAATTTTATTAATTTATATTGAATATACAATGACTACCTACTTATGATATTTGTTCTCTCGTGAATACTTAGAAATTAGCTAAAGCATGGTGAGGTGATTTTTAATTTTCTCTATTCGCTTCTTAGTGAAAGCGAGTTAATTTAATTGCGTATAATATTGTTACATATAAAATTAATTTATTTAAATTAACTAAATTAGTACTTATGTGTGTATTGATAGTCAATCACCACGCACTTTAACGGTGAAAGAAAACATGGTGAAGGAAAACATCGTGAGGAAACCTGCATACCGTAGCGATTTTAAAGAATTTCTACGGTATGTAAGTCCGCCAACCCGCACTAGGCCAGCGTGGTGGACTATATGGCCTAACCATTCTCAATCGATTCTCTCGATTGTAGAGTAAGCCCGTGCCCAGCAGTGGGACGTATATGGGCTGATAAAAAAAAAATTAGTACTTTACCTACGTGTCTTGACCTAAATAATACTCCGACTTATGCCCTTAGATTAAAGATTGGCACAATGATTTCATTCAAATTGCATTTATACAAGCTGGCTTTTTATATCAGGACTCTCTTAAACTCAGATTGGATACCTTGCTTTTATTTTACCCTGTAGGCAATAGCAGGTACACTGGCATATACAATCCAGGGCATACCTGTCCACCTCTACCTGGGTACGCCTATGGTGATATTAGCAGGTACGCTATGTGGGCTAACGTCGATTTAAGAAAAAAGAAGCGTTCAGACACTTCACAAAATTGTGAATTATTCTGATAATACATTCTGATGGTAAAGGTACCATAGTTTATTTGTTGGAACAGTCGCTGTGTTTGTAAAATACGCTCCGTAGGAAATTAATGGAGGTGTAATGCTGTTTCGGAGTATTCTTCAGAAGATTGTTCGCCGAACTCGTTATTAACACATCGTGAAACATCCACACCATTGCATTTAACCATCAAACGGTGTAAAAAAAGGTTGTTAAGTTTAGACATCTACTCGAGTGTTTTTTTAAACTGGAACATTAAATTTACCGTATTAAACCTGGTGTTGAGTGCAAGGTAATGCAGGCTGCCTCCAACAGCTCACTGTGGAAATCATTAGGAGAGGCCTATGTTCAGCAGTGGACTTCCTTTGGCTGATGGATTGGATTGCATTAGATTGAGTGCAACCCAAAAAGAGTACCTATCTAACGATCACAGATGCCGGATATACTTTACCTCTTCTCAATCTTTTTCCTTCCCGCTCCTCTCCCGATTTGATGGCCTGCAACACATCTATGATCCAAGCGTTGTGAATGTTCATGGGCAGCGGTGTTCACTTACCATCAGGTGACCTGTTTGCTCGTTAGCTGAATCTAAGAAGATTTTTTGGCCCGTCTATTATTTCGGTCTGGATCTTATGCCGGTCTGCTCAAAATCAGTTATGCAAAGGCTGGGCGATGCGTGATCGGTGATACATTCCCGTGTATTGCTATGACGAGTTTTTTATCTTCGTGTGAGTTGGTCGCTTTATTACGTCAATGTTATTGGCCGAAATGGCTGTGGGCTGAATTTTTTTCTGAAGAAACAATAATATTGGGGAGTTGGTTGGTATTCATAGGAGCCCGCATTCGAGTAAATATTCAGGAGACCCTGGAGCCACTTAGATAGACAAACTTTCGGAAGGGATGGTCACTAACTGGCTGCGAAAACCTTATTCACAGCGATAGAACTGTGAGTGGGGTAGATATGTAATTGTATCATGTTTTAAAAATGAAGAAATATACATACAGGGTATATCAAGACTGCTACCGAAAACGAAGCCAGGTGGTAGTTTTAGTGACTTTAGACACTATGCAACTAAAATTTTGTAGATAACTGTAGGTCGATACTTACCCCATGGTTGAGTGTCCAATCTCTACAATATATGTTTCATGAGGTTTGAAATGAAAATGAATCGTAGAGAAACATATATGTACCATATGCGTAATTTTAATATATTTTTATTAAAATTATTATGCACGAATAGTATTCTTAGGTCTTCCAAGAGCCATAAAAAGTAAACGCAACAAATAATTACCTTTGATATAATAGTTGCATAACATAGATAATTTACGAAAGACTTTCAATCATAAAAATCGTAATCAAAGATCAAACGCAACGTTACATAACGTGCAATTACTTTTTATCATAAATATTGAATAATTACTTATTCAGAATCAATTGCTGTTAAACTGAGATTTTTATGATTACGATACTTTCTCCTCTTGTTTGAAAGTAAAAGAGTTTCTTCAGGTGGATGACCCGGCATGATACATCTTCAGGCCTTATATGGCGAACTAGACAGCGATTTTTTTCTTACATCCGCTATGATTATCAACTTTCTGGGAGAGTACACTTGTTAGCACAATGGAGATGTAAGATAACCGTATTTGACTTAGCCAATTTCCGCAATGTATCTGGGTTGAATTAATGGATAGGTGAAAAAATGAATCAAGACCTCACTTGTCGCTCAAAAACTATACAGACGTTTAAAAATCTGGTTCGGAATCACTATCTGAAAAGTCTATAGCACCACCTTTCTTGTCGTTTCTATGTGTGTATTTTGTTATTTTTCAATATTTATTAGTTTATTTTTTATTAGTGCGTGGTGGCCTCGTGGTATCGGACCAGACTCGGCTGCCTACATGTTCACGGTGGTCGCGGGTTCAAATCCCAGGGCACACCTCTGACTTTTCGGAGTTATGTGTGTATTGATAATCAATCACCACGCACTTTAACGGTGAAGGAAAACATCGTGAGGAAACCTGCATACCGTAGCGATTTTAAAGAATTTCTACGGTATGTAAGTCCGCCAACCCGCACTAGGCCAGCGTGGTGGACTATATGGCCTAACCACTCTCAATCGTACTCTCGATTGTAGAGGAGGCCCGTGCCCTGCAGTGGGTCGTATATGGGCTGATACCAATACCAATTAGTTTATTTGTTTTTAACCGAGTTCAAGGAAAAAGGAGGAGGTTCTCAATTTGTCGGTATCTTTTTTTTTATGTATTTTCACCGACTACTCGAAGACGCCTGAACCGTTTTGGAAAATTATTTTTTTGTTTCAATGCTTATAATTCCCAGGTGGTCCCATAAATACATACGTTACGCAAATTTTAATTTGCTGGCTAGACAAGTCAATAAGCAAACTAATCAACGTGTACACGTACCATGAAATAGATTTCATTTCTTACTTTGTAGTGTTTAATTATTATTATTTTTTACTTTATAGTGGATTTTTTGAAGCTGGTTTTATTTTTTATTATTGATATATAAGTATTAGTATGCCATTAGTTTACCTTTTTTATCTTTATTGTTTACCGCCATCTCCCAGTATTTCCGATTTTATCAATCCCACGGTTGTCTGGTAGAAATCGCTTTAAGCGATAAGACCGCCCATTGTATTACCGAACATAACCTATTTTTTAAGCTGAATATTGTAATTTGGTTTGCAATAAAGAATTATTGTATTGTCTAGTGTCAGAGTATGTGAGTTTCATACAAACATACATTAGATTTTCGGGTTGGGCAATCAACTTTGTGCGCTTTTTTTATTTGAAAATTCTCATGGTATGGCAATAGGCACTTTACCTATCATAATTATGTCAGAGCACAAATACGTTCGACAAACCGTGGTTGGCTAGTGATACATCTGCCGACCCCATCTGCGATACAGGCGTGAGTTTACGAATGAAAGACTTGAAACGTTTCATACCTAGGCCCCAATATGGAAGGCACGTGCCATAACTGGCAGACTTCACACCAATTAGCCTCGCAAACACAAAAGTAAGAGCTGCCGCGTTACGTCGTAAACGCCATTCTTACAATGCAAATTGTACGGCTTTCTCTAATTTGCTACATAAACGAATTGCCTTCATTTTCGCTTTATTTTATTTGTGTTTAAGAATATAAACAAATCACATCAACGAGGTGAAACGGAATGAAAGTTACGATGCGTAAAATATGTATTTAGTTTGAAAGATACTGCGTTGAGACGTGATAATTGAGTCTAATGTACAGTCTCTAATGAATAAAAAATGACATTTATTAGTTTTTTAATTATCATATCCTTGGTTGCTAACGACGACGTTAAGTGTGGCCGATATTATGTTTCTAGGCTTAGTCAATTACTAGAACAAATTACTGTCTTGCCACTCGACTAAAATGACGCATAGAGTGGGTATATGACGTCATGAGCACTCTCGTGCCTCGGAGAGCACGTTAAGCCATCAGACCCGGTCGATGTCATTTCGAAATGAATTGGAAATCCAATAAAATCCATGCGTATACTGTATAGATCGTATAGCACGCGTGTGACTGCTTAAGTACTAACAAAAAATCTCTGTAATGTTACACATTGGAATAAAACGAATTCTTACGGATTTATCGCGAATTTAATGTAATTTTTACATTTTTTATTTTTTAATGTCCCGACGTTTCGATCACTTTACAGTTTTCGTGGTCACGGGGCGGACTGAGGTATTAGTCAGCCGCTTAGTAACTAAGCGTATTGTAGATAAAAGCCGTAAGAATTCGTTTTATTTAAAAATATCTCTCATAATTTGCCCAATAATGATAATAATATGTTGTGTACTGGTAAGTATTATGACGCGGAAGAGATTGTTTGTTTGTGATTCTAAAGTTCTGATTTTTATTGTTTAAAACCTCTAATAGAAACATACTCTCAGTGACATAGAATATATCGATTTGAAAAGTATTGTCTTGCAAAACTGAATATTTAAATGCAGTCGTAATAAATAAATTCGGTTCTTCAGCGACGCTGATAAAATAAACGGAAATATATCAATAACAATGAATATATCAATAATATTGAAGTCCGTGATGGCCTGTTGGTAAACGGACCAGACGCGGCTCCCAATATGTTTACGGTGGTCGCGAGTTTAAATCCCAGAGCACACCTCTGACTTTTCGAAGTCATGTGTGTATTGATAGTCAATCACCACACACTATAACAGTGAAGGAAAACATCGTGAGGAATCCTGCATACCATAGCGATTTGTATAAATTTCTATGGTATGTAAAAGTCCGCCAACCCGCACTAGGCCAGCGTGGTAGACTATATGGCCTAATCACTCTTAATCGTACTCTCGATTGTAGAGGAAGCTCATGCCCTGCAGTGGGACGTACATACTTATCTAGGCTGATCCAGTACAGTAATATCAATAACGGTAAGAAACCTGCTGCGTGTATTATTTCATGTTTTTCTATGTAAGACACAATATCGTTTTGTTGTGTTGAAATTAGAAGTAAAATGCTAGAGTGCTGTTTAATTGTCTTGGCTTTTATTATCATCTCGGTATTTATCATGTATGTAAATTGTGTATGAATAGTTTATCCTTTATTAATATAAAGTACGGCTCTTACACTATGCGACCGCCTTTATCTCCCAAATGTAATTTGAATAATTTCAACTATGTAACTGAAATATATTAGAGGCGTCATAGTGAGCGAGTTGGCAACTAAAATTGCTTAGAATTACAGCCGTGAAATTCTAGAATAACGCGCAATTTATGATCTGAACGTATGCGCTTAAATTGTTCCGAAACAAAGAAAGTGACAAGAAATTGTCGGTGTAATATGTGTGATGGTTTTGTTGCAACGAGATAAAAATTAATTACACGATGGTTTTAAATGCTTGGTCACGTTTTAATTACGTACATGTAGTTCATTATTATGGTTGTTTTATGTATCAAAACAACAGTGTAAATGCACTGTTGCCAGAGTAACTACCGGACATAATGGGACTTAACATCATATGTCTCAGGATGGCGCAGTGGAATTTCAAGCATTGCCTTGTAATTCATGGTGATGTTTGGTTTTGTTACTATCCATGAGCGGTCGTATCAATTACCATCAGGCGAATGGCGTGCTCGTCTCGCCATTAATCGCAAAAAATGCATTAACCATTTAACCCCTAATAATAAGAGAGAAATGTAAAGGTTTTCTAATTAATTATGGAAATATGCATAGTTACGTCGTTGCTTAATATGAGATATTTTTTATACTGCTGGCCCAGCAGATCGGGAGGGGAACGGGGAGGAAAAACGATGGGAAGAGGAAAGAGGTATTGGGCCTCTGTTTTCCACGAGATACTGGTACCACCCTGGTCAAGTCAATCCATTACTACCTAATGTAGTTTTAGCTACAACGACGCTCTATATATAAAATCCAACCACATAAAGCATCTTTTTAGTACTTCTATGTTAATAATTATGTAACACGGGACAAAACATTTGTGAAATTAAACATGCCGTGTTCACATCGAGTAGGATATAGTCTTCATACCATGCAATATTATCATAGTATTTTATTTTATAAGATTATATCCAGTTTTGTGAACCTTGATTTAAAAGAAAATGATAATTCAAGTTTCGAACGATTTTGTAGGCATCTTAAAGATCACGCTTTTACGGGAAACGTAGTACAACGTATGATCAAAAACTCGAAAGAAATCGTATAGAAAGTTGTTAAACGGGTCGTTGGAGCATAAAAATAGGCATGGGCGTCCCGCGAGGACTTGTCACTGGCATCAAAACGATATTGGTTTGAGGAGTGGCTATAATAATCGCCTTCTTCAATTACGTGTTGATGATTAGCCATTGTGGTTTCACTGCTAATAAGAGAGTTGGAAAGGATACTTTAGTGGCCTTAATTATACAGAGTATATCGAGACTGCTACCGAAAACGAAGCCTGGTGGTAGTTTTAGTGACTACAGACACGGTGTTATGAAATACTATTTAATTGTTTCTTAGATTAACGCGAATATTACACATTGAAATAAAACGAATTCTTACGGATTTTATCGCGAATTTGATTTAATTTCTACATTTTTCAACTTTCCGATCACTTTACAGTTTTCGTGGTCACGGGGCGGACTTCATTTCGTGGTCCGCCCCGTTACCACGAAAAAATCTGTAAGAATACATTTCAATTTAAAGTACTATTATTAAAGAACCCTACATAACAGTTCGCACTGTAGAAACTAATATCACCCGTAATCATGCAAGAGAGAAAACAAACACATGACAAAGAGCAATAATAAAACGGAATGAACCGGTTTCCCTCATCACCATGCCAACATAATTGTTTACAGACTATACTGAGCACGATCATTATGCAGTTAGCAAGACTGAAAATTACGGCTTGCGAGTAGAGATGATCAATCAACGCCTGGCTTGTTTCGATGACGTATTATTCCATTTGTCAGTCGCGCTGGCATTTTGATGTACGCTTACCTGTTGGCTGAGCTGTGGTGGTAAGGTATGTATGGGAGGAATTAATTTGTCAATTTTGATGATTATTTTACTTGTTTATAGACGTCTTTATACGAGCAATGTTTTGCATGTAAGCCACTATATTATATATATATATATATATATATAGCCTGAATCTTAATAGTATTGAGTATTGATGCTCTACAGGTCGCTGGGAATGCCTAAGATGTCTTTATGTAATATCAAATCAATGAAACAATAAAATGTATTTAAGGTTGATTAGATGAAAGCTTTTTGGACTTAATTAAAAACTAGCGGCCCGGCCCAGCTTCGCCTGGGTGCTAAGATGTTTAGACTCCACTCCACACCAGAAATATCTTATTCCCGTTCAAACTTTTGTACTCCTGAACACAACCTAAGTACCTACTATCCCTTTTCCTATCGTATCCCATCCCATCTCATCTGGCTCCTTTTCTTTCTGTTACATCCCGTCCCATTATTTCCCATCGAATGCAATCCGGATCCGACCGGTTTCATCGCGTTCGTCCCACTTTATCCCATTTCATCCCTTAATGCCTAAATAGGCAAGTTGTAAATTTTTTGTAATTGCTTTTATTTTGTAGATAGGCCTTATATAAACACGAAAATACGACGAATATCATTTAAAAAATACGCAAACACAAATACTTTGCAAAATTCCTGCTAAAACTTTCCGCTCAGCCAAAATTCTGACTACGAAATTGATTTTTTAAAGTATAATGAACTACTTATTTTAAAATTAATTAATTTTATAGCGTCAACAACACGTGGTAATTATACTGTTAAAATGTAGCTTATATGACACGTTCGTAGATTTACCATAGCAGCGCCATCTATTGATTACTTACTCAACCCAGTCGAAAGGTATCGACATCTGTTAGAATCATTTGGAGTTAACAGATGATTGTGACTGTCAAATAATAACAGACAAATAATTAGCAATAAATTAAAATTGCGACTATAATTTGAGATTTAAACTATCCTATCTCTCAAGTTGGATCGAACTGCACATGGTGTGCAAATTTTATTAGGAGTAGTTTAGGAGTCCATTGAGGACAAACATTGTGACACGAGATTTATATATATTAAGATAGTGTGTAATTGTTAATATACGTATAAGCTTGTATCTTCGAAGTGATGAGCCCAACCCACGCGACGGGTCGGTGAGCTGTGTTTCCGTCCCAATATAAAATATGAAACATATAATGCTTAGTTGTGTATTTATTCCATCGATAACGTATGTTAATTATTAGGTCAGTCCTGCTATAGGTTTGTAACAATATGCAAAAGGTAATTAATTAATTAATTAATTAAATATGTAATGCATATTGAACAATACATTAGCCCGGGAAAATTATAAAAAAAAATAGCTACGATTTGCAAAAATATCTCTGTTATTTTTGTACCTATCCTTCTTGTAATATGTTATTTATAAAAAATACATATTATATTTATTATATACGATGGTTTGATGAGTATGAGATGCGGTAACGTAAGCCCGGGTAAGCAGGAAGTGTATCTAAATTGCAATCATTATGACGACCACAAACTGTCGAGCAGACAATTAGGCGAACCAACGAGATTCTATCCACCAAGGAACACGTGAACAACCAACGAACCTCGGATTAAGTGTGGTAACTGTATCAATGTATTTTATTACACACACACACACACACACTCACGCCTTTTTCCCAGAAGGGGTAGGCAGAGTTTCTCCTGGTAGTAACCAGGCACCCACGTTTCGCCTTGTCTGTTTCGTCCCATAATGTGATAGGGGGCGAGCCTATCGCCATATCGGACTCAAATTCCTGACTCCGGGCTGATAAGGAATAGTAAAAATTCAATATCACTTTGCCCGGATTCGAACCCGAGACCTCAGTTTTGTAATCATACCGTAGTACAACTACGCCACCCAGGCAATGTATTTTATTATTATTTAAATTGTAAAAAAAATAGTACTGAATTAGTCAGAAAGTATGAAAGCTGCTGACTTTACACAGGACGCAGATATGTACTTTATAGAAAAAAGATCGAAATCAACCAAATCTACAGAAAAGCTGGCGTAGTCTAAGAGTCGATGAAGATCGATTTTCACCCATCTGATAACCAGATGAGACGTATTTTTTTTCATATATTATTGATTATCAAGCATACCTATGATAACTTGCCTATCGAAAAATGTTTGTAGAAATAAATCAGAGCTCTAAACATAAACTTGTCTATGTTAAAAATGACAGCTGTCAATTTTGGTTGTTCCGGTCATGTCATATGTCATTGTAAATCATGTGGATGATAATAAACTCGTGCAAACCGAAGTGATCCGTTTTAATCACAACAGTGTCTAAGGCTATTTTGAATTGAATTAATTTTAATCAATTTTCTTTCATCACCTTCACTCTTTTGATATTTTATTATTATTATTATTGTATCAGCCCATATACGACCCACTGCAGGGCACGGGCCTCCTCTACAATCGCGAGTATGATTGACAGTGATTAGGCCATATAGTCTACCACGCTGGCCTAATGCGGGTTGGCGGACTTTTACATACCATAGAAATTTATACAAATCACTATGGTATGCAGGTTTCCTCACGATGTTTTCCTTCACCGTTATTGAATTGAATTAATTTTAATCAATTTTCTTTCATCACCTTCACTCTTTTGATAACCGAATGATTTTTCGTAGCAAGTGATAGTTTTTAACACGGAGAATATGCCTAGGTACGCTTACCTACTTGTTATTGTTCATGGCTACCTGGCAAGCAGATATGATCAGGTAAGTCAATGTAGATACCTATACCGATCTGAAAACCAATCCAAATTGGTATTATAAAAAAGATAATTTAATTACAAAACTAAATGGCTAATATAGGCTTGCCTGCAAAAAAAATACCCATGAACAGTTTTCGATAAGCAAGTTATCACAGGCATGTTTGTTAATCAATAATATTGTCTAAAATCGTCTCATGTGGTTATCGGATAGGTGAAGGTCGATCTCTCACGGCTCCTTTACTATAAGGTTAGTTTGACAGTTCAGTTTGGCATAGGATAAAAAATGGGCCAGATAGATATTTATGATTTGTTATTTCATAGAAATCGCTTACCATCAGGCGAATGGCATTCATCGAAATTAAATATATATATCGATTCAATCCAATCCATCAGCCAAATGAAGTCCACTGTTGAACAAAGGCCTCTCCCAATGATTAAAATTAATTATAAAATATTGGAATAGGTAATTATGGGTGGTATATTATAAATTTGATAAAAGTTATTTTTCAACATATTCTTCAGTCACATGTACTATGAAATATTTCACGGCAAAAAATATTTGGGCCAAAGATACATCGAAGCCCAGTAGCTTTCGCATACCATTTGGTTAATGCTTAGAACAAAAACATAAAAAAATCAGATAACATCTGTTTGTAGTGCAGGAAACAAAACTATTAGCGGTTCCGACTTTGAGATACTATCTAGTAAGCGCGATCTGTCAGGTCGGGTTATTAGCAACAATTTGCATTCATTTTTACAAGATGCTCCAGTGTTTACGAGTCGGGCTTTTAGAAATGCAAAAATTTGAACGTGGAATACAAAATACTTGGAAAACGAATTCTTACGGATTTCATCGCGAATTTAATTTAGTTTTTTACATTTTTTTGTTTCCCGACGTTTCGATCACTTTGCAGTTCTCGTGGTTAAATTAAAAAAATCGGAAAATTAAAAAATTTACAACCCTAAATTAAATTCGCGATAAAATCCGTAAGAATTCGTTTTATTTCAATGTGTAACATTCGCGTAAATCCAAGACAACATTATACAAAATACTTTTTTACTGAGCTCTAGCAAACTTGTGAATAGAGGGGAAATAGAGGAAATAGAGACTTGTAGTCAAGCTTGGCTACTTTACGAAAGGACGGCTCGGTACCCCGGGTATTACACTGTCTTTTTTTATTGCAATGAATGACGAGACGAGCATGCCATTCCCTTGATGGTAAGCGATACGACCGCTCATGGATAGTAGCAAAAGCAAACAACACCATAAATTACAAAGCCATGCTTTGCAGTCCACTGCATTCGCTATCCTGAGACACAAATCTCATTATGTCCACTAGTTACTCTGGCTACATTGTCATTCAAACCGGAACGCTACAATGCGTTTACACTGCTGATTGGCGGAAGAAATAGACATTGCGGTGGTACCTAGTAGGTACCAGCGTAGGTACTACGTCGGCCTTTCTGTAGTGTATTTTGTGTTTACTAGAACAGCTGGAAACTGCACAATACTCTCTTTCCATACTTTAACCATGCTCAGACACTGGAAATACTTCTAAAACTTTAAGTGCTCATTAACGAGATTGATTACATTCAGAATTTACCCCAAAAAGATAAAATATAATCTGTTATAGTTTACATCCTGTTTATTTTTTATTACATTAATGTTAGTGGAACTCTGTATGTGTTTACTTGTTTATTGTATTTGAATAAAACACTGTCGCAAGCAACCACGTTTTAGACTTTACAAAAATATCCCTTATAGCCTTTTCATTGTCTGCATAGTCTCCAAGGCGTAAAATATTTTTAAATTGGCTCGAAATTACTCCTACAACTAATTACTTACATAGAAACACATTCAATCAAAGAAACGTATACAGGGTGCGTCGCTTTCTCAAACAGCGCGGCGTGAAGAAAGCGTGGTCACAAATTAACAATCTGTAACATTGTGATAAGAGGAACATGAAAAATGATATTTGAAAACTTAATGCACATTGAATGTAACTAGAAGTATTTTCTTTTTTCATTGTTCAGAGAGTGTACTGTAAATTATATATCATTAGGTAATTTATATGAATTGTCAGCGGTGAAGGACCTAATATTAATATTTTATGTGGTAGAGCCACGCTGTTGTCAGCCATGACTCAGCATGAATGGGCACGCTCGTCTGGGGTGGTACCACTGTCTCACAGAAGATCGAACTGAAGCAACAGCTATGCTATCGCCTTTCCTTCGGTGAGTGAGACTGCCGGATGCCCAATACCCCTTTCCCCTCCATCTTTTATCCTTCCCGCTCCCCTCCCGATCTGATGGGCCGGCAACACATCCATGATCCCAGTGTTGAAGTTTATGGACAGCAGTGATCACTTACCATCAGGTGATCTGCTTGCTCGTTTGCCAGACCTATGCTATAAAAAAACTTCAGTAGTTTTTAAAGCATATACTATCAATTATTGTACTTGTGTTGTATACAAATAAATAAAAAAAAAAAACACTAAGTGCAGGAATGTCTAAATGGAACTATGGTAAGAACTAAGAAGTCATTCTCCTTGAGCATTTCCTACCAAAATAAATTAAGTTCGTCACGTTTTGATTAAAGGACATAATGTACCAGGGAGATGAAACAGGTAGGCTAACAAACCGTACCATATTACGGCTTTCCTCTAAAAATGTGAACTTGGAAATATTTTAGTTCAAGCCAAAGTGGTAGTGAGTTTAAATTAATGGTTTTATAAGGAGAAGGAGATTGGGTTTACGTCATATGGTTGAGAGTATTGATTTTAATGCTGATTTTAGCGTATACCTTCCTTTATTTCAAAGAATGAGATTTATATGATATGCCAAACTGATAACTCACACAAAGTTGATTGATCCACCCGACCAAACCCAAGATACATTAATAATAAATAAATACACCCAACAGTCACATACATAGCCTGACCCTACACTAAGATTGAGTCTTGTGTTGTGGATATCAGAAACTACGAGAGACTTTTCGGTCTCACAAACAACCAGACCTTACATAAATACTTGTGGGCCACACAAACGTTTGTGTTGGTGCGGGGATAGAACCCTCGGCCTCTCGTTTTACAGTCGGCGTCTAACCAACTACGCCACGGAGGCTGTCGAACATTTTACTGCTTTTACGTATGCTGTCTCTAAACTTGATGAAATTCTAAAGACGATCGACTATGTAAACTAATTTCAACCAGAATCAAATAGCAACTACTTAATTTGCTAGTCTCATCCATTTACCCCCACAGGTCGGTGGTTCTACAATCTTGATAAGTCTAAATAAAACAAATAGATACAGATCACAACATAAGTTTTAACAGTAATAGCGGATGTTTAATTTGATGTTCATTCGTTTATCATTTGCATTTTTATTACGAAACACATTAAGACATTAGAGAGGATGTGAGGAGCAAAAAATATAAGACTAGATTGTTAATATCTTTATTAATCTTTGTATGAGTAGTACGTATTTATACTCTGTGCCGTGCCTTATAGCTGTAGTACAGTCATTTAAAGTGATTATTCTGCTTTTCCCACCCAACGGAAGGCCGTTGCTTTAAAATAAGCCTACCTCAAGGATTTCTACAACGACTTATAAGCAAATAATTAATTGATTTATAAAAATATTAATGCTTTACCATAAAATGATTGGCGTATTATAAATTGTGTGTATCTGTTCTGATTGTTAATTATTACATAAGATTTATTTACAATGTTTGGTTGTTTATGACAATATAAATATTTATTTTATGTATTGTATGTACATATAGTACTTTAAAGTGCTCTGTACAGGGGCAATGAACATCAAAATTATTTTCATATTACAACAGTGAGTAACGTGTGAACTTTTAAATATTTAATTCGACATGTTTAAGTCCACAATTTTCAAACCAACAAAGACAACAAAAACACTTAAAACAGTTACAAAGCGTGTGTTTTGAATCGGAATTAATTAGTCGATTCCGCGAATGTCATTGGATCCTTTATGCCGCGGCGGCACGGTCGCGTTATTAAATAAATCTAGATGCTATCTACTAGACCTAACACTAACGAGCGGCGAAAGAATCTAGATAGTGTTCTCGATTAGTGGCAATTAAAGCAAGCTCCACGGCGCGCTTTGTGCCTCCGTGACGAACGCTCAGTCGAAAACGCACCGGTTATCTCCTCCCCTACCATATGCGTTTTCATGAGGTTTTAGTCGATTGCTATTGATATGATAATATTATATCATAGTATAAAACAATGTCGCTTCTCGCTGTCTGTCTGTGCCTATCTATGCTTATCTTTAGAACACGCAAAGGATTTTGATGCGGTTTTTTTTAATAGACAGTGATTTAAGAGGAAGGTTTTTATATATAATACATATACAGGTTGTCCCAGTTTGTACGAAAAATAACATGTATCTGGTGTGGAGTGGGATCAAAAAACTCAAAAATAAAAAAAACTACTGCATCTAGGCGAAGCTGGGGCGGGCCGCTAGTATATTATACAGTATATAGTAGATTATCACCATCCTCAACCACAGGAAGGCGTAAACACAGATCTTCGCCAAAGATTTGCAAAGCGATTTGTTAGAAACGCTCTTCACCCAGCAACTTCTTGTAATCCAATAATAGGTACAGAAGAAAATAATACGACTGTTGCCAAGGTTTGCTTTATTTCTCAATAATTTCCAATTCTACAGGTTTACCTGCCTCAGTTTTAAGATTGGCTCGCTTAACTTCCTTCATTCAGTGCGTGGTGGCCTGTTGGTAAACGGACTAGACGCGGCTGCCTACATGTTCACGGTGGTCGCGGGTTCAAATCCCAGGGCACACCTCTGACTTTTCGGAGTCATGTGTGTATTGATAGTCAATCATCACGCACTATAACGGTGAAGGAAAACATCGTGAGGAAACCTGCATACCATAGCGATTTGTATAAATTACTATGGTATGTAAAAGTCCGCCAACCCGCATTAGGCCAGCGTGGTGGACTATATGGCCTAACCACTCTCAATCGTACTCTCGATTGTAGAGGAGGCCCGTGCCCTGCAGTGGGTCGTATATGGGCTGATACAACTTCCTTCATTCAATGAATGCATCGGTTGACCAAGCCCCAAGCCATCATTTGTATGATGTGATGCTATTTGAAAGTAGAAATCACGTATTTTAGGTCTGGTTACGTTAGATTTACTACTAAGTTGATTACCTCATCAGTATATAGTTCTAGTTCTTCTATCGAGAATTCGAATAAGAGGATTAAGGCTAACTCGTAGATCTGGGGTTTTATTTATTTGTTTATTAAAATTAGTATGGTTAACACCGATTCCGCTAATTTGTAAATGTCAATCTTTAAAGTCTATACTATATAAAATTTTCAAATTATGAAAACAAAAATATATATATATATTTAACTAACATCTAAATTATAGACATAAGCCTAAAGTATAAACAACGTAATGTTACAAAATAATAATTATAATCAAATAAAATGAAACAGGCATACACTCATCACGCATTCAATGCATTGGGGTAATCCATTGATCCGCATTATCCCAGATCGTTTGAGGTTCACGCTTTCCCACTGAATACAAAGCAGTCTGGGTTCACCAGTGGGACGTGGGCAAACATAGAACACAAAGTGTAAGGCACATCTACAGAATGAAACAAAGAACACACAGAAGGTGTGAGTAAGTCAAAATGAAAATGAAAATAATTTATTGAATACATTAAAATGATCAACATTATTTAGATTCAGTCATTTTTTTTTCTACCACCCGGTTCGGAAAGCGGTTATCACTAGAGAAGAACGGGCAAGAAACTCTAGTGTTGCTCTTTCCAAAACCAGTTTACAATATCGTGATTATTACCAAAATTACAAGTTGGTCTAAATCAGAGCAGTTAATTGATAATTTGTTGCAAGTGACATATTTTTAATACAATATGTTTACATTCTGTTTAATATGGCTGAGTGAAGTGAAGTAGCCCAGAACGAAGAAGATCTACAGAATCATAGAATGGTTAATGTGTAGTCCTTGTTTTCATAATATACTCCTTTACTCTGGGGATATGTTTATGTGATGCACAAATTATTCCGCCCGTGAAGACAATATACCCCCGTATATTCTAATAGCCGCGACACAAGCAATTCTACGTCGGGTCAGGTCAACGTATTACGCTCGGGTACAGAATTAATTTAAATAACAAATGTGACGTCACTTTTCATGTGTAATCTATTGGTTTAGATATTCGAGGACCGGCAAAGTTTGAGTATGAAAGTTAGCAACTCGTTTCGTTCGGGAAGCGAATTTGTCCGAAACTCGAAGTTTGGGAATGAGGTTCTTTGTGTTGTGTTGGTGTTTTCGTTTATGGGTTAGGGACGGGTTAGAGAGATGAAAGCTGTTAATTACTAAGGTGAATTTTCTTAAATAGAATAACAATTATAATATATCAGGATACTTAGGCCCATTCTGAGCAGGGGCTTATAATATCTTTTGGAAGGATTTTTGGTCATAGTACAAATCTCTCGTGACACGCCCTGTTCCATTTTTTTAGCATTTACACATACGAATATTTTAAAATATCTGAACTTGGAATAAATATTATTATTATTTATTAAAGAGGTAATTGCATCCGTAATTCGCTGCGGAAAAAATTGAATTTAATCATTCATCAATCTTTGTTTGTATATACTGGTACGACAAAGTAAGAACAATACACCTGACTCCAAATTCAATGCAATGGACATAGAACTGGATATTTTGATGGACACTACGATCCCTACCTATTATGTTGACTCTACAGTCTTTTTTTATTGCAATGAATGGCGAGACGAGCATGCCATTCGCCTGATGGTCAGCGATACGGCCCCTCACGGACAGTAGCAAAACCAAACGACATGAATTACAAAGCTATGCTTGCCATTCTACTGCGCTCGCCATCCTAAGACATAAGGTGTTAAGTTTCATTATGTACAGTAGTTGCACTGGCTGCAATGTCCTTCATACTGTAACACAACAATCGTTTACACTGCTGTTAGGCGGACAAAATATACATTGCGGTACCATCCGGCTTCTCACATATGAGAGACCTACCACCTGTCTTTCACCAAACAACAAGTAATACGTCATATTTTCACGTGTGACGTCGCGCACTTTCCAGCCGAGAACCGGCGGTACTGGCTCCGATTATATCGTCGAGACAGATTGCGAGTAGCGACTCGTTAGCCAGATAAGACGATTAATGCTAGTGTTTCTCTCCGTACTTGTAGCAAGGGTAGTGGAGCTATGGAATATTTATAGGGCCTTAGAGTAAGGTAGGAGAGGTAGCGATGGTTTATGGACAAAGCAGGTGATGCGAAAGCATCATCATTCAGTTTTAGTTTTTATTTGAGTTGTTCGTAAATATAGACAATATATTGCTCGATTTACATTACAAACTTCTGCAGTTGAAAAAGTGTTGGAAAAAACAAAAGGTTAAGAAAAGCTCTAGCATTCAGTTTTGTCACAAATATGTAGTTGTTTAAATTACAATCATTGGAGTTGATTTAAACTAGGTTAAAACAAAAAAAAACTACGTTTCGTCAGCAGTTCTATCTACCAATTCAGCCACAGAAATCCACAGAACATAGGCCTCCCCCATGGACCTCATATCGACCTGTTGGGAGCGTCCTGCATCCAGATCTACTGTTCTAGAAATACTTCTTCTTCTTTCGTGTCAATGGCTCACGTGGTACACTTTTATATACACCATTACATTTTCCCGGCCCAGTAGGTCGCTACATTTATGGCAGCGTCTGTTGCTTTGATGATGTCCCTTCTTGTGCAGGTTGTAGGGTACATTGGGCACATCAGCAAGTGGGACGTACTCTGTTCTGAGGCGTCACAGTCACAGTCGAACTTTGACTGATAACCCTATCTTACCAGATTTGTCTTGCAGCGGCCAACACCTATGCGAAGACGAGAAATACTAAAAGTATTCCACGCATCTTGAATCATTTTATGAATATAACACGCGTTCTAGACCTCCCAAGACCACATTCTTTGTTAATAAGAGAGCTTAAAGAATATTAATTACAAAAACTAAAGTTAAATCACAATATTGATTGTAATCAATCTGCGAGACCGTTATCAGGACATAATTAGGAGAATATTCGCATCTCATTGACTTAATCGTGTGCAATAAAATGAATAATTAATGAAATATACTGTTTGATATTAATGAGATTTTAT
Organism: Theretra japonica; assembly: GCA_033459515.1. Taxonomy (NCBI): domain Eukaryota; kingdom Metazoa; phylum Arthropoda; class Insecta; order Lepidoptera; family Sphingidae; genus Theretra; species Theretra japonica. Next base: position 11,671,787 of record CM065949.1, read on the forward strand.
TGACACTGTAAGCTTGTTCTGTTTTAATGATTTTGATGTTTTAAATATCTGATATAATTTATTTACGTTATCATTATAGCTGTACATTATCAAGCCACCCGTGTTAAAAGTAGAACGATATTTTATACTGTATGAGATTAAGTGAAAATCTCTGCGTACATGCAGTATTTTGCAGCTTACAAACTACATACATTTACTTTTACTGCATAAAAAAGGAGAAATAAACGAACACACATGCTTATTTCTAAAACGATGCCTGGCCTGATTGGTTTTCTACTTAATAAATATACCCAACAGTCACATACATAGTCCTGACCCCACACTAAGATCGAGTCTTGTGCCATGGATATCAGGAACTGCGAGAGACTTTTCGGTCTCACAAACTCCTAGACCCGAAAGAAACCTGTGGATCACATAAATATTTGTTTCGGTGCGGGGTTCGAACCCGCAACCTCGCGTTTCACAGCCGGTGTTTAACCAACTGCGCCATGGAGGCCGTCAAAACATGGCAAAAATTACATAACGATATTGTTCCATTAAAATATCGATACTTGATAGTGTTATTTTCTTATTTTGTTCAAACTTAGGGAGATCTATATAATTATAGTATTGTTATCTAAGGGAAACAGTCATTGAAATAAACCGAATTCTTACGGATTTTATCGCGAATTTGATTTAATTTTTACATTTTTCAATTTCCGGATGTTTCGATCACTTTACAGTTTTCGTGGTCACGCGGCGGACTGTAAACCGAATGTATGACCACGAAAACTGTAAAGTGTTCGAAACGTCGGGAAATAAAACAATGTAAAAATTAAATGAAATTCGCGATAAAATCCGTTAAAAATATGGTTTTTTTTTTAATGTGTAACATTCGCGTAACCCAAGACACATGGAAACAGCCATCCTGATGACTACCAAAGAGGAACACTTCTCGTATTTCTCCGCTCCATTCTCTCACTTAGACCGTTAGTATCAAGGTGATCTATTAAATACTATTACGCTGTCCGTTAGCAAATGAGACCGAGATTCATATCCTTTAAGTTCCTACTTTGTAATTCCTATACGACTTAAATATTTACAGGTACCTTTTTGATTGAAAGCAAAATTGCTAGGTATTTGTGCATGGAAAGCTGTGGCTATTCCTTGGTATGTTGGACGTAGGATTCATTGCTTTCATGCGATACATTATTGTGTAGGGTAGAAGCGAAAATGTAGGTTCCACTGTAAGAGAATGCCTCAGTCCTATACAAAGAGTTTGTATGGAGTGTAAATAAATTAATAAAATGTATGAAACTTGCGTATCTAAGATTTCTTTGTAAGATATTTGCCAATACGTACTAGGTAAGAATAGTGGAATAATACCTAAATTATGTTACTTCTTAAGCTGCTATGAGCCCAACAGTGGGGTACATAACATGGTTTGTGTAGGCAGGAGCGGTTAAGGATTTACGGTTGGGTTTAAGTAGGTAAGTGAGAAAATGAGAGTGATTTCTTGAGTCTATTTTTAAAAACAACTTTTAAACCACTATGTTTTTTAAGATGTATTGTTAAATGACTGAATATAGGTTGCACCCAGTTACTGGATACAGGTCGCTTTTGATCGATCGGTGTGAAAATGCTTGAGAGAGGCCCATGCCCAGTAGTGGACATCCTCTGAATATACACATATATACAGAGAGAGAGAGAGAGAGGGATTAAATGAATTATCGTAAGTAATTTTTAAATTACCTTTACGTAAACGTTTATATTAAGAAGTGATTCCCTCATCAGTAATCAGGAAGTCCCGACTCATAATAAATTTTATGATTATTAAATCGACATTAACAAGTAGCATATTAAAATGCAGTATTCACAAGAGCTGAATCCGCATAACTGTGAAGCAATGTGACTGATAAATTGAATAATAAATCAACCGTTGGACTTTATGGGCTTCTCGGAGACCGTTCGGAAATCAATCTGTGTCGATTGTACGCGGAAATAGTTTTTACAAATTTTAAATTAGCGGCGTTCCATGAAACCAACGTGAAGTGGCTACGACGTCGTGTTTTGTTCGGTAAGTGAGATTGCCGGAGGGCTAATGCTATTTTCATCCTCACATTTTTTTTATTGCATAGGCAAACGAGCTAACAGGTCATCTGATGGTAAGTGAACACTGCCGCCCATGTATATCCACAGCACTGGATCATGTTTGTGTTGCCGGTCCAATTGAAAGGGGAGCGGGGAGGAAATAGGATGGGAAGAGGAAAGGGGATTGGGCATCCGGAAATTTCACTCACTGAACGAAACGCTGAGAGACAGTGGTGCCGCCCCGGGTGAGTCTGCCCATTCATGTTGAGTCCTGTCTGACAACAGCATGGCTTCGTAACCTACTACATTTATTTCCTTTTCTTTTCTTTTTATTCTTTGTTGTGTAGTCTATTTAACTTATTCTTTGTCACCTTTAATATACACGTATTATTTCCAGTATTTTTCTTAATATGCAAACAACAGAAGACACAATTGGTTTAGAAAGTAAATTAACTCTACTGGGTTATTTAATAAGTTTAGTCACCCAATACCTCATCAAACATTATTGGAATAGTCTACAGATATGTGACGTCAGTATTTTAAGGTTGACCTGGTTGAGGTCGCAGGAAGTCGTTGGATGCAGGTCGCTTCCAACAGGTCTATGTGGCGATCCATGGGGGAGGCCTATGTTCAGCAGTGGAATTCTGATGGCTGAAGAGAGAGAGAGAGAGTGTGTTTTAAGAGCCAGTGATACTCCCATCATCAAGCAAACGTACTCGTATTAAAATAAGTTTCAGCACGTCTCTACCGACAAAGACCTTTCCAGTGTTAAACAAAGATTACTTTCGTAAATGTGAACAGTTAACGCGAACGTATATATTTTACGAGCTAATAAGGCTAATTATCTAAGCAAACACGGGTTCAGTCGCCAGAACACACAATTAAAATAATTAACAAAATGTAAAATAGTTTCATGGAACAGTGAATTATAGTATTAAATTGTGGTTTACATTGTGGAGCATGAATTAGACGGATAGGATGGAAGGAGGGGATAGAACGGTGATAAAACATAGCCTTATATTTAAAGATGAGTGTATAATCAAATGGAAAGGATTTCATTCGATCATAATTTTATTTGTGTAGGTTTTTGTTTAATTTAATTTATTGTATGTGTATTTTATTGTATGTGTTTTCCAATATTGTGTAGAATAACTTTATATTGTCTTGTATGGGATGTCTACCCTAAAATTCTGAGTTATTTACATCGGACAATTAACTGTTCATGAATTTGTTTAAAAATATCGCATTTAAGTTTCTTATGTCATGTTGATATAGTACAGCATCCGTGGCGCAGTTAATAAAGATATCGTTTGTAATCTCAAGACCATGCATTACATTTTCACTCACAGAAAAAATGCTGGTGAGATCTATAGATGTTTGTTTCGGGTCTGGGTATTTATGAGACTGAAACGTCCTTCATAGTTTCTAACAAAACACAAGACTTGTGTCTTACAGTGGGAGAAATCTGACTAAACCCTATTAATAGCAAAAGATACCTATATAATATCTGTATATGTATTTGACAGATACAATTCCGGCCACCAAAACAACGTAATATTTAATGCATGTTGATCAGTGTGAACGACAGCGCTGACACGCTGCGGCCCGCTGTCAGGCGCCGCTTTAAAAATGTAAAGCGCGACGCAACGGGAAAATCCAGCGGTTTGCGGCGCGCTAATTAAACCGCTCTATAATTAGGTCACCGCTAACCACTGTAGGGTTGTCGTGTACAGAACGACGTATTTGTGACATGGATTTTGCTGGGTATCACCTATGTGAACTTTTGACGTATTGTTGTGGTGTGAATCTGAATGTCAGTGGGGCAACCCTACACCCAGGTGGCTGAATGAAGGCGGCCATTCAGAATGGCAGGTTGTGTTGCGATTAATTCACCATTTATTGCTTTGATATTTATTGATAGTCAATCACCACGCACCATAACGGTGAAGGAAAACATCGTGAGGAAACCTGCATACCATAGCGATTTGTATAAATTTCTATGGTATGTAAAAGTCCGCCAACCCGCATTAGGCCAGCGTGGTGGACTATGTGGCCTAACCACTCTCAATCGTACTCTCGATTGTAGAGGAGGTCCGTGCCCTGCAGTGGTTCGTATATGGGCTGATACAATACAATTATTGCTTTGGTCTTGTAATTGAAACGCGCATCGCTACTTCGTAAGTAGATATTTTATTCTAATGAGAATGCGGGCTAATCAACATAGAAGAGGCGCCCTGAACTGTGAATTTTTGTCAGCCAGAATCAATAGGGCTGCGTTATAAGTGCTGAAACTTGGCGAGTATTTGCCAAACCTATATTCAGTTTTAAATTTCTATCGTTGAATATGACAACGATCACGTATTTCATCTCCATTATAATCCTGAATAGTCGTAATGCATTGTTTATTGCTTATTTTCATCTAAAAACCGACCTTCAAAAAAAGAGCCCATGGCATAGTGTGTTTAACGACTTGGTTATGCTAATTATAAATTAATAAAATCCAATAAATTGACAACCCTTGACATTGGCGTAAATTAAGACTCATCGTGTTGTTTTTAAAGGCTTGATTTTGGTGCAATTAAAAGCTTTTAATGTTGTCGTGTGTGGCAGCCCTGTGACACCGACAGGGCATTATGCGTGCTCATGTAACAACGCACCGATACGCGCAGATTAAATAATAATACGCGATGAGTGATCGCGCCACGGAGCGGTTGATTTTTGTATGTACTTCACAGTCAACCGTGAACTTTACATTTTGATAGATGCGGTCTGATAGTTTATTAACTCATTGTCTACTGGGTTTTGTCTACATTGGACGAGCGTGAGTTGATTTAAAAAAGGCATAAAAATATTTGTGACAAACAGCTATGGTTTATATTTTACTATCTGTTTCTTAATCATTATCCGTAGTCACCCGAAAGTAGCTGCTGAAGATGTGTTCCCCATAAAATTCTATCTTGACCTTTTCGAATAGCCTGCATATATATGTATGTATTATAATTACATAATTATTGTAGTCTAATCCAATCATGCCGCTTGTATTGAATACTAGAAATGAGACATGTATCATAATGTAGATTTAGGATTACGGGGGTTAATTAAATCAAAAATATACATTTTGCGTGTATTTGAATATACAGGGTTAGTCATAAAATGTACATACATTTTGAAGATTCAAACGATTATATTTGTCTAGAACGGCTGATTATTTTCGATATTTCGGGGTTGCCCCCGTAGTAAAAGTTGTTCAGTATGATGAGTATAGTACCACCCTTTCAGCTTTATATTTCAAAAAAACAAGCAAGACTAAACTCAAACTTTACTCCCTATAAACTCTGAAAACTCAAACCTTTCAAGGCACAATGGGCGCGGTGGATCAAACAGGTCACGGGTCAGTTCTCAGCTCAGAGAAACTGAACTGCCTACTTCAGTAGATTGATGGGATTTTTACCCGAGATTTGTGGTGTGCTTTCGCTGTAACAATCTAATAAAGGCATGTGCATATTTCTTGTTGAGTGCGCGGTCCACTTTCTTGGCTGACCTTAGAAATGCGACCTTAGAAAAGAATCGCTGTTCAGGTGTTGGAATTTCATTTATCTCATTCATAAGATGGGTTTGCGTTGCTTTTATGGAAAACGAGCACTAAGAGCAATGCACTATGCACACTGATTGTTTGGACCAATGCATTGGCCGATATCTCGGTCGATATACAGCCTACGAAAACTCTTTGCGTATGATATGTCGTGGTAATGCCAGGTCTACTTGATATTTAGATTAACGTTTAAAAGAAGCGGTAGTTAACTAATATAACAGTTAACTAATACACAAGTAACTTCTAAATCATTGGGGTGTGCGCGGGATCTGCACCCGCAACCTCCGGTTTGATTGCCTGCTCCTTACTCAACTGAGCCATCGCTCGCTTAGTTCATGAATATGTACATTTTATTGAGTACCTTTCATACAAAAATCTAATGCTCAGACTTTATCACAAAACTCTGCTATTTATTGCAAAGACAAAGATCTTATTTACTTGACTGGGTTTTTACCTATTTTGATAAATCCTACAAATTGTAGTATTCAACATAAATACATACATAACCATAACCACACGCCTTTTTCCCAGTAGGGGTAGGCAGAGGTGCTACTAGAACACCCACGTTTCGCCTTGTATATTCCGTCCCACGATGTGATAGGGGGCGAGCCTATCACCATATCGGGCACAAATTCCTGACTCCGGGCTAATAATGAATAGAAAAATCCAATATCACTTTGCCCGACCCGGGATTCGAACCCGAGACCTCAGCTTTGCAATCATACCGTAGTACCACTACGCCACCGAGGCAGTCGTAGTATTCAACGTTAGAGATATATCCAGCAGTTTGGTGCGGATGTTTGGCTTGTATCCAGTCGCATGTAAATTCTGTGGGGTATGTGCGCAATAAATATTTGCGAGCAGTTGTTTGCGTTCATAGATATACTAGTAAATCGTATGCGACAACTTTGCTTTGTTACGTCCCGAATTCTAGGTGGTGCATTCCTGTCTGATGTAGCGGGAAGACGGTTCAACAAGGCGGCATAATTGAGCCACTCAGAGTTGACGTATATGTCTGTTGTTTATTAATAATGCTGTTGAATGACTTTGTAGGCATCAGGTAATTGTAAGCAGTCAGATTGAGGAAGAAAGAAAAAATACCTGAAATGTCAAATGAATTTTCACTTGTGATTTCGATATAAAGGTATTTTACAAAGGATTAAACCAAAATATTTGTTTTTTTAGAATTGACATTGATAACAGTACAGTCGAGTCTCTACAGTATAGAGAATATCTTTAAAAAATCATCAAGATTTCAAAGAAACTTCTAGATGCAATGTAAGGTTACATCATACTATTTGACGATAGTCCACAGTACATAAAAGGCAGCCCTCATAACCTTAATAAAAAACCGTGCGAAGCTCATGTAAACGCATCAAGACGCCGTAAAGGGCAACCGATCGGGTCGGGATAAAACGGTGCAGATTTACTGCACCCGACGCGGTGTCCAATTACATTTTTTATATCTGCGGCAATAAACGCACGATTTTGTACACATTCGCACCGCTATGGCCTCCGGGCTTAGTGACGGACAGTGTTGATTCTGATTCTGAATTTTTGTGCTGGTGATTCGGAATCAATGTACGAGTATGAGGTTAGAATCATATCTAACACCATGATGATGATCATCATCATATCAGCCTGAATTTATCCACTGCTGGACATAGGCCTCTTCTCCATCAACTACTTTTCTCGATCCTGCGCATGACTCATCAGGTCTGTATATCACACGATCAAAAATTGCCACGTCTGTGGTGGTGAGATTTTTATCCTACGATACAAGAAGACTACAATACCAGCCCAGGGTTTGAGCATCATCTTTCTCAGCCACAGGTAGTCCACTGCTGAACAACTCACCTTGAGGGTTTCCACATAGACCTGGCTCTCATCTATTAATCGTGCAATCTTGATTACGTATGTACTTCATCCATCTAATATTTAAGTTCATTAAAATACTTGTACTCCCAGACTTGAGAATCGATTCCGACAGGCATGGTCATCTCTATTCGCGAGGTTGGGTCAAGTTATAAAAACTTTATTATTAAAAAATGTTTATACAAATATTTTTTGTATCGAAAATGCAAAATTCTCTGAAGCAGTATAGCCCTTTTGATACTTCGAACATTAAATTTTTTGATAAGAATTTACTGCATAAGTGGATGCAGATTTTTATCCGATATAAATAAATACACACAACACATATATAGCTTTGGTAAAATTTTCGTTCAGGTAAAAAATACACGGTTCAGTTTTTCACACAGTCATTTTCTGTTTTAAATTCCGACCTAAAAAATGGGCGTTATGCATTTAAAGCCTTTGTTTGTGGACATTGTAGCTCCGAAATAAAACGATTTTAATATTTTTTATTCGAAGGTGGATATGATTCACTAATCAAAATTGTAAAAAAAACAATTGTTGTTCATAAAAATCTAATTTGAAGTCGCTGAATATCGCACTTCTTTACTTTTGTCTTTTAGCATCTTGGTGCGATTTTTTTATTGCATAGGTCCGGCGATCGAGATAAAGACTAACCTCATAGTAAGAAGTTACCGCATTGTATGAACATGTGGAACGTCCACCCACTAGGTGGTCAGACGACCTGGTGAAGGTCGCGGGACGTCGCTGGATGCAGGCTGCCTCCAATAGGTCACTGTGAAAACCATTGGGAGAGGCCTATGTTCAGCAGTGGACTTCCTTTGGCTGATGAATTTGATTGGATTAGATGAATATGTAAAATACTTGGATTGTAGGTACGTCACGCCTGCCAGCCTTTTGAAATGAAAGGAAAGGGAAGGGAAGAAGACGGGTGGAGGATAGTGGTATTGGCTGTCTGGTAGTCTGATTCATAGAACAAAAGGTCTGTTTTTTGTTTGACCGTTGCACCTAAGACCCATTCCTTAATCAGTCATAAAGTAATAACAGTATTATGTAACACTTTGTAAGTTTATTTTCTAGTAAACGTTTGTGCATTTTTTTTGTACTTTTCTTATTGGTAAATAAGCCTTTTTGCTAATACAACCCCCCCCCCCTTTTATATCCCTCTCCGTCGTACTCTCGCCTTTAGAGGAGCCTCGTGCCCTGTACTGGGACGTACCTGGGCTGACACAGTACAGTACAAATACTTTTTACCTCGACAAGGTTTTTTTATTATCTTTATTTATTACTTTGAAAAAGTAGTTGAAGAACTCATACATATCTGCGTATCAGCTAATGTGTTACTTCTAAAATCATTTCGAGTACTCAGTTTCATTTATCATCTCAAATGGTATCATATTTTAAGCTGAATTATTGCTTGTCATGTTCATTTTGACACACAGCGGAAGTTGGCTTTCCGCCAAAATTTCATTCGCGAGTCACATCCGACTGCGCACTACCCGTTTTAATATTACACATTTCAATTAATAATTTCAGGAACTTGTAAAGTGATATAACTTGAATTTTCTAGTTGGTAAAATTCATTTTATATTATGAGGGGATTAGCTATATTAAGATATGATTAGAATGGGAAAGTAGATAATTTTTTTCAGAAATGTTGGTGTTATTAATAGCGCGTGAAATTTTGAAAACACACATTGTTTGCGTAACCTATAAAATAAATAAAGTTGTAGGTATTTCCGTGAACAAAAAAAATACATTTATTTAAATACCAAATAATACTTACGAGTATTGTATAAATAAAATTAAGTAAAACCAAACTATATAATATTTCATTAATTGCTGATACTTTGTATTTACGAACTTATCTCAAATGTTCATGTAATAAAGAAATGTATTTCACTTACGTTCAAAATTATTACACATTTTAAAAATGTTATTTCTTTTCTATGTTCTGTGATTATTATTTACAGTCATTTATGTAATAAGGTACTAAGTTTAATGCGAATATACTCAAGAACTACTTACTATCAACGTTGATTAAATACCTTCCCGTCATTAAGAACGAGTATAGCGGGTATCGCGATTTTCACACCTGATTAATATAGTAGCAAATCAAACTGTCGAAAGACTGCCTCGGTGGCGCAGTTGTACTAAGATACAATCTCGGGTGCGAATCCCGGGTCGGGCAAAGTGTTATTGGATTTTTCTATTCATTATCAGCCCGGAGTCACGAATTGGTGCCCGATATGGTGATAGGCTCGCCCCATATCACGTGATGGAACGGAACACATAAGGCGAAACGTGGGTGTCCTGGTAACACTTCTGCCTACTCCTTCTGGCAATAAGGTGTGTGTTTATAAATCAAACTCTAAATAGTAATATATAACTTTACAGAGATGGTTAAAATACAATATATCATATTTATCAGACGATCCATTTTTTTGGGACAATAGTTATGCCACTTTATTCATTGGAAAATGAATAAATTTTATAAAAAAAATAAATTGATGGTTGTAAGATATTTGTCCGTGACTTACGCAAGTATGTCGCGAGGGTTCACTTAGTGTATGTTTCGACCCGGACGGCATAATATCAACCAGCGAGACATGTCTTTCGATCTAGTAGATAATTCATTTGCATCGCAATGTTTATTTATTTATTAATTTTTTATTTATTTATTTATTTAATCACACACACACACACAGTCATTACAGGTTTAGGTACCCAATTCGATCTGGCGGGATAATATACGAGTACTTACCAATAAGTGCGATGTAAAAGTCCGCCAACCCGCGCTAGGCCAGCGTGGTGGACTATATGGCCTAATCACTCTCAATCGTGCTCTCGATTGTAGAGGAGGCCCGTGCCCTGCAGCGGGACGTATATGGGCTGATACAGTACAGTAAGTGCGATGTAACGCTTTGTCGGGCCAATATAAAAAGTACTGTTCAATATTACAATTAAAGTATTTAATTTTAGTAGCGTTTTATCAACTACAGCAACTCATAACAGCCACGATCGTGGCCGAAATGAATAATTTATAACACAAATTGTTTTTATTATGCAATTAAAAAAAAACTTTCTCCCATTACCATTCACGTAAATTGTTACTAAAACCATTGTTTTATTGCATAACAAGACTAACCGACTGGTTACGTGCATCGTTATGGAAGAATTACCATACAATTGTTATTGCTAAATAAATAAATAAAAAACTAATAGTCACACACAGCTCTTTCCTTACAGCAAAATTGTTTTATGGCATGTCCTAAGTATTTATTACATACAAGGTGAAACGTGAGTGCCTGGTAGCACCTCTGCCTACCCCTTCTGGGAAAAAGGCGTGAAATTATTTATGTATGTAATTTTAGCACTTGATGCTCCTAACTTATCGCCATGCTAGGTTAATGTTACATTTTCATCTTTATTTATACATATAAATCTTTGGCCTGTAAATTAAATCTAGACACGTTCACAGCTCATTTGTACCACTAAGCCATTGACAATATAACTATATACAAACATATACAAAGTGGAGACAGTGTGTCTGCGCCGGCAGATAGATGTTTCAGCGATACGGGGCAGTGGTGTGACACGCGCTCTCCGCTCATCCACCCACTTTCACTCGTCAATGATTTCATTCACAGATTTATGATTTGTGCCTTCGAAAGTGTGTTTACATAGACGAAATATTGAGCCATTGAATTGGCTTTGATGGATTTGACTCGTCAGTGATTTAGATCGTTATAATCGATAAACATACATAAAAAAACAAAGATTCCGACGAATTGGAACCTCCTACTTTTTTTGGAGTCGGTTAAAAACCTTTATAAGATTGTGATGTTGGATTTGTGCCCTACACGGCCTTAAGCTCGCCGACTATCTAATCGCGAGACGGCACACAAAAAAGCGAAACTTGGGTGTCCTGGTAGTACCTCTGCCTACCCTTCTGAGAATAAAGCGTGAGTTTATGTATGTGTACGTAAAAGACCTTTAATAAAGATTTAATGCTCAACTGTGTGTATTGATTGGTGGTTCGTATCTGCCAAGATATCGGCTACTATATGCGATTGTTGAAAACCTATTATGGGTACCTAAGCAAGGATGTCGCATTTGGGTTTAGCCTGTATCTTTGTCAACTGAAGATTATACTGAACATATCATCAGGTGCTACAGTGCACTTTGTATATAAAAAATCATTGTATTGTATTGTATCAGCCCATATACGTCCCATTGCTGGGCACGGGCCTACTCTACAATCGAGAGAATCGATTGAGAGTGGTTAGGCCATATAGTCCACCGCGATGGCCTAGTGCCTAAAAAATCATGCTAAAGTAAAAAATATCTGAACGATAAAAAAGTTTGTAGACGATTTGAAATGGAACCGTCAGCAACATACAGTCGTAAAAGGAAACATAAAAAGAATATAATTTATTACAAAATTGAACATAACGTTACAACCCCGAGCCGTTACAACTGTTATTACACTGACAACTGTAAGAATATAGATTATTTCCTGCGATTAATTATGTCGATGTTCATGTTCGGATGATATTTAATTCTTGCAAAATTATTCATGTTTGGAGTTTGCATTTTGATATTACTTTTATTGTTGCGGTTAGCGTACATGATATAAAAGTGTAAAAGATATTTCTAGAATCCTTTTTATCCTGTTCAATCCTCTTTCCCTCAGAGGATCTTGTGACACGCGAACCATAAATAATTTATTGACAGCTCGTCCATCAAAATCGGAAAATGTTAAGGGGCTAATACATAAAAATAAACATCTGTAGACGATTAAAAATATAACTTATTTTCTTTGCGTAGTCAGGGAAGAAAACTTTTAACTACGTGTATTACTATTACTAAATATTTACTTTTATATTCATATTTTATCGCACACACAAAAAAATCACCCACGTTCAAAAACATTTTTAAATATTTGTACAAAAATACATTAAAAAATTACTTGTATAAAGGCGTCAGCGAATCCTTGATTATATCGATAAAAGGCTAAACAACTATTAATAAACTCGATTACATGCAAAAACTAATAAGATCTAAGTTAAAGTTCGTTTACATCGACTAGTTATGGTTCACGGCTCCGCCCACACACAGTTAGTCACAGCTTATCGACCGATCTGAGATTGCTTATACGTCCCTTGTGAACCAAATAACATTTGTACTGAGTTGTTCTACTGACATCTTATATTTACTGCGTGTATTGTATATTTACTGTGTATGCTGAAACGCGTGGTGGCTTGTTGACTGACAAGTGATGAGATGGTGGTTGAAGGTTCCAATGCTAGGGTATGCTTCTTACTTTTTGGAGTCATTTGTATTATTTATTTATTAATTTTTAACAGTTTACGAGTATACAAATTGAGTATGGGTGAACTTAATGTATTAATAGTTAATCGTCACGCACTTAAGCGAGAAATGAATGTATCATGGGGAAACCTGTATAGCATCCAACTATTGGTATGAATTTGTATGATATATGAAGTCTGGCAATACGAAACAAGCTACTGAATGCTCCATAGCAGAATAACCCTATTCTCAGCAGTGGGCGTGTGTACATAATACAGAATAATATATTATGATGTATTCCAATTATTATATTCTTTAATAAAACACACAATATTTCATATTAATGAAATATAAAATAAATATTAATGAATAAATAAATTATCTTAAAGTTCAAAGCCGCGGTCGCACGGTATGTAAATGAGTAATGCGTTTAATGCATGAGCACTGAGCGTAAAAGTTCTAATTATTATTATGAGAGCGCTTCCTGTACACGCTTTAGATGCGGACGATTACGATGTAATAATTTAATTAGCTCGCATTCGCTTGTACCTAGAGTTAACGCTGATCGTATTTAAGTATAAGCTTTTGAATTTAAATTAAAACTATACAGGGTATATCCAGGCTGCGACTGAAACGAAGCCAGGCGGTAGTATTAGTGACTTCAGATACAATGCAACTAAACATTTTGAAAAAAGAGAATTTTTTTTTGTAATTTTTTACTTTTAGTCGTATTTGGGTAGTAAATACATCGTTTTCCCAAAATAATAATGTACACCTTTTTATTTTTAAATACACAATGATCTAAATTATAATTTTAGCAAAAACTACGGATTTACCATCCAAACACGACGGTATTTAAAAAATTGCAAAAAAAACCTTTCGCTTTTTTTGAGAATTTTTTATTTGCATTGTGTATGTAATGATTAAAACTATCACCTGGCTTCGTTTTCCATCGCAGTCTTGATATACCCTATATTTTCTGGAGTATCAAGTCAAATAATGAATGTAACCAAGTGATTTGCGCATTTTGTGAGTCAAATTCAGAAAATGCCGACAAAATTTATACATTGAAAAAAAATCTCGCGCCGGTAGATGTTCTATTTGGACTACTCTGCACATACAATGCATTACACATACTCAAATGCATGATAACATAAAAAATGGATCGATTTTCCCGATCGTGTAATGTTTATTCGAATTTCCATTATGTATGTTAATTTACAATGATTAACATTTGTGTGCGTGCGCACGTTGATGTCTTTTGAAGGAAATTTTTTCGCGCTGATAGTGATATTGGTCTAAATTGTGATTTGAGCAATTACAATTCTTTATTTAAAACAGTTTTGTTTTGTTTTATTACAAATTAATGTAATTACGCTTGGTGCATTTATTTATCTTTTCCTTTTTTATAAATGGTTTAAAATTAGTGTAAATAATTTCGTGAGGTATACATTTTATTTTACGTTCATAAAATTAAAACGAGAATCATGAAGAAACACCACTACTGTTGAATTAGTATCTCTAGTGAATAATACCGAATATAATCTTCTCATTCGTATTCTTTCCTCGGAATATTAAATAGCCAAAAAAATCACCTGTCATTTTCAAAGATCTGACATGCCGTCAGAAGTACTTGCATATTCCTCAGGCATAGAACAAATATATATACCCCGATCTCATAATTCAGAAATCAAAAATTCACCCAATATAAGGCAAAAAAGGACGCAAATGACAAACATGTACAAGCGCATTTTTTGCAAAATCAAACAGTGGCGAGACGCATCGTTCTAATCCAACGCGACCGCAGAGTGTGGCCGTAAATAATTTTATGTGCATCACCACGCGGGCTTAATGGCCCAGCTGTGCATCTTGTTTTTGCGCTTTTGTTATGGTTACCTATATAAAAAAATATATAAAAATTGTGACGTCATAATTTTTTCTGCCTTTTTTGTATTCCAGCGTATACTTATTGAACGTGAAGAATATGGAAAAAGGAAAATGGTAATATTATCCGTCAATGACACCCTTAAAATATAACTTCTCGTATTAACAATCATAGGGTAAAAATATTTTGACGAATTGAGATACTCCTCCTTTTTTGAAGTCGGTTAAAAATATGAAAGATAGCGCCGTGTTTGATTTTTTATCGTTGTGTTGAGGCAATTTTGACTATTTTTAATAAAGAAGTCAATATCACGATATGATTATAATCATGATACTATTCACTAATACTCGTATAATTATATTATAATAATGTACCGTAAGAATTACTTGTTATATAAGTACATAGACTAGGTTATAGACACGAAGTAAATATCTATAAAAGTCTTAATTAATGTCCCAGCAAAAATATATGGAATACTAAAACCGTTCTCGATTTCCCTTCAAAGGAGGTGTTGCGAGAAAAAAGCCGACTTCGTTTGTTACACTGGAATAAATTAAATGGAAAGTGAGCTAGCCAATTACCATGTAGTTGATACATATGATCAGCGAGTACACCCATTCGCGTTATAAATAAGAAAGTCTGTCGCGGTGCGTTCCATTCCCGCACAATTTATTTAATTGACGCGGAATTATTAAATATACTTTGATAGTGAAATTAACTCCGAAGACTCTTAATTAAATGTCTGTAATATGCAATATTTGAGATTAATTAGAAGCGCGAGTGATGTTGCAGTCAAAGCGCAGTTGAGGTGATTAGCGCAAGTTTTCCGTTTACCGGCTTGTCCCTCGTAAAATTGCAACAATTTAACTTATGCGATTTCGTTTCGCGTCTGAACGTGAGCGGATCATTTCTCCGGCGCGGGCCGCAGCTGTGTTGCGCGGGCGCTCGTACTGGCCGCCGGCACTCAGTCCCAGTGGCGCGTCTGTACGGAACGCACGCACACGCGCCTCGCAGCCCATCGCGATCTCGCGCAGTGACTCCCGCACCAACTGTGACAGTGATATGGTTCTGTGTTCTGTTTGGATACCTTGACCGTTGGAACGATCGTAAGTTTATTTAAAAAAACAAACCTACTTGCCCGCAACACCGTGTTTACATAGTGCAAAACAATCGAGCACGACACGCCGGCACGCGAATACACACAAACCTAATTCTGTGCGATTAATTCGCTCTCTGTAATGCGTGAGCGTATTTAAATTATTTAGAAAACCGTATCGTCACATGAGCAAAAAAAATGCACGAAATCGCCGGAGCGGCTCGACGATGCGACGCACCGCGCGCGCGTCTGTGAAATGTGTGAAATTTAAGGTTGACCTACATACGGAGCACTCGCTGAGGATACCTCAATGTATTGATAACTGATAGATTTAAATCCAGAGAAGGGTTTATCCTTACGTCACTTAATCCAGGCATGAATGAATAACCTCAATTCGAGCAGACAGATAATTTGCAACCGGAGACAAAAATTCTAAATTCAAATTCGTAAACAGCTTATCCCGTCCCAAAGATCGAACCATCAAGCCAAATTTGTCAGCAGTAAATACTGATGATTACGGGACTTGTGTAGTGAACCATTCCCCTGATTGTAACATTTGCAAATATAACCGGCAGTTACATTAAAACTTACGACAGATCTGCAGTTATATCATTTATGTGTACCGTTAAGAAAGTTGCATCGTTATAAAATTGATATTAGCGGAAACTTAATAAACACCGCCTATGCCAGTTGATGGATTCTTATAAACAATATTTGAAGCTGGTTTACTACTAGCAATGATAATAATATTGAAACTTACCACTTAAACTCTCGGATATTATCTAATTATCACGCACTTTAGCTGTGCAGGATAATATAGCGGGGAAACTTGTATCATAGAAATCTTGGCAAGAATTTCCATGGTGTACGAAGTCTGCCAACCAGCACTAGACCAGCGTGGTAGACTAACGCCTCTTCTCTCTCTCTCTTCAGACACAGGAAGTTCATTGCTGAAAATAGACCTCCCCCATTATTCGCAATATAAGTAGATCTGTTGGAAGCGGTCTGCATCCAGCGACTTCTTGCGAACTTAACCATGTCGTCCGTCCTCCTTGTAGGTGGGCGTCCGACACTTCGCTTACTTGTGCTAAAGCCTAAGCCTTCTCAATCGAACTCTGGATGGTAGAGAAGTCCCGTGCTCTTCTGTCGATGGACTGACATGGAATTATACCCTGGGATAGATAGCTTAAAGTGAAATTATAAATTGTTATGAAGGATATTTGCCTGTAATCAGTTTACCTGCGTAAGCTTGTTAAAGAGTAAGAAGTAATGTTCATTTTGGGTGAAAAGGACCAGCATTCCAACTAAAGCCCCTTGGAGGCCGTCTTGCGCATTTCGGACGACACTGGATATGGGTTAGAAGGGCCCCGATTCCTTCTCAGTGTTCGCCCGGCGTAGAACCATGTCTGGTCCCTTTCGTTGGATGAAGAGGACCATGATAATTCATAAAAACTCTTTATTAAAGGTAGCGTTCTTATACAATACCTACTTTAATATTCTGCTTCTCTTATCCCAGCATTCATAAGAGTCTGTTTTAAGCATTTTTCATTGATGCCAAATGCTAGTGGTCATTTTTCTTAATAAGACACTTACGCTGGTATAACATAGTGACTGCGATGCAACCGATATCTATTGCATTGCAATCCCAATAAAGTATCCATAGATGAGAGATAGTTATCAATTGCCTGTCGACGTGACTAAACTGGCCTGCTGAAAACCGGATGTAAACATGTTGAATCCGAAACGGGACATCATTTTATGTGTCATTATTTTGGGTTTTATACCATCATCTGTGGTCCCTACTCGCTATCCCGGTGGATACGAGTATATTTATTTTCTATGCAGCTTTCCTTACGATGTTTTCTTCACCGTTATAGTGCGTAGTGATTGACTATCAATACACACATGACTCCGAAAAGACAGATGTGTGCCCTGGGGTTTGAACCCAAGATCACCGTGAACATGTTTGTAGCCGCCTGTGGTCGATTTAACAACAGGCCACCACGCACTTTCTGAGCTTTATTCTTGACTCTCTAAATATGGAATTAAGTCAACGCCTTATAAGGCAGATATAAATTATCCTGGAACGATCAGACTAGACATTCTCACTCTTTAGTCTACGTTTTAATTTAAAGCCTAAAAACATAGATTAAATATACATATATTTCGCTTTTATGTATAAAATAATATATTATACCCCACAATAAAATTGTCTTAAAAGTTATAAATGTGAAATGTGTTAATTAATATCACGGTATTGTTGCGAATTCAATAAATGTCAAAGTGATTTATTACTCTTGATCGTGTTGATAAATTATACATTTAATTATAATATTTAATTAAAACTGAAAATCATTTCATTCATAAATTGACTGTTAAAGTCAAAATATTCAATGTGCATTCATTGTGAACATTCAGCTTAAAAATATTATTTAAAGATGACATAAATATTTTAAAGTTATAACTGCAAATAAGACTAAATATCATTCATGAAACTGTTTTTTTTGAATAAATTAATTTCAATGTTTACCAAGCATATTTATAACAAGTTTTGAATATTCTATTTAACAAATATGCAACCTAATTTAAACCTTATCATATAATTCAATCGGCACACATAAAATATTTCAAACTCTTTTCAATTTTCTATAAAAATAATGTATAGACGAGTCCAATATTCTTACAAAACGTGTGCACAAGAGCTGTCAACGATTTGGTATTAAAATCGAACGATTTCCATACATTTTCACCGGAGATTCGTTCTCGATATGCACCGGAGAGATGCAAATGTTGTTACAGCCATCTCACCGTCTTCGCTACATGAGTTTTATCAATACTTTTCGTAAAATATATTTTTGTATTGCAATATCTGCGTTTTTGAAAATACGCGATTGTTACGAAATGAAAATACCAACGAACACTTCTAACTATATTTAGTGGTTAAGTAACTTTGAAGAAATAAATTCATTAGCCTTTAAATTTAAAATGGTATGATTCAGCGTCTTTTATTTCTTGTAGTTAAATTTTAGTATAGTGTGTTATAAATTATAATGTACAATATGCTTAATAGTATAACTTAGAGCGAAATTCTAAAAATAAAATTACCGGATAATATTGAAACTTTGGCGTATCAAGAGACTTTAAGCGTACACGATTAATTCTTTAATACATATTTCACCATCACAGAACATACCGTTACTACATGTCCGAAGGAGCTGTCGGGACAAACCGGGACGTCCATGCTTCGTCAACTCAGTTCCGTCCCATAACACGATAAGGGAGGAGTAGAACCGAGCCAGTTGCGCTGATGGAATACATCGAAAAACTCGTAAAGTCAGATGGAAAATTGATTTTTGAACCCATGGCATACTTATACTGATATTCCACTATGAAAATGTAAAGGTTATTGTTTTTGTCCCATTTAAATACTAGGTAGAAAGAATCGGGACCGCGTAAATCTCCGAAGATGTAAAAATGACTCCAGTTACGACCATGACGATTTTTATATTTGTAAAATACGCATATATAAACTAACGCCTTTTTCCCAGAAGGGGTAAGCAGAGGTGCTACTAGGACCTAGATTTTGCTTTGTATGTTCCATCCCACGATGTGATAGGGGGCGAGCCTATCACCATATCGGGCATAAAATCCTGACTGGCTTTTAATTATTAAAAAAAATCCAATATCACCCCACAGGCCTAGTGCGGGTTGGCGGACTTTACATATCGTAGAAATGCGTGGTGGCCTGTTAGTAACGGACCAGACGCGACTGCCAACATCTTCCCGGTGGTCGCGTGTTTAAATCCTAGTCCACACCTCTGACTTTTTGGAGTCATGTGTGTATTGATAGTCAATCACCACGCACTATAACGGTGAAGGAAAACATCGTGAGAAAACCTGCATACCGTAGCGATTTTAAAAATTATGTATGAATGTAAAAATAGTTGTGTTGTACTACGGCACATGAGCAGATTTCTGCGAGTATGTCAGTGGCCCGCGCAGTGAGAGTCTCAGCATTGTACCGAGCACTCAGCACTAATGTATTAATAGCTATTGTTCTATTATGAACACTGTGGCAAATTAGCATTTTTATTAATTGAATGTTGTGAGGTGCGTTTTTGTGTTATGAAAAATGTGTCTTAAAAATTATCTGATGAGGTTCAGATAGGTCTGAGGATGTTTCGCAGCCTCCGTGGCGCAGTTGGTTTGATGCCGGCTGTGAACGCGAGGCCGTGGGTTCAATCCCCGCACCGGAATATTAATATTTGTGTGAATCACATATTGTATTTGTTTCGGGTCTGTGTGTTTATGAGAACTAAAAGTCTCTCGTAGTTTCTGATACACGACACAAGACTCGATCTTAGTGTGGGGTCAGGACTTTGTACGTGACTGTTGGGTGTATTAATTAATTTATTTTGGAGAGAATATCCCTGGTTCGGTTTTCGAGTCAGACAATTCGCTGGTGACTTTGTAAAATTATGAACTTTGTGACGTTTCATATTAATTACACGACTGGATGTGGACTACAAGTACAATCTCTATAACATATACAAAGTTACTTTTTGCCGTTTCGACCTCATTTAATTATAATCAGGAGAGATTTAAACGAGACGAAAATATGACCAATAATTAATTGGTACCTACTTGATTTAGATGTATAAATCCTATATTTTTTAAATATCATTTTTAAAAAGTATTTGCAATAAATTCCAAAGAATCACGCGACTTCTAATTAAATAGAAAATCTCTCTGTTCCCATAATTTTGCGGCCAACACAACATGGCAACAGGCTGTTCTTAAAACGCAAGTTGCAGAAGCGAGTCTCGTCCGCGTCGTGTTTTCACCGAGTATCGCGATGACTGCCTCGCTAGCCAACCGTATATGTTTCTTTGCTTATTTATTGAAATATTTTGATATCTATTAAATACTAAACTGGTGGCTTAATTATACGTCCCACTGCAGGGCACGAGCCTCCTTTACAATACAGTACGCCTGAGAAGGGTTAGGCCATATAGCCCACCACGCTGGCCTAGTGCGCGTTGGAATTTTAATATACGAATAATATCCAGGATTTGTAAAAGATTTTTTGGGTCACCCTAGTGATTTCCGCAAGTATGTCGCAACCTTGGATTATTATGTCGACAAGATAATCTGGACTGCACTGAAGTTGTCATCAGATGTTTTGTGTCCGTTAACTTGTGCCGCTATTAACTTCTAACTTCTATTGTATTGTTGTTTTATTTTACTTTTTATTTATTGGATAAAAAATACATTTATACATAAATAATGACAGCCTCCGTGGCGTAGTTGGTTAGACGCCAAATGTAAAACGAAAGGCCGCACCAACACAAATATTTATGTAGCTCACAAATATTTCTGTCGGCTCTGGGTGTTTGTGGGACCGAAAAGTCTCTCGTAGTTTATGATACCCACGTCACAAGACTTAATTTATCTTAATGTGGGGTTAGAACTATGTATGTGACTGTTGGGTGTATTTATTATTAAATAATTACAAGAACAGCGTCAAAGAAACCACTAAAGCTTATACTGGAGCTGACACGAGTTTACAATAGCAAAATACTAATTAATTTACTGTGTTCTTGATTTCATCTCTTTTTTAATAGGATTAATTTGTAATAGGATCGATACAATACTACATTATGTTACTTAATATTTAGGACGATGTGTGTCCTATATAATTTACTTATTGTTATTACAAGTTGTCAATCAACAAACTGTATTATATTGCGAGATATTATTATCTGTCATTGATCGGTACTATATCTGAACGTAAGTGCGTGGTGGCCTGTTAGTAACGGACTCGACGCGGCTGCCAACATGTTCACGGTGGTCGCGGGTTCAAATCTTAGGGCACACCTCTCGCTTTTCGGATGTGTGTATTGATAGTCAATCACCACGCTCTATAAGCCTATAACGGTGAAGGAAAACATCGTGATGAAACCTGCATACCGAACGAATTTTAGAGAATTTCAACGGTATGTAAAGTGCGTTAACCCGCACTAGGCCAGCGTGGTGGACTATATGGGCTAACCCCTCCCAATCACACTCTCGATTGTAGAGGAGGGCCGTGCCCTGCAGTGGGACGTATATGGGCTGATACATACCTGAACATTATACTTATCATCACACACAGTTCATTCACTTCATAGATCTAAAATAAAAATCCAACACCAATGTTAAAAAAAATCTCCATTTTTTTCCATTACCTTAATTGAAACTTATTAATAACGTTAAGAAATAAATTGAATCATGCACTTAACCTCTACGCTTAAAAGTATTTTATAAATGTCAACCAAACGACTCAGAACCAAATCAGATACACAGAAAATCGATAAAGTTGTATTAGTATTATCGATATACTGACAATGAGTAATGCCTTGATAACCCAAAGGTTGAATGTGGGAACACTTCTTTTAAATACTTTTGAAACTGGCGAGATAAGAATTGTAGTTATTGATAATGAAATGAAGCTGGATGGTTGTACTTAAAACGAAAGTTAACTAAAATGGTTAGTTAATTTAGTAAAAAGGGTAAGTTGATTGAGTGATACTTAAGATATGTAATCGGTATTTTTGCATATAGGGCACATATTCCTGACTTTGGGCTGATAATGCTATTCATAATCAGCCTAAAATCCAATATCACTTCGGCCGACCCGGGATTCGAACCCGAGACCTCAGCTTTGTATTCATACTGCAGTTCAACTACGCCAGTCAGTATCAACAGAAAATATTCAAAGTAAAAAATATTACACTTTCGTATAAAAAAAAGATAACTAAATTTTAAATGTTCCTACTGCCTTAATTTTCAAAATGGTTAAATAAATAAAACAACATTGACTCAAACAATAAGAATTTATTTATTTCTCATCCAGTAAAAAATCTTATAGTGTTCACAATTAACATACCATACACTTTTCTTTTATCAAAAATTCAAGTGACGTGTCACATTATTATTTCGTCATTTTCTTGGCACGTAATATGTTCCACAACACGTCGTGTTTAATTAGCCGAGGTCTTCGACCCCTGTTCGGGGTCGCAGGTCGCTGTCATCCATTCTTTGGCTTTAATTTTTCGCCTCGCCAACTTAATGACCATCACATTCGAGGAATCTCGTTAAACGTATGACGAACTTATAACATTTTCGTAATTATTTGTGGTAAGGATTGTCTGAGAATTTAGTGTGTTTTGTCTGTAAAATATGGTAGGTTTTTTTGTAAGAATTGTATTAGGTGAGAAGTGTTTTCTTTTATTGCATAGGTCCGGCAAACGAGCAAACAGGTCACCTGATGGTAAGCGATCACCGCCGCCCATGAGCATCTACAAAGCTGGATCATGGATGTGTTGCCGGCCCAATTGGGAGGGGAGCGGGAAAGAATAAGGATGGGAAGAGGAAAGGGGTATTGGGCATCTGGCAATCTCACTCACCGAACGAAACGCGACACGTCGATTTCCTGTGAGACAGTGTTGCCGCCACGGATGAGTCTGCCCATTCATGCTAAGTCATGATTGAGAACAGCGTGGCTCTACCACTGCCAAAAATAAGACTAAAATATATTGTAAATATTTTTAGCTAGCAAAAATCACCGTAATAGAACGTAAACATCACGCATGTATCCCTTAAAAGGTGGAAAGCGACGTTCCGCCCTGTATTTCCGTCCCACGATGCAACAGGGCACTAGCATATAACCCTATCGAGCACAAATTCATGACCCAAGGATGACAATGAACCGAAAAATCTTATATTACATTTCCCGGCCCGGGATTCCAACCCGAGACCTCACCTTTGTATTTTTACCGTAGTACAACTACGCCACGGAGGCAGTCATAGTGTTGAAATAATTGATTATGCCGAAAATAGGTAGCGTAAGATGTTACTTCAGGATGTAATAAATTCACGCTTCAACTATTACCTTAATAAAAGTATAAAAATATTACATAAAAATAGGACATCAAAACGTCCACACTTAATATCAAATAAATAATATGTACCGGTTTAAAATATTAATGTTACAAACCAGCGTTGGCGTAGCTGTAAATTTATTTATCCGTTTAAAGTAAAAATTCATCTTGTTTTTTATCAGTTCGTTTATGTCGATTTTAATGGAGGAAAAAGCGAGTAATGGACGCTGCTCCAGATTATTAATAACCAATAAAATGTCACAGCTGCTAATAAAGTTGATTTCAGCGTTAATCAAATTGCAAAGTATAACACGAACGCCTCGTTGACGCTGTTGTACTACGACAGGCTGTTGTACTCAGACAGACAGCGCTGAGGTCTGGGGTTCGAAGCCCGGGTTGGACAAAGTGATATTGGATTTTTCTATTCATCATCAGCCCGGAGTCAGGAATTTATGCCCGCTATGGCAGTAGGCTCGTCTAACACATCGCAGGATAGAACTCAAAAGGCGAAACGTGGGTCTCCTGGTAGCACCTCTGCCGACCCCTTCTGGGAAAAAGGCGTGAGTTTATGTATGTATATTATGAACAGCTCTTGTTGGTTTAGGTTTACGAGTGTTCCCTATATTAATCCTGGATAAATGAACGTAATATACATGGTTATTGCTGTCTGAGCTAGGGTTCTTATTATTTTTTCTTCTATATTGCCTAGGTCAGCAGTTCTCAAACTATGGGTCGCGAGCAAACCCACTGTTGTGGTCACGAGCGATTAATAAGTGGGCCCTGAATTTTCGGCCACGATCAGCATTAAAATCAAATAAATAAATAAATATGATGTATCAAATACGCTGCGACTAAAAGTAACTTAAATTGAGGTGATGCTATAGCTGTAATGACGAATACACAAAATAGTAAACAAATATACCTACTCATTAAAATTACAGCCCTTGTAGGTATTTTAGTTTTAAACAATTTTATTGTAAGCAAATGTTGTTTTACCAATACTTTTATTCCCCCTTTACGGACGAAAGACGAGTCCTGATTTTAGCAGGTTTTGTTACGTCGGTCGCAGACCAGTCAACTTTGGGAACCACTGGCCTAGGTTATCATTAGTTTATGGTATCACTAAAGTCTGGACGAAATAGCCAAGATTGGAGAAACACAAGCTGTGATAACGATGGAATGAATATTAATATAATTTTTTTTATATTTTGTATTAATTATTTCATAATCCGCGTCTACAGGCCACCATAGAAATTTTTGGATGCCTATTAGCATTGGATTTTTTGTGGTTAATAGTGATGAATTCACAGTCGAAGTCAGGTTGTTTTTACTGGAAAATAGACAAGCCTTTATGCTAATTACTTATCTCAGTTAATTTCTATGGAATTTAATACAATGTTAATTGTATTATATTCAGAACAGTCTCTCTATAGAGAATTTTATAATTTGTTCGAGAGATTTTTCGTTACGAGTGTCATGTTATATTCGACGCCTTATAAGTTTTTACTTCACGTAATGAATATTGCAATTTTCAAATAACCGTATATCACCGTTTTAATGACGTAATGCATAAATATATTCTTAAACAGCAATAAAAACCCATTCACAAGCACAAGTATCATTGAATAATGTTTAATGCTAAATCATTTTCTCAATTGACCACGATTACCTTGGCAATCATTAACATTAAGTTATAATATAATTTATAAATGCGTATAATTTTAGCCGCTTTATCCTTCCAGTTGAAGCACGTCAGGCTGTAATCTATGGTCCTGGCTTCGATTCTTAGGTCGAGCTCTAGATTTTACGTGTGATTTAAAAATGTCATACGAGGTGTCCGAGAATAAAATTTGTGTCCGGGATGGCGATGCAGGCCGCTTCCAACAGGTCTATTTGCCGATCCATGAGGGAGGCTTATGTACAGCAGTGGACTTCCTGTGGCTCAAGAGAGAGTGTGAGATAGGGAGATGGCGATACAGTCTCTTTCTTTTACATCATGGAAAGGAAATAGAATGCCGGTTGCACTACTCACATTTCTGCCTACCCCTTCAGGAATACTGGCGTGAACTTAATCATGCGTATAATTTATGAAAGGCACATAATTTTCGTATAAAAACTTCGAAGGTGTATAATATGACTGCTTTAAGCGCATTGGCGACGGCCGATTCAATTAAAAGATAAAATGTGCATAACTTTTATAATTTTGAATTTGATTATATCGCAAAACATGATAAATACAAGCTTGATATTGTGTCTATCTTTCAAGATGATCTTGTGAAGTTAATTTATATTATAAAGTAGGTTTCGTCGGGGCGTCGCGTAGTCTAGTTTTTATTAAGAAAACTTGATTATACTCTCTTAATTTGTGAAGTTTTAATTAAACTGACATAAACCTTGTTAGGTGTGACATGTTTAACTGTTTATATTCTGTATAGTATATCATCTGGTTTTATTAACTTGGTTGTACAGCTGGCTGTATCGCAAATTGGGTTATTTTGACCGACCCGGGTAAGAAATTTAGAACCTCACATACTTAAGTCCGTGACATTACCGCTCGAAATTAATAAACGATATTGACCACAAACAAATAATCAGCTCCATGAATTCCGTAAGGATAGTTCATTAATAACCAAAACGCCAACATATTTGCACAAAATCTCAATTTAACCCTCAACTATTCACTAAACAATCAGTACTCAGTAGTATTGACAGTCCCATTAAACGTAGCATTGATAAAAACCGTTTCAAGTAATAGGCCCATGAATTATAAGCTCGGGAGGGTTTATTCGTTCAATTTATCACACATTCACCACTCGCTGAAGGGCCTATTAAGCCCGCGGTCCCGGTTCGCGTGCACTGCACGGGTTAAGACACGGACGATTAATATCTTAATGTCAATGTGGTGTCCTAACGCACGTTGTGAGGTGTGGTGAAGGGTTAGGGTAGGATTGAAATGGTTTTGTATTTTATTGGGTCTTTTGTACCCTTTGGAGCGTAATGAGTGAAATTTGGTCTTAGAATCCTATGTGTATTTTGTAGACCTGTTTTTTAGTCTAATTCGGCAGGTTTTTTTTATATGTGACAGGTGTATTTATTGAGTACAGGGCCGATTGTACCCAGAAAGGAAGTTTTATTCAGTTTCAAAATGGCGATGGAAAACGAGGTTCATAAAATACTGTCGGTCGCGATTGCCTTATAGGCTTATAAAATAAATGAATTATTCATAGAAGAATTACGAGTGGCGATGTCGTCGTTGATAAATTAAGTCAAGATAATTTTCAAATGTAACAGTTGATATAATTTTTCTTAGGGACGTTTCTTGAGTGAAATTAAATTGAAATTAGTAATCTTAATAATTTCAAAACTTTAAATAAAAATATGCTTTCTTGTTTTAAACGCATTGCTATAATAATAAGACTGATTTTTTAGTTAATTATGCTTCGATTTTTACCATTGTTGTATTTAAAATTACTATTTTAATCCGTGAATAATGAAGCCGAATTTAAACGCTTCTAAATTCGATAATTTCATCAAGTTAAATTACTATTATTAAGGTTTTTTTTCCTACTATATTTTCTAAAATAATTTAATAATAAATAATTTGTTAGTATTTAATTTCGTCTAAAGTAAGCAATCCAATTGCGCCCTTGTATGGCGTGCATTAAACTCAGGTGTCGTGAAATCCGCATGCATCAGCGAGCTAAACCATCACGCGAAGAAGCTTTGAATGGAAACGCCTAGGTGTTTACTCAACAGCTTCCACTGTGCTCTGTTAACTATCGCAATGGCATTGTTGGCTTCTGTGTTAATAATGAATAGATTGGAATGAATAGATTGGAGCTATGTTGATTGATATTGTTGATCCTGCGGGACGTCGCTGGATGCAGGCTGCCTCCAACAGGTCACTGTGGAAATCATTAGGAGAGGCCTATGTTCAGCAGTGGACTTCCTTTGGCTGATGGATGGATGGATGGATGGATGTTGATTATAGTTTTGTGGAAAATCGGATGTATTGGCCGCGACAACAATGATGTAACTGGAGGTTATGCCAACTAAGACTTTTAAGGGGTGAATAAATATTTATATTCGAATTGAGTGGCAGTTTTGGGGATCGTCTCTTGTATTTCTTGATCGATGTCTTCAAGTAAGGTTTAAAATGTGGATCACATGGTATTTAGTGACTTAAATATTTATTTACTGTACTGTACTGTATCAGCCCAGATACGCCCCACTGCAAGGCACGAGCCTGCTCTACAATCACAGTAGTATTAAGAGGGTTAGGCCATATAATCCACCACGCTGGCCTAGTGCGGGTTGGCGGACTTTTACATACCAAATTCTTGCAAATCGCTAACTATCATTATTTATTTATTTAACTTCTTATACAAACATGTTGTACATAAGCGGACTTAATGCCAGAGGCATTCTCTTCCACTCTATCTTAAGATGGTGCAGAGATGACAAAAGTAGGAGTACATATGCGTATTTGATTAGATATTTACCTATGAATATACATCCATCATCCATCCATCAGCCAAAGGAAGTCCACTGCTGAACATAGGCCTCTCCTAATGATTTCCACAGTGACCTATTGGAGGCAGCCTGCATCCAGCGACGTCCCGCGACCTTTACCAGGTCGTCTGACCACCTAGTGGGTGGAATATACAATTATGAATATATATATTATGAATATACATTGATACATAAATATGAATAAGTATATAACTACATTTGACAGCCTCAGTGGCGCAGTTGGCTACACACCGACTGTTAAACGAGAGGCCGGGGGTTCGATCTCCGCACCGAGACAAATGTTTGTGTATTTGTTTTGGGTCTGGGTGTTTATGAGACCGAAAAGTCTCTCGTAGTTTCTGATACACGACACAAGACTCGGTCTTAGTGTGGGGTCAGGACTATGCGTGTGACTGTTGGGTATATTTATTTATTTATTATTTATAACATACTTAATAAAAATATTAATATTAATACTCGCTTAAGTTATCGTGTGGCGGTTGTCATTTACTATCGTGCAAAATTTTTGGGTATAAAAACAACTCCATTTTAATCCAAAAATTACCCAAAATGACGGCATTAAAATCAACGTTACACGAATTAAATTTTATAGCCTCCGCGAAGACTTTATGCCTCAATTGTTCCGTTTCTCAGAATACCCGAAGCCAGAGCCGTAAACCATTGTCCATAACCCGAATGCATTTAATGGGGACACGATACATGATCGTAAAAAGTAAAAGAAAGCGCGAAGCTCACCGACAAAGCTTAACGAGGCAGCTTTTAAATAAGCTTTTTCGCTCGCGTGTCTAAATATGCATTTTTGTATCTCAATCTGTATAGGGACTGAGAATCATTGCGTGCGTTTGCATTCGTTTATGAGTGTATTAAGTTTTTTTGTACCAGCTTATAAATAAATGGGTAGGATTGAATTCCTTAGTTCGCGTGTCTGCGTTGCGATATTGGTTTCAAGTGATGTATTTAAACGTTCAATTATAAGGCGTATTATCATTTTAATAGTATGATGATCAGCTCTCAAATAGAATTATGTGACTATAATAGCGTTATTATAATAGGAATAATTAATGAGTTGTAATTAAGAGGTTGCATTCGCGGAATGGGCATACAGGTCTGTGACTCTTCTACAAATGTATTTATCGTGCATTCTCGCGATAGATTTAATAGTAATGGAAAATAAAGTGTCTAACCTTGTACAGCAAAATAGTCTTCATAACAAAAGTGCTATGAAGTTGAAGATGTGTAAAGATAATCAACCTGTGCTAGCCCAGAATAGTGAACTATGCTTTAACCTCTGTTAATCTTACGGACAATTTATTATGTTATTTTATTCAGTAAAGTAAAACCAGCTGCTTCGGCGGTGGAGTAGTATTACGGTACGATTGCAAAGCTGAGGTCTCGAGTTTGAATCCCGGGCCGGACGAAGTGATATTGGATTTTTCTATTCATTATCAGCCTGGAGTCTGGAATTTGTGCCTGATATAGCGATAGGCTGGCCTATCACACCATGGGACGGAACATACAAGGCGAAACGTGGGTGTCCTGGTAGCATCTCTGCGTACCCCTTCTGGGAAAAAGGCGTGTGTTTATGTATGTACGTATGTAAGTAAAACCATTTTCCACTCGCTTATGAACCTGGCTGATAAATAGTCACTCATAGAATTTTGACTTAGCTTATTCAGTGTTTCTCATAAAACGTTTACGACACACAAACAAACCGTCATAGAAAGCCGAGATAAATTTCGTGTAATTACGTACTGGAACACGTGTTCCGTATATATTAAGCCGGTGTACGCTGTTGGCGGATCCCGCGCCGCACACGACGCTCACTTCCGGTGATGCTGGCTTAGAAACGGCGGTAATGCGCAGCCTTATTCCGATTGTTTTATTTTATAAACAGTGCTAATTTTGAATGCATTTTTCTAACCGGGTTATAAAATCATGGAGGTAATTCTTGACTTTTCTTGAGATTTGTATGTAGGTTTTATGTAGATTTTCTCAAAAACTGCTGAATTGGTATGGATGAAGTTTGTGGTATTGTAAAATGAGAAGGTCCAACATTTTGGGAATCTGTTTATCTTCGTAGAAATATGTTTGTTTAATTGTTGATATATGACTTAAATTGCCACGCTTATTTTTAGACTTTGTAACTAAATAAAGACCAAACTCTTGCTTTGTCTGCAATTCGATTGCAAATTATTCATATAATTCATATCAATTGGTACAAATATGCATTAGTAAGTATGGGTTTCAGTATATATTTTGTAACCAATTCAAGGTAAATGGCTTCAATTCGATAATTTAAATTCATACGAAAAAAAACCTTCATCATTGTCCCATAAGCAATAGTACTTATTACTAACATTGTCATAACGATATATTTCCAACCAATTTTAGCACATTTCCATTACGAAAAAGAGAACAAAAACATAGGCCCAAAATTAACCTTTACAAACCCAGCAATAACAAAGAATTCTAATGTTTTCTACGCAAACAACGAGTGAAATTTGTCCACATTCGTCAGCTGTACAAACAGTATGCAGTTGTGTAATCAGGGAATACGTTTGGGCACAAGGATACGCAAACATTGACTCAGACATTTGCAACATCTGTGATGACAAAGCCGGATTTGATGTAACCGTGCCGTAATGCGTAAGATGTTACCGGATTTTGAGTTTTGCAATCGTTGGAGTCAGAAAGTCATATTGCCCAAGACTGGACTTTGTGGAATTTCTGCTTGGCATAGCGATAAGTTTGCCGCCTACTACATCCTACGACGGAAAAATGTCTAATACCCCTTTCCTCTTCCCATCATTTTTCCTTCCCGCTCCTCTCTTGGTTTTAAGGGCCGGCGACACGTCTATGACCCCTGCGTTGTAGATAGTCAAGGGCGACAGTGATCGCTTACCATCAGGTGACCTGCTTGCTCGTTTGCCGGACCCGTGCAATAAAAAAAAATAGCATAGCGACCTGTGGTTGGCAAAAATATGTCTATTTACTTCTTCGAGATTATAGAAGTGTGTTTATGTATGTACTTGTATGATAAACATTTACTCATACCGGATGTATCCAGGCAGTGACTGAAAGCGAAATCAGGTGGTAGTTTTAGTGATTTCAGTCACAATTAAAGTAGAAAAATTGAAAAAAAAAAGATGGAATTTTTTCACTTTTCATCGCGTATGGGTAAACACATAGAGTTGCACCCGGTATGGTGGATAGACGATCGGGTAAACGCCGCTGGATGCAGGCAATTTAGAACAGGTTTCTGTGAATATATTCGATGGCCCAGCCTCGGCATTGGATGTCTTGGGTCTGATGATGATCAGTCTGGTAAAAACTAATTTCTGTCCATACGTCTCATGTGTGGTTACTGGGTTGCAAAATACTATTTATTTAATAGCTCACCTTACTTATCCAGTAAAAACTGGCCACCACATTACGTTGCGTCAGTTACAAAAAAAAAACACTTGTCTTCAGGTTTTTTTATTAAAATTACCCGTAATCATAATAAATTAAATTATTATCACCAATTATTTTTTCGTGAGTACAAGATAAACGTTAAAAAAATCAAATTGTCTCTATTTGACTAGTTATTGCGAATATTAAAACACGTACGGATAATTCGCAAGTTGTTAAAATAATTGTTCATTCTTGCGAAAGTTATTCATGAATAAGTTATTTATGACTAACAAATGTTAGGATGCAACTTCCTGTATATGATTGGATGACTATTAAACAAATTATAGAGGTAGTATTATTTATTTCTTATATAATGTCAGAATTTTTCCATTGATATTTTACGATATTGACTGCGGCTCGCATATTTTTTTAGCCAATAAGAGTGTTCGGCTATTGCCTAAAAATCATACAATTGTTTATATTTCCTTTTCAATTGCAAATTATAACAAATTATCAATGAACTGCTCTGATTTAGACCAACTTGTAACTTTTGTAATAATCATGATATTGCAAACTGGTTTTGAAAAGAGCAACACTAGAGTTTCTTGCCCGTTCTTCTCTAATGAAAACTGCTTTCCGAACCGGATGGTAGAAAAAAAAATGACTGAATCTAAATAATGTTGAACATTTTAATGGATTCAATAAATTATCTTCATCTTCATTTTCATTTTCAATACTCTTAGTATTAAATTAATAATAAAAAATAGAGTCTATTAGTGGACTTTTGACTGGATGTCGAGTCACATGAATACCGTTGATTATGTACGAGCCACTGTTCACATTAATGTTTGCCAGGCGGCTCGTTTGATTAATCCCAATTGTGCGCATTTCGCTCGTGAATATTTAATCAGTGCATATCGCTTTTAATGCTTCCAATATTTGCCGTTCGATGATTTGACCGGCGAAATCGTGAATTTTGAGATTGTGATTTCTGATCCATTGTGTTGAACTAGCGTGTGGGATATTGTTTTGTATCAGCCCATATACGACCCACTGCAGGGCACGGGCCTCCTCTACAATCGAGAGTACGATTGAGAGTGGTTAGGCCATATCGTCCACCACGCTGGCCTAGTGCGGGTTGGCAGACTTACATACCGTAGAAATTCTTTAAAATCGCTACGATATGCAGGTTTCCTCACGATGATTTCCTTCACCGTTAAAGTGCGTGATGATTGACTATCAATACACACATAACTCCGAAAAGTCAGAGGTGTGCCCTGGGATTTGAACCCGCAACCACCGTGAACACGTAGGCAGCCGCGTCTGGTCCGTTACCAACAGGCCACCACGCACTTCGTATTGTTAGTTTTTGTTATTATGTATAAATCGAATATGTTACCGATAAGATGCAAATATATCTGGTATAGTGCAAACTTTCGTGGTGGTAATTTTACAGTTAATTTTTGAAAAATATTTTGCACAAACGGACATTACGAAAAATAGCAAACGAATATTATGATATGTATAACATATTCTATGCAATTTACCTTTGAGTATGGAAATAAAACGAAATCTTACGTATTTTATCGCGAATTTGATTTGATTTTACATTTTTTAACTTCCCGACGCTACGTTTCGATCACTTGACAGTTTTCGTGGTCACGGGGAGACTCGTTTTATTTCAATGTGTAACATTCGCGTAAATCTAAGAAACCATTATTTCGAGTAAATTAACAAGACTATAAAAAAGTATTTACTTCAGTCTGTAATATAAAATGCACATTGCCAAGCTACATCGTGTGAATTCATACCCGCAACCCGGAAGTCACTACTTAAAAAAAGACACGTTCCATTTACCTGTGAGAAAAATACTGACCGAATATCATCTAAAATCAATGTCTCGGTAAAGAATTTTAATATTATACAAGTATGTAACGTGGTGAAATTTGAAACGCGGCGTGTCAGATGCATCGGTTGCAAGCTGCGCCGACCGCGGGCGAGTAACAGCTTTGTTTGACCGGCTGAGTGGTGCGATTGGGGTATAAGGTTGGAAAGGATAGACAGCATGTTCGCCAACATGCTTGGTGAATGATTTTGTTTACCTGGATAGTTTTAAGAACAATGGACGTGGACATCTGTACTGTGATGGCATACAATTGATATATAGTAATGAATACATTCGCTTTTCGATATTATTGGCTTGATCTTGTTGACATTGGAAGCTACAGGGACGTTAGAGTGAAAAGATATGACTTGTACATGTTTTCGTATCTATCATATTATATCGCATATAACTTATTATTTTCAATTATTTTTGATATACTGTGTACTTAATTAAAAGAGCAGCCGCCTTTTTAACAATTTAGCGTGTATAGTCTAAGAAAGATGATAAAACATGATGCATGTCTGATGTTTGACTTGCCAAGTACTATCAGTATGAAAAACGCAGCTTAACACGAAACCAGCTTAGATGGCCTTGATAAAAAGCGAGACTTGAAACAATTATTCCACATTTTATTTTGTTGAGAACTTGATTTACTGATTTTACTATGGTCATCGTAGAAAGTTGTTTAGCTTGTAAGACAATGGTTAACACTAAGTTTGACGTTCTTATGTTTTTTGTAGGGAAATATAAAGTTCATACATTTCGGTTTTATTGTTCTAAAATATAAAAAAAAAAATAGATATTCACTAAGGTAAGGAGGCTTGAACCTTAGCGCTTCGTGCAAGTCTAATAAGTGTTAGTGAGAAATATTAATTGACCGTTTCAGTTTCTCCAGATTGACAGGTATAAAAGAATTACCCTAAATAAAATACGTACCTTTTATTCAGTAGTCGTTTCCTCTAATAGACCAGCATTTTGAAGCCTGGCCTTCTAACGTGGCATAATATGTGCTAATGTGGGAATAACGGAAAAAAGGTTTGCGGTGCTCTCTAATGGACCAAAGAAACTGCGTAACGAGATAGATCTTTTTTGAATTCACACTGTATTTAATTCACAAGAAAATAATATGTCACCCCATTTGCAATACTAATTAATTTGAGATAACACCCTAATGTCCCCCAAACATAATTACAGTATGTTATTAGATGGTCATTTGCACCGACCGTGTGTCACGTTACGCGAAAATGAGCATAATTTGCACACCGCAAATGGCTCTTATTATTCTAAAGTGGGCACGCGTATTGTCTTGCGTGGGTTCACCATTACATCCAGTATTTTTCACTTAAAACAGATGTAATTTACACCACGTCCCGTGATATTATTTCATTATTTTTTCGTTGGAATTAATTAAAAATAAACACGAGAGATCTTTTCGCGTACCTAATTGGCTGTGTTAAATAATTAATTCTACGAAATTATTCAGAAATTAAATTTGTGTTATTGTAATGTCTAACGTTTGGCCTGTCTCTCATCATTTAAGAACCTTTTAAGCATGTAATATCGCTAGGTTTAAATATAATATTATCATTTTAACTTTATTTGAGAATATTATTAGAATTCTATATTTTATAGTGATTAACTCCCTGGTTTATTAGGTCTATATTGCATAAAAATTCATTAGTGAAAATATTTATAATTTACATGATACAGCAATCTCTTCCAATAAAATTATAAATCCCAATATGTTAGTTTATTTTAATTTTTTGCAGTAATTAATCAATACATAAACATCATATTTTGCATATATATAGTACGAGTATATCGGCCAAAGAACGGCCAAAAATGCCTTAGAGTATAAACTATTTTGTAAATTGGAAAAATTCCCACCACTAGCGGCGTTAACTTTAAGTTAGTAGTAAAAGCTAGTGTTTTAATAATTGCGTAAACCATAAACCGTGTTCTTAAATTAGTAAATCGCGATGCAAACCCGGAACTTGACTTAATGAGCGCGGGTCACGAAAACCATAAATAAATTCGGCTTAAGTGAATTGTTTCATGTTAAGAACTATTGTCTCTGGTAATTTATTGTGTTTTCATTCTATAGATAAAATACTCCAAAGGTCAAGTGTCATTAAGGCATATCAGAAAATATTAACCGAATTAGAATATTAATTTGCGCGTTGTATGACGTAGTAGGTGCATCAATTCATTATGTAATATAATACATACATACATAAACTCACGCCTTTTTCCCAGATGGGTAGACAGGGGCGCCATGACACCCATTTCACCCTATATGTTCCGTCCCACGATGTGATAGTAGGCGAGCCTATCGCCATATTGGGTACAAATTCCTGACTCCGGGCTAATAATGAATTGAAAATCCATATCCAAGTAATAGAAATACAGTTTAAATATTCAAAACATTCTGAAGTATAATACTCATAAATATATATACATTTCTAGCTCTTCATGCCCTTATGACACAGGTATATAAAGTAAGATTAGTCTTGATTTGTCAGCTCTTATGTACGATGATATAAGTATAATTTTACAACCACCTGTTTGCCAGATATCGGAAATATATATATATATATATATATATATAAATATATATATCCGATATACATATTTGTTCGGAAGAATACTTAACACATAATAAGACTATTTTAGGTAGCTTAAGATCATTATATAGCCATATTTAAAGGCAAATAGACTGATAAAAACATTTAAAAAAATATTTCAAATACAAAGTCAGTTTGTTTTGTGCAATTTCAAAAACGTCCGCAAATTGTCCATAATATTTCGTACTCTCTTCGATTAAGTGTGATTTCTGGTTGTTACTTTCTATCGTGTTATTTGAACAATCATTAGTTGCACGTTAGTATTTGAAACAATGACTTAATTTATGTGGTTTTTTTGACAACTAAGCGTGTAATAGGGGCAATTTTGTACTATTTTGAGGTCCGTGTGTTTGTATTTTATTTAACACGCATAGTATATTAAATAAGTTGTTAGTGTTTTTTGTGGTCTACACTAAGATTACTTCTGTATTTTGAGTGGTACATACATATGTACATGCATAAACTCACGCTTTTTTCCCACAAGAGGTAGGCAGAGGTGCTACAAGGACACCCACATTTCGCCTTTTATGTTAAGTCCCACGATGTGATAAGGTGCGAGCCTATTGCCATATCAGGCACAAATTCCTGATCCCGGGCTGATAATGAACAGAAAAATCCTATATCACTTTGCTCGACCCGGGATACGAACTCGAGACCTCGAGACAGTCTGGAGTGCGTGTAGAGGAAAATAAGCTGTAAGTCATACGTGCGGTGAACATAATTTCCTTTTCTGAAGAATTAAAAATAACTGCTTGCAGTGCAAAAGGATGACTAGTTAGACGCTGCGATATTTAGCCCACACGTCTGTATGGCACAATTATGCCACAGAAACCTTGGTTAGATTTAAAATTGCCATTGCTATGACTATTCGAATTAATACTTAAAATATTCTAAAAGAACACACAATTTTTATCACCCAAGGCTATCTGTATTAATAAATCTGGATTTATAACAACCAGAGTATCACAAAAATCCATTCCACAACAATATTATATTCCAAGATCAAACAAATAGATAAGGAAAACAAATTCAGAAAGCGTTGCTTGCGTACAACTTTCTTATATAACCGACAGAGTAATTACGGACTAATCACATTATCTTTGGAAGGCAACAAAGCATAACACTTTCATTCGGAGACAATACAGAAATAATTAAATAATCACAAAAGACGGCGGTGAAAATTCACGTCTCTCGCGGAATGTTCAGAAATCTTCACGGACGCTCATTTGCAAATATTTGTAAAGGTGTTGTCGTATTGAGTGAGCTAAGCGATGCGAGGCGATATGTTAAACTAGCATTCACTTTTTATCCTAAGATTGGGGACCAGCTTTTAGTTACAGTTATCTACGGCTTGAGATTTTGTTATGACTTAGCTTTTACTACGTGGTTAACCCTTACGTAAGCTTATTATGTACATTTTCAATACATTGTTTAATTTTCGACCAGCTTGAACGTTTAGTTGGATCTATACGTCCTATAATATACCATGTGCTTTATTATTTGAATAATATCTGGATATCCGATTTGGATGATTCAAAATTGACGCTTGCATTCACACAGGTCATCCCTCTTAAAATAATAAACCTTAACTTAGGTTAAGTAAAGTAGGCTAGTCTAAAGATAGTTTTTGGTCTTAATAAGTTACTTTTATATCTACCACACTCGAAAGATGAATACAATATGACGCAACAATAAATATGCATAAAAACCTACTCAAATTAAAATTACCACCGCGACTTTACTCAATTAGAAAGTGAAAGAAAATAGCAAAACTAGCAACTCTTATAGTGTGACGGCGCCTTAATGAATATCACGTACAGTTAGTGAGCACGTGCCACTATTACGGACATTGTGTAGTCGCCACAATGGGGCGGAACAAAAAGTACTCCATTCAGCCGATGGCTTTTAACGCTAATCAAATAGATAAACTCACGTATACACGATTGAATTGAAATTTTGAGGAAATTACTTTATTTATGATCACCTCATTGGCATTGTTGCGTTTATAAATGGGTCGTAATATTTGGAATTGGATTCCTAGATCTGGTAATTTAAAGTGAGTTTTTATGTGCTAAATTTTTAATACATCGCTGGATATAAAAAAATACAATATGCTAATCTTAGAGGTAGACACAGAAGGAATATGCTAACAGATATTTCTAATTTTAACTAGATTTCAATCACATTTGCAGCATATTCTCAGAAAAAAAAAAATTGGGATGGGACCGGAAAGTAAAAAGCATGGGAAGACGAAAAGGGTATTGGGCATCCGGCAATCTTACTCACCGAACGAAACGTGACAGCGAAGCTGTTGTTTCACCTCGATTTACTGTGAGACAGTGGTACCACCCCGGATGAGCCTGCACATTCATGCTGTGTTATGACTGACAACAGCGTGGCTCTACCACTTACTAATACTATGGATTTATTAATAAATAAAAATACATATCTTCCTTTCTGCTTTTTTTCCATTAATTAATTATACTTTTATATGAACGCGTCTTAATTTCTATCGGAGTTATTGACATACCAATATTTAATCTCTGGGTACCGTTGTGTTACGTCACTTTGAGTTTGCGTGTTAATTTTTGCACACTTCTGCTCATTTGCTAACAATCCAGTTTTATTTATATTTATTTAACTGTTAGCACTAATGTGCTAAATAATTTTATTTTGGCAATTAGTAATGCAATTTACTTTTATGACAATATTAAACTTAGAGTAATGGAATAACAAATAATATAGCTTCAGTGGCGCAGTTAGTTGGACGCCGGCTGTGAAACGGGAGGACGCGGGTTCGATTCCCGCGTCGATACAAATGTTTGTGTGAACTACAAGTATTTGTTTCGAGTCTGGGTGTTCGTGAGACTTTTTCAGTCTCTCGTAGCTCCTGATACCCACGTCACTAGACCCGATCATAGTGTGGGTCAGGACTATATATGTGACTGTTGGGTGTATTTATTTATTCCGTCAGAAATGGATTGCGAATGTTTTTTTGTTTCGGCTTGACAAAGCGAATACAACATATTGTGTTAAGTATAGTGAGATCGCAGTAGATTATGAACCGGCTGAGATTATGTTGCCCTGGTCGAGATTCGATACAGGCCCAACCTAAAAGGGGACACATTTAACCATACACACACTGAACCATAGTATGTATAGTATGAAGGGTTTTCCACCAACGTCATGATCGCAATCCAGATGATACTGATGTTTACGTTAGGAGACTGTCCCGCCCTCACACCCACCACTGCAACTCCTGTAAGCCAGGATCAACAGTGGCACGCTATTAATGACACCGAGCATTGAAGCTCAGCGAGTCTCCGGGATTGTCTAATTTGTCTTTAACCCGCAACAAAATCAATCATAAAGTTAAATTAGTAAGAGGAGTTGGAAATAAATGTTTGCATTAGTAACCAGTTCAGCAATCTCATTGAAACAAACGCGGCAAAGTTTAGTTGCGACAGTTTTTATAGGTTGCAAACCGTGAGCCTGCGGGTTTGTTTCTTCATTTGAGATAAGTCCATTCAATGTTTTAAAATAGAAAATATAACCAAATGAAAGTCTTAGAACGCGAATGTTATTCGTTACTTGATGAATTTTGTAAAAAATAAAAAATCTGTGTGTGTACGTACAATCTTTTTCATTTTGGAAAAAAATATGAATGGTAGAAATACGACGATGTTAGATTGAAAAGCTTGTAATGTGTCTACGTTTTTTTAGTTATTGTATATAGTGTATAGGCCTGTTTCTAACAAAAATATAAAAGGCCAACATCTATCAGTAGGTTAGCAAAAATCACAATTGATATCGGTAAAAGGATTTTTATGTATAAGAAATAATAGTTTGTACTGTTGCAATTCAAGACTGCAGACTTGTAAAAACTAGAATCTATTGTTGTAAGAGATCATTGATTACAGTACGTCGATTAAATGTTACCACAAAACGCATACGTGTTCCTCCTTTTTTATAACGTATTGTTCCACTGATTGATTCATCAACTGGCACAATGTGCTGCTGAAGTTGACTTTTTCTGTGGCAGGTTGCGTTTTGTTCGTGCTTCTGATATTGGATGTTATATAAGCAATTGTAATCGAGACCACGATTATCAATATTTTGCTTTATTGATTTTGAATAGCGAAAATAAATAAATACTTTTTTTAAATTTTGTATGTTTAAAAATACTAGTAGTAAAATATTCCTTACACCTAAGATAGGTAAATTTTATGATATCACAATATAATGCGTGTTATAAAAATGAAAAGCGGATTTTCAGTCAAACAAAATCCAGACCCAAAAGGATAATTATGGGATCACCCAAAAATTTGTTTGCATTCGAAAAACTAAATAAATTATTAAATGGGTTTATTTTAATGCGATCAAAATCTCATACAAAATGTGACTCATTGTGACACAACTCTCCTAATCTGCATAACGCGTGGTTTTTCAACGAGTTCAAAAGAGTTAATATTATGTATAATGTGCAGCGCTATGAGTCATTTTAATTACGTTGCGGTATCATGCATTTTGATTTTAATATAGTGGTTGCGGGGAAATTCATATTTATTCCTGTGATGTAGAATTAAACTAGTAGCATTTTTAAACTTAGTAAATGTACACTAATCGTATCACTATTTTGGCCTATTATGTTTCCGGGCTAGACAAAGATGTTGGTCGTCCAAAAATTTGATCGGCTAGTATTTACCTTAATTTTAAGATTATAGTATACAAAGTGAGTCGTTGACGATCATGATAATGTCATAATCATTATGATGAAGGTAGATTGAATTTATACATAGAGATGTTGTATAGAGGATGCCGTGAAAAAGAGACGCAGTCATACTATTATTCATTTTACTCCACTGACTCCCATGGTTCGGGTTGGACACGCGCAATGCCAACAGATTTTGATTCCGATGTCCGCTCCAGTATATCTCAATGATTGATATTTATTGCCCTTTGTGTTGTACCCATATATGTTGTACTATGTCGTATCTCGTGTTGTTGCAGGGCGTGTGAGCAGAGGCTGCGGTGCGGTGATGCGCGGCGCGCGCCCGCTCTCGACACATGCATGCCGCCCGCGTATCCGGTGAGCGACGCGCTTTAAATCTATAGCTTCCACGATTTCACGCGTTTTGTTTATGCTCTTCGATTTCTGTGTTCTAAATTCAAATTTATATTTTTTTTTATTTTAAGGTTTTTAATTGTTATTATTCGTTTATGAATCTTATATTTACGTTTGCATTTTTGTTGATTTTAAAGTTGTAATTAAATATTATTAGCGTTTGAGTATTTCATGCCAGTTGTTTTGTTTTACGAAATCAATGTGGTTTTTATTGTGCTCTAGGTAACTAAGAGTTTATTTAATTTCAACCTTATTAAGTTCCATTATAGTATAATATTTTTGAAGTATTATATGCCAATCAGTAAGCAGCATATATAATTAAAATTGCCGTCGTATATGTACATCCACAAAACTATGATATGAAAGCAATTAAAGGAGAATTAGCTACAGAGCCCATTGATCACTCAGTTGCTTTTTTTTAAACTAAAATGAAACGTTTTATTAACACACAGTATTGGAGACATAAACCAAAGCAAGTATTTGGTGTATGATAGTTATTATTGATACGGTAGTTAGCGTCGGCGAGCTGAAACAAACACTTGGACGTTCAAACCACAATTACTAGCGAATGCCTCACAAATTGGATTGCACTAAAAACTGGGTTAGTTACAGATTCTGCTTTAGGGTTGGACGTTTTGTTATCTTGATTTTTTTTAACAAAGGAGGTTGCACTAGATAAAGTTCAGCCATAGTTATGTCATCATAGTATGAAAATGCATGAACTAACAAAAACATACAAAATACGAATTAAGGCTTAAATTATAGAAGGCTGGTAATACACTAATCAGTATATAGAAATATCAGTTATTTATATTAAGTGTATAATAATAGTCGATTTAAACGATATGAGGTGTCCATTTTAATCTTTGACTAATTATTAACACACCATAATTTTATCAGCGCGAGCGTCAAAGTCACATATTTTGCATTGCTAGATCAGATGAAGATGATACTTTTTTTCTTAAATTAATAATTAATAAAATACTACAGTAATATTTGTTTTGTATTTTAAAGATGCTCTGTGAAATATGCCAATATTTGCAGCCCTAGTTTGACGGTACTTCTACTTATCATCTTTTGATCTGTTAGGAACAATTCTATAAAATTCTTAATTTGAAAAGTGAAAATGACAGTGCCAACCCTACCCCGTCGAAATAAGCGTACAAATAAAAAAAATCCTGAACGAGCGCGATGTACCAAGTCCGTTCGATCGGAATCCAATATCGGGGGCGATTAATTGCTTTTCTGCTCATTCCCACGTATATCGGATGACTGGTGTTGGAAGCTAGTGAAAATGTCAAAAGAAAATACGCTACACTCGCCGAAACACGCAATGTGTTAGATTACACAGGCCCAGACAAATGTTTGTTATAGTTCTCTTTTATTTATTTTTCACATTTAATACAACAATTATATATACCAATTAATAAATATACCAACAGGCTCATACATATTTCTGATTCCGGACTAAGATCGAGTCTTGTGTCATGGGTATCAAAAAGTACGAGAGACTTTTCGGTCTTGTAAACACCCAGACCCGAAACA
Source organism: Theretra japonica (assembly GCA_033459515.1). Classification (NCBI taxonomy): domain Eukaryota; kingdom Metazoa; phylum Arthropoda; class Insecta; order Lepidoptera; family Sphingidae; genus Theretra; species Theretra japonica. Next base: position 11,714,645 of record CM065949.1, read on the forward strand.
AATACCTGTGGTTCACACAAACGTTTGTCTCGGTGCGGGGAATGAATCCGCGACCTCTTGTTTCACAGCCGGCGTCAAAACAACTACGGCACGGAGTCTGTCAATGATTGTTATAGTTATCTTTTATTTACTTTAAACATTTTATACAAGAATAAGTTCTCAAGTTGAGGCCACGACTCGGCAAGCGTAGCGTAGGACGCCCTCAAACCAGGTGGAGCGACGATATTCGTAAGATGACTGGTAGCGGTTGGAGATCATGGGCTGATGATGGAGCTCAATGATATGCTATAGGAGAGGCCTATGTCCAGCAGTGGAAGTGAAGGGCTGATGATGAATGAATACATCAATAATATAGAGAAGAAATCGCCGACAACGATAAGACCGGCGATTTTAACATGTTTAAGCACTTTATATTTTTGTTTGTGATCATTTGTGTGGTGTACTATAAAGTATTTATAAATAAATAAAGGCGTCTTCAAAGATGAACACATTTTACGGCCAACGTTTCAAAATTTTCACATTACGCGGGAGACTTGATATATCGATCGAGCTCACTTCATAAACGTATGATAAAGTTTGTTAAGAATTGTTATTGTGTACAAAAACGCAAATATTAATGGTTATTTTGATACGTTTATTTACCTGCTGTAAGCTGTTTCGATGCTTACTAGACAATTTTTGATTGTTTTACTAAGAACCATGATATACATATAAAAGATTCTTCAGATTCATCCGGCTACCTCTCAGTAAAAACGCCTATGTCCAAGAAATAGGATACTTTTAATTATCAAAACAATTTTTTTCAAAAATCTCCTCGTTAGTGTGGCTCTACCTTTGATAGAAAATTTAAAAATACTATAAATCATAAAGTAATTTACATTATATATGTAACGAAACTTACTCAGTACATATCAAAATATATACGCGCCATTAAGAGCGAAATAACTTGGGAACTCAAATTACTCTACCGTTATTCTTCCCAACTTGCAATGGCGTAACGTTTGAATTTACTCAGACTTTCGAAGCATCGTGTTATTACCCCTAATTGTTGGAAACAAAAACACTTTCTCGTGATTAATATTTATGAATATGTTAATAGAAATATTTTGCACTCGTTGACCCAATGGCATCGTTAAAACTTTAATTAAATCAGATATTTAGTTCTGCCTCGGTAGCGCAGTTGTATGGTACGACTACAAAGCTGAGGTTTTGGGTTTGAGTCCCAGATCGGGGAAAGTGGTATTGAATTTTTTTACACATTATCAGCCCGGAGTCAGGAATTTGTGTCTGATATGGCGATAGGCTCACCCCCTATCATATTTATGACGGAACACACAAGGCGAAACGTGGGTGTCCCAGTAGTACTTCTGCATTATCCCTTCTGGAAAAAAAGGCGTGACTTTATGTATACATATGTATGTATGAACCCCAAATTAGTTTTTCTCATATCTCCCCATATTTTATTTACCATGTACAGACATCGGTTCCTTTATTACAATATGTATAGATTTAATTAATGCAGATTCGTTCTGTCGCCTAAAAGTTACACGCTGGTGGCTTTTTAGAATAGTGTGATGGATGTTTTAGTTTGATCTTGTTTGTAGTGTAATAAATGATAATTAACGAGCGTGGGTGTGTCTGTGTGTTGGGTGGCAGGAAGTATACTACATTAATTTAGTAGTGATGTTTACATCGGTTCTAAACCACCCGCTAATTATTATACTGAACTGCAACAATAATTATATTTAAAAAAAATGCTGGTAATTTATAAACACACCTTGTTCATTTCATATAAATTTGTTTTTGAAATAAAACTAGTTTTTACGGATTGATCGCGATTTGGTTTATTTTTTAACTTCCCATTTCGCTGTGCAGCGAGACGCCGCGCGGCGTTTTATTTTCACTTGAGCACTCGACCAAACTGTATCAATTCTACAAGAAATCTGGACGGAAAAAGGAGAGACAAGTCGGCCTCAGGCTGCGCCTCACAAACCCGCGCGATGCCGCGTCGCCACCCGCTTTTGTACGTCGCGCGTATCGGCGATGCACCGGTGAGTCGCGAAGCGCAGCGCTGCGTGGTGCAACGTATTCTGAATTCACACAGTGACATGTGTTCCTTTCATATAGTAAATAAAGTTAGATTTTGAGTCGCGTCGCGTTTCGGTGTGATCTGACCCAAAATTTAAGAAAGCATTATAATTTGTTATTTATTGGAGACATAATTTTCACAAGAGTGATTCTTTTAATTAATTGATTAGTGACTTAAATTAGTGCTATAAGTTTTTGACTTAAACGCAATCGAAATATTTCACTATTATGTGATGTATCATTTTCAAATATATTTGTTAATCTGTACGATGTTTTTTACTATTACACAATTTAATACCATAACCTTACATAAGGAACTTTCGTATCTCCACATAACATATTACGAAGATAACATACCAATTGTTATTCCATGTTCTGTATTTTAATACTATATAAGTCGCGTGCTACAAACATACGAATCTATCCGTATCAATATAATTTCCTGTGATCTAAGTACAATTGAGTAATACATTTTTTGTTTGTTGTATGGAAACCTGCATTTTCCCCTCGCGCAACGTTCATGAAATATGCATGTTTTATCATTGGAAAGCGGAGTACCCGCTTGTTTTGTAATGTATTGTTTAGGGATTTGTAGTATGTGAACTCTTGTATAATTATTATACATACCTATTGCCTAGTATTTTGTTGCTGGTAAGTGATCACCGCTGCTCATAAACATCTGTAATAAAATGATAAATAAAATCTTTATTTGCACGAAATAATTAGATACAGATACAAAGTATAAAATTTAAATATAGTTTGAGAGTTGAATGATTATCGATGAACACCGGTGTCCAAATTAAGAGATAAAATATGTTTCTATAACATTTGAACTTCTTCCCATTTTAATTCCAATTACAATCCTGGCATCCTTTTTTCTTCCCATTTTATCCATAACCACACGCCTTTTTCCCAGAAGGGGTAGGCAGAGGTGCTACTAAAACACCCACGTTTCGCCTTGTATATTCTGTCCCACGATGTGATAGGGTGCGAGCCTATCGCCATATCGGGCACAAATTCCTGACTCCGGGCTAATAATTAATAGAAAAATCCAATATCACTTTGCCCGACCCGGGATTCGAACCCGAGACCTCAGCTTTTGCAATCATACCGTAGTACCACTACACCACCGAGGCAGTTACTTCCCATTTTAAAAACCTGGCAAAGCGTCTACATGCAGACCGGATTTTAGAAGCATTAAGCGGTAGGTAATTTTACTCACCGAACTAAACACATTAGCAGATCCAATTGACGTCGGCTTTTTACAAAAGGTAGTGGTACCACACCACTACCATGTCGATGTCGATTAAAATGTTTTCTCGACAAAATAATAAAAAAACGTGCATTTATTAATTTATTATTGCTTTGCAAGGTTATCTGTCTTGTTTAGCGTTAGTACAAAATGTTATAGCAAAAAGAGTCAAATAATCACAAATTCATTGAACCATAAAGTTATAGTTTCAAGATAATCGTTATGCGTTCGAGGTAAGATTTGGGGAACTGTTTTCGGAGAATAGAAACTGAATTGATAGATTAAGTTAGTTGTATATATTGTGTATGTATCTATATGTATGTATTGTATCAGCCCATATACGTCCCACTGCAGGGCCTGGACCTCTTCTAAAATCGAGAGTACGATAGAGAGTGGATAGTCCATATAGTCCACCACATATATGTATTCTATTATGTATTGTATGTATAATTGTATATTTAGATTTTATGTATGCATACTTCTTTTTAAAATATGTGCATTTTTTTTGTTTTCGTCCTAACGTGAAATTAATTTGCTTCTCTCTCATTTTCTGTTTCACCCAAAGGTAGGCTGTAATATATTGCCTCTGGCATTAAGTATACAAGTATACATACATTGGCTGTATACATTTTGGTATCTCTATCTCTTCAGCCACAGGAAGCCCCCTGTTGAACATAGGCCTCTCGCAAGGATCTCCACTTTCCCTGTTGAAAGCGGCCTGCATCCCGCGACTTTCTGTAACCTTAACCAGGTCTTCCGTCCACCTTGTAGGCGGGCGTCCGACACTGCTTGTCTGTACGTGGCTTCCACTCCAGAACCTTTCGGCCCCAACAGCCTTCAGGATGCAAAGCTATAAAATAATTAATTAGTTCGCTACACCACAGTGGTCGAGTAAGTAATTTTACGAGAGCTCGTGTTAATAGCCGCTTAGTGCATGTTCGTACTGAATTCCACTCAATCAGTGTTAGGTGTTGAAACTTTACAACCGTAATAACACAATTCCTGAGTTAATGTTCCAGTTATAGTAATTGAATATACTGATGTGTTCTTATTGGTATTGTGGGAAATTGACTGTCTCCGTGATTTTATATTATCGTAATCACAATCGCTTCCGCTGTTTAGAAGCATATACACATATTGACTGTAGACCGTGAGGTTCTGAGTTGAAATCCCGGGTTGGGCACTTTACATCAATTTTGCGGCTTGAAACATCTCGTATTTGATGTCGTAATATTATTTGTATCTGTTCAGGGATCGAACCTACAGCCTATTTGCACTTCTTAAGTCTTACCTACTTCATATTGGCTATCGTAGATATTTGCTTATTCTATCATTGATAAAACCATGTCAATAAATTAATAAATACATACAAAAATCACATACCTGACCTCAGATCAAGATCGAGACCTGTGTCGTGGGGTATCAGAAACTACGAGAGACTTTTCGGTCTCACAAACACCCTGTTTTTTGGGTCGATATTCCAAAAAAATACCTGTGGATCACACAAATATTTGTATATGTGCGGGGATCGAACCCGCGGATTCACGTTTCACAGCCGGCTTCTACCCAACTGCGCCACCAAAGCTGTCAAAACCAAACAATAACCTCATACTTTATATTCCACTCTTCACTCGAAGTTAAACTCAAACTTTACCAGTAACCCAAAGAAAATCTTCGAGTTAGTAATTGAAACTAAACACCGCTCTGCAACGGCGCTTCTGAAGCTAATAATTTGTGTTTGCATTTCATTTTAATAGTCCGGAGCAGTGGTTACTCCGCTTTGAGATGTAAATGCTGGTTAATGATTGGCTGTGGGCTGCAGCTCACCAACTACACACTGTTACTGATTAAATAATTAATACTGATTGATGTTTGGTTTGTATTTCAAATATATGGGTCTTTTGGGGTTTTTGGTTAGTGACTTCTTGTGGGTGATGTTGGTGACGATTTGCAAAATATATTATATACAAATGTTTTTTCCTGGTACAAATTGTGAATATGTTTTTTTTATCAATACGACATTTTATATATGAAAACCTCGTGGAAACTTATAAGGTCAATGTAGGTTTGATCCTTGATCAAATTAGTTAATGATAGGATTTGTACAAATTTCGAGTTGTGTAAAATTCGCCACTAGGCCAGCAATGTGGACTATATGGCCTAACCCCTCTCAACCGTATTCTCGATTGTATCGAGGAAAAAGAAAAAGAAAAAGTAATTCAGAGGAGACAGAAAAAAATAGAGGAGGCTTGTGCCTTGTACTGAGATGTATATGGGCTGGTACAGTACAGATGTTGGCGGGAGGTCGACTATGAATTATAAGCCAATCGAGTGCTGTACAACAAATCACTATATTTTATCGATCTCGTTTATGTATTGGACCAATTAGCAATCATAAAATCGAAGACAACTCAACAACAATATTAAATAATTAATTATTTAGAAATCAATGAGAACACCAACAAAGTACCGAAACAGTCTTGATTATCGTAAACATCCCAGCTTTCCTTACGTAATTACTGTAATAACAATAAATAGTATGACAGGAAAGTAATTATGTAGTAGTAAACATTAATGGCTCCGTTTGAAATAGCCCTAATAAAAAGTGAAAACAGTTGGACACACGCCGAGTGGAACACGTGTGTTATTCAGCCCGGTGCACACGTGCGTTTGAGTATTATTCATGTTCCTAGTTTAATATCCCTGAGGAACTCCGGTTTCCCGGAAAATATTACACGTGTTGCTCATAGGGCAAAATATCCTTGTGCGTGGTGTGGATAATCGCCTTAAAATATAAAGGATTTTATGGCAAAGAAATTTTGGAAGACCGTGAAATAATACTGGTGACAATAAAATTTAAAAAAGGATTAATGTGTTTTTATAGATATACCACTCTAACAAGTTGAGAATCAACAGTCTTCGTACGAAAACGGAGAAATTACCTTCGACTAAAAACTAATATCGATCGATAGGCTCGCCCCCTATCACATCGTGGGACGGAACATATAAGGCGAAACGTGGGTGTCCTGGTTGCACCTGTGCCTACCCCTTCTGGGATAAAGGCGTGATATTTATGTATGTATGTAAAAACTAATATAAAAGTCAATGATCACGTTCATGATAGTATCTTTTAAAAACAGAACAACCAGAAAAAAATAAGATATCGCCAACAAGGTATCTATGTACTGTCACAAATGGTGTTTCAAGGTCCAAAGATTTGTGCTATTTGTGTTGTGGAATTATGGAATATAAAGTTACTAGAGCAATTAGGTTAAAGCTTATTGATGTATGATTTTACCTTAAAGAACTATACGAATATTACTGATTTTAGAGATTGTAGCTCTAATATTGTAGATGGTTAAGAATGTAATATTGTAAATACAAAAGTAATAAAATGTTACTGACTGACTGATTGCCTCGGTGGCGTAGTTGTACTACGGTACGATTGCAAAGGTGAGGTCTCGGATCGAATCCCGGATCGGGCAAAGTGATAATGGATTTTCAATTATCAGGTAGAGTCAGGAACTTGTGCGCGATATAGCGATAGGCTCGTCCCTATCAAATCGTGGGACGGAACATACGAGGCGAAATGTGGGTGTCACGGTGGCACCTCTGCCTACCCCTCCTGGGAAATAGGCGTGAGATTTTTCTTAATTTTGGCCGATCGAAAAAATAAATAACAATACCTAAATGTCCAATTGTTAGACAGCTTGTATGCATACATAAATATGCCAAAAGACATTTTCACAATTTTATATTAAAATCATTTTCCCATCTAAATCTGTGCTTGCCAATGGCCGCCCACAGAATCATTTTAAATTCTCATTCAGTAGAGTCTTATCCGGGATCACAATAACTGAGGCGCAATAATCGGATGGTCTTGTAGGGCATCGCAACAATGTGGCTCGTTGGCCGTAATTGTATGTTTACAAACAACTCAATAATACTTCTTAGAAAGTGCATCGATTTTGATTATGTGAACCGAAATGTAGGGCACGATGAGTCTGTTATAACTTTTGATATTGTAATTTTAGAGTTCCGTATCAAAATATTGACAGAAAAACTGTGTTACTACTTACTAAGCAGTGCCTTGGTAACGGACTAGATGCGGCTGCCAACATGTTCACGGTACTGGCGGGTTCAAATCCCAGGGCACACCTCTGACTTTTCGGAGTCATGTGTCTATTGATAGTCAATAACCACGCACTATAATAGTGAAGGAAAACATCATGAGGAAACCTGCATACCATAATTGTAAAAAATTCCAAGGTATGTTAAGTCAGCGTGGCGGACTATATGGCCTAACCTCTCTCAATCGTACTCGCGATTGTAGAGTAGGCTCGTGCCTTGCAGTGGGACGTATATGGACATCAGCCAATGATACATACATTCTTACTGAGACTCTATCCTTCCGTCTTAGTTTTCAGAGGGTTTGTCTTTTGAGTAGTGTATGATAAACAATGTAACTTTGGTATTTCAGCAATGTATTAATACAAGTTATAAGATTCGTAATTCGAAAGTAAAAAAAAAGGAGATATTATGTCTAAGCAAAAAGGTTTTTTTTATAATTATTATTGATTGTAAAACTGTCACCGTGAACCATTGCTAGCGTAAAATAAAGGCAACTATCAAAAAACCTAAAAATAGACTAATCTAACCTCAGTAACTGCAGCCGGCTTTAATTACAAAAAGCAATTATCTCGAACAAAGTGAAAGTGGAAACGTTTTATTTTCCAAAAAGCCTTTTACGCAACACAACTGTCACCCGTTGCGTAACAAAACGCTTGGAGAATATATAATGACGTATTAATTCGTCGCAAAACGTGTTCGGAATGTACGAGTATAGTTCAAGTTCTTACTCCAATAACGTGGACGTACGCAGTGAAATTAGAAGTGTTAATTCGTAATGAATAAATTAGATGTGTTTGTACAAAAAGTTCGCGTTTGGAATGGTGATTAAATGTCCCTTTCAAGGGTTTTGCGTAATTTACTGTGTTATGAATTTGGATTATTTGTACGTTTTAAACTTGTATGAAAATTTAATATTTGTTTGCTTAACTTAGTTTAACTCTCTGTGTTTTATGTTAAATATGTATATGTATCAGCCGATATACGTCCCACTACTGGGCACGGGGTTCCTCTACAATCGAGAGTACGATTGAAAGGGGTTAGGCCATATAGTCCACCAAGCCTCGTGCCTGTTGGCAGACTTTATATATCATAGAAATTCTTTAAAATCGCTACGGTATGCAGGTTTCCTCGCGATGTTTTCCGTCACCGTCATATTGCGTAGTGATTGACTAACAATACACACGTAAATTCGAAAAGTCAGTGGTGTGCCCTTGGATTTGAACCCGCGACCACCGTGAACATGTTGCCAGTCGCGTCTGATCCGCTACCAATAAGCCAAAATACACTTATAACATTTTTAAATTATTTATACCAAGGCTTTAAGTTACTATATAAAATAAAGAATATATTCGTTGACTCAAAATCCTTTAGATAGTTAAAATTTTAGAGCTTTTTAGATTAGTATATAAATCTAATGTAAAATATTGCCACGTATATGTATTATGGAGTCTAAAACATAACCAATTGATTTTCATAACACGAGTCAATATTAAAGCCTCCCCAATGTTTGCAAACTATGCTAAATACATTATATTTTTTAACTGGATAATTCATCTCTAGAAATTAATTATTAATTATACCAGTGCACTGTCTACGACCTCTCAATATTCACGTTCTAATAGCACATTCACTCGGCGATTATTCTAAAACGATTTTATCCGCGAGCGCGCCACTTACCGGCACAAAGCGCAACTCATTCAACGCATTCTCTTTTCGGTGGCCGTCATTATCCGCCAATTTTCCCGCCGGCCGGCATAATGGAAACTAATGAAAAAATGATAAAAAAAAAACGCATCTCGCTCACTCCACTTTCTACCATGCTCTTATTTTGTACGTGACTTTAATATTTGTTTTTGTCACCTGATAGACTTGTGTTTTAAGGTCGTTTTCACTTTCGTCCGCGGTGGCGCTGGCGTCGGTACAGTCGTCGACACGTGTTTTTTATGTAACTGCATTTTTGCACGAGACGTGGTATGCATGTGGTTAATGAGATGGTGTATGAGTGTGTTAAAATTTAACAGCCTTCGTGATGTAGTTGATTTAGATGCTATCTATACAACGTGAGGCCGTAGGTTTGATAAGCATACGCTAAAAGATGTATATGTGATTAACAAGTTAAAAACAACTTGGACGCAAAATGCTCATTTAATGGGCAATCATAATGCTTATGATGTAACATTGTTTGAACAGTTTTATTAATACTAATCTTGGGGAAGTACTTTTAATAATAATATACCTGTAAAAAAAACAAACACACAAAACATTCAAAGCCTAACTATTTGCGTATGATTGTACAAAAGTAATTGTAAAATAATAACAAAAACTTTTATACAACTAGACATTTAATTGAATTTATAAAAACACAAAGTATTTTGTACGCGACTGTGCATCGTCGGCTATAAACGGGTCAAGTAAATTGAGTATTTTTTTAAATATTTGATTTACCCTTAAATACGTCGAACGTAATGGATTTTTTCGTGAAGTTTTAAATGCCTTTGTTGAAAGCTTTATTATTTCGAAAGAATCACGTACTGTGTAAACTGTTAAAGTAATAAATACAATATTTGCTTTGTAAATAATAGGATTGCTTTTTACCGTTTCTTTGAGCATTTTATTTTTGAAATGTAATTTTTGGAGCGTTCAATTTTTGCAAGCGGGAAATACTATTGACTGATTTGGTAATGTGTTGTTAGTTAATAGGAGCTTATATTAATGGCGAAAGAAAACATTTTGAGGAAAGACAGCATATCTGAGAGCTCTTGACATGAACTACATTACAAATAGGTTTATGAAACTAAAAACCACATTAGGTCAGCGAGCTATAATAATAAACTACCTATTTTCAAAAAGGTTGATGTGACGCGAGCATTCGGCTGCAAAACTATAAACCTAATCAACAACACAGCTGAAGTCAGAAGTTGTGGGTTCAAACCTTTTGCTAACATTTTACGATGTTCATACGTACATAAATAAACTTACGCCTATGTCCCATTGGGGTAGGCAAAGACTATAGATCGCCAAGTGCTACGATCCATGCATACCTTCACTTCATTTTTTATTCAGTAGGTTCGGCAAACAAGTCGACTGATGGTAAGTAATCACTGCCCATGAACATCCACAACGCTTGGATCATAGATGTGTGTCCATACCAAATTCCTCAACTGTCATTAATCTCTTTACACTCCCTAGTCGGTTTCGTGAACTCCGTATATATTTTACGAGGTATTGTGATTGTGCCTCTTCATGGACAATACAACGACATACCACTCTCACACTGCTGGATGCCCTCACAGATAAACACAACTACCTAAAATATTGAATTAATAAACAATAGCGTCCCCAGTACCAGTGATAAGGATAAAATTCATCCGTGGAGTTCCCATGCACACAATGGCTCCCGTCACTTCTCAACCGATGTTTATCAGTTTAAATACGATTTATCGGGCTACTGTGAATCGATTACAGATAATATTCACTCGCCATCCGAATATCGGGCCCTTTATTAGAAATTCTATTGTTGCTACAATTACTTGTGGTTCATTAGGTTTCGTTACATGGTTTGGTCGTGTAGAAAGCGCACAACACTTTCTATGTTGAGATGTATTTTGTTTATGCTACTTTTATGCCTATTATGAGCCCTTATATGTCGCTGAGCATGATCTTTTCCTTTTACTTAATTATGTTTAGGATTGCTGACTTAATTTCTGAATGACTCTTAAATAGTATAGCGTCAGAATATCCACGTCAGATTAACTATTGCTAGTGCCATCGACCAGTTGCTGGCTTAGTGGCAAATCCAGAGTCTTAGCATCTTTTTGAAAGTGGTAGAGCCGCGCTATTGTCAGTCATGACTCGTCATGAATTGGCAAGCCCATCCCGGGCGGTACTATAGTCTCATAGGAAATCGACGTAAAGCAACAGCTCGGCTGTCGCGTTTCGTTCGGTGAGTGAGATTGCCGGATACCCAATACCCCCTTCCTCTTCCCATCCTTTTTTCTTCGCGCTCCCCTCCCAATTGGACCGGCCACACATCCATGATCCAGCATTGTGGATGTTTATGAATTCCGACTACATTACTAACCTATAAATACTCTATAGCTTTCAAGGACGTGCATTTAGAAATATCAATGACTGATGTCAGTGGCTTATTCAAACAAGGTGTAATGAAATTCCTGTTTAGTGAGCAGTCGATTAGCTGCCTTAATCACAGGTCTCAATATAAAAGTGAAATTCAATTAATCTGGCCTCGAATTATAAATGATCATCGTTGTAATTATACAAGTCACATTTGTTTTGATTGGTAACATGGCTACAAGTTATTAATCTAATATTTATAAGCTCCTACTTAGTGTACATGTTAATGTTTTGAAATTTCTAATTAATTTCAACTCGTTCGTGGAAGCTTCACAATTAATAGTTAATATTCGTGTTATTAAATATTTTGAAGGTTATTTTAATGTTATTGTTCCAATATTTAGTTATGTTTAGGATTTAATTAATTGGTATTTGAGATTTGACGTTGATTTTCTGTTAGAACTCCTTGATCATAAATATTGTTATATGTAACCTTCCTGATATTCTTATAACATTTTATTGTAATTTTCTATTGGAATTGAGATTTATTGTATTTTTTTTTCCTATTAATTGTCGTAGATTGCAAATGTCAGAATTGCCCCGACTACTTTTAGTTAAATTATTTTTACATGACATTGTTCGTCGTTAACAATACGAGGTTTTGATCACTTCCCTACCCAATTTAGGCTTGTGCTCTAAAAAAGATACTCTTAAAAACAAGTCATTATGTTTATGTAAGGTATATTCTACGACCATTAAAACGTCTTGATTTGTTTAAGTCATATTTTAATGAGAAGAACATTTCGTAACGCTTTAATTTTATTTTCATCTTTAGCTTTAGGAATTCCACTACACATAGGCTTTCTTCCATCACTACCCTCTTCAGAGACAATTGTATCCGCTAGTGAAAGTGTCAGGAAAGCAATATAATAAATGAATATAATTTCATTATATATGTGTGTACGTTCCGTTCCCACGATTCAGGTGGAAAGTGTTGTTTCCAATAAACGCTATAATAAACGCCATCTAAGGGAATTGCCCATATTATTTTAGCCACTTACTTTATAAGTACATTTTCTACGATTTAATGGTGATATTTGCCTAAAGGGCCGTCTGGTTATGGCACGATAATGGCATCACTTCAGAAATCAAAGTGTTTATTTAAGAATACATTATATTTTAAAATTGGTTCAATTCAAATAGACATCTGTCAGTATCTACTGACAACGACTACGTAAAACTATAGGTTTAAATGGCAAATAATTCTATAGTTGACACTCGACAGTGCTTGAATATTGGTGTATCTTCAAAGATTTTTTGAGAAACCATGTTGTTTGTGACAGTCCCTTATAATGAGGCTTTATGTCAAAAATGTCAATTTTCACGTTTAATCACCTGATTTTCGTATTAAAATCGGCCTTCCTTAAACAACTGTAATACTCAAAAACTGCGGGAGCATTTCCGTCGTTTTTTCCAATAGATGAGGGTAGTAGGTGAAAAGGGGGAGGAATGAAAAGGAATATAAAGCATCAAGTAATCTCATTCATCAAACGAAACGTCCTAAATACCTCCAGGATTGACATAACAGTAATCCTGCAGGTAAATAAAAAAATTTCCATACCTGAGTCACATTGGCCAAAATCGATATGACCTCCATAATCGGATACCGCTACGCAAACAAATTCCGTATTTATTTTCCTCAAGGAATTTTATCAGTTGAATCACGATGTTAACAATCTTAAGATTTTGGGCAGATACCGAACAACACTGTACAAAGGAGAATTGGAAGGTAAAGAAAACTTCTAAAATTGGACTTCTAATTTGCGTACCTCTGGAAATTTTAATAGGAAATGCTGATGTTGAGCTTTTGGAAAAATTGTATTATACTAAAATGTCGGGGATGTTGGAAACGTTAATCAGATTTTTAATTAAAAATCAAAACCACCTAATTTGCTTACAACCGGATTTTTTAGAGGAAAGGTATCAAGCAAGAAGCTAATCATGAAGTCGATCAGAATTAATTACATAATTATACTAAAACACCCATTAATATAAGTTTGATAAGAGCAGACAGAAATCATGTTTAACCAATTTCAGATATACTAAAGCTATCTACAGCATCATCATCAAAAATACTTCTAAAAACATCAAAATACATAACCTCGAAACTGCAACCGACCTAGATATACTAAATTCTCCGGATAGCCCAGATACAGCGAATAGCTTCGAACCTCTAGCAACTCGACATTCTACATTGTCTTGTTAATTAACTGTTGTACAGCGTTCCTGTGGTTTGTACTGAGCTCCAAAAATGTCGGGAATGCTGACTGAGGGGTAGACGTGCGGTATTGCATTACTATCTTGTTCTAGCTAAATTTGTGTTGTGTGAGTCCCTTTGCGCTTTTGATGTTGGAATTGAGATTATGGTTGATGAGGATTTCGGTGATGTGAAAGACGAAATTTGATGACTTTGAGGTCATTGAGCTTTTTACTTTGGGTATAAAATTAGGTATTACATTGAAATTGGCAGTTTATTTGTTGAATTAAAGTTATTGTTTGTATTCAATATGTCTTAAATAAAAAACAATGTTTTTTTCAATCACGTTAGGAAGTATTGATGTACTTATTTGTGTCAGCTTACAGAATAGATTTCAAGCCCTTAAAGGTGCATAACACGCACGGTATCGTCAATCATGGGTGAATTTTTTTATCTCATGTTTTTTTCTCTTTTGCTGTAAAAAAAACGAGAAAATAAAAATAAACTCCTCTGTTAGCATCAAGAGACTGATCTCCTTTTTATATTTACATTCAGTAAAGGCTCCAGCCCAATTAGACCCGTGTGTATCGACGTAGAATAATATTGCGCATGCGTGTGTTGGCTCCGATTTGTATTTAACGGTGGTAGGATCAGAGTGCCCGCAATCTGATCACGTGGATCTTCAAGTCTAAATGTAGTAAAGACTAAATAATACAGTGTATTATAATAAAAACACTATTAGTTAGATGCGTTGAAGAGTAGAAAATGACGACAAACCATCGATGTTTTATATCACTGATGATATTCATTTTACTGTCTTCTTTCCACATGTTGGAATGGATTAAAATGGATTTATGTTGTTAAGGGAAAGAGTACTGTCAATCAAAGCCTAAATTGAAAAAAAAAACAATCAATTTTTGATAGACTTCTGTCGTGCCTTAATTACTGTAATTGCTATGAAATACATGAAGTTTTTACAAGTTATGTTCTATACATAACAATGATTAATTCTAAGTAAGCCGTGATCATCTGAACTTATAAAACCGTAAATTGATTTAGCTTATACACTGCTTCTCTAAGGTCAAACCGCTTAGATTTCGGGATAAAATTCTCAAGCTATTTTAGTGTTTAGTGCATGAATGTCAAGAATTCAGAGAATAGGCACAATGGGGTAACGGGGCACTTGGCGCCACTGCTAAGTTGGCTCCACTCCACTCCGTGATAAGTGCTTGTGCCGGCATTGTAAAAACGTCAACAACCACAACGGCACTCTGACAAGAAGCCTGCGCATTGTATTTTTATTTTATAATATTTCAGTTCTTTTCAGCCAGCGCTTGGGAATTTTAATGACTACAGGAAAGGCTGAAAATAAATAAAATAAAAGTTGGTCTGAATTTTGAAGTTTGCAATCCTAAAGGGCTTTGATCTAAAATTAATGGTTTAATGGCGTCGTCGCTCTTATCTGTTGTGACGCAGGAAATCACTTCCGTAAAAAAATACATAAACCATAACATCAGCAATAACAATACAAAACTTATTATAAATTATTTTCGAACTTCAGTCGAATATATGTAAATTTTTTCCGTGTCTGAAACATTTCTTTTTGTTGCGATAATACCTATTCCTCGCACGTCATAATATACTAACGAACCGATTTTATCGAGATCTGAACACGACACTTCCCAGCAAATCTTAGTTTTAGGTCAGGCATTAATGGCACAGCTCCAAAAGTTCTAGATATCACAAAACGAGATGATCAAAACCGAATTCCCACGCAACTGATGTGAGTTGTATCACGTAATCCGACATTATCGAGAATATCTGTTATTACGAGGCTAACCAGTTGGTGACATTTTTATCGGCGCGCTTCGATTAAATTATAGGTGTTTGGGATGCATGAGAATCTGGTTTTATGTATATTGATTTTAATAGAAGGCTGTATGGTGGGGTTTATAACAGGAATAACGAGGAAGCTGCTTATTTTATGGAGCATAAACGGTACCAAGAAACATTTGGTGATTTGGGACTGATTTTTAATTGTCAGGTAAATATATAAATGTTACCCATCCAATGAATTATAACTTGAATAACTATAAAAGTCATTGGTCAATTTTAAGAATACAAATATAATTTTTAATTTACTCGTTAATTTAAAAGGATTGACGATATTAGAGAGGGCAATATAATTAATTCGTTCTATTAGAGGCTGGTAATTTCAGTGACGGAACAAAACATAACACTAAAACGGTTGTTTATTTTTTATGAGACAGTGGAATTGCCAAGAGGAGCTGTTCTATTTATGTTGCAGCAATCATTAATCAATACAGCTTTACTAGTTAAAAAAGTTTAATATTTGTATCAGCCCATATAGTTTCCTTTAGAGTGGGTATAATCAGATCAGCCTTACACCCAATACCAGTTGAATCGATAAACAGATTACTAACCTACATTGTTATAAAATTACCATAATATTGTTGTTGTTATTTAATATTTTGTTCAAATGTTTTTATTTTCTCATTGTTTTTTATTGTATTATCTTTTTGATTGTATTTCTATTTGATTGTATGTCCCACAATTCGGCCAAGATGTGTCATCCTGTAATTTAAGTTGCACAGTGTTAATTCTTAAAATTATATCGATGATTTAATGTGTGTGAAGTGTAGTCTTAGTTGGAGATAAATTAATAAATAAATTAACAGATGAACCTCTGTCAGTAGGTACTAGGCAGTATAATATTAGAATTTTCGATCCACCTGCAAGCAACGCCACAGCTCATACTAAATTAATGCTAAGCTCCACACAGTTGTGTTGTCTTTAATATTCAAGCATGGGGCCCTAGATCAAAGGAAGGGTTAAGGGTAATTACAGCCCGAGATCGCGATTCAAGGTTCGGATTATCTATGTTAATTGTTTGTTGTATGTGAGGTTACCCTTGGTTATTTATAAGGTGATCTATTTCTCGTGTTGATTTAAATTATAACCTCTATATAACGTCCCTATTTAAGTATGTATTGTGAATACAGCAGCTCATATTCCCAGAAAAAACTAAAACATTCTTAATAGTATCACTGGATATGTAATTAATATTGCAGATTGAAATGTAAGAGATTTTTCGTATTAATTGGTTTATTTAAACATTAATGTTAGATGCCTTGGTGGCGTAGTTGTACTACGGTATGATGCTAAAGCTGAGGTCTCGGGTTCGAATGCCGGGTCGGGCAGTGATATTGGATTTTTCTATTAATTATCAGCCCGGAGTTAGGATTTTGTGTCCGACATTGCAATAGGTTCGTCCCACACATCATAGGACGGAAAATACAAGGCGAGACGTGGGTGTCCTGGGTGCACCTCTACCTACCCCTATTGGAAAAAAAGGCGTGAGTATGTAATATTAGAAATTCTTCACCTAATTCCAGTATATTAGTTGGTTTGTAGCAATCGTGTTTAGTTTAACGTTGTCATGTTTCCACCGCCTCGTAAGTTGTAAATAAAAGTTTATGACTTCCAACCGGCCGTTTGACGATCTGTCGCCCGAGTCTACATAAATAGTTCCAATTACCTCGCTTCTATTGACATTAAAGCGGTGTTATTTATGTATTTCAATTACAGCGCAGCCGAGATTTAGAGCTTCTTATTTGACTATAAAGCAAGTCTTATATATTTCTTTTGTATTGACTGGAGCACTTTCTACCGCGCCTTAGTTTCGATCTACATTTGTGGGCGGACTCCGAAAATCAATCGGCTGACACCTGTCTATAGAAATATTAATATTGTCATGTTATTGGAGCACTTTCTCAATGTACTTTGAATCAGTGGGGTATTAGATTCGCCCACATTTCAACTGTTTAAGGAAAACCTCGATTATTGGAGAGGCATAATTTTGTAATTTATCTATTGTGAATTGCGTGGGATGCATATTGATGAGGTAATTGATTGATTGCTGAATCAACGAAGATCTTATCGAATATTATAATCATTTAATATTGAAGTAAAAACTGGGTGGAGTCGATAGAGTTGTGTTTAGTTTTTTAGAGATGCAGTTAAATTAAATTTATCAGCAAAGATCGAGTTTTAGACGCACGTCATTATTCATAGACAGTTTTTAAACCTATTTTACTTATCGCATGTTTTTTCTTCTCTCAAACTGAATTCAAAAGTTCGAAAGGGACAAAACGTTCGTTAACTATTATAGGTTTTAAAACTATGAATAAGGCGGTCAGAGTTTGGACTCAACATTATGCCTTTAAACATGAGACGTGATTCAATACAAATTCAACATTAAAATAAGCTAACATTTAAAAGTCAAATCAATTCGCTGGAATAAAATAAATTATAATCGTATTAATCTTAATAAAATATTTAAATGTATGCTCTGTTGTAGAACATTTATCTTAAAACAGATACTTATTTGTGTTCACAATACTATAACAGGATAATGTATTATTAATCACGTTCTTAGCAAATTACAAGCGAAATATATTTTTTTATTTTTTTTTATTATTGTTATAATTCACAAAACTAGATACAATCTTATGATAAACTTATAAAACAAAATACTATAACAAATTACATAAATAACATTACATTCTTAAATAAATAGTTCAAATTTCATTAATGCTGACTGCCTCGGTGGCGTAGTGGTGCTGCGGTACGATTGCAAGGCTGCACACGCCTTTTTCCCAGAAGGGGTAGGCAGAGGTGTTACCAGAACACCCACGTTTCGCCTTGTATATTCCGTCCCACGATGTGATAGGGGGCGAGCCTATCGCCATATCGGGCACAAATTCCTGACTCCGGTCTGATAATGAATAGAAAAATCCAATATCACTTTGCCCGACCCGGGATTCGAACCCGAGACCTCAAGCTTTGCAATCGTACCGTAGTACCACTACGCCACCGAGGCAAACAGGGATTTATAAAAAACATATTTTCTTTTTTCACATTTTATATTATTTTACTTCAACATTATTATTTCATTTGAAGCAGGAAACGTTGGCCTAAACTACGGCTTAGATTTTAAATCAACAAGACATGGACTTAGAAAATAATTTCCCTTATAAATTCATGCACGAACGGATGATGCCGAGTATAAACGGGAAAAAATACGAAGCATCGCGCGTCGGTTATCGCGTGCCGCGGACGGAGGGACAGAAGTAAGCTAATGTGTCGCGTGCGGCCGGCCCACTTCGACGCGACACACTGCTTGCTACGCTGACGAACATTTTTTTATTAGCCATCGCAGGCAGACGAGCATGCGGCCAGTCTGATGGTAAGCGGTCACCGCCGCGCATGGACCTTCGCAGTGCCAGGGGTCCAGCACAACCAGCCGCTGTCTATCGTAAGGAGAATACTCTCTTTAAGCCTCGCTTAAACAAGGATTAATCATAGCGCTCAGGGATTAGAAAGCATAGAGGAATCATTTATAAATTTATTAATTATTAAGTGTAGCTTACTACAGTATATTAGTGAAAACCTCACTCAAATCAGTACAGCCGTTTCTGAGATTAACGCGCACAAACGTACAGGCAGACAAACAAACGAACATTCTGACAACCACTGTATTGGGTTATATTACGTTAATAAAGTCCCACAATAATAGATATTCTCATATATCTATGTATATAGATTATTAGCTAGTCTCCGTGGCACAGTTGCTAAGATGCGGGCT
This sequence comes from Theretra japonica, assembly GCA_033459515.1. Taxonomy (NCBI): domain Eukaryota; kingdom Metazoa; phylum Arthropoda; class Insecta; order Lepidoptera; family Sphingidae; genus Theretra; species Theretra japonica. The sequence continues at coordinate 11,734,115 of CM065949.1, forward strand.
GTGAAACCAGAGACCGTGAGTTCGATCACCGCACCGTGACAAATGTTTGCGTGCTATACAAGTATTTGTTTTGGGTCTGCATATTTGTGAGGGCGAAATGACTTTCGTTGTTATTACTCGCGACAAAAAACTTGTATCTTATTGTGCGGTCACGACTATGTAAGTGACAGCAGGACGTTTCAATATTTTTATTCCTTAGTTGAGAGAATGCAGGATGCAGGCCGCCTCCAATAGGTCAATGTGGAGATCCTTGGGGGAGGCCTATGTTCAGCAGTGGACTTCCTGTGGCTGAAGAGAGAGGGAGAGAGAGTTGAGAGAAGGTATGCCTGTAGTGGCTAAATTCATATTTTAGTTGTTACATCTATTATCTACTTATGTAGATATTGAGATGTACGGCGCTGTGTGTAGTCTAAATGATGGCATGTTGGCATTGTGTTGTAATCAAATCGGAACAATTTTTTTGAGCACATTTTTATACTTAAATCCTCCATCATATAATTTACTTTTAAGTTGCAAACAACTTACCGTGTCATTCTACGCCTATTTTATGTGTTGAAAACATGAACAAAATCCCCCGTCGTGTAATCTTCCGCCCATCTACATGATGTCCGAGATCAGATAAGCGCGAGTTGTAATCATTGCAAAACTTCGCCGCTACCGTGAAACGGAACGTTGGCTCAGTGCACTTGATATAATGCGCGGTAACCTCGTAAGTGGTTCGTAATTTAATTGAAACTGGGTAAAGAATTAGCGGTTCGTAGGCATTTTTATGTAGGTAAATAATTAGAAATTTCTTGTTTATTTTGCAGCTTAAAATATGTAATTTAGTTGTGATTATCTTTATCCCTTTCAAAACATGGTAATACTTTAAATTGTTTGGATTTATTTTTTATAAATAACTTGTGATGTTAGTGGTCTTAAAAAATTGCTAAGTTGTATATGCCCGGATAGCGTTTTAGATACATACCATCTATTCCTGGATACAATCATGTCGATTTAATTCAACCACCGAGAGATGACCATCATATATGCTTAGAAAATCTTTGAAAAGAGGTAGAACTACGCTGTTGTCAGTCATGACTCAGCATGAATGGGCTGGCTCGTCCGAGGTGTTACCACTGTCCCACGACGCGACGTGAAGCGAGTTTTGCTGTCGCATTTCGTTCGGTGAGTGAGATTGCCGGATGCCCAATACCCCTTTGCTCTTCCCATTCTTTTTCCTTCTCTCTCCCCTCCCGATTTTAAGGGCCGGCAACACATGTATGTGGATGGTCATGGGCGTCAGTGGCCACTTACCATCAGGTGACCTGCTTGCTCGTTCGCCGGACCTATGCTATAAAAAAAATCCATCAGGATTGCGTTGCACTTTCCATCAGTTGTATAATTACTGATGCCAGTATATTAATATAATTCCTATAATTACTGATCCCAGTATACAAATTTAAGAAATACATAAATGGATAGGTAGTCGTTTTTGTCGTTCGTGTGTCGTCAGCTCATCCGATACGACAGCATCAGATACTAGTGTCGTCCCGAGTCGTCAGCGCAGAGAACCAAGCGATGCCTATCGAGACGCGGCGACATCCGCGCGGAATGAATGAGCTTTACTAATATCTTTATCTAAGAGAATGCCAGCTGGATATAATTTACGAAGGCTCTGGACTAAATGGAATTCTGAGGCGGATTGTGAGAGAGACTTTCTGTTTCTGTGACGTAACATCGATATTGTTTTTAAGGTTATTTGGCAAACGGGGACATGTTTCGTTTTGTTCAATGTTTTTTTTTTATTAATTATATTTGTGTTTATATTATACTTGGTTGTTGTTGCGTCGAAATGCAACTTTAGAGTGACCTCAGGTTAGATTCCCACACCGAAACTATAAATATTTGTTTGTGTGACAAACATAAAATTTATTTTTGGAGTAACGAAGACAACGAAGCATCTAAATATTGCATTTCCATTATTTTATTCAGAAGCCAGTACAAACAAATTTGACCGCGTTAATAATTATTTAACTAAACAACAAAGGTCGAAGTTGAAAGATTAACGGCTTGGGAGCTCAAAGTGATTTTTAATTAGAAGCTCTGTATACCCCAACACGGAGGGTATAATTATTTAAGTTTACTATACATTGTTTGGCCCGTAGTTCCTTGTTTGGTTTCCCTTTGTTTAATATCTGCGATAATCATTATGCTTGTAGCAGTGAAATGTAGCGGGAGAGGTGAAATTATGAAGAAATCACTTTAGTTAAATTTGAGGTAAATTTAAAATAACTGGTTTCTTAGATTTACGTGAATGTTACACATTAAAATAAAACGAATTCTTACGGATTTTATCGCAAATTTGATTGAATTCTTACATTTTTTAACTTCACGACGTTTCGATCACTTTACAGCTTTCGTGGTCACGGGCGGACCATGAGTCGTTTTATTTCACTTAAAATAACTTTTTGAATTTCGAATTTCGTGTTTGGTTTCTTTTTTAGTGTTACGTTAAATGATAAATATTATTAGGAACTTCTTTGAAGGTTGAATAGAAGGGATTTGCTTAATCGTCTTATTCGTTTAGTGTCAGCGTGTATGGGCTCTAAATGGGTATTATAATTTTTATTACTTACTGTATAGACTAATTATAACAATAAGAGTATTGAATTAAATCATTTTAAAGATTCATGTTGCATTAATTAATAGGCCTCTTGTTTACAATCAGCATCTTAATTAACTACGTCACGAAGGCACCTTATTAATTTACCATTAAGCGTCATTTACACGGGGAGAGTTTCTCGCGGCGAGAATCGTATTCCACTATCGCTTGACATAACCGCCATAAGATTATCGTGTTCTGACAATGTTTACATGATGCAACATTTTTATATCCTTACGATAATCGTATCTTGGGGACGAGAAACTCTACCCGTGTAAATGGGGCTTTAGTTTCCTACGTAGATACGTGTAATATTTTAGAATGCTCACATTTCGCCTTATCTCAACAGTAAAATAATAAAGTTTAGAATGCATTGCGATCCGCTGACCTTAATAACATGCATTAGAAATGCCTAGCAAACAGAGAAATCATACATTGCGAACATCGGCAATACAACGGGCATCGCCACTGGTAAATTATTGAAATCAAGTGAAAATATTTTTCCGTCCGGTCATTTTGCTGTCTCTTTCTTACATCCGTCGTGTTCTCAGCCGTTTGTCTTTGTATACCTGGCTATATATTTAATTTTTTACGGGCTTATTCATAGACAGTTGTAAAACCTATTTTAGTTATTGAATCTTTTGTCCCTTTTGAACGACTATTAAATTAAGTTTGAGTGAAGAAGACAAAACATTCGATAGTTAAAATAGCTTTCAAAACTGTCTATGAATAAGGCTGGTAGTGTTTATATATAGGATTTTTTTATACATAATACATGTATATGTAATAGTATTATTATAATTTATTATTCAGTATTCTCGATGCTTATGAAATATGTCTAGTGTAAGCATCACTGTAGGTAACTTTTGTTAATTATAAACCCTGTTTTATTGTTATGATAGGAAATTTTCGAGGAGAATTTAGTTTTTAATACTAGCCCATACTAAAATTAGGAAAAGTCTCAAGTTATGAACGCTTTACGATGACATTTTCCTTGCATTATTGAGTTAATTCGTACTGCGATAGCATATGTATTTATTGAACGATAAAAGAATGTGCGATATCTGGCGACGGTTATCTACTTCTGTCGGCAACGGTACACTTTTTGACCCTTGTCTACATATTTATGCGACGAACTCTACCGATACGAATTCAAAAAAAATATTTCATATGTGATGGAATATTCATCATATTTTGAATCATACATATCGCAATTACTTATACTCGGATATAACTATTGTATTTTGTATATTTTCAAATAAAACCGAAGTTAAACCACGGTTTAGAACTATCTCAGCGATTTTGTTCGACGCAGTGAAGTGAACGCAATCGTGTCACAAATCCGGGTCACCTAGATCAAGGGGCGTAGAATCACATATATTTTTCAGCGAGCATTTTTACACCGTTACGGAAAAAAAGAACTCTTCAACGGATTTGACGGCAAGTGTAGACCGCACTAGGCCAGCGTGGTGGACTATATGGCCTAACCATTCTCAATCGTACTCTCGATTGTAGAGGAGGTCTGTGCCCTGCAGTGGGACGTATATGGGCTGATACAACACAGTATAGTCCAGATACATAATACAGATACATTTATACAATTACTCTTCTTTTTTTCATTGCGATGAAAGGATGAAGGCAAGACAAGTATGCCCTTCCCCTGATGGTACGACCGCTCATGGACAGTATCAAAACCAAACAACACCATGAACTACAAAGCAATGTTTGGCATTCCACTGCGCTCGCCATCCTGAAACATTACATGTTAAGTGTATTAAGTCTATACAATAATTCCGTTCTGTTGCGTCTTCAGGATTGGTTTAAATTGCAGTCTTATGTTATGTACTTTAAAAAATAGTAAATACTGTAAGCTAAACCATGATTGGTTCCGCTGGATCAGTGTAGTGTTTTTGGTTGTATAATTGTCTATGTATAAATATGTGAAGTTGCGTGATCGTCTGTTGGATTTATAGTATTCATGTAATTAGGATATTAAATATATGATTTTGAATCTAGCTGGAGGGACCATCGTAGACAATGGTGAAATATTCGTAATCTATGCAAGTTTTCTTTTCTTTATAGCATAGATCCTGTAAACAAGGAAGTAGGTCCTGATGGTAAGCAATCACTCCCGTCCATGAACATCCACAACGCTTAGATCATGGATGTGTTGCCGGCCCATCAGATCGGGAAAGGAGCGGGAAGGAAAAAGGATGGGAAGAGGAAAGGGGTATTGAGCATCCGGCATTCTCACTCACCGAACGAAACGCGACAGCTAAGCAGTCGCTTCACATCGATTTTCTGTGAGACAGTGGTACGACCCCGGACGAACCTGTTCATACTGAGTCATAGTTGAGAACAGCGTGGCTCTACCACTTCGAAGTTTGTTTTGCTTTGTGTACAGCCTAATGATATCTGGTTACCAGCAGGCCGACAAATTATATCAACTAACGAAGAGTAACATTTCTCGCCAGCGGAAACCATCTAGACAGCATTGCATTGTACTCGCTTTGTCATGCTTGTTTAAAAATAGACACCATTGTTAGGAATCAATGCCTTAATTCAGTTAATACTTTTGATTTAGATTATCTAAGGTGAAAGTGAGTGTCACGAGTTGATTCATTGATCGGATTCGAAACCTTTGCCAAAATGTCTGGCGTCGTGTCTTTCGTCTCGAAATGCGTTCGTTTTCGTGCTAAGATAAAGTCTGTAGTATTTGGAGCGCTCTTTGATTCGATTATTGGAAATGTTCTGACATAGTGAACTACCATTGTTAGTATCCAGGTGACATTGAATCTTCCGAAATAGAGAAATCACGATTGAGATAAAATCTAGACTGTGTTCAGTGTTTTCTTTATTATTTCTGGAATTATCTGTTCAATCCTTTTATATGTTTGAATGCACTTTTGTGTATTATTTCGATTGAATTTTATTTCAGAATATTTTTTGTGATAATCGTGAATAGCGGGAGAATTTATTGATAGAAATATTTTATTAATAATGATGAATGGATTGACGGGACCCCTATTAAATGTTATGAGGCCAGTAAGCTCAAAGGTCTGTAGGTAATACGGCGATACGCACAATTCAATAGAGGCGTTAGTGTGGTCAATTTATAAAATGGGCTTAGAAATAAACTGATAAAAACTGTTTGTTGTTGATAGATGGCTTGATTTTATGTTTACTTTAATATTGTTGTTGTTGGTAGATGGCTTGATTTCCCGGACGTCACTTAAGGTGTCCACTGACAATCAGTGTTGTGTCGTGGTTTCACCACATCACAATTTATGCTGAGATAGAGATAGAGAGACCTACCGATCACAGCCGCAACCAACCAATTTTTATTATTTTAAATTTATTATTGTTTATTTTTACCATGTTTGTGTATGTTGCGACTGTGACAAATAAATCGTTTTTCTTTCTTTAAAAAAAATTCACGACGACTTGAAATAATGTTCGCTGGTTTGAAGCCAAAATAATACTCGTAAGTTGAATATAATAGTTATAATCGGGAAATATTGCCTAAAAAATCTTACTTTTGAATACATAATAAAATCATTGGGAGAGGCTTATGTTCAACAGTAAGATTCCTTTGGCTGATGAATGGATGGATGGAATACACAATATAACGAACTAGAATCCTTAAAAGTGAAACCCATATAAAAATACATACATACCTTAGCCTCCACAGTGAGACAGCGGAGGCTGATGTATAAAAATATGTTGTTAAAAGAATATTTTATGTGTTGTCGAAAGTAGAATGTAAAAATACAAGAGGAGGGTATATGGGTAGCGTTAAGCCACGTATGTTTGTGGTCACAAAACCGAGATGCTTAAAAATTTATAAAGGAGGAAATATTCCCCGAGTGCCGTGGTACTTTTGCCTACATTTCTGTTTGTTTTTGCGATTGCAAACATTCAGAATTGATGTAGCATATGATGGACGGTTTGTTGGTAAACTTTTAGCTGCATACCTGTGGAGTGTTTGGTTTTTTCTTCTTTTTGTGCGTAATTAGTGGGTCATTTGACGAAGAGTTTGGTATCGCGAGCCTAACTTTATCAATCCAATCCATCAGCCAAAGCAAGTCCACTGCTGAACATAGGCCTCTCCCATCGTTGCATGGGACGTCCACCCACTAATTGGTCCGATGTCCTGGTGAAGGTCGCGGGACGTCGCTGGATGCAGGCTGCCTCCAACAGGTCACTGTGGAAATCATTGGGAGAGGCCTAACTTTATGCTGAGCACAAATTCTAGTCCTTGTTTATGCTGTTCAAACAATTTATTTGTAAGAAATACGAATAATATATCAGTCGTATATTATAAACAGCTGCTTTTGCGATTAGAAAAGTATTGTATCAGCCCATATACGACCCACTGCAGGGCACGGGCCTCCTCTACAGTCGAGGGTACGATTGAGAGTAAAAAAAAGAAAAAGAAAAGTAATATAGATAAGTATAGATTAGAAAAGTAATCTCGTAATAAATATCATAGTTTTTGTATAAAACTACTAGTCATGAATCACGAAGATTAAACTGTCTTACAACTTCTTATTCGACTGTGAAATATTTGCACAAAAACAAAATGTGTTATTTAAATAGGTACTTGTATTTACATTTGCTCACAGGACGTCTGAATCTCCGCTCCGGTGATTTTTAATTAAACATTACTTGTCCAGTAATAAATCATGACATGAATGCGAGATTATTATAATAATTTTTAAACGTCCATGCCGGTTCGTGATGGCAATACGTTTAAAGTGAAAGTGATATAACTGGACTCGCCAATAAATTTAAATACGAGGCGCGATGATCGCTGATTGAACTTAGATCGTTGTCATAATGTTTCTTGTTTGGAAAGGTTAAGCAGGGTTTTGTGTGATAAATGTAACTTAATTTTAACTGTTCGGAGAAACTAGGATGTCGCTCATACTTTACTACTCAAAGATTCGATCGATATCATACATACATAAACACACGACTTTTTCCCAGAAGGGGTAGGCAGAGGTGCTACCAAAACAACCACGTTTCGCCTTGTATATTCCGTCCCACTATGTGATAGGGGGCGACCCTATCGCCATATCGGGCACAAATTCCTGACTCCAGGCTGATAATGAATAGAAAAATCCAATATCACTTTGCCCGACCCGGGATTCGAACCCGAGACCTCAGCTTTGCAATCATACCGTAGTACCACTACGCCACCGGGGCATTCGATATCAGAGATAACAATATGAGATCAATTACCGACTGTTGTTAGTCTAGTTAAATAAGTCCGTGACTATTATATCGTACAAACATTTGTCTCTACATGGGAATCGAACACTTTGCCTCTCGGTACCGAACTAACTGTTGGAGCGTGCACTTTTCTGCATTTTTTGTGAAAACTCTCGTCTGACGTATTTGAAGCAATGGCTATAGTTGGCAAGTTTAAGTGTAAATCATAAATATAAACTACAAAACATTAACAACTATAGCTATATTAAAACGACAACCCTAGTTAAATTTACAATCGAGAGAAACGGCTCAGTCCTTAAACTTTAAGCTTCGACATTTGATGTGAACTTTTTGAAAGCTGTGTTTGATCCTGGCATAAGTTTTTGCGAATAAGTCGTTTCGACGGCTATATATCAACTAATATGACAGACTAATTGGCTAGCTGCCATTCATATGAAATGTGTTACATACCACTTAGCTAAACTAGCTTCTTCCGGCCGAGAAATGTGTTGCCAATTCTAGTATATTATTATGTCAATATTAGTGAACGGAATGACATTTTAAAAATGTGTCATTTAAAACTGCCTCTGCTTCGGTGGTGCAGTTGTTACGATTACGGCGCTGAGGTCTCGGGTTCGAATCCTGGGTTGAGCAAAGTGATACAGGATTTTTCTATTTATTATTAGCTCGAAGTCAGAAATTAATGCTCGATATGGCGATAGGCTCGACTTACCACATGGTGGGACGGAATACGCAAGTCGAAAATGGGTGCCCTGGCTGCTTCTCTGCCTACTCCTTTTGAGATGAAGTCGTGATGTTTATCTACGTATGTAAATGCTTAGACGAAAAACGCAATGCCAAAAATTGGGTATCCTGGCAGCACCTCTGCGTACTCCTAGGAAAAAAAGGCGTGAGTTTATGTATGTATGTAAATATATTAAAATAAATAACCGCGATATGAACCACAAGTATTGGACGTAAGGAACTGCCTCCTTTATAAACCTTTCAGATCAGTGGCTTAATGATTTGAAAGATTTTGTTACGATGCGTCGGAGTTGGAGCGATTATGCTTGGTGACAAGATTTTGACTGGTGTCTCGTTGACTGACTTGGAGAGTTAAGCTGTTTATCATGGTAATAGGCAATAGGTGAGGGGCCTGTCAAATAAATGTCGTTGGTTTCGTAATTCGCTTTTAATTAGTAGTTGTGGAGTATGGCAAAAGGCTCTCTTCGTGAAAAGAGGGAATCTTGAAGTAGGTCATATTATGATATACGTACATACATATTATGATATACATATTATAAACTCACGTCTTTTTCCCAGAAGGGGTAGGCAGAGGTGCCACCATTACACCCACATTTAGCCTTGTATGTTCCCTCCCATGATCCGATAGATGGCGATTTATTGTGCATATTATGATATATGCTTAATAAATGGATCTAAATTACCTATTGTCGTCTATTATAGACATAACTATCGAAATGAACATATTATAAACGACCTAGTTAAATAATACCAATAAATATGTCACCAAAAACGTTCAACGAACGCATACCGCATCGAAGTTACAACATTAATATTAACGCGACATTGAATGCGTAACAACATGTGCAAAGATTTCGATTTACGACACGATGCCCCAACATTTTGCTCACATATTGTAATAAATCTAAGGGCTTAGCATAACATTTCCAACGTTACAATTGGGATGGAAAACTTCGTAGTGGTGTTGCTTTGTTAATTTTTTTTATTGGTAGAAGCTAACAAGTTTAATCAACGTCTTCGGATAAAAGACATACATTTTTGACAGGCTCCGTGGCGCAGTTGGTTAGACGCTGGCTGTGAAACAAGAGGTCGTGGGTTCGATCCCCCACTGAGACAAATATTTGTGTGATCCACAGGTATATGTCTCGGGTCTGGGTCTAACATCCAGTGAGACCGGAAAGTCTCTCGTAGTGCTTGATACCCACGGCACAAGACTTAATTGATCTTAATGTGGGGTCAGATAGACATATACATAGTGTATATGACCGTTTACTATTTATTTATTAATTACATCTTTTACAATAAAATATAAAATTATACAATAAAATTTAATGAGCTAACAACACACGTGTAGGACTTTGACTGTTGCGTGCACAAATTTCAACGTGTTATTTATTCAAAGTATTTTACGCGTACAGAACTTTTTTCCCCATTTACTTCTTCCGTACATCACTACTAAGTGCAAAAGTTACGGCCCGAAACCTTTATAAACCGTCCACGACGTACGCAAGTATGTATGATGAAAAAGTTACGAGTTTTTCGGGTCAGCCGCGGCATAAATGCGGTTTTATTGAATACTTGGCCTTTTTAAAAAGAGCTCGCGAATATTACAAAGTACGGCCGCCGGGAAAATCGGATTTCCTTTGAGAAAAGCCCTTTTGTTCCCGACTTGTGTGGAGCAATTAATTCGAGTTCGGTAGGCATTTTATCACGAAGTATTGGACTCGAGTTAGGACCTGTGTGTTTGCGGTTCCCTTTTGTTTACAGAATTACGTATCCGGAAATTCTGTTTGAATGTTTCATTTGGTATTGTTTTGTTCAGAGGGTTTATTAATATCAGTATGTTTTGTGCATAATGACGGTGTTTTAAAGCGATTTGTGTGTTTTATAGACGTAATATGCTCCCGCCTAAATTATTCGAGGAGTAGGCAAGTTGTATTTATTTAAATTCAAGTCCGAGGGAAGTCATGTTAATATTATCATAATGAAAACTCATATGAAGTATTGTATGTTTATGAATCAATTACTCCATGTGAAAAACATGATTCACACTTGCTTACATAACGTGACAAATATTATATCATAATAATCGATTCGATTATTAATGGGCTCGATTCCCGCACCGAGACAAATGTTTGTGTGAACCACAATTATTTGTTTCGGGTCTGGGTGTTTGTGAGACCGAAAAGTCTCTCGTAGTTTCTGATACCCACGAGACAATACTCTATCTTAGTGTGGAGTCAGAACTTTGTATGTGACTCTTGAGTGTATTTATTTATTTAATCATACAAAAATATTCAAAACCGATTCTAAAGGAAACGCCACTTTATATGCTAATACGGCCTACTTGGACAAAATACTTCGCTTATCATAAACCATATGAAACGGCGTCCTCAGATTTATGGGATAAGACATTACAGCTAATCTATTCACGCATTGTGGCATTACATGGAAAATATTGCGGACCGTGAACTATGGAGGGTTATAAAGTGTTTTCATTGTTGGTAATTGAGGATTAAGTAATTTATGAGGGAATTAATTATAAATAAATAATAAATAAATACACCCAACAGTCACATACATAGTCCTGACCCCACATTAAGATCAATTCAGTCTTGTGTCGTGGGTATTAGACACTACGAGAGACTTTTCGATTTCGATCACCCAGACCCGAGACAAATACTTGTGGGCCTCACAAACATTTGTCTCGGTGCGGGGATCGAACCCGCGGCCTCTCGTTTCACAGGCGGTGTCTAACCAACTGCGCCACGGAGGCTGTCAAATACACCAAGCATTCATAGTCATAGTGGCGCACCCAAGAAATATTTCTTTGTCGGTTCTTGATAAGGGATTTTGGCCCCGTCATACTCAAATCCAGAATAAATATAATTTCTGGATCGTACATTTGTTTCCATGGGTGAATCCCACCGCCTCTCTCTTTGTCAGTTGTCCTGCGAAGGCTTTTAATGTTTCTCTATTTCACCATTAAAAAAGGCAAATAATCTTAAAGGTCGGCAACGCATCTCATTGCCTTATGATGTTACGGTAAACTATTTGCTTGTTTCCCCCTATAACATACAAAAATGACAATCTTAAGGTGAACAATGTTTTTAAAAATAATTTACATACATACATAAACACACCTTTTTCACAGAAGGGGTAGGCAGAGGTGTAGCCAGGACTCCCACGTTTCGCCTAGTATTGTCCATCCTATGATGTGATAGGGGGCGAGCCTATCGCCATATCCGGCACAAATACCTGACTTCGGGCTGATAATGAATAGAAAAATCCAATATCACTGCCCGACCCGGGATTCGAACACGAGACCGCAGCTTTGCAATCATACCGTAGTACAACTGTGCCACCGAGGCAGTCAAAATTAACTTATCGCTTAAAATACCTATAACACACAAATATCCTATGTCGAGTTCCAAAGACAATATTTAAGTAGAAATCCGTATTAGAAACTACCGTTACGTCACTATACATGAAACACAAAAGACATTCAGGTCACATCGATAATCCAAAATAATGGCATAATCAGTCAAACACAAGAGTTCAGGTATGCCTCCATTCGATTTATATGATAATCCACTGAAAGGTATCATGTCATGAATAATATCACAATATCCACGTGTATCATTTTATTATTTCCTTATAGCTGTAATGACGGGCACCACGAACGTGCTCTGAAATGATGCTAATCTCCATTCGACAATGGATTGTATGTATTTTGTCATATGTCCTTAATGCTGTATCGCCTTTCTTTTTATTTTGATTTAAAAGAAACAAAAAATATGAAAGATTTCTGCGCAGTTAAAGTACTAAAATACAGGAAGTTTTTTAAAGATTACACATATTTTTCGTATTAGACTCCCTTGGTGGCGCAATCGTACTGGGGATGATTACAGAGCTGAGGTCTGGGGTTCGAATCCCGGGCCGCGCAAGGTGATATTAAATATTGTGCCCAATATGGCAATAGACTTGCCCCCTATTACATCGAGGGAAGGAACAAACAAGGCGAATCGTAGGTGTCCTATTAGCACCTCTGCCTACCCCTTCTGAGAAATGAGCGTGAGCTTATGTATATATGTAAATATTACAATTTTAGAGAGAAAGTGATATAAAAGGGAGGTCACGAACCTCAATACTGAGGAATACAACGAAAGAAGGAGGAAGAGAATTTCAAGGAACAAAACGTTCTTAATGAGAAAAATGTAAAATTGAAAAAAACAAATGTATCTGCCGTATCAAACCGTAGCATTTATAAAGATAGTAGTAAATACAATGACAGTAAATAATTTACTGCACCTCAAACATTTACAAGCAGAACAAAGTGGCTACACTGCTCCTGATGATAAGAACAGTAGACAGAGTATCCGCAACTGAGAGATGACTACCTCTCAACACAATGGTTTAATGAAACATCATTACTCATTATAATATATTGTGACATTCGATGCAATCTATTTATCAAATGTCGGAATAGGAAGATACAAGTACTGTATGTTAGCAATCCTGGTAACATTACACTGTGTTTTGAAGACGAAAGCCTTATGATTTCGATGTTGTGCGTTGTTTTAGTTCAAGTCTGATAAACGCCAAATTGCTTACCTGATGGTTAATGTTTACCTTCGCCCAAGACTATCTACACCACAAGGATCGAAGATGCGTCGTCAGTTTCTTAAAATGGGAGATAAAAAGAGAAAATAAAGTACAAGAGGAGGTAAGAGGAACTACGCTCACCGCAATCCCAATTACCAAAGGAATAACTACAGTTAAGTCACTTTATGTCGGTTTTATGTGATATAAGGGTATAACCTTTGTTTCGTCTCAGATGAACGAAATGAAGGTCTCGCATGTGTAGAAATAAGAAGACCTTAGATTCTTCCGAATCAGCTTTAATAAAAAACTTCACAATATAAAACTAACAAAAAAATGCGTATCGCGTGCGACCATCCCGGTAAGTGGCGCGAAAGTATGTGTCGTTAGTTGCGGGTGGTGGACATAAAAAAAATTACTTTACAAATGTCATTAGTTGACAATTAATGCAAAGGTTTGAGAAATGAAAAGGTGCTATCATTTCTAAGCAGGCGCGTTAACATCTTCCCCTCGTTGAAAGAACACTTTCAACTCCTCTTCAGTCTTCGTCGTCAGGAGCAAACAAGGGACAGATACGCGTGGTAGGTCTTCTGAAGCATCCTCGGGTTGTTTGAACATCTACAACTCGTGATACTCCGTCTGATCCCGGGAAAAGGCGGCTGATTCGTCCCATTCGCCAGCATAAAGGTGGCACATTATCCTCTTGCAGCAGAACTAAGTCTCCAATGCGCAAGACTTGCGTATTTGCTCGCCATTTGGAACGCTGTTGAAGTTCTCCGATGTATTCCTTTTGCCAACGTTGCCAGAAGTGCTGTTGAATCTGTTCGAGTCTCTTAAAACGTTGAAGGTTGCTGCATTTGAAGTAGTCCAGTGATGGGCTTGGCAGAGCCTTGAGAGATCGTCCTATCAAAAAATGCCCGGGAGTAAGGAAATGGTAGTCATTGGGTGAAGGTGAAAGAGGACATAGAGGTCTACTATTTAGTATCGCTTCTACTTGTGCAAAAAGTGTAGAAATCTCTTCAAATGTTAAATGTGTATTTCCCATAACACGCTTTATGTGATACTTCGCGGATTTTACTCCTGCCTCCCAGAGACCGCCGAAATGTGGAGCGTAAGCAGGAGAAAATACGAATTTTATGCCCTCGTTTTCTGCGAAGTCGCCAACAGGTTCTTGAGTATTTTTTAGAAAAATACCTATTTCTTTGGACGCGGCAACAAAATTCCGTCCATTATCGCAAAATATTTCCGACGGCTTGCCTCGCCTTGCAATAAATCTACGCAACGTTAATATGAACGAATCCTTCGTTAAATCGCTGACGGCTTCTAGATGTAAACATTTATATCTAAAACAGACGAATAAACATAAGTAAGTTTTGGTTACTCTTGCGCCTCGACCCCTTTTATTGATCGTGTAAAATGGTCCCGCAAAATCGACACCGACGGTGACGAAAGGGAAATCTGGCGTGATGCGTTGCTCAGGTAACTTGCCCATTAAGGGAGTCATTAGTTTTCCTTGTGACCGACGGCAAGTAACGCAGTTAAAAACGGTACGACGGGCTAAGTGTCTTCCATTTATGGGCCACATAATTTCTCTAACTGACGCTAGAAGCAATTGAGGACCTGCGTGCATGTTACAAAGATGTTGGTATTTAAAATATAATTTAGTTAAGTGATGGGAGGCATGCATAAGAATAGGATGCCTCTTGGAATAGTCGTAGCTGGAATGATCAATTCTGCCTCCAACTCGGATTGTTTTATGATTGTCTAAGAAAGGAGCTAATGATAAAATTGTCGATTTATTGGACAAGGATTTATTATTAGATAGCATGTGATATTCGCGTGGAAACATTTCTTGTTGTGCCATGTTACAAAGTGTTATAAAAGCCTTGTTTATCTCATCCAATGTTAGTCTACCGCTGGTTTTGTTCTTAGGATATCGAATATTGTGTATGAAACGCAAAACATAAGCAAAACAGCGCTGCAACTTGTTAAATGAAGAAAATTTGTTAATAAATTGGTTGCCTTCTTTGATAATGGCTGAATTTGATTTGATTTCAGGCACCTCAGAATTTTCAATTGAATTGGCTGATTTAGGCCAGTCACTCTCAGCCTTCTTGAGAAAACTTGGACCTGACCACCATAGGGTCTTATTGGTGATTTGATCTGGTTCTACCCCTCTTGAAATCAAATCCGCAGGATTTTGATCCGTGGGAACATAGCGCCATAATCTATTGTCAGTAATTTCACAAATTTCAACAACTCTGTTCGCCACGAAGGTTTTTAGTTTTCTACTATTACCTTGAAGCCATGCAAGGACAACAGAGGAATCGCACCAATAAACCAGTTTGTTTACTTTATATCTCAATGATTTGACAACTGAATCACAAAGTTTTGCAGCCAACAGAGCAGCGCAGAGCTCCAGACGCGGTATTGTTGTAGGCTTCAAGGGGCACACTTTCGACTTAGCGCATAGCAAATTGACGTCTAATTCGCCAAGATAATTTGAAGAGCGCATATAGACGCAGGCACCAAGAGCGACCTGTGAAGCGTCACTAAACGTGTGAATTTCGATAACGTCTGGAGACACGCATAAAACTTGTCTTGGAATAAGCAAGCTCGATAGACAATTGATATTAAAGACAAATTTATTCCAAGCAGCCTGAATAGATGGCTCAACAGGTTCGTCCCAGTTTGTTTTACTGATCCATAAGGATTGCAGTAGAATCTTCGGTAGAATGATGCATGGACTGAGAAGACCCAATGGGTCGAATATCTTAAATGATTCAGAAAGAATTAGTCGCTTTGTTATTTCTTGATCAGGATTGGACAAGGCAATAGGAATATGAAATGTATCATTTGTAGGGTTCCAGCTTAAGCCTAGAGTGTTAGTGGATTCACTTATGATAACATTGTGATCTTCGTCCTTTCGAAGTGAATTCAGTATGGTTGAAAGATTTGATCTGTATTTTCGTAAATGAAAGCCACCAGAAGCTAGTGTAGACGATACCTTGTGTTGTATGTATAGTAATTGGGCTTCTTCGTCCGAGCCGGTTATAAGGTCATCGACGTAAAAATCATCTTTGATAATGGTGCTAATAAGAGGATCATTGCAATGTTCACTCAACATACTTAAACATTTTGTGCTTAAATATGCTGCACTTGCAAGACCGTACGTTACGGTTTTGAGGCGAAATGTTTCTATAGGTTTCGCGACGTCATCTCGCCATAAAATTAATTGCAGGTTGCGATCTCGCTCATCTAATTCTATCTGGCGGTACATTTTCTCGATGTCACCGGTTAGCAAATATTTGTATTGTCGTGCACAAATTAATATAGAGAAAAGTGAGCTCTGTACATTGGGACCTACCAATTGTATATCGTTAAGAGAAAATCCAGAAGCAGTTCTTGCAGAACCATCGAAGACAACACGAATTTTTGTCGTTTCGCTATTTTGTTTGAAAACTGCGTGATGGCATAAAAAGTAAGAGGGATCTGGAATTTGTATCGGAGATTTTTCTAAGTGACCTAAAGTCTTATACTCCTCTATAAAGCTTACGTACTTCGACTTTAATTCTGGATTGTTTCGGAAACGACGTTCAAGCATCAACAATCGTTTCTTAGCTATGCGGTATGAATCTCCCAAGCAGTCCGGTGTATCGACTAAAGGAAGTCGTACACAGAATCTTCCTGTGTTTAGTCGATAGGTGTTGGCATAAAAGTGGCTTTCGCATTGCTTTTCGGCCTCACATAAATACGACTTGTGGGGAACATCTTCAAGTTCCCAAAATTTGGTTAGTAGATCATGAATGGAGTCTTGACTGGTAGTCGTGAGGCCTATATTGGAGTGTATGATGTTAGATTGCAAATGACCAAAATAAGATTGTGCTAAACGACCTGCAAATAGCCAACCAAGCTTTGAACTTCGAAGCTTGGGCAGGTTAGGACCTATTGACAGTTCATTGCGGCCCAATAAATCCCAAAATAAATCTGCACCTATGAGAACGTCTATCGAGGATGGTTCATTGAAATTAGAATCGGCAAGCTTTATACCTTTGGGTATTTTTAAGTACTTGATATCAATGTATTGATTGGGTATTGCCGCAGTTAATTGTTTTAGTACATAGTATGATTGAATTACGTTATAATTGTTGTTTGTCAATGAACTTAATTGGGCAACACAGCTTTGATTTACTTCTTCAGCTAGGTGATTGCCTATGCCAACAATGTTGACTTTATTAATAGGGCTAGACCTAAGAGAAAGCCTGTTCATGAGTGATTGAGTAATAAAGGACGATTGACTTCCACAATCTAAGAGAGCACGCACAATCACATTAGCTTTAGTGTGTGGATTTGTGAGTCTGACCATGGCAGTAGATAAAACAATTTGACTTGCATTAGAATCTTGTTGTACTAAGCTGCTATGTGCAGATATGTCTTCGTTAAGAGTAATTGGCTTAGAATCATCAGTATTTAAAACAGGAAAATGCAAAAGAGTATTGTGCTTGCGTTTGCATTCACGGCAAGGACCCAGCTTGCAAGTGCGTACACTATGGCCTTCTCGCAAACAATTGGAACATAAGTTGAGTTTGAGAGCCTCTGCCTTTCGGTCTTGAACACTCTTCGACTTAAAGGTTGGACAGTCATAAATTCTATGATTTAGTTTACAAATGGGACATGAGCGAACATATTTCGATGAGCTAGAATCTTGACATGTGTGAGCGCTAAGCTTAACTGTGTGTGAAGCAGCGTTTGATTTTTGAAATTGAGGTTGCACTGTCTTAGATCTATCAAATTTACCTAGGTACATCGTTTCCAGTACATCAGCGCGGTCAGTTAGAAATTTCTTAAATTGGTTCAAAGTACGCGATGTAGATGCTTTTCGAAATTCTTCCCACTTCAATGCGGTATGGTTGTCTAATTTTGAAGTAACAAGATGAATAATGAGAGTGTCCCAATGTTCAGTAGGTTGACCTAAATTGGCTAAGGCTCGCAGATTTTTCGTGACATGATCAACTAAAGAGCGAAGTGATTTATCAGATGCTTTTGCTAAGGGAGCAATATTGAATAACGATACAAGGTGATGATGAACTAATTGATCCTTGTTGTCAAATCGATCACACAAGAGTTCCCAAGCAATTTTATAATTAGCTTCAGATATTTCTAAGTTCGAAATAATGCGCGCGGCCTCGCCTTCTAAATATGACGTTAAGTAAGTAAACTTATGTATTGGTTTGATACGTTCGTTGTGGTGAATCAATGAGATATAGGTATCTCGGAAGGCAAGCCATCGAAAATATGCGCCATCGAATTTAGCTATTTGTATTTCTGGCAACTTAAATTCCGAACCATGGTAGCTTAATGAACAGTCCTGATGATGAGATGCATTATGGAGAGTTTCGTTACTATCGGTGCTGTGTTTGCTAAGTATGTCCTGAGCATAAGCAAGATGAGATGTAAAAGTCTGTTCAATATCATCCCGCTCATTGACCTCGCTGTCCAAGTTTTCGGAATTTAAGACTTCAATTTGACCTTGAAGATCGTCAAATTTAATTGACATATCGCGAATTTTTTGGGTATTAATATTTAGTTCTCTGACTTGTACACTTGATAATTTTAATGGACAAATAATATCCAAATATTTTCTATACTTAGTTAAACGACCTTTAATTGAACTTCGTTTGACATATAAGTCCTTTAATTGTTTCACGTTAATATCTTCGCTAGTAGACATCTTCAAAATATATAAATATTATATGAAATTAATTTGAGTGTAATAAGGTGGCTATGGCTATAAATTTAATGCGTTCAAAACACTGATAAGAAACCGGTATGCGACTTGATGCAAAACGACGGAATAAAATTACATAAAACAATAATTCAATAATTGTCTTAGCTGTCACTCCTTATCGGCGAGACTCCGGTACGGGTGAACATGTGGTGCGCGCACGGCGCAGCTGACTAACACGTTCAAACTTCTTGTCTCCGTTGTATCTCGACGCAGGAGTAAGCAGCGTCGTATCACACTGAAATAGTCGGCCGAGCGATCATTAGCATGTTTTGCAACAATTACATAACTAACGCGTAATTATGATCTTTGACGATTTCAATTGTATTTCTGCCTACACCTCTTATGATAGCGTGAATAATGATTCAAAACACTAGTGAATATATGTTTTCAGTAGTTAAAATAGACAGCGAACTCAAAAACATGAATATTTAAAGATGTTGAGGGTAATTAAAAAATACTTGCTTTGTAATTTTATCTTTAAATTTAATTATGAATAATGGTAATCAACGTTTCACTGATTTATTTGTAATGTAAATGTAAGTAATGTTATTTGGTAGTAAATATGAATTCGATATATAATGATGTTGACTGAACCAAATGTATTGGTATGATTTTTTTTGCACAAACAGAGATGGTGCTGTAGTTTAGCGGGATAAAATTTATTTGCTTGGGAAACGATTGGTAATGGATTAGGAAGGGCACTTATCTGGTAGGCGATGAGGATGCCTGGTGATGCTGCCTTCTGTTCCCTTTGAAGTCGACTTCGATTGTATGTTGTTGCTTGTGGGTTTTAATTTCGTAAAATCCTAGTTGAAATGTAGACCCAAATGGCAGTGTATCTTGACGTAGGTGCTAAGGCTGGGACGGCGCCTTCACTGCTGACCGACCTGGCTGGCTTAGTCGTCCGATACACGTTGTGTCCTTTGACCTTTATTTCACATTGATGTCTTCGTATCCAGTAACTTTACAAACTAGTCCTGTCACGGTCGCCAATGTTTCGTCTCAGATGAACGAAATGGAGGTCTCGCATGTGTAGAAATAAGAAGACCTTAGATTCTTCCGAATCAGCTTTAATAAAAAACTTCACAATATAAAACTAACAAAAAAATGCGTATCGCGTGCGACCATCCCGGTAAGTGGCGCGAAAGTATGTGTCGTTAGTTGCGGGTGGTGGACATAAAAAAAATTACTTTACAAATGTCATTAGTTGACAATTAATGCAAAGGTTTGAGAAATGAAAAGGTGCTATCATTTCTAAGCAGGCGCGTTAACAACCTTCATGGAGCCAAGCAATTTCTGTAGTGCAGGGTAGCTATAGTAGCTACTATGCAGCTCTATCACTTTAAAATATAAAAAAAACCATACGTACATACATAAACTTACGTCTTTTCCTGGCAAGATTAGGCAGAGATGCTACCAGGACATCCACGTTTGGCCTTGTCGGTTTCGTCCCACGATGTGATAGGGGGCGAGCCTATCGCCATATCAGGCACAAATTCCTGACTCCGGGTTGATAAAAAATAGAAAAATCCGAGGTTTGAGCCCGATAAAAAAATGACTTTTCAATAATAACGAATAAAGACATCAAAGCGTGTATATAAGCAATAATTTATCCACATTCCATAACCTATGAACCGTACTAAGCAACCGATACAAACGTTTGTAGTGACAGCTACCGTAAACGAGCCACGAGCGCAGTAGCTTAATTGCTTTTTAATGACGATATAATTAATTTGACGGAGACAACTTTCTACCCGTTTTTGCTGTTAAGGCTCACGGCAATTAGTGAAGTTTATTTCTGCAATTTACATATTTTTTAGAGCTGCAGCGTTTTTCTTGGAAGGTTTAAAGACTTCATTATTTTGATAAATGTTTTTGCGAATTGTAAGTCGCGGAAAATTAATTAGATGGATTGGAGCCGGCACCTGACAAACATGATTTTGTGAATGGCTATATCGAGTAATTACTTTATGGGTATGGCTAAAATTAAAGGTTTCGTCAACCGACTTTTCTTGTAAAATATTTAATTCCGTTTCATGTGCCCTTAATGGATATTATAAGGAGGGTACAGCCAATGTATTTCACTGTCACTTTGCATCTTCTGATATTCGGCGTCAATTTGTGCGTCAAAAAACTACATAGGTATAGAATGTTTCCGGTAAGTTTCTGTATCGCTAACAATCTAAATTAGAAACAGTAACCTCAAAAACACCATAAGTATTTCTCTAAAAATACTTCTTATTCATTAAAGTTGAACCAGCTGCGTTAAGGCTGTGGATGTCGATACCAAGATACACGCTCCGGCCTGCCATTAATTCACAAGATAATGTTATTTGGACTGCTGGAGAATTCCAGTTCATTGTATAGATGCGCTGGTACAGTTTTAATGCAGTGTTTTATTGCGAACGCAGTGTTAGAAGATAATGCGAATTAGCTTTTAGTGTCCATCTGGATATCTAGTTTAATATCAGATGTTTGCTTCAGAGCCAATTAGATTCAATTCGATTTGATTTTATGTAGTTGTTTTGGTTTTTAAATTAATTCGTAGGGAATAGCCGGAGATAATCTAGCTTTTGTCAATTAGATCTTTTGTGTCTCATATCTCATATATCTAATCTATGTTCATGCCTAATCCAAATCCAGTACAATTAACTTTAGATATTTTGGTATTTCATGAGCGGCCGTAACCATTTTTCAACTGATAAGAAGCTTGATAGTTCTACCAATTAAAACACCCTCAGCCTTATTCATAGACCGATTTAAAAACCATTTTAGTAATCGATTGTTTTGTTTTCGCTAAAACTGAATTTTAAAGTCGTTCGCAAGGGACAAAACATTTGATAACTAAAATAGGTTTTTAATCTGTTTGTGAATAATGCCGCTTATGTTTAGGTACATTACTAAGCACCTGAAAATGCTGAAATAGAAATACGTCTAAGGATTATTCTTTTGGTGATAGCAATTTGTTATTGACCATTTTGACAGACACTCCTTATTTTGAAACTATTACCTATAAGGTAGCATTCCACGAAGCAATAACACTACCTCAATGTTAATTTTACAATTCCAAACTACTATAAAACTCCGTTTACACGGGGAGAGTTTTAATAGCGAGAATCGTATGCGATTATCTCATGACATAACCGCCATAAATAATCGTGTTCTGACAAATATTATACGACGCAATTTTTTTATATCCTTACGATAATCGTATCTTTGACGCGAGAAACTCTCTCCGTGTAAATAGGGCTTTGAGATCACCGATAACCATATACGTTATAATAAATATGTAATGATACATCTTTGCTCAAAGAATGCGAATTGGATCTATGGGAAATATATCTTGAGGACAACTTATGACGTTTTAACTGTAAACTCATGTTACCATTCTATAATTTCAATTTACAATTACAAATTGAGCGGGAAAAAGCTGCGGGAAATTCTTTATTTAATTAATCCGTATCGTTTACCTAAGATGCTATTAGAAATGTATAATACAACATGCGCTTCATAAGGCCAGCAATTACGTAGTTAACCGTGTTCTCTGTCGATTATACAAATAGTTTTTTAGTACCTACAGTTAGCAAGACGCCTTGTTTTATTGGGGATACAATTTGTAATGAATAGTTAGCGATGTTTGGAGATCACAGGTGGATGTGGTGATGGCGAAGGCCCATGCTCAGTAGTGGTATTCCTGCGGCTGTAGAGAGAGAGATTTAGAAATAAATAATAATAATAAATATAAAGATCACCCATAGGCCATAGCAATAACACCGTACATACATAAACATCACGTTTTTTCCCAGAAGGGGTAGGTAGACGTGTAACTAGGACACCTACATGTCGCCATAAATTTCCATCCCATGATATGGGACAGCCTATCGCTATATTGGGCGCAAATTCCTGACTCCGGGCTGATAATAGAAAAATCCAGTATCACTTTATCCGACCTTGGATTCGAACCCGAGACCTCAGCTTTGTAATCACGCTGTAGTACAACTACACCACCGAGGCAGCCGTTTATAATAAGACCGTCGTTTGCGCTTTATATGTACGTATATTATAATTTATCTATGCTGTATAACAAATGATTGCCGCTTCCATTGGATTTTTCTGTTCATTATTAGCCCGGAGTCAGGAATTTGTGCCCGATATGGCGATAGGCTCGCCCCCTATCACATCGTGGGACGGAATATACAAGGCGAAACGTGGGTGTTCTAGTAGCACCTCTGCCTACCCCTTCTGGGAAAAAGGCGTGTGGTTATGTATGTATGTATGTTATGCCGCTTCCAAGTCTCTATGCAGATCCTCAGGGAAGGGCTATGTTCATCAGCGAACTTCCCGTATTTAAAGATAAGGAAAACAATAAAGAATATTTATAACATTCACATCCCAAGGCGCGATTTTTTCCACTAGAAGTTACATTAAAAAAGTTTTAAAGGACGAGCCAACACAGTTACAACGACTTCGCACGGAATAAAAGAAACATTGTTAGTGACTTCTTTCGTCCCAGTCCTTTCGGGGCTTGAATTTGTAAGTTGATTTTTGTAAAAAAAACTTCTGTCTCCGCGAACCTTTTTTAATGGAAAAGGGTCTGTTTTTCCTTTATCCGGTAGAAGCTTATATAAGTAATATGAAATTCACACAGGTACCTACATCAAAGCGACGGATATTTGAATTTCATAGTTGCTTTTCATCTTATAGGAGGTTTTACATTGTTTCTTCATTCTTGGAAATATGACTGAGATTTTCGTATTGTTTTTGCTAGTAAAAACAATGTTATGTATGTTTTTATTTATACAAAATCAAGGAAGTTTTTCCGGTCAAGATCTAAAGGGATGGAAGTATATCGCCATGACGGATACAAATTGATAAGCTAGGCAACTCAGTAGACATTTTACATACATAATCGTCACGCCTGTATCCCATAGCGGTAGGCAGAGACTATGGATCGCCACTTTGCTCGATCCTGACATACTACTTTCGCATCATCCACTTTCATCAATGTCTTCATGCAAGACACTTTACTAAACCGAAAAACTCATAAAATCTTGATTGCCGACTTCGGAAACAATTGTAGAACCTTATGGTTCACGGTATACGTTGTTAAACTTTAACACTGAAGATTTAACTTTTGCGGATATATTAGAATTCTTACCCAACCCTTGATTTTGTATTAACAACAACCCGTAACCCGATCGATACGTGCAAACGTGCGACGAATCCTAATTGATGTCTCGAGCGAAGCGGATAGATAATCCTCTGATTAACGCGAATTATACATTATTTATAAGCGATATATTGTATACAACCCTATCTTAATTAATTATTTAACACGCGCGTGCTCTACAATAGAATTAAATTTTCCTTTTGTTGTGATTTTGTTGTTTTGTGAATTATTTAGGCCTTATTTTGTGTAAGTTAGTCGGTTTAGGGATGCTAATTTCATCAAATGTATGACTTTCAACAAAAAGCAGAGTTTTTTAAATTAATATTTATTGTTATGTTTTATAATCTAGTATCATAATTTATGTTAATATATTGCATATCTTATTAAACACTTTTGGTAGTACATACTATTATGGTCGTATTTTTATATACAAAGCAAATGTACAGATGTATATTAATATATTATGTATAATGTATAATAGCTGGCTCTTAATCAACTGTACCACAATGTCAGTCAATGGTATAATTTTTATTAACCCTAAAATTGACTGGGAGATTGTTATTTGTGATTTCTGAATGATTTGTATCTGTATCAGTCCATATATGTCCCACTGCAGGGCACGGGCCTCTTCTACAAATGTGAGTGATTAGGTCATATAGTCCACCACGCTGGCCTAGAGCGGGTTGGCGGACTTTTATACCATAGAAATTATTTCGGATCGCTACAAACACCAATGATACTTTTCCCATAATTTACTATTATTTATCCCTTAATCTTTGTATCATAAACTTATAAAACACATAAATTATCAACGCATACAAGCGTACAGCCATATCGTAGCATCAGATATAAATTGGGTATCGACTCGATGTCCGATTTCCAATGCGATGGAGCATCGATACGTCTGCACTTAATAAGGCAGCGCTCACGTGGCCATGGGAAGTGGCACGGCTATATGGAGCATGGCCCTTGTCTCTACCAAACTATGTACAGAAGATGTTTTCACAAGGCGGGGTTATACCAAGATGTATTACTTGTATAGAGTATGTATTATCTATAATCAAAAATAATAACCAAACAGTCACATACATAGTCCTGACCCCACATTAAGATCAATTGAGTCTTGTGTCGTGGGTATCGGAACGAGAGACTTTTCGGTCTCACAAACACCCAGACCTGAGAGAAATACTTGTGGGCCTCACAAATATTTGTCACGGTGCGGGGATCGAACCCGCGGCCTCTCGTTTCAGAGTCTAACCAACTGCGCCACGGAGGCTGTCAAATTGCCTATTTTTTTTTATTCAAGCACGGCATAATGACTGCACTGCACTTGTTGGTAAGCGCAAATATCGTCCAGACTTAGTCCAGGCTTAGTAGTGAGGTTTAAATGGCATCAGGCGGTTGGTCTCATGCCATTCGATACAGTCACTCCGGCCGGGGTGCCTGGCTGCCATGCGAGGGTGTCCCTTCAAGCGACGGTACGCTATGTATTTTACAAGTCCAGAAAATTTTCGCCGTCAAGGTTCGTTGTTGACAAAATCACATGCACTAGGCATGTTTGTTGTTTGCACGTTTATTAGATTTATAAAAGTAGCATTTAGTTTGTTCGCATATGTTCCAATTATGCCAATTGTATCTTGCGTCACTGCTGAGGTGTTTAAATTCATTACTGTTCTTATTTTGGCTCAAGATGAGACGATTAAAAACCATTAAACATCTATCTGAAATAAATGTTATACGGTATGAATTTATTGCACACTCCCTTCCAGCATGTTTCACACGTATTCCTCACTTTCCTTCGCCGCACCGTTTTTGAATAGGTGTAATCAGTCACGAGCTTAATGGGCGTCTGAACGGTGCTTAAATCTCGCATGTAGGTACTTGGGTTGGCTAAATGGTGTATGTTAATGTGCTGCATTTTACAGTAGTATTTAGCGATACTTTTTAATTTTTAGTTCAGTAGTTATATGTTACTATATGGCCTGTATGGTTTAACCCCTCGCAATCGTACTCTCGATTGTAGAAGAGGCTCGTGCCCTGCAGTGGGACGTATATACGCTAATACAGATACAGTTATATGTTGGTTAAACGATAGACACTAGTTCTATAGCGACATTTGCTTCTCTATTTAAATTATTACCACGAATCCATATATCTGGGTGGTTGATTGATGTGAAAAAAGTTTTTTGTAAGGCAAAGATTGTCACATTGTACATCGAGTAAATATGCGACATGGGATAAACATTCCTAATTTTTATCTGTCACTAGATTATTTTGACGACACGACGATTTTCACGACCTGGTTAAGGGTGCAGGAAGCCGCTGGATGCAAGCCACCTCCAACAGGTCAATGTGGAGATCCTTGAGGGAGGGCTATGTTCAGCAGTGGACTTACTGTGGCTGAAGAGAGAGAGGGAGAAAAAGAGATTATTTTTAAATAAACTAAGGCAAAACTCACGTGGGACTTATAAATTGTAGTCTAATTCTTAATTTAAATAAATCACTGCATGCATTTACCTAACAAACTATTCCTCAAATAATTGATCGCATTCGGCGTCTGAAATCCCGATAAAGCCGCTTACGACCGGAGATAATCCGGAACAATGAATGTTGAACTAACTTTCGGAGTTAATGAATCGAAAACAGCGCATTAGGGTATTGACGAGGGTGCAAGGATATTGGACGACAGGGGACGGTCGGGAGACATTTTGCTGTTTGAGTTTGTTGGATTAATGAGTTGCTGTACTCGTATTTAGCTGTAGCCAAGTTGGTAGCAGAACAAGGGGTTAACAAGAAGAGCATCTTTCTGAGCCTATAGTATATTTTGAGATTTTAGAAATAGGATAATCAGTCATAAAATTATTCTCGAACGCTGATAGTGAAGGAAAATAACGCGATGAAATCTGCATACCTGAGGAAAGTAAGTGAAATTATACAAAATTATATTTCAATGATTTAAATGTATGTCAATTGATTCGTACGTTATTATTGTGGTTTAATATCAGATTTCCACGACTGTATGAAAAAATCTTTGTCACTTCAGACGATTATAGCAAAACGACATGGTGTTCCCACCTTTAGACAACTGGGGATTTAAAGTTTAGACCTTATAAATAATAAATGCCTTAAGCCTTCTGAACCCTACGGCTTCGAAATTTAAGGTCTTTACGCCTAAGTACGCAGCATAAAGTCCTTTTTAAAGTAGCTTACGTGCTTCATAATGTCGTGAAGTCGACTGGAAGGGTTATACAGCATCTAAGTGACTTCGTATGTAGTTCTGCTAAAAGCATTCCGTCTGAAAACTTGTCGAATTACGCGCATACTTAGCTCAAGGCTAAATGGAATATCGCTGGCATTAATATGCGCGTTAGGAATTCTTCGTATGTGTTAAAATCTTTGACTTACATCGGCACGCGTGTGAAGGCCGATTGCTGGAATTTTGCTGTGGTATGGGTTTAAAAGGTAGAAATACTTCGCATGTACTAGTGGAAATTTGAATGTTATCGAATTATATAGTGCCCAAAAATTGAAACAATTTCCAAAGAAACGTAATAGATGTACTTTTTAAGATTATTAAACAATTCCTGAAAATGCATTCACAAACCTGTAATGACTTCTTCAACAAATATATTCTTTTATTCACTTTATAAATTGAAGTGCAATCGATTACATACATAATTTAAAACACTTTCAAAATATTCATTTGTATTGATTTAATAATTTATTCGTAAGACTTTCATGGCTTTTAGAACGAGTGGCGTGATCGCGACCGCAGGGGATCGCCGAATTTTGTTACGCTTCCATTTGCTGAAATGGAAAGTGGATCGATTTTTGTTTCTATCATCCGAATTGGAGTAATTGTATATCATTTGGAGTTAAGACGTTTTATGAAAGTTCACACGACGATTTGATTACTTATGTTTTTATTAATTCGAACTTATGACCTTGATCTTAAAAATCTATATTAATTGCATTTGCTGTCTCAACTTTCTTTCCGTCCTATTCTATTTCTTCTTTATGGTCCTTAATATCACTGGCTCCATTTAAATTTGCCCGTTCTTTCATTATCATCGTCAGTAATTCTATGTGTTTCATCTGGTCTTCAACAATCTCAGCAACAAAAGCAATAAATCACCAGAATTCTACATTCCATAAGTTTTCTCCCTTGTTTCCAAGATGACTTTACAGCAGGCAATATCTCAACGCGATTGTACAAAAGGGAGCGATGTTCAACCCGCTCCTTGGTTATCAATCGCGGGCTGCCCTTTTGGGAATGTTTCTCTTGACGCAATTTCCTTTCTCCCTATCTATGTTGCTCTGACGGGTAGGTACATCCCGTTGGCGTGTTATATGTATTTTATCTTTATCTTTTTGTGTAGTTTTTATGTTTGGGTCGGCGTGTGAAGGGATATTGGGAATTAAAACTATGTTTAGTTATCTTGTTAAATTATTGGGAGAGGCCTAGGTTCAGCACTTGACTTCCTTTAGCTGATGGATGTATGACGATGATGATAAGTTATGTTTTCGACGCTGTGCTTTTTTGTTTTTGGGTGTATGAAGTGGATGTGTTTGATTAAGATTTTACGAATCATTTTTAAAGGAGTTAGTCCTATTAGAAAAGCATCCCTGTAAATCGTATTTTTACACTGCCACGGCATAATGACTGCACTGCACCTGATGGTAAGCGCAAATGCCGTCCAGACAGAGTATCGAATGGCATCAGACGGCGGTCCCATGTCATTCGACACAATTATGCCGGCCTGCTGAGATGCTTCTTCATTCTTCTTCTTCATTTAAGCATTTGATAACCTAATTGACTCATTTAAAATACGTACTTACAGCTGAGCAGTTTACAACCTATGTATTTACTACCAATTTGTGAAATCAATTAGAAACATATCTATCACATGAATGACCAAAACAACCAAAAGCTACATTCAGTTACGTTAAATCGGAAACCGATATGGCTGGCTATTGAAAAACGTGAAAATACAAACCAAATATTTTTTCGCTTACATCCTCCTCGATAGCCTCTGGCTGTACAAAAGGATTAGCCCCTCATGTTTTCAATAGATACGTTCTCTCAATGGCTTTCAATTTATTCCATATTCATAATCCCTTTTTCGTTTCCAAAACAACAATAATGGATACCATAATCCGCTGAATGGTATTATTTTTGTGTTCGTATTGGATATGATAAAGATTGATGTACAAAATTTGATGGTCACAAATTCTGCTCGATGGTATTATGTTCTGTTCAATTCTCTTATTTATGGTAATTATTACTCACCTTAATTGGGGAAAAAGGGAAAGAATACTTAAAGAGAGGGATAAAGGAAAGGGAAAAGTTATAAATTCTTATAAGATTAGACCTCCGGGAATGTTACCACCCCAATCAAGCTATAGTTAATCACTGCCAACTCCATACTATCACTCGACTTTCTACCATAAAAACTGTCCACTAACATTCAATTACAAGCAAAGCAATAAATCAGCCGTGACAAATCCACGAGACGCTGTCAATCGTTAAAACATTAATTGCCTTGTTACCGCGTCATCTGAGAGACGCACTCTGTATAGGCACAAAGCCAATTGTCGTCCCATCAACGGGCGAAAGTAACAGCTGTGCGCTATTGATACTTACCTGTCAGTCATGCGTCGAGAAAGCGTGTGTCGAGTGGTCCGCGCAAATTTACTTGTCAAAACATTATGACGAATTCGAAGAAAGCTCCGGGCCATAGATTAGGTAATACGCGTAGATGTTGTTGTCGATATCTGTCAGTTTGACATTGACAGGTGATTGTTTGAAAAGCCGTTTGTGTGTGTAAGGTTTTTAATTGGTTGAGAGTGCTTCGGTTTCACTTTTACTGTTTGCATACAAATTCCTACGTAGAGTGTTAGAGGCGAGTACCTGTAGGTAGCGCAACAAGTGAGTTCATATTTCACCAATATATTTTTCCGAAGCAAAGTTCGTTGCCATATTGGCTATTTGTTTTTGTGGAAGTTGTTTTCCTTAAAAGCTATTGCATTCAAAGCCAACACGTCGATATTTGTTATTAAAATGCTGTAGTTTTGTGTATCAACCACATTTTAAAAAATGAAACAAACATGAATCCTCATATACCTTTCTATTCCTTTATTTTTAAGCGAGTATTTAGTTGTTCAACGAGATTTAAAATTCCCATGACTAAAACAAGTATAAACAAAACGCACGTAATCATCATTACTATCAATTCAAAAACTTTTACGCAATCGCCATTCATTCGAGTCTAGTTTTCATGAGAACCAAGTCTCCTACATTTATAATGCCACCTTACGACTTCCGCATACTAACAAGCGACATCAAACACGCCGCGCCGTCCGCACCTGACTCATCAATATCTGTCACATCTGCGCAAACTTACTCATTGGTTGTCACGGGTGTTCAGAAAGCTTGTAAAGTACAGTTGACCCAGTGGTAACGCAATGTAGGGTGCAGGGCTCCATTATGGTAATGACTGATGTTCCGTCCGTCTCAGCGGGGTGTTTGACGCGAACAACATCATTCCCGATTTGTATTCTCGAGAACGCATGTGTGCTAACTCGTTTTCGCTCGAAGTTGGAGAAAAGTTGACACTGTTTGTCTGCCTTTTTAGATTGTATCGTTAACGTCATATTCAGGATGTTTGTGAAGGTTGATGTCTAAAGATTACTAGTGATATAGTGGAAATGAGTAGTATGTAACCTTGGGATTGCGATTGGATAATTAATTTTTTTTCATTAATCAGATTTAATTGTTCTATCCCATACTTACATAGGTTTGCAAGTGGCAACGCTTATTTTCATATTATATTATGCATCGTCTAGAATTTTTTGTTGTATATACGACCGCAGCGTCAATTTGCTGGTTATATGTCAAATACGACCAAATATTAATTAAGTATCGTCTTCAAATTGAAAATCCATACATGCTTTAATTGTATCAATTGTGAAGGTATTGTGTCGCACTCAATAAGGCTACAATTAGAAAACTTGATATTCTGAAACAAGCACAATTAAAATCACGTAAGCTATGTTCTGCAGGTAACGTGTTGCACCGATGATAAAATATTTTCGCCATTGAATTTTCATCCGGTTTAAAACGGCGCGAACAAAAGGTTTTAAAATATGAGCGTCAAGTTAAAACGCGGACACAAAGGCTTTGCGGAGCTGGTACGAAATTTAATTTACTCCACTTAAAGCCACACTAAATAAAGGCTATTTTGTCCGTCGCGCTACATATTTTGAATATTATATGCCAGTTATGAATATGTTTGGTAAATAATGTAGTGCATCTGATAAGTGCCGATTATGTAGATTATTGACTAGTGACACGCGATTGTCTTTTACTATTTTTTTTTTTCTATCAGTTATTATAATCAAATTAATTACAACATTTATATAATTTTCTTATTTTAAATTTTAAGTCCAATAACTTACACAGTCATACCCGGACATTATTCCAAACAATTATTTGCTTAGTATGCTTAAACCTGGTGAAGGTCGCGGGATGTCGCTGGTTGCGAGCTGCCTCCGACAGGTCACTGTGGAAATCGTTGGGAGATGCTTATGTTCAGCACTTCTTTTGGCTGATAGATGGATGGTTAAAGCCGCAGTTTCAAACGTAGACAATTACTTAGCTTTACTAAAACTTGGGTCTGCTTGGTTAGATAAGAAAACCTCTTTAACATCCTTTCATTTTCCACACCCCGCATCAATTTTACTATCAAATTCACCGTAACAAAATTAACCCTACTTTCATTCGTACCGTTCAGCCGCTGCATCGCTTTAAACCAACGGAACAATGGTTGTATAAATGATATTTAAATATATGTTAGTTGGTTTACAGCGCTTAATGACAAGCCGGGTAGAATGATTTTATGTTGAGCCGCCAATTTGCAACGCTTCCGATTTTCCAGTTTGTTTTCCAATGATCGAAAGTATGGTTTCACTTGATGGATGTGTAATTACGGTGCTCGTGTGCTGCTTGTATGACGCGACAGTTGGGGCGTAGTAGAGTGGTTTTTGTGGGGGTCTGGCCCGTGAAATGTTCTCCTTAACCTTTTTTAAGGATAATTTTTTTTTAATTTCACAATAATCT
The DNA here is from genome assembly GCA_033459515.1 of Theretra japonica. Classification (NCBI taxonomy): domain Eukaryota; kingdom Metazoa; phylum Arthropoda; class Insecta; order Lepidoptera; family Sphingidae; genus Theretra; species Theretra japonica. Next base: position 11,766,417 of record CM065949.1, read on the forward strand.
ATTATCTTGTCATTGGGTCTTTTATTATTTCATTTTTAGTTTCTTTTTAGATTTAACTTTGTGTTTTTTTTAGATTAGATTGGATTGGAACTCTCTCAATAGAGATATGGTAAACCTGGAAGTCTTGCATGTCTCTATATTAATTACTGGTTTTATTATACAGTCTTTGTAGCGCATTATGGAATTAATCACAATTCATTGGATTTAGAAAATTTAATTTAATTTTCTGTGGTAATTATGTGTGGAGTTAATTTATTTGTTTATATTTCTGCATTGGTAACGTAGTGGGTACCTGACACTGTAGTACGGACCCCCCAGCCTACACCCCGATACATTCGAGGGCCGAGAGAAACACACACTTCGCCGTCAATTTACAGATGTCGCCGCGTAGGACTCATTAGGTTGAATTATGTTGGGGATTTATCGTTCCGTCCTACTGTAGACTTTCCTTATATTCAGTTAGCGTTGAGCTGTGTTTGTCAAATATTGAGTGTTAGTTGGCTTGTTACTACATTTAATATGGGTGTATCCATATTGGGCTTTTTAACTGGAGTATTATAGGTCGATTTAGTTTAAATAGGATTCCAAGTGTTTATCTAAGTGACTATCCCGATATCATTTATGAAAATCTGGCCTAATTATATTGATAGTATTCATGAGAAACCTTCATTCATGCGTGAGCTATAAGAAGATATGCATACAATGATATGGATTCCTTAATTCCATAATTTTCTACAATCTAATTTCTGTAAAAAAATGTTTGCTTATCTTAGATATTCCTATCGAAAATTTTAAATCGATAAAAATATCCAGTCTTCAACACTATATAGAGATAGTCCTGTCCTCACCCCGGCCCTTACAACTCCTGTCAGCCAGGATCAACAGAGGCGCGGATTTGAATAACACCCATCATTGAAGCTAAGCGAACCAGATCAGTTAGTTAACACGAATATACCCCACAACTACAATAACAATTTAACTGATCACCGTGAACAGTAAGTAAACGCAATCAACCCAGCGTCAATTACACAAATTGATTGTGACTGCCAGCTCACATATCGAGACGCGGCGATTAGCGCGCGCCTGTGACACCGGCGGTATGTCTGCACTCTGTAACTGACTAAGATGTAACTATGTGAATAAATTAATTGAAATTATATTATGTATGGTGTGATTTAAATAGTGATTTGAAAGTTTTTTTTTTATTGTATAGTATCAGTCCATATACGTCCCACTGCAAGGCAGGGGCCTCCTCTACAATAAAGAGAATCAATTAAGAGTGGTTAGGCCATATAGTACACCACGCTGGCCTAGTGCGGGTTGGCGGACTTACATACCGTAGAAATTCTTTAAAATCGCTACGGTATGCAGGTTTCCTCACGATGTTTTCCTTCACCGTTAAAGTGCGTGATGATTGACTATCAATACACACATAACCCGGAAAGTCAGAGGTGTGCTCTGGGATTTGAACCCGCGACCACCGAGAACATGTAGGCAGCCGCGTCTGGTCCGTTACCAATAGGCCACCACGCACTCAAACTCACTCATATTTAATATGGTGTGGTTTAACAAACAAATTAATAGATATATACACCCAACAGTCACATACATAGTCCTGACCTCACGGCCCACATTAGGATCAATTAAGTCTTGTGTCGTGGGTTTCTGAAACTACGGGAGACTTTTCGGTCCCACAAACACCCAGATCCGAGACAAATAATTGTGGGCCTCACAAACATTTGTCTCGGTGCAGGAATCGAACCTGCGGCCTCTCGTTTCACAGTCGGCGTCTAACCAACTAATCCACAGAGGCTGTTAAAAGAACATTTTTTAATCCGTATCAAATTATAATTTTGTTACCAAAATGTAATTATTTTGGAATCAAACCCGTCAAAATGGACGTTAATTACCAAACCAACAAAATACAATGTACAAATAATCTACGTGTCTTCACAAACACACGGTCGACATTCGCGTTGTTTTTACCTCGTCAACGCACCGAGTTATAATAATCCAAGTGCTTTGTGTTAACGAGAAGCTGGACTGGTTGCTTTTCTCTTCGCTTATTTTTTACATTGTATTAGAAAATAGTTATCGATTGAAGCGTTAGATATACTGACATTATTACTCTCAGTATAATACTTAATGAGTATTTCATAGGTAATTATTATTGATCATACTCAATGGTTTGATAACTATGATTAGTTATCATAGTGATTATCACATACGTTAATTCGTTGAAACCTGAGTGATATAAAATATGACAGGAATATCAAAAAGTAAAGTCACCGGTTTTTCATTCATACGCCCGAACTCAAACGCTACTTAATTATTATGTTGCACTTAACTACGCAAGTCCCGCTTAAATGTACTGGCTAAGTAGGACGCGGGTAGTTAAGTTGAACTTATTATATAAATGGCGTTTGAGTATACAGGCTAAAACCGGTCTGCATCAGGTTTTGCGCATCCGATTTAATTTCCTCAGATCAGAGACAATTTCACCAGTGGATAGATACTTAATTTCGATTCTATAGAACTTAACATTATATGTATTATTGACATTTAGTACCATTATAAAATAAATACAACCAAGAGTCATATAAAGATTCCAGTCTATACCAAAAACTTTTCTACACGGCTACTCGAGACACCAGTCTCAATCTTGAAACTATTTTGAATCAATTTCAATTCCAACTCGTAATTTACTACATACATACATAAACATCACGCCTTTTTCTCAGAAGGGGTAGGCAGAGGGGCATCTAGGAAAACCACGTTTCGCCTTAAGTGTTCCGTCCTATGATGTGATAGGTGGCGAGCCCATTGCCATAACGAGAACAAATTCCTGACTCTGGGCTGATAATTAATAGAAAAATCCAATATCACTTCGCCGGAACCGGGGCCCGAACCCGAGACCTCAGCTTTGGAATCATACCGTAGTACAACTACGCCACCGAGGCAGTTTAACTTACTGATTTTGATAAATTCATGTGTGCAATTCAAATTTAAGTGCGTGATGGCCTGTTGGTAAACGGACCAGACGCGGCTGCCAACATGTTCACGGTGGTCGCGGGTTCAAATCCCAGGGCACACCTCTGACTTTTCGGAGTCATGTGTGTATTAATAGTCAATCACCACGCACTATAACGGTGAGGGAAAACACCGTGAGGAAACCTGCATACCGCAGCGATAAAAAAAAAAGTTTTATGGTATGTAAGTTCATCAACCCTCACTAGGCCAGCGTGGTGGACTATATGGCCTAACCACTCTCAATCGTACTCTCGATTGTAGAGGAGGCTCGTGCCCTGCAGTGGGATATATATGGGCTGATACAGAACAGAATTTCAAATGTGTGAACGTGAATATTTTAATTCCATAAGTGTACACCCTGTCCGAGCACATTAAGTTAGAGTTCAAGAGTATCAAGCAAACACAACATTTCAATGTAATTCGTAATTTTTTTGAATGTGGTCAAGTGTATATTTTTCTCATTTACCCTATGCCCTTAATAAATAAACCATATACCATTATCTTATGAACAAAACAAGTCGATTACTAAATCATAATTCCCTTGATCGGCTCGCATTCCTCAACGAGGTTTCTATGGTTTTCCCTAGCGTGCGGAACTGGGTCAGATCTTCGGACCGTCTTAACGCCTTACACGGTAAGTGGTTTATGTATTGTATTATTTATATATCATGAAAGTTTAACATAATAAATGCTGGGCAGGTTTGAGCGCCATGCCTTCATGAATTATAATGGGGATATTAATGTATTAACGTGTGTGTAATTGCTAAGTATTAGTACTCGTATTGTTATACGTTGGTTGATTGTCAAGTGCAATTGGATTTTGTAAGTCAGTCGTTTTGTTTGTATGGGTTTTTGTAGTATTCTTGATTGTATGTAAAAGTCAGTTCATGGTATGTAAAGCCAGCGTGGTGGACTTTACGGCCTAACCCCTCTGAATCGTTCTCTCGATTGTAGAGGAGGCCCGTGCCCTGCCGTGGAGCGTATATGACTTGCTAATACAATAAAAAAATCATTTTTAATATTACTTTGCTATTTGTTATGGAATACACCATTCAATCGAGGACTTCTTTAAACAAAATATAGAAAAATATTATTAGCCACATGATTAGGAAAAAGAAAGGTTTTTAAATGCACATTTGGGTAAAAAGCATTCAATTTTAAAATACCAATTTTTCGATCGCCTCCAAAAACTTCATCGTTCTTTCGCGCTTTCCTATTCCAGCCTCATATTTATTCAATAAAATCCCCTTTAATATGTGATGAAATGTCAAGCCAATAAGTGGCTGTTGGGGATTCAATAAAAATTCCTCAGACGGATTGTGGAGACGTATTTACGTGTGAAGGCAGGCGACGCTCCACTCTCTCCTAATAAAAGTCTTATTGACAGATAGATCGGTTTACGAGACACATAACGGGTTGGCCATGGTGGATAGGAAATAGCGGGGTTTGAGTACCGTGAGTCAGTGTAAGCTGATTGGTCTCGTGCTAGAAAGTAGAAGTTGTGAATTTTGAGGGTCTGGTCCATTCTCAAAAAGTCTTATTGATAGATGGATTTTCGAGCCACAGAACGGGTTGGCCATGGTGAATAGGAGATAGCGGGGTTTGAGTACCGTGAGTCAGTGTAAGCTGATTGGTATTGTGGTGGAACTTAGAAGTTGTTAATTTTGAGGGTCTGGTCCACTCTCTAAAAGCCCTATTGACAGATGGATATCGAAAAAGTTTTATCGACTGTGAAAGGTTGATTATCGGGCCACAGAACGGTTTGTCCATGGTGTATAGGAGATAGCGTAGTTTGAGTACTGTGTTTATTGAGTATGAGGCGAATGGTCTCGAGCTAGCGCGTAGTAGTTGTGAGTTTTGAGGTTCTGGTGTAATTCGTTTAGTGTCGTAAAAAATAAGCTAAGCTAAATGAGCTAAGATGAGTAGTTAGCATGGCGCCATCCTCAATTCGTTTGGTATTAAAATTCAGATTCAAAAGAAATCGGGGAGTTGTATTTGGCATTAGTAACTTTGTCCGACTTTATCAGATTATTATACGTGTGAGCAGATTTTTTTCAATTCAATGAATCATCACCATCCATCTAGCCCTAGGTGGACAAAAACGCAAGAAGAAGGTAGTAATACCAATATATTTTTTATATATGTTAACGGAAATTATTTAATCCGTCATTGTGTATAATTCCTGGGAAATGTATACATTTCCCAGGAAATAAATGTCTGTATTACAGGATCTTCAAATCGTTATTTTACTCATTTCCTAAACACGCACGGAATTGTTTACATTTCCTAAATTTCATACGTTTCCGGTAACATATATGACGGAAATGAAACCATGTGTTGATTATTTTGGATCAGATCAGTGACTACGTCACAATTCTATATACGTTTATTAATTAATTATTGCTATCACGACCCGTTTTAATTAACGGATAAACGATTTATCCAAATATTTTCCACAACTTGTTAATTTTAAAGGCAACACGAGGATACCGATCCTCCACTGCAGAATACCGAATGTTGAATGCCTCGTCCTTGGTCCGGAGGTGGTTATTGCCAACGCTCAACGCTCTATCTGTGTGTAGGGAAATAGAACCACAACCAGATCTTCTTTAATAACATTATTTGTACAACTATCCGTAGATTGCGTATGGCTTATTACAAATGTTTTCATAATCATATTGTTTCACATTTGAACTTGACATAAAATCGCTTCGATATACGAGTATATATTTTCTAGTCGCTATCGGTCATCGTATCTCTTGTTCAATGGCCCAACGTTTATTACATGAATCTTGTTACGAAACAGGGAAATAGTGACAGTAACGCGTTATGGCCTCATAAAAACACTATCCACGCTGGCCGTAACATGTAAACCAGAGGTCCTGGGTTCCAGTTCCAGGTCGAACCGATTTGTTTTATCTACAATTATACCGGCAGCGTATTATACTGTAGCATTGATACAGTGAAATTCGATTATTTAGTTTGAACTCTTACCAATATAAAAAATCTAAATTATGTTTAACGATAAAATCTTTACAAAATAGGTGAATAAAATGTTATTATTAAACTCAATTTTCAACACAAAAAAAACTTCAAAAATACTGGTGCTAAAAAAGTAGCTTTGAGTTAGTTCAAATCTAATATGTAACTTTCAATATTCGATATAAAATAATTGACTTCGTAAAAAAATAAAATATAAAAAAGGAAAATATATCTTGCTTTTTTTGTTGAAATCATGGCCAATTTCAGGTGACGGCCGAATCGAAAACTCAATAAATTAGATCAACGAGAAAACGTAAGCGAATTTCGTTGGAGACATCCGAAGGGTACTGGCACAAAAAGATAAAATTAACCTGAATCTTACTCAGGTTTTTTGTGATATATTTTTTCCTTTTACCTTAATTTCGGCTTTTCTATAAAATTCTAACTATAGCCATGGCTTGGTCACAGTTTATTGAAGACTATGAACTCTGACCTCTTGGAATTTCAGGTAAGACATTCCACTTCACGTAAGTTTTTCGATGCAGACGTGTTCATATTAATTGCCGGAAACTAGAATTCATGCGTTCATCCTCCATAACATCTGGCAGAAAGCTTGGCGTACTATTTTGATAACAGTATCACTTATGCCTTCAGTAGTACAGACTTGAACATTCATCTCTAACAAGTGATTTTTTGTATTTAGTTTTATCATGAAATCAGAACGTAAGATTTATTTGTTATTGTATTTTGTCGCAACTTAGATATTATAGTTAGTTGAGAAAATTTTACTTGAAGTCTCATTAATGCGCTCTACACACCAAACCCGCTGGCCCGGCGACACAAGCCGCCGGCACAACCTGGCAGCCTATAAGAAAAGCATCATGTCGGCAGCAAGCACCCGCAGGTGTTGCCCGCCGACATGACATTTCTACAACGCAAGCGCACTGCTCGTCACTGTCATAAAATATTCTTTATTATATCGAGCCGCTGCCATGTCGCCTACAAAATTTTTCGACTTTCGACAAAATGTCGCCGACATATGCCGACGGCCCAGCGGCTTTGGTGTGTAGTGCGCTAAATCATAACGAAATATTAGAACACAATGAGTATGTCACGTGTAAAACGCCCTTACACATGTCGTTCGTCTGATACTATGACGTAATTATCGAGAACCACAACTGAAGCTATACGAGTTCGGTGGAGTTTTGATTATTCTTGTTTATTTAATCACAACTTTTCCCATTAGTGTTCAGAAATCTCATTATTTTATATGGATTTTCATGAAAACAGACGAGTTTTGAATCAGATCGTATTTATTAAATACAATATTTGTTCACTAAATGTTTTACGTACCTATTTCAATTTAGTTTAAATATAAAAATCCCCATGGTCTTGAAAAACCAAGTAGAAACGAATTCTCTTACACGATTTGACAAATTTTGATTAAACTAAGTCGATTTGGATTATAAACCTGATGTGCCATTTTTTTTTTATAACTCCGAAAAGTCAAAGGTGTGCCCTGGGACTTGAACCCGCGACCACCGTGAACATGTAGACAGCCGAGTCTGGTCCGTTACCAACAGGCCACAACGCACTTAATTGGCATCTATGAAATATTCGCGGACCGTAATACATTATTATTATAGTAGCCTAAAAGATCCCACTGCTGGGCAAAGGCCTCCCCTAAGGTCTTCCATGTATTTCTATTGCGAGCTATTTTCGTCAGTCCCTATTAAATCTATCGAGATCATCCCACCATCTTTTTCAGGGTCTGCCTCTCCGCCTATAACGCCTTGCGGCGTCCAATGCATAGTATGGAAACAAAACCTGCCCAAGATCAGGTTAATCTACTCATGACATGAAACCTAACAGCATAGTTGTTATATCACTCAGTATTCAATGAGCGTTACCAGTCGAGCTTTAATCGAAATTAACTCGGGTGTGGCTCTACCACTCTACAGAATGTGATTGGAATAGAAAGGCTTCCAACAGGTTTATGTGGCGATTTATCGGAGAGACCTATGTTCAGCAGTGGACTTCCTGTGGCTGAAGAGAGAGAGAGAGAGAGAGAGAGAGAGAAAAACTTTCAATAATTATAATCCATTGAATGGTTCTTTATCGGTGTTGTATCAGGAACAATGCGCATGGTTTACTCTTTTAAATTTTACTTGATGTCTTTTGATCGTTCTACAATAAAACACCAGCAAAATAGAACTAGCAATTGTATAATTTTTTCAATTTTTAATAATCAAAACATTGAATCATCCAAAACTTAATCAATTTGTATTAATGTACCATGATTTGACTATGTCATTTATTAAGGCTTACCTCATGCTTTAAAACAAAGCCAACGATTTGTTAAATAAATAATTTATTGTCGCGACACAATCGTAAAATACGAGGTTAGTGCTTACTCGGACTTTATCGGTGGAGCCACTTTAACGGCCACAACCTTATCAAAAGTGGGCCAGCAAAAATGTATACAGGGCAATATAAACGCCAAAGTACTTTTTAAATGATTTATGAGTAAAGACAAGGTATTATTTGAGTTTTTGCTGAGTATATACTGATTTACGATAGATTGTAAGGTCAATTTAATATATAAGTGTTTTGTAATAAAGCCTTATGTACTCTGGGAATAAGTGGAAATTTTCCATTGATTTTTGTATAATATTTTGCATGTTTTCTCATGTATATGTCGAGATCGTCGGTTTATAAACTCTGCTATTCTTATTTATAATGGTTAAGGGAAGGGGGTAGTGGCCTACTGGTAAGCGGACTAGACGCGCCTGTCAATAAGTACACGGTGGTCGTGGGTTCAAATTCTAGGGCACACCTTTGACTTTTCAGAGTCACGTATGTATTGATAGTTAATAACCACTCATTATAACGGTGAAGGAAAGAGCGTCGCGAGGAAACTTGCATAGATATTATAGCCATTTGTAAGAATTTCTATGAAAAGATCGCCAAAACGCACTAGGCCAATCTCCCGTCTCAATCGTGCTCCAGACTGTAGAAGATACTCACAGGTATCTTCTAAAAATGCAAATGTATAAATCTATAAATGCAAATGTACTCCAGGCCATCCATAACATTTATTTTAAAATAGCAATGGCAGAAACTATCAGAATAAGGACACAGCTTAGTTTATCTTGTCAAACGGTAATGCAGTAACCCTACCGCAATTTACAACGAATAAAGACATTGCGAGCACTTATTTATCTTTTAAAGATAATTGCGGCAAGTGGAGTTGAAGCGTGCGTCATGAAGTTTCAGAAAATAGTCTTTAAAATTGAACTGATAGGGTTCAAAATGCCAGAGGATATATGAGTGTTTATTACTAATCCTTTTTAATTTAGTTTTAATTACCCCCAAAAAATTTACGACCGAGTTGACAGACGGAATTTGTGATTGGTTGCCGTTGGGCTTCTCAAGCGTCGACTATTTGAGTCTTTTTATGAACAAAAACATATATGTATACTTAACTATTCCGGATCTCACACTAAGATAAATGATTTATGTTGTGGGTATCAAAAGCTACGAGTTATCAGACCCGAAACAAATATTTGTGGCTCACACAAACATTTGTATCGATGTGGGGATCAAAGCAGCCGTTTCTTCATTTCACAGCCGTCATCTAACCAACTACGTCACACCACGGCAACACATAATATTGCAAGATATTTGTCTTTAGGTCCACTAGTAAGTTCAATGGGATCATTGGGAGCCGCCTGTATTCAGCAGTAGACTTCCTGTGGCTGAAGACAGAGATTATGAGAGCAGGAATTTAGAGTCGAGAAATATATATATACCTATGGAAACGTCACCCCTATATCCCATTGGGATAGGCACAGTCTATGAATGGATAATGCTCGATCCTGACTCCACTTTGACTTCATCTAATTTAATTAATCTCTTCTTGAATTCTCGTTGGATCAGAGTACTTTTGACCTGACCTTTGCCTAAGGTGCCATCGATCTGGTTGAGGTCGAGAGATATAATATTTTAATTGTTTTCCTTGTTCCAGGTGTGGTTGGGATGACATGGTGGTGGGCGGTGGCGCTGCTAGCGCTGTGTGCGCCCGGCCGCCCCGCGCCCCGCTCCGGCAACGGTGAGCAATTCTACAGTAAGCATCCCTGCACTATTTCATTTCTACCGCAGGAATACGCGGACACTGGTCACCAATGTACTGTATTTCCTGGGAAGTTTGGAGCACATCCTGATTGACTTTCTACACTATTGGGTTAATCTATGTATCAGATAAAGGAAAAATAGGCTTCTTCATCATCATCATCAGCCTTTTATTGTCCACTGCTGGACATAGGCCTCCTCCAAATTGCACTATTTCACCCTGTCTAAATAAAATAGGCTTACGTCTATATTAAACATTATAGTTGATGGGTTTTAGTTGGTACGGCACAATACTAATCTGGGCGCCAAAAAGAGAAGTCAATCTATCATTTATAATATAATTCAGTATTAATTTATGTCAATGCTGAGATTAACAAAGTCGCAACTTGTAACTCATAATGGCAAGTTTTACCGTCTGCGCATAGCCTCCGAATAAAATTGAAGCTTATTCTCATCATGCAACAAACTAGGCGGTTACTCTCGCCCTTATCGCGGATTTGCTCGTAAATCCAGGATTACATTCGTTTTTATGGGACCAACATAGGGCTCGGTCACAATGCCCACGTTTGCGGTACTTTTATGTCACCGTCGGTTTTACAGCGTTTAATGGCTCGAGGATTTCTCTTATTATTTAAATTTCCATAAAAATAATATTAAGTGCTTTAAGGTTTATGTGTGGTTTAAAAATTACCGTTGTTGATAAACGATTTTATGATGCGTGGTTTGGTTATTGTAAAGGTTTAGTTTTATAGTTTGAGGGTGATACTACGCCTTACGTCTTTAGTTTAAATTAATAGTTACGTAACACCATTCTTATTCCTCTTACTGCCGAACTCAAGGGCGATCATTAAATTAGTCCTAATGAATACTTTACTAATGAACATTAACTTCGTTAATAAAAGTGGTCTCTCGTTATCAGTTGGCAATAGTATACATAGTTATGTATAGAAAATGGGTATGATTTGATTAAATTTAAGATAGTTACCCAAGAACATCCAAGTATTGTGTGATTGTTAACATTTACGAGTATATAGTGAAAGGTCGCGGGACGTCGCTAGATGCAAGCTGTCTCCAACACACTGTGGAAATCATTGGGAGAGGCTTATGTTCAGTAGTGGACTTCCTTTGGCTGATGGATTGGATATAGTGAAAAATGTAGGAACATTTTCAAAATCGATTTACTCTCAAACAAAAATCCCACCAACTCCATTAAAAATGTACCAAAACGCAGCGTTTTCAACGTACCATGTGAATAGAGGTTTAACTGCAACATAGTATCGTTCACAAACATTAACTGCGAGCCATCGGACTGCGCGTTTATATCACTGTAATGCACGTCGTATCTTCAGCCATCTATTGTATCTTTTATCGTTTGTTCACGTATAAATCTGTTATGTCTTTAGCGATAGGGATTTTATTTTATTGATGATTAAGCGTTGGAATTGGTTAAGAATTCGTGTATTTTAAAAATAGAAGGGTGTTTTATTTATATTAAAAATGTGATTCGAATTGTAATAGGTTTTCTAATCAGAATTTTACGGAAATAAGTTCGGACTATGGTTCATAGTAGGGGTATCTTGGCCTATTCTTTCGGGAATATAAGAAAGATTGACTGTATAATATTTTCAAATTTTCATTACGTTGTATTAGTTACATTGCAACCAAAACAAAACGTGAATGGATAAGTAAAATATTTTAAGTGCTCGTTTCATTAAATTAGTCTACTAATTATCTAAAGGTATTTTTTTTTATCAGCCCATATACGTCCCACTGCTGGGCACAGGCCTACCCTACAATCGAGGGAATCGATTGAGAGTGGTTAGGCCATATAGTCCACCACGCTGGCCTAGTGCGGGTTGGCGGACTTATATACCGTAAAAATTCACCTTAAGGTTGTCGGGAAGAAATCGCCGACTGCGATAAGACCGCTGATTGTTACACACACTTATACGCTTTATGTTTTTATTTGTAATATTTTGTGTGGTGTATAATAAATTATATATAAATAAATATTTTATCCGAAATAAAAAAACGAAATTACCAAAAACATGGCTACAGATTTATTCAATCTATTGTGTTGATCGAATAATTTATTTCCCAATAAAAAACAATTTATCTTAGCAAAGAAAATAATTAAGGAATGGTTTATGTAATCCCTTTGGCAATACAAAGAGCTTTCAGAAGCACTTACCCTCAGGAATTTATCCACGGTCAAAAAACATGATAAAATTCCCAAGAACATTTAATGTTTCCATCTTACATTTTAACGTTTTTTTTTATATTAGGGTTGCTAAAGCGAGAAATATTAGTTTGCCAACGTCAGCGTCCCCGCAGATTTTCTTCATCGTACTATAAGTTCTCGGGGGAATTACGTCAAATTTCGTTTAAATAGACGCTTTTGTTGGCATAAAAATTCATGAGGAGACTCTGGAGCGGCGGAACTGTGAGAAAATTGTTTGAGAGCGAAGTAGTATTGAATTTAGAGCTGCGCTGTGATGAGCTGGGCAAATAAGTTTACGAAGGTATTCTCAGGGAGTTTTGAAGCGAAGTGTTTTTCAATTCAATTACGAGTTTGAGAATTTTGTAATTCATATTTTATTTGCGTTGGTATTATATTTGCTGGTAGGTGTTGTAAATTAAGCGACGTTGTGGAATTTATAAGCAATAATAATTAATAGGACTTGGAGAATACATTTTAGAAATATTTTTATATTATCAATAAGTCAAAAAGTTCTCAAAATATACTCACATTAATCTTATAACACATTCACATAATTAAAATAGTAGGCGTATTTCGTATTTTGGCAAGTTTCAGCCCGTACTAGGCCAGCGTGGTGGACTATATGGCCTAACCACTCTCAATCGATTCGCTCGATTGTAGAGTAGGCCCGTGCCCAGCAGTGGGACGTGTATCGGCTGATAAAAAAAATTTGCCAATTGTGCTATATAGCTAGCTATTTTCTATAAGAACGTTGGACCACCTTTAATATTATAAACCATTATTTCCATACAAGAATATGTATATATAATAATTTGTTGATTTACGATTGTGAGATACTCTGTCTTCAGCATCTGTGCGATACTAGCCAATTATCCATTTACAGCCTTCTTCATAGATAGTTTTAAAACCTATTTTAAACCGACTTCAAAAAGAAGGTAGAGGTTCTCAATTTGTCGGAATCTTTTTTTTTGTTTTTTTTTTATGTATGTTCACCGATTATAGTTGTCGAGTGTTTTGTCCCTTTCCAATGACTTTTGAATGAAATTTGAGAGAAGAAGACAAAACATTCGATACCTAAAATAGGTTTTAAAACTGTCTATGAATAATGCCGTTAGTCTTTAAGTACTTAAGCTTAAACAGATATTATATTAAACAAAATAAACGTATATATCACGAAGGTGAGGGTAATGCCATAAATTACGCTAAATAACGTCGAAAGCGTCTTTATTTATGTGTTTGTGAAGAGGGTGCGGCCACAAAGGATATAATTTTTCACAAGGGAAACGGAGCATATGGTCTTAATTTATAACTTACTTGTTTACCCGAGCGCCAAGTGTTTTCCCTGCCTTAATATCTTATTTCAGAAAAAATACTAACCGTACTAAAAGCTGGTGGTGGTGTATTTGTATTAGAATGTAGGTCAGCGTGGCCTATATGGCCTAAGCCATCACAATCGTACTCACGATTGTAGAGGAGGCCCGTGCCCTGCAGTGGGACGTATATATGATACAGATATTAGAATATTTACATACATACACAAACACACGCCTTTTTCCCAGAAGGGGTAGGCAGAGGTGCTACCAGAACACCCACGTTTCGCCTTGTATATTCCGTCCCACGATGTGATAGGGGGCGAGCCTATATATTAGGATATTTGATCGGCATAATTGTATCGACTGGCGAGGGGGCCATTTCTAGTCGGTGGACCGTGGACACTTTGGTTGAAAGTGGACTTTGAATTGCAATATACACACCATTAAGTACATTGGAGTTAGTTCCTCGTGCCTTATTGAAACTGATAGAAAGCTTCAGGTGAATCATAGGTGAATCATATATTTTAAAAATCAGGCATGGGTCATGTTCATTGGTTATAATTAACAAACTGCTTGAAAATATTTACAATACGTAATAACTATAATTAATAGGATTGTATTGTATCAGCCCATATACGTCCCACTGCTGGGCACGGGCCTACTCTACAATCGAGAGAATCGATTGAGAGTGGTTAAGGCCATATAGTCCACCACCCTGGCCTAGTGCGGGTTGGCGGACTTACATACCGTAGATTTTTTTTAAAATCGCTACGGTATGCAGGTTTCCTCACGATGTTTTCCTTCACCGTTAAAGTGCATGGTGATTGACTATCAATACTCACATAACTCCGAAAAGTCAGGGGTGTACCCTGGGATTTGAACCCGCGACCACCGTGAACATGTAGGCAGCCGAGTCTGGTCCGATACCAACAGGCCACCACGCACTTTATTAATTAATAGGATACTCGTTTTTAATTTAAATTGATAAGTTGATACGGATACTAATGGACTACTAACGGATAAGGATACTTATTGATATCCATAAAATTTATTGCGCCAAAACTAACATGTTCAGATTTTTACAAAATGTAATGCGATTTTGACCTAAAACCTCTTGAAATACGAAACCCTTTATTTTCAATGGGTATATGAGTTAATAGCGGATTAGCAAGTTGAAGTGGCAATGGGCGGGGTACATAGCACGGAGAACTGATGGCCGATGGGGCCAAAAAGTTCTCGAATAGAGGCCACGAAGCGGAAAGCGCAGCGTGGGACGTCCACCCACTAGGTGGTCAGACGACGTGGTAAAGGTCGCGGGACGTCGCTGGATGCAGGCTGCCTCCAACAGGTCACTGTGGAAATCATTAGGAGAGGCCTATGTTCAGCAGTGGATTTCCTTTGGCTGATGGATGGATGGATGGATATGAGTTAATATAGATAAAAAAGATTATTGGAAACAAATATTTTTACAAGTACATGGAAAGCAACTTAAAGCCACAAAACATAAACACAGCCAAGTGAAAACCAACAACAAAGTAAATTACACAACAGTAATCTCGAGCCGTTTAATCTAAATCAGAGAGGTCGTAAAGCGTTATGGCTTTATGGTTGATAACGCGATCGCGTGCCAAAGGATGCAGTGCGTATGAAAGCGAAGTCGTTTCGCTTTCGTATCATTTACTGTGGCATCAACAAAATGTTATTTATGTGGTGCGTGCCCTTTGATGAATGGATAGTAAACTTTCTCGTTGTTGTGAAAATCATATTTGGGATTATGTTGTTGCGTTGTGAAATTGACTGCCTAGGTGGCGCAGTTGTACTGCGGTGTGAGTGCAAAGCTGAGGTCTCGGGTTCGAATCCCGGATCGGGCAAAGTGATATTGGATGTTTTTATTCATTATCAGCCCGGGGTTAGGAATTTGTGCCCGATACAGCGATAGGTTCTATCACATCGTGGGACGGAACACGCAAGCGAAACGTAGGTGTTCTGGTAGCACCTCTGCCTACCCCTTCTGGAAAAAAGGCGTTAGTGTATGTATGTTGTGAAATTGAGTTGTTGGTTCTTGAATATTACTTGGATTTTCCTAAAATTGGCCCGACATTGTGCACATAATTTATGTGATGCTAAATGTAGTGCAATGCGGTTAAAATTATTTTTGGAAGTGGTAGAGCCACACTGTTGTCAGTCATGACTCGGCGTGAATGGGCAGGCGCGTCCGGGGCGGTACCACTATCTCACAGAAAATCGGCGTGAAGCGACAGCGATCAATCAATTAATATGAAATTAATTTAATAAAAATTCATTGAGAATTTTCGTGTTACCCAAACAAGATATATACCAACTTAATAACAAGACTTAGACTCCAGCAGTAATATCTCACCGAATAAAAATATCTTTAGTTAATCTCGAAGCATGGTCACCATACATTGTCGGCACATGTGGCAGAGCTTTTAAGTTGTTTAACCACTCGTCACTTTCGATCGAGCTCTCATCTACCAGCGGTGCGTCCAATTTACGAAGACCCTTCACACCATACACCTTATGGTATTTCCCAGGTCTTTTCACATTGGCTGTATGTGCCACTTGTGCGATCTGCGCTTTTATGTCTACGTCAATATTTACCACGAATGTTCCTGGTTTTCCATTATAATAGACAAATATACTTAATATTTATGTTCGCTTTGGAGTTTCTTTTCGTTTCTTTTTATTGTTACTAATTTGCTTACCTTCTATGCCAGTAACAATTATGCAAAAAATAAACTTAATTGTAATCGAATTGATTAGACATTTAAAAGCTACACTGCATTTTATTGTAACTGCAATGCTGTGCACCCAGAGCATTGATTGGCTAAAAACGATTATTTTAATTAGGACTGAATCATATACATCACACACTTAAGTGCGTGGTGGCCTGTTGGTAAACGGACTAGACGCGACTACCAACATGTTCACGGTGGTCACGGGTTCAAATCCCGGGGCACACCTCTGACTTTTCGGAGTTATTTGTGTATTGATAGTCAATCACCACGCACTATAACGGTGAAGGAAAACATCGTGAGGAAACCTGCATACCGTTGCGATTAAAAAAAATATCTATGGTATGTAAGTCCGCCAACCCGCACTAGGCCAGCGTGGTGGACAATATGGCCTAACCATTCTCAATCGTGCTCTTGATTGTAGAGGAGGCTTGTGCCCTGCAGTGGGACACATATGGACTGATACAATACATATACATCAACATCGATTCAATATTTATGAGTTGACACTGGTGATTTTATATGAAGTTGCGTAAGTCTGGATTCTGTGGCAATTATACGTTGCGTATTTTCCGAATCAAAGTTCCGAATCGGATAGATGCGATTCAGGTCTTATCCTTCAATTACGCCGGTTTGATTGAAACCTAGCGTGTACTGCATCCGACACTTGCATGGTTCACTGAATTTTGTTACACTGTAGTCTTACAAACGAGGATGGCAAAATCCAAAAAATAACACTATTTTGCGCAGTCTTGTCAAAATCGTTCCTGACACTGGCTTAGATATCACTAGCATAAATTACAAACAGTATTCCCCATCCGGATACAAACTTCCTCAAAAAGAACACCACAATCCCACAAAATCGCAATACAGAGCTACTGGGTTGGAAACTTATCTACATTCCGGTTCGCTGCGTCTAGCGATCTATCACCGATCGGACCGGGAAATTGAAACCGAGCGGTGATGCCCCGGAATATTTAAATGAAATATCACGTTTAGATTTGGATTTTAGATCAGGGTAATTTGTTAAATGGATGCATAAAGCAGCAGACCGGGCTCTGTGGCGTACCGTGGGAGAGGCCTATGTTCAGCAGTGGACTGGAACGCGCTGATGATGATGAATTTATTAAATATATTGATTGAATAAACGATGGCTGTCAAATGAATATTTGTTTTAAAAGTAGAAAACGAAAATCTGGTGATTAAGGGCATCCATGAAATTATAATTCATTTCATAACTTCTAAATATTGGTAAATATAGTCATTATTATGTAAACATCTAAAAATAACAACAATACATTATATTTTAATGGTAGTTACTGAATTTGATTCAAACTTAAAAACGACAGAGCTAGTGGGATGGAAGAGTATCTACATGCGCGGTTCGGTTCGCAGGAGCGAGCAATCGCCGATTGCACCAGGAAATTGAAACCGAGCGGTGATGCCCCGGAATATTTAAATGAAATATCACTTTTGATTTTTATTTTATGTGACGGTAGCTTATTCAAGGTACGGAAATTATGGATATTTATTGATGTGTGAATAATTGAGAAAATTTGGCACCATCCTATTCAGATAAACTGGGGACAGCCACACGTACATAAATGTACTGATTAACAACTAAAGAGGAAAAATTATGACAAGGAAACCAATTTTACTTTAGTGGGAGCTCTTCCTTTTTATTTTTAAATCATATCTCTTCGTTTTCTATTGAATTACTTCAATTACTCGTACTCTCTAATCTCTCTTTAAAGTATAATGAAAATATAACATAATCACAAATAATTTTAAACTTTCAGTCAACCTCCTTGGTCAAATACACCATTCAAACTCAACCTTCTTTCTACCAAGTCATATAAATTGTAAAAAAAACATTTCCCGCCAGTACTAACAAGTTACAATGTAATAAGTGTAGCTTGTGGTCTGGATTGCAAGTGAAATCCGACTGGCCAGTGGTCCGAATAGGGACGGGTTGATATACACTCATCGGAAGTGACGTAATGACGTATAACTTGTTTTGTATCTCTAGATATTGATCATATCTGCGAACATCACGCCATTTTCCCAGAAGGAGTAAGCACAGGTGCAATCGGGAAACACTCGACTCACCTTATGTGTTCCGTCTCACGATATGATACGGGGTGAACCTATCGCCATGTCGGACACAAATTTCTGACTCCGAGCTGATAATTAATATAAAAATCCAATATCACTTTGCCCGACCCGGGATTCGAACCCGAGACCTCAGCGGTGTAATCGTTCCTTAGTACAACTACGACATCGACGCAGTCAGAAACTACTTCTTAATAGTAAAAATACCTAACAATTGCACTCATAGTCTCGTAAGATATTTGTGTATAATACTCGTACTACTATACCTAGTAAGAAATTTATATAAGCTGATTCAGATACAGAAGATATGTATCAGAAATACCGAGGAGTTTTTCGACCCGTATCGATTAACCTAATTAGCTAGCCATACGGGCAAGGATTTCCCGAACTGATTTACCGATCAGTCGTACAGACAGTAGCATATAGGATGAACATACATACATACATACATACATAATCGTCACGCCTGTATCCCATAGGGGTAGGCAGAGACTATGGATCGCCACTTTGCTCGATCCTGACATACTACTTTCGCTTCATCCACATTCATCAATCTCTTCATGCATGCCCGTCGGTTCAGGGTACTTTTGACCTGGCCCTTGTTGAGGATATCACCGATTTGAATGGTGTAGGTTCGGTGAGGTCGACCCCTACCGACTCTTCCATTCACCCTATATAGGATATAGGATATATACCCTATATAGGATGAAAGCTGATTCAAAACGTTATGTTTAGCAGTGTACTTCCTGCGGCTGGAAATACAAAAATAGTTTGATTATGAACCATATCTAAAACATTTAAAAATCTATATACGTATAATGTAGGGTGTAACTACAAGATTTCCGCGTAGTTTCACGGCACGTGGAAAGTTGAGGAAAACGAAATGGCGACATGAAACGGGCCGACTAACATGTCCATTTGTGAGCGGTTTAGTTAGCTCGTATTGTTGATGGATGTTTCACAAGTTGACAAGTTATTGTGGGGGTATTGGCTTAATGTTTAATGGACTATACATATGTGTACAACTTTTATGTTTCTCTGAATTATTGGACAAACAAAATAAAATTTCTGGCACGGGGATCGCCTCGTCCTTTATCACAGAAATGGCGGAAAAAGGTTGGCGAACTGTGGCACCTCGCTCTACCCCGTCGCTGATAATGTGATGGAAATTATGCATTCTACATATCTGCTTATTTTTTATTTATACTTCGCTGATTTTGAGTCACTTTTCATGTTGTAATTTTCGTATATTCTGTCATTGATAAAGTTTCCATGAGTTAAGTTTTTATTTCATTTAGTCTATGTGCGAGTTAGATTTAAAAAAATCTTTAATCATGTTAAACAATTTACTGGCCAGTAACAAAAAAAGCTTTAATTCATAAAAAAATACTCAAAACTTTTAAAGATGCAAATTAATTTTCTTTTTAATTAACGTCCTCTCCAAGATTCCAAATTCAAAATTCAAATAAAACTTTCGATTCAAAGGTTCTATAAACAATAATATTTGCATTATAACTACGCTCTAAACGAGACGGGTGTCGCTTTCGTTGACCCGGCTGTACTCGAGTACTCTCGTGTGTACACAGCCTATTGAAGTCAGCTGTTTGGAACGCCTCGCCTAATATTGATTTGGGTTATCAACCTCAATGTGGAAACACCTTTAGTTCATATTTGTATAGTAATTGGAGAAATTATTTTGTAACGCATTGAAAGTTATTTCGGGTGATTTTAGGTAAACATTTTGCCACAATTGTAAGAAAAATATTTGTTTTTGGAAGATTTGATACGCATGACCTTGCGTAGATACGTAAATCTTATATTCCGTGGGATTTCTGGACCATTTGATTCCGTATATCAGTATCGATACATATTGTGCGCCTAAGTCTGTATTGTACAGTTTCTTGTTTGTCTTTGTCTTATGTTTAGTACTAATTGAGATTCTTCCTCATCTATTGATTTTATAAAATAAACTATAAACTAAATTTTGATTTCAACCAAAGTTTTGTTCTTACGTAACAATTCTAGAGTTGTATCGAAAATTCATAAAAATATAATCCATTTTATATTTATCCGAAACAGTATAAACGACGTAGACGAATGATTTAAAAGCGAATGCAGACAAATTATACAGAAGCGAGAGTTTAATGCAGACCGTTTAGCATAAAAGCATTTGTATTCAAATGATTTATCTTATAAATGTATTTCGAATTTGCTTTTATGGACGACCCTGTGTGTTGTTTCACATCCATCCTATACTCGTGCTAGCGTGCTGGTTTGTTCGTATGAATATTTATTTAGAATATTCTTCTAGAATAGTGCTACTCGTATTACCGATAGTGCTAACGCCGACTGCCTCGGTCTAAGGTTCGAATCCCGGGTCGGGGAAAGTGCTATTGGATTTTTCTATTTATTACCAGCCCTGTCAGGAATTTGTGCCCAATATGGCGATAGACTCGCCCCCTGTCACATCGTGGGACGGAACATACAAGGCGAAACGTGGGAGTCCTGGTTGCACGTCTGCCTACCCCTTCTGGGAAAAAGGCGTGAGTTTATGATTGTATGTATGTGTAGTGCTGTTGTCCGGGCGTTCCCTATATAAGTACATATTATATTTTCCGTCCAAAAACCATGCTCACATGATGTCGCTGCACGGTAACTTTTCAGCCATATAGCAAAATGATTTGGATTATAAATGTTACGGGCCGTCACCTGTCTGGCATAGGTTTGCCAGACCTGGAAATAAATGTTAGAGTCGCGTCAGATCAAAGTTGATTGACATTGCTAATGTATGGGATTGACATTTTTAAAGTCAGTGGCAAAGTTAGTTTGCGCAATTGGCCCTTAATTCTTCAAAATAAATAAGACGTTAGACCAGCAATTTCTTTTTATTACTGACTTTAACATATAATGAATTCATTAGGCGGCAAAGTGGACAAAAAACATAGCTATATAATATCCATCAATATTCAAATGGATGACAGTCAAAGACGCCATGTTTTGTGCGGAATTTTCCTCATGCTATCACCTCATGGAATTTGCGGTATTTCCGAACAGATATAATGATGTTCATGAAAAGAGACAAGTCATTTCGCAGAGATTGTTGATGTTCGGAACCATTTAAGGTGTGGTTGATTTGAGTATGGGTTAATGTATTGTTAAATTAGTGTAAGTCGCTGGATGCAAGCAGTTTATAACAGGCCGATGTAAGAGATTAGAGATCCTTGGAAGAGGCCTATGTTCAACAATGGGCTTGGTGAGAAAGAGAGAGAAGGTAATGTTGGATGTTCTGCAGCTTGGATGATAAATAAACAAACCAACAGAAAATAAATGCAGTAAGGCGATTCCTAGAAATAGCAGTGAAGAGTAGATTTTTATAACTTGTATTTTTCTTTACATGTCCAAAGTATTATTCATTGTCTTTTATTATTCATTATAATACCTATCTCTAGACTTCCAGCTAATTTTTCATTCAAACTCTGGCAATTTTCTTCGAAATAATTAATCATACGAGTAACAAACATACACTCACACATTTTTATATAAGTAAGGATACATGAGGAATGGACGTGGTTTATTTTTCTCGTATCTCATAAGAATATGCTTTACATAAAATACTGAATCGAAACCCTTATTTTATGTATGGGATACGTTTCATACAATCTGGTGTGGATTGTATATTGCGTAAGATCTTTTTGAACAGTTTTATATATTAGATAAAATAAGGTCTAATGGGGATCGATAGATTTTAGTTTTTTTTTTATAGTCCCAGTCACTTGGTGTTTTTTTTAGCTTAAAGTGATCATTTATGCAAAACTCCTAATGATGAGTTTAGTATTCGTGAATATTTTTGTCATTTACTGTAGTATATGCATGTGACTGTTGGGTGTATTTATTTATTTATTATTCCAGTCTTAATTATAAAGAAGATTGCTGTTAAAATGAGGTAATCAAGGATTGTGTTCTTTTAAGATTTTCGATGAACATCATTGTCACAATGAAACAGCAGGCTTACTATGAAGTATAAATATAAATATCAAACTAAATACAAAACATTTGGTATTAACAGAAATAAAATAAATCTCTTTAATTTAATTAAATAGTGTAATGTTCCAATAAAGTTATTCAAGTGAACATTTGTTTTGTCAAATCGTTGCTTTGTGAAAGCCATTGAAAATATCTGAAATGGAAATTCTGATAGTATTAATGCTATCAGTGAAATTGTTTTTGTAAATCTATTTTCATTCGTGAGTGGAGATGATTACTTATCATTACGTGAGCAGTTTTCTTGTTTGATGGACCTGTACATAAGGAATGCTGTATCAGCCCGGATACTTCCCACTGCAGGGCACGAGCCTCCTCTATAATCGAGAGTACGATTGAGAGTGGTTAGGCTATAGAGTCCACCATGCTGGCCTAGTGCGAGTTGGCGGACTTTACATACCATAGAAATTCTTGCAAATCGCTATGGTATGCAGGTTTCCTCACGATGTTTCCAATCACCGTTATAGTGCGTGTGATGGACTATCAATACACACATGATTCGGCAAAGTCAGAGGTGTGCCCCGGGATTTGAACCCGCGACCGCCGTGAACATGTTGGCAGCTGCGACTGGTCCGTTTACCAACCGGCTACCGCGCACATAAGGCATAATTGGTGAAAAATATTTTATTCGATTTAAATTAATGTTACTTCATACTTACTGTGATATATATTTTTTGGAATAGCTTGTGTCACTAGTCTAAATGAATTCTGTGCCTTATATTATAGGAATACATTATCAATAATTTCTGACTCAAATGTTCTATCACAACCTTAATGTTGTTGCTTACTAATATTTCCAAGACCTATCCGAATTACCTAACGCCTTTGCAATGCAAATTTTAATCCGCAACGCAAACTTTAAGTGGAGAAATTAAGTACTTGGATATAATTTAGCAAAATATTTCTCCTCGTAAAAAGATTTCCCTACATTAACCGGTTCTTTCTCGCATCGTATAGACCACTCAATTGTTTTGTTCATTAAGGTGAAAAGGAGAAAATTGCCGAAGCAATGGACTTGGGGGCACTACACATGGATATTTTGAGCGGTCAGTGTTCGCGATGCGTTTCTATTAGGTCTATTATATGTGAAAGACTGCCTGGGTATATACCATGTTTATTTCACCCGCTAAACAGCAGTGTTAACGCACTGTTGTGTTGTGGTTTAAAAGACATTGTATACAGAGTAACTAGTGGACATAATGAAGTTTAACATCTTATGTCTCAGGATGCGAGCGTAGTGGAATGCCAAGTATTGCTCTGTAATGCAATTTGCAATGAGCGGTCATATCGCTTACCATCAGGCGAAAGGCATGCTCGTCTCGCCGTACATTGCAATACAAAAAAAAATGATGAAGATAATTCCTTGTTGCGTTTAAGATAGATATTTTTTCTTTTCCTAGTTTTGACTTTTCCTAGTTGTATGTACTTGTACTATATTATATTTATATATATGTATGTATGTATTTTGTATGTATGTGTATGTGTATTTACGTTTTATTTTATTACTTGTAGCTATTAGATTATTTGTATTTGATTTATTATTCAGTGTTAGCTTCTATCTCTTACACTTTAAACTGCCCTCTATTAATCCTTTTCAAAAATCCATCCCATGGTTGTCTGTAAGATATTGCCTTTGAGCGATAAGACCGCCAATTGTACTTTTTATGTATGTGATTTTCTTTTTATTTGTATTTTTTGTGTGTGTGCAATAAAGTGTATATAAATAAATAAATAGTTTTTCCTATTAGCTTTCAAGTCCTAATGGCGAAAAACATAGGTTGAATTCGAGAAATTTAACTAGACATGCTGAACCAAGCTGAATGATTCTATTTAGATTTTGAATATTTTGATAAAATCACGTGAAATGTACTAATGAATAAAATACTTCCTAGCTGGTCATAGAACATGAGAACGCCATTGAAAATCAACCAGTCTGGTTTAACCTTTGTCTGCAGTAGCCGCTATTCAAGCAAAAATAACTTTATTGTTCATAAATTCATATCCCGACAAAGCTTTTCTTGTTTATTATTTGATTGTTGTCAAAACTAGCGCTTGGAAGCAGAAACTCAGATTACACGAGGGCTTACAGATCTAAACTAGATAAACACAACCGCCGTACGAGAAAATGTTTAAATTAAAATAAACGTTACATTTAATGTTCACAGCGGTATTAAGTTGTTTGATAAGTGGATCATTTCAACTGGATTTCTCTTGCGGTTGATAAACTCTTGGTGTACGTTATCATTATCTATATTTAGACTGTTCTTGGGTGGTAATCTGTTTCATGACTGTTTTCAGAACACCTATACGCCTTAAACTTCTAAAAGCTTTGTTGGTTATAAAAGTTGTGATTACAAGAAGATATTTCTTTATTTTAAAATGGAAATATTTGAAGCATTTATACGCGTAATGCATGGGTATGTCTGCTGCCAAAATTTAGGATTATTTATTTAGGATTCATTTCATAGTCTAGGCATTTAAAAATGAAAAGGTTCGAAGGAGACATATTTTATATAAATAATCTAAATATAGTGAGTTCTTTGTTGGGTAGTTAAGTTCGATGACTCTTAATTACATTGTCAGAAATATTATTTTCGTAATGAACGAAACTATTATTAGTTTTTTTAATGCGTAACTAAAATACAAATGTTCGTTGAATCACTGCCCAATTTACCCGACCGTGTGTCCACCACAGACGCACAATTACAGGCGCCCTATTGTGTCAATGAGATCAGACGCACTTCACTTTCAGCTGCCCATTGTGCCTGAACATGTGACGGCGGCTTAATATCTAGATACAATGTTGGCCATCGTTGCCGACTGTGTGTGAATGGGTTTTAGAAATTATTGTACGCGTAATTGCGGGCCTTTTTGCTAAATATCTGAAAATTAATTTACCTTGCGTTTGCTTAATTAAGAATTTCATATTTGTGCGCTTTTACTGGAATTTGTAATGGCGTGGAGATTTAATTTTGTATGGATAAATATTTGAATAATAAATAAAATATATTGTGAATGGTTTGGTACAAAATAAAAATATGTTTTTAGAGGATTCGGAAATTTGGAAGCCCTATTCTTAAAATGTTGTTGCTTATGTTTAAATTTCTTTGAATGCGTTAGTTACCAATAAGTGCACCTCAGATATTCGATTTTGATACATGATATATTTTTTGCAAAAAAACGCGTTTTTTTTTGGTAATGTTTTAAATGTCATTGTGTTTGGGTAGTAAATCCATAGGTTTTCTAAAATTATGATTTAAAACCTTGCGTAATTTAGCGTCTTTAAAAGTAAAGGGTGTAAATTATTTTTTTAGGAAAATGTATGTATTTACCACTCAAATACGATGATAGGAAAAAAATACAAAAAAAACGTCGCTTTTTTTTTGCAAAATATTTAGTTGCACTGTGTCTAAAGTCACTTAAACTACCATTTGACTATTGCTACTTAAACGACTTTGCTCGTACTAGGTGTGTCTTAAGGACGGACCACGTTTCTTTTGCTCCATAAATGGCGTATTCTTATGATTGCATAGAAGACATCATTAACTTAACTCTAAGATACACTATCAAACTTCCAAAAACAAAGCTCACACGCGATTCCGTGACAGCAAACTTTCCGTAAACTTGTAGAAAGTCGACTGATCTTCGCTGTAATTGGAGGGCAATTTCATATTAATAATAACGCAGATTACAGTCCAATTATTTTCGGTGAAACTGAGGTTTTAAAGTATGTAAACAATATTATAATAGAAGATGCCGTGAGAATGTCCGTAATGTGAGATATTTTGGTTAAAAGGGTTTTGTTTTATACAATTTGAGATGTAATTGCTTTTGAAAGTTGGTTGAGAGGTGTGATTAAAATATTGTAATTTAAGCTTTACTAGAGAAATATAACGCTCAGGCATTAAGTCTTGTCAATAGAACTCCCGATTTTAGAGGAGCCCCGTACTTAGAAATAAGCGTATGTGAGTTGATTAAATAATATTAGATGCAAAACGTTCAATATTGAGTGATGATAAATTAAAAAGATGGACTTTGGCAATGGAATGGAATCGTAATTTAGCTTCACTTTAAGACGTTATCCATTCATTAACCGTAAGCAGCTGCATAATATATTGGCGAAAACGCGCGGGAACTTGATTTAAGTTTTTTTTTATTGCATAGGCCCAGCAAACGAGCAAACAGGTTACCTGATGGTATGTGATCACTGCCGCCCATGACCATTCACAATGCTTGGTTCATAGATCTGAGTTGCCGGCCCTTAAAATCAGGAGGGAAACGGGAAGGAAAAAGGATGGGAAGAGGATAGGGGTATTGGACATCAGGCAATCTCACTCACCGAACGAAACGCGACGGTGGAGCTTTCGCTTCATGTCCATTTCTTGTGAGACAGTTGTACCACCCCGGACGAGCCTGCCCATTCATGTCATGACTGACAACAGCAAGGCTCTACCAGATATAGAAGCTAGTTAACCTTTACAGACAATAAATAGATCACAAGTACCTGTATAAGTAATTTGTTAATCTTGGAAAAACCAAAAAACCAAAATCCAACCTAGCACCTAATGTTTAACATTTCATATACCATTAATTCGCGGTCGATTTATCAAAATAATTACTTATCACCCAAACTCATATATATATGATGCATATATCATATATGCTATATCATATATATATATATATATATGCTATTGGTAATTCCCGATCATCTTCACAGAAAAAGTAAGATGTTACTTCACTCACATTAATAGCTACAAAGATCGCATAATATTCCTATAATACTCCTACCACTGCCCTTGTTAGTTACGTAAAGGAGTAAGAAAGTAGAGAAACAGATGAGCCAGCATTATTATACCCAATTGCCTGTGAGTTATACGATTCACTGAATCATCCCGGTCGGTAGCCCCAACGAAACGGCTCCTTTGCGAATCGCTGACCTAGACGATAATCGAGCTGCGCAAAATGTAAGAAGTAGATAGAGACTTTAGACTCAAATGTATCAGTAAAATTATATTTCTTCCGCCAAACAGAAGTGTTAATGCACTATTGTGTTCCGGTTTGAAGTGCATTGTAACCAGAGTAACTACTGGATATAATGAGACTTAACATCCTATGTCGTATGGCGAGCGCCGTGGAAGGCCGATCATTGCTTTGTAAGTCATGGTGTTTGGTTTTGCTACTGTTCATGAGCGGTTGTACCGCTTATCAGGTGAATGGCATGCTCGTTTCGCTATTTATTGCAATAAAAATATATATTTGGATAATGGAAATTTTATAGAAGGATAACTTTGTCAGGAATCTTTAATTCCATTATCTTTATGAAATTGCCTGTAGTATGAAAACTGACAGCTCGTAATAGGCCCGTGCAGTGCATTACGGCTGAACCCGTCACAATCGTAGAGTCCTATGCTCTGCAGTGCAACGTACTTTGTCCATTTAGGCTTTTTATCTAAAATGCCAAGAAATTAGACTATTCCAAAGCATATAAACTAAATCCAGTCTATGCCATCTAAATTTTATTTTCAAAAGAAGTTTGCTTATCTTTATTGAAGCTATTTGGAAAAATAATTAATTAAAATATTGTTTAAATTAACTCAATAATATTGTAAATAACGTTACATATTTTAAATGTCTTTTCTTGTTTAATTGTGGATCACGTTTGTATATGTGGATCCATATACAAGATTCAGGGTTGTCACAAAGCCAAGTATCCATTAGGAAGGAAGCCAGTGTAAACAATAAAGCCACTGCGTTTTCAAGAACTGTCTAGTCACCAGTATATGGTATTACGTAATTAGTTGTCTATTTACTTTTGTGGGTTGTTTTCTTAAGATTTTTAGTAAAATATGGTTTAAGGCGTTGTTAATAAAGTAGCTCTTATCCTAGCAAGTATAAACTGACTTACATGGATTTATCTTAACTGATCTAATCTCAGATTTATCAATCTCTCCATCTATATGGCGCTGCGTCTAAAAAGGCATTAAAATCTGGTTTTAAATGCGTCGTAAAATAGAACTTTTAATGTCGTAAATAATCCATGACGGACAATTAAATTGGCTCATTATAGTACAATATCTCAATCAAGCAGTGACAACCATATCTCCCAGTTAGGGTTGCTTCCATAAATTACACTCACAATATTAGTTTATGTTATATCTTAAATAGGAACAATATGATAAAATTATTAGCTAGAGCTATATTGAGAACATTTCGTAATAAATAAATAAAAACACCCA
Organism: Theretra japonica; assembly: GCA_033459515.1. Lineage (NCBI taxonomy): Eukaryota > Metazoa > Arthropoda > Insecta > Lepidoptera > Sphingidae > Theretra > Theretra japonica. Next base: position 11,795,242 of record CM065949.1, read on the forward strand.
ACAGATACATACATAGTCCTGACCCTACACTAAGATCGAGTCTTGTGTCGTGGGTATCAGGAACTACGAGAGAGTTTTCGGTCTCACAAATACCCAGACCCGAAACAAATACTTGTGGTTCACACAAACATTTGGTGCAGGAATCGAACCCGCGGCCTCTCGTTTCTGAGCCGGCGTCTAACCAACTGCGCCACGAAGGCTGTCAAAGTATAATACGTCATTTTTCTAAATAGGTTATTAAGTTTTTGTGGTGTGCGAAGATGCCAATTCTTAAAGGTGGCATAGGGCTTGCTTGGATGTGTAGAAGCCAATTTAACAGCTATTTAATCAGGCTTTGCAATTCTATTTTCGATTCAGTATTTACAAAATGTAATTTCCCATTCAAGGCTTTTACGGCAACCCTCTTTATGGCGCGTTGCTGATTTGTTTACGATGTGAAAATTTTATTGACGTCCCGCCAACACGGTCGATATTAATTTCCCGAATTTACATTTTATTGTTCTCTAATGAGCGGCAACGTTTTTATGGATACGTTTTACGACTTTTATGTCGATGTTTAATCGTATATTTATATTGGTCGTCGGATGGAGCGAGAGAACAAGAAATATATTTTTACACTTTTACTGTTAACATTTATATGTTGAAGGTGATAGCCCGTTTGATCTTTATATCGTGACTAATCGTTTGTATTTTTATTATACGGTGTTTTGCACTGGTAATGAACATGAAAGGGTGTGGAGGAGTATCACATATACACCTTTGATGTTTTAGAGGTCAACTCATTTATATAATAATCTGTATTTTGAATGGCTTATTAAAAAATAAATGAGGTTAAAAAAGCCTACGAACAAAAGACTAGTGTGGTGCATTAAGACCTAATTAATTCTAATCATTATTTACTGGTGGTAGGTCTCTTATATGTAAGAGGCTGCCTGTGTAGGTGCCACCGCAATGTCTATTTCTCCCGCCAAACAGCAATGTAAATGCACTGTTGTGTTCCGTTTTGAAGGACATTGTGTCCAGAGTAACTACTAGACATAATGAGACTTAATACCTAGTGTTTCAGGATGGCAAGCGCAGTGGAATGCCAAGCATTATTTGTAATTAATGGTGTTGTTTGGTTTTGCTGCTGTCCATGAGCGGTCGTATAGCTTACCATCAGGCGATTGGCATGCTCGTCTCGTCAATAATTGCAACAAAAAAAAACAAACGAAATAAAACGAATTCTTATGGATTTTATCGCGAACTTGATTTAATTTTACATTTTTTAAATTTTCCAATGTTTCAGTCACTTTACATTTTTCATAGTCACGAAGCTGACTGAGACCGGGAAATTAAAAAATGTAAATATATATCAAATTTGCGATAAAATCCGGAAGAATTCGTTTTATTTCATAGTGTAACATTCGCGTAAATCTAAGAAAACATTATAAAGAAACAATCACAAAAGTGACGCGTAAAGAAGTTGTCGGTTTCCATCATCCGTATGTCCGAAAGAGTGATGCTGATGTTATCGTACTTAAAAAGCAGATTAAACACATGTAAATGTGAAATAAATTTATGGCGTGATAATTAACGCTATTAACATTCAAGCGAGACCGCGCCCAGTTTGGACCTCAAAGCGAATCACCGACATGTGGCTTTCATAGAACTGCGGAAATAGCATCGTAGCGATTAAAAAGTTTTATGCTAGGTCTACTTAATATAAATAATTTTGCTATGAGTTTCATGTTATAGTTTCATGATTATACCTTCTTATACATAGGTAACCAAAGTTTATTTTGAAGATTTCCAAGCATATAGATTCTCTCACGATGTTTATCTCATCATTGATTGAAGCGACAATCAACTACAAACACAGGTCTCGTCGATAAGCAAAATTTTTTGTCCTAAAAACCCTGCTATCTCCATCTAAGCGATTCCCTTAGCAATTTATTCCGCTTTAGGCCGTCGCTCACATCAAAAGGTCGATGCCTTTACAAATATTCATTTAAAAGTGGATCAAGCCGACATCGGTCCACTTAGCTGCCGATTAAGCCAATGATCCATCATATTAAATCGTGATAAATGAACCTTTCGCATAATCAAATAATTTATGTTAATCATTAAGTGACACCGCGTGTTGCACAATATTATACGAATCATTAATTTATTCAGTGGTTGGGAACATAACTGCGTTATGCCGGTTCTGTTGCGTTTGTGGTGACGGATTGTGCACAGAATTATGGGGGATACAGACCCCTAGTGTCATTATATTTTTGAAAATCAATATCAATAGATTTTAGATGTCAGTTATTTCATCCTAGCACGACAAAGTGCATTGTATAAATTCAAAGAGTCGAATATAGCTTGGAAAGATTATTCATTACAGATAGACGAATGTGATCTCATACTAATCGACACAGCTAGGGTCATATGTTAAATTTTTTAAAGGCTTCGGCCTAAGGATCCGGAATTATAGGAGTGAACACGTGGGTCGGCAAACTGTTTCACAGCTAGTTGGTGCGGCAGAATGAATAATTGGAGAACCTTATAATTCGGTCCGTGATACACAATACCATAAACCTGTAGCTCCGCAAGCCATAATCTTAGATAAAAATAACAGCTGGGGACCACCATAAAAAAATTCTCAGGACATTTGCTGGTTTATTTTATTTACTTGTTTATTTAATTTTTTTATTATATACCAGGAAAAAACACAAAGATTACAACTAAATTTCAAAACTTACAGGCAACCTTTGGATGGACGTATTTAATTTTTATTTTGTCCCCCAACATCACCACCTGAGTCCGCCCTCCCACAGGTTATGTTACACGGCAACCGACAAGCGCCTGCCATCTGGGCCACGCGAGCGTGCGTTTGTTACACATTTTGTACCGGCTTATCTCAATATATCAGTTTTCATCTGCGATTTTCTTTCACTCGCGCCGCGTACGCACGTGTACTTATCGTTAGATCCGTGAGATGGCGCACGCGATGCGTTTAGAAATTTATTTTGATTGTACTTGAGGGGTTTGTAGGTATGTGGGTGTGTTATGTTGACACCAATGAGAGGTAAATGAATTTGAACAGTTTATAAAGAATGTTCGTATTCAGTGTTAAAATTGCGAGTTTCTTTGCTTTTCGGCAGAAGTTAAGCAAGAAGAAACATTCATTGATTTTTGCGAAACAAGCAAAGGTCAGTCAAAGGCAATTGCTATATCATTCGCCGTATATGTTTTTATATATTGTACAGATGTTATAAAGAGATTGGATAATTAAAGCCATAAATCTGTTTATACATATTCGTAATTTTATTTTGTATCAGGTCGCGAAAAGAGATTTACCTGATTTGGTTGGAAATAGCCAACAAAAGCACTGCGGAATCTTCAAACAATAACAAAGCACGAGACAAATTAAGTCAAAATTAAAACCTGAATGCTTAATAGCAATCATCTAAGACATAAAACTAAGTTATAATCAAGTTAATGGTGGTACGTGTGAAAACAAATTTGCAGTGGCCATTCATTATCGCTGCCCCAGTTTGCGTTCTCGTACTTCATTACTACATTGTGTTGCGGGGGAAGTCGATGGGTAGTTTGGTTCTCGTAGTGCCTAGATTCGTTAACAGTATGGTTGTTTTATATACCCTTAGAGAATAACTTGAAAGAGTTGATGTTAGTCGCTGGTCGTAAAATTTTAATCCAAAACTAGAATTAGAAATATAACATTCTGTCGGAGCTTTTAGTTTTCAGAAGAATATTCCATGTCAAGAATTTCTCTTGTTGAGATACATAGATATATACACGCCTTTTAACAGAAGGGATAGGCAGAGGTGCTACCAAGACACCCACGTTTTGTCTCGTATGTATGTTCCATCCCACGATGTGATAGAATTTACCATCTCTCTCTCTCTCTGTCTTTAGCCACCACGAAGTCTATAGCCATATCGGGTACAAATTCCTGACTCCGGGCTGATAATTAATAGAAATTTCCAATATCACTTTTCCGACTCGGGATTCGAACCCGAAATTTCAGCTTTGTAATTGTATTGTAGAACAACTAAGCCACCAAGGCAGTCTCTTGTAGAGGTGACAAAAAACCTTGATAAAAAGTAGCGATTCTAAAGAGTTTACTCTATAGTGTTAAATCTAAGGTTTAAATACTTGGTTGATCCGAGTGTTGCTATTGTTTCAAAAGAATCGATACAAATAAATTTGCTGCCACCTTTTGTTTGGGTCAAATCTTGCAATCTCAAATGTCTATAACTGACCTATTCCTTAAATCCAATGTTTCTTGAATAACGGTTTTCATTGTTTAAACTTAAACATTTTCCTGTAAACTTACCTCATTTATAATACAAAAATTTGCTTTGAAACTCAAAATATGCTGTAAACGACAAGTTTTGGTCTGAATCTTGATACCGATCGAAATGAATAGTATCTTCTTCCTCCATGAATAAATACGAAACGTTAAATATGAAAGACATTATTATTAAAACCTATTTCTCAGTTTAGCTGCAACGTGAAGATAAAAGGCGAGCTCGTCTGAAAAGTTTTACGAGCGCGTTTAAATTTTGATAGTTTCGAACTAATGAAATTCGAAGAGCGAGCACATTGTTTGTTCAGAATGTTATTCAAACGGAATTTTGAAATAGCACCAACTTTGGAAGTTAAAAACAATATCAAAATATTGGATAAAAGGAAGTTTGATGTAGATCAGATTTATGAAGAGTTTACAGTCAAAGGAAGAAAGGCAATCAACAATCCTCTCGAGGTTTTAGATATAAATATACGAGTACGGGCCGTATTAACTACGTAAGCAGAAAATCGATTACCAATTTGCTATGAGAAAGAAAACTTGGATTACCTATTCGGTTTTGAATTATAGCATTATAACTATTACCAAAAAATACATTTTCAAACCTAAGAAATATTGCCTCAATTTTATCTCACATCTAAACAAAGAGCTGACATTCTGATATTCAATTCAATTGCTCCTGACTGTCTACATTATTTACTGCGATAGATCCTTCATTTTAGTTTAAACAACTTTCAAGTTCAAATCAATCAGAATGCACAGAACACTCTTCAACCGTGAGATCGTTCCGAGCGACGTCTGAATAGCCAAATCCCACCAAATTTAACATTAATCCACCTAACTTCTGAACTCAAAGATTCCAAGCCCCAAATCGCGTGTGGTCACGGTGTTGCTTCTCGTAATGAGAACCCCAAATTTTTGCTCGTATTAAAACCTCAATTTGCATTAAATATAAATTCGCTTCTTAAATCGGATTTTCTAAGATTTACACAGAGTGTACGTGACACTGAGCGGGTTTGGGGCCATTTGAATATTTTCAGCCCATTTTATGCATAATTTATACCCAATTTACCATTTTATTGGTTGTCTTTTGATCTTTTGAATAAAAAATTGAGGCTTTGTTACACTGGGTTCTTAATCTTGATGTTTTATTCGATATGTAAATGTTAGCTGGATTTGAAGTAAGTAAATATTTTGTTTCAAGTCTAGTTCTTGTATATTATGTCTGTGTAAACGTCTTATGTTGAGACTTTGGATTTAATAAGCGCATTTACTCTGACAATATTATCTTTCATTGAATATTGCTAAGAAGTATTATAAGCAAGTTTATAATATTCAATTATTATCTAGAACAGAGTTATTTACTTACGTTTAGTTTGACTTTAGATTTCTAATATACAGATCTCGAACAAGCTAAATTACTAAGCTTGGCTTTAAATGTAAAAAGAGAAATAAACCAGAAGTTAAAATTACAATCAAGAATTAAAAACAAACAACAACCGTTGTAATTTCCAGCCAGTACGGAAAAAGAATCAAAAAAAGAAATGAAAATGCAAAACTTCTAATTTCAAACAATATTTATGGTCAGCCGGCGCGGTGTGTCCGTAACCTTGGCGAGATGTCGTTGGCTCGACAACGGGGCACCCATCTAACTGTACCGGCGGACGAAAGTGAAAACATTGCTCGTTTGCTTACTCCACTTCTTAGCCAGACGTTGATGCGGTGTAATTCAACTCTCGTACGGTTTTCATTGCCAGCGCTCACGATATCACTCGACCGCTTCGGCTTTTGTCATGTCTGCGTTAATTATAACCGTGTTTATTTCATATTTATTCACTGTATTTGCTGGAAATTGCGTGTAATGTAATTCATTAATGATATAATGGTCATTTGTTGTAATATCATCAACTTATTAGTTTGCATTAATTGTATAAAATCTATTTATATTTATTGCATATTTATATGTATACTGAGTCTTGAAGAAATGGCGTGTAATATCTTGTATTGATTAGAAAATTCGTTATAATATCATCATTAATCTGCATCATTATATAAGAAATCATCACTGGTTTTTTTGTCGCAGTAATTTATTTACTGTTACAGTTATAAAAACTTTGCGTGACAAATGTAATTTGTCATTTACAGAATAAGCGTAAAATATTCCTGTAATGGCACTTTTTAGGCTGGTGATCATTTTGAGTACTGTTTTGTCAACTGTTTATCATCTTTCACCTACATACATAATTCTTCACATAGTTATTTATAATTTTTGGCTACAAAAATTCAACTGTGAACATAGATCTACCCCAAAGATTTTCACTTCCAGGGGCTACATATAACCTTATTTATTTAATTTAAAAATGGTACACCAACAGTATAATACATAAGATCGTATTTTATAAATTTTGAGATTAGTACATATTTAAATGTATATGCCCATTATAGGTATACAGCGTATAGGTATACAGCTTTAATCAAAATTAATAAAACATAACTTTCACTTTTACGTAACGAGATGCTAATGTCAGACAATGAAAAATAAATAACCTTCATTAAACCCGCTAGCAATCTACAATCCTCAATGTTGAAATCAGTGAACAGTCAACACAAAACCGACTTGTACTTGTTAATGGAAACAGATCGCAACTGCAAGCAGCGTGAAATTAAACGATGGTATTCAAAGAGATTTCCTCGGATACGTAAACAGGACCGAGACTAGTTAGCCACGCATTTATCCGAGCTAATGTTGTAATAACAGTTCGTTTATTACTTCCATTATGCGATTGAAAGATAGATTTTTCATTGCTTACATTTAGGTACGTGGGGAGTTAGTAAGTGGTGTATGTTGGACTGAAATTGGTTTATGTCATTGAAGTTCTGTTTAATGTGGGAAAGGTGATGAATATATAATCGGTGTTTTTTTTCTTAATTCAATGAATGGCGAGACTAGCATACCATTCGCCTGATACTGAGCGATACGACTGTTTATGGACAGTAGCAAAACCAAACAACACCATGAATTGTAAAACAATGCTCGGCATTCCACAAAGTTAAGATTGTAAATTAAGTCTTAATTATTCCCTCATAGGAGATGTGTATTAGCTCGTGGCAGGATATTATTACTATGTATACGTATACGATGGTGAAATATCCATGATTTGTGTTGTTAAATTAAATTATTGACCTACGAAATTGTGTCAAGTTTCGGGTTCAGCCTTTGTATATGTGTTTTCGAACCGGCTGGCATAATTGTGACGATAGGCGATAACCGTCTTTTGTGGTAGAAACTTCTTTTCGGTTGCTATTCATTCACTATGATATGTATTATAATCACTTAGTTGCTATATTTGCATAGATTTTGTTCTTCGGTCAAAAAAATTGTGTAGATTCGTGCAAAACAGACTATAATTATTCAGTTTGAACCCGAAATGCTACAAAATATTATCCAATTTCGATAGCTCCATGGCGCAGTTGATTAGACGTCGCCTATGAAACGAGAGGTCGTAGGTTCGATCCCCACACTAAAAGAAATGATCCACAGAGTTTGTGAGACCGAAATGTCTCTCGTAGTTTCTTATACCCACGACACAAGACTCGATATTAGTGTGGGGACTGGACTATATATGTGACTGTTGGGTGTATTTATTTATTTTTTAAAATATATCATAAACACACTGCAATGCAGATTTAAATCTGTGATATCGAATGTACACGAGATGAAATTAACTTTTACATCTAAATTTCGTCGTCATCTATTCCAGAATATATTTTAGGTCGGTAAAAACTCATTAAGCGAACCCTCATTACGTTGACTCGCTAGGGTTGCAGCAAAACTAATTTTAAACTGAAGTTTCGACTATTTTTATAAACAGCAATAAAACTAATACGCAATCAGCATTTATGCACTCACGACTCATTTCGTGGATAAAATAAAAAAATCTAAACAAATGTTTTAGATTCATAAGATTATTGACGATTAGGCAAATCAATGACTGCCTCGGTGGCGTAGTGGTACTACGGTACGATTGCAAAGCTGAGGTCTCGGGTTCGAATCCCGGGTCGGGCAAAGTGATATTGGATTTTTCTATTCATTATCAGCCCGGAGTCAGGAATTTGTGCCCGATATGGCGATAGGCTCGCCCCCTATCACATCGTGGGACGGAATATATAAGGCGAAACGTGGGTGTTCTGGTAGCACCTCTGCGTACCCCTTCTGGGAAAAAGGCGTGTGTTTATGTATGTATGTATGTAGGCAAATCAATACTTGTTACGACTTCAATAGTTCAATATTGAAGTCGTACTTCAATAGTTCCTCTTTTCATCTCGTTATTAATTACCCATTTCTTACTTTATACTCCGTACAAAATAAAGATGCCAGATGCGCTTAATAGTTAATTGGCTGTACTCGCGCAATAAAAATGAATTTATGAACACTCATGAATTTAATAATAAAAAAACAGACATTCATATAAAATAGACTTTCATTTAAACCCGGATGCCGCGTAATTTACACAATATCACATTTCACAATGAATCAATATGAGGCCAAAAATTTACTAAAAAAAAACTCATTTACCATTTAGAGTCAAACACACGGGCATCCCTTGACCAATATTACCTTAATTGTAGGGCCTCTAATCCTCTGTTCAAGGGTGTCTCGACAGCTGGCATCAACGGCACTCCTGAGGCACGTGTGTCCTTGAGTTCTGCCCGACGCCTCTCGACTAGGGAATACAGGCCGATTAATCACTTGTATACACGCTAGGATTGAGTACAGCTCATATGGATATAGTAGGTCAAGACGAAATTAATATTGCTCCTATTATCTAGCTACTAATGACAAAATATCTTATATCACTCAAATTCAAAATACTCGAGCTTCCCTTGACCAACGCAACATCTTAATAGGAGGGCTGCTTATCCTCTGTTCAAGGGTGTCTCGACATCGGGTATCAACGGCACTCCTGAGGCACGTGTGTCCTTGAGTTCTGCTCGATGGCCTCTCGACCAAGGAATACAGGCTGATAAATCACTCGCACAGAGGCTGGGATTGGGTGTAGATGATAGGATTGTCGTAGGTCAAGTTTGAATTAAGATTTCTTTTGTAACTTGTTGTTGAGTTGTGGAATTTGGTTTTTTAATTTATTTGTTGTGCTGTTGAAAGTATTTTCATTTGGTATGTGGCATCTGCAAAAGTAAATTCAATGATTATAATATTTTACTCTTTGATAGTTGAGTTGTTTTACACCACAATCGTAATACCAATTGAATTATACGAAAGGATATTGACATATGGTATTTAATTTAACCCAAATGTTTCTACTGAATTGATAATTTTCCGTACGAATTGATCTAGAGTTACTAGTAGCTTTGTTTTAAACTACCAAATTTCTAATATTATGAATTGATCTGCTTGATCTACTGTTCCCAAATTTATCTGTGTCTGATCGAAACCAACGAGCTTTAGTTCGGTATCGCCGTGGGATACAATCCGACACGGTCCAATAACGCGCTTGTAAGAGAGCTCCTTCCGTACTACATCGATACACGATACTCGTTCATTACATACAAAGATACACGCAGTTTCAACACCTGTACTTTGATTGCTACCCAAATTTAGCTTGCAGTATTCAGGTTCTTGCAAGATTAAATAAATGTTAATGATGATGGGTTCCTTAAAGTGCAGGTTAGGAGTTACGGTCTTAACGGATCATCACCAGCCTATCCACGTCCACTGCTGGACATATGCCTCTCCTATGGGATGCCACTGGGATCGATCTTCAGCCCATCGTCTCCAACCGCTACCAGCCATCTCAAATATCGTCGCTCCACCTGGTTAAGGGTTACCTGGTTAGTTTTCGACTTGTAAAAAGTTCTTGTAAAGTATTCGAAAGAACTCAAAAATAGTTTTGTTAAATATTAGTTGAACAATTTTTATAGAGTTATTATGTTGTTTTTGCAGTGGCATCGTGTTGACTCAATCCACATTTTTAATATCCCATACATGTACTTCGTTAGCCTTAACATCCATCCATCCATCAGCCAAAGGAAGTCCACTGCTGAAGATAGGCCTTCTCCAATGATTTCCTCAGTGACCTGTGGAGGCAACCTGCATCCAGCGACGTCCCGTGACCTTTACCAGGTCGTCTGACCACCTAGTGGGTGGACGTCCTACGCTGCGCTTTCCACTACGTGGCCAAAAATATACACGGTATAAAAATTATAAAAAAACCTGGGTTCCACACAAAGTCGCGCCCACAAGCCAGTCGCACATAAATCCGCACGACAAAAGACAAATGTTAATTAATCCCGCCTCAAAAACCTAAAAAACAAATTACCCTTTGCCAGAGAAATTAATCTCCAGAGTCTATTTCCATTTGAAACTCGTCGTCTCCCAAGAAAAGATTAAAGTAATGCCGCGCCGAACTTTAAAGTGGATAGCAGTCGAGATGAATATTAAAGATTCGGATCGCTCTCCGGCGTCTTTGAATATTGCACTCGTTATGGCCGCGAGTTTTACGGTGCAAGTTTCAAAATGGCGGCCATTTTATCTCCAGTAGACGTTTTACTTACCTTTGATAGTTTTTGAATGAAATTGGAAGGAAACTCGGCGCTATTAGAGGCGAATTTATTGCTTCATACTTTTGAAGTGTCGTTTTCGGTGTAATCCTGGTTTGTTGGGTTTAATTTGGGACAAAGAGACTTTGGGAACGATTCTTATATCATTACTAATCATTTCTAAATAAGATTATGATATGCTTATTGTAAAGAATATGCATATATTGTCTTATTGCTCTCTTACAAATACAGCAAATGTGTTAATATTCTTGATAATTTTTTCACGGATTCAGGAAACGATAGATATCTCTTTTTATAATGATAGTTTATAGGTCAGACTAACTAAAAAATCTACTCAGACAAAGTATCACCGAGTCACTAACATTAATTAATATACTAAAAAATAACTAAAATATTTTCGCATAAACTGTACTCTGTACAGTTATATATCTGCATATGGTATCCATTAGTAAGGATGAATTAAGCTTAATTTGGACGATCTTTATTTAGCATCTCATTACAATTTATATAGAACAAATCTTTTTCCTGTATGAGGCGATGATGCGTTTATTTTATTCTTGTATTCAACGGTTATTAGTACATTAAAACAGTAACTTCTATTCTTTTTATTTTTCTTACGTGAAAGCGACTTCCACTTTCAGATGATCTATGATTTGTGTTTAATAATTAATAAAAATCTCATCTTTAGAACAGACATATTATTTTATCAAGAATGTTTACTTGAGAAGCTTAAAAACAGTAATTAGGTATTTTTGAAACGAATTTTAAAGGAATACAAACTCAATTATGTGAAAACAGTAATTCGGGTCCCTCCTTTGTGTACCAAATTGATCAATCTATTTAATTACAAATACAATTATGTATGATACTTTGTAATAAAGCCTTATTATAGGCATCTTTTAAACTACGTTGATTTTGGCGCGGTGGCCCGTGGAATTATTTAATATACTTTAATGTTATTATTACCGGAATCACTTCAATTAACCGAGTGAAACATTGCGCAGGCATTTCGATGGACCCCTGCGAAATTATACCCCCAAAAGGAACTGGTAGCCACTGGTATAAAAACTTTTTGGTATTTATTAATTTTTTTTGCGGCCAGTGATTTTAAATTATGTACTTATTTTTTTAATTTTGCCAACCCGCATTAGGCCAGCGTGGTGGACTATATGGCCTAACCACTCTCAATCGTACTCCCGATTGTAGAGAAGGCCCGTGCCCTGCAGTGGGTCGTATATGGGCTGATACAATACAATACTTATTTTTTTGTTTTTTTTTTTATAACCTGCATTATGTAAACCATTTCTAGGACTTTTTGTAGTACTCTGTAATCGATTTAATTTGTTTTATTTATTGTTTTATAACTTCTGTCTTGGTCTTAAGAATTAAATGAAATCTGTGAGAAAAATAGTCATCCAAGTTAAGATTCCAAATATATCTCCATTCATAATTGTAGTTGTTTAAAAGCAAATTAATTTAATTATATAACTATTTCATAGTTATTTAATTAAATTACGCAACGAATATATTAATAACGCTTTAAAGTATTCAATACAATTTTAAATATTTAGTTTGTTGGAAACAAAGTTGAGAAACAATCTCCCAAAACGATACCCTACCCTTTTGGAGTATTATGTCCGAATTAAATTCCACCGGAACGTGATTCAATGTACCGTTTACGAAAGCAAATTGAAAAAGTCCGATTCACATGCAACGATGTTCATACCACGTTATTTAATATACTGGTATGTATAATTGTTTTGATTTTTAAAAATTTTGTTATAAACTCTGACTTTTCGGACTTCTTTACATGTGTGTATTGATAGTTAATCACCACGCACTATAACGGAGAAGAAAAACATCGTGAAAAAACCTGCATGCCATAGCGATTTGTATAAATTTCTATGGTATGTAAAAGTCCACCAAGCCGCATTAAGCCTGCGTGGTGGACTATATGGCACAACCCCTCTCAATCGTTCGCTCGATTGTAGAGGAGGCTCGTGCCCTGCAGTGGGACTTATATGGGTTGATACAATATTATAAATTCTTACTAGTGGAAACTATCTCAAAAGAACTCTCGGTCTCGATATAGGAGTCTGTTGCTAACTTGGCTGATACAGAAAAGCTAGAATTGATTTCTTTTATTAGTTTTCAGATATTCAAATTATGCATATGTAACAATTTAAAAAGTTGACAATTACGGTAAAAGTAAAATAAAGTATGAAAAAATGCGTTTATATTTTATACTATGAATATTAATATTAAATAAAAAACACATTATTGTAGTTAAAAGAGTTTATAAATTATTTATTTTATAAAACGTATACAAGTAAACCACTGAATAAAGACATTTTGAGCCAAAATATGTAGCACATATTTTCAATACTTATAAGATAAGTACGATTAATCGTCTCAAAATAATCGTGTCGTGCCGTGTGCGGCAGCTTGAGCAATACAAACGTCAATAAAGTTTTATTTTGTCTTTGCTTTGTCCATATTCCCTGCTTTTTACTGTTCTTAAATTAAGCTTGTTGAAATATTAAAGTTTGCTCGCCGAACCAGTATTTTGCGAGTGTAGGTCGGCCTGTTTTCCACATAATCATATCTCCTTGCGTTCAATTACATTTAAAATAATTATAAATGATTATTAAATGCTGGATATTTCAATTTCAATTAACTGGGGTACTGACAATTAATTGCGGTTATTAATTTTTGATATCACAAGTAGGTAGACACTTTGCGAATATTTATAATTATTTAAATGAGTGTTATTGGTTTAAAGTAATTGCCCATAGTCTTATTTTTATTCAATTATATAATAATTTAGTTACTTTTGAGGATTAAAATTTTACAATTCTAAGGATATTGTTTTATAAAAAATAAAGTATCTTTCCCTAGTACTTTCCTAGTATTTCAGTAAAATTATACTAAATTACGTCCTATAGCTACAAATTTTGATATTTAGATTTATTTTGCAACATAAAATAATCATGACTGTAACTCTGGAATCGTTTTCGCCGATAATTTATGTATCTATTTTTGAAAGAACGAATATATTCAAATTTCGGGATTTGATCCACGGATCAGTTATCGCCAAAAACTGTATGATTTGAAAAGGAAGGATACATGAAACAATGTATTTCTTGAAATTCAGCTAGGAGTTTCCTTAGGAATTGAATTTTAAGAAACATCTATTGTACAATTTCAGAATGTTACATTTTATTGCTAAATCCTCACTTAGAGGCATTATCTCTCTTTAATTATACCTTTCACTACGGTCATGAAAAACTTTAATAATAATTTCGGCAAATTGTTTAGAACATTTTATAACATTCAAAGAACAGTTCTCATTAACAAGTAGCAGAACGGATTTAAAAAATGCAAAATCCGTTTTCCTTTCTAAATTATTAATGACAATATCTTTCTGCAAGTGGAGTGAAATTGTGTTACAAATCGAGATTCGCTCCAGAGGGCCCGCGAAAACGGGGCGCTTTGTAACTACTCTTGGTGGGCCGTTTATAATTTGGCAAGATTTGTTATAAAAATGAACATTAGGCTATTACGGTAAAGAGGCAATAGCTGTAACCTTTAAAGTTCACGGATCCTTCAATTTGGAAATAATTTATGATATTATGCTATCACCCTGATTTTTACATATTGCGCAAAGCTTCTGATAGACATACAGGTCCACTAATCTTTGCTGTTAGTTTGGTAAGCCCAAGGGGTCTTGGCTAGCTCCATTACTATTTACCAAGGTTTTATTAAACTAAATCCAATAATTTCCATTAATCTTTTTCGGACTAACTGGCCATTAAAAACCTTCAAGAAAAGTTTTCAATTGGGTTTGAAATTTTTAAATACTTTTTCCTATAAATGCATAATTTCTTCTATCATTATTACCAATTTCAATGACATTACCTCCTTATAAAGATTATCATAATCTTGTTAAGTAAAATCTGTTACCGTATCTTCGTTCGTTGACCTTCCAACCCCGATGCTTACTTGTCTTTACAATGCGTAACATTTCGCTGCATGGGTATTTTGTTCACTGCGTAAACAGCTGTTAGGAATTAAATGCAGTTATAATTATCTTATTAACGAACAGTTAGGTTTATAAATAATGCTGTTTAGTTAGTTGCGTGCGTTGCATTTATATTAATAGATAATTTAACCTTTTTTTGTCTTCATTATTTTAATGTGCATGTAAATGATGATACATAACATACATAACCACATGCCTTTTTCCCAGAAGGGGTAGGCAGAGGTGCTACTTGAACACCCACGTTTCGCCTTGTATATTCCGTCTCACGATGTGATAGGGGGTGAGCCTATCCCCATATCGGGCACAAATTCCTGACTCCGGGCTAATAATGAATAGAAAAATCCAATATCACTATGCCCGACCCGGGATTCGAACCCGAGACCTCAGCTTTGCAATCATACCGTAGTACCACTACGCCACCGAGGCAGTCAGTAAATGATGGTCATTGGTTACATTTTGATTAAACAATACGTATTAACTATTTTTTTCTTCTTGTTTTTTTTTCTTTTGTTTATTGCATAGATCCGGTAAACGTGCAAACAGGTCACCTGATGGTAAATGTTCACTGCCGCCCATAAACATCCACAACACTGGATCATGGATGTGTTGGCGAACCAATTGGGAGGGGAGCGGGAAGGAAAAAGGATGGGAAAAGGAAAGGGTATTGGGCATCCGGCAATCTCACTCACCGAATGAAACGTTGAGCTGTCGCCTCACGTTGATTTCCTGTGAGACAGTGGTACCGACCCAGATGAGCCTGTCCATTCTTGCTAAATCATGACTGACAACAGCGTGGCTCTACCACTTAATATTACTTAAAAGTCTATTATTCATTAATACTTAGTTGCGTGTTACTATTTTGAATTTGATGTCACTAAGCCATCTTGAGTTTCTTTCAAGCATGTCTCAAAGATTTTATACAGAATCAACGACACCTAAACACCTAAACTTAACCAAGAAGCCAACGACCAACACTATTGTTTTAATCTAGATTATCAGTTTGCATTTCTTCAGCCCAAATCAAATCCCAGGGCACACCTCTGACTTTTCGGAGTCATGTGTGTATTGATAGTCAATCACCACGCACTATAACGGTGAAGGAAAACATCGTGAGGAAACCTGCATACCATAGCGATTTGTATAAATTTCTATGGTATGTAAAAGTCTGCCAACCCGCATTAGGCCAGCGTGGTGGACTATATGGCCTAACCACTCTCAATCGTACTCTCGATTGTAGAGGAGGCCCGTGCCCTGCAGTGGGTCGTATATGGGCTGATACAATACAATTTCTTCAGCAAAAACTCCATTGTTTGTCCGTCTGATATAACAATAGGAAATGTACCGATATTTATACTCTGTTTCAACGGTAGCTCATCTTTCACAACCGAATCATCTTTGTTGTTTTCAATTTGGGTTTTAATTTCTATTTATTAAAGTTCAATTTTCATTGGTTTGGGTATTTTAATATCTGTTAAAGCATCTTGTTAATTGATATTACGATACTTTTTGTCCGTATCGTGACGGCCTTTCTGATTTCATCCCGAAATTAATTGACGCCCAAATATGAAACGATTATGCCGTTAGCCATTATGTTTCTGTTCACGGTGCCGTTTTATTTTTAATAATATTAGTACATCCGCTTTGTTTTCTGTCTTATTAATTCCTTAGAACTCATTTGAGACACTATTATTAAACGCAATGGAAGGTTGATCAGGTTTCGTCCTAAACGACACAAGTAATTATCGTACTTTTTTGCTTTTAATACATTGTGTGTACATGTTCTACAATGTGCGCTTGATAAATCCCCAGCAATGACACCAAAACATACCAAAAACGTCGCAAATAAACCTTTATTTAGCCAGCACGGTACATTCGACACAAAATGAACACGACGATAAAAACATTGTTTCTATTACCTTTCCGCTCCCTGCACAGCCATTAATCTCTTCATTCCAGCAGATTACCGTGGATTTTCTTTTCATAGTGAATAAAGCCGAAAAAATTCATATGTGGCCTGATAGCATGAGTCATGTATCACAAAAACGGACCCACAAAGAGGTAATGATCCTTTGTACGTCTGTTCTGTTATAACAAACGTATTTACCCAACATAAGTGGCTTATTACCACTAATGATTTCGTGCTTTAAACCAACAATGAGTGAACGGTAAAGGAAGACTTGGATGTTAAGATAGCAAAAAATATTTTTTAATATTAATGTACGAAATGATCGTCGTCATCCTATAGTAAGTAGGATAACCTTTTATGCATAACTAATTGCGGGGGTAACTGAACTCTTAGAATGTAAGAGTTGAGGATGATGTTAACTGAAGTTAACTCTAATGATATAAAAGAATCGGTCGAATCTTACGCTTATTTTCTGATACAGCAAAGTAAAATCACGAATGTATTCATGCCCATTAAATATAAATAAAAGATAATACGGAAGATTTAGCCCAGACGCTTGCCTGGTTTAAATTATTCAGATATTATTATGATGTTACAACTGAGAAAGCGAAGATTAAGTAAAACGGGTAAGATAAAGCTGGAAGGATAATCTTTGGCACGGGTAATAAAGCCAGATGAATAGAAAAAGAAATAGATGATTGCTATTTTGAAAGAACTAAAGAAACCACACTAACAAATATCCAAACATTACCCAAAACGAGGACTGATACCGCATCAGCAGAAACAAATAGCACGCCATTTTTCCTAGTTTCGCCTCAACTAACACAGATTAATACAGACGTTATTTATGCACTCTGTCGCCCCACTCCCGCCTCCTAGACCCTGAATAATGTACGTCCCGAAGGCCTATTCCGTGTTCAACGGCTCCGAGCCAAATCATATTGATTACGAATACAGATGCTTGCCCGTCCACCAAGGCAACTATTACGTTTTAAATTCCGCAAACTTTGTCCGCTACCGTTGGTTTTGTTAGTTTTGCTCACTCGATGGATTGGGAAGTTTAAAGTGAGCAAAACATGGGGTAAATTCAATTTTGTCGGTTTAAAAAATCTCGTGTGAAATGCGAGGTGTTGGATTGGGCCTAGAACGGCGATAGGCTCGTCCTCGTATTGTATGTTTTTTTTAGATATTTTTTTATTTTTGTGAAACTATATTATTTCATTTTCAATCTTTATTAACCGTAATTAAAACTAGCGTTAAAAAGTTGATATGACATCATGAAATATTTTTACAAACCAAATATTATTTTACTTTTACTTAAAGTATAATTACTTATTAAGCTTCACATTTTTATGCATCAGAGTTTTTATTATTACGCGATTTTTTGCGATTTTTTTAATCTCACAAAATTTTCGCTCCCAAATTTTTGTAGTGACTCTCCTTCGAAAACCGATAGTACCCATCCCATGGAATAAACTGTGCATCCTTGGTATTTAACGGTATCCAGGATCTTAATAGCTACTGGTTTTGACGCATTAAAATTATGACCACAAGTTGACCAAGAAATAGCTGGAGCAACTAGCGTGATTGCGCCCATGTACGCTTAAATAACGCGTTATCAGTAACTGTTATTTTCATCTGCTATTATAACAATTAGCTATTAACAGTGTTTTATGGTTATACCATTATGGACTACATTTCCTGTCAGATTTTAGACGCTATTTCTTTGTGATTTCAACCAATATCTTTGTTTTATTGTATAACTTTTGTGGAGTTGATTTAGATTTTTATTTAGATACGTAGAACGTTTTAGCTAAAAGGTCTTTATATATGATGTAGTGTTAATAGTTATGTGAGGTTCTAATCGTAATTTGGTATCTTTTTAATTATAATAATAGATTTATACCAACATTTTGCCCTTATTTTACATTAACAAGGCGGGACACGCTTTTACAATTCAATTATCGGAATGTATGTATGTCAAGATCGGGCAATGAGGAGATCCATAGTCTCTGCCTACCCCTATGGGATACAGGTGTAAAGTTTATGTATGTATGAATTTTTTGAATGATTTGGCCTTTAATCCCACGATCGGCTGTCAGGATATGTGAAATCAACCCATTCAAAGAACATAATACTTGTATTTCTGCTCAATTTTGATGATACTTTAGCCAAATTTTATTTTTCTTTTTTTCAACACCGATACTCTTGAGTCTAGATGTAAAGAAGATGGGTAGTATCAGTGAGGTTCAATCTAAAGCTATAATATTTTATGTTCCGGAGCTATGTATACTATAAATTCTGTTTATCCTTTTTCTTAAATCCATCCCATGGTTGTCTGTTGCCATGTCTGTCATTGCCTTTGAGCGATAATACCGCCAATGACAGCCTCCGTGGCGTAGTAGGTTAGACGCCGACTGTGAAACGAGAGGCCGTGGGTTCGATCCCCGTACCAACACAAATGTTTGTGTGGCCCACAAATATTTGTGTTGGGTCTTGGTGTTTGTGAGACCGAAAACTCTCTCGTAGCTTCTGTCTCGCACGACACAAGACTCGATCTTAGTGTGGGGTCAGGACTATTTATGTGACTGTTGGGTTTATTAATTTATTATTTATTTATAGTTGTACTTTTTATGTTTATGATTCCTCCTTGTATTTTTATGTCCAATAAAGTGTAAATAAATAAATAATAAATAAATATTGGGAGAAAACATTCTTCATCGAGTAATCCCCTTGCTATTGCGTTTGTATCGTAAAACTTCCGTAATATACGGTAGATGGGCTTACTTACAAACGGAACAAGAATGTGATCTAACAAAATTTCCGTGCATTGTTGCCTGAAGGAAGCACTTACGGCCGTGCCATTGTTCTAAACGACATTACTATTATGTTTGTTTTGCGTAAGCATTTATAAAACGGAGCACCATGTTGCATTTTTGTAGATGGAATTAGTCTTATTTACTTTCGCATTTAATAATTATAGTCATACCCCCTGATAAAAGTATAACATGACAAAGTAAATGTTTGTGTATTTCTGATTACATAGTACCAACTACTCAATACAATTACCTCAACAACAACACCTATGGATTTAATATATATATAGTTTACTATTTTAAATCAACCACATACATACATAAACATCCCGACTTTCTCGCAGAAGGAGTATGCACAGGTGCAACCAGGACATCCTCATTTTGCCGTATGTATTCCGTCCTATGATGTGATAGGGATTTGCCTATCGCCATATCAGGCACATATTCCTGACTAAGGGCTGATAAAGAATAGAAAAATCCAATATCACTTTACCCACCTGGGATTCGAACCTGAGACCTCAGCTTTGTAGTCGCATCATAGTACAACTATGCCATCGAGGCAGTCCTGATTATTGAAGAAGAAAACTATCTAATAAATTCACAACCTAAATTATTACTTTTATTCACTTTTAGCTTTTGCTTAAGTAAAATGGCGACGCGTCAATCAAAGTTACCCTAATTTAGTGAAAAAAAACATAAGAAAATCTTGTGTACTTTACTCCATATATTGTTGCTACCTTCACTTCATAACTGGACAAATCTCGCCTGACGTCGTTCAATTTCCGGTCAGCAATAACACTCTGTTAGCAGGGATTTTACGGGAAGATTCATTTCCAATTATAAGGAATATTCCGGAAGGATTTCATTGTAGTGTATGACATGGGTTGAGCAGATGTTTTGGTATGATTGAGAGTGTGTGACGATAACATCAGTTATTAACAAACAATATTATTATTTAAGGGATTGCCTTCAAATATCGAAATACGCAGCTTGCTCTAATTTAATAGTTATGATAATACGACTGCCGCGGTGGTGTAGTTGTACTACGGTACTATTACGAAGCTGACGTCTCAGGTTAGAATCCCGGGTTGGGCAAAGTGATATAGGATTCATCTATTCATTATCAGCCCGGAGTCAGGAATTTGTACCCGATATGGCGATAGGCTCGCCCCCTATCACATCATGGGTCGGAACATGTAAGGCGAAACGTGGGTGTCCTGGTTGCACCTCTGCCTACCTTTCCTGGGAAAAAGGCGTGATGTTTATGTATGTATGTATTATAATACGCACACATAATAATATGGTCAGACAGGCGAAGATGTATTTGCTAGCGTGACACCCTTAATTACCTTAAAAAAGATTAAGATCTTCTTTAGATGGTGCATCAATGCTGGTTCTTACGTTGTCATGTTATTTAATAGGTGGAAAAATACAAATCGAGAAAATTACTTAAATATATACACTGACAATAATAACTTATTTCAAAATGTCTTCGTAACATCTCCTAAGTGGCGTAACTACTTAAACATAACTTAACATCAGCTACATCAATTTCGCAATGGCTGTTATGTCGAAACATTAAACAATGGATATTAAGTCACAAACAAAATTGTCTCCAAATTTATAGGCCGTAACACACTTACAGTACTTAATAACTCGGAGGTTTTTCAAAAACCATCTCGTTCTATTGTCTCTGGTCACAATGGCGTTGCGAAACCCTCCTTTTGTTGGTATTTTCCAAACTTTTGTCCATTTTGCTTCGTGCACCCAGTGGGCGTGGAACAATGGTGTCCTAATTATTTCCCTGGGTTGTTTCGTCACTTCAATGAATAGCTACATTGGATAGGATTATCTTGTTAATTTCAATAACTTTGCTTTTACTAAGTCGGATTATTTCTTTGGATTTTTTATCATTCTATTGCGTTCCATCTTTAAGAAATATAGAAAGGTAATTCAATTTCAGTTTATTATTTTGACTATGTTCATAGTTTTTCGAAATTATTATTCATAAACAACGGACACTAATAAAATACGTTTGAACAGCTGTATAAATAAGATCCAATTTGCAAACTTGGTTCTCAAACAAACGTTTTAGCTTTGTCATTGAACCTAATGGGACCTGAAAGTATAGGTGATCTAGAACTGTATTAAAATATGTTTGAACAACAATACATATAAGATCTGATTTGTTAACTTGGCATGCCAGTAAAAGTTTTGGCTTTCAGTTTGAATGCCATAGGACTTGATTATCATGATCTAGGAGCACATGCTATTGTAAAACTACATCCAAAATTTATTACATAAATTAATACCCAAAGGTCAACTCAATTAGGCATACGACCTCGAAAAAACTGTCGGTTTACTGCGACACCCACCCAGCTCATTATTCAAGGCTCAGTGACAATAAACCTACTAAGATTCATTTGTCTCATGACTATTCAACGAGCCCCGTCCGGCGGGAGTTCAGCCTGCTTTTCCGCACATTTTGCTTTACATTGCTGGGGAAGAATGAATGTGTATTAAGTTGATGAATGGCGGAACGGTTCATGCGACCGTGAAATTAATGGGGATCGTTTTGCTGGTGGTTTTTATGCGGGGAATGTTGCAGGCTGAAAAATCGGTGAATAATCGTAAGACATTAGTGTTGCTACTAGTGATGGTATTGAAGACAGATACACTAAAAATGTTAAGCATGTTTAAAATTGAAAAACTGGAGTATAAAATAAGGAAAATCTCCTCAGCAAAATATGGGACAAACATCTTCATCTTCATCCAAAAAAATGTATGAATTAAAAAAATAAACTTGATATGACTATGCAGCAGATTCAAAACCCGTTAATAATCCTGACCTATACAATTAATAATCTCAGTACAATTAAGTCAGAGGCTTTTACTGAATCTAATGTGGTTTAGATCGTTCTTATAATATTTATATACATAGCAGTACTTAACTTCTAAAAGGCAATTGAACATGCTGCAAAGCTTCCTTAAATATGCATCGTTACAAATAAGATTTCCCACAATATTATAATTTGACAGCATAACATGCAATGTATAATGTACAAGAAAAAGTCCAGTAGCAAGTCAGCTCACGGAAATTAAAAGTGAAAGCGTCAATCCAATGGGAGACGGCGGTATTCTTCTCGTGTCCACTTCATTCATAAATCAAGGGGACGAAGGGAGAACCTTTTCTTTGCCGGCGTTACTGAGCTACATGTCTAAACTTTAATGGGCAATTTAGAGATATATTTTGAATATCAAGTAGCGGAGTAGATTAAAGTGGACTAATGGAAAGACTTTGATGAAGTGCCGAAGACGAGTCCTGTTTCTTTTATTTTGTTGACATTCATAGTGTAAATATTAGTAAGTACAAGAATTATGAGAATAGAAAAGGTACATGAATGTAAACGAGATGACTGCGACGACGAAGCCCTTATTTTTTATAGGATTTTACTGATGAATACAAAATAATATCTATGGTATTCTGGTATATGAGTACGTATTATGATACGTAACATAACAACATAACAACGTGTGTTTATAATTTTGGTATGTGTGCGAAATATTAAAATATTTAATAAGAAATATGATTACGATGTTTATTGCTTTGATTACTCATCTTATTAATAATTAAAAATTTATTAAGCTACTTACTGTTTATAGCATGAAGCGTACAATCAATTTGCTGTAACCTTGTTAATGGCTTTCTACTTTCTTTAATTATATCTTAATTATTAAAAGCATTAAAACCTTCTTACTCTCAATCCTTCATTTAAAAAAAACGTGTATTATTAAAGTTTAACCTTTATATTAATATTTCGTACAATACGGTTTGAACAATGTCTCAATATTATTTCACAGTTGATATTAAATTTGCTGCCAGTTCAGCTGTATTCGAGTGCAATTCGCCTACATTATTGAGTTCTTGTCGACATTATTACTTATTGTTACTGTAAAATGTGCAATAACTAAAGTACGTGTAACATTAAATCTTGGGACAGCAATATTGCTTCGTATTTGTCTCTGCTATGAATTTATTAATACAATACAATCTTTAAGGAATTATAATTTCTACCTATCATAAACAAGACAAATTGAAAATAGTGTTGCCATTACTAAAAAATACGCATAAATTATAAACTGGTATTAAATGTTGCCATCACAAACAATAAATTAATACTATCTCGAGAAATAGAATAATCTTAAATCAAACATGGAACTAATTCCCAATGTCTTGTAACTTTAAATACGTGCAATATCGAAGTAAACACACTTTCAACACGCATAAATTACTTAGTGGTGACGTAAATAATAGAAGTCATGATCTGTAAAACAAGAAAGGGACAACTATATTGATTACGCACCGAGTGAGAACAGGACATATTGATAGGGCTATTGTGTCGGACTAAGGAAATGTTTCAGCTGAGAAATGATATTTGCAAGAACAATTGTCATGCTATTCTAACCACTCCGATATGTTTCTGAGATTTCAAGACAAGGGTACCCACTGTATTTTGACGTGTATTCAATACTCGCAGATTACTAAAAACAATATAACACCGGCAAAAAAAAATGTGTGGCAGTAACTATAATTACTCAATAACCAAAGTATAATTAGATTTGGTGGTCTAAAATATTTTTGATATTACAAATTAGTGATAGGAAAAAAGTATTATAAATCAGTTGAGGTAAGTATTTACATACATACTACATACATAAACACACGCCTTTTTCCCAGAAGGGGTAGGCAGAGGTGCTACCAGAACACCCACGTTTCGCCTTGTATATTCCGTCCCACGATGTGATAGGGGGCAAGCCTATCGCCATATCGGGCACAAATTCCTGACTCCGGGCTGATAATGAATAGAAAAATCTAAATCACTTTGCCCGACCCGGGATTCGAACCCGAGACCTCAGCTTTGCAATCATACCGTAGTACCACTACGCCACCGAGGCAGTCTA
Organism: Theretra japonica; assembly: GCA_033459515.1. Classification (NCBI taxonomy): domain Eukaryota; kingdom Metazoa; phylum Arthropoda; class Insecta; order Lepidoptera; family Sphingidae; genus Theretra; species Theretra japonica. Next base: position 11,819,847 of record CM065949.1, read on the forward strand.
GGTAAGTATTTCTTCAAATCAAAGTCATAGCACATAGCATCTTCCCAAGCACCATTAATTAAACTTTCAGGAAACCTGTAATGGAATTTACCAATAATCGAGATTGCATGTTTTATAATTCCTAAGATTTTGCTCATCAACCAAAGTTAGTTCCAGTAGTGTTATCGAAGATAACCACGTTGACATCTGCAGAGGAATTTCAAAATCACCATTATTAAACAAATCTAGGCAGGCAAAAAGCACGCACAATTATATTACAGTTGTGCCTACTGCATAGTCCGTTTGTTCGCGGAACGTTGTAAAGTAATGTCTTTAAGAGTCCAACAGGCAGGTTGATAAGTTTCATCGCAGTCTGAAATCTAAGGTTTTAGTAATGAACTAAATCGCCTACGTGTTTACTCTCGTTTTGCAGAAATATATCAACAAACACGTCTGGACGTTTGTGCGATAATATCCGAATGAAACTGGGCTTGTCGATTGCGATCTGAAACCGAGGGTTTTTACAACTGTTGTTTTATTGTTTGTATAGATTTTAAAATGATAAGTCGGCCTACGTTATGTTTTGCTACTGGACACGGCTGCACTTTCATAATATTTAGTATCTCACGAACACAGACTGATATGGAATGCCTCGGTTCAGACTTAAGATACACTTCTAAATTTTTAAAGTAACTTAATGTTGTATGATTATATATCTTGTTGACCATGAAAATATCACAAAAAGAAACTGCTGACCTTCAAGATATGCACTAGAATTTCGAAGGTATATTGAACCTTTATAATCAAACTCGATTTCAGAGTAGTGTTGCTCTCAGCAGTGGATCAAGATGGACTGATATATAATTATTTGTAGAAACAATAAATCACGGAAACTACAACAGTAAAAGATACACAAATCAAATTTTCGCAACCCAAAAGTAATATCTATAACTGAGCAATATAAAGATCAAAATCAAATCACATAAACGACAAGTGTCACATAAACCAAGTCGCGAGACAGGCAACAGTCGAAGTTTGCGTGTAGACCGCCTGCAGAAAGCCCCGGGGCACAGCGTGGCCCAGTTTCGCCGGCTTAATTAGTAATGCGATAAGGAACACCTGTGTTTGCCCTTTCCCCCTCCGCTGAGATAAACCTTTGAATTGTAGGCTCGAGATGGACTTATAACGTTATTAAGTCTTTAGACAGTGAGGTCCTTTGACCTTTCAGTGTGGCAATTGTTAAGGTGTGATGGTGTTTTTTATAGCATATGTCTGGCAAACGAGCAATCAGGTCACCTGATGGTAAACGATCGCTGCCGCCCATGAACATCCACAACGCTTGGATTATGGATGTGTGGCCGGCCCATCAAATCGGGAAGGGAGCGGGAAGGAAAGACGATGGGAAGAAGAAAGGGGTATTGGCCATCCGGCCGTCTTACTCACTTCATTTCAATTCACTTCATACAACCACCCACATGGCGTTAGTACTTGCATTGCTGGTCTTTTAAAATGAATTCAAAAAGGAAAGGATTAGGAAGGAATCACAATTATCTTTATCGGTTGTAATGGTTTGAATCCTTATCAGTAATTCTTATTTGAGAATACAAAGTGGCTTGGATATTGGATCTACTTCATAATAACAGAAAAAATTCATTACCAAACAACTGAACTTCTCAATTGATTCCACCATCTCATTAAATTCCAACTAACACACTTCCATCCAAAACAATTCCATTCAACAATGTGAACTAATTCCGAGTTCCCCCCCAACCCTTCCGGCAGGGGGTAACATCCGTAAAAAGTAATCCCCGCCGCCGGAAGCCCATTTGCGCTGGAAATTGTATACAGGGTGTGTTCATTTCTCGTACGACTTCAATCGCCTTTCCGTTTCCTTTGTTGACGTTTGTGTTTGTCATTCGGAGTCTTGTATTTATGTTTCTTTAGGGCTGGTCTTTCAATTACCAAATAATGATGTTTATAATTTAGAGAGCTCCTCCTATATGATCTCTCAGTCGTCACATAAAATACAAGAATATGAGTAAATAAGAAATGACAGTTGTGATCAAAATTGTCTAAATACGCTACTTCAATTGAAATATAACGAATTCTTACGGATTTTATCGCGAATTTGATTTAATTTTTATATTTTTTAACTTCTTGACGTTTCGATCACATTACACTTTTTGTGGTCGAGGGGCGGACCGTTTTATTTTAATGTAGAACATTCGCGTAAATCTACGAAACCATTAAGCTACTTCAATATTAATTCATGTTATAATATTATATTTGAGGAGTAAGTTTTATCAGAAAAATCGAGCGTTGAGCGTAAATAATTAAAGGTTATATTTTTTATAACGGTGAAGGAAAACATCGTGAGGAAACCTGCATACCATAGCGATTTGTATTAATTTCTACGGTATGTAAAAGTCCGCCAACCCGCATTACGCCAGCGTGGTGGACTATATGGCCTAACCACTCTCAATCGTACTCTCGATTGTAGAGGAGGCCCGTGCCCTGCAGTGGGTCGTATATGGGCTGATACAATATAATACAATATATTTTTAAATTTGAAATTCAAATTGTATACAGGAATGTCCGTTTCTCGTGCAACTTCAATCGCTAACGTTTTCTATGTTGACGGCTCTGTGTTGTTTTTCATTTAGAGAATCTTGTATTCAGTATGTTTCTTTAGGCAGAATGGATTAATGCTTATTATTTTAAAAGTAGATTAATACTTTTTAAGTGGATGTGAGTACAGATTAGTGGTCTTGTGGATTTAGATACACAATATAGGTATTTTTAAATTCAAAGCTCTATTTAAGGAAGAAGAATGTTTGCTAAGTGTTTCTGTGTCACAACAATTTTTTTAACGATTTCTGAGAATATATTCCTTTTAAAGACAGCTAACAAATTCCTTATTTTATATCATCTCTTAGACGATCAAATCCTTTACGAAAACGCGGTTTATGTATTGGACATTAAACTCTCCAAATAAAATATTGCGATTTTTCAAAAGCTACTGCATTTATACGACAGTTTTGAAACGAAAATTCACTTCAACGAGTTTCAAAATCGCATCAATTTTATCTCGAACGAGTTTCCAACGTAACACAATTTCTTATTTATAATATTGGTGGGATACTTTAACCGATCCCGGGGGAACTTTTAGATTGCGGTGTGGAGGATAAGAGGGGGGCGGTTTTGGAAAAATAACTACAATATTATTCGTGTTGTATTGTATCAGCCCATATAGGTCCCACTGCAGAGCACGGGCATCCTCTACAAACGAGAGTACGATTGAGAGGGGTTAGGCCATATACTATCATACTGACCTGGTGCGGGCTGGCGGACGATATTATTATTTCAGCTTAAATATTTGTCTTATTAATTAATATTTCTTTGCACTTAATAGACCGGCGTAATTGTGTCATATGTCGAAAGAATAAATCTTCCGCCGTTTGCAATTATATCTGACCGGCACTCTACTTACCATTAAGTGCAGTGCAGTCATAGTGCCGAGCCAGAATTTAAAAATTGCGCATATCATTTACATATCCGAGACGTCCATGGTAAACAGCGCGACAATGTCCTGTGTCGTGTGTACACGCGTTAATGATGGAATATATTTTAATCGAGGTATAATTGCGTCGCGAATCATAGCGGGTTACACATACATAGATAAACTCCCGTCTTTCTCACAGAGGGGGAAGTCAGAGGTGCTGACAGGACACCCACGTTTCGCCATATGTGTTACGTCCCACGGTGTGATAGGGTGCGAGCTTAACGTCGTATTAGGCACCAATTCCTTACTGTAGGCTGATAATGAATAGAAAAATTCAATAACTCTCTGCCCGACCCAGGATTCGACCTCGAGACCTCAGCTTTGCAATCATATCGTAGTACAACTACGCCACCGAGGCAGTCATATAGAGTTATACATTGTACGATATTTTTTGGCGCTACCCAGTTGGAAACGAAACCCTACCACCAGCTCTCATATATCACCCTCCAACCCACAAAATGCCACTAATTTCCATAAAATTAACAGAGATCTGTATCCGAAGAGACGTACATAATTTGACAAAAATTTTGCTTCAATAACATATTAAGGCACTGACAACATTAATTTAAAATAATAAATCCATACAGCACGATATTCAGAATACAGTACCGTATTAGACAAATTGCAATACGCAATCGATCTTCGAGTGCCTTTATGTCCAGGCAATAAACATTGCGCTAAGATGATTGTTAAGGTGTACCCACACTTTCCCCCCAGTCGCGTGCGATCGCATCGATGAAGCCTTCTAAGAGCCTCCGAGACCATTACAGATCAAGATATGAGCGATAGCGATAAATAGTTTAGTGTGAAAACGGGTGATTATCGCCAGCGATAAAGTTAACTGCCACTGTGTAATTTAGGTGCATTAATTTACGATGGTTAGCCGGAATGGTGCGGTGCGCTTGCTTCGTAACGGTTTTGAAATAGTGTCTATTTTGTAGTGTTTATGTTTAATGATTAATTATTGGCAATAATGTGTAAAAGCAAGCAACAAGAGGGACATTTGGGGGTTAATTATGACCATTTTCATTCGGACAGTTGATTTAAATTTTGTAACACAGTTTGAAATTACTTTGTAGGAATGACCGATTTAATGAGTTATCGTTGAAGTAATTACTACTTTTGTTCATCTTCAAACTTATAAGATGCGATGTTAATAATATGTATATTGTATTCAATTTCAAACCGAATGAAACTGCAAATGCACCGTTAAATTCCAACATTTACTCCTAATTAATAAACCTTTAATTCCCCAACAAGCAACGTTGAGAGGCAATAAATTAAAACATTAACCACGCAAACCCAGCTCAATAAAATATAAAACGCGAGAATCTCCATCATGGCGGACAGACGGATATATCATAAGCCGCATTCCTTGTAGCTTACACCACACACTAGGAAACCGGTAGCCGTCCGTACCTCGATATATTCCGAACAATTTATCGCCATTGGAAAATTATTTCTCGATGAAAATCCGCCAACAAACAACACGGTGGTATTTCTGTCGCCTTTGAGTGTTCAGACAATAAGTTTGTCAACGCTGCGGACGGATCTTGGTTGTTTCCAGTTATTTAGCATACAAAGGATTTTCAGTTGTGTTTATTGCATTCATGTTATTTACGTCGTAAATTTAATAGTATATTGTAATATAATTTAAAATCATTGCGTAAGAACTTGCGCCTTATTGTCCTGCTATATTTACGTATGTCTAATTTGTTACTGAACTGATTTGTCAACTTGTAGAGGCTTTTGGTATTTAATTTCAACTTTGGTTTGTTGCATTGCCTAAGTTTTTTTATTTTATTTTGACAATGTATTTGAAGTGTGAACTTCTTGCTTTAAGAACTACTGTCTGCTAAAGTTAATCTACCTACAAAATAATATAAACCCTATTTCGCTCAAATATCATTATATTAACAAATTGACTTTCAATTAAATCTAATTATTAAAACAATTTTAATTGTCAGTAGCAAAACACGCCAATAAGACATAGTCATTTTTAATAAAACCCAGCGCACACCAGTCGCTATAGCAACTGGTAAAATTGCAACAAGTGATTCAGAATGCAAGCTTGTGGTACGCTTTGATGTAATTCCGGGCTTTAAGCAATTTTCAACTTAAGTGTTCGAAAGCCGCGTAAGGAACGCTGAACTTCTAATGTTGCTGGAATATTTTAACCACGTACAAGCTAAGCTTTGTTGCTCTAGAAGTCTAAATTCTAGTGTTGGTATGTGTAGGATGTATGGTAGATTTTTTGTTCAATTTTTTTTTTGTATAATCTGTATAAGAAATATTTTAGAATCCAAAAATATAATTTACCTTAATTAGTTCTATCTAGAACCTACTTGCAGGTAGGGGGTAGGCCTCCTACTTGAAAATAGGTAAGACATAGGTGCTTTTCAAAGATTTTCAGTTTTTATGGGAGGTGTGCACCCAGCGACCTCTTGCAACCACAACACACACTAATGCCTAAGTATTTATCTATTTTTATAGCATCGGCCATCTACTATACAAAGCTATGTTCCACTGTGCGCCTACCCTATATCCCCTGATACATTGAGCAGTTTATCAAAATAACAAATCAGATCGGGGCAACGTTGTGATACCGACAATATTTTATTGTGCGATGAATTTCATTTGTTACGTCCGTATCTTTGGATTTAAAGCTTGTTCGACATAGGGCGTTAAGTTATTGGCTCGATACGGACTACGGACCTGTTGCTATGATTTTCAAATGTAAAACGGGGGTTTATTGATATTGTGGATTTTTGTAATGTTTTCAATAATATGGTGCGGATTTATGTCAGATGAATTCTGTTTTAATCAATGAATGTTTATGTTGTTATACGAGTATAACTTGGCTCAAAGAAATTTAAATCGATGACTAATGGGGCAGTGACTAAAAAAAGGTTTTCTGTGGCAGAAACCATAAGTTACCGGCTTATCCCTCACATGCCTAATATTTTTAGAATATGTGTCTGAAATGAACCCTCTGCAGGAGTAACTTTTACATGACTCAAACTTATGTCTTAAAAATCGGAATTAACGAAATGTATTAAAACGTTGATTATTTTTCTCTCTCTTCTACTTATGATTTTAAACATTTCATAGAAAATTACAATTATATTTAATGATTTCCTAGATTTAGGGCTTAAAGTCGTGCAAGAGTATGAATTGTACTGTATCAGCCCATATACGTCCCACTGCAGGTCATAGGCCTGCTCTACAATCGAGGGTACGATTGAGAGTGGTACGGTTAAACGATGTGAGATTTCAAAATTAAGCAGTCCGGGGCTCCGACCATCACACTTACGCGCGACTCCGAAGCGGTGTGCAAAACGATCTCTCTTTAGCGCCATGAAGAGTGCATAGTTGATATCCACGTAGCAGGGTAACTCAGAAATATACCAATATACAGTCGGAATGTTAGGAATAATTAATATCTACCAAAAATGACACTGAACGATTGTTTCATGAAAATGGACGATTAGATCTCATTTTATATGTATTTAGTGAGTTACAGTCGTGACCGGAGGAATTGTCGATACGGGTAAACGATGTGAGATTTCAATATGATGTAGTCCGCGGTTCCGACCATCACACTCACGTGCGACTCCGACGCGGTGTTCAGAACGATCGCTCTTTAGCGCTATGGACAGTGCACAGTTCAAGTGAATGTAGTAAGTCAGGGTTTAATGTAGTAGGTCAAATAAGAAGTTGACGCTGTTCTAAGCCATTAAAATGGATTGAAAGAACAAACATCTTATTGTTTTTGATAATTGTGTTACTGTTACTTCGATTTGACAAGCGTTATTTTAAAAGTACGATAAACAGTGAATTCTGCGTCTATTTCATTCAAACATAGCTGCTATTGTCAAACCTTTTCAGACTCCATATAATTAACATGCCTTAACATGCAGATTTTTTGTTAATGGTAGTAGTTTTGACAGCGTCCGTGGCGCAGTTGGTTGGACGCCGGCTGTGAAACGAGAGGCCACGGGTTCGATCCCTGCATCAAAACAAATGTTTGTGTGAGCCACAAGTGTTTGTTTCGAGTCTGGGTATTTGTAACACCGAAAAGTCTCTCGTAGCTCCTGACCTACGACACAAGACTCGATCTCAGCGTGGGGTTAGGACTATGTATGTGACTGTTGGGTGTATATTTATTTATAACTGAAATCCGTTTTTTCTAAATATATTTCATTGGTATTTAGAAATATTCTTATAGCACCAGAATCACATTTACTACGCCATTACGGTACAAAGATGCATCATAAAGCGCCCCAAGCGGGCGAGGCCGGGCACCATTCGAAAATTTATGTTCACTACCCCCTTTCTATACATTCTGATTTACAATACACCGAGGAAACGTGCCCGCGACTTATTGATTAGATTTTATGCACTGCGCTGTGGACGTAAAGTATTTTGTGCAAATCGAAATTGAGAATTGTAGCTTTTGAAGAAATAGATATAGCTTGAACACGCTTGCCGACCTTATTTTGGTTGCAATTGTAGTTTGAACAAAATTGCTGTTTATGTAAATATTGAGATTGAAAAAAAATATGTAGGTACCTACTTTTATTTTTTACATATTATATATCTGAATATCACGCCTTTATCCCAGAAGGTGTAGGTATAACCAGGACAACCACGTTTCGGCTAATGTATTCCGTCTCATGATGTGATAGGGGGCAAGCCTATCACCATATCGGCCACAAATTTCTGACTCCTGGATGATAATGAATAGAGAAATCCAATATCACTTTGTCCGGTTCGGGATACGAACCCGAGACCTCAATCTAGTCCGTAATCATAGCGTAGTACTACACCACCGAGGCAATCGAAAAATATGTACTTATATTTTTTTATTCTTTATACGTGTTTCATGAGTTACAAATTCCTGGTGTTGATAGAGAATATAGTGATTCTAAAAGAATTCAGATTTATTGTTTAGGTACTCTCCTACAAAAATCGGCCACTACTATAAGAAATTGCCTTCATCGTAATATCGAGCCCAGTCTGTGTCGGTCACTTGTCACAGACAAATTGATTGATTAAGCGGCTTTTAGACTATAGTTTTTGCCTTAGCCAAGGAAAAACCTTCGTAATTTCCGATACCTTCAATGAAATACAATTTTACTTGGAAGTTGAGTGCGTTTTGGCCTGGGTTTACTATGATTTGCCTCGTGAGAAGATTCATGTTGAAAACCAAATCGAGTAATAATCTTTTCAACTTATTTAGGTGCTATTCAATATTGAGACATAAAATTTTTATAAAACATTGAAAGCAAAATTGCAACGATTTTTTTTCTAGTGGATATGAACTGATAGATCGAGGAACTGCAGTAATATATTATTATACTGTACCACATAGACTTCAAAATGATCGCAATACTACTTACTTAGAAATTATGATACAACTACAGCCATCTAGTGAGTATAAGTAGAATCATTGACCTGTTTGCTGGGACTGATTTATTATAATTTTATTTTTTTGCCATGGCTTTAGGTAAGACCTCCTTGGATATCTTGTCCACTTCGTCGTAGAAATATCGCCCGGGTGTCATTTACGCTAAAAGTGATACTAATTTTACAACCAGGTAAACCACGAGGCAAACACCTCGTTCGGGTAATTTTTCACATCTTACACTGTAAATTCATCACTTATTTATGGATACAATTATGCTTTCGCACTGTATGGGAAATTTATTTCTATTCTAGCGTACTATTATAGAATATCACTTCTCAATATCACAAATTATTAATAATTTAAATTTTTGATCACTATTACGTTTAATTAAATCATACAAACGTGGGTTCACAGACGATTTAAGTTATATTTTTTATTTATCAATGATATAGAGAAGAAAGCAGGGGCTTAAGCTCTTATCAATTTTAATAATTGTCATTGTGTAAAACAAAATACCACAAAGATAGTACCACTTGTAACAGGAAAAAATTCACAAGTACTTACTCTTTGTAACAGCGACATCTTTCGGCACTCACTTGAACTAGCCATAAGTTGAACTACCCATGAAGGACAAAAATATCTGTCACCGCGGGTCCTGCGGATTACCAAATATCTCGCAAGACGTACGTGAATACTAGTCTACTGTAGAACAGTGGCATCTACTGTATCAGCCCAGATACGCCCCACTGCAGGGTACTACAATCAGGTCTACAATCTAGAGTGGTTAGGCCATATATTCCGCAACGCTGGCCTATTGCGGCTTGGCGGAATTTACATACATACTATAGAAATTCTTGCTAATCGCTATGGTATGCAGGTTTACCATGTTATCCTTCACTGTTATAGTGCGTGGTGATTGACTATATACACATGATTCCGAAAAGTTAGAGATATGTCCTGAGATTTGAACCCGCGACCACCGTGAACATAATCATAACATTGGCAGCCGCGTCTAGTCCGTTTACTAACAGGCCACCACGCACAAGTACACGCACAGTGACATCTATCGGCACACATTTGAACTGTTTTAGTTTAACTACCCACAAATCCTAACAATATTTGTTATTACTGATATTGCAGGTTACCAAATGTCTCGCAAGACGTGCGTGGCGCGCGGCGAGCGCGGCGCGTGCATGTGGGTGCAAGACTGCAACAAGCTCGGCGGGTCGCACGCCGGCGTGTGCGTGGACGGGTTCATGTTCGGTTCCTGCTGCAGGCTCCCCGACAAACCTGTTGTACACGGTGAGGAAAATGTCTTTGTTAAGAGATAATAATATTTAGTGGATGTGTGAAAATTTAATTTGAAAATAAGTGTTATTTGTTTGATAATGTACTAAATACCATATGATTAGATAGAACCATTTCGTTCTGAAGCATGAAATGAGGGATGAAATTCTCATTCGTTGATATTGAAATATGATGTAGGTCTGCTCATAATTGTCTCATCAAATAGTTGGTTAAAGTAAACAATTTTGTTAATCTTTTTTTATTTCGGATCTTCTATTCAACTAATCAATCGCATCCTAAACAATAACAACAGATAAATAATATTTTAATAATAACAACATTTGGCAAAGACATCCCCGACCAAAAAGTAAATAATTGTGTAGGTACAAAGTACATATTGAATATTTTTTAAATTAATTTCCAGAAACACAACCGCCAGTGACGGTCACAGACAGATCGTTTACAACGCCATCTAGTACCACTACCACCACACCACAACCAGAGCCTTCAACCACAACCCGATCAAACTGGCAGACACAGCGCCCGTCGTTCATGACCAAACCAATAGATGGCGCCCCCACATCCCACAGCTACGTGCCTCCGCAGATATCGTTGAACGACATCATGTTAGGCATGCGCCCAAATAGTGATATAGCTAATAAAATACCATACAACAGTGTAAATAAGTACCAAAATGTAAATAGGCCGAACGGTGAAGCGGAAACTAGTCCCCATAATAAGATTTCGTCTAGTCTTAGCATAATATCTGGCGCACGACCGATGGCCGTGTCTGAGCAGCACGCTGAGAATAGTATTCCTTCAGGTGAGTTACATGTTTTAGTAGTGACATCTATCAATTTATTCAAAATTTAAATTCTAAATTCTGGAACTGCTTTGAAAAATGTGGGGAGTATAGAAATTCAGTTTGTGATAATCATAAAAGATGGCGCTGTTAAAAAGTTTGTTTTTTGATAATTTTTCATGCATGTTTATATGAAATTCCACGTAATCACAATATCATAAGAGTCCGGGTTTTGGCGTTTATATATGCCCTCATATTCATGACCTAAGGGCCTAACCTAATGACTTAGCTCTATTGTTGGATACATTCTTTGAAAGAGAATAAGGGTAGACCATACTGAGATCATCATGCGAATCTGCTGATGCTTGATGGTCGACTTTCCTAAATTATAATTCCTAGAAAATTAATTCTTTGTGATCTAATTTCTTCAACATAAAATTCCAGCTCAAGTCATGTCACGACCAAGCAACATGAACACAATACACTGGCAGGCGACGACCGAGCCGTCTTTCATCACCAAACCGCGTCCATCCTGGGACAAGCCTGCGGGCAAGCCGAAGCCGACGAAGAAGTTCACTACCACCACTTCAAAGCCGCACAAGAACTACATCAAGCCTAAAGACCCTGCTATGAACATGATTAACAAGACTGAAGAGTCCACGCCGCCGCCTATGCAGACTACTGCGGCTACTAACAGCGTGGGTAAGTAGCATTTTGGCGCTGTTGGTAGTTAAGTATATGACCAGTGAACCTCCATAGAATTAGTGAGATAGATTTGAACAATGTCTTTACTGGTGCCAACGTAAAATCTAGTACGCGAAATACTCGTGAAAGCGTTTTAGATTATACATACCAAAACCAGGGCACATAAAATACAGGTTAGTACTTTTTCTGCAGGAATTTTTTGATTGTATTTGCGTAGAGTTTTGAGATCAGCTATTGAGGTTATAGTCGGTGTAGATCCTACAGGTGCAGCAAAGTGTAGAAAAGAGAAAGTAGTGGAAAGTAAAAACTATTAATTATCATAAAAAACGATGCCATCTGATTGTAGGTGCATTGCCGCCTTTGATGATGAAGAATAGAAATAAGGAGGATGTAATTGGTAGAGATAATAGAAATATCTTTAAATATGCTTCATCATAGAAATTAATCGCTATTCCAAAGAGGTTTTGATTACATACATACATAAACACACGCCTTTTTCCTTGAAGGGGTAGGCAGAGGTGCTTCCAGAACACCCACGTTTCGCCTCGTATATTCCGTCCCACGATGTGATAGGGGGCGAGCTTATCGCCATATCGGGCACAAATTCCTGACTCCGGGCTGATAATGAATAGAAAAATCCAATATCACTTTACCCGACCCGGGATTCGAACTCGAGATCTCAGCTTTGCAATCGTACCGTAGTACCACTACGCCACCGAGGCAGAGGTTTTGATTGATAGTGATTGAGATGATGCTAAGTGCAGTATTTGGGGAAGTACATTGATAGTAGGTAATACGCAAGAGCCTGTCTTTGAAATAACAGATAATAGAATAAATGAAGACGCGTAACGCAAGAGATGTATCCCATAAAACACACAAACGGGCCTTTCAACATCGTGACCTAAAGTACATCTTACTTCAATCCCCTCATAAAAATTAAAAACGCAAAAATTAATGGACGAAATGTTTTGTTAAAAACTCGAAAGCGTCACAGATGTCCACGTTGTAAAACCACTATTGTGCATTGTTCCAATTTGTCTCGTAATTGGGTGCAAAATGAAATGAAGCGACAAGCGTGCTCCGGGCAAAATGAAGCCATATTTCACGGCTTTTACATGTTTTTTAAATGCTGACTTTTTGATTTGTATATTTAAAATTAATTGCTTCATATTTGAGTTCCAAGTAGTGAGACAATTATGAATTAATATGATTGGTATTTATTATTGTACACAATGTCGTGTACCTGATCACGGTAAAGGCTTATTTACACGGGAGAGTTTCTCGGGTCGAAGATACGATTATCGTAAGGATATAAAAAGTTGCATCGTGTAAACATTGTCAGTACTCAGAACGCGATAATCTTATAGAGGTTATGTCATGCGATAATGACATACGATTTGCGCCGCGAGAAACTCTCCCTTTGTAACTGGCTCTTAAAGGAAAACTTTGTAAAGAAACCTTCATATCTGAAAGTTCCTTGTGAGAATTTCTATAGTTTGTGAAGTTTACCAATAGCATTAAGTCTGTGTGGTAGACTAAATGGCTTACGCCCGAAAGGATTCCTGTCGGGTGGGCAGCTAATTAAAGAATCATAAGCCAAATAGTTTTGCAGCATTTCTAAAAAGCCATGGTACCTTGATAAAAGAATTAAATAATGTCAAAAGGTAACAAGAGTGATTTTATTCAAGTAATTTTATTAACATTGCAAAACATTCTTTGCATAAATAAAACACAATATGAATTGAAACAATATAAAATACACATGTGTATGTTAGCAATAGAAGGTTTTAATATTTTAATACTTTTCAGCAGATTTACGTGTAAAAAAATTATAAAACTTTTAAAAATCTTCTTCAAAGTATTTTAAATAATAGATGGGGTATGAAAAGTATTTCGCGGCACTTAAAACTCGTGATTCGCGTAATGTGCAATGCGAGGTTTTAGGGTTCCGTATTTAAAGGGAAAAAATGTATTTTAACGAGAAAATATACAGGGTCATTTTGAAATATGGTATTTAATTCAACCCGCATGTTTCTCATAACTAGGTGACATTATACAAAAAAAAAAACCTGAGATGATCTTTTGTCAAAAATCGCGATTTTAGTTCGCACGATTTTTGGGCACCTCGTATATAAACGAGTATTTTTACCGCTTAGCTGAACTTCAGTTCGGTTCGAAAATGTATCTGAGCCGTAAAAAGAATCCTAACTATACGGGTTGATCAAAAGCATTGAAAATTAAAATCGCTATTTTTGATAAAACTACCAGGCACTTTTTCAAACTTGGCATAATTTTATGTGCGGTGATTATTAACATGTGGTTTAAATTAAACACCATACTATGTAAATATCACCCTGTATACTAATCTCCCATCTCCGTACTTCATGAACGACGGAAGGAGTAAGTAGGTATCACTAGTGCTAATGCTTTTATACATTGCGGCATACATTTGTATCCCCGTATTTGAGTATTCAATCGCATTTCTAAAATGTTGTTACTTATTACAGAAAACCTGTACTGTATTAGCCCAGATATGTCCTACTGCAGGGCACAAGCCTCCTCTACAATCGAGAGTACGGTTGAGAGTGGTTAGGCCACATAGTCCACCACGCCGGCCTAGTGCGGGTTGGCGGACTTTTACATACCATAGAAATTTATACAAATCGCTGTGGTATGCAGGTTTAACAATAAATCTATTATAAACTGAAAAAATAATTGCAGACTTATGCGAAATATTCAATTATAAGTAGCATCATTGTCATGACATGATTTCAAAGTACCCTCAGTGATCCCGAATGAACGATCATCACCTAAAGCCTTTTATCGCAATATGTGAAGTACTAGAACCTCAAACGTATAGAGGTCGTACAAACATTGGAGCAAACGCCTCTATAGACGGCTGAACGTTATAAAAGGCGCCTATTCCAACCGCATCGGCAAGTTCGAAAGAGCAACCGTTTTTATCGGTTTTGCCAATATTGGAACCAAAGGTAGTGACCACGATAGGACTCAGGCAGATGTTCGTCTGTGATTTTTTTATTGTCGTGTATCTGTAGGTAATGATGGAGATATGACATTAAAGTATGAGAAGATTCAATCAAGTTAAATGTGACCTATCGGAAATGGACCAGAAGCAACTGCCAGCATGTTCACGGTGGCCAGGGGTTCAAATCCCAGGGCACATCTCTGACCTTTCGGAGTTATGTGGGTATTGATAGTCAATCAACACGCACTATAACAGAGAGGGAAAACATCGTGAGGAAACCTGCGTACCGTAGCGATTTTAAAGAATTTCTACGGTATGTAAGTCCGTATGTAACCCGCACTAGGCCAATGTGGTGGACTATGTGACCTAAACCCTCTAAATCGTTCTCTCAATTGTAGAGGAGGCTCTTCGTGCCATGCAGTGGGACGTGTACTCGCATCGGCTGATACAGTTATTTTCAATTCATTTTAAATCAACTAACCTACTACTTTTACTTAAAGTGTCGTAAAAAGTATTTCCTGTTGCTGTTTTAATGCTGTGTTGACTCTTTATTTATTTTAATAGTATTTAAATTTGTAATTAAAATGACGTTGGTATAAAAGACAGAAAACTATTGTCGATTCAAATAAATTGAAGTGGTTTTTTTCAGCGAAATATTCATACTCTCCACTTTCTTCAGCCAAAGGAAGTTTACTGCTGAACATAGCCCTCTCCCAAGGATACATACAATTTAACAAAATATATTGACGAGTACGGAACGTGAAAGAAGCAAGTTCGACTTGTACTTAACCACGTTTTCTATAAAAAGGAGATAATGTGTAGCTTACGAGGCCGCGTTTTATGTACATTCAGAACTTTGTATGCTTCAAAAGCATGCATTAGGTTTTGTAATCTGCATGAAAAAGTATGCTTTTACGTTTTTCGACCTGTTTAATAAATAGCAATGTTATGAGATTGCTTTTCATATACGTCATTAAAACTAGATGGCCTTAATTAGATTTTAGAATTTCTCGTTCTATAAGTATTCAAAAATGATGTGTACATTTTTATAAAAGTGCACCTCATTTCCTCTTCCTATCCTTTTTCCTTCCCGCTCCCTTTCCAATCTGATGGGCCGGCAACACATCCATGATCTATGCGTTGTGGATGTTCATGAGCGGCTGTGATCACTTACCATCAGGGGACCTGCTTGCTCGTTTGCCGGACCAACGCTGTAAAAAAAGTTATGAATGCTAATATTGTATTTATACAACATCGATCTTTGATCCTGAAACAACAACGCGTGCTGATTTACGAAGCAAAAGCTTCGTGATCAACACCATCTTGGCCCGAACCAAAATGTTCACCAATTTTTTTGCTATAAATTATGCTGTGGTAAGGTGTTCAATATTAATCAACATTCTGAATGGCACTACTGAAAGCCATTGCACTTACCAGCATGATGCAGAAAATTTATTGTATCAAATTACAAAAAGTTATTTCTAGTTCACAATCTGTATTCGCCCATAAAATTCGCATTGCAGAGCACGGGCTTCCTCTATAATCGAGAGTGCGATTAAGAGGGGTTAGGCCGTATTATAGTCCACCACGCTGACCTAGTGCGGGTTGGCGGACTTTACATACCATCGAGTTTTTTTACTAATCGTTACGAAATGCAGGTTTCCCCATGATGTTTTCTTTTACCATTATAGTGCGTGGTGACAGATTATCAATACACACAATACACACATTTACGCCGAATAGTGAGAGGTGAACCCTGGGATTTGAAATACCGTAAACATAATTCACAATATTTTGTTTCTAAATTACAGAATGTGGAGTAACAGCGATGTGGCCTCGCCCCGAGACCCGGATCATGGGGGGCAAAGACTCCAGCTTCGGGCGGTGGCCGTGGCAGGTGTCTGTGAGGCGCACGTCGTTCTTCGGCTTCTCGTCCACGCATAGGTGCGGCGGGGCGATCATCAACGAGGGCTGGATCGCTACAGCTGGACATTGTGTTGATGAGTTAGTAGATTTTGATTTATGAAGATTTTGAAATGGTCTGATTGATGTCCTTTCCTGTAGTTTATATTAACGTTCAAATTCTTTTTGGACATGCATAAAGCCGCATTTATAAAGGGAGAGTTTCTCGCCTCGGAGATACGAATATCGTGAGGATATCAAAAAGTTGAATCGTGTAAACATTTGTTAGAACACGATAATCTATGGCGGTTATGTCATGCGATAATAGCATACGAGTCACGCTGAGGGAAACTCTCTCCGTGTAAATGGGGCTTAAACGCCCAGATCTTGATAAATATCTGAAAATCATATTATAGACCACTGTGAGGATGGTATTAGTTAACTACGGCGGGCGAAAATAATTTCCTAGCGTGTGTGTCAATTGGTCAAATTGTTCAAACTAGATTTTAATCTAGTGTGAATTTTAAATTAATATTGACAAGTATAGAACTACACTCGTACATATTTAAGGCCTGTTTTAATATGGGACCTTCTATGTTTATGATAAAACTAATGCAATAACAATTCTTCTTTCTTCTTTTCAGTCTTCTAACATCACAAATACGGATACGAGTTGGAGAATACGACTTCTCGTCAGTGTCAGAGGAATATCCCTTCGTGGAACGCGGTGTAGCTAGAAAGGCGGTGCATCCTAAATACAATTTCTACACATATGAGTACGATTTAGCTCTGGTGAAACTAGAGACTACCCTACAATTTGCTCCACACATATCCCCTATATGCCTGCCTGCTTCTGATGATTTACTGGTGGGGGAGAACGCTACGGTCACTGGATGGGGAAGGCTGTCGGAAGGAGGGGTACTGCCTTCGGTTTTGCAGGAGGTTAGTAATGTATTTATAGTGGTAATAAATGACAGATGATATAGACAGTCTAGAAGACCCTTATGCTAATTCATTAATATCTAATGCTGAATATAGATCTCCCTAAAAGATTTCTTGAATAACTTGTTGAAGACTGCTTGCATGTTCTGCGATATTTAAAATGTCATCTGTCCACTGTGATGGTATTTTTAGGTGAATGGTTATTTCTAAAATTTCAATCTGACAAATTCCGTAATTTCATACATTATGCATGTATGTAGTCATTAAATTAGTTCTGTAGTTCGATTTTCTTTCAAATTTAAAATAAAGTTATGTTTATTACTCGTAAAATTGTCGTCTGTAACTCTAAACTATTAATTTGACATTAATGATAAATCTCAGCAGTGTCTAATCAAAAAGTGAAAAATATCATTAGTTTAACTCCTAAGTTCTTTGAAAGGTCTATTTTGATTTATTTTTCTAGATACGTAAACATAATTACTTGACTTACTTGGTAGGCAATATTTTATCAGTCGCTTAATGAAGTTAGTAATACTAATAAAGATGTTTTAATAATTTTAAACGTTGTCACATTCTTATAGCTAATTTATCATAGCAAAAATGCTTTCAATCAATCTAGAACTTAACTTATTTTTAAAATAAATTCACCTTACACCTATATACACGGTCATGACCCCACTTTAAGATTTAAGTCTTGAGTCAAAAAGTTCGAAAGATATTCGCATGTGACAAACATTTAGACCCGAAGCAAATACCTATTATTTATTATTATAAGCTGGTGTTCAGTTAACAAATACACCAAGAGAAAGAACATGTATCAATTATCATAATCCTGGCAATGGCTTCTCCAAGACCCTACGATTCATCGACTTTATTGGCAATAACATAATTTATAGTAAAAAATAGATTAAAAATAATGCCTTTATTTATTAGGAATAATTGGAAGCACTCGTACATCATAATTTTGTTTTCTTTACATTTGGTATCCCAAGAAACAGGCATAGTCTAGTTTCGATACTCTTTGAAAAGTTTTTTAGTTTAGTTTAAGAATTTCTCTGTTTTAGTTTAATTATGTTTATCTAATTGTAAACTCAATCCTGTTTTAAACATATTTTCTTATTTATTGTTCTACTTTCCAGGTGCAAGTACCAATAGTGTCAAACGAGAGATGCAAGTCCATGTTTCTGCGGGCGGGTCGGCAGGAGTTCATACCAGATATATTCTTGTGCGCTGGGCATGAGAGAGGAGGGCATGATTCATGCCAGGGTGATTCCGGAGGGCCCTTACAGGTACTGATAGTTTTAATTTGTTACTATTCACATCATTATCAGCTACAATAAGTCCGCTACGAAGTATACATGTCCCCCAAGAATGTCTATTGCGAAGCCTAAGCGAATACAGCCCTTATTAATATGGCATTGTATATTGTAATCTAAGGTTTGCTGGTGTGCCATATCTTTATATTAAATTAAAACCAACTAATGGACTGATGTATTTAATTTTACACTAGTTAGGGATATTTGAGGACTGTTCCAGCAATTCGCATGCTGAAGTAACTGTAATAATCTCTATAGTGTGATATATCGGTTGCATTCTTCAATGAATTTACGGTTTTATGGAAATTACGTGATTCTAAAAATTATTCTTTTCTGATTCTAGGTCAAAGGCAAGGATCAGAGATACTTCCTAGCCGGTATCATAAGCTGGGGCATCGGATGCGGCGAGGCCAACCTACCAGGCGTCTGCACCAGGATATCCAAGTTCGTTCCATGGATCCTACAGACTGTTAACTCCTAACCTGTGCTAAGTGATAAGACTATACAGTGAAAAGACCGATAATCGATAATGGACGATACGAAATCGATTTTTCAAGTGCAGTTACCTTCAGAAATGTTGATTTGATTCAACGTTTTGTGAGGCGTTTTATTTGGACTGGTCCACCTGAAGCTATGCAGAGGTCGTGCCGCGATCCTCTGTAGACCGGAGGAGCTTCTATATGGTGTTACAACGGCTTGAACAATAAAAAACGCCCCGAATACGACCGCTTGTTTCTTTTGAGGCAGAGATGTGATCGATTATCGATATAGTTAAATCAATATTTAAGCAATGTTATAGATGTCCCAATACAAAGATAATGTTTTTATGAGTTGTAAAATATCGTGAAAAATAATGGCTGTATGTAACCGATTACGCGCAGCAAAATCGATAATGATCGATTCTCTGTTCTCGATTGAAAGTTAATATACTGTGCACTTGCAGCGATGTCGACGACATCCAATGTAAATACATGTATCCATAAGATTATCTTTTATTAATTATTATTATTTAATCGATTAATTGTAAATATTCTTGTATCTTGCCTTTAAATTAAATAAGGGATTTTTGTATTTTTATACAGTATTATTTACGTTTCGTTACTTTGTATATATCGCTTCAATGACCAATATTTTTAATGGTTCCTTTTAAGAATTTTTGTACTTGTTCTAAGCTAGATATAGATCATTGTAAAGGAAATTATATGAAATTTTGTTATGAGACGCAGCGAATGTAATTAAGATACCAAAATATACATTGTTGTATGGCATTTATGTATCGCTGGGATGTTTTGTATTGTGTATATTCTATATACATTTTGTTTGAATGGATAGTTTATATGACGTTGAATACATTTGTTCGTTTGCACAGTAATATTGTTAATGATTAAATATTGAAATAATTTATAGAGTTTCGTTTTATTTTAATTATTATTGGATTCTCCTTTTATTTCACTAATCCCATAAATACGTGGAGTCGCTAGATCTTTTAATTTTATCATTAATATACCCAAATAAAAATGTATGGAAAACCTTAAAACATGTTTTAAAAAATCTAAAATCGTAATATACAGCTCTGATGTGAAGAAGTTGCGTGGTGGCATGTTGGTAACGGACAAGACGCGGCTGCCAACATGTTCACAGTGGTCGCGGGCTCAAATCCCAGGACACACCTCTGACTTTTCGGATTCATGTGTATATTAATAATCAATCACCGCGCACTATAACGGTGAAGGAAAATATCGTGAACAAACTTACATACCGTATCGATTTATAAGAATTTCTACAGTATATAAAGTCCACCAATCCCTCTAGGCCATCGTGATAGACTGTATGGCCTAACCCCTCTCTTTCGTACTCTCGATTGTAGAGGAGGCCCGTGCCCTGCAGTGGGACGTATATGGGCTGATATTGATACAAAATAAACAGCTCAAACCAGCTCAACTGAAATTTAAACCTAAGCTTATGTAGTCTACAGTCGTATACGTCAAGAGACTATTGTAGAAGTATTTCAATTAATCTTCGGATCTCACGACCCACTTCGACAGCTAATGAAAAACCATCAAAAGCGATATTTAAGAATTCCTCTAGCCTTTGTCACTATGTAATTTTTGCTTGATTAAAATGAGCGAGAATCCCTCATAACCGCAAATGAATGGAGCGTAGTGGGCGACATTAAGCGTCCGTTTTGACCCACGGCTTCCCCTTGTAATTAGACAAGTGGGTGTATTAAGATACAGCGAGAGGGGCCCTTGACCCATATAGCAAATAATATAAAAATCAGAGAATAATAACTATTGTAGATAGTATAAATATTCTTATATTCTATACTGAAGCTTTATACTGAAGCTGATGCGACAATTTTTGGCAAATGACTCAGTGGGAATAAATCCACAATACACAACAATATATATGTAATCGATATTCAGCAGTTATAGGATATAATTTTAGAATAAACTGCTAGACATAGAGTTTGATTTTTTTACGCTTGTACGGAATAAATCCAATCTTTGCTTAACTTCTGTATTTCTTTACGTTAGTGACTCTTTGATATGACATGATCGCGTTAACATCATTATGTAATGATTATGCTAGTTGTTCCAATGTTAGTCCTTAAAATGTAAGGACAATGGAAGTAAAAGGATACGATAGGAATTGTGTTCCCAAAAGAAAATAAACGGAAAAGCAGGTATTTCCTGTCTTATTTATTGTCTCACTGATCTATTGTACTCCATTGTGAATATTATTTATTTATTACAAAAAAAATAGTTACCGAAAAAATTCAGTGACGATTGAAAATTTAGTGAAATTCATGGTTTTAACCACTTGCAAAGCGAGCATATTTTAATAACTCGCATTATTTTTATAGCACATCGCCTCTGATAAAAATCTCGAAGCAATAAGTTTTTTATCATTTTCCAGCTAACTACGTTTAATGAGCGTCTGAACTTTAAACCTAGTTTTTGTCCCAACGTAGTAACGTGATTGCGACCTCGATTAGAAGCCCTAAATTTAGGTCACAACCGATGAGGAAACACGATACTGAATTACATTAAACAGTAATGATGGAGCTAAAAGTATATGTAGGGGTAAGAAATGTCTCGATTTTATAGTCGTTGTAAAATTTAACGATGATTACTGGCTGTTTCTATTGACTGTAATGGTGTATTGAAGATTGTGTTGTTGTCAAATAACTTTTTATATTACCATGAAAACGTTGCTACTATGCATGCGCTGTAACTACAGTATTTTTTTTTACGTTGGCACAGCATGACTGCACTGCACCTATTGGTAAGCGTAAATGCCGTCCAGAGTATCGAATGACATCAGACGGCGGTCCTATGCCATTCGATACAATTATGCCGGCCTGCTAATATGCTTCTTCACACTATGGTTGAAAGATCCAGGATTATAGGAAGGAGCGAATACATGTGACGGCAAACAATTCCACAGCTTAGCCGTGCGGCACTAAAAAGAATTTGCAAACCTTATGGTTCGCGCCGAGATGGTCTAGACCATCAAGCTATGGCTTCGCAAGACAGCACGCGTGGTTCTGTTAAGGAAAGGGGAGGAGGGGATCAAATTGAACAATTATGATAACTGAGAGTCGCATAACAAAAAGAAAAATATACAACCATCTATAATTATATTTTTCTGAAGAAAAGAAGAAACAAAGAGGAAACTAATTCGACAGCACAGTAAACAACATAATGTACAGAATATAATATTCATGAATGGTACAAAGCATTTAGCGTATTGATGTCAATTAATCTGTCTAAAGTGCAAATTAAGTCGACTTAATGTTGTTGCGAATTTAAATATTAATTAAATGAGGGAAAATAGCGAAAATGAAGAATAACTCAATAAAATAATAAATAAAGCATTCATATTTATTTTTAAATAATTATTTACAAAAATTACATTAAAGAGACATGCAAGCATGCAAATGGATAGGCAATAATATAGACCTTGACTTCAGTTTTGTAGCAACATAAAGTAAACAAGAATTAGCAAACAAATGAAAGCCTCAAAGGAAAGATAATGTACGACTGGCTGAAGATAAATTACGAATGTTCATTTTAATTACCAAAATTATAACACAATATGATACTCGGAAAGAAAATTAGCGATTTGGAGAAACATTACAAAGGAAGCAGAAAACTTTCCGTTCACGGTTCTGAATTTATGAAGTTTTTATTCTCAATTATTTTGGGTATGTAAATGGAGGCGAAAGTAACAAGAGTGAGGGAAAAATGACCACTGTGATTTTGATACTTATAGTCCATTTTTAGTAGTTTAGCATAATATAAAAAGTTTTTATCTATGGAATTACTATTAAAAAAGCAAAATTATATAATCTTCTAAAAAACGACACAGCATATTTAACCAAATTATAATTTTCAGCCACATATTAAATAGTGGTTTTACTAATCCTCATTAACATTATGTACCAGAAAACTGAAGGTGATGTGCCCATTTAAATTTCACGACCAGCACATACCCAAAACCTGTGCGGGCAGTAACAGCCACGACTGAAAATTTTCCACCGATCGGTCATTGTTTAACATTATATAGCCTTTGTACCAGGTGGATATCACGCAATCGTAATAAAACAGAAAAGCCTCTTTGAAATCTTGATCACAACTCTCAAACCCTGGATGTATCGCGTCTGGCGCATTCTTGCAATTAATACTATTTAGTTTAACATTATATGTTGGTAACGGTCTTGTGATTGGCTGATTAGGAACACCAAACTCCAAGTCCAAAATCCAAGGAGCGTGTTTCTGAATATTTGAAATTTTGCAAAATACATCTATGATTGGATTGGGGTCTACTGTTAGGGTCCTTGCTGCTGGAAACAGTTCCTTCGGCAGGGAAAGATAGAATTCTAACGGATCGCTTATTATTCCGTTTTGTTTTGCTAGATCTTTTGTTTCATTATCATCCATCCATTCAATTAATTCCTTTGATAAATCGATGGGGTAGTCTACTTCTGCCAACATTTGTACATAGCCCAAAGAAATCCCTTCATGCTGTTCTATACAATGTAGATAATTTATTTCTTGATCTTTATTTTGCAATACATAATCACCGCACACTAAAGGTTCATGATAATTTCCTATTTCTTCAACAGGAGAGATAGTTAAAGGCACAGCTGGAGTTAATGAATTTACATACGGACATACCTGTGAAGCCACGATTTGTATTGGATTCACAACAGGTAATTGAATATTGTAAACAGGACTTTGTACTGGAATTACGGGTGCCCATTCTGCTACAACTGGATACACGAAATTTGTATACACTGGGAAGGTGGACAGCATCGTTGGACTATATGGCGCGTATAGTGGTGATGGCAGATTGTAAACATGATCTTCGTGACCTCGTGACCCACGAAATTTGCCCGTGAACTTTGTTTTGGTTTTTGCTGGTTTTTTCTTCTCTTGCTTAATATTTTTGTTTATTTTAATATTCGTTTGTGATTGTTCATTTTTATTCTCCTCAGAAATAAGAGCCATGTTGAAACATATCTGAAAAAAAAATGTTTTATATTTTATTGTGTGATCAATATCTTCAAAAATGTAATGAGCACATGCGCCTATATTTATTGATTGATGGCAATGGCAGTGGAGTATTAAATAGTCACCTATTTTTAACCTTAAGTTTAAATTTTTTTAATTTTAAGTTTTCTTTTTAAATAGTTACAATTTCATAATGGTTGTGGAACGAGGCTGTATAATTCATAATATACGTAATACTTTCATGAAACATGATTAATTATTTTTCAAAACAGGAAGTGGTGGTAAATATCTAGTACACCAAAAATGTGCTTTGGAGCGGATGATAAAACATGGCTATTGATTTTTACCCTAAAGCAACAGCAGAAGTCATTAAGCTGCGATAGATACGTAATAAATGGCTTGAAAATTATCAGACTACAGTGATAATAAATCAAATAACAATAATATGACTACCAACACTTGCGGTATTAATATGGTATTAATCTTTATTGTACGCGTAAATCAAATGTTATACTTACTTTTGCTTTTCTTAAACTACTATTTATTAATGTAATTATGCACGATACAAATAAATAAAATATGGAATCCAGTGTTTTGGTTACTTTCGTCGCAACAGGTAAAACGTTAATCGTATCTGTATTTTTCATGATGTGGGTAAATTGAAAAAAACATTGTGTCAAGTTCGAAAAGGTTCAATATTTTAAATTGCGTTTTATTATTTTGTTTTATGTTCAAATGTTTTGTACGTTTTTGTAACAAAAAAAAAAGAAATTAATATAAAATTATTATACTATACACAATGACGTTTTACAAATAAACACGTCATGCATTAACTTAATTGCACAAAAAAATGGCGATTCGCGATTGATTTCCAAAATACAAATAGTCAGAGCCGCGACACTGATTAAAGCGTGACTGATTGATTGGCAGGCAATACAACAGACAATTGCCTTGCAATCATCTTGCCATTATAGAGCGCAGACAACGCATCTATGCTATAAAAACATCTTGGACTTTACAGTAACAATTGTGGATGGAAGTTTACATTATTGTCGTGTAGAACATAAGGACCGGGGCAAAAATAAGCACTCTTTATTGCATTTCTGGATCACCTCAAGATTGATTACTAGAAACTACCTTTATCATTAATCCTGCCCTCAGACTATTGTATAAGAAGCTTAAATAAATAAATAGCATTCCACAAAATTCTGTCCTTTACAACTTTTTTACAGAAACTTAGGAATAAAAAATGGGACAACGAAGATAGGCATAATAAAATAAGACATAAGGAAGGAGAGTTAAAATGAAACGTGTCACGAGGGCACGAAGCCCTGAGGGCCGAGCCAAGAGCCACGCCACATAAAGCACTTTTATTTCGTTTCATTAAATTATTCAACTTTCTGTGAATTTAGATTTTAAATTGTTTATTTACGTTGCAATACGGACTTCTATTTTTCCAGTCGATTTAAAATAGACGACAACGTACAATATTCAAAATTCTTGAAGTAATTAAGGATAGAAATATTATTCATGAGTGGTCTTATCACTTGAATCGATTTCTTCCTGACAATATTTGGATAAACAGTACTGTACTGTACTGTATCAGCACATATACGTTCTATTGCTGGGCACGAGCCTCCTCTACAAGAGAGTACAGTCCAGGGGTTAGGCCATATAGTCTACCACGCTGGCGTAGTGCGACAGAATTAAATAACGTAGTTACTACCGTAAGCGATGGTGGTAAGTCCGTCATAATGACTAGTGTGAAAGTGTCGCGTTTTGGACTCAGCCTATGTTTACTCGGTTTCCACGCCATCGCATTTTCTTGACTAGTGTATCTTATTTACTATTTTAGTTATTGAATGTTTTGTCTTCTTAAATCAAACTGAAACCTAACCTAACCTAAGCGGTTCGAAAGGGACAAAAACTAATTAAAATTTAATTTAAAAAACGGTTTATAAACTGACTATGAATAAGCGTGTATATAATTACAAAGCACTAATCAACACTATATTAGGTAAGTAAAAAAGGTAGACTAAATCGATAGGTATTTTCTAGTTTTCCTTAAGACCTAATTTAAAACCTTTCTTAGAATTAAACTACTGCTACACAATACTACATTTCGTCCCAAAAAAATAGAAAATCTAACCAAATTTCTACAACTGATCCACTCGAATAAATGGAACACTTAAATTCTTAAATATAAACATTTATATTCAGTACGTAATTATTTCTCCTTTACAAAAGCTCCTTTTATAAGGGCCACTTAGAGGATCTTTTTTCTAAGCGGCTTAGATATGAAATATTTCCTCTTTGAATAAACACTACTCAACCCTGAAAAGGCAACGACCTTAAATTTTCCACGTGTAGGGAAAATAATTTTGTATATTTTTTCCACGAATTAACGTTTAGTACAGACGGGCAGTTATAATTAAATTAATTATTATCTTTTCGCTGGAATTGAAAGCTGGGATGTTGATCCCTTTTCCAAATATTACGTATTTTATATTCGATACCATAACACTTGGGGTTTGTTAGGTTGTCGAAGGCCTAACCTCCTATACTACTGCCACCCTTTTTTCTATCTTTTCGTCTCCCCTTTTTAAAGGGGCTCCCCTTTTTAAAAGGCCGGCAAAGCTTTTAGGTTCTAAGTGTAGCTGTTTATGGCGGTAATCGTTTAACGTCAGATGAGTTTATTTTTTTGATAAATGAAGGCAATAGAAATATTAATGGTGTGCTAATAGGCTATGGTGGTAAATTCATCAAGTGAAAAACTAGTTCGTTTGGCGCATGTATGATGAAAAGTAATTCCTTGAAGTGAAATTAATTCATCAAGGAATTACTTTTAAAATAGACGAAAACAAGGTGACAAGGTAGTTCAAGGAAGTTGCGTTAGATGGCGTCATAATGAAGTGTACTTTTATGATGAATAAATAAAATGTAGTGCGTAAGTACATGAAAGTCTACACTCCAAGTTTGATGTTATACTGTTTTCATTAGAACATAAAATTTACATATACCTGTACTTTAACATTTTATTTTACTCTTCGTTTTAACTGTGGGACCCTAAACAGTATACGTTCCGTTTCATTTTACTATCCCATTTCTATTTATGTGGGTATGCTCATTTGTTTAAAAATATTATATGGTAAAACTTTACAAGGAAATATATAGAGATATATTTTTTTATTAATACATTACAAAAGAAAATATACAATAAGAAATATACATAAACCATGAAGAAATAATTATGGTAAATTATTTTTTCGACAATCTTCCACGCAAACAATTTCAAGCACACAAAATATGTTTTGTGCACCTCCTGTTTCTCTTTTAGAAACGTACTATTCCAGGCAACTCAAAATTCCGAAATTCTCACCAATCCTCGACTATTTTTTGAACTAGCGAAACAGGTGTGTGTGGTTTAAAAAGAATCTCTGTTTGTGAAATTGCTTGTGCTCTGCGGTATCCCTAACGATGTTCATTGTGCGATGCGTTCCGCAAACCGGCTCGGCTAGCGATCTGGCCGAATGGTTAGCTATTATGAGACATGTGCGCGATCGTTTTAGTTGGATTAGTTTCGGAACGATTGGACTTTTGAAAATCGAATCGTTTTTAGACGATTGCTTTTGTAGTTTATAAGTATTTTTATTTTATGTTTTGTTTTATATTGTCGGGGATTTAAAGCACATTAGAAAATCTGAGGCATTGCAACGCTACTAAATATTTATTGCGGGATTTGGCACTTCATTTTATGGTTATTATTTCATTATTATAAAGGATCTGCCTCGACGGACTGACTGCCTCGATGGCGTAGGTGTAATACGGTACGGTAGCAAAGTTGAGGTCTCGGGTTCAAATCCTGGGTCGGGCAAAGTGACAATGGATTTTTCAATTCATTGTCAGCCCGGAGTTGGAATTTGTGCCCGTAATGGCGATACGCTCACCCCCTATCACATCGTGGGACGAAACATTCAAGGCGAAATGAGGGTATCATGGTGGCGCATCTGGCTACCCCTTCTAGGAAAAAGGCGTGAGTTTATGTATTATACAGGATCTCATGTTAAGTGGTTTAATCTAAACCAATTTTTGTAATAAAATGAGTTGCCTTCGTATGCTAAATATGATTTTGACGATAAACTTAAACTGCTTTAGCTTAAGACTTTAGTCTAGATTCAAAATATTTGAAACATTATCTAATTCCAAAGACTGAGATTTTTTTTAGATTACTAGCAAGACTAAAAGTCCATGCACGCCACCACCAATCAATGAGATGAAATAGATATGTACAAAAAATTTACTCTGTGCATACATAATAGGTACACCATACAAAATCACAGCACATCTTGCCATAAATCTCAAGAAAATCGCAATTTAAAAAACAAACAAAAACACGATGACAAATAGAGCGGAACAAAGGTAATCTCATATTAAAAACGCGAGCAGGTACCGGGAACAGGGCAAATAAAGGAATCAGACGCAGCGAGGTCCCGAGGGACTCAGATCCTGTAGGCGCTTAGTGGAAATATGACGGGAACGTACATGCTGTTCTTGGGATTGAACAGCCGAGTCTAAATATAAGGGATTTGAGTTGAATGGTTTGTTTTCTGTGTGTAAATAAATAATAAAAGGTACCTTAAGTGATGGATCAAGTGGGATTAAAATTTGAGGTACTCGTCTAAAATTCCACGCATAATTCTTCTGATGAGTGGTTCATTCAAGGAGGTTTGATCATTTCTTCTCATAGTACATATTTAAGATAGACATTCTTGGGGTCTGGTCCTTTCTACGTATATTAAGTCTTTCTTATAACAATTGATTTAAAAAGTAAGGTTAGGCATTATGTACATTTCGAGTATCAACAAGATGGTCGTGAAAATCGCGCCATCTGTTAGATTTTTTCATAACTAAGTAAAAATAAAAATACAAAGAAGCATTTTCAAAATCTTAACGCTCCACTGGAGATACACTGGAGCTCTGCGAGCACCATTTAAGTCGGACACGCGCCCTCGCTCTGTCCATGTATTAATGTCAATTCTCATAACGCATTTATTTGTCTTTTAGCAACGAATTAAAACGCATCATCATCATATTCAAAGGTGGGTTTCCTCGACGTCTGTTCTTCTCTTACAGGTATTTTTATTACTAATTTCTTGGAGGGAAATATCGAGTCCCTTCTCGTATCATATCCACATACATTCGCACAACAAAGGTGCTTAAAACACACGTTCCGAAATTCTATTTATTATGCTGCAGAATGAAGATACCGCTGAAAAAGGAATAGGAATAATCTTTATTTCCTGTGAAAATATTAGAAGCGTTGTGCGAGGCTCCTTTGACCGGTCTGGGCGTGCGGGACGCTGCCCACGTACGAAATGCAGTGGGAGTTAAATGTTAGGAGATAGCGGAGAATGTTATTAAAAATATTGCTTTACTAGCATGGTGAATAATAACTTAATCCCTGTCAATCGTATTCTCGATTACAGAAGAGGCCCGTGCCCTGCAATGGGACGTATATGGCCTAGCTTAATTCGATTTTCGGGAAGAGGAAACCAGTTTTTGCAAAGCTCATAGTTTAAGAAATCTTATATGCCTTGGTGTAGAATATGAAGTATTCGACATGTCGTTTAATTTGGAACCTACATATTATTTTGGGATCAGTACATTGTAGTTAGCACTTATATAATTTCTGACTATCAGATACAGGCGAATTAGGTCTGTTTATTCTTTAGTTTTTCACAGCCAGATCCTTCTCCATTATTCTAACGAAACACAAGTTGTCCGTTTTCGAGTTAGCTGGTACTATTGTAACTGAGCAAATCGTTTATTGCTGATTGGTATTAATTCTGCATTGCCCCGCATTTACCATCAGGGGTATTTTAATCAATTTCTTGGGTCAACAGAAAAACCCTAATCATGAAGGTCTTCATAAAATAGAAGTCAATCCGCTGTCATCCCACCACATGGGCCAAGCCAGGCTAAGACCAATTGCCCGTCGGTCCTTTGTCTCCAGAACGGCGGAGTTTGCCGAAGAAACCTTACCGGTACGTGATCATCACCTAAACATTAAAACTGCAATTCCCCAGTGCACTGCACGTATTTTATTTCCACTTTTTAGGACAGACCTTCGAAAAGAATTTCGGGAGCGAAATGCTGGGAAGATGTCGGGAAAATGTCTACTCTACGAAGTTTAATATGGTGTCGCTATCCGTGTGATTGTGATTTTGTGGAATCAGTCAGTCTGTATCTGGTTTCGTGCAGTCCAGTTTATTATAATAAAGTTGAATGGCGAGAAATAACCATAACATTCAACAATCTTTATTTTTCTCTCTCTTCAGCCACAGGAAGTCCACTGCTGAACACAGGTCTCTCACATATATCGCCACATAGACCTGTTGGAAGTGGCCTGCATCCAGCGACTTCATGCGACCTTAACCCGGTCGTCCGTTTAATCGTAATAATTAAATAATATAAAAATGATCTTATTTTCCGTACTCGGTGAATTTGTATCAAAAATCTGTTCTCATTATATTTTTTACAGGAATTTGAATCTAGCATCTCATGGTTCACATACAATATATCCAGATTGTGGCCACACAAATGTGTCGAATCTTTACCGCTGCTGTACCAAATTCATCTATTCTGCAAGTCGCGTTGGCTTTACATAGTTAACTCAAGCTACTACTTGTAGCCAATTCCGCAATTCAAAATGCACTTAGCTTGAATAAGAGATGCTAATTTTATCGGAATCTTCTTTTACTTCTAAATACGTCTGGGTTAGATAGATGGATTCATTGTACAGATATTTTAAGTGTTTCAAGAAAAATCAGTTGTATGTCTTTAAAGAGGAAATAAAGAGAACAATAATACTACTTTGTAAAAGAATGTGTTAGTTTAACATTGGTCTAATATGCAATATTTTTAAATCAAAGCAGCCCATTATAAAACCGTTCAATCCAATATAAAAATATAATGAAAATCATATTTGTGCTACAGAAATGAAATACCAGACTCCAGAGGCTACTGAATCAACTCGATGTCTGTTTATGACGCACAATTAATACTGAACTAATCGAATCCAATGCTCGATTGTTATCGATAATAGTGTGTCTAGTTATAACTAGATGAAGCATGTGTAGTAATTGATCTCCATACCATTTAGGCTCCGAAGATGCTAGGCCGTAGCTCCTGAAACCTGTCATTTGAAAATTATACCAATAGTGCTATGTCTAAGATTATATTCAGTGTGGCTTGAGAATTCCGATCACAATTAGTCAAACATAATACAACAGCTTAATAATCTACACTGGGTAAATTCAGAGGATTCACAGAATGAGACGGGGATCCTTGTACATAATGTGGTGATTCGATATTGAGATCATAGAGGAGATATCTAAAATTATCTTTTTGACTTTAGAGGATCGTTCACAAACGTTGAAATATTGCTATGGATTTTTTGTGATTAAATTCACTTACGACTA
The DNA here is from genome assembly GCA_033459515.1 of Theretra japonica. Lineage (NCBI taxonomy): Eukaryota > Metazoa > Arthropoda > Insecta > Lepidoptera > Sphingidae > Theretra > Theretra japonica. The sequence goes on from CM065949.1 coordinate 11,851,738, forward strand.
GTGTGTTAAAACTGTCAAGATTGAATTATATTGCCTGCAAACTGAATCCAAGACCTTACAGCTCTGCCTTATAGCTCCTATAGCAATAATGCGGTTCTCTTTAGTAGAGGAGCCGTGGAAGATCGACCTTTACCCATCTGATAACCATAACAGATCATTTTTTGTCAAATATTATTGATTAACAAACATGTCGATGATAACTCGCGTGTCGAAAAGTTTTTTAATTGAATTTATTTTTATATATTTTTTTTGTGTTTTTTAGTTTTGTAATTAAATCATATTTCTTATAATACCAATTTGGATTGGTTATAAGATCGGTGTAGTTAACTACACTGACTTATCTGATCCTCTGCTTGCTAGGTAGCCATGAACAGAAATAAGTAGACATGCCTACCTGGGCATATTTTCTGCGTTAAAAACTATAAGTTAAGATGAAATTCATTCGGCTATCAAAGGAGTGAAGGTTATGAAAGAAAATTGATTAAAATTAATTCAGTTAAAAATAGCCATGAGCACTTCTCGATGGGCAAGTTATTATAGGCATGTTTGTTAATCAATAATATTTGATTAAAAAAGTGTCTCATCTGTTTATCAGATGGGTAAAGGTTAATTCACCGGCTCTTAGACCATTTACACAACACATAATATATCATTAAAACAATACTCCACAAGCCAAGAACCGCACAAATGGAATTAAAATCCATCGGTGTGAACCGAGCTGAGAGCAATATCCATTACGGTTAAGCGTCATGTCCAATCTGCTGTTCGTTGATAATACGAAGCTTCACAATAAACAGTACTGTTTGGATTACAAATTTAATGATACCCTCGAACGCTGACTCCGCTGAAAATTGTGGTGGAGCATCTTTGCATTTGAATGAATTTGGTATCGCTGTTGTGGTAAGGTTCTGTTTTGGCTAGAATTATTTCTTTGAGAAGAGTAAATTATATTGTTTGAAGTGTGATGGTTTGGTGACTTATTGACAGAATAGCGTAGGTTTTATAAGAATTGGATAGTTTTTTCTTAAAGTAGTCAAAAGGTTTAGTGATAAGATGTGGTTATAATTGATAAATTGCAGATTGGTGTTTTCATTCAATACTTGCGTATCTTACAATTAAAAAAAAAAAGTTTATACTCTTATAAATCTATTTTAGAAGTGAAATTATAATGGAATTAACAATAGGTGGCACGGGATTTTTTTAAAATAAGATGTTAATAAAAAACGTTAGTATTTCTGACAAAAGTATACTTACTTTACTCAAAAGCATTAAAAGTGTACCATAAATGTTTAATAGTGTTGATTTGAAATTGTGTGCAAATGTTATTGGATATATCATTTGCTCTTTGGGTTTGAAATTATACGGCAATAATATCGTAATTTATTGACTAATTAGAACCATTTGGATATTGAAGTTTGGATAGATTAATTTCAACAGATATATATCTTTATTTAAATGCACCTTTATAAGAATTTAGTTTGTATTTTGATACGATGTTTTTTCTTTTAGAAACTTATGGTTCCCTGAACCAGAACTTTAATGATATTCATTTTTATAAACAACAGGTCCTTCGAAAACATTGTTGTAGTAATCCTCGAGCACACTGATGTCAAGAAATAGACTTCCTATGGCTAAACATAACGAATATACAGATAAAGATACACAACACTTTATTGAACACAAAGTACAGAAAAATAAAACATAGAACCCTTAGAAATAAGCGTACAATTCGCGGTCTTATCGCTATGAGCGATTTCTTCAACCAATTGCATTAACAACAATTAGAATCATTCCAAAATCTTCACAACTGCGTTAGTATAAATCGATATTTTTAAACAAACAGTGAAATAAAACAAAAGTAAAGCAGCAACTGTCCAGTATGTGAACTCGGCTATGGCTAACACAATATCGGGAGTGCATACCAAATAGGCGACTATAACAAAGTTTGTCGCGTGTTCAGTAGGAAGTGGAATCCTGTTTATATCACTCACACCGGCCCCGTGACGGGAACTAGCAAGTTCAGGTTGCATTCGTAGGGTTCACAACAGTATCTTTGGGTTTTTGGAATTTTGATGGAAAAGTTACCACGCTTTTTTTTCATCAGGTTTTGTGAAAGCAAGAGTACATTCACAGAACATGCTTGATGCAGAATATAGATCCAAATTTAAACGCAAAAGTCATTTAGCGGTCATAATCAATGAAGATACAATGAGAATGAGGACTGACTAAATTAAAGCTGCAAAAAATAGAACCAAATTGATGTTCTTCAATAGGAAAACGGACTCCTTTACTGTTCAGGTAATACCTGGTTAAAAGAAAAAAAAATTACAAAATTTTACCATAATACAACAGTGGCTAATACTGAGACATGCTTAAATTCCAACCGTTATTTTAACGTAGAATTTACTCATATCCCTAAAAAGCAGGCACCCGCCTAAAAAGGATTTAAATTTTAATACATTTCACTCTCTTTTTTGCCAACCGTACATTAGAGAATCAGCATACAGCAACTGAAAAGTTTACTATCATAGGAGGCGGGTCCGAAAGTTTCCCGCCTTGTCGCCCCTTGCATTACACGGACCATTGGATCCCCGCGCGATATACGAGGCACGTTGGGACAACGCGCCAAATATCTTCAAGAGCTTTGATACAAATACTTGTTGGAAGTGGGAAATAGGTTGAAAGGATATTTTAGTGTGATATTGTGTTACTAGTACGGCTTTTCGGTCTGGAATTAGGTTTTAGTTTTGTAGTAGAAAGAATTTTGTTAAGATGATTCCATTTATTAGATTTATTACCGTCATCACCCTCAGTCACACGAAGTCCACCTGTGGGTATAGAATAAACACTTCTTTAAAGACCTCAGATAATTTCATTATCTATATTCTTATCAACGAACATGTGTTTGACGCATTGAAATAAAACGAATTCTTACGGATTTTATCGCGAATTTAATTAATTTTTACATTTTTAATTTCCCGACGTTTCGATCACTTTACAGTTTATGGGGTCACGGGGCGGCAATGTGTAACATTCGCGTAAATTAAAAAAACTAATATGTTTGATGGTTGCAACAGATATTATTTTAATCAAAATAGCGCCTGATAAAAATGTTATACAAAATTCGTCTTTTTGTAACTTGTACTTATATTGCTAAGGCGTTTGATTTAGTGATTTAGCAAAGTGCCTTGTCATTACAAAGTTCTCTTTTAAATTAAAATATTAAATACAGTAACAGCTAACTATGCCAACTTAATTACGGTCATATTATCAAAATGTGATATGATTTTTGTGATATTTTTTCTCTGAAACTATTTTAAAGATTTTTTTATTAATGAAGGATTTATTTAGGATTCGTTATTCTGGAAGTCATTAAAAGACTCCAAGACTTCATTTACGGTTTTATTTCCAAACTACATTGAGCCAATAAAAGTAAGATCATGTTATAAGAGCAGACCATCTGCTTTTCAATATATTTTAGCGACTAGGACTCACCAGGGAGTCGTTGCTAAAACTATTAAGAGAGTAATATACGCAGAAGAAATACGCCCTACTGACATAGTTAATAGTTACAAATAAGGGATTGAAAAATAAATAAAATACATGGGGGTTAGATCAACGTAAGAAAATTATATGATGCTGGTATAAAATTCGATTGCTTTGTGTATATTAAATAAATAAATAAATACACTCAACAGTTCTGTATCTGTATCAGCCCGTATACATAAGTCCCACTGCAAGGCACGGGCCTTCTCTGCAATCGAGAGTACGATTGAGAGGGGTTAGGCGATATCCACCACGCTGGCCTGGTGCTGTTGTCGGACTTTACATACCGTAGAAATGAAATAGAAAAACTGTTGTAGACATGTTAAATATTCATACAGTCATATTTTCCTATAATTTTATATTTTCTGTCCATATATGCATAGGCTCACATACTTACCTTACGGTATAGTTAGATCCACAGTTCGCTGAGCTCATATGATTATGAGCTCAGCAAACTCCAAATCCCCATATCGGGTCTCAGTTTCTGTCCTGTGTAAAGTAAAACTAATAAGATATTTTTTGAAATTAAAACGGATACAAGTAACTTGCCTGATTCGAAATCTCAACCAAATACTTGTGTATTTAGTAAAATATGGACTGTATGTGTGTTCATACAGTCCATATTACACTGGTGGTAGGTCGCTCACATGTGAGAGACCGCCCGGGTATGTACCACCACAACGTCTATTTCTTTCACCAAACAGCAGTGCAAACGCACTGTTGTGTCCCGGTTTGAAAGGCATTGTACCCAGAGTAAGTACTGGACATAATTAGACTTAACATGTTATGTCTGAGGTTGGCGAGCGCAGTGAAATGCCAACCATTGCTCTTTAATCCATGGTGTTTGGTTTTGCTACTGTCCACGAGCGGTCGTATAGCTTACCATCAGATAAATGGCATTCTCGTCTCGCCATTAATTGGAACTCAAAAAACTGTCAGTAAGTTAATAAGGTAACTTAGTGTTCATAAATATTTTTTATACCAAGAGAAAATAATATAATCCTAAAGAAGTATATCTAGAACAGTATATTCTTCTGTTCTGTGACTAGAACTAACCACATAACAATAAAGAGATAAGCTCAGATAAACCGCTTGTTACATAGAATGCTTTGCAATTATGTTATTCTGTATTCAAAGTTAGTACAACTATGTAAGTTGGCAACTTGTGAAGTTTAACAGCTGTCATTAAAACTGCACTGTTGAAATAGATAAGTGAACTAATTTTGAATTAATTGTTGCCATGTATACTGTATAGTTGCTAATACCAATAATACCATAACATTGTATTGCAAAGCTGAGGTCTCAGGTTCGAGTTCCAGGATACGCAGTGCTATTGGATTTTTCTATTCATTATCATCCCGGTGTCAGGAATGTGTGCTCGATATGGCGATAAACTCGCCCCCAATCATATCGTCGGACGGAAATATAAGGCGAACCGTGGCTGACCTAGTTGCAACTCTGCCTACCCCTTTTAGGAAAAAGGCGTAAGTTTTTGTATTTATCCCTACTATGGGTCATTCCATTCTTTGATGACCCTTAGGCCACCGTAAGTAAACGCCTATAATTCTAGTCTAGAGCCGACATGAATACAATTTCAAATCACCTTTTAGCAAGGCTGTACAGAAATTGTATCGTAAACCAATATTGAAGCAATTGACAATATAAAAACGAGGAGATAGCATGACAATTTGACACTAGAGAATACAAAAGTAAACTTATAGTAAGTAATAGGATGAGTTACAGCCCTGTGTCCTTCCGCCGTAGTGGGAAGAAGCATCTTAGCAGGCCGGCATAATTGTATCGAATGGCATAGGGCCGCATCTGATGCCAGTCGATACTTTCTTTGGACGGCATTTGCGCTTGCCAATGGGTACAATGCAGTAATTATGCCGCGCCAGTATAAAAATCAACTCAAAACTCAGCAACGAAACAATAGGAAATCGAGCCAAAACATCCAATAGTCAAGCTGTGAACGTATTTTTAACCAACACAATAGATCTTGGCATTGAGTACAAGACCCCAGCCTGAGCAATATGTCTTGCTCCTAACCGAACTATTCCCTAAAAATGATTTCTGCAAAGAAAGTCTGCACTAACTTCAACCTATTTGTCCCAGATGACTTTCAGATACAATTTTAACCCGCATACGTCACATCATAAGGTCCATTATTTATTTCCCCGGCCACCCGATCATGATTTATTCTTACTGCCATCCGACCTTTTCATCCGGGGCAATGTTTACATATCGACGCGAGACCCCGATGTGTCCGTGGATCTGTTTTATCGCAGTCCACCGGATTTCCCGGCCAATCATATTGTTCCAAAAGATTTAAGTAACTCATTTTATTGTGTACTATGTGTAGCATTTAAGGATTTAAAATATACGGATTTTGTCTTTACTATGCATTCAACTGTAAATATAATCCTTATAAACGATTCATAAGAGGATCAAAAGATCAATTTTAAATCGAATTCCTATTACCTACAATTTCTAAGCTTATTAAAATTCTGGCACCTTCGAGGCCATTCAAGTGACATTAGCATTCATTTTATCTATTGTTTTCTAATGACGGGATAAAGATTGTTCTAAGTGTTCAAAGAGTATTTGATTAAAAAAATAAATGAAAAAAAAATATATGCAGAAATACAAAATTTTATTTTGAATTTGTCAACATTGCACGGTTTAATAAGTAGGATATTTAACGCTATTACAGATACATTTCAGTCAACAATATTTACTTTAACTTGCTCTAATAATTTGGATTTACTTCGATTTATTTTTTTATATTTCGGATTCGCTTTGACGGACCTCCTGACGTTGCTTCGTGTCATCACTTTGTCGAATATTTCCTCACTGGTGTCTTCGCTGCCGTCGTCAGAGAAATGATTGTTCATACTGTCGTTCATTTTATTAGGCCTTAAAACTAAAGGTTCTATGCTAACATCAGAGAATACCGCCTCATCTGTCGTCGGTCTCTCGTCGTCACTTCTCTCACTATATTGACGATTCAATGCTCGTTTATCTTGATCTGGCACTTGTAATTTATTTTTCTTTTCGTCTTTCTTTTTACCACCTTCCCGATTACAAGGCTTGTATTTCATAGGTGAGAAATCAACCCTGCGCAGGAAGCTGATTGTGTCTCCAAATTTTCTACTACATTTCCTCGTTGCTTTGACTTCTGTTTTGTTTTCTGCTTTGATGCTACTTTCTTCGATTTCCAAAGCAACACCTGAGTCAGAATTCGAATCGACTAGTATGTTTATTTCTGGTACGCTTATATTTAGGTCGTTGTGGATTTTAAGTTTGTTGTTCAATTCTTCGATAGTTTCATTTTGTTTCTGTATGATCAAATCTTTTTCAGCGATCTGTTTGGCGACACTTTCTGTCCTTAACGCTAAGTTTACTTCGTATTTCTGCAGCTCACTCGATAAGAATTCCAATTCCTTTTTCCTGGTCGATTCCAATTTCTTTATGAGTTCAGTTTGTTTCGCGTATGCTTCCTTCAGCCGCGCGACCTCTTGCTTATGTGATGTGTCGAGGAATTTAATAATGTTTATTGCCTCTTGTAGTGTCGTCGGCTGCAGTATACTTTCTTTAATAACGTTTTCAGACATTATTGCTCTCGATTTGGATCTGGAACAAAAATAAAATAGATTAAATACTTTGACCAACGCAATCGATTAAATTATCGTGGAGTTTAAGCGCTGCGGTTGATTGTGGTTTTATTTATTCAATTTGAAGCCTCTATTATCGTTAAGTAGACGGTTCTTTTATCCAAACTATAATTACGTAATTTGTAGAATTCGATGAAACGTCAATTTCGTATGCGCAAATTGGGTTTTTAATGAGTTTTAGAGGTCGTTAATTAAATGAATGTCAACTTTCTATCTTTAGAATATTCAATTGCAATATTTCGATCGGATTTTTTAAATATTTTCTATACGAATACGGAGTACTTAAATCTATAAGTCACAATAGATCCAGTGATGGACTAGAAATCACGAAAGTCGTCATAACATAGACAATAGTGATCTCATACTCGGAGTGGCATCACACGTATGTTGACACGCACGCGGTCACATCGGTACAATAACACTGTCTCATTGTTCCCTCCTCGAACGACCTATTTGTAATAAAAACATTATGATATTTTTATTTCGTACCTTCCTTCGATTGTTCTGATACGTGATATAAAGTAAAAAATGTTTTGTTGTATTATACACTTTTGAATTGGAAGAGACACCGATGGGCGGATATGTTACATTCTATAACATTCTAGAATCTTCTAAAAAGATCCAATACAAATGTAGAAATTTCGGTATAAAGTGTTGCTAGGCAATATTAGAAATGCTAAGTTTCTTAATGAAAATTTAAACATTTAAATCCAATAATTTACATTAGTAAATTTTGAAAATCCTTATTTTCATGAGGAGCATAATGGTGAACTAAAGTAGTAATGTTCAATTTTGTGACTAAATATTTCTTGGTCAGTTAAATTATTTTAAAATATTAACATTATTAAAGATAAAATCTATAAATGCAATCATGGCTTCTGAAATCATAATAACCTGCTGTTTAAGTACCTACCAAGCAATTTATTATTTTGAGCTCGACCCATACCTCAAATTTGGTTTTACGATATTCTAAAACCAAACAACAAAATTTAAGACTGTTTTCCTATTGTAAAACCTCCGGCGATAGCATAGAACGTGTTGCCCCTTTCGAAAATTCCCGTGGGATAGAATAACTCATGCTCCTCAGGAATGAAGTCTGAGCAAAAACTAGTTTCTAGAACATGACTCACTGCATTTTTGCTGCAAGCCAATAACCTATAAAACTGGTTCCTCGTTATAGAGAATTCCCTATGGATTGCCTGACGTTTTAATGGTATTAATAAAAACTCGAGTTATTACGACGTGGGAGGAATTTAATTTGATGATCGTATGGGAGAAAAGGATGAAGGAAGCCCGCATGCCATAGAGGCCTTTACTAAAATTTCTATAGTTTGTGAAGTCCGTCAACCCTCAATAGGTCGGCGTAGTTGATGAGACTTCTGGATTGACCTCTTGATTGTAGAAAATATTGTGATCAGTATTTATTTAATATATTATGTAAATAAAAAAATGTGGGCAATGAAGGACTGACGATGTTGTGAGAATCAGCTAAATGGGGTAGGCTGGAAAGAGTGGTGATATCCTGAAAGGTCAACGTCCTTTTGACCGATGGGTGGATGGGTACATAAGAACAGACTATATTTTTTGTAATATACAATTAGTTCATTCATGTAAAGATTTTCAAAACATGACATTGCTGGATGTAGGTACATATAGGCAAATCCAATGAAGATGTTTAGTAACAAAGATGTCGAGTTCCTTGGTAAAAAACATGACTTTGGTCATTTTACTGCCACATATGGCATAATAAAAGTCACATAATATATTATGGCCTAACCCCTCTCAATCGTACTCTCGATTGTAGAGGAGGCCCGTACCTTCCAGTGGGATATATGGGCTGACACAGTACAGTACAATACATTATAGATGGCTCATAATGTTGATATTGAGTTAGACGATAATCGAATAAATTACTTTAGCTCACAGCTCATCATTCAATGTCAGTAGAAGCTAATATTCAGGAGTGGTTAGCTTATGGGCTTACATATGTATGTATGTAATAAGATATTCGACGGGTTTATGTAAAAAAAACGCCGCAAGTGTTAATTATAATCAAACATACATATAATGCATATGTTAAAAGCAAGGACAATATACTAGCATTGTAGAACATATATAAATAATGTTCGAAATTGGTTTTCAAAGAAATCTTTCCAGTCGGTAGGATTAAAAGAAGATTATCCTTCGTAAAAAATCTAAATTATTTAGTTCCTAAATTTATTATTTCCAAAAATAAAAATAATGAAAAATACCACTTTGCAATTACTGTTTCTATTACATAGAACATTATTACAAAAAATACCATTGAATATAAATAAAAAAAAATAAACAATAAAGTTTTATTTTCGAATTTTGTAATTGCTAGTTATTGTAATCTTTAGCGCCTTTATTTTATTGTTTATGAATAAAAAAACAGTCAATGTTTTTGTTATTCAATTAATATACTCGTACATCCGTTGGAAAATATTAATACAAATTAGAATGTGTGTTTTGTGCGAATGATTTCATTGAAACCTTTGAGTATTTGGAGTTCAATGTAAACAACTTTTTGTTTTTATACATTCGTTATACACTAGCGCAGTGGCATCACGAAATTCCTATTTCATTAAGAAACTATTGGCTCTAACAAACATTTAGTAAATAAATGGAAACATATTTAATTCTTCGTCAATATTTGCCTTGCACGTCTGTTTTAAGACGACTGAAATATTATCTTATTCAAGTTTATATTCATGGCTGTGTAAGCGAAAATACAATTCCTATTATGAGCCTACTTAAATTCTAAAATAATATTTACATACCCAAAAACATCTTTTTGTCTAGCGCTATGCGTACATTCGAAGCAATAATAAAGGAGTTTTTGGAGAGATTCAGAAAGACCTACGGCCTCATTCATGTTCTCAATGTTTTGTCCCTTTCGAAAGACTTTTCAATTCAGTTTGAGCGAAAAAACACAAATCATTTGATACTAAAATAGGCATTAAAACTGTCTATAAATAAGGCCTTTTATGACTTAATGATTAACTACCAGACTTACATCAACAACTTTAAGAATAAATAGCCTCATACTAAAAATCAGTTTAAGTTTTAATTTTTTGTACTGTAATTTAATTTCATCCTTCTTCAATGTTGGCCATGGTACTGTTACCAACATCAGTTATAGTAAGAAGATATTTAACAAGAAATTCTACATTAAACTATATGGCATCAAATTAATTACGTTCAAGACTCTACTTGAGTTAATATTAAGGCCTAAGGAATTTCTTAACGACATTACAGCAAGCAAATGGCAGTGACCTTTCACTCTAAAATGTTGAAGTAACATAATACTAATTAAAATTAATTAATATTGACGATATGTTTACAACAAATACACATACATAAGCATCACGCCTTTTTCCCAGAAGGGGTAGGCAGGGGTGCTACCAGGACACCCACGTTTTCCCTTGTGTTTTCCGCCTCATGATGTAGGGTGAGTCTATTGCCATATAAGGCACAAATTCGTGACTCCTGGGTAATAATAGAAAAGTCCAATAACACTTTGCCAGACCCGGGATTCGAACCCGAGATCTCGGAGTTGTGAGCGTACCGTAGTACAACAGCCCCACTGAGGTATAATATCTACACGGTATAATATACTATAATAATGTTTATCATGAACTCATGGCCTTTTCATCATGGTCTACAGCCACAGAAAGTCGATAGTTGAATCGTTAACAGTGGGCTTTCTGTAAACCTTTCCTCGTGGTCTTTTAGACTGCAGATATTTGAGCACACTATCTTCCAACTAAATCGGTTAAAATTACCACGCTTTTCCTTATAGTACTTTGAAAAACTTAAAAAAATTGGGGCCCATACCACTAACAAAAACAATATAACTTTAAACATGGAAATACTAAGAAACTGTAAAAAATATTTTGTCAATATAGTTATTGCAAAATAAAATGTTATGTTTATGCATGTAGTGATTGCTATATGAAATTATTTCATTCCATAAAATTGCTTTCATAAATATCAATACGATTTCTCAAAACATTACCGCCGATGCATATGAAAGAATCTCAGGCGTCATTTCTTTTATAAATATAATTCTTTTATAAAATATGGTTCTTTCAAAAGCCTACAAAGCACACTGGTTTCTGTCAAGGCGCACAACCGGTTTAAGTTATTTCTGGCGCTGCGGTTAAATGCATGTGCCGCTATCGGTCATCAAAAGCTTGTTTCGAAATGCACTTGCGCTAAGTTTTCTACTTGAATGTTACTTAACTTCCTATATACTGTTTTAAAAATAAAAAGTTTAAAAAACTATTTAATTAGTAATAAACTTAATTTTAATTGTATTCAGATCTAAAAACTTACTTTATCAAAAAATGACATTTTATTCAACCATTGTAAACTGTATTAAAAAGTCAATAAATCACAAAAATACTCACTATATTATAAAATAAATCCTTTTCACACAAAGAAAAAAAAAACAAATAATACCTTTCAATAATAGATCCAGATGCAAACTCCGCGAAATCCAATGAATACAATCACTTTTTGTCACTGCGTACAGAACCTCTCCGATCGATAGTCGAACTCTGACTAACGAACAATAAACGAACGGACCACGACACTCGACAGGTGTGCAAGTTCCTACTAATCACCTGACCATTGTATAGAATACTATAAACGTTGCTACGGAAATATAGCACTTAACTACAAGTAATAAAGAATACAACCCCGTACAACAATAGAACACGTGCATTTTGCCGACAAAGAACTTTTAATCCCCCATTCTATTGTCAGTATTTGGAAATTTATATTTTCGCTAATTATTTATGACTTAATAGGATTAGTGTTTAGATATTTCAAATTTTTACGTGACTTTTCGAGTGTAATTCTATTGTTGTAGGAATTGACAGTCCAAGTTATTAGAAGAAATTATACAAAGTCTCTAGTACATACAATTATAATATTTTGCCAGTAATTTTAATATTTATATTATGGTATTGAATTGAATTAATAATATATTTATGTTTGACGAGTCTTATAATGTATAGAAATGGCTTTCCTGTGGTATTAGTGTAGGGATTGTGAAGATAAAGAAAATATGAAAATAAGAAACATTGCACTTGCGCAAGCGTTAAAAAATCACCCAAATATAAACTCCATATAAATCAAAAATGCATAAAAATTAAAATACATTACCAAAATATGAAATTTTATTGTCTTCCCGTAAAGGTACGGACAAAAAGTTGATTTCCGATTTGGTCGCGGCGCATCATTACGAAACAACAAGTCTTCGGAACAGGTTTAATGTATTCTCGAGTATTGTAAAACCATAGTGATTATGCAGTGAGGTTGTATATGAACGAAAATATTCCAAAAACTCGAAATGTTATTGCTCAAGTAGGGAGTTAAATGGCACTTGTGACAAGTCGGTAGAATATAATTTTAATTTTTTTTATTTTTTATTTTTGTATTGTATTGTATCAGCCTGTATACGTCTTACTGCAGGACGTATTGACGCCCCCTAGGTGAGCCTATCGCCATAGCAGGCAAAAATCCTGACACTACCTGATTTTTTTTTATAATAGAAAAATTCAATATCACTTTGCCCGACCCGGGATTCGAACCCGGGACCTCAGCTTTATAATCGTACCGTAGTACAACTACGCTACCGAGGCAGTGGCTATTAATAAAATACGCGCAGATTATTTTCCTGATGCATCAGTTATCCATCAATCAATCGTATCTAAACGAAATAAATCATTCGGCAGTTTGAAACACGGGTGCTATTAAATTCTCAGCAAAAACGATTCGAGTCCAATTAAGGTATAGATTTGGTTAAAAATGTAAAAGTCTAGGCAGAAAAATTCAAAACGAATTAACCAAATTAAAACCTTGTGTCGAATATGCTACAATACATTTTTCTGCAAAGCGACAGATTTTTATTAAATTCCGGACATTCGCTTTTTAAACATAAATACATACATGTTACAGTCACACCTTAATTCACTGACTCCACACGGAGTGTTTTGGATATCAGAAATTAAGAGACTTTTCGGCCTCACAAGACAGACTCAAAATAAGTTAAGGTATTTTTGGAGATGACAAACATTGACTCCAGTGAAGGATTCGAACCTGCGACCTATCCTTTTATAACTGGCGTCTTTACCAACTACACCACCAGGACTGTTTTTGAATAGCTCTTATTGATTTGCTAAGGATTTTGGAGCCAAAATTCATTTGGATGCTGTAAAATTATCAGAATTGAATAAAGGCTTTTTTACTTCCCGCTCCCCTCCTGATTTTAAGAGCCGGCAGCACACCTATGTCCCAAAAGTGGTGGATGGTCATGGGCGGCAGTGATCCACTACCACCAGGTGACTTGTCTGCTTGTTGCTAGACCGTAATTAAAAAAAATACAATTGTACAATCATGCTTAACCATTGGTTTCAGTCAATAGCAAGACACGTGAAGTCCCAAATTATCTTCCAGCTATCTGTTTATAAACGGCTATGACAACTTTACAACCGAAGCTTATTTAGATTTCTGCGCCTTAGTTCAATAATTTAAACTTTCACAAAACCAAAAATACATTCCAATACCACTCAAATAACAGAGAAGGTCCCAATTTAGACGCAATACTGGGAAAATTAGTCGAAAATCGAAAACGTTAGCAAACTTAGTTCCAAAAAGTACTTACGTTTATATAGTAAACAAAAATCTAGAAATTCAACGTAACACAAAATTGAAATTACAAATTCCACGTACATTTTCTGAATGATACGCCTACGTCGGGTTGCGAAAGTTGGCCAATTATAACTTAATATTACTTTCGTATTGCCACAGTTTTGTAATGGGTTATATGTGAGTAATAATCTGCGAGATATATAGAATATTGCTACAATTACATTACTGTCAAGGCTGTGAAGTTCCTAAGTACAAGCGCATATTAATATTTTTCATTATTGGTACGATAGTGACGGGAAGCGCCTGATAGTTTTACCAGTGCAATGCAGATGAAGTATCCACTAGCGACTTTAAAGAATTTCTACGGTATGTAAGTCCGCCAACCCGCACTAGGCCAGCGTGGTGGACTATATGGCCTAACCACTCTCAATCGATTCTCTCGATTGTAGAGTAGGCCCGTGCCCAGCAGTGGGACGTATATGGGCTGAAAAAAAAAAGAAAAAACGACTAGCGAGGAAAAGATTTCTCGCTAGACGATATTATTATGGCGACTGGATTGAAATCGGATATCATCATCCGTTGCAGCCCACTGCTGGACATAGACCTGTCCCAGGGTACGCCACAGAGCCAGCCACTGCTTTATGCTTTATTGCACTCTTGTGCAAGTCCATTCCATCTGGCTCTAAAGATCGCAAACAGGCTGAACCCTTAACTATGATGGGATTTCCACTGTCGTGTAGGATGGTTGCTATCCGAGCGGATTAGAATTTCCTTCTATTAACTCACTGTCAAGTGTCGACATGTTTCCAGTATTTTCTTGGTATCATAATTAGTATCCTGAATACTAAAAAACACTCAATTTACAGTAAGTTGTATTTTAAAATTCCTGGTAATACTACCTGGCTTATAAAACTTGACCCTTTTGTGTAAGCCATGTACAGACTTTTCTAAGAATAAAAAAAATCTGCTACCTGATCCTCTCAGGTATATAATTTTTATTATTGCAAACTATCGTGGGTTATTTATTGGCATTTACTTCTTACTTCTCCTTTTCATAAATAATATGGGTTTTAGTTATAATTTTTTAATTACAGTTGATTAAATATTTTTTGACAAGTTTACAACTTAAGGTATACAAGCTGATTCCTTATTCCTATTTTTAATTAGAGGAATGTCAGGCAGTTTACAAGTGTAATTAAATTTGTTTTAGTCACTAAAAGGAGCGTAAGTTCAAAATCTTGTAGGAGTTTTAAAATATTATATAATATAACCTTAAATTAGCCAAGTGTAATGGATTGATTCCGTCTTTGTGTAATATGAGAACGGCGCATGTCCAGCAGTGGGACTTCTGTTTATTAACTTACACAACCAAAAGTGCCTTCTAACTCGACAAGTTTTGTGTTGCAGTTGGTTAGACGCTGGCTGAGAATAGAAAAAGACACGGGTTCGTTTCCCGCAACGTGATCAATTATTTCACAAGACCATTCATAAGTATTTGTTTCGGGTCACATCAGCAGTTCATAACCGCTAATTTAGATATCAGTCTTGTGTCGTATCAGAGACTACGTGACATTATACTATTTTACAACACTCAAACCTGAAAAATAATTGTCGATACATTTGTCTCGGATCGGGGATCGAAGCAAGACTTTCGTTTCATATGCAACATCTTAACTACTCGTACTTCACAGAGCACACATGCAATTGCACTACCAAAAAAGTTTATACATCAGACAATTTACATTCCATGTTGTTTTTTACGCGAATTACATCCTTTATTTTAAAATATTTATAGTTGAAACTCTTACTGTCTCAAACTTTAGTCGAAGAGCACTTTAAACTCACGCTCTGCTGAAGTAATAAAACCTGCCTGGCTGTAAATGGTACGGTCGTTTCGGAAAAACAACAAAGATAAAACTAAATTGATTTTTATCCCCGTTTGGGCCAGTTTAAACTTTAACAGGACATATTGAAAGATTTTTTGATTATTACTTATTACACTTTGTATCCGTCTGTCTGTCTTTCTAGTGAGTTATTGCCTCCATTTTCGTACGTGATATAATTAGGATCTTGCAAGGATTTTTACGGTAGTAGGTTGTAGGAAATTCGTAACTGTTCAAAAAGCTATTAGCTATTATCACCCTATTGCCTATTGGTGATAAACCCATCCGCGCAAGAGTCGCGTTATGGGTTTAGTATGACGTAAACCGCGCATGGCAAGTATGTACATACATACATAATTTTTTTTTTGTATCAGCCCATATACGACCCACTGCAGGGCACGGGCTTCCTCTACAATCGAGAGCACGATTGAGAGTGGTTAGGCCATATAGTCCACCACGCTGGCCTAGTGCGGGTTGGCGGACTTACACACCGTAGAATTTTTTAAAATCGCTACGGTATGCAGGTTTCCTCACGATGTTTTCCTTCACCGTTAAAGTGCGTGGTGATTGACTATCAATACACACATAACTCCGAAAAGTCAGAGGTGTGCCCTGGGATTTGAACCCGCGACCACCGTGAACATGTAGGCAGCCGAGTCTGGTCCGATACCACGAGGCCACCACGCACTTGCGTTACATACATAAACTCACGCCTTTTTCCCCAGAAGGGGTAGGCAGAGGTCTATTTCGTCCCATGAAGTGATAGGGAGCGAGCCTATCGCCTTATCGGGCACAAATCCCTGACTCCGGGCTGATAATGAATAGAAAAATCCAATATCACTTTGCCCTACCCGGCAAGTATGTGCACGGGCAAAATTGGACCTAATGTTGACGTCATGGAATGTTGCATAACAAAAATCTTCAGTTCTATGTTGTCAGGAAAATAATTTTGATACATTGACAACTTAAACAATTGCTGATAATAAGTTCTAATTTATGATTTATGAATTGATGAATTTTTAATCAAAACTACGTTAAGTACCTTACGGTAAATACGTTATAATTACAACGTATTTTAGATTCCTATAATAAAACATTACTCCACTCAAAGCTTTAAAATTATATCACAGAATGCCGACTGGGAAACAAAGTAAGGTAAACTAGCAATAGGTAGCTCAATTCCCATTTTAGTGGAGGATTTATTTTTCTTATTGTATCACACCATGTACGTACCACTGCAGGGCACGGGCCTCCTCTACCTCTACAATCGAAAGTACGATTGAGAGTGGCTAGGCCATATAGTTCACCAGGCTGGCCTAGTGCGGGTTTGCGGACTTTTACATACCATAGAAATGTATACAAATCGCTATGGTATGCAGGTTTCCTCGCGATATTTTCCTTCGCCGTTATAGTGCGTGGTGATAGTCATCAATACACACGTGATTCCGAAAAGTCAGAGGTGTGCCTTGGGATTTGAACCCACGACTAACCACGTCCGTTGTTGGCCACCACGCACTTTTAATTTCCTTAACGTTTGCAATATTAGAAGCGCCCTCCGTCGCGCGCAGAATTGTCTAGCGCGGAGTCTATATTCGGTTTGAGAAATGTCTGTGCAATTGTGGTTACCGACGAGAGATGGGCATCGATCGCTGGGACTTGGGAGATACTGTATTTGGGTTGTACTATACTTATCATTACGTTCTGTATCAGCCCATGTACGTGCCACTGCAGGGCACGAGCCTGAATACAATTGAGAGTAGGATTGAGAGGGGTTAGGCCGTATTTTCCACCTAGTTGGCCTAGTGCGGGTTGGCGAATTTTTACATACCATAGAAATTCTTCCGACTAGCTATGGTATGCAGGTTTCCTCACGACGTTGTCCTTCACCGTTATAGTGATTGACTATCAAAACACGCATGACTCCGAAAATTCAAAGGAGTGCCCTGAGATTTGAACCTGCGATCACCGTAAACATGTTTGCAGCCGCGTTTGGTCTTTTACCAATAGGCGACCACGTATATCAAGTACATTCACTTAAATTTTCAGAGCGATCTTAAGGAAGCGGGTTGCATCTAGCATATTACGACTTTTATATCGTTTTTTTCGTTTTTATACGAGTTTTTTATTCCATCAGCCATAACCTTAAGCTAAAAAAATTACGCCAACATTAATTATGTTTTCACAAAAATCCATTTCATTAAAACATTCAATGCAATCGGAATAAACCGATATAAATTACTTCCCTCAGTACCTACAATGTATTAACCAAATCGAAATTACAAATCGCAAAACGAATTTGGGCTTAATGGAGTTTCAATAATGAAATCAGCGGGATACAACGCACATAAGGGCAACAAAAATATAAATCCAATGCCCATTTTGAATAACAATAAAAATATTTCTGAGTTACGTTTTGTTACGGGATTAAATTCGGGAAAAATTGCCCAATTTCGCCATAACGCGATATCCGCGACCGCGCTGAGTTATACGTCATTTTTATGTGCGGTTTTGGTGGTTGTAACCAAATATTTGTATTGTCTGTGGACGAGTAACGCACATTTGTAGGATTTACGACATACCTTTTTCTATTAAGGCTGGTATAAATCGTCCGTACAGAAGAATTTTTGTTATGTACTACAGTTGGAATGGTTTCCTTGTGTATTTTAATGATAATGCAACAACGTAGTACAAGACTGCCTCGGTGGCGTAGTTGTATTAAGGTATGATTGCAAAACTGAGGTCTCGGGTTCGAATCCCAGGTCGGGCAAAGTGATATTGGGTTTTTCTATTCATTATCAGCCCGGAGTCAGGAATTTCTGCCCGATATGGCGATAGGCTCGCCCCGTATCACATCATGGGACGGAAAATACGAGGCGAAACGAGGGTGTCTAGTTTGCACCTCTGCCAACCCCTTCTGGAAAAAAGGCATGTGTTTATGTATGTATATATGTAGTACAAGTTTCTGGGCGTGACTAGTAAAGAGTCTTGAGAATTATTCAAATTTATTTATTAATAAAAGGATTCCCCACAAGGAATATACATGACACTAATATAACAGTATATCACCAGTTAAACAATCAGCTTGTTTCTTCAGTAACAGGAAATCACAACAAACTTAACGAATGCTCAACACATCAGCCAATGGTATATATCACTGCTGAACATAGACCTCTCCCAATTATTTCCATAATGACCTATTGGAGGCAGCCTGCATCCAGCGACGTCCCGTGACCTTCACTAGGTCGTCTGACCAGCTTGTGGGTGGACGCCCTACGCTGCGCTTTCCGCTATGTGCCCCCTTCACAAATTAAAGTAAAATTAAAACAAACTAACAAAGTAAATTAAAATTGAATTGTTAAATGTCTCATAAGTACGATCTCAGTTTGTTTGAAGACAGCTAGTAAAGAATGTAAACAGCGAACGCCTGGCTTTCGATTCCCAAATCGGATAACCCACTTGATCTGAGTTATCAGTTTGTAAAATATAATATGAGTTATCTGGAACTGGGGATGGGCTCTCTCCCTATTATCTTATATTGACGGAAATCTCTGTCTGTATCAGCCTATACCCGTCACACTGCAGGGCACGAGCCTCATCTACAATCGAGAGCATAATTGTGAGTGGTTAAGCCGTATATAGTCCACCACGCTGGCCTAGTAAGGGTAAGTAAAGCTTACATACCATAGATTTTTTTTAAACGCTACGGAATGCAGGGTTCCTCACGATAGTTTCCCTCACCGTTGAGGGAAAAAAACTAGGCCAAATGTTATATTCCAAAATATGTCATTAATATAATTAATTAAGGTGCTTTAGGGAGGAACACTGTCACACAAAATACAGGCTGAGCCTAGTTTAGGCGCCAGGGGACCAAAACCTGTTTTTGTACAAATTCTTTAGATGAAACAAAATAATTGGGCAATGGTGTTAGTGTTACTTTAGTCTATCGTTAGTGGATATCCAGACGTGAAGTAATACTCGTAATGTCTTACAATTATCGAGTATTGGATAATGAGAGCACATGTAATTTAATGACAATTTGATAATGTAATTTTGATGACCCGTGATAACTAGTTTTCAATTATTAATTTCATTAAAATGTACAAATGTTATGCTTATAAAATATTAATACGATGAGTGAAAAAATATGAATTATTATATATTTTATTTATTTTTCATAATGGCTCCTGATGGCGAATTCAGTGCATTTAAAAAACGGTATCCATCGTCGAGATATTGCTAGTGTGTTTTAGTATGATTCCTTGTACAATATGTCTGGTCCAAGATTTGAAGCAGTAAATACATTCATAAAACTTCGGTACATTTTTGCGTGGATTCATTTTCTCGGCTACAAAACATGAAACTGTGCTTTGTAAGGTCTTGAGCATTAAAAAAAATAAAAATAAAAAAGGCTGTTGAGTTTAGTAAGTGCGTGGTGGCCTATTGGTAACGGACCAGACTCGGCTGCCTACATGTTGACGGTGGTCGCGGGTTCAAACCCCAGGGCACACCTCTGTTTTTTCTGAGTTATGTGTGTATGATAGTCAATCACCACGCACTTTAACGGAGAAGGAAAACATCGTGAGGAAAACTGCAAACGGTAGCGATTTTAAAGAACTTCTACGGTATGTAAGTCCGCCAACCCGCTCTAGGCACCCGTGGTGGACTATATGGCCTAACCACTCTCTATAGAGCAGTGGGACGTATATGGGCTGATAAAAAGAAATTATCACATTTAGAACATAAATAAATTCGTCACACTGAGGTTTGTACTCGGGCCAATTTTTCTGCTCCTTCGTGTATTAACGTATTTTCTATGCTGCTATTATAAAGAGGAAATATTTAATTATTTGCACCGACTTGAAAAATTCTTTCACCATTAGAATCCTAATGCAGGATGGATGGATGCAGGCTGCCTCAAACAGGTCACTGTGGAAATCATTGGGAGAGGCCTATATTCAGCAGTGGACTTCCTTTGGCTGATGGATGGATGGATGATTAGAATCCTACATTATCTCTGATGAATATATGCGACAGACTATTTTCAAAAATGTATCTGCATCCGAGCAGAGTCGGGCCCGACCGCTTGTTATATATAAAGAACATACTGCTCGGTTTAAGATCATTGTCAATTGTAATATAAAGTCAACATATTTGAGCCCTTCAAGTCACAAGCCTGACAATTCGCAACAAAAACTAGCAAAATGTACCCCTAACCTCCCCTTATTGCGTCACTTGACATACTATTTGCGTTGGCGAAAACATTTCTATCTCGAGATAGCTCGGCTCAATGGAGCGTTGGATTTACGCGGCAAGTTTTATTAGGAGCGTGGCTAACGGAGCGGCGCCAAAGATTTTCATCTGTTTGAACATTTGCATGGAGTTTGGTGAAATTATGTATCGAATGTGAGGTACGAAGGTAAAGGCTTTGGATAAAATGCTGTGCTTTTGTGATTTGTCTTAGGTATCGAAATGGGTTTGATGAAACGAAAATTAACTGTAAATCGTGAGTTTGTTGGTTTTCCCTTAATTTAGTTAATAGGGGATGAGCGCGTCGTCAATGAATTCGAAATCTTTGTGCTTCATTGAATAAAATAATCGTGTGGTAAATCCATGAATATAGGCATACCCCAAGGAACTCCACATCAGTGGCGAAGGGTGATTTTTTTAAATAGGGAAGCCGAAGCTCAATACGCGAAATAAGTGTGTTTATTTTGTTTATACCTACTGGCCCTACATAGGGAAGACAATGCGACTGATACTAGATAGTAAACATAGTGCAGTCCACATTGAGTAGATCAACTTATCGTGAGATGCTTCACAGAATTAGCCCGAAACGCGACACATTTACATAATTTGTACGTGTATCCTTATATTCGGACGTTTGTGCATATCCAACCGCCAGCAAATTATTCCTCCGACAATCTCACTCACCAAACGAAACGATTGCGTTTCGTATGATGGCATCTACGTACTGCGGTCGTCAATTATATTTTAATATTTCCAATATACAAAAGTTGCAATGTCATCATGAGAAAAGTAAAAAAGTATATTTTTAAACCGCACGTGAATATAAGATTAATAAAGAAAAATTTATAATCTAGATACAATGTTAACAAGTACGTTAGCCGCGCTTTTATTAGTTGTATTATTAGTAGTCGAGCACTTCCTAAAATCTAAACAGTAACGTTATTTCCGAAATTGACAATCTAAACATGTACGTCCCTCACGATTATTAATTTCCATTGCAACATAATAATACTATTAATATTTATGTACATTTTGTAATTTAAAACATTAAAAACTAAATGCGTGAACCAGCTAATACTCGTATACTGTCAAAATGTTAATACAACACTTACAAATGCAGTGATATCTACACAAATACACACATAAACACACAAAATGCTGAAGATTCACAGCATGCCTCCTGCTTTTTTAACGGAAATTGAACCTTAAATCATTATAAGTTTAAGGTACAATTTTGCGTGATTTGTTGCAAAATACACAACCATGTCACACCAATGCGTAACATGCAGCCGACGCGGGCGGTCGGCGCACGGGCCGCGCCATTGTTATTGAATAAGCCGAAAAATTTTGGCAGTAATTCGCCAGAGGTCGCAACGCGGCGCAATCTAATTACGAGTTTGCTATGCGCCTCCGCAGTAATATTTACCTATGTGGCCGACAGATGTCGTTGAATAAAATGAGTTTAGATATTACACAAATAATTTTGAAAAATTTGCTTGTTTATAGTGTAATGATAAATTACAAAAGGTAAGCCGCAGGGAATCGAGTTATATGGAGCCTTCGCCACTGCTCCACATTGACCTGTAGGAAGCGGCCTGCATCCAGCGACTTCCTGCAACCTGAACCAGGTCGTCCGTCCACCTGTGGAGATTCTTGGGGTAGGCCTATGTTCAGCAGTGGACTTCCTGTGGCTGAAGAGAGAGAGAGAGAAATCCAAGAAAGTTAATTGCTTTGTTAAACATATTTCAACATAGCGCCATTAATTTAATGCGATACTGTGACTCAGAAATAATTATATTATGAATCACAACTTTCCTTTCGTTGGAATAATATTTTAGTGATCAGAGAAATTACCGTAATCACTGATTTTGTTGGATGAAAAAAATTATGATCAAAAATTTAAATCTGTCGGATTCAGACGAAAATTATATATAAAATCTTTTCTTTATATCAATACTAGCGGCCCGGCCCAGCTTCGCCTGGGTGCTTAGATGTTTAGACTCCACTCCACACCAGAAATATCTTATTCCCGTTCAAACTTTTGTACTCCTGAATTTAACCTAAGTAGCTACTATCTCTTTTCCTATCGTATTCCATCCCATCTCATCTGGCTCCTTTTCTTTCTGTTACATCCCGTCCCATTATTTCCCATCGAATGCAATCCTGATCCGACCGGTCTCATCGCGTTCGTCCCACTTTATCCCATTTCGTCCCTTCGTGCCTAAATAGGCATGTTGACAATTTTTTGGAATTGCTTTTATTTTGTAGATAGGCCTTATATAAACACGAAAATACGACGAATATAATTTAAAAAATACGCAAACACAAATACTTTGCAAAATTCCTGCTAAAACTTTCCGCTCAGCCAAAATTCTGACTACGAAATTGATTTTTTGAAGTATAGTAAACTACTTATTTCTCAAATGAAAACAATGCAATAGTCATAACGTTTTTCCCTTCTTGGTGATTTCTGTTGTTTAATTCCTACCTGAAACAGCGCTAAGAATGTTCGTCAAAACAAACCCCTTTTCGTCGCTTTAGGCTAATAAAGAAGACTGAGACCGACTGCCTCGGTGGCGTAGTGGTACTACGGTACGATTGCAAAGCTGAGGTCTCGGGTTCGAATCCCGGGTCGGGCAAAGTGATATTGGATTTTTCTATTTATTATCAGCCCAGAGTCATGAATTTGTGCCCGATAGGCTCGCCCCCTATCACATCGTGGGACGGAATATATAAGGCGAAACGTGGGTGTTCTAGTAGCACCTCTGCCTGCCCCTTCTGGGAAAAAGGCGTGTGTTTATGTATGCATTACCTAAGATGTTTTTATAGTGCACATTATTTTTCGTTACTGGTGTCAAATTATAAGCTTTTATATCAATAGCTTTAGCGGTGTTGATTTTCCGTGCAAATTTCTACCCTTATTTTACCCCCGTAATGATGCTTTTCCAAAATTATTGTAAGCCATTATTTTTTGTTTGTAATAAGGAGCTGAAATATATATTTTTTATAGAAATAGCTTAAGCTGTTTCGATTTTGCATATAAAATTCCAACCCTTATTTTAACCCCTTTAGGGTTAATTTATATATTTTTATTTTTAAATGAGTAACTAAAGTGCCAAGTTTAACATCTTAACTTTAACGGTTTAGATTTTTCGATACATACTTTCATCCCTTATTTCAACCCCTTCAAGCCTTTTCTTCACAAAAAAAAGTAGCCTATGTCCGTCTCCTGGCTCTAAGCTACCTCCTCACCAATTTTCAGCCATATCGGTAAAGCCGTTCTTGAGTTATAAATAGTGTAACTTTTAACACGACTTTCTTTTATATATATAGATTGCTTTATCCACCTAGATTCTTTGTTTTAGGCCGTCAATAATAATTTATATAAAGCCATTCATAGTTCATTACCACAAATCCGAGAGGCGATGTAATGTGACAGTTGCTTACTTTGCGAACTAAGAGTTTTGTCTCCATTTTGCTGAACATTTCAATGAAAAGCGTAACAAAGAAAGACACATGCCAAGTATGATCAAGTAACTTTGTTCGCAAAATAAGTTTCCATTGACGGATCGCTGGAAAGTTCCAGAGTTCAGGACAAAGTTAGCACTTTGGTGTTTTGATGTAGTTTAAAATGCACATAATGTGACTCATTGGTGTAACATTGTTTTATTGGACTTGTTTTTTGCATATAGATAAAGATGGACAATGGTTGACAGATGATAACTATGAGCTTGTAATAAGAGAATGGGTAAAAACTATTTTTCAAGTAGTTATTTTTATTTTTACGACAATGGAAAAAGATAGTGACGTATGCAAGCTATCACGTTTTTCTTTACCATATACAGTTTAGCAGGCCGACAAAATTGTATCAACTGGCAATTGACAACTTTCTGGACCAGTATAAAAAATAACCCCTCCTGTAATCGGGTAAAAATAAGATTCAAATATGCTCAAAATTATTCAGTCGGTTACATATCTCCCAATTCCCATCCTTAAACCGTTCGAAGAATCTATTTGGAGTGAAGCCAATCGAGGTTTCTAGATAAGCAATCGGTTACACCGTACGCCCTCTCAAAACAATCGCTTCCGATATTTTAGAGAAATGAAATAAATCGTGCCGGGTCGGATAAACCGCGCTTTTTCGATCGCAATAACAATATAGTAATGTGTTTTTGTATTGTCGTGTTCGTTCCGTTTAGCTGCGAGGTTTGTGTTAAGATTATACGGAGTATTATCTTTCTGCTATTTACAGTTGAGATTTTTTTTTACTGTACATGTACGGCATGCCATCCTAGTCACGCTTGTAACTCTTAACTTAAGTTTCTAGAAGACATAAAAATGGTGCTGATGCGATGAAAAGAATACTTTTAAAATTAATATTCAAAAATGTATGTCTTTTTGTCTGTTTTATTTTTATTGAGAGGAGTGGCGAGACGAGCATGCCATTCGCCTGATGGTAATCGATACGAAGGCTCATGGAGAGTAGATAAACCAAACAACACAATTAAATTCCAAGGCAACGCTTGGCATTCCACTGTAATGCTCACAAGCTAATTAAATCCGTATGTATATTTTGTTCATTTATATATATCGTATACCATATTCAGAGGTTCAAGGAAATTAATAACGGTTGATTACAATATTGCACCAAAATATAGATGCCTCAAATATAATTCGAAGTGTGGAATTCCCTACAATCAAATAGTTGCTCAAAGACACGCCAACCAAATTATATTAGTAAATACTTTTGCAAGCGTTTCGGCGAAGGGCGTATTAATTAATTTCCGATATTAGCCGTGTTTTAGCATTTCGATGTCGCAGCGGGAGCTAATTAGCTTGATTTATTGCGAATGTCGTTTCTACTGAGTGTTATATGTCATTGTGGGTGGTAAGTGGAAGTTTTAATTTTAATATTCTAATTATTTTATGTGGGCGATTGCCTCTTGGTAAACGGACCAGACGCGGCTGCCAACGTGTTCACAGTGGTCGCGGGTTTAAATCCCAGGGCTCACGTCTGACTTTTCGGAGTCAAGTGTGTATTGATAGTCTATCACCATGCACTATAACGGTGAGGGAAAACATCGTGAAGAAACCTGCATACCATAGCGATTTGCAAGAATTTCTATGGTATGTAAGGTCCGCCAACCCGCAATAGGCCAGCGCGGTGGACTATGTGGCCTAAGCACTCTCAATCGTACTCTCTATTGTAGAGGAGGTTCGCGCCCTGCAGTGGGACGCATCTGAGCTGATACAGTACAGTACAGTAGTTATTTTATGGAAGTCCTCGAGGGACCAATGCTGTCCATTCCATTTATCAGCAGTAGACTTTCTGTGGACCAAAAGACAAAGATGAAGACAGCAAGCGAGTCATCCTAAATGAAAATGAAATTTTGTCTATAATTATAGGCCTTACGAAAAATGCTCGTATTTCCTCAATAGGTTACATCAGGTCTATTTGGTATTTTTCTACCAGATCAAATCAGGATTCAGGAAATCCAAAGAAGAATAACATTTATCGAAAAGCCCATCGAATTCGCAAGCTGAAGGGAACTGGATATCATATGTACCTACTAACAACAGTTGCAGGAAGTTCCTGCACGTAGGATACTTTCGATCACTTCTATCGTTGCAAAAAGAAGCTTAATGCGTTTTCTCTTCAAACAAAACTACGAATGAAGTAGTCTTTGGCTTTGCTGTTAATCATCATCATCATCAGCTTTTAGACATAGGCCTCCTCCAAATTGCGCCATTTCAACCTGTCTTTGGCCTGTCGCATCCAGCATCTGCCAGCAAACTGGTAATAAAACGCTTTAAATGTCAATAAAAGTGCTAAAATTTTGGTGGAATATTAAAATTTAAAGTTGGGTTTCGCATACAGTCCCGAAAACCGACGTCCCCTTTTTGATAGTAAAACAAAGCTTGTGTATTTGCATAATAGCATTGTTTTCGGAGTTCCAATCATTTTATGTGTACGCCCGCATACAGCCGCACGTATTTGTGAAAATATGAAAATAAAATATAATTTTTGGGAACAATACGGGGAAACAGAGCGGCGCCGTGCCTAAAGACACCAATAAAGGTTTATCACAAGTTGGAATATTCAGGTAGAATAAAACTGGGTCGCGATCACACCGGAATGTAATGTGTGGCCGGATTAAGGCGCGACATACATACATAAACAACACGCCTTTTTTCCAGAAGGGGTAGGCAGAGGTGCAACCAGGATACCCACGTTTCGCCTTGTTCCGTTCCTTGATGGGATAGTGGGCAAGCCTACCTAATGTATAACGGCTTGAATTAATCAGAGGCAACAGATATTGAACTTAGTATTGGAAAAATTTAAATACGTACATACCAAAAGCTGTCTGTGGCCCTCACGCGAACCGACTTGCTAGTCCCTACAGCTAGTGCAATATAACTTATAAGGAAATTCACATTTCTTTTCTTAAATAAATTCCTATGGACTTCAAGTGTGGTTTCCTTAGAAGAGTAGTTTATGTTTAAAAATAGCTCCTACGTATTTTCCGCATTTTATATGATTTATTTATTTCAGCTAGCTGAACTTAACTTGATGGTAATTTCACCGATGTCCGGAAAGCTTGCGCTGGATAATTGTTTCCATCTGTTTTCAACGCCTGATTTATTTTATCGCTTTTATATCACGGAAATATTTTTATTTTAAATTCTATTTATTAAGATATTAACATCAGTGTGACAGGCAGCCGTCGGAAAGCGCGATGTATCCATTGTTCTTTGGGTACAATTCACAAACGGGCCCTGACAAAAAGGGCACCGATTTGATGGAAAAACTCTCTGCAATAAGAAGATGAGAGGATTCTCCCGAGGATACACCTGTGCGGCGCGTCTGTTGGCGAGGAGCGTACGAATCAGATCGGGTGTAAGCAACTTGCTTAAATAGTAATACTTAAAATACTTTCATTAAGGACTAAGTTTGCCTGGAAAGTCGTTGGCTATTTTGACTATTACAAAACCAAAAACCGAGGATCACTTCAGTCTTATTCGGTCAATGAGTTTGGACCTCGTTTGAGGGTCGATGGTGGAAGAGTGTTATTGTACGATCTGTTTGCTTCATTAATGTAATTACTATAGGACATAGAAATTAAATAAGAGCTATTGTACTGAGACCATTTCAAGACCCAGTCTTCTGATTAATTAACTTTGTAATATGTGATCAGATGCATCCGACAATATACTCGCTTCCTACAAATCTGTAGTAATTATGCCCAAGGATTACCAAAATTCCGCCAACACTCGCACCACACCAATCTTACCTTGATTCCTGTTGGACCCGAGTGACCTTTTCAGCTGACTCCCAAAGCGAGGGACAAAAACAGAAAGAACAACTTCGTAACAACATTGTCTTTATTGTGGTGGTTTATGAAACGTTTGGGATTTGCCCAGTTTTTACTTCTTTATGGGCCTATATGTGTTCTAAAAGTATTCGTATTACGTTCTGCGATGTTTTCTTTGTTTTTCGTGCGTAATCTTGGATATAGGCTGGGGTGGTTGTGAATTTAAATTTATTGATTGCGGATTGTGAATTCGGTTGTATTATGTTTGACGTCATTTATAGAGTTGGAAAAAAGTCCTGCAAATCTAAGGATATTTATTTCTGTTCTTTTTTATGTTACACGTGTATTAAAATAAAGCGGATTCTTACGGATTTTATCGCGAATTTAAAAAGTTATTTCAAAAAGGTAATCGGGTTTTGCGATCCGATTTATCGATACACTTTTGAAATTAACTTTTTTAATTCAATAATTTTACATTACGGGTAGTTAAATTGAACCAGTCACCAAACGGATGACTAATACCTCAGTCCACCCCGTGATCACGAAGCTGTAAACTGATCGAAACGTCGGGAAGTTAAAAAATGTAAAAAATAAATCAAATTCGCGATAAAATCCGTACGATTTAGCCAGGTATTTTGCGTTAATGTTACAAAAAATCATAAAAAATTTAGGGTTAAAACTAGCGTAGATTGCAGAACACAAACTTTCGTTCACCAAGATAACGCAAGTCACAGATAACATTTTTACAGTTTTGTTTTAAAAACTAAGATAGTGATAATTGGCTCGGCAGAGCAAAGTTTTAACGAGATGCGCAGTTATTTCTTCGGAAATGTTTTATTACTTAGTATTAGGGACTATCTGCGGATGCACTGCTGACCTTATTCACAAGTGGAGTGAGGAATTGGACGGAACATTAAATGAAAACTTTGGTTCATGGTATGGTAACGGTTTTCCAAATCATTTATTTATTTATTACATCTGCCCCCTGGCAAAGAACTTCAATAGCATATCTGGAAGGCACTTAACCTCCTTAGCACAGGTGTGGGCCGCTGTAAGACAAATCTGGTAAGATGGGGGTTATCAGTCGAAGTCCGGCTGTGACTGTGGCGCCCCAGAACAGAGTATGTCCCACTTACTGATGTGCCCGTTGTGCCCTACAACCTGCACAAGAAGGGACATCATCAAGGCAACAGACGCTGCAATAAACGAAGCGACCTACTGGGCCGGGAAACTGTAAAGGTTTGTAAAAATGTGTATCATGTGAGCCATTGACAGCAAGGAATAAGAATTTATTAATCAATTGTACAATATCATTATAGGTTTGTACCTAATGCGATATTGTCATTATTAACTTAACACTACGCTATATACTACGATAAGTAACATAATTATAATAATAATTAATATCGTCATTACAAGAATAAATTCCCTAATGAAGCCATTTATGTATGTCGGAATCGCTATTGTAATGTTTTGTAGGAATTACATCGGTCCACTGTTTAACATTCTGTGGTGCTCTGATGTTGCCTGTAGTGTAAGTATAGGCCTCTCTTATATTATTGTATGATGCCACTTATCTGAGGTCTTGGGTTCGAATCCCGGGTCGGGCAAGTGATATTGGATTTTTCTATTCATTATCATCCCAGAGTCATGAATTTGTGTCCGATATGGTGATAGGCTCGCCCCCTATCACATCGTGTGACGGGACATACAAGGCGAACCGTGGGTGTCCTGATTGCACCTCTGCTTACCTCTTCTGTGAAAAGGCGGGAGTTTATGTATGTATGTACTTTTCCCTTGGATCTGTCGTACCCAGGGTCTTCGCGACTTTAAAAAGGTCGGCGACAAATCTTCCTATCCGAACGTTCATGTCATTTTGTATTTGTATTTGAGTATAATACCGCCTTGAGCGCCATTTACACGGGGAGAGTTTCTCGCGGCGAGAATCGCGTAACCGCCAAAGATTATCGTGTTTGACAAATGTTTATACGATGCAACTTTTTCATATCCTTACGATAATCGTAGCAACGAAGCGAGAAACTGTTATGGTGTTGTTATATCTAAGAGGATATGTAAATAAATAAATGTGTGTAATTTAGCCAATACATTTGTCCAACAGATATGTTCTATCAGTTTCTTGCCTATCTGTGCTCGAAAGCAACGAATCACAAAATTAGGATCCTAACTAATACACGAGACGTGTAGTGAAATCAAGCGACCGTCTAGTGAAATCATTAATTAGATTTGAGACGCGTCTTCCGATAGATCTGTACCTAGACACCTAGATTTTGCCATGCCTATTTCAAAAGACGTTTAATAAAATGAAGTTGAAAGAAAAAAAGGCTGTAAGGGTTGTCTGGAAAGCATCGCCTTAAGCGATAAGATTGCCCATTGTAATAACATAACTACGCATACTTTATTTGTGTGATTTTGTATTTATTGTTGTTCTTTGGTTCACTATAAACTGCATTTTATTATATTGTAAATCCAACGATATATTATAGCAATAAAACCAGCGCCGTGAACTATGTCTTATCATCTGTTAATCGGATTTTCGATTATTGATTAGTTGTGTCATGCGTGCTTTTTTTGTTTTTTTTTTTTCATCAGCCCATATACGTCCTACTGCTGGGCACGGTCCTACTCTACAATCGAGAGAATCGATGCGTGCTTACATGAGACTATTAAATAAATAATAAATGAATACATACACCCAATAGTCACATGCATAGTCCTAACCCCACACTAAGATCGTATCTTGTGTCGTGGGCATCAGGAACTACGAGAGATATTTCGGTCTCACAAACACCCAGACCCGAAACAAATACCTGTGGTTCTCACAAACATTTGTCTCGATGCGGGAATCGAACGCGTGGCCTGTTTCACAGCCGGCGTCCAACCAACTGCGCCACGGAGGCTGCTATCATAAGCTTACACAGTACAATACAGTACAGATGGTATATTAGTATAAGCAATTACCCCAACGACGACACAACTACCCCCGCCGCTGCTTATAAAAAGGGCAGATAGACCGCCGGGTGTTTCATTTTTAATTATTATTGAGGCAGAGCGTTCGTCACGGGCACATCGGTCGTGTTTCTTTAGCGTTAGGCTATGAGTAGATTCTGTTCCTCTAAATTTCATTTTTGTCTTGTTAAATAAAGCTTTGTAAAAGTAATCAAATAAATAGCGGATAACAAACTAATTTTTCTTTTTAAGACATTTTGTTTCTGTTTCTAAAATTAGTCTATACAAAACTACTTGAATAAGTTACACATGCATTCATAATTCCACCTGCACAATTTCATTCACTCAGGATTATAAAAGTTGGCGAAGCTCAAAGCCGCTGCCGTTTTTTAACTTCAAAGTTGGGCTTGTTGAATCAAATATGAAATCCGAGCTTACGAGTATATGAATAGAGTTAGTTTTACTTCCGTTTGAAAGTAATTTCCGTTCGAAGTTGCTTCGAGTACAATCTCAGATGATTCGTGAATATTAATCTCAATGTTATATTTATGGATCGTATTTGATTCTCCGTCGAGGCGTAAATGTTTATTATGATTAGGGTGAATGCACCAGTAGACTTGCCTAAATCTAGACATATTATGAAACTATATGAAATTCAATGTCAGGTTCTAATATTTTTCAACCCGTGACTTTTCAATTTTACGTACGCATTACCAGTAAACTTTTATTTGCTTTATCAAATAATGTTTTGACTTTGCTTTAAGGCTAAGATGCTTTATAGAAGGTCATCAACCAGGAACATAGGTATCTCAGAATTTTACCGGAATGATAACAAGTTATTTTATTTGTACATATTCAGTATTTTTAATTTATTTAATACCCAAAAGGATTTGTAGTCTGTAAGTCTTCTTCAAAATAAAAAAAAAATGTTTTATAATTTATATGATTAAATTTATTAATACTGTGCGAGTTCAAACTGAGGTTATAATCGCCATGGAGAAGGAATAATCCAGCTCATTTAAAGCAGAAACCTATGTTCAGCACTGAGACGTGTATAAGCTGATGTAGATTTTTTTATTAAGTGAGTTCACATTTCCTTTTAATTTCCTAAAGCTACCCACACTCGGGCAGCAGACGTTTATTAAATAATAATTCCTTATTCCTGGTCCGCTACTGGTAGCTTTACCCTTTTTCCCGTAGAATGTGTAATCATAGTGTTAGAGTTCCGGATTAACTAGCGTTTCACAATAGAACCCAAATAATAATTGAGGAAGCTTACAGCTTAGTGGATAACAGGGGAACGTGCGATCATACTGAATAGGAGGTATTATGTATGTAACAAAATTACTATTGGATAGGGAATTTTTTTTGGTAGATTGGCGTGGATTTTGACGATTGGAAAAAAGTTATTGATGATTTAATTTGTGTTTTGTTTGAAATAATGAGTAGTTGATTTCGGAGAAAAATACACTTTTTTATTACATATAATAAATATTTTTACAGCCTGAGTTTGTACTACAGACGATTAAATGTCTTACGTCATGATTACTGGTCTCTGCCACTCTCATGGATGTTCATTCACTCACAGATAATTTTAGAAAATGAACGGCAATGAGAAAAAGAGGGAAGAAATAGGAGAATATGTAAGGACTACTATTTAATATCTTTTAAATATGTAAATGAGGATACGTGCAGGTTGCATCTAAGTGTGACGTCAGCCTATAAACAAGTGCAGCACTATACTATATAAAACTAGAAAACTTTATATTATTAAGTAATACATAGCAATGTCTTGCGATTTTCACTCCGAAGAATTATTGATATCAGCTTTCAGCAATCTCGAAATGTGACAATTAAATAAAAATAAAAATAAAACAGCTGACTGACTGCCTCGGTGGCGTAGTGGTACTACGGTATGATTGCAAAGCTGAGGTCTCGGGTTCGAATCCCGGGTCGGGCAAAGTGATATTGGATTTTTCTATTCATTATCAGCCTGGAGTCAGGAATTTGTGCCCGATATGGCGATAGGCTCGCCCCCTATCACATCGTGGGACGGACTATACAAGGCGAAACGTGGGTATTCTGGTAGCACCTCTGCCTACCCCTTCTGGGAAAAAGGCGTGTGTTTATGTATGTATGTATGTAAAAATTAAACTCACTTAAACTTTCGTTCAAATAATGCCCTTCAAAATTATCGATATATGGTCAAAAATATTGCACAGTTCGTAATATTGCGCGATATAATTGAACGTCTAGTGGCCGCCTTAGACAGTAAAACTGGTGGTAGGTCTTTCATATGTGAGAGGCCGCCTGGGTAGGTACCATACGGTACGGAACGCATTGTTGTGTTCCGTTTGAAGGACATTGTAGCCAGAGTAACTACCAGTGGCGAAGGCTCCATATAACTCGATTCCCTGCGGCTTACCTTTTGTAATTTATCATTACACTATAAACAAGCAAATTTTTCAAAATTATTTATGTAATATCTAAACTCTTTTTATTCAACGACATCTGTCGGCCACATAGGTAAATATTATTGGGAGGCGCATAGCAAACACGTAATTAGATTGCGCCGCGTTGCGACCTCTGGCGAATTACTGCCAAAATTGTTCGGCTTATTGAAAAACAATGGCGCGGCCCGTGCGCCGACCGCCCGCGTCAGCTGCATGTTACGCATTGGTGTGACATGGTTGTGTATTTTGCAACAAATCACGCAAAATTGTACCTTAAACTTATAATGATTTAAGGTTCAATTTCCGTTAAAAAAGCAGAAGGCATGCTGTGATTCTTCAGCATTTGTGTGTTTATGTGTGTATTTGTGTAGATATCACTGCATTTGTAAGTGTTGTATTAACATTTTGACAGTATACGAGTATTAGCTGGTTCACGCATTTAGTTTTTAATGTTTTAAATTAAAAAAATGTACATAAATATTAATAATATTATTATGTTGCAATGGAAATTAATAATCCTGAGGGACGTACATGTTTAGATTGTCAATTTCGGAAATAACGTTACTGTTTAGATTTTAGGAAGTGCTCGACTACTAATAATACAACTAATAAAAGCGCGGCTAACGTACTTGTTAACATTGTATCTAGATTATAATTTTTTCTTTATTAATCTTATATTCACGTGCGGTTTAAAAATATCCTTTTTTACTTTTCTCATGATGACATTGCAACTTTTGTATATTGGAAATATTAAAATATAATTGACGACCGCAGTACGTAGATGCCATCATACGAAACGCAATCGTTTCGTTTGGTGAGTGAGATTGTCGGAGGAATAATTTGCTGGCGTTTGGATATTCGCAAACGTCCGGATATAAGGATACACGTACATATTATGTAAATGTGTCGCGTTTCGGGCTAATTCTGTGAAGCATCTCACGATAATTTGATCTACTGCACTATGTTTACTATCAAGTATCAGTCGCATTGTCTTCCCTATGTAGGGCCAGTAGGTATAAACAAAATAAACACACTTATTTAGCGTATTGAGCTTCGGCTTCCCTTTTTAAAAAAATCACCCTTCGCCACTGGTAACTACTGTACATAATGAGACTTAACATCTGATGTCTCAGGATTGCGAGCGCAGTGGAATGCCCAGCATTGCTTTGTAATTCATGGTGTTGTTTGGTTTTGCTACTGTCCATGAGCAATCGTATCGCTTACCATCAGGCGAATGCCACTAAAAAGGTATAAAAGATTGACGCTGTTTTTCCAATACTTTACTTTTAAATACTTTATTTATCTTGCTCATTTAGTTTGTACTTTAAACGTCTTGCCGAATCTGTCCATTCAGCGAAAGTGAATTGAAGAAACGTAGACTTTCTAAATTACAAGTATCTTTAATACCCTTTAGGCTCGGAATTTTCGCTTTATTTGTTTAGTGAATAGAGAGCTGCGTTTTAGGCACATTTTAGGAACATCACCGAATTCTTAAGTCTGTTTTCTTTTCGAGTAATCGTCTTAGATGTTAAGCCTTTCTTGTCCAACGGATTTTTGTAAGTAAACATAAATAAAACTGTAAACGTAAACTGGAAAAGTAAAGCTGGTCCCCTTTAGTTAAATCAAATATGTACTTGTAGTACCTATACTAGAGACTGTGGCAGAATTTTTTTTTTTAATTATGGACACGTGTATAATACTATTCTACTACTGTCACCATACGTTCCCTGTGATATAGATAACTTTCGATTTAATTGAACACGCTCACCGAAGAGAGAAATTTGAGAGAGGCCTATGTGCAGTAGTGAACTGCAACGAACTGATGATTTTTTTTATTTGCTTCACAAAATTGTTCCAAAATAGATAAATACATACATCAGTTCAAAAATATAAACATACTGACAGCATGAACTATTTGTTGCTAATTATACTGTGTAAAATGTATAAAGCATTTTTGTTGACGTCATAGAACCAGTAAAAATATCTAAATTACTGCTGATTTAATTGTAATTTGTCCACCCACTAGATGGTCAGACGGCCTGGTGAAGGTCGCGGGAGTCGCTGGATGCAGGCTGCCTCCAACAGGTCACTGTGGAAATCATTGGGAGAGGTCTATGTTCAGCAGTGGACTTCCTTTGGCTGATGGATTGGATTGGATTGGAATTGTATGAATATAGAGAGCAGCACCAACTAGCTCAATTAGGTTTCTACGAAAATTGTAACTCATTATGCCTATGTTAATTTAGGACGCTGTAAAGCGTTTCAAGTATCTGTGGTTATGGAAGTGTCGAATTAATTTAAATGAATTAAAAAGCGTATTAATTAATCAACGAAATACACTATCGTTGAGATACAATAATTTATCTCCAGACATTAAACGTTAAAAAAGAAAAATGTTGGTATCCACCGGATCGCTTAATATTTAATATAAATTCATTATTTAAAAGGTAAAAACTCGAGAGCGGCGGTGAGCTATAAAATTTAAATATGACATGTAAAGGAAGCCATCATGGAAACGTGCAAATTCGCGCTTTAAACGGTAAAATTGTAGCGCATTTTATTTTCTTGGCACGACCTTTTTCGCAATTCGTCCATTTAAACTCTATAGTTAAGTTTCGGAATTCAGTGATTCGAGAATGCTCTCCATTTATGGTTGAAATGATATCGTGAATGACGTGGTTGGTTGGTGTTATAGAAGCTTTAAACTGTGTAGTTGTAAATACAATTCTAATGTATTGTGTAGATCCAGCCCTCGATCCCAGGACCAAAGCTCACGTTACGGTAAGGAACCACCACCTCCCTGGAACATATACGACTGTTGTATAGTAGGTATGTTGTTGGCCTGTTATTACCTCCTGAAGACACAACAGACCTTCTTTTCTCTGTGTTTTAAAACATCACGGCATTTACAAATCTTGTAGATGTTGTAATTACTGTTGATCACATATGCTAACAACATTATCATCATCCTCATAATCCTCTTTAGTCATAACAAAAAACTGACAATAGATATTTTCTAAATATTTTCTCCGTGATTTTGTAGAACTCTTCGCCTGTTCATCTTAGTAGTCTTATAAAAACATAATTACATAATTTATCTAGCAGACCAGCGTCACAATTTTAATGAGAGCTGTAAGCTGTAAAACTTCACAAGTTGCCAACTTACATAGTTGTGCTAACGTTGGATAATAACTACAGAATAACGTAATTGCAAAGCATTCCATTTAACCGTCGGTTTATCCGAGCTTATCACTTTATTGCCATGTGTTTAGTTCTCCTTTATTACACATGTAACATCCCCCTGTTACGTAAACACTAATTTGTTAAAAGTAGGTTGGATAATTAATATTATGTGTAATTGATTGTAAGAAGATTAAGCGTTTTAGCGAATACTGACTAAATATTGTGAAATATAAGCTGTACGCGGGACAGTAATAGCATTAATCCAATCGTATGCATTTTGGATTTAAAAACGTGCTTTATTTATTTAGTATTTGATAATTTCTGAATTGATTGATAGCGGGCATTAAGTTGTAGATGCTGATCGCTTTCAACGATTCACTATGAAATCCTACATAGAAATCTATTCAGAAATTGACCTTTATTAATTGATTATATCATTATAACATCAGGCAGAGACTAATAAAAATCATATGGCAACTATTTCTTCGATATAAGAAAAGAAAATTTATTTTGTACCTAATGACGAAGCCATGAGTTTGGGCGGGGAGAAGATCAACAGTTTCTGCAATGAAAGTTAATAGGATCTTAGTTAAGGAGGCAACGCTAACAGATTTCTCCCCCTTAATGTCCAAATAAAACACTTATCTCCTAGAAGGGAGCCGGTAGCATCTAATTATTAACTTATTATTGTTATCAGGGATACGCCAAATCGTAAAGTCTTAATGCCCCAGTCTCATTACAACGTTGGGCATTACTTAATGGAGATTACTCGTTCAATTCACCTCAGCACATTTTACTGCGAGGGCAGACCGGAATTTGGTTGGGGTGCTGTGGACAAATTTTGGAATTCTGACAAATATTGTATGTTAGAAAGATGTTTTTTTAATGAACGTATCAGCTAAATTAACTAGAGAATTTAAGTTTGATGGAGGAGGATGAATGATAAAATTAAAGGTGATGAAGGTAAATTGCTTCTTATTGCTTATGCTTCAAATTGCAAAGTGTCTGATGGCTAGTGCAGTGCAATCTGT
The DNA here is from genome assembly GCA_033459515.1 of Theretra japonica. Classification (NCBI taxonomy): domain Eukaryota; kingdom Metazoa; phylum Arthropoda; class Insecta; order Lepidoptera; family Sphingidae; genus Theretra; species Theretra japonica. Next base: position 11,889,716 of record CM065949.1, read on the forward strand.
AAAAATTATATACCTACCTATAGTACCTATAGTAATATCGCCCTTTTAAAATGGCAGGATATGCGGATAGAAAAAAAAAAAGATTCCGACTAACTGAGAACCTCCTCACTTTTTTCAAGTCGGTTAAAAAGAAGGGGATAGAGAAAAAGAGTTTTAGCCCTCTGTCAATCTCATTCAGCGAATAAAACCCGTCAGGAAATTTGATCACATCACGTCGGTTTTTGAAGACTATAGTACCAATCCAATACAATCCAATCCATCAGCCAAACGAAGTCCACTGCTGAACATAGGCCTCTCCTAATGATTTTCACAGTGACCTGTTGGAGGCAGCCTGCATCCAGCGACGTCCCGCGATCCTTACCAGGTCGTCTGACCACCTAGTGGGTGGACGTCTCACGCTGCGCTTTCCGCTTCGTGGCCTCCATTCGAGAACTTTTTGGCCCCATCGGCCATCAGTTCTCCGTGCTATGTGCCCCGCCCATTGCCACTTCAACTTGCTAATCCGCTGGGTTATGTCGGTTACTTTAGTTCTCCTACGGATCTCCTCATTTCTAATTCGATCTCGTATTACCATCCAAGTTAATACAAAACACAAAACAAGTTAATTACACCGTTAAGCCTTAGCCACTTTTTACCATTCACCAATCTCTTACATTATAATAACTTCCATAACTATTCCAGTATGCAAAAGCCACTATACAATCGTAGAGCCAACGCAGCTATGTGCATCGCTGAAGAGGGAATACCGAGCATTCATTTGTCATGTGTCTAAAGTTCCTGCTAATGAGTTAAGTTTGTAAGTGGACAAATTCGGATGTTATCTGTAGCTCTGCTAAATGATTCTAAATTAATGAAAAGCGTCAACGTTGGAACAGGAGTAGTTTGTCAGCGTAATTTGGAAATCTTGGATGTTTTAGCTTGAATTGTTTTGGTTTTGGAGCTTGTAAAGCAGATTTAGTGTTTTTGAATGCATTTATTATTGTAGTTATGATTTTTTTGAGGCTAAGCTTGGTTAGAACTTTTTAAAATAAAATTGCATGAGTGGACTTAAATTCATTAGCTAAATGGAAATCGCCTAATTGATTTCACTTGATTGAATATAATGTACTTATGGCCGTATAGGGTAATGATGCTATCCTGATATAGTATCTCACCGTCATCTAGATATATAATTAGGAATCTGCACTATCTTTATTCCTACTATTCCTTTGGGAAACCAGGTTACTACATCCCCGAACAAATGCCTCCCTGTGCCGGACCCTAAACGCAATATCTCGCTGGGTCCTTGTTTATTACGATGATTAAGGGCTACGCTTGTATCTTTATTAAACAGTCGAAGGGCTGGCCCTTTGTTTGTTGAGTCAAGTCGCCCGTCAGTTATCAATGTGGACTTACCTGTGCACACATTTGTGTTACTTGTAAACTTAATTTAGAAATTGGGGATTTGCGGCTTTTTGGCCATGCAGATATTTGAAATAACCGCTTACAAGTAGTTTTAATTTAAGCAGACATTTTGCTCGGGTTTGTAGTTTGATTTGTGTATCGTGGAACTCATTCTTTTGTATGGGCGATGGATGAAAGGCGCTCTAAGCAACACCTGATCTGATGATATTGGGACGAAGCGCTAGCAACCGTACGATGGTAGAATAAGCATCGCGGAGACGGCATTGTCAAATAACGGACCAATGATTGGCAGTAGCGTCATTAGAAAGAGAAGCTACGCTCGCCCATCCGCCTGCCAGATACAACCACCTCTCTCCGTTGGATACTTTATTTAAATTGCTCGGAAATAAACATCAGGTGTAGTAGTCACTTTGTCATTGTAAAATTACCTAAAAGTAAATACTCATAAATATTTGCAACTCTTCAGTATTAGTAACGTTTAGGGTAAAGCGCCATTTACACGGAGAGAGTTTCTTGCCCGACATGACTTGCCCTTCTTGACATAACCTCCATAGAGTATCGTGTTCTGACAAATCTTTACATGATGTGACTTTTTTTATATCTTTACGATAATCGTATATTCGTGGCTTTAGTGACCTCCAATTTGAATGCTGTTTGATTGATTTGGTAAATCAGATCTATCTTATTTGTTAATGTCTCATATTCTATGCATGTAATGTATGTATTTGGTACTGCGACTAGATTTAAACATGAATGTTTCACATAAGCCAGATGGAGAAGAAACAAAGGTGAACTAGTGGCTGGACTACATTCTGCGAGACCACAATTACCAGGCTTTATAGGATGAGATCGTGGCAAAGAGCCCTAATACATGTCTTAGATAAAAACAACATCCATATAAAAGGGAAAATTCGAGGCACATTACATTTTTACCGCCTTTCTTTATAGGTAGCTGTAAAGTGCCTACATAAATCCAGCCAGATAACCTAGAAAAACTAAAAAAAGGTATCGCGGTAATATTTTATTTAAAATAAAGGACGCCCAGATTTGTCGTGACAGATAGCAATCCAATCCCTGGCGTAATAAAAAAATCCTAAATCTTACTCAACTTTAGAAAGAATTAGATGAGATTTTCCCACGAGTTGTCCAATCAAGTCTGTCTCCCCTATTTATATTGCGAAACTATCGGCTTTCAAACACGTGGGCGCGAGTCAATTCATTTTGATCTTTATTTAAAATAATATAAGGTTTAATTTACTTTGAACAGTGAAAGAGGAGAGTTAACGGGTCGGCCAGATAAACAACACTATCATATTGTTTTGGTTTGGATCGTAAATGTTGCCGAAACCTGATGCACGGCTTTAGTGCCTCTATTGATAGCATAGCTTTGTTTTACGATTCCAAATCTGCGACTGAATTACTTTGTTTTATGAATGGAGGTCGAATAATATCTGTGTACGTGTATAGGCTTTCACGCTTTTATGCCTAAAGGGTAGGTAGGGGTTCACCCGCTAATTTATATTTTCTATTTTCTAGTTCATATTTTCTCCCATGACGTAATTAGGCGCACATTACTACAATGAGTGCAAATATAACCTGTAGCATATTTTATTCCTTGAATAAATCGAGAAATATTGATACACTTTGAAAATGCCTATTTTGTAGATAATAGATTCCTGTTACGGTACCATTGCAAAGCGGTCTCGGTTATAGAGGTCTCGGGTTCGAATCCCAGGTCGGACAAAGTGATAATGAATTTTTCAATTAATTATCAGCTCGGAGTCAGGAATTGGTGCCCGATATGGCGATATGCTCGCCCCCTATCACATCGTGGGACGGAACATACATGTGAAATGTGGGTGTCATGGTGGCGCCTCAACTCTTTCTGGGAAAAAAAGCGTAAGTTTATAGTTATGTAGATTCCTGCATATACGATTATTTATCTCTATAAAGTAAGCAATGATATTAGTATTGCCACTCACATTTCGTCGAGACAAATTTTATCACATGATATGATAGAGGGCGAGCTTATCGCCATGATGAGCATAAAGTTAAGTTACATGCAACTGATCGGGAACTTTCAAATGTCACATAAACTGGAATGATTGACCCGGTAATCGAAATCAGTACCTCTCAGTTTACAGCCCATCCGTTGCCAATAGATTTAATCAGAATATGGTTAAAATTTCAATTCAAATTCGACATTTTCACTAACACAAACATTTGAATAGATTTGACTGAAACCCAATATTGAAACTGTTTAGTTTAATGACATGATTGATTTAGAATATACACAATTAGATTAGGACGCATTGATGTTGTTGACAACAATGATATGGAGTCACATGGACCATATAAAAGGTAAAGTAATTACTGGACACAGACTTTACACCTTATGGCTCAGGATGGCGAGCGCAGTGGAAAGCCAAGCATTGCTTTGTAATTCAGGGTGTTGTTTGGTTTTGCTACTGTTCGTGAGCGGTCGTATCGCTTATCATCACGCGAATGGCATTCTTATCTTATCATTAGCGTCTTATCATTAATCCCAATAAAAAAAAAGAAAAAGTAAGAGCGCGGATATTATGATACTCTAACCTACCTACGGTAGGTACGATTACAACGCTGAGATTTCGGGTTCGAATCCCGGTTCGGGCAAAGTGATATTGGATTTCTCTGTTCATTATCAGCTCGGAGTCAAAAAATTGTGCTTGATATGGCATCGATAGGCTCGTGCCGTATCACATTGTGGGTCGGAACACACAAGGCGAAGCGTGGGTGTTACGGGTAGCACCTCTGCCTATCCCTTCTGGGAAAAAGGCGTAAATTTATGTATAGCATGCTATTGTAATTGACTAAAACACACCTGATGGTATGTTAATCGCAGGCAATGGATGGTTAGTTCTCGCTGCTCAGCGTAATTATGTCGGCTTCGAAATCAAATGTTTTGTCTGATAATTTCATAACCCAGTCTTAATAACGTTGTAGAGGTTTCAAAAATCTATGTCGAACTGTCAATCGACTTTCAGTACGGTTTTTGAAATAGCACAATAATCTAGATCAAAACTGTCGGTAGACATTTTATAAGATAGGTAATCGACAACCTAGGTCACAATGTAAGCCGGGTCGTTCCCAGGGATTTCAATTATTATCATTGTCACATACTTAAGAAGTAATACATACATCAAATGTAATCATGAAGTTCCAATTCTAATCACTTAACAGATTTCTAAACGATAGACCAGAGTTTTGAGCAAAGTGAAGAGTTTTGAAGGCCTGGCAGAGTAACTTCTCACCTGAGCGTTATTATAGTACCATCTCAATAGTGTCAAAGGATGCTCGATAATATCTTATTATACGACTAAGATATGCTTGTTAAACTGATCAATAACCTTCCAAATACTTTTATTTGGAAGGTTATTGATCAGATAATCAGATAAACTGAATCTTTATTCAGGATCATAGGAAGTACACGTGGACTGCTAACCTTCCAATTAATGGGCTTAGTAGAAGTTCACGTGGACTGCCTAACTATCCCATAGCCTTTTTTTTCTTACACGAGAAAATCTCTTTACGCATTCAGATAGGTATGTCGGATACAACGTTTTGTAATAATAGACTATGTAAAATTAATTGTACATCCGAAGCTGCCCCAACTTCGTTCTTTCTCGTTTATCCATCCCATTGTTATCTGGGAGAAATTGCTTGAGCAATAAGACCGCCACTTTTACATTTTTTTTCTGTCATATTGTCTACTGTTCATGTATCTGGTATACAATATAGTGTTAAATTAAGTTTTAATAAAAAGTAATAAAAACGTCCTACAGGCTAAATCCCCGTCATATACCACTATCTCCTTTAAAACAAGGACGCGTGAGATACGCTGAAGCGTGCAACCGCAGCCCTCTAGGAGTTGGTCAATATTGGTATTCCATAGCCTGATGGAATGGTACAGATAGGGATGAAATAACCTCTTACAATATTTAAAATTAAAATACCGACCAAACCTTTTTTATTTCTGAATAACAACACAGAAGGGATTTGAAAACCTTTCAGGCTAGTAAATTCATTTTTGAGGTGTCTTAAAATGAATTTTGCTTGCTTGAAAAAATTTAATATAACTTACTTAGCAATTTTTTCTTTAATCTGACGATTCGAGGGATAAATTAAACTCAAGGTTATAATTTTGTGGTGAAAATAGGTTTCATAATCGCGCCACGATTAACATTTTTAAGAACCTTTGAAATTACCAACGCGTGAACGAAATCGGGAGAATTCTCGATAAATAATAAGTTTCCTTTCCTCGTTATACATTTATTAACATTTTAGATGTTGCAGCATTAGCATTTAATTGTATAAAATAAAACAGCAAACTTAACATACTTTATCTCCGAATCATTTGGAACAAACAACAAATTCAAGTTGTTTGTATTCAGTTGGTAATCTGGTATCAATTACTTTAAGGCAAACTCAAGGTTTTGATAAAGTTGCGTGGGGAAAGAAGGTATGTAAATGATGGAGCATTACTTTAGGTCATTAAAGCGGTAGCATACATGGGTTAGTTCGACTCGGTAATACCACCGTCTCACGGAAAACCGATGGGAAGTAACAATTTGTGTTATATTGGGCAATTGAGATTGCTGGAGATGCTATAGCCAGTGGTAGGATATTTCACCAGTAGGAGCATTTTAGTATCTTTTTGTATCATGATGTAGGCAGACCAATCGCTAGATGGATGGATGACATCGTTAAGTTTCAAGGAAAACTGTGGATGAGACCAGCACAGGATCGTGAGAAGTGGTGTAATAGAGAAGAGGCCTATGTCCAGCAGTGGATAAATGTGGGCTGATATGATGATGATGTTGATGATAATAAAAAAACCTCTTACGAAATATGGGTTCATGGTAATTCTGCCTACCATTTTCAGATAACAGCATTGCGACGGCAAAGGCAAAGTAAATAAACACATATATATTAAGTACTATGGTTTATTTCGGCCTGACTGTAAAAGTAGCAACAGCCTCATAATTCCCAACACTTCACCTAAATTATGATTATAACATTTCGCGGGAAACTTAGTGGCTTCTTCAATAATCAAATTGCGAATATTCTCGTGCCTTAAAGTCGTATCTCCCGCTCCCTTCACATCGAATTGGTTACAATTTCATTATGTTTAATCGTTTACCATTGAAATCGGCGTAACCACAGGAGCGTTTATATGTTAATTAATTTAGCATCATGTAGCTATTATAGAACGGTTCACTGAATACGAAATAACGGCTATCTATATGTGGTTTGTGTAATGAAAATTTCCTTTTGTGTTGTGATTGATTTTTCGTCCGTATATCAGATTTATGAAGGGAACGGAACACTTCATTCATTAATTTTGCGTATGGGCGCAGTCTAGTGGCAGAATGTTCAGGCGTATGGCCTTTGTAATGAATTCATCGTTAATTTACTCGCATGGGTGGCATCGACTTAATAAACTTCCTAAACACGCCAAGCTATTTATACTAAGCAAGAGTAGCTATAACTGCACAATGTTACCTGAATCTTGAAATACAATTTACAATTGACTGCCTCGGTGGCGTAGTGGTACTATGGTACGATTGCAAAGCTGAGGTCTCGGGTTCAAATCCCGGGCGGGTAAAGTGATATTGGATTTTTCTATTCATTATCAGCCCGGAGTCAGAAATTTGTGCCGGATATCGCGATAGGCTCGTCCCCTATCACATCGTGGGACGGAATGTACAAGGCGAAATTTGGGTGTTCTGGTAGCATCTCTGCCTACCCCTTCTGGGAAAAAGGCGTGTGTTTATGTATGTATCTATGTTGAAATACAATTTAAGTAGCGACCGTTAAAAAGTCAAAAAGCAAAAAAACATGAAGAGAGGCTGATTTGTGTTGCTGGGGGAATTTAAGGTGACGATTTTTTTATAGCATAGGTCTGGCAAACGAGTAAGCAGGTCACCTGATGGTAAGTGATCACAGCCGCCCATGAACATACACAACAATTGGATCATGGATATGTTGCGGGCCCATCAGATTAGGAGGGGAGTGGGAAGGTAAAAGGATGGGAACAGGAAAGGGGCATTGGGCATTCTTTCTTTTTCACAGCTTTAACAAATTCTAAAACAACGTGAATCTATAGTAAAGATATTAATGTAAAATTAGCAATTAATCATAGAAACGCAGTAGTAAAATACGCGTAAAACAAACGTACAGTTTCAATCGAAGCAATCTATCACAAGGATCTCAAGATGCGTCCATTCAGTGCAATATGTTTAGAACCCCTAATGGGGCCGCGCTCACACTAACCAGTTATAAATCCAGCCGTCTCACCACTGGAAATAATCGAGTAATATCGCACCCTTGTAAATCAGCGTTGAGTTACGTGAATTATTACTGCACATTAATTCGTACGTTCATCAAGTTCGGTTAGCAGCGTGCTGGTTTGTTTTTGGTTCGAGGTTTTATGTTTCTTTGGTTTGTTTTATTGTGATGGTGGATTAGCCTCAATTGTGTGGTGGCAGCACTTGGGGTTGTAAACCGTAAGGTACTGGGTTTGGAATTCAGGTCATTGAAGTTTTTAGTTTATTTTTTTTAAATAAAATTCGCTATCGCGCACTAGACCAGCGTCATAAAGAATGGTCTAAGCACTCTTCATCGAATTCTCGCAATATTAGCGAAAAAAAATATGTCTTTTATAACTAGTTTTTTAATGAAATCACCCAGAATGGTGGTTATTTCAATGTAATAATATATGTCTTATTTAAAAATACAATTCTCGTAATTGAAATGTTCTAGAAAAGTAATACAAGAGCCACGACGGCTATATTCCTTGATTGAAAGTCAACTAGCGCTAGACAAAGGCTTTCCAACGTTCTATAAGCTCACTCTTCCTTGCTATTTATGTCCTTTGATACATGATTATTCATTAAAATTAAATGATTTTAGATACTTATCATCTTCAGCCTTTACTATTACTGGTACATTTAATTACATACATACATAAACATCTTGCTTTTCCCAGAAGAGGTAGGCAGAGGTGCAACCAAGACACGCATGTTTCGTCTTATGTTTTCTATTCCTTGATGTGATAGGGGACGAGCTTATCGCCATATCGGGCACAAATTCCGGGTCGATAATTAATAGAAAAATCCAATATCACTTTGCCCGACCTGGGATTCGAACCCGAGACCTCAGCTTTGTAATCGTACCATAGTACAACTATGACTCCGAGGCAGATTTAATTATATTTTTATGATATTTATTTCGACCTGTTGGCCTAGTCTAGATACCCGAATTCATTATCGGATCAATAGGATAGAAAACATGATAATTTGGTAGTATTGATAGTTATAGTAGCGTACGACAAGTAATATACTACTCTACTGCCTCGGTGGCGTAGTGGTACTACGGTATTATTGCAAAGTTGAGGTCTCGGGTTCGAATCCCAGGTCGGGCAAAGTGATATTGGATTTTTCTATTCATTATCATCCCGGAGTCAGGAATTTGTGCCCGATATGGCGATAGGCTCGCCCCCTATCACATCGTGGGACGGAATATACAAGGCGAAACGTGGTGTTCTGGTAGCACCTCTGCCTCCCCCTTCTGGGAAAAAGGTGTGTTTATGTGTGTATGTGTATACTACTCTATATTACTTGACAGCGGTAGCATTTAATTGAATTAAAAGAAAAAGAATGTCTAAACTAGTACCTCATATACAATATGGTATAAAATAGACACAGGAATTTCTATACATAATATGAAATGTTGTTTTAAATTAATGTTCTTTTTTCCTCACAACTCTATATTATTTTTGTTCTCCTGCGTAACCTACCCGCCGTATAACGTCGTGTAATTACAATTTTGGCTTCGCAATTGCGGTAACGACATTTCAAACTTAAATTATAATTATTCGTAGAATTCCTATATTACGCGCTGAGTCTTGTAGTCTGAACTCAGGTATTGAATATTACGCACTAAGTTGTAAAGTTTGTTCTGAACTACTTATATACTGTTCCAAGGCTTATGTACGACTTTGGTTTTGTATTCAATGTTATAATTACTACCATCCATAACCATTTGAGTGTTAAAATAGAATTTCAAAATACAAATTGCTAAAACACAAATCGATCCACTTCTCTTTTGCTGCATTGAAGGACAAAACCGTAACCAAATTTTTGACACTTACAATATTAGGCACGTGCCTCTACAATCAAGAGTACGATTGTGTCGGGTTAGGCTGTACTATCCACCACACTAGCCAATTGCAGGTTGGCGGACTTTACATACCACAGAAATTATTACAAATCGCTGTCATTAAGTTTTTTTCATGATGTTTTATTTCCAATATTCCTCATTAAATGAAGTTATACCCATAGTAATAAACACAGCTAATTAAGTTGCGTTATATGATAAATTCCGCGTGCCTTAACTCATGTCCATTTGACAAGAAATATTGGCTCATAAGTTAATCGCAATAGCTGTTGCAGAATACAATTGCCTTTATGAGCTGCGATTAATCAATGACCCTGATCTGAATTGCATGTTTCGTTGCTGTAATTAATCGATGCTGTATACATGATCTTCCTGTTATATGTCTGTATAAATGGGACGTGAAATGGAGCATTATTAGATGATAATTAAAAGTATAAAATATTGAAATTCCTTTAAAATTCGTTAAATAAAAAAATTGTAATCCAGCCCTTATTCGTCCTACATCCCTACCCCATATCCACCATGCTGGCTTTTTTTAACATGGGGCTAATATCCTCCTGGATTCCCACACTAGGCGAGACTGAAAGATTTTTATCGACTAAAACCCCATGTTGCTCCAGCAGCACTGAATAAACTCCGGGACATCACTTTGAACACGCCAAAGTTCCTCCAGTGCGTAGCTGTAGAAGCACTACTCAAAGCGACTTGTTCCTTCCTTGCCTAAGGTCTTTTCTAGCCAGGGCGATGTCTGGCATCGATTCGGCGTCTTCGTCTCCGAGCGGGATCGGCCGTCTTCCGATCCCGCGTCACGCTGGCCTAGTGCAGGTTGGAGGATTTCACATATCACAGAATTTTTTGTAAACCTCTTTAAAAAGGCAGGTTTCCTCACGAAGTATCCTTTCATCTTTTAAGTGGTAATTAACTAATAATATACATTATAAGACTCTGGAAGATGTGTCCTGGGATTTGAACTTACGACCGTTGTCTTCACTGCCGCTTCTGGATTTCTTCTTTTAGGCCAACACGCACTAATAAAATATTAGAAGAAAATATAAATTTTATTTTCGAAACTCTGTACTGCTTTAAAATAAAAATATGCGCGGATCGACATTGAATTCAAATTGAAAACACTAAAGTAAATATAATTTCAGAGTTTCGTACGGAAATTCAGAAGCGAGAAGTGACGAAAGCAAGGTTCTGGGAAACTTTTCAATATCACGAAACCTTGCAAATAAATCTTAACTTTATAACTTGTTCGTGTTTTATTTACGAAACGAAATCTCATTAATACACGTAAAGTGAGTCTGGAAATGTTTTATGATGTATACCAAGGCATTGGTGTTATTAAATTACGTGAAAAAGAAAAATAAGTTTTATATTCATAAGACTGCCTCGGTGGCGCAGTTGTACTACGGTACGATTACAACGCTGAGGTATTGGGTTTCAATCCCGGGTCGAGCAAAGTTATATTGGATTTTTCTATTCACTACTAGCCATTCAGGAATTTGTGAATTTCTTTTCACATCGTGGGACGGAACACGCAAGGCGTAATGTGGGCGTTCTGGTAGCACCTCTGCTTATCCCTTCTGGGAAAAAAGGCATGAGTTTATTTATAGTTTGTATATTTATTTTTGAAGTTTAAAAGTGGTGACCTAAAAACAAAATGATTGATCCAACCGTCTTCAAATAGAAGTCTGTAATCATCAACAATCGCTCGTTTTGAAGCGAAAATTCTTGTCATCTTAATATGTCAGGCTTATCTTGAAAGGTAATTAGAACGCTAAAAATAGAATGATCTCAATTTAGTTTCAATTTAATTTTGTTTCTATCTAAAATTGGAATCTCATCACAATATATTGGTTACTGTACTTACTAGTCAATGAAAAAGTATTATCATTCCATTTATGAAAAGAACTAAGATAAGAACTGCAAGATACTTTATAAATAAATTGAGAGTCTATGGTAAGCAGTACACAAAACTTAATTATAAGAATGGAACTTTACAATACAATATAAATATTAATAAGTTTTCACTCACACTCACTCACTTCATACATAGGAAGTCCACTGCTGAACAGGTGGACAGGGAAATGGACCTGTTGGAAGCGACCTGCATCCAGCAACATCCTGGAATCTTAACCAGGTCATCCGTCCACCTTAACTAATGAGTTATTAATTAATAACATAATAATATATATGAAGGCTCATGGCAGAGTCCCCTAAGGTATAGATAGAGTTGCAGCTAGTGCCTCCCACGGTTCGGTGACTTCTTTCCATAGGTAGCTAGGTAGGTCTGTCCGACGGCCACAAACTCTAATCTCCGACAAATAAGTTGATTTTTTTAAAAGGAAGAATTCGTCTAACATAGATTGCTACACCTTGATATGAAATTCTCAAATGACTGGGTTTTTAAAAGACAATTCTGTCTCAGTCACATTAATTTTATATGATTTAAATGTAAAATGTAAAATTATAATTTATTTATTTAATTATACAAGTATAGTGTACATAACGTAGGTCTAAGATAGTCACTTAGGCCTGTGTAATTACTAATTTTATTCTAGTGTAGCGGCGTGACCCTTGGTTAGCCAAACTTAATGCTTTAATTACTTTATTGCGTACATTTTGGGCAACGTACTGTCTCTTTAATGGCACTAGAAAGGTTTTAGATGTCTAACTTTAATTATTAATAAAATAAATATGTATTTTTATTTCATTATGCGTTATTATACAGAACAAATATTCGCATAAATCAGACAACCACGATTATATTGTCAAGAGGAACAAAATCCACTAGAGCATTCTCAACCCCACGAAACAATTATTATAGATCACATGAATATTTGTCTTGCTGTGGGGATTGGACCCATAGTCTTTTATTTGACAGTTGGTATCCCAATCAGCTATGTAGAAGTTGTCAATTGATGATAGTCTTTTTTCGAAGATGGGAAATTCAACAACTAACTAAATAAATACACCTGACAGTCATATACATAGTATTGTATTGTATTGTATTGTATCAGCCCATATACGACCCACTGCAGGGCACGGGCCACCTCTACAATCAAGAGTACGATTGTGAGTGGTTAGGCCATATAGTCCACCACGCTGGCCTAGCGCGGGTTGGCGGACTTTTACATACCATAGAAATTTATACAAATCGCTATGGTATGCAGGTTTCCTCACGATGTTTCCCTTCGCCGTTATAGTGCGTGGTGATTGACTATCATATACATAGTGCTGACCCCGAACTAGGATCGAGTCTTGTGTCGTGGGTATCAAGAACTACCAGAAACATTTCGCTCTCACAAACACCAAGTCAGGCACAAATACTTGTGGTTCACACAAACATTTGTCTCGGTGCGGGGATCCCACGGCCTCTCGTTTCACAGCCGGCATCCAACCACGTCATAACCAACTACGCCACGGAGGCTGTCAATATATAAGAAATGTAGATCGCATTTGATAACCTATTTCTTGAGTAATTTAATATCACGCTACAATTCTTAATAACCGACCAAACGAAAAAACAAGCTAATGTGTTTCAGATTCGATTTATTTAAAACCATTCTGACTGGATTTATACTTATTTATTTACTTTTTTATTTATTTTGTTTTTTTTTATTGAATTTTTTTTTTTTTGGGACGTCCACCCACTAGGTGGTCAGACGACCTGGCAAAGGTCGCGGGACGTCGCTGGATGCAGGCTGCCTCCAACAGGTCACTGTGGAAATCATTGGGAGAGGCCTATGATCAGCAGTGGACTTCCTTTGGCTGATGGATGGATGGATGGATGATTGGATTTATTAACTATGTAAAAATAAGTACATTATTAATAATCTCATAAATCATTTCGCATATTGTAATTATAGAACTCTTCGAGTACCATAAGTTTCCTCTTTTAATCCGAGGGGAACGTTCGCTGAGCGTAATCAATAGTGACGCAGATGTCGTCGTGTATGTTCTTTCTGAAACTGCAATGGAACTTCGATGCATTTCACGGCTCGGATGCTCTGCAGTGGCGGAATTGAAGTTTCTTTTGTGGGTAAAAATTGGATTTTTAAATGTTTTTGAGATTTTGGTAAGGAAAAATAATTTTAGCAGTAGTTGCTTGAAATGAAAATGATTTTTTTATCAGTCCTTGATAGGTGTGTGGTCATATATATGGATTTTGGCCTACATTGAGCCAAATCGCGCTGAATGCCAAATCTTTTGTTTAGATGTCATTTGATTTTTTATTTTGGTTTTTATTTCTAAAGCTAATTTAAAACATCTAAAAACATAAAAACCCTATGAATTAAAAAATCTAATGATTTCACAATTTCTTGGTTCCCAACTAATATTTTTTAGTATCTGTTTCACTTAATAAGAAATATGATTCAAGTTATAGAACAAATAACCGTTATTATATTTATACCTCGTAATATTGGATCAGTCCCCCATAAAAGCACCTCAATACTAACCTGCATAACAATTATTTGGAAGGTTACCAATGTAACTTGGCCTATGTCGTTGTTCTTAATGACAAGCAGATAGTGTTATTACAAGGATCTTTGTTCGCTGGAAATGCAGTTCATATTAAGTTTATTCAAATGCCTCGTTAGTTCCCGGCACCATTAGTTTGAATGTTGGGTTATGAAGCTGCGTATGGTGGAGATTGTTCTAGAACTTTGTTAAGTTTACGTGTATGACCGGTGGAATGAAACATAACTATAGTTTGCAGTGTGTTCTAGAATAATGGAGTTAAGTTCTGCTTCCAACCAGGTCAAATACTGTCCCTTTTGATTAATTTTTAGTAAAGTAGAGCTCTCGAAAATTGCTTGCCGATATTACTAATCAGAGTTAATTATCTTTTTCTTAGCATAAAAATGCTGAAATATACTTTTTTACCTCTAGCTATAAATAGATTAGTCCATTTATAATTATCTGTGTAATTAGGAACAACCCAGATCCACAAGTATCGTGATCATCTATTTTTTTCAGCTTGTACTCAACTGTCTTGATAGTTGACATCATAATCCGGTATATTTTTTTATATGAATATACACAGTCAGGTCATAAGTATTGTCACACAGTAAAAACTTTTCTTTTAAAATGCTGGCCACAAAAAAAGTTTATTGAATTCGAATTTCGAATTGTTCATGAAAATAAAAATGTATGCTTTTTAGAATTTTATTCATTTTTAAATATGGAGTGGACGCTTAAAGAAAACCGTGTTGTAGTTATTGCGTTGCATCGTTGCGGTTACGCGCCAATTCAAATTTTTGACATACTGAAAAATTTGAACATAACCAAAAGATTCGTTTATCGTAACATCAAACGATACAATGAAGACTCTAGTGTAGATGATAGGTCAAGAAGTGGTCGCCCTCGGTCTGTTAGGACTCCAGCAGTGATAAAAGCTGTGAAGGCGCGAATTCAAAGAAATCCCAGACGTAAGCAGAAACTGTTGGCCCTTCAGATGGGGTTAAGCAGAACCACGGTGAAAAGGGTATTAAATGAAGACTTAGGGTTTCGGGCATATCGAAGAAAAACAGGACATCGTTTGAATGCTCGTCTAATGGACCTGAGACTGAAGAGATGCCGCGCTTTGTTGAAGCGGTACGCGGGAAAAAAATATCGGGAAATTATTTTTTCGGATGAAAAATTTTACCGTAGAAGAGATCTACAACAAACAAAATGATAAGGTGTACACACACAGTAGTGAAGAAGCGAGCAGCCGTATTCCGCGTGTCCAACGAGGTCATTTTCCATCCTTGGTCATGGTATGGTTGGGAGTTTCTTATTGGGGCTTAACAGAGGTACATTTTTGTGAGAAAGGTGTAAAAACGAATGCAATTGTGTATCAAAATACAGTCCTGACGAACCTTGTGGAACCTGTTTCTCATACCATGTACAATAACAGGCACTGGGTATTCCAACAAGATTCGGCGCCAGCTCATAGAGCGAAGAGCACACAAGACTGGCTGGCGGCGCGTGAAATCGACTTCATCCGGCATGAAGACTGGCCCTCCTCCAGTCCAGATTTGAATCCGTTAGATTACAAGATATGGCAACACTTGGAGGAAAAGGCGTGCTCAAAGCCTCATCCCAATTTGGAGTCACTCAAGACATCCTTGATTAAGGCAGCCGCCGATATTGACATGGACCTCGTTCGTGCTGCGATAGACGACTGGCCGCGCAGATTGAAGGCCTATATTCAAAATCACGGAGGTTATTTTGAATAAACTTTAGTGTCATAAGAATCTATTTTTTGTTAAGTTCATTTTGGTATATAAATGGTTACATAATGAATAAACTTGTTTCAATTATTTTATATTAAACATGTGACAGAATGTATGACCTGACTAGGTAGTTAAGTTTCGGAATTCAGTGGTTCGAGAAATCTCTTCATTTATGCTTGAAATGATATAGTGAATGACGTGGTTGGCTGGTGTTATAGAAGCTTTAAACTGTGAAGTTCTATATACGGCACTTTACACTAAACGATACGAACGATGAGGGCCTATTATTGCACGAAGGATTCTAAAAGCTTGTCCAAAATGGGCAAATTACGCGCGATTTCCTTGCGTGAATTTGTACGCGCAATGACCAAAATCGCTCGCGGTACGGCGCTTCATGCCATTTTAAAATCGCACAAAACTTCTTCTAGACAAGGTCTAAAATAATTGCTCATAACTCATAATAACATATAAATAAGGAGTATAGAAATATCTGTGTGAAATTCTAGCAGCACCTGGTTTTACGGTAATAGTTAATGCTAACTGCCCTGCGACTAATTTCAATTCACGCGATGCTTCCGTACGCGACGGTTTAGCGCCCAGTACTTTTGAATTCGCGTGTAATTCGCTACTTCTGAACTTTCACAGGAGCGTTATTTTGCCTTTTTCTGAAGATCCCAAACCTTCGTTGTAATTCATAAGTTGGCACAAATAAGGTGTATAGGGTTTTACGTGAAATCCTGAGAACACCTGGTTTTATGGTAATGAATATTGCTAACTGCCTCGCGCGAACATACATTAAAGTGGTGTTACACTGAACGAGGCTGTCGAGGCACCCGGTATCATTTTAAGCGTGCAGGCTTACTAACCCATGTTTACCCATGTAAATGTGTTTCAATGGAAGGCGAAGTCTTGATATGCCAGCTTATGTTTGTTTTGATGTGTCACTGCACGTGTCTACTCGTGTTGTTGAAGCTGACTGGGGCAGAACAAAGATGTTTTAAAACATCGCCTTTGCTTATGTTCCGGTGTAATTTTTTTTTTTATTATGTATTTTTTTTGTGTACTTTTATTACATAAAATGGTTGTCTCAATAGAAAACCATCTATATAAAGATCTATACATGATTTCTAGTCCAATGGCCTTTTATTTGTTTTTTATACGAATATTTTTGACTAGTCTGGATTTTCATTAACTCTACAATTTTAAAAATCGTAATAATATTGCTATTCTTTTACGTTTCGAGATGTAAATGGATCCTCGCGATAATTCCTCCTCACACTTACAACTTTTTAATTTATCACCAAAACTCTTTGTAAAATCCCCAAAATAAAAGTTCTGAAAAAAGTAATAAACACAAATGTGTTATTTATTATGCAAAAAGGTCCCGACGGATCGTTCCAACTTTTTAGAAGTTTATTATCTACTATAATAAATGTAAAATATGAAAATTTGTATGATGTCTGGGCATATTAATTTGCATATCAATTGTTTATTTCACTTTTAATAGTCTACATTGTTGTTGAATAAGACTTCAGTTCTGTATAATTCTATTCATCCCGAATAGGTTTTAATTGAATAAGAGCTCCTTTCAAAACACCAACAGCCTTTGATATAATTAATCTAGCTGGCGAATAATGTATCTAGGCATTTTCTGTTTTGTGTTATCTTATTTATAAAATTAAGCTGTTATTCTAGGAGGCATGATAAATGTTGGAAAAAGACTTGAGACACTACAGTTTTTTCCATCAGGTGTCAAAGAACTGGTGTGAATTGAGTAATGACTATTAAATGTTGAAAATTTGGAGTCGATGCCTACCTAGATTAATGAAGATGGAAGTCTGTAAGCTAGTGTACTTTTAAAGTAAATATCTCAGCACACGAGAAAACAACATTATATTCAATAGTCTTCCAGAGTCACAAAATCTCGTTTTAAACAAATCTTCAAAATCTGTGTGCAATATTGCCTTTAAAATCCCTTGTCTAAGGCGTGCATTTTTCGGTGCCTCGTGATATGAATACGGGGCTTAACAATAAGCGACGGTGCAGCATCGTGTATGTTTATGTGCGTAGTCAACTTTTGTCATTTCGTTTGAACCTGTTACTTCGGAGAGCTCAGCAATGTGTTTTACACTCTGTATAATATATTGTGCTGTAATGTTATACTACATTTTAAGCAGCTTTTATGTTTTGAGAATTAATTTGAGTCTAAAATGGCGGGTGTTATAGACGTTACCATAAAAGTAATAGGACTTGTTGATAAATTATATCATGCTGTAATTTAGAATTTATGGACAAAGGAGCAGTTTCACCTGGTCCTGTCTTATATAAAAATGAAGTGAAATTTCACATGTATGTCGCATTTAATTACCTAAATGAAAACTCTACAAAGATATAGATATTAATCTCATATTTACAACGCGAATCTTTCACTTTAATAAATAAATTAATAAATACGCCCAACAGTTACATACATAGTCCTGACCCCATACTGAGATCCAGTCTTGTGTCGTGGGTATCAGAAACTACGAAAGACTTTTGGTCTCATAAACACCCAGACCCGCAATACTTTTTTAACTACTACAGGCTTGTTAATTTATTTTTAATTATACCTCTAAATCAAATTTTAGTATTGGACAAGTGAATATTTAACTAGTATACAATATTGTTTTAGTCGCTAATTTGGAACCTTAAAATAAAAAAGGATGTTAAATAAGTCCAGTGTTTACTAGAAGCTTCTTATTAACAGTAATGAGTAGAGACCAAATTGAATAGAAGACTGCAACAGATGTTATGCTGCAGAGTTGAGCACGTAGGTAAGTAATAGCTAACTTGCCAAAGTACTTTTATATCGAGTGGCCGTTTCAGGCGCGACGACACCTGAGTTTTACGATAATGAATATTACACATACTGGCTTTGTTAGGACGTGTTGGCACGGTTTAAAGGTAAATTCTCTTTTATACCTCCAGCTTATGTTTTAGTGCCGATTCTTTATGTTACTTCGGGAAGTTTTGTCATTCACTTTGCGTGTTTGGTATGCGTGGTTAACATGAAAGGACCTACTTAGACGAAAAGTGAGGTTTATTTTAAAACTTCATTTTCCAAAATCTATATCGAGAGTAACCACTAGAGTGCCCTGGTTGTGCAGTGAGATGTACAATATGTGAAATGTAAGCCCTAAAGTTAAATTCAAATATCAGCCATATTTACGCACTCATTATCTAAAAAATATTAATCATCTCCGAATTTTAACAATTTTCTCGATATTACAATTGGATTCCAAGTTATTTAAAGAAATACCAAAATAACAGCAGCTACTTTCAAATACAATTTAATAATTTTCAGAATAAGATATGATGATTGTTGCAGCTTCATATATAATGTTTAACTAAAAAGTATGATCATACTTGTATGTATGAATGTGTCTTTATAACACCTGACACATCTGCATACATTAAAAGAATTTATGTACCAAATGCATTAAGAAAATATTAGTAGAGAACCCTGAGTGATATGGAGACACTTTACCGTCAATTTTACTGTTTGATACATTATAAACTTTAATGATAATGGAGTGTTAGAGTTGAATACCTCTAATTCAAACAATATCACATTTAATTTTTATATACGAATTATCAGTTAATAGGTATTTGATGGGGCTTTTTTGCTTTTATATTTTATCATTTTCAAAAGGAAGCCAGTCTTTGTTTGAACGATTTGTTGAAAACGTTGGGGCATTATGTCCCCGTAACAACCTTTGCATTTATCCAGCATTGTTTGTGAACCTTTTAAAAAATATATTTTAATTTTCAAGCAATTTTCCCTTCCATTGTTTAATATCCAAATGACAAATTCTCTGTTTTCCAGCCTAATCAAGCAATAGCACTGAATTGTGTGTCCATTATAATTTGGAATATGACGTAGGAAGGTATGTCTACATCATATTCCAAACCGCTTAAGAAATTAAACATTCCACGAAAACTACGCAACTCGAGCCAGCGTAAGCGTATCCAATTCCAACATCGCATGTCAACCCTAATAAATCTACCTATGTCCCCAAAATGGAATTTGTTTACATTGCCAGTCCGTGGTCGGAATACCTTTACGTTGGCAATTTGGCTGATTGTACCACCGTCCTTTTTGTTTTCTACGGAATAGACGAGGCAGGGTTGTGATGGAATGACTTTCGGACTTAGTATTGGATTAGGGTTGGTTATTCTACTGTTTGGTGAAGCTGATTATTAGTCGTTATGGAGTACGAAGGACTGAGATATACAGGAGTTGATTAGTTTGGCTAGAATAACACACGTGATGAGATAAGGAAATATCTGGAATAATATTTGTCTTTTTAATCAAAATGTTCTATCAACGCATTCTATTCATTGTAAATTAAACTATTTATATCCCGCAGCTAAACACGGACCAGATTTACGCTACCTATAAGGGGTCTTAATTATTGTAAAACTTGTAGAAACGTAAAAAGCTGACACGGGCGCTTAAAGTGTACTTTTTAAAGATAAACTGTTGCTAAAAGCAATTGCTCTCCGTATGCTAATCATATATTTAATCTCAAGGTGAAGTGACTCCAAGATAATTTCTAATATTTATGTTATATCCGAAAACTATGGAAGACCCGATCATTATTTTTTAAATGCTATAGAATATTACTTCAATTGATGGGCATTAGTTCTTGTGCAAAATTTAAATGCGCAAGCATTTACTACTCATTTTCGTATCACAAAGGCGTTAATAAAACTCTTAATTTTGACAGCCTCCGTAGCGTGGTTGGTTAGACGCCGGCTGTGAAACAACAGGCCGCGGGTTCGATCCCCACACCGAGACACATGTTTGTATGAACTACAAGTATTTGTCTCGGGTCTGGGTGTTTGTGAGACCGAAAAGTCCCTCGCAGTTCCTGATACCCACGACACAAGATTCGATCTTAATGTGAGGTCAGGACTATTTCTGACACGTCACATACATAGGTACGTGACTGTTGGGTGTTATTTATTTATTTTAGACCAAACAAACGGCTACTAATCACACATTAAACAATCATAATACTGCATACTACACAAAGTTAAAAGCCAATATGCAGGCAATTAGTCGCCATACAGAACTGTCTATAAAGGAGCCGAGTTCGCGTGTGCTTGCAATTCGCGCATTGAGGCAGGCTGACAAAAGGCAGCGTATGTAGATTAAATTATGCATATGTGTTGATATCTAGGGATGGTTATTAAAGAGGAACTCTTTTGCAACTTGATTGCGTTTGTATAAAATACGTAAGCTTAGAATTAAATCAGCGAGGAGGTAAACAGAGGTAACACTGAAGACACCATCGATCTTATTTCCAGCAACTTGTCATGACCATATTTGCTTGTGGTTTTATTACAGGTAAATACTAATAAACTGCCTCGGTGGCGTAGTGGTACTACGGCATGATTGCAAAGCTGAGGTCTCGGGTTCGAATCCCGGGTCGGGCAAAGTGATATTGGATTTTTCTATTCATTATCAGCCCGGAGTCAGGAATTTGTGCCCGATATGGCGATAGGCTCGCCCCCTATCACATCGTGGGACGTAATATACAAGGCGAAACGTGGGTGTTCTGGTAGCACCTCTGCCTACCCCTTCTGGGAAAAAGGCGTGTGTTTATGTATGTATGTATGTAAATACTAATAAAGAATTTTAAAAAGTAGCTCCGAAGACTTCCAAAGATTTCTACAACGAGCTGTTGGATGCAGCTATTAGAGACATCCTACTGCGTTAATGCTCACCACTACACTCTTCAGCGTCACAGTTACATCTTTTCATATAAACACAGGCGCAACAAATGTCATGGTTTTCATGCAAATATTGACATTTCCAACGGCCTCGGTGGCGTAGTTGTACTATGGTATTATTACAAAACTGATGTCTCGGGTTCGAATCCCGGGTCGGGCAGTGATATTGGATTTTTCTATTCATTGTCAGCCCGGAGTCAGGAGTTTATGCCCGATATGGCGATAGGCTCGCCCCCTATCACATCATGGGACGGAACTCATAAGGCGAAACGTGGGTGTCCAGTGACCTCTGCCTTCTGGGAAAAAGGCGTGATGTTTGTGTATGTATGTATTGACATTTCCACAAACTACAAAGTACAAAAAGGTTGCCACAACATTTTCCCTCTAGTTCTCTTAACCATTTATCATTTGCTAAACCGATTTGCTATTGTAAAAGAGCGACAGTGGCAGTGTAATAAGTGAAATACTGAAATGTCCTGAAAAGCCACTGTGAAACGTACAAATGTATGCAAAAATGTTGAATGACACAGCACCGCAAAAAAACGGACTGTGAACGGTACGCTTTCAGTGACGTACAAACGAATAAAAAATACACTGGCAGGGGAATTTGTCATTCTAACATGGGTTCTGCTTGGAATTATTGTTAATACTTTTATGGGTCGGTTTTATTGAATAATTTGTAACAAGGTTTTAATGGCCTGGTCCCGACAGATGGGTAAAAAATTATTGAGTTATGGAAGGAAGACAGGCTGAAAAAATATTCCAAACGATTCGAGATTACTCCAATCGAGATGGTAGGCAATAATCTAACTAGTACCGTGCATAATTCATTAGTAGTGGCATGCACAGGTTGTCAACTCAAAAAACTAATCAGCCGTTTGATAAGCTACTTTGGACGCGACTTCTAGAAGATAACTTTTGTAAAATATTAAAATAAATCATTGTCTTTTACCATTGGAACCCTAAAAGGAAATAGTTGCAAGTATTCATTTTATTCAAGACCAATACACATTCCAGAAGCGTCGACAGTAGTGACCCATAGAAGTTTTATTGAAATAAAACGTTTGCCTAAGACCGCTTAAAGTTAAAAATGAGACTTTATTTTCTCTAGTATTTGCCTTTACATATTCTAAGGTTGGAACGAAAGGCTAAAACTTGTGCAAAATGCAGCAAATAGAAGAGTAATTTGCATGTATTTGCAAATACTTAACATGAAAGCAACCCGGGAAAATCCTGAGCAAATAACGGTTTACGAGTCGAAAAAGGACAAAGATTGCTCGACACGAAAATTGAATTGGAGCTATACGACTAAAAGATCATAATGAATATTATTACTGAACAAGAAGGTCATTTATAATATGTAAAGATAAAGTAAATTACAGACAATGTGCAGACATAATCCATTGCCCTTAAAAACGTCACCTCTGTAAATGTAATACATAGCCTTGGGGGAGGCTTATGTTCAGCAGTGGGCTTCCTGTGGCTGAAAAGAGAGAGAGAGAGAATCCATAGCTGCAAGTTGTTAAGAACGGGACCTTCCTACAGTCGCGACTTTGATTTCGAAGCTATAGTTCGAACTGATAGCCGATGGGGCCGAAACGTTCTGGAGTGGAGGCCACGTGCCAAGTGTGCGTGGCCAAGTGTCGGATGCCCGCCTGCAAAGTCGACGACCTGGTTAAGGTTGCAGGAAATCGCTGGATGCAGGTCGCTTCCAACCGGCGATTTGGATATCCTTGGTGAAGGCTTATGTACAGCAGCGGATTTCCTGACATAGTAGTTTCTTGTATTGAGTGTAGGGAACAGAAGGAAAGAAAAGAATAGACGTGAATCATTGGGCTATCGAAATCAGTGGATTATTCCTCCTTTATCTAGAGCGGTTATGTAGGTGAAAAGAAATAATTTCTCGTGCTTCATAAAACAGTTGGTTTATTAATGGATTGCGTAAAAAATAATAAACATATTTCATAGAAGGTTTTGAAGTATAAAAACATACATTTTTGAAAATGTAATGTATTTTCAATGAATTGACATACTTTTTGAAACACGCTTATATAAACTATTACATTATATTTGCTTATTACATGTAACATCTGTTAACATAAGTAAAACTTTTAATGGAATAAAATTAAAATAAATATTTGATTAAACAATAGTTTAATGAAGTAAAAATATTTTGTAACAATACATTTTTGAATACAATACAAAGGCTTGCCCCTATCACAACATACGACGGAACATACAAGGCGAAATGAGGTTGTCCTGGTGGCGCCTGTGCCTACCCTTTCTGTGAAAGGGCGTGAGTTTATGTATGTATGTAGGAATCAGAAAATCAAACACCTTTATCACCTCAATTTTAATTACTGTATATTTTTGAAAGATACATAAATAATGCTACTTAGGCCAAATTGCAGGAACTAACTTTGCCCAAAATTTTGACCTTGAAAATGTTATCGTCATACATTTGAGACGTATTTGACATTGCTAATATATCGGATTGACGTTTTTGTAGTCAAAGTAATGAGTAGTTAATTTGTGAAATTGAGCCTTATTCGATTAAATAATATTTACTATAAACATGAATAATATGTAAAATGATCAATATGTAACAATTTTTGAATCACTCCAAGTAACATAAAAATGTAGCCTCAATATTTTCATATATATTGATGTTTTCATTTTCATAATAACCTTTTCATTTTCGGTTCAGAGGAAGTCGATCAAGCAAAAAGCAATATCTAAGTACAAACATTAAGTACGTAAATTACACTTAACATAAATATAAATATAAAAAACACACAACTGTCACATACATAGTCCTGACCCCACATTAATGGGTATCAGAAACTACGGGAGACTTTTCGGTCCCACAATCACCCAGACCCGAGACAAATAATTGTGGGTCTCACAATCATTTATCTCGGTGTGCGGATCGAACCCGCAGCCTCTCGTTTCACAGCCGGCGTCTAAGCAACTGCGCCACGGAGGATATAAAACAACGTATACGATATTATTAATAAACCTCTTATTTTACTGTCATACAAAGATCACAAATAAAGCAATAACTCCTTGATATTGTGGTGTACATTGACTGTCTATTAACTCTAATTTTAGACACTCACAAATAGAAATACGATATCTGCAAGCCCTATTACAAAAATAATTCATAAAGGAACTTAATAGTAGTGAATATATTATCATAATTCAGGAAATCTCTGCATCACCTTAGGATTGACTGGTAGTGAATGTCTCAAGCATTAAGTTCACCGACAAATCATTACGGTAAAGGAAAACATCGTGAGGAAACCTCCATACCAAAGCGATTTGCAGAATTTCTATGGTATGTAACTTCCGCCAACCCGCACTAGGCCAGCGTGGTGGACTATATGGCCTACTCACTCTCAATCATACTCTCGATTGTAGAGGAGGCTTGTGACCTGCAGTGGGACGTATTTGGGCTGCTATAGTACAGTACACATCATTTGTATAAAATGTAAAGAAATAAATAAATAATGCATAAGTACACTAAGAATTATAATTACAATAAGGGATACAAAGAATTTTACAACCAAACTCATACAGAATCCACCAGGCTAATAATTGGAAACTTTTCTTATTAT
This sequence comes from Theretra japonica, assembly GCA_033459515.1. Lineage (NCBI taxonomy): Eukaryota > Metazoa > Arthropoda > Insecta > Lepidoptera > Sphingidae > Theretra > Theretra japonica. Next base: position 11,914,959 of record CM065949.1, read on the forward strand.
TTTTTCATTAACACGTCCACACAAACGTGAAACGAAACTATCGTTGTCATTACTTATAGATAATAGATTAAATTAGCATTTACGGTGCTGGATGTATAAATTAAAGAATAATAAGAACTGTTTCCAATTATCGCGTTTTCACTTTATTTCATATTAACACATGCATTGAAATACTTGATTTGGCATTCCGCAGTTCGCTACTGCATTTGTTTATGAAACAAAAAAACAACAATTGAAGGCTATCGAGGCCGGATACTGGATTAATACCGGAAAATAATAAAAAATATGGAGAGTCAACAATAACTTTCTTCGGCAGTACATAACGACATTTATTGGCCTTTACAACTCCATATTTTACCATCGCTGACCATAGATCGGAGCTAGCCAACTCCAAGTTGAAGGACTCCACATATAACATAGATTTTTTTGGAAATATAGCAAGCGAATTTCGTCACAATTATAATGAATGGAAATACCATAGTTCCCTGATATAAACTTTCCTATTTATCTTATAAGGTTGTTTAGATCTTTAACGTCATTAACCTTTGTGACTCGTATGTTCATTTAATGAACGCTATTGATTTGCTTAGAGTTCATTTGTGCGTGATCGGATATTGATGGCAACTGCTCAGAAGCTTTAGAGAACAATATAGGTCCATTCAATGGCTTTGTCAATAACATTGGTATGTTGTCCTTTGATTCTCAATTACTAGGCATTTGGATATTATATATTCATCATTGATATTAGACTATTAAATTCTTGTTGAACTACAACATCGATTTGGATACATTAAGCTATTCTAGAAAAATCACAAGTATACATTTACGTAAAATAATTAAGTAACAATGGAAGAAAGGGTAAAGGAAGAAAGGTAAGTGAAGGTGGAAGGGCTGATGATGATTATGATGATAAATTAAAAATCAATAAAAATCATCTACAAAATGCTGCTGATTGGAGGTAGCATAAAAATTTGTACTACTTAACTCAATTAAACTTGTTATTTAAGAATTTCGCCATAACACCTAGCGAGTCTGCGTAGTAATGAGGTCTTATGGTTTCATTTGAAAGCATTTCTTCGACAGTAGAATTTGTAAGTACTAGTAAAGTCTTGAAACCAACTGCTCTTCCAAGTCCGATGTCTTGGTCAATCCTGTAATCAACGAAATTAAATACTTAATAAAAAAATATATATATTGCTATTAATGGCGAGACAGGCATACCATTCGCCTGATGGCAAGCGATACAGCCGCAAATGGACAGTAGCAAAACCAAACAACACCATGAATTTCAAAGCAATGTTTGGCATTCCACTGCGCTCGCAATCCTGAGACATAAGATGTTAAGTCTCATTATGTCCTGGCGACAATGTCCTGCAAACCGGAACACAACAGCGCCTTCACACTGCTGTTTGGCGGGAGAAAAACATTGCAGTGGTACCTACTTAGGCGGCCTCTCACATATGAGAGACCTACCACCTTTGCTCACGATGTTTTCTTTCACCGATAGAGCGATAGTAACCAAAACCGACATGATTTTGAAAGTCTGATGTATGGGCTTGGGATTCGAACCTGCGACCTCTATTTGTCACCTATACACCTATATATCATATTAAAAAATCAGAAGAATATATTTTCTTACGTTAGAATCTATAAAGTGCTTGGTGGTATGGTGGTAACGGACTAGCCACGGCTGCCTACATGTTCACGGTGGTCGCGGCTTCAAATCCCAGGGTAACCCTCGGACTTCTCGCCGTCTTGTGTGTATTGATAGTCAATCACCACGCAATATTATAACGGTAAATGACAACATCGTAAGGAGCCTGCATACCGTAGCGATTTTAAAGAATTTCTACAGTATGTAAAGTCCGTTAACAGGCAACCCGTACTAGGCCAACGTGGTGGACTATATGGCCAGGTCCCTCTCAATTGTACTCTAGATTGTAGAGGAGGCCCGTGCCCTGCAGTGGGATGTATTTGGGCTGATACAGACACAAATTAAAATCTTTGTCTTAGTAGTGGCTTATGGTTCAAAGTAATTTGCCTTATCTAATTTTGTGATAAAATTATTAATGAGATGATAGACCTGAGCCTAAAGAATAGACTTTAATCCTACCTTTTTTAATATATACTAAGACTGTTTACAACATACTGCTTACAAAACAATCTGATAATTTACTTCAACGGAAAAGACGTGTCCTTGCGAAATTTATCTCTCTTGGTCATTAATATATCTACAATATAATTATGACATCATGATGTTTTAGTACATAAGACTTACTTGGTGATGTAATTGCATCTACTTTTATAATTTTCCTCCAATATTTTTATCCTGACCTAGTAAAGTGATAGTACTGCCATTTTAGTAAATGAAATGCCGCCAAGATGGAGTGTCATTTGTATTGTATTGTATCAGCTCATATACGTCCCTCTGCAGGGCATGGGTATCCTGGACAATAGGGAGAACGATTGAGAGGGGTTAGGCCTAGTGCGGGTTAGTTATCATTTACTTTCCTATTTTACGAACTTCTACTAATATTTCTTTAGATTTACTAAAATAACATTGTGTAAATTCATATACTTGTTTATTGTCAAAGATTAATCAAAGCTTTATTACTCACAGCAGGACATATAACCCTTGTACCATTGATTTCATAATAACATTCACAGAAGCCTGTCCTCTCCAAGTTCACACTTAACACTATCTACAATGTACGTAAACAAACTATTTAGTCTAGGCTTCCCTTGATAGTTCCGCCTATCTGGCAGTTCACAGTTCATTAGGGACGTAATTGGCTGACGCTGCAGAATGCACACGCATCGTTCCGTAACAAAGCATTGATTTAGATGCGGTTCTTACTGAAGCTGTTATAGGTGAGATACAATACATTAAGATTAATCACAGGTACATTTGGTTACCCGCAGATCCGCATTGGTCCAGCGTGGTGGACCATATGGCCTAACCCCTCTCAATACTCTCGTTTGTAGGGGAGGCCAGTGCCACTTGGGAGAGAGTAGGGTGTGAAATGAGGGGCTAATGGTTGGATCACCGTTGTGCGACCAAAGTTTGAATACAGTATGACAAAAAACCTTGTCCGATCCAAGACGCGTATTTAGGTAGCTCATTTGTAGTATTAAATAAATACGAAAAAAAATAATAATGGATAACATAGTTATCGTAAGTTATAATATACATTTTAGTATCAATATTACCCTAAAATCTAGCAATGTTTTAATTTCTGACAACAACACACATTTTGACGATTCTGAAATGTCGCACCGCACATTGTTACGAAAACGGTTGTTAGCAGTGTAATGTGAGTTTCCCTATTTTTTTTATTTTATGAAAGGTATTTTACGGATATTTTAAATAGAACGTATTAATGATGCCTGATAACACCATCCAGTAACACTTTTGACAGCCTCCATGGTGCAGTTGTTTAGACGCCGGCTGTGAACGAGATGCCACGGGTTCGATCCCCGCATCGAAACAAATATTTGGATGAACCATAGGTATTTGTTTCGGGTCTGGGTATTTGTGAGAACGAAAAATGTCTCGTAGTTTCTGATACCCACGACACAAGACTCGATCTTAATGGGGGGCAGGACTATGTATGTGACTGTTGGGTGTATTTATTATTATTATTTACTTATTTATCGATCGGACAGCATTATTTTGTCACCCTGTAAGTCTATGATATTAATTAAGTCCTTTCGGGTTTGGGTATCACATTTGTTGGAGGAGAGATACAATGTATTGACTTTAGTCACAGGTACAGTCGATTGACAGTAGGATGTGGAATGAAAGGCTGATGGTTGGATTTCCATTGAAAGATATAGGTTTGTATAGTCTACAGTGGCGAAGGGTGATTTTTTTAAAAAGGGAAGCCGAAGCTCAATACGCTAAATAAGTGTGTTTATTTTGTTTATACCTACTGGCCCTACATAGGGAAGACAATGCGACTGATACTTGATAGTAAACATAGTGTAGTCCGGATTGAGTAGATCAACTTATCGTGAGATGCTTCACAGAATTAGCCCGAAACGCGACACATTTGCATAATATGTACGTGTATCCTTATATCCGGACGTTTGCGAATATCCAACCGCCAGCAAATTATTCCTCCGACAATCTCACTCACCAAACGAAACGATTGCGTTTCGTATGATGGCATCTACGTACTGCGGTCGTCAATTATATTTTAATATTTCCAATATACAAAAGTTGCAATGTCATCATGAGAAAAGTAAAAAAGTATATTTTTAAATCGCACGTGAATATAAGATTAATAAAGAAAAAATTATAATCTAGATACAATGTTAACAAGTACGTTAGCCGCGCTTTTATTAGTTGTATTATTAGTAGTCGAGCACTTCCTAAAATCTAAACAGTAACGTTATTTCCGAAATTGACAATCTAAACATGTACGTTCCTCACGATTATTAATTTCCATTACAACATAATAATACTATTAATATTTATGTACATTTTTTAAATTAAAACATTAAAAACTAAATGCGTGAACCAGCTAATACTCGTATACTGTCAAAATGTTAATACAACACTTACAAATGCAGTGATATCTACACAAATACACACATAAACACACAAATGCTGAAGAACCACAGCATGCCTTCTGCTTTTTTAACGGAAATTGAACCTTAAATTCATATAAGTTTAAGGTACAATTTTGCGTGATTTGTTGCAAAATACACAACCATGTCACACCAATGCGTAACATGCAGCCGACGCGGGCGGTCGGCGCACGGGCCGCGCCATTGTTTTTCAATAAGCCGAACAATTTTGGCAGTAATTCGCCAGAGGTCGCAACGCGGCGCAATCTAATTACGTGTTTGCTATGCGCCTCCGCAGTAATATTTACCTAGGTGGCCGACAGATGTCGTTGAATAAAATGAGTTTAGATATTACATAAATAATTTTGAAAAATTTGCTTGTTTATAGTGTAATGATAAATTACAAAAGGTAAGCCGCAGGGAATCGAGTTATATGGAGCCTTCGCCACTGATAGTCTATAATATTTGGTTTAGGTCTGGGTGGGTGAAGACCAAAAAATCAATCGTAGATTCGATACCTTCTGTATATTATGTATTTCCCACTGCAGAGCGTGTGTACGTTCTAATGCAGGGCACGGGCCTCCTCTACAATCGAGAGTACGATTGAGTGGGTTTAGGCCATATAGTCCACCATTCAAACCTAGTACGGTTTGGCAGATCTGATACCTTACTATCGTATTTTATTATGAAATCAGGAATAGGTATTTGCATTTTGGGTGAATTTCTTTATTTACCCTATAACATATTTATAAAAATGTTCGCTATAAATTAATCTATTAACTTATTTCCACAAAACGATGAATAGAAATCTGTTCTACTATGTCGATAAGGTGTCAACTTTAATTACGTATTATATTAAGGCCCGCCTCGCTACCTAATTACACTAATGAAGGTCGATTTACAAAGAGGACAGTTAATAGCAGCCGCAAATTGATAATTACAGGGAAGGCATGCTTCACGCTATGTTGCGTAATATATTTCATAATGTACGTAGATATATCTAATTATTGTGTTATTGTTTTTTAGATAAATTATAGAAATAAAACAAACAATATAGTATTGTGAAAGCAAACAAATCGCAATTTTGGAATCTAATTCAATTTTTTTTTTCAATTTCAATAAATGGCGAGACAATCACGCCACTCGCCTGAGGGTAAGCTATATGTCCGGTCATAGATATTAGGCACTAGCAAAATCAACCAATACCATAAATTACAAAGCAATGCTTGGTATTCCACTGCGCTCGCTATCCTGAGACATAAGATGTTAAGTCTCATTACATCCGGTAGATACTCTGGCTACAATGTCCTTTAAACCATTACACAACAGTGAATTTACACTGCTGTTTAGCGGCAGAAATATATATATTTAAGATAATAAAGTAAATAGTCACACATGATTAATTTTGTAAACCGATTCTCTAAGCCTTCAGTTCCCTCTTTATCCATTATATTACTGAACCTTAGGAAACCTATCATCGCCTCATGCAAGTACTCGTAATTTGACTTTCAGATTGTCGTAAGTATATCCATAATCGAACAAACCACGTATGTTTAACTGGGTAAACAGGCAACATATGACCACCACTCACTTAACTAATACGTATTTAAAAAAATAATTGCATAGGTTCAGCGAACGACCAAACAGGTCACCTGGTAAGTGTGATCACTACCGCCCATGAACATACACAATGCTGGATCATGGATATGTTGCCGGCCATCAAACTGGGAGGAGAGTAGGTACCGACCCAGACGAGCTTCCCCATTCATGCTGAGTCATGACTGACAACAGCGTGGTTTTGCCATTTTCAAAATGTGTGTTTATTTAATAAAAGTAATGATGATTTTGTGGTTTTGATCTCTAATTGAATAAGCATATGGTGTATAATTACTTACATATCACCGATGAACAGAACTCTGCTTGGATCCGTCACACCAGCTCGCTTCATCGCAAATTCTCCGAACGTTTTACCCGGCTTCCCGAGCTGTATAGGTTTTCTATCGACTTGTTCAATTACTATGTCGGTGAAAACGCCCGTACCTGTGAAATAATATGCTGTTATATCGGTCTGATGTAGTTTTAATTAATTGTACAAAATGTTTTAGATTGAGTTAAAAACATACAAGCCTATTCAGTCAAAATTACTAGTAAGATTTGCATAAATTCTAAGATATTCTGACAATTCGTATTCTCACAGTCACTATTCAGATCATTTATGCACAATTCTGGGCATCGGCTTACGACACAGTTAATACGAAAGAAAACTTGCCATAAGGTGAAATTAGGCTTTGAAATCGATGTGAAATTAAGATGTGACATCGAAATTCTAAGATAGTTGTAACATTTGAAGGAGCTGATGAGTAAATAATACTGGAAGGTATTGATGAAGATTTATTTATTTATAATAAGGTAAGAAATAAAGGTAACAATTAATAATCTGGTGTAAATTGGCCACTGTTGCCGATCAAAAACAAACATTTGTGTGATTTTAAAAATGAGAGATGGAGTATGGAATAAAAAGGGCTTGTTCTAGAATAGTGGTGTTACGAAATCTTGGAATTTAGCTAGATGTAGAAAAACAGACAATAAATACAACATTATAGAGGTTTTGAAGATAGCTTATCTAATCAAATTATTAATAATGTAGTCATTATTAAAAACCCATTCTATTTCCAATCCACCGACTGTGAAACGAGAGGCCGCGGGTTCGATCCCCGCACGGAACAAATGTTTGTGTGACCCACAAGTATTTGTTTCGGGTCTGGGTGTTTGTGAGACTGAAAAGTCTCCCGTAGTTTCTGATACTCACGACACTCGATCTTAGTGTGGGGTCAGAACGATGTATATGACTGTTGGGTGTTTTTATTTATTTCTACAACGTAACAGAGAGGAGACGGAGAAATGATCTATTTTTAGACAGTGGTTTAATGCTAAACAATTCCCGGGTTTAGAATGATTAATGGCGCGACGTACTGGGACATAAATACATAATTTAACACTCTTTATCTTTCATTCTACTTCGTTGGGTATTTGTGAAACTGAATTCACCGCAAATAATCCGCCAAAAATATTTTAACCCAAAAATAAATTCTAATGCAGATTGATGGCAACGGTACTTACATTTTTAATTGAGCTGATTTTTTTATTGTATTGAGTGGAAAAAATGCGTTTCACTTGGTTTACATCATTGAGTTTTTTATGAATTGAGTTTGTGAATGTTTGTAATATCCGGTATTGTGTTATGTATGTTAAAAATACTAATGTTTGTGCAGGAATTATATTAAGTTATTTACGGAATTATTAGTCATAAAAATCATTTCAAGCATTTAATTAATATCTGTGTAAGTAATTAATTTCTAAAAATAACTAAGAGTAATATATATTATATTTTCTAACGCTTCATTAAAATTACATAAACTGATTTGAATCGTGCTGTTCTTATAAAGTGTGGTTAATTCATACGTTACGTATCTTTTAACAATAATGAAGTTTATATCAGCCAAAAGAAAAAATCCAGCACTATATTATATTCCACTGCAGGGCATGCGTCCCCTTTATAATTGAACTGGTTTAGTTCATTGTCATAGGTCTATGTTCGGCAGTGGACTTACTTTGGCTGAAGAGATACAATTAAACTAAAATTTTCGCATAAAAAGCGACGATTTTTTTGTTGTAATTATTTACTTATCGATGTATTTGGGTGGTACATACATAATGTACACCTTTTTATTTTTATAGACAAAATGTTATGCAAGGGTTAAAATTACAATTTTAGCAAAAACTAGGGGTTTACCATCCAAACACGAAAATATTTAAAATATTGCAAAAAAACAAGTCACTTTTTTTGTGAAATTTTCAGTTGCATTGTGTCTATAATCACTAAAACTACGACCTGGCTTCGTTTTGGATCAAAGTCTTGGTATACCCTGTATAAGATTACACAAAAACCAAAATACTTTGTATTGTATTGTATTGTATCAGCCCATATACGACCCACTGCAGGGCACGGGCCTCCTCTACAATCGAGAGTACGATTGAGAGTGGTTAGGCCATATAGTCCACCACGCTGGCCTAGTGCGGGTTGGCGGACTTACACACCGTAGAATTTTTTTAAAATCGCTACGGTATGCAGGTTTCCTCACGATGTTTTCCTTCACCGTTAAAGTTAAAATACTTACCTAGAGCCAATAACCCCGGCTTCATAGGAACTACTCGATCAGTAGCTCCATTAATGAATAGAACATCTGGTCGCTTCAGATAAGTAATCGCTTTGTACAGTTTAGGCAAATTCACTTTGAAATCACTGTCGAAAACCACCGCTCCTATTTCTTCATCGTCTTCCATGAATTGAAGGTACTCTGCGTAGTAATCAGGACCCACGTCTGGCTGTAATATGTCTAAAATTAGTACAGACAGATAGATTGATAGCGTCCGTGGCGCTATTGGTTTGACGCTGGCTGTGAAACAAGAGGCTGAGGGTTCTATTGCTTTACCGATAATGTCTGTGTGATTCACAGGTAATTTGTTTCGGGTCTGGGTGTTTGTGAGACCGAAAAGTCTCTCGTAGTTTCTGATACCCACGATACAAGATTGGATCTCAGTGTGGGGCCAGGGCTATGTATGTACTGTTGGGTGTATTTATTTATTATTTATAAAATCCTTCCCTCTCTTCAGTTAAAGAAAGACCACTGCTGAACATAAGCCTCTCGTTATTTTGAAAATAAATGATTATTACCAACAAAAGTGTATTTTGTATTGGTTTCTAATTTCGATTTGTTGATCCTACTGGTAAGCAAACGGCTTTTTTCCGCCCCAGACAATAGCCAAAGAATTTATACATACGTACATAAACACACGTTTTTTCCCAGAATTGGTAAGAGGTGCTACCAGGACACTCACATTGTGCCTTATGTATTGCGTGCCTCGTTGTGATAAGAGGCGAGCCTACCACAGCATCGGGCACAAATTCCTGACTCCAGGTTGATATTAAATAGAAAACTCCATTATCACTTTGACCGACCCGGGACTCGATCCCGAGACCTCAGCATTGTAATCGTACTGTAGTACAACTACGCCACCGAGGCAGTCAAACATAATTCAAACTAATATTATTAGTTAATATTATTATCAATGTAAAAAAAAATGATTATGCAAAAGCATTGCTTTTACTGCAAATATAATGAATTGCCTCAAGCATTATGCAAAACGACCCGCGCCGAGCAACTTGTGGTTGACGCAATTTAAATATTAATATCACGAATTTAAGTTTGTGATCAAAAACTAGTTCTATTTGTTTTAAATTATTTAATGTTTTGATTTGAATAAATTATATCGATATTGATGGAGAACGAATAATTCTTACTCAAGAAATATATAAATTAGATGACTATCTATAATATTTACGAAGCGTTAAAATTTTAAAATGCAGATCCCAGAAAGCAAAATATAAAAAGTTTGTCATTTAATTCTCAACGTATTAAATTATATGTCAATTAAGATGATTTAAGAAATGTAACAATATTTTTTCTTGACTCAAATAAAAAAATCCCTTTAGGAATTGCGAGTTCTTTTCCAATCATGGATGTTACGTCTACAAACACAGATATCCGAAACAAATATCCGTGGGCCATACAAACATTTATTCAGGCCGGGATCAAACCAGCAATATTTTCTGCAGCACCGCAATTGCATAGAAGTTCTGCCAATCGGCCTTCAGTCAACAAATACAAAGCCAAAAACGGGAGCATCTTTATGAAAGCGAAAATTTATTTAGCTGCGGTAATTTATGTAGCTTCCACGCCTTTGTCAGTCATGACTCATGAATGGGCAGGCTCGGTCGAGGTGGTACCACTGTCTCTACGACGTGAAGTGACAGCATTGCTGTCGCCGTTTGTTCGATGATTGAGATTGCCGGGTGACCAATACCTCTTTCCTCTTCTCATCCTTTTTGCTTCCCGCTCTCCTCCTGATTTGATGAGCCGGCAAAACATCTGATCCCAGCGTTGTAAATGCTCATGGGCGGCAGTGTTGACTTACCATCAGGTCACCTGGTCGCTCGTTTGGCGGACCTATTGTGTAAAAAAAAATACTTACACCCGCTTTGCATTTAATTCCATGCGCTTCTAAAACACTGACTGTTTCTGCGCACGACACACAATACGCTGTTTTGTCAAATTTCACTGATTTTAAATATTCTGCTATTGCTAACGAAGGAATTGTTAAGTTCACCTGAAAACATAATAATATAATATAATTTTCATCAACTTATCTAACATCATTGCGTGAATCGTCATCTTGCCCTTGCATCTTAATACAATAATTATGACTACTTACAAAACCATTATCAATTCCCGAAGCCTTAAATTGTGCTTCGTAGTTGGCTCTGGTTCTTAAACTATTGTTTGAGACATAATTCACTGTCTTTCCTTGTTTCTTCATAAAGTTGAAGAAGTCTGACGCTCCTGGCAAGGGTCCTTTTGACCATATTACACCTGCAAAGAAAAATATGTTTAAATTACCTATACGTTATTAAAATAGCCAAGTATTTTTGTGTTCTTTAATAAAAAATATAGTAGAACTAAAACAAATAGGGGAAATCTTTGTTGTAAAGTTCTTTTTACTGCACAAGATGATTAACGATAATTTACAAAATTTTCATCATCACTAAAAATATCATAATTTGAAATTATTACTCTATTATTATTATTCATTCTCTTCTCATATTACCACTACTAAGAAAAAACCTTTTTCATTATTTCATACAATTTCGTTTTCATTTTACACAGCGACATTGTTAACCTCTATTCGCTTTCCATACAATCTCCGCGCTATCCAATCTGTGAACTGAATGTCTAAAGCCACTATGCAACCACACTTTTTAAAATTGCACGAACTTTAGCAGTTGACCTACAAAGCGACAGTTTTGGAAGCGACCTAAAAGCCAGCATCATCTAAACGATAAATCAGTAACACTTCCCTCCACTGCTATTAATAAACACAATTTATTAGCAGATGTCTTTTAGTAGCTGCGTCGGTGGCGTAGTTGTACTTCGGTACGGTTACAATGCTGAGGTCTCGGGTTCGAGTACCGGGTCGGGCAACATGATATTGGATTTTTCTATTCATTATCAGTCCGGAGTCAGGAATTTGTGCCTGATATGGCGATAGGCTCGCCCCTATCACATCGTGGGACGGAACAATTTTTCTCTCTTCACATTTTATTATATTGTACATACATGTTAATATGATTACATTACGAGTATAAATGCGTGTTGTTTATATTATGAAAACGAATCTCAAAAATGCGTTTAACACATAATTTTATAATTTTAATTGTAGTTCCAAATTTCGTCACACGTCAATAGAATTTAGATGTAATACAAAGATATCGGTAATTTTATGTGTCAAAATTGCTTAACATCAGGGAGCATACTATTCGTAAAATGACCATAGCCGGTATATGAAACTAGCTAAAATAACCAAATGATCGGAATTATACTGATAGCCTCCGTGGCGTAGTTGGTTAGACGCTGACTGTGAAACGAGAGGCTGCAGGTTCCCTGCACCAACACAAATATTTGTGTGGCTCACAAATATTTGTGTGGGGTCTGGGTGTTTGTGAAAAGTCTTTCGTAGCTCTCATACCCACGACACAAGACTCGATCTTAGTGTGGAAAAAAAAAAAAAAAGTGTGGGGTCGGGACTATGTATGTGACTGTTCGGTGTATTTATTTATATACTAAATTGGATAAAATATCTAATCACTGAAGAGTGAGAACTGTATGTATCATCATTATGTGTTAATAAACACTTTAGAAAGTTATAAAGCGAATACAGAAAAAAAACAATCACAATTGCTCCTATAATATGATTACTGTTTGCTAGGAAACAATTTGTTTAATTACTTTTTTATTACTGTACCGTTTTGATTCATTAATTTATGCTTTGTAATGAACTTGTTTTTCCTCAAGACGTGAGTGCCCTTCACTTTAATTTGTCTAGAGGTCTTTTAGTGGTTACACGCAATTTTGATTCATAAAGTACCCGTAAAATGTAAACTAAGCACAAAACATCGCGGTCCCTATTCTCGGAATTTCGAAGTAAACAATTCCAAGAAATAGGTAACACGAAATGTATTTACCAATTATATTATTTGTGAGAGGCATTTCCAATCTTGACATTTCAACTACAAGTACTAAGAGATTAGCCTCGTGTTTTGTGTCAATATCTATCAAGTTGTATTCATCTATATCTTTCAAAGCTCATCCATTAGCAGATTATACAACACTTAAAACGTGAAATTAATCAAACATTTAACATTCATTATCCTCGCGCGAAGACCGATTAGCTATTCCGAAGCTATAATTAATGAACACTAAAACCTCATTCCGCTGTGGAATCATAGACAGTGATAATAATGAATGAGTAATATGGAATATTAGGAGTCCAATTAGATCGTGATTGTAATGAATTATAGTAATTTATGAAGGATAATAACTACGTGATAGAACCAAGCAGAAATTGCTTTGCGTGGCTATGAGTTTCCTTTATTTTCATTGTTTAGTACTCGGCCGAGATGATAAAAATAATAGATCGTGAGTTGTATTTTGTTGAACATTAGTAATATTTGCAATCATTAGAATCTTTGAATAAGTATTCCTTGATGTTTCGAATTTTATCTTCTAATAATTGGATTTAAGTCCTATATTTTACCAGATTTTTTAATTCACTCTAAAACACATTACACTATTCCTTAAATTAGGTTGCACGATCTTTAGATGTTTTTAGACCTTTGACAGTATGGAGTTTCGGAAACAGCCTAAGATAACATCATGAACAAATATCACTTCTAAGGTCCTAAAACAGAAGTCAATTCATCCCGTGACTTTTCCGATCCAATTTACATACTTAAAATCATTATCATTATCATTATCCGCCAAATATGATTAGAGAGTCATATGTATATTGATAGTCAATCACCACGCACTATAACAGTGAAGGAAAACATCGCGAGGAAACCATGACGAGTGGGGGAATTTCTATGGTATGTAAAGTCCGTCAACTCCCACTAGGCCAGCGTGATGGACTATATGGCTTAACCCCTATCAATTGTATTCTCGATTGTAGAGGAGGCTCGTGTCACGTAGTAGCACGTATATGAGAAGATACAGTATAGTACAATATTAATGAGTTGTTTGGAGACTCAAACACTTGGTTAAATCATGACTATGCAGTAGGAGATTGCGTGATATCATAATCTCTCGACATTGGCCTACTGTTATCTGAAAGTAGATAATGAATATTACGATGCAAGTTTCATCGAATTTTGGCGTAGGTTGTTTTATATTCATTATTAAGGAAACTATTCTTGTAGTCATTCGACGGGAGATGCTTTGGTAGGCAGTTGCTAATTGCAATAATTATCAAGTGGCTAAAGGTCACTTTAGTAATACTTGCAATCGGCCTATATTCAATTGAATTTTCTGTTGCTGAAAATAACTATGATTTTGATGTAAGTCAGCTTGTTAATTTACTACCTTGACTTTTAAAAATAGGATATTTTTTTGTCCTTAAAGCATCTTTTTCACGGCGGTTTTTTTAATAGCATATGTTATCGGTAACATGAATTCAAAGGATATAGTATGATATGATATAACACGAGTATATGGCACAGTCGTCATTATCGAAACCATTCACGTAAAATGTATGCCTTAATGAGAAATTCAAGTGGTGAAGCAAACACCATAAAACCAATGCGTTGGAGTGATGTAGGCTGAAAACCGGGGATTTTTTGTCCAAAAAACATTGTATGCAAAATTATCTCACATTATGCCATTCGTTAAGACCTTTCGTAAATCCAATGAGTTATTTTTTTAACAACACACTCATCAGCGTTCCAAATAAAAAGTATTCTTCCACAAAAACTAATTGGGCTCTCAAAATAAACCAGGTTAATGAATAAATAAAATAATTTTAAGCCTCAGGAAATCAACTGCTGAATATAGCCATCGCTTTATGAAAATTTACATTGCAAACGGCCTAGATTCAACAATTTTCGGCAAGAATTGTCTACCTTCTGCTATATCTTTCGTATATCCATTGTAATAAAATAGTGGTTTTTGAGATTTACGCCAATGTCACACCTCGAAATAAAGCTTTTTTACGAATAAACAATTAACTTTTTAATTTAATAGTAGTAAATGTAAGGTGTAACAGTCACTGACAGACGACCTGGTTAAGGTCGCCGAAAGTCGCTGGATGCAGGCCGCTTTCAGCAGGTCTACATGATAATCCAGGGGGAGGCCTATGTTCAGCAGTGGAGTTCCTGTGGCTGGAAAAAGAAAGAGAGAGAGAGAGAGAGTCACTGAGGGGATGCCTAATATCTCGTTCGGCCCCGTGACGACGAAAGCTGTAAAGTGATCGAAACGAAGGGAAGTTAGAAAATGTAAATATTAAACTAAATCCGCAAAAAAATCCGTAAAGAATAATTTTAATTCAATGTTATAAAATAGTGTGTTAAATCGATTCATTCATCTTTAATTTTAGGAAATGTTCGTTATTTATCTCGTCTCTGAACCACGGAAATTTTATAGTTTCATTTAGAATAACATTAACCGTTAAAAATAGACATCAGTTCATCTCTTTAAATATAGACGAGGAAAACGTTCGTCCTAAAATATCTCAAATGGTGAGATTTATTGCGCAGTGATGAATTGTATGTCACCTCATTGGTGTTTTGTAGTGATAGCATGTATGGCGATGAATCTTGATATCCTGGGTTCGAAACGTGGATCAAGTCTGTCAATTCGAGTAATTTAATTTCAATTGTCTGGGACGAGAATTTGAGTTTAACGTGGTTATTTTATTTTTACCGTATAGGTACGGCAAACGAGCAAACAGGTCACCTGATGGTAAGTGATCACTGCCGCCCATGAAAAACTATAACGCTTGGTTTATAAATGCGTTGCCGGCCCTTAAAATCTGGCGGGGAGCGGGAAGGAAAAAGATTGGGAAGAGGAAAGGGGTATCCGGCAATCTCACTCACCGAACGAAACGCTACAGCTGAGCTGTCGCTTCACGTTGATTTCCTGTGAGAAAGTGGTATCAACCCGGAGGACCCTGCTTATTTATGCTGAGTCATGACTAACAACAGCGTGACTACCACATATAAAATCGGTGATCGGTTCGCCCTCTATTGGGATGAAAAATATATCGGCGAGTCAAAGATGCCATTAAATTCACCTCTGCCTATACCTTCAGAGATAAAGGCGTAAGGTTATATGTAATTGAATACGACCTAGTGTTTTCAAACGCAGGTCTCTGGTTATCTCTATAACATATTCACAAAGCGTAACATTTTAATCGTTGATAGCAATGATAATGCCTTTAATGCTTCGTTTAGCTCTTTGATCGTTAATGTTTTGTATTGCTGTTCTGTTTTGTGGCATTTGCAGACATGATAGATATTCTTGGTAAAATTTCATCTTAATAAAACTAGAGTAGAAATATCTATACACAAGTGGAAATTTCTCTGAAATTTTCATTATCAAAATTTTAATTTATTTTTTTATTTGCTACTCAATATTGGCTTTGGTTAAATAGGGTAACTTGTCAATTTACAGTCTGGTGAAAATCTAAAAAACAGTACTTAACAAGATACAACTGACGACAACTAAAATTGTTCAAATATTAATACTTTCTCTGTTCTTAGACACGATCTTATTTTATTTGGCACAGATTTTCTTTTATCACGCCAAAAAACAAGGAATGCATACCATTGCCTGATGCTAGGAAAAATCGAATTTTCTTTCAAACTCTATACTATTTTCTATTCTCTTTTCTACTCGAAGCATTTACCATGAAGTTGACAAATTACTTTACGAAATCCTAACACCAGAAAGATGGACAATGACCACATTGATACGCATAAGATAAAAGTCTTTGAAAGCGACAGGTCCGCTGTAGATGCAGGGGCAGCTGAATCGATGCCCAGACAAACAATTACCTAATGTTGCGTTAAAATATTCATAATATCATGACAGACGCTATCGTGGCGATAGGCTCGCCCCCAATCACATCGTGGGATGAAACACACGAGGTGAAACGTGGTTGTCCTGGTATCACCTCAGGTGAACCGATTGGTAGTATGCGGGAATTTTTATATAAAAATTTAATATGTGTAAAATTAGATTGCAGATTCTTTCAACTGTAAGCAATTAATTAATACTATGTAATAGCTATAAATATTATTTATGATTAAGTATTTAAGTTTATTACCGGTATGTTTTAAAAAATTCCCTATGAATAAACATGATTATCATGTAAATTATTACACAACAAATAAAAATACAATCGATATCAAATGGAAGTAATTTTATGCTGTATTACCATACGTCATCAGAATTATGAAACCAAACATAAAATATTTCTATGGTTCTATGGTTTGACAGAAACGACCAGAAACGAAGCTTTATATGTATGAGACATGAAAGGCCTTGAGATTTAGGGCAGAACGATCGATTTCAATTCGAAGGTCGAATCTACACCATCCTACAAATTTTACTACGAGTCACTCCGCGCATATAAATGCAATTTTATCTCATACAATAAAACTTTAAAACATTATTATGCCGGCATTAGCTAAATTAAATTACGATAAAATACTAAGCGATAGATTACACAGCTGTTTCTTTCTAAATTTAGCACGCAGAGAATATACACCGAAAAAATATTTTATCGATAAAGCAAATATTAAAAATTTAATTACTACCTTGAAGCATGAAGATAATTCTGTAAACATCATTAAAATTATCCAATTTGTTCAATCATTTCACAATTTAAAACTTATGTAACAATTTACATACCGTCACAGTCCGAGAACACATGATCGAAAGAATCAAGGAATTCTTTCACACCATCCTTCCCAAGTTCTAGTAGATTCACGGGCGATTCCATAATCAACACAACAAACACGTGTATTCCTAACCTAGATGTGTTGGCCACTGCGCCCGCGTCACACCAACGCAAATATAAACGGGTGTAGCATACAATCGTTTCCATTGAACCGCGGCGCGGTGACGTCATGCGTGTTCGATATATCAATTTGAATATGGAATCAGTTCGCACTTTGGAATATTTTAACAGTTCAATGGTTTTGGAATTTTTGTTACGCTTATGAAAATCTTAAATTACATAATTTTTTGGTTTGCTTATTAAATGATATGTTATGAGTGCACCTATATTATTTTGTCACCGATTTTATAAGGGGAAATAATAATACGTAGAGAGATTCAGAATCTTCTAATTTACTTATTTTAACTTATGAGAAGTTCCCGAAATCAATGAGGCAATCATTAAAACAAATGCGGTACGAACGTTCACGATGGTCGCGGGGTCAAATCCCAGGGCACACCTCTGACTTTTCGATGTCATTTGTATATTGATAGCTAATCACCACGCACTATAACGGTAAAGCAAAACATCGTGAGGAAACCTGCATTCCATAGCGATATGTAGAAATTTCTATGGTATGTAAAAGTCTGCCAACCCGCACTAGGCCAGCGTGATGCACTATATAGCCTAACCACTCTCAATCGTTCTCTGGATGGTAGTGGAGGCCTGTGCCATGCAGTGGGATATGGGCTGATACAATACAATACAAATCTTTAAAAAATCCTTTGATAATATAATAAAGCACAATGTCAATTTATTTTACATTTGCATAAATGCCGCTTAGATTATACAAAGGTTAAACATGACAAAGAATGGTTAATGATCTTCCAAGGTTAAAATCCAACCACTAAATTGTAATAAAACGAATGATCACAGACTTAATTAAACTTTGAATAAATTAACCTGGGATAATCGTGTTAGACTTTATCAACTCGCATTATGAAATTTTAAATGAGTTATTTGGCAAAAAAAATTATTTTAAGTACAATTTAAGCTCTGTTTGAAAATGTTTTACAAATGAAATAGACACAAAACTTGTTTTTTAATTTCCATTTTGGACGGCGTTTAAAAACTATATTTATTAGTTTCAGATATTTTTTGCCATTTAATCTCATCTCAATTTATAATATATTTTTTAAAGTTTTTGTACACTTTTGTTACTGGTTGGCAATAAATTAATATATTTGAATAAACTATTTAACCTTAAATATTAACCGGTCATAGACAACTTAATGCGAGAATTATCATTCAAACCATTACGTTTGACAAACAGCCCTCGCAGGATTCAGTGACCAACTAATTTATGAAGCTTTCAACTATTCTTTAAAACGTTGAATTTCCATCGTAACACTCCTAATAAAAGCTCTTTTGGGACCAAGTGAACTTCACCGCCTATAAATCTAGGCGAACTTCTCTTAAAAGGGTTATCGAACTCTGATAACTGGATTGTCTTAGAAAATATATCAAGTGGACTGAATTTTTGCATGTCTGGATTTTATTAGACTGTTTGCAATGTCCTGGAATGTGAACAAATGCCTCGTGTAGGAATAATACGTTGGTGGAATTTATATTACAATATAATCAATCTGTTTTTAACATTATTATACGATGTTATTGATATATTTTAAAGATTTTTTTCATTTCGTGGAAGTAATCAAGGGCTAATTTTCAACAGCTTATTAATTCTATTTGCTTAGTGACTTGCCGACGGCGTAATGGGTTTAAAGCTTTTTCTCTCACAAGTAAGTATACTCATTTTACGTTATAAAATTATTTTGATTAGAAAAATCCTAATAATGGCTGACATACCCATCATTCATAAGCCGACAATAACCTATAGTCATAACAAGACGCAAAAAACATCGTCGAACATAATACTATCTATATATAAATTATTATTGTACAGCTTTATCAGTTCATGTCGCATATCACGGGATTAAAAAAATCTTATTCGCGGTGTAATGGGAACGCGCGCAGAATGTTATCGATTTGACGTCCGGTCGCCATAGTGACGACCTTGTTTTTAATTTCAACCACGATTAGTTCTAACATTGACACTCGGAGGGAAAAGGAAGTTCGCACCACCGTGAAATTCTGTTTCTTGCAAAATTAACTGGAATCGCTGTTTAATTGCTAATTACGTGTAGACAAAAAATTGGTGAATGGAATTTAGTTTGAGTAAGAGTTTGTCAGCAAAAAGTATTTATGCGATATTTAAATGTTTCTGTGACAGCCCCTATATGTCCTACTGCAGGGTACGGGCCTCCTCTACAATCGAGAGTACGATTTAAGGGTCAGGCATTATTATAGTCCACCACCCTGGCCCAGTGCGGGATAGCGGAATTTACATACCATAGAAATTCTATAAAAATCGCTATCGTACGCAGGTTACCTCATATGTTTTCGTTCACCGTAATAGTGCGTGGTGACTGACTATCAATATACACATGACTTCGAAGCGTCAGAGGTGTGCCCTGGGTTAACAAGTTAGCTGTTGTTACTTTTGTCATTATAAATTTTTTTTGTTTGTACCAGTTGTTTTTCAAGATTTATGTCGTCACTACTAATTAAACGATAAATATAAATCGGTTGCTTCCTTTTAACATAATTGGGACCGATATTTCTATTAATAAAAGGTGGTTATTCGCGACAGTTATTACTCAACATCAAGTGAGTGGTTAGCTGTTTGATTGAAATGTAATATGGAGACACTGCTTGTCCATTAATATACATACATTTATTTTATTATCTTGCTAAGAACTTATATCGAGCCAACACACATGCATAGCTAATACCTGTGTTCACGAGGGGGAAAGGCGTAAGTACAGCTAGTGCGTTCGACAATCAGTCGAACTTATTGTCATCCTAAGATATGTATAATGATGTATGTACATACTTAATTATTTATATTTATGTGTTAATATAACTATGTATTCATAGTTATATCTCTTTAATTAAATAAGCAATCGTGTTTGTAGTTTTAGATGTAAATATTGATGTACATCTGCTCAGTTCATCTCTGCACCATCTTAGGCTTTTTCGGCCCTTTGCCATTTGTATATAAAGTTTAATAAATAAATTATAATAAATCAAAGTGCAGTCCCTAATAGCTCATAAAAATACGATACGCCGACTGAAAAACATAATGTCTATACAATAATTATGCTATGGTCATTTTTTTTTTGTATCAGCCCATATTCGACCCACTGCAGGGCACGGGCCTCCTCTACAATCGAGAGTACGATTGAGAGTGGTTAGGCCATATAGTCCACCACGCTGGCCTAGTGCGGGTTGGCGGACTTACACACCGTAGAAATTTTTTAAAAATCGCTACGGTATGCAGGTTTCCTCACGATGTTTTCCTTCACCGTTAAAGTGCGTGGTGATTGATTATCAATACACACATAACTCCGAAAAGTCAGAGGTGTGCCCTGGGATTTGAACCCGCGACCACCGTGAACATGTAGGCAGCCGAGTCTGGTCCGATACCACGAGGCCACCACGCACTTCATGCTATGGTCATTACAAAACAATGCACATTAAAAACAAAAAAAAAAAACGAAGTTAGTTATAATAGAACAAAAAAATACTGGAGCATAAATTCACTCAAAAAAATCTTGCCTATGAATAATGTAGGGCGAAGAATCTGGCATTTGTCCAGTAAAGGGAAAATTGTTCAGTCGGGCAGATGTCACACCTAGCGCATACCAGCTTTCTGAAATTATTCTGTGAATTTTCAAAGTCATTCCTTCATAAATCATAGTCAATTAGGAACGATGAATTCTTTTTTCTGAATACGAAAGCTTGTTGAGTCGCTGGATTACAATGAAGATGTTTTTATTTCCAGTCATAATTTAGACTAAAGATTTCTGACTTCCTTCTCATCCAATCCTATCTAGGATTCTCGAGGATTTAAGGCATTCACGATTCTCTAGAAATTGTTTATAGGTGATCGAGGGCACGATTAAGAGGGATTAGGCCGTACAGTCCACCACGCTGGCGTAGTGCAGGTTGGCGGACTTTCAGATACCTAAGAAATTCCTCTGAATCGCTAGGGTCTGCAGGTTTTTTCACGATGTTTCGCTTCGCCGTTATAGTGCGTGGTGATTAACTATCTCATACAATTTCTAATTATTGACTTGCAACTAAGTTTGTAAGATCATGGCTCATACGTTTTGTCATACGGTCAATTATCCAATGAAACTTTATATATATAAATTATACAATTACACAAGCACAATGTTGAATTAAATCTAACTTCGAAAATGCAATTGTATCCTAAGTGCCCGCTAAATTTAATTCTCTCATAATAAGACGGGTAGGTTTCTTGACCTGCGCGAAAATAGTTGGCAGTGAAGTCCACCAATTAGAGTACGAGTACAGTCTCCTTTGAACTCGTCGAGATAATGGCTGCGAACAGTGTTGCAGTCCACTAAACTGCTGCAGGTGCATCTGGATATTGTTTTTGAAAATAGAACCAGATTTGCCTTTACCGTACTCAGTTTAAGATTGATACTCATCCAATAATTCGTTTTACATAGTACCGATGTAATTTATATTTAATAATCTCTAAACATTGTTTAAAGCTGACGACGCAAGTGCAATTGCCATGAAGGCGAAATGCAATGTCAAATTGTATCATGTTATTTCAACTTAATACCGTACGATTTTATTTGTAGCATTAGTTAAATTTTATTTATGTATATGCGATAAGTAAGAAAAAATCGGAAGCCTAAAAATTTTAACGCAAAGGATTATATTGCTTCAATATTTCGGCGTAAGTGGACGTTTACCCTTACCCCGTCGTATTTACTAAGGGGCGACTCGATAAGAATTCCTCCTAAAAGTTTCCTTTTAAAAAATATTTTATACAAAGTTGAGGGAGTTTTAATTGGTCTCAGCGGGCAACATTGTGAGCTGTTTGGGCCTTTCAACCGTTGTTATGAAACATTTTGATGGTATGAAATATG
The DNA here is from genome assembly GCA_033459515.1 of Theretra japonica. Classification (NCBI taxonomy): domain Eukaryota; kingdom Metazoa; phylum Arthropoda; class Insecta; order Lepidoptera; family Sphingidae; genus Theretra; species Theretra japonica. The sequence goes on from CM065949.1 coordinate 11,937,452, forward strand.
GTTACTGCTGATATTAAGTGGGATAACTTAGGTGGGAGTTGAATGGATAGCTATTATCTATCCAGCTTATTCAACCCAGCCAGGTTATTCAACAATTGCGGACTATTCGAAGTAGTCTGTGGAATTATCATTTGATTTAAAGGTGACGGGAAACATAAGCAAGAAACTTAAGAGTTCTTTACAACAGAGTATGTAGATTAGTATCCAACTAGATAGGGTGCGCCAGGATCACAATTTTATCATTCAGGAATGAGCCAAAGACTTAGTTGCAAACAAACCGGTTTAGTTGCACTGACTTGCAACAGATGATAACCATGTAATACATAGTCACTAAACCCACAATCTGATGCAACATCTCTAGGTTCAGTATAAAAACTTCCACAGCAACCTCTAACCACAATCGCACGAAGCTATCATTTAATATTAAAGGTAAAGGTAAGAGAACGCCAACAATGGCAATAAATCATTCCCGTATCGCTACAGGGCACTTCTTTAATATGAAAAACGGCTTCGTCCAACATTGTGACAGGCCCTCGTGAAAAATATCACCTATCCTGGTAAAGGACATCGCTGATTTCGTCTAGAATTTTGAATAATGATTTACTACTTGTTTATTAGTTAGAAGTTAAGGTGTAGTAGCTATATTATCGCCTGCCTGAATTTTTCATCTAATCTGTCCGGCAACGAGCAAACAGGTCACCTGATGGTAAGTAGTCGTTGCCACCCATGACCAGCCATAGCTGTCTATAGATACTATTTGTTGCCGACTAATCAAATTGGGAGAGGAGCAGAACGGAAAAAGTATGGGAAGAGGTAGGTGGTATGGGGTTGCCCAAGACCAATGTATTGCTTGATGGCAATCTCACTAGCCGAACGAAATGAGACAGCAGGAAAATGGAACAGCTATGTAAGGTGTAAAAACCAATGCTTGCTTTTTGGACCTCTTGTACATAAAAAAATACAAGCTTTGTTTTAGCCATTTATTGTCGTCACCATGCATCAGATGCGTCGTACTAAAAAGCACAACAGAAAGACCCTCCAGTTAATGGACTTTCTGTACAAAATGTACCACAATAAGCCAGCTTAACGCGGAAAATGCGGTTTGCGTAAACTCCAAACTTGCCTTCACATTACAATGTGTGCGGCGTCCGCCATCAAAGTCGGTGAGAGCCTAAACTTATAGATCGTGACTGGGATATTTTCGGGTGCGAATATTCACCAAATGTGGCCCCACAAACACCTTTTATTATCCCGGCTGTGGCAATTTTTATACGCATACTTTGTGATGTTTAAACGCCTATTAAAGTTACACCGTGGTGCAAGGATTTTATCTCATTTATTTGTTGATTTAATTCTATGTTCGTTTGTTTAGTTTCTTTGTGTTGTTTTTTTTGAATTTCAGGAGTTTGATTAATGGCTGTGATGAACTACGGTATAATAGCCCAGTTGAGGTCTCGGGTTCGAATCTCGGGTAGGGCAAAGTGATATCGATTTTTCAGTTTATTATCTGCCCAGAGTCAGAAATTTGTGCCCGTTATGGCGATAGGCTCAACCCATACCACATTGTCGGACGAAACATAAAAGGCTAAATGTGGGTTGTTATGGTGGCACCTCTGCCTACCCCTTCTGGGAAAAAAGGCGTGAGATTATGTACGTGTGTTTATTTTTTTTTTACTCAAGTTTATTTTGCAAGAATATGGATAAATGGACGATTGGTGCTACATGTGACGGTAAAGCATACGATAGTCAAGTAACACTTGACTGGCTTATAAAACTAAGTCTCAACGTAAAGATATATTGCCTTATTCATAGATAGTTTTAAAACCTATTTTAGTTTTCAAATTTTAGTATTTTGCCCCTTTCTAACGACTTTTAAATTCAGTTTGAGCGAAGAGGACAAAACATTTGATGACTAAAATAGGTTTTAAAACTGTATATGAATAAGGCTGCTATTTTTTGTTTTAAAATAAAAATATAGTTAATGTTTTCTTTAACATAAAATGTCACTTGACTTTAAGAGTTAAGATGCTGTACTTGTTTGTTAGAATTGGAGCTTAAAGTGTAACCAAAATCATTCAGTGTAAAGCAAATGGACCAGAATAAATGTAATTACTGCCTTGAATGATAATTGCGGAAAAATACGCAAATTGACTCAAATGATTATTATAAAGCTTGAAGATGCACTCATAGTCACTTATATCTATAATTATTAATTATCTAATCATCAAGTATATATCTGATTTTAGATAAGTTTATTTAATACTAACATTCCGGCCCGGCTCCGTTCGGGTGCAGATACACTTTTTTTGAAAATATTCTACCGCCTATGTTCATCACGGATAATGTAGGATTCTAATGGTGAAAGAATTTTTCAAATCGGTCCAGTAGTTTTCGAGCCTATTCAATGTAAACAAACAATCAAATGTTTCCTCCTTACAATATAAGTTTAGAATTAAATACGATAAAGTGACCACAATGTGCCCGATCGTAAACGAAGTGCAGTCCAGATGGATTGTGTATTCATCCATAAGAGATCCATCTTTCACCGGTCAATACAAAATAGCCAACTCGAAACCACAAGCATATCTCAAAATGCCATGCACTTGTGCAGGCGCTTTAAGTGTTTTGTGTATGATACTTACCTGTTATCTGGACAGGGGGCTTACTCTATGATTCGAAACGAAACTCGAATGTTCGGACGTTTGACGTCTGAAGAACGTTAAAGGTTTTCCACTTATTAAAATCAACACTATTCTCTATGATACTTATCATTCACTCCGAACTAAGTCTATAGTTAGGACGTGCGATAGAGGACTCGAACATTATGTGGAGTAACTAGGCACATTCGTACAGTTTTCCTGCCATACGTTATGAGTCATGATTTTCAAGTCCTATATAATTTCTAGAAATATCTTGGACTAGATAAGGTCTTTAGCTACGAATATATCCAATTGCGAAAAATATACATAACATAGCAATTGTAATCCAGGCTTTACTTTCTCAAGCATGAGATCAGGGGGTTATTACCGATCTATCGACATCCAATACCATTTAAGCGACAGTTTAAACCGTGACAATTTCACTACGGTGTGAACGGTGGTTTTATTCGAAAAGAGGAAATTGCCTTCGTTGAGTGGTTTCATTGGAATATTTTATGAGAAATGTCGAATGGCTTTTATACTTTTTTGAAAGGTGAGATGTACAGGGTGTTGCAGTACTGGCGTTGAAAATAACTGTGTTAATACTAATCACTAAAGGCACGATAATTATCATTGAAAATTTCATAACAAATATTATTTATTCTTTACGTATTCAAAGTTTGATTAGATAAATACAAATAATAATCAATAAAATCGTCTTATTTTGTCCTTAATATTATGCTATTACTATTTATTAAATAAGGTATTTATTAAAACTGTATGTTGCATGGTAAAGAAACATGTCTTCGCATTTCATGTGAATTATTAAGTGGTATTATATAGTAGACTATACGGCCTAACCCGTCTCAATGGTATTCTTAATTTAAGAGGAGGCTCGTGCCCTGCAGGGGACGTATATGTGCTGATAGAGCACAGTACATAGTCACGTGTATAATTGCAACCCTGTTTAGTTTTTGTTGTCCCTTTTGACACACCCTGTATAAGAGACGGACCAATGTCGCACATCACAGGTTTCTTGATGGTAAAATCGTGTTGCGTTTCGTTACTGCATTATAATACGTCGAATAGGAATAAGTGGGAAGTTATTGTGCCTAGATATTTCTGAGTTAAACGGTTTGGAAAATTTAAATTACCTTTTTGGACGTTGGATAGGTTAATTTGTGAGAATGGGGATAACGTTATTTACGTGTTATTAGTTTCCTCCAAATAACAGATGAAACTTTATTTGATCAATGTGATTGTAATTGTCCGTTCACATAATTATATAGTCAACAGTCACATATATAGTCCTGACCCCACACTAAGATCGAGTCTTGTGTCGTGGGTGTCAGAAACTACGAGAGACTTTTCGGTCTCACAAACACCCGGACTCGAAACAAATACCTGTGGATCACATTAACATTTCTAACCATATCTTTTGCTTCTTATAAAAAACACCCTCTACACATGACTTTCCTTACAGAATATCCTGTTTCACCTACAGATATGTTCTATTTCTATCCCCAAATCGTCATGAAATATCCTATTATGCCATAGAAATCCTCTATCTAATCGTACTCACCAAATACTATTAGACACATGACGTGCCACGCCGACTGAGTTCGGACTGCGAATGGCTCTAATCTGCTGGCTTGACATCAAAGGACGTCAAACTGACGTATCTTTTGAAGTGCACCCAAAGAACCAGTTGAATTTTGGATGCTATTGTTTGAGATAGGATAGTGCGGTTTGAGTAATTTTCAGCGGGTAATGGTATTAAATGAGGTTAAGGTAAGAGCGGTATATATCTATATATCATACTAGTTTGGAAATTGCTGATGACGTTAAATATAAAATATCACAATGATACATAATTAACTAAGTATCTACAGTTTTTTTATTGCAGAGGTCCGGCAAACGAGCAAACAGGTTACCTGATGGTAAAATCACTGTCGCTCATAAACATCCACAACGCTGGATTATGGATGTGTGGCCAACTCAATTCGCAGGGGAGCGGGAAGGAAAAAGGATGGGAAGAGAAAAGGGTATCCGACAATCTCACTGATCGAACGAAACGCGACAGCTGGGCTGTCGCTTCATGTCACTTCACGTTTCTAGTGAATCAGTGGTGCCGCCCCGGATGAGCCTGCCCATTCATGCTGATTCATGACTGACAACAGCGTGGGTCTATCACTTTCAGTTGTGAGAATACACATATGATTTTTTTAGTCAATATAAAGCTGGAAATTGAAAGTCTGGCTATTTAATCGTTGAATAAGATCAACTTTACAGTTCTCACTTTAATATTTAAATATCGTAGTTAATTAAAATTGTACAACGAAGTTTCCAATGTAACACATGAAGGCCTATTTTAAAACGAAACTCTAAATTCAATCAAAATCGGATCGATTCAATTTAAACACTCCTTTAAAAACTAAATAGCAATATCACCGAAAATGTAACAAATGACATTATTTTCGCGAGACAAAGTCGCCGGGCCTTACCTAAGACGTTTAGATAATTTGCGAGGGCAGAGTGCTTCAATGTTACCTAACTCTTGAATACGAGAACTTTTTTCATCAACATTACAATGAAAAAGGCCCTTTGGAGTGAATAAAGACGGCTTTCTGTAATTTTATTACTTACACTGTTCATTATTTGAGACATAAAGAACGTTTTGTCTTTATAACTTTGATACTGCATTCGTTAATATTGGAAAATAAAATTTTTTCTTCTTCTATCTATTTTCTATATCTATATTATACATATTCTATTTGATATAATACATTTGTAACCGGTCGATGTCTGTACATGTAAGATAAATAAGCAAAACTAAATGGGGGTCTGTACAGTACGGCCGACAAGTCATGGCCGCCGTGAACTTAGCAACAGAACAATGTTTGCGCTCGTACATTCAGTAAGAAAAAACTTAAATACAAAAATTGTCGAAAAATATAGATTTGTTTAAAAGAACTAAACATGGTAAATGATTTTATGAAATACAAAATTATAATAGCGACAACAAAGCGAAAGGAAATCAATTTGCGCGGACTTCACGCCGGCCATAACTCGTCGGCTGTACTGTACTAACGTAATAGAACCTAAAACAATTTTTTTTTTTTTTATTTTTTAAATAAATACACCCAACAGTCACGTACATAGTCCTGACCCCACATTAAGATCAATTAAGTCTTGTGTCGTGGGTATCAGAAGCTACGAGAGACTTTTCGGTCTCACAAACACCCAGACCCGAGACAAATACTTGTGGGCCTCACAAACATTTGTCACGGTGCGGGGATCGAACCCGCGGCCTCTTGTTTCACAGGCGGTGTCTAACCAACTGCGCCACGGAGGCTGTCTTAATTATTTTTAGGTTTGTTGTCTTTATTTACCTGGTTGTCTGTGCGGTTGTGCGCGATGAATTCAAACGGCTTAACGGATTTCGATGAAGTTTGGTATGGAGGTAGTTGACACCCTGGATTAACACTTAGGCTACTTTCTATTCCGAAATATGTAGTGTTCCCGTGGGATGAGGAAGGAATTCCGATCAATTTGTTACTTTTTTATACTCAAGTGATGGTATTGGATTTAATTACATGCCTTGAGTGAGAATGAGACAGGACAGGAAGGGATATGACGGGACAGGACAGGACGGGACAGGAAATCCATACATATAATAAAGTATACAGTTTTCGTAGTATTTTAGTGTTCATTTGTTTTTATCATAATATAAATACAAGTCATTGGAGGGTAGTTAGTCGTCGCGTGCCTTTCGATTTTCATTTTGTACTGAGTCTCGCGTGCACTTCGCAATGCATGGCGCGTGCTCCGCCGTCGAGCTGGATATTAGGTTAATTCGTTCCTGTGTCGTGGACTATCTGGTGCTATGCTGTGTTTGGTGGGTCTATAGATATCACTGTCGTCGGCGTCGACCATCCAGCTTCGGGCACGGGACTCCGGTGAGTTGGCTTGGCGTATTTTACCTTTCGGGTGGATTATCATTTTTTTTCAGTTTCGGTAGGTAGCGCCCGTCTGTGCGGATTGCGATTCGCGAATTGTTTATGTAATATGGGTGGGTCTTTTACTAGAATACCATTCAAGTGGTTGTTTAACTACCCAGTTAAACTACATAAGGAAACCCTTATGCTTATTTTTAAACTTAATATATTGTACAAAATTGATAAGAATATAATATTTATATGAAAAAGTTAGACGCTTTTCCTTTCCTGTGAAAAGTTTAGACAATGGATTTACACAGTGGGTTTTTTTAACTAGAAAAAGAATATAAAAGTTTTATGTTATTAAAATCCACTAAAAGCGTCCTAAAACCAATTTTTTTCTTAAACATTAAGAACACCTTTTAAAACATCATTTAGAACGCCAAAAGAATAACTCTGCAATTCACAAAATGAATCTAAAAAAGAACAAAAACAAAAATTGATTTTATGCGAAAAAAATCAAAGGTAATTGAATCAATTGCACGGAATCCGGCGCTAACAAGTTAAAAGTAAATATTTGGCTTAATCAGTGACGAAAAGGTCTAAACTCGACGTGACACAAACTCTGCGGTGAAACTTCACCGAAATTCTATGTGTTTTTTTAAATCCCGGATTGCCGTCCGCAAGTTCGTTTGGAGTTGTGATAGCTTAGTGACTTAATGCCTTTGGATATCCGGGAGTACTAGGGCGGTTTTACTTGGGATTAAAATCTAAAAGTTTGCCGCAGAAAATGCAGCCGTATTCGAATGGGCATTGCTAGTATGCGTATGAATTTTGTTGAGATTCGTGATTGGTATGATGAGAACATGTTGAGTTAGTTTTTTAAATACCTTTACTTGATTTGTATATAGAAATGTTTGTTTTTTTTGTACTGGAAAGAACGTGACAATGATGCTTTTGATAGAGTCCAGTAAGTTCAGATAGAAAGTATATATTGACTGACTATTCTCGGAAGCCATATGCATGCGTGGGTCGTATGACAAGATTCATAGTAATGTGTGTGATAGTCGGTATCCGGGCTGATGCAAATATATAAATAAATATATATATATACGAGGCTTAAAGAGAGTACTTTCCTTAAGGTAGGCAGCGACTTTGTTGTGCTGGACCCCTGGCATTGCGGAGGTCTATGGGCAGCGGTAGCCGCTTTCCTTCAGGCGGGCTGCTAGCTCGTCTGCCTATAACGGCTAATAAAAAAAATATAACTACGAGATATATGTAAAAAATACTAGATGGTATTTAAGAGCCTTTGAGAGATTAATGCTCATATTAAGTTTCGTTGAAAAATACTCCCTGATTAAAGATTTTAAGAAGAAAAAAAAAAGGAACTCTTTACATAAACATTAAATGTCTGAGCAGTAATTTGGCTTTATTCACACTCCTGAGCATCGATTCTCATTAAAACTATTAAAAATAGTTATTTCTTATAATATAAACAAAATTCTCATAAATTCAAATCTCCGCATGTGATGGTAGACGTAAATCGTAATCCGAGCCTTAAATTACATGGTACCTGGAAGCGTACCGTTCCCGAACGGTACGTTTTCAGCGTTCTTTCTTACCACGCCCGTGCAAGCTCTGGAATGAACTCCCTGCATCGGTGTTTCCTGCGCGCTACGACTTGTCCTTCTTCAAATGAGGTTTAAAGAGAGTACTTTCCTTAAGGTAGGCAGCGACTTTGTTGTGCTGGACCCCTGGCACTGCGGAGGTCTATGGGCAGCGGTAGCCGCTTTCCATCAGGCGGGCCGCTAGCTCGTCTGCCTATAACGGCAGTAAAAAAAAACAAAAAACTTACACTGTCAAAAAAAAAAAAAACAAAAGTCCCGGAAACATTCCGAATTGCGCAAAGGAACGTTCCCCTAAAACGTTGGCATTATAAAAGTTTTATTTCTTCATAATGCGCGCGCCCGCACCAGCACGTTTTATGATAATGGACACAGCACGCGACTTGTCACGTTTAACCGGGGAAATTTTTAAAATGTTTGTCTTCATAGTTCATGAGAGATTTTAATCCGGGTAAAATGTTTGGACGGTCGTGGCAGATTGGATGTGGGGATACATTTTTAAGTATATTAGGCAGTATTTTGTGGGAAAATGACTTACATCTGGTGCAAGTGCTGTTCAGATTTGTAACGTAGTCGCGTAATTATTTATATGTGATTATATTATGTTCTTCCTATATTGGGTTACCAAATTACCAGCATTACAATAAACATTTGATGGTTAGTGCTGTGCTGCTTAGTTTTATTATTATCTTCCGGCGATAGACACAGTAATACCAACTTGATCGAAATTTAATATACACTAATTGATCCTGGAACGCGATAAAATTATCAGTAATCTTCTTCAACAAGTCCATTGCTGATCATAGCCTCTTTCAAGGAATTCCACAACGATTTATTGGAACCGCCTTGCATCCAGCTATATCTTAGAAAATCATCTCTCTACCGTTTGCGTGGACATACGATGCTTCGACTTTACGTAGGAATTAAAAACAAAAGATATCAACAAGAAAAATTGTACCTATTTGAACATCGCTCAATTCATCGCTCAAGACAGCCTCCGTGGCGTAGTTGGTTAGATGCCGACTGTGAAACGAGAGGCCGCAGGTTCGATCCCCGCACCAACACAAATGTTGTGTGGCCCACAAACATTTGTGTCGAGTCTGGGTGTTTGCGAGACCGAAAAATCGCTTATATTTTCTGATACCCACGGCACAAGATTTAATTGATCTTAATGTGGGGTCAGAACTATGTATGTGACTGTTACACGTATTTATTTATTTATTCCGCGAATATCAATTATACATTAAATATATGTGAGAGCAATTACAGCTGATGGGTTTTTAATTGTTTATCTCAGTTTAATAGTTACCGTTTGCAATACGCTCCAGTCGGCTATTGTCATTTAATGGAACCTTTATAATAACTTGCTTAATTGGAATGCTGTGTCGATTTTACTGCCTCGGTGGCGTAATTATACGACACAATTGCAAATTTGGGGTCTCGGTTTGAATCCCGGGTCGGGCAAAGTGATATTGGATTTTCTATCCATTATCAGCCCGGTGTCAGGAATTTGTGCCCGAAATGGCGATAGGCTCACATCGTGGGACGGAACTTACAAGGCGAAACGTAGATGCTCTGGTTGCACCTTTACCTACCCCTTCTTGGATAAAGGCGTGATGTTTATGTATTATGTATGTATTCAAGAATTTCTGCGAAGGCATTAAAATTAATCTTATTACGGCGATTAATACCTTAAAGATGTCAAAGGGCTTAGTGAATTCCCTTTGCTTACACGCTCAGAAAAGACGCAAAATCTATTGACAATATTATGATAGAGCCATGCATTTTGGTGTCTCAGCAAAGCATAACTTCTAACAGCTTCTGATACCGATAATACATTTTAACAATTCTGTATTATTGTATAATATTAGACTTTTATTTGATTTTTTATTTAGTTATTTAATGTACTATGGGTATTGCCTGTAATCAAAGCATTTTATTTTATTTTATTTTATTTATTAATTATAATATTTTTTGTACCATAGTGTGAACAATACTGGCATTAATTCATTTATGTATGTCTCCTCCCAAGATTTCACCATTGACATGTACAAAGCGTTCCGTACTTAGGGACCAGGAATTTTTACACCAGCGCGAACAGTCGTGTATTTGCACTTGTATTTGTATTGGTATTTCTACAAGTTCAAATACACTAAAAAGTAAACAACAGCGAGTGTAGGCAAATCCACGCGAGCCAGTTTATGATAACTGAAAACAGTGGGCTTAAAAACAGTTCAGCGTATTAAATTGAATCGAATTTCCGCTCGCTAAACATACTAAATTCGCCAACACGCCCCACTAAACAGAGGATTTACCGCCGCGGCGCGACACCTATGTCGTAAACATTGAAAACTACAAATGCGTACGTTAAATGAATATATTTAGTTCAGATAATAAATCTAATTGGATACGAGGAAGGCCGGTTCGTAAGAATGGGTTTCTTGAACGAATGTCGCGAACCGTATACCCTTGACTTCTTTGAGATTGATTTTATTGTAGTTAACGTTCATTTTGATTATGAAGAATTAACGGCAATAAGTAAGTTACATAAATGACATATATTTATAAACATCTCAAACTTATGTGAAGTGATGTCCTAGGGCTTTAAAGTATTCGAAAAATGGTTGACGTTTGTAATGATATTTTATGAAGGTGCTTGTGAATGAAGGTGTTTATGAATGTACAGACGAATAATGTAGTAAGTAACATTACTCCAACAAATTAGGATTACAAGTAGTAACTAACACTATCTAAAATAACAGACAAAATTAGAAACACCAAATCAGTGGAACACCGAAACGCCCGGGAGATTCGTCAGTAACATAACTCACGTAAGATGGCGGCATACATCATGGCAAACGAGAAAACTTTGATCGGAGGGTACCTTCAGAAATTCATTAGCGTACGCAGCCGTTCCAAACGAAATTACCCCGACAGGGGGCGTTAATAAAAACTTGGCTCGGTTGCGAACATGTTCGGGCTGGTACGGGAACATACTGATGTCGGAGCTGTATCATGATTGAGGTAGCGAAATCTTTGGGTTATTTAAAATTGTCAAATTATCACAAATTATAGTCATCTCTCGATTGTTTTATATTTATAGTGCCTTACATTGACAATTGAGATAGATTTGACCGAACACATTAATTCCCTATTTTTCCCGTTTAAGATTGGATTTGGTAATGAAAAGTAGTTTTGTATGCGCTTCTCCGAGTACCAACAATACTCTATTAAAATTGCGTTTAGAGGTAAGTGTGGGTGGACCTTAGGCCAAATGGCTTATGTCGAACGGTTAGTTTAAATGTATGACTTGGAATGTTTACCATATGTTCATCCCACCCAAACGTAAATCACTCAACTCGTCGAACCTCGTGCATATGAAAGTGATTTAGGCCTTCGATTACCAATACACGTTATACACCTAGTATTTATTTATTAAATCAAATCGTTAATTATTTTATTTTAACCATCTAAATCTCTAACAAGCAAATTATAATTCTCTATATTTTTTGTATTATATCAGCCCATATACGTCTCACTGTAGGGCACGGGCCTCCTCCACAATCGGGATGACGATTGATTAATTCTCTATATTATTTCGGTGGAAATCATTGGGAGAGGCCTATGTATGTTCAGCAGTGGACTTCCTTTCAGAAGTTTCTTTCACTGAGGCATTGGAAATAAATAAGAAAGGAGTAAATCATAATATTCATGTAATGATTGCTACTTTCATTTAATTTTATTTTAATTTAAAATATATTATAATGATTGAGCCATCATACAAATAAATAAAATAAATCATTTAGGCAACACCAGATTAATATTCATCAAACCGAAGCTTTAAACATTTGCAGCTCTCGTAAAATTGGCAAAGGGAACACACGAACGAGAAACTAAGACGAAAAGTGACTTAAGTACGTAACACTTTCTTAATTAATTTCCAAAGTGCGAGATTCGATTTCAACTATTGATATTTCAACGAAACTTTCGCCTGTGGCTGATTAAACGATGTAAATTTAAGTTTTAGCGATAAGTTGTTATTGGAAATTTCAAAGTGTTCAAACTATATATCTTTCTAATTAATGCGTTTTAGAAGTGCATGTGAATTTCATATCTGGGTAAAACTATTATCGATGGCATTATTTTGGAACACGGGTTTCAATTCAGCATCAGTGTTATCTATTATTATATTAATGAAATGGCAGCAATTTCATTAAACAATTGTAAATCAGCTCGGAACTGTCTCCAGTGCCGAAAAACAAGCTGCCTTCTACGATATAGAGGGATTTATACTTTAGTTTACTATTATAGTCCAGTGTGGAAGGAAAGATTTCACATACATTGTTATTCTTGAGGAAATCTATCAGATACCTATGCCTTCACCGTTTATGTAATTTTGTATTGTATCAGCCCATATACGACCCACTGCAGGGCACGGGCCTCCTCTACAGTCGAGAGTACGATTGAGAGTGGTTAGGCCATATAGTCCACCACGCTGGCCTAATGCGGGTTGGCGGACTTTTACATACCGTAGAAATTAATACAAATCGCTATGGTATGCAGCTTTCCTCACGATGTTTTCCTTCACCGTTATAGTGCGTGGTGATTGACTATCAATACACACATGACTCCGAAAAGTCAGAGGTGTGCCCTGGGATTTGAACCCGCGACCACCGCGAACATGTAGGCAGCCGCGTCTGGTCCGTTTACCAACAGGCCACCACGCACTACCAACAGGCCACCACGCCCTGTACGCACCGTTTATGTAAGCGAAAACTAATCAAGGCCACAAAACGCTATAAAAAAGTAAGTGAAACATTAGAGTCTAATGCTTGGACTAATAAAATTAATAACTGCTAATTTACTATCGAAATCTTCACAAGCCAAAGTATCTCCAAGATCAAACTGCATATACACGAAACCGCAAATTTCCAAATCAATTCCACGCAAGTTATATAACGCGAAATATTCAAGTTTCCGTTACACCCCACCTGAAAATTGTATCTCAAATCGAAAGTAGGCTTTGGTATGACAACATTAATTTTCCGAGCTGGCAACCACGGCGTCGGTAGAGCGGTCGCCTGCACGCCGCCACCACTCTGTTACCATGGTGATAGCATCGAAAATTGCGCGTGTAGTACTTACCGAAGGCACCTTGAATGTTTGTCAGGGTACCGTGTTCACGGTTCGTACATTTCTGTGAGAAATGTTAAGAATTTGTGTCGACGTATGGAACGTTACGACGCGTGTCGCGAATACAGCTTTAACTAGCAATTTCGAGGTGAACATCTAGTTTTATTTTATTGCTGTGTGCGCCATTTTGCGCTTTTAGGCTAATCGGAGGCTTAGTGTTCTGGTGTTTTTGACAACTTTGTCAATTACTTTGACACTCGATGAGCATTTGGATTATTACATTATAACCTTGAAGGGAATCTTTTTGGTTCTAACTAAAACGATTCCATTAAATACAGGATTTCTAAGGAGTTGCCCGTCAAAATTATTTGAGTTTATGAAGGTAATTTATCTTTCTCTTGTCTCATATTTTGAAACCCACTAAAATTATCTTTTAGATTGATGTGCTCAATTTAATAAAATCAGCACTAGTATGTATAACTCTCGTTCGTCGTCACATTTTATGTTTCATATAAATTATTTATTATTATTTCTTCTCATAGTTATAGGCTTAATTTAATCAAGCATATAACTAAATACTTTAATTGTATTCTTTGTAAAAAGTACGTCATTATTGTTGTCATTAAAATCTTCAGATCAAAAAAGTCCACCAATTAACAAAGGAACATAGACATAAATAAAAAGACCACCCTAAGGAACTCCATAGTTAGATGTTACAAACAGCCGGCATGTGATCTCTTACAATTAATTATATTAGTGTAAACGCTGCTGCTGCTGTGTATATTTACCACAACGCATATACTCTGTACTTACTATTTAGATCATCGACTATACATATATATATATATATATGTGTGTGTGTGTGTGATTATGACATAGTTAAATGCGGACTGCCTCGGTGGCGTAGTGGTACTACGGTACGATTGCAAAGCTGGGGTCTCGGGTTCGAATCCCGGGCCGGGCAAAGTGATATTGGATTTTTATATTCATTATCAGCCGGGAGTCAGAAATTTGTGCCCGATATGGCGATAGGCTCGCCCCCTATCACATCGTGGGACGGAATATACAAGGCGAAATGTGGGTGTTCTGGTAGCACCTCTGCTTACCCCTTCTGGGAAAAAAAGGCGTGTGTTTATGTATTTATGTGTGTAAAATAAATCTGCGTTCTAAAGAAGTTGCATGATAAATTAATTTAAAAATAAAACACACAGACCAAGCATTATTTTTAATTACTCTCTTTTCACAAAGACACGCAGAACTGAAGAAAGTACGTTTCCGTGCGTGAGCTCATTAAAGGGGAGCTTCAAGAAACTTTATGTGGGATGACGCCCCAATATTTACTAATTAAGAGAATTTCTATGTTTACATTTACTTTTGGCTGTAAGTGTGCCGGGGTCGCAGAATCAATCTAAATGGATGACGCAAGACCCTGCATGTATGAAAACTAAGCGAGTCAGTTTTTTGCTCACTACAGTGGCTTAGTACTTTAGTGATCAAATTCTATCTTTCGAAACCGATTTAAAATTGTTAATCAGAAAACCTGATAATAGGATCCCAAGCGAACAGAAATTCAAAAAACGGCACACTGCGACGAAATGAATCATCGTTGAAGTAAGTAAACTATGCTTCGTTTGGACATGTAAATACTTGCGGCATCTATTTAGCTACGGGTCTGTGACCGGAGTCCTCACAATGTACGCTAATTAACAGCACTTCTGCTCAAGAATTGTGGTAGGCGAGTATACGACAAAGGTTCCAGTGATGGGAATTATTTGCGTTTGCTGTTACAGTTTACTACTCCGAACTTCGTGTTCCCTTTCAACATCAATAAAGTGTCGATGCACACTCGGGAGTATTATAATATTTATATGGTATTGTTTGGAGGATCCTTGATTGTTTTGCAATGTTTTATCTAAAATAAATAAATATAGGAAAAGTTTCATTGTTTGTTTGCATTAAATAGGCTCTGAAACTACTGGACTGATTTGAAAAATTCTTTCACGAGTATAATCCTACATTATTCATGATGAACATAGGTCCTGGTGAAGCCGGACCGCGCCGCTATTTTAGTATAAATACGAAATTGATTATAGCAGTATACGTATCAGCCCATACACGTCCCACTGCAGGGAATGAACCTCCTCAAGATGTAGTTAAGAGTGTGTTAATATTGAAAACAAACAACAGCGTTATAGTATATTGACTTAAATCACTTTCCTGACATTTATATAAATCTCATTCACTATGATTAGAATTTAAATTGACACAAATATCCATCCATCAGCCAAAGGAAGTCCACTGCTGAACATAGGCCTCTCCCAATGATTTCCACAGTGACCTGTTAGAGGCAGCCCGCATCCAGCGACGTCCCGCGACCTTTACCAGGTCGTCTGACCACCTAGTGGGTGGACGTCCCACGCTGCGCACAAATATATAATGCATTATTATTTTTATTTATAATCACTAACCTAAAAACCGTACAATTTAATGAAACAGCTATTTAGGTCATCCTTCACAACCCGATGTTCTATAAACGAAACTAAACATGCACAGAGCCAGCTCCACGTCAGAAAAACCAAACGGCATAAGGTTCGCAATTTTACACAGGAAATTCTATTTAAATTCAGTGCCACTTGAATACGCGGCGGCATGTTAAATTTTTGACACGCTGAAGAGTTTCACCACAAACATTGCTATAAAATGTTACGGCGCTGTAAAAACTCAAATGATGCTAAAAGTGTTTCGATATTTTGCTTTCTGACTTGCTTTGTTTATTTACAGTTTACTGTAGTTCTTTTGACTGCATCGGTGGCGTAGTTGTGATTACAAAACCTGAGGTTCGAATCCCGTGTCGGGGAAAGTGATATTGGATTTTTCTGTTCATTATCAGCCCGGAGTCAGGAATTTGTGCCCGATAACATCACGCCTTTATCCAGAAAGGGTAGGCAGAGGTGCCTAGACACCCACGATTCGCGGAAGTGTTCCGTCCTACGATGTGATAGGTGATGCGCATATTGCCATATCGATAAAAAATCCTGACTCCGGGCTGGTAATGAGAAACGAAATCATTATCGTATTGTAGTAATCGTACTGTAGTACAATGCCACCGAGGCAATCAAAAACCTTTTATTTTTTTGTATTGTATCAGCCCATATGCGTCCCACTGCAGGGCACGGGCATACTCTACGACCGAGTAATTCTTTGAATTCACTACGGTATGCAGGTTTCCTCACGATGTTTTCTTTCACCGTTATAGTACGTGGTGATTAACTATCAATACACACATGACTCTGAAAAGTCAGAGGTGTGCCCTGGGATTTGAACCCGCGTCGACAGTGAACATGTAGGCAGCCGCGTCTGGTCCGTTACCAACAGGCCACCACGCACCAGCACATCAAAAAACTTATTTAATGGTAAATAATAATGCAATGCTAAATGTGCACTACCAGCAGTTTTCTTAAGTGCCTCTATTTTCTATGCACTAATTAAATTACTCCGAAGCTCTCTTAAGAACTTACAAATATAGCTTTTGTGCGCCAAGTGGAATGCTTCTTGAATATGTTTTTGAAATAAGGTACGGAACTTTAAATGTATCATTTATGCTTTTAGCGTTCCACTTCCGAATATAATAATTTGTGTGAGAAGTGAGATGGAAATATGTTGGGCGAACTATGGAGGGGAATAGCATCTCTGAATAACCTTTTGAGAATACAAGTCTTAGATTTTGTATGAAGTGGGCGTTATTTAATTATAATATCTGAATTATCCAGTTATAGGTTTGATTCCTAGGCGATCATAGCCTCCATAGCGTAATTGGTTAGAAGGTTTTTGAAATGCGAAAGAATATTATTTCAATTGACAAACATTAATTCTTGTGCAAAATTTATTTGCGCAAGCAGTTAGATAGTAATTTTCCTATTAGAAAGGCGTTACTACAACTCATAATTTCGACAGCTTCCGTGGCGTAGTTGGTTAGAAGCCGGCTGTGAAACAAGAGGCCGCGGGTACGATCCTCGCACCGAGACAAATGTCTGTGTGAACCACAAGTATTTGTTTCGGGTCTGGGTGTTCGTGAGACCGAAAAGTCTCGTAGTTTCTGATACCTACGATATAAGACTCGATCTTAGCGTGAGGTCAGGTCTATGTATGTGAATTGGGTGTATTTATTTTTTATCTATCCTGTTAACTCCTACTATAGACACAACTCACCTGTGTTTGTACATAATATATTTATAGAAAGAGTCACCTTAGGCTGTTGGTACTAAAATCTCGACCATCGTTTAATATGCTTAAGAACCATAAAGCTTTTAATCTATAAGAAAATTTTGGTGATTCTTTCTATAATGGATTGTACGCCAGAATAACAAATAAGCTATAATGTAGTCAATGAGATAAACCTTATCAGACAAACAAACGTGCGTGCAAAAACTAGTAAATATATCGAGCCGCTCCCGCTAACAAGCTTGTAATAATTGCATATCCAACACGGATTACATTGAACTATATGCAGCGGCGTGTCGACGACAGCGCGCAATGTACACGGAAACTGGTTCGTACAAACGTCCTTAGTTAAATGCTCTTAGAATATCTCCTGATTTTGGCGGGTTAGCGTAGTAACGGGTTAATTAAATGGAACAGTCGAGAACATGGATGTAATTATTGAGCTGGATGTAACTCCTACAGCTGTAATAGGAAATAGAGTTATTAGTGTAGGTAGTTCATTTATTTATAATAATTCATCATTATCCTTTCATATAATCAGCAGGTCACTGTGGAAATCGTTGGGAGAGGCTTATATTCAGCAGTGGACTTCCTTGGGCTGATGGATGGATAGATGATGGATCCTTTCATATTATAACGAATAACAGTTTTTTTGTAAATTATCTCATTTCAAAGATTATAATCAGTGATATTTCCTAAATGTATTTGAATTTCATTCAGAAACTAATTATGGTATTATTTATACCATTAGTCTTTTGACAATCAATATACATAACATACAGCATTGCAAGAAGTAAAAAATTAAAACAATTAAACAAGCAGTCATATACATAGTTCATTAGAATAGTCCTGACAAGATAATGACAATTATCATAAGTTGCGGTACAATGACGTTTCCGAACCAGTTAAAAATAATATTGGCTAAACAATTTTAACTTTAACTCAATTTACTCAAAAGCAAGCAAAATATCACCTCGTATATTCTAGTTTGTTCCAACAACCGTGTTATGACTATCGATTTCTTCAAAGTTATCAAAGCCAATTTCAAGTATGATTTACCCATGCCACGTTATAAAGTCTAGCTTGTAGCGATCGCGCCAGAGGTCGTCAAACACTAACTAGCTGCTGTAGCATGTGAGAAAGCAATTTTCAATCGGTTATGGCGTGCCCATTCACTTCTAACGTATTTATTATTGTAAGAAATATTTTTGGAAATTAGCTTTTTTTTAATGCATAGGTTCGGCAAACGAGCGAACAGGTCACCTGATGGCAAGTGATCACTGCCGCCTATGATCAACAACACTTAAATCATAAATGAGTTTCCGGCCCTTGAAATCGGGAGGGGAGCGGGAAGGAAAAAGGATGAGAAGAATAAAGGGGTATTGGGCATTCGACAATCTCACTCCATCCATCATCCATCCATCAGCCAAAGGAAGTCCACTGCTGAACATAGGCCTCTCTTAATGATTTCCACAGTGACCTGTTGGAGGCAGCCTGCATCCAGCTACGTCCCGCGACCATCAATCTCAAATAATCGACAATCTCACTCACCGACTCTTTTTTCTGGTAATTTAATATCTGATTTTTTTTTACAATAGAATATTTTATCCATTTTACAAAACAATTAAACACTAAGCAATAAAAAACTACTAACATTTCAAACATTAAAATACGTATATTTTTCACTCGAAAAATACCCATTTCAGCCAGTTAGCATATTTGACAACTTTTTCATTCGTTTGATGTTAAAATTTCAATCTAACCACAAAGAGATTAAGCATTTTAGCATATATCTGCATTATTATAAAAAAAGAACATTTTAACAACCACCGCCTTTGAAGCTTAAACGGTTATTATCGAATCTACATAAAACGTATTTACTATGAAATAGAATATTTCTTTACTTAACCAAATAAAAAAAAACCCAGCCCTACCTAAATCATTATCGTAGAAAGAAAATGGGGTACATTCACCCCAAATTAACGTATCGGATACTCGTTACCCCAAATTAGATTTTCTGTTCAGGCAAATGAGAACGTGGTCAAAAACAAGGGAAATTACTTATTAAGTTTTGGGCAAGGTGCCAAGTATTCGTCACTGGCCATATGTGCTTTTGGCCATGAGTTGTATATGATCCAAGAACATGGTATAATTATCGTAAAGGAGATGTGTTATCGATAGCTATGACGAGGAGATGTAATAGATCATGGTCTTAAATCTGAGGTTAAGGATTATCAGACAAGGCTTAATTTAATACATTCATAAATTATTTTTTTCCCAGAAGGGGTAGGCAGAAGTGCAACCAGGGCACCCACGTTCAGCCTTGTATTTTCCGTCCCACGATGTGATATGGGACGAGCCTATTGCTAAATGGGGCACAAATTCCTGAGTCCAGGCTGATAATTGAGAGAAAAATCTAAAATCACTATGCCCGACCCGGGATTCGAACCCGAGAGCTCAACTTTGCAATCATACAGTAGTACTACTGCGCCACCGAGGGAATTTAATTAAATATACTTTTGAATATTACAGGTGTACTATTATTTAATGCCAACTGAAGTCCACTGCTGGAAATAGGCCTCTCCCAAGGTACGCCACACACCCCAGTCTTTATGCATCCAGTCGCTGCCAGCCTTTGTGCAAGTCGTCCCGCCATCTGGCCAGAGGACGTCCCACGCTACGTTTTCCAAGACGCGGTCTCCAGTCCAGAACACGCTTACTCCAGCGGTTATCTGTTCTGCGACATATCTGGCCAGCCCACTGCCACTTCAGCTCACTAACTTTCAGAGCTATGTTGGTCACCAGGGTTCTCTGGCGGATTACTTCGTTCTGAATTTTGTCCTTCCGAGAAACTCCGAGCATAGCTCTTTCCATAGCACTATTGATCCTGTTAAATAAAAACTGCAGCGATAGGTATGTGGGCGAGATAATCTCTTTACAAAACCACTTTCATATCTCAGAGCCATCAGTAAGCCTGCATTTAAAATACTTCATAATAAAACATGACATTAGATTTCAACAGAAAACAACAAATCATTTGCAAATCCATACACAAGAAAAGAACGGAAATATTCAATGAAAACTAATTCATTAGAAGATAATACCTTTGATATTAATATAAAAGCTATCGGATCTACTTGGAAATTCATTAGACATGGATAATAGAGAATGATAGAGTAAGGATGATACCAAACGTATTAGAGGAACATCGATACATCACTTTACATTACTGATATTATATTCATACGCTTTGATACATTCTTTGACGAATTCTTACATCATCATCAGCCCGTTGCAGTCCACTGCTGGACATAGGCATCTCCCAAGGTACACCACAGAGCCCGGTCTGCTGTCCAATTTTTACTTAAGTGGCATAATATTATATGTACTAATTATATTATATTCACTGTTTAGAGTAAGTACTGTATCAGCCCATCTGGGCTGGCTGGACGTAACTACGTTCCACTGCAGCGCACAAGCCTCCTTTACGATTGAGAGTGGTTAGGCCATATAGTACACCACACTGGCCTAGTGCGGGTTGGCGGACTTAGGGTTGGTTTAGGGTATGGATCGTGCGTAAATGTTCCTTTCTCGTATAAATATTACGGAATAACTTTCAATGGAATAACATTCCATTGTACAATTACGAGTACTAAAGTTGCTTTAATATTCTTTATTATGATGATTAATGCTAATAATAAAGGTAAAAAAATACACCCAATATATTAGTAAAAATAATAAAAGTTAAAATATTTTTAATTTACACACATTTACAATTATACACATTTGAAAATACTAACTACCATGATTTATAAAAATTAATTGCTGTTACCGATATTTAAATGTAGGAATCCTTTAAATAAACAATTAGCTAATTAAACTGAAGTTACCAATTCTTTTTTTATTTTATCCATTTACCAAAAGATCAATATTATAAAAATATAAATATTAATATTTACCAACTATCGCATTTATCGTGTACACGTAACAAATCGATAGTATCGATACATTATCGCGGACATCTCTACGACAGAGTCCGAGGCTTATTATCTCATTTGTTGAGAGGTTATTACGTTATGAAAATATATCAGTTATTAAGAAAAATGTGGTATAATTTCTCCACATAATGATTTCGTGGTAGACTTTTTTTATCGTCACTATAGTTTAGTCTATGACAAAGATAAAGAAATAAACCTACAAATTAAGATTGCTTTTAGAGTCTCCAAAGCAAAATGATACGAATTCATGATGCGACGTTCCTTTATAACCTTTCTTTGTAGTCCTTCCTTATGGGCATCGTGTCTTATACTAAAACAAACACAGCTGTTGTTTTGAAGGCTTTTGTACTTTAAGCTCTCTACACCTAAGTCAAAAACCTTAATTAAGTTAAAATATAAAAAGTGTTAAATTGGTAAAATGTCTATCAATTAAAGTATAAAAAATGTTACATTGGTAAAACGTCTAACATCATTTCAAAAACGATTAATCTGGTGGGAAAAATCTAAATTTAAGAGGGAAAATTTTTTCTACCTAGCGTTTCTTAGTTGACGGGGTCTGCTTTTCAGATCAATCTCCTCCGTCTCCCAGGATCTTGAGCATCTTCGACAGTCATAGATGCTCAGTACAACATTAAATACATATAAGAGAAATTCAAATATTACCCATAGGTGAAATATTGTATGAAGTGTGTGGATTTTAGTAGAATATGAGGTAGTACCATAGTTTTTCTACATTGTAATTTTACCCCAACAATTTCCCGTACACGTACGCTGTATCCATATAACTGAAATTTTTTAAGCAATATTCCACCCCATAAAGTCTTGTCTATTAAAATGAGGTAGCGTTATTTTTAGTGCTTTTATATCCCGCCGTCCATCCAATAAATTCAACTGGCGTGTGGGATGTACTAAACGAGTTTGACCGTTAAGCAAAATCGTTCTAAAGCCAACGTTCTAATATCAGCTGCAGTGTGAAACCGCCCTAACCTTCCAGTTATAACATTACTCGAATGACGTCATTATGGCGCGTTGCATGCCGCAATGAAAAGGCCCGTTGCAATTAAATTTAATGCGATACCCCATTTTCGGTGCATTTAGGAGTAAACGGGACATTCCGTCAATTTGTTCGACTAAACATGGTGAGATTTTCTTCAGGGATTTGTGACCGTGACTTTATTTTAAGGTTGAATTGTTCAATCGTCATTTCAGTGACCTATAAAATAATTTTTAATCTGAGTATGATTATAATTTAATTACAACTTTCCTTTTTAATTGGTTCGTGCGTTTATTTATACTAAAACATTTTTTAGCCAAATTAAATTGTGTTCTAACACATAACTTGCATGGTTTTTACAGAAATATATTCGAATTGTATAAAAAAAAATAAAAAAAATCCAGATTTTCACTAATTGGAGTGCATAATATTCTTATTGCTTCTATTAAAATTGTCTTTTTTATTTTATGACTCGATAGTAAATATCAAGTCATTGACTTTAATAAATTTCTTGTACTTACTATAACTTTTTATGTCCAATATTACTGTAAGTAGAAGTTTCAATAAGTAATTTTTGATTGATATCTATTAATGTATTGATATAGATATAATATACTATCGTCATGGCCCGGCTTCACTCGGGTGCAGATACTTTTTGACAGGGAAACCATTTTTACAGCATTTCTCATTAATGTCCCGCTCCTATTGGTCATAGCGATTACTGAGCTATCTGAAATAGCATTCACATTAGGTTATATGCAAGAAATATTCGTTCCTAAATACACCAAGTCAATCGAAGAATAATTTATCTAACTTTGTATTTTCGAAAAAAAATCTTTACTCAAAAACTACAGACGGTAGATACTTATTAAAAATTACAATGCGTTGTTTGTATCCGTTTAGTCTATTCTTCGGCTAACAAAGCGCTTATCCGGGCTGTCGCAGGCTTAATTGATGTTTCTTTTGAAATTTTGCCTCTAACAAAACACTTTTTGAAGTGTTCCGTGTCGACAAGTGACGTCATTGTTCGCGAGCCGTGCACGCAACGTAAAGGCTTCTGTGGTCGTGTTTAACGCGATACCCCTTTCTCGCTGCATTTACCGAGTTTTAGCAATTTTCTTCTCAAAAAGTGGGGACGCTTTATTGTTTTTTTTATTTAAGGTTACATGACGTGTTTTCGTTGTTCTTGGGCGGCGGCTGTTTCTTTGTTAACTAGTTATTGATTTACAAATTTTGGATCAAATATTGTAATAAATTGTAGATTTTTATATCATATTATATTTATTTTTGTAATAAGTAAATAACTCCTCAGTGACATAACTTGCTGAAAATACAACAAAGTTCGTTTTAGTTTATAAAGAGCTTAAGTCACTGACATAAGTGTAAACTTCGTTAATTTTTGGGACAGTCGTTTCCCGTTGGAGAAAAATATATCAAGGCGGTATTAGTCCTCCAGAAATATATCTATTATAAGTAGATTAAGGACCGCAGATTATCTATGTATTCAGTATTATATACAGTAATATTTTTACCACATTTACCTCACAAAAGTCGCTTTTGGTAACCACCCACGCAATTACTACGTAAATAAATATTTATCCTCGGATTCACGAGTAATAAATACTTTATTTTGAATTCAGAAAATATTGTGAATACGAAAATAAATCAGCATGTTTATTTATAGAGAATTCACGTTTAAATTAGGTTTCGACTGACAATACTGAAAATGTATTTTTAAGTATAAAAAACTATACTTTATTTGATTATTTCTATTCTCAAAAAAATGTGTAATAATGTAGCAGTATTTTTTTTCTGTTATGGCTTCGCACAGTTTGTGCATATCCATAGTCCTAAAGTTTTTTTTTCAAATTTGCCCAATTTGTACGAAACTGGTCAAATATAGCCCATCGTCGGTCATTGCCCGTCAGTTGGTCCGTAGTCTTGCTTTAGTAAGGCGAAGGCAACCTTACAAAAACTTTTGATATAGCTCAGCGAAAAAATCGAATTAATCACATAAAACACTCTTGTTTGACCTCCACTTCACTTGTAAGCTAAAATGCAGCAAATTAATTAAAATAAAACGGTAGGTATGACATTTCAACGATTTTCCTGCCAAACTACAGCAGTATTAGTTGATGAAATCATTCAGTATAATACAAATTCTCATTAAATATACAATATAACATATTTTGAATAGAATCGAAATTTATAATTACGATAATTCTTTCCTATCGATGTATCGCCTACTTTTCATGTGCCCTACGAAAACCTTAAATCAAAATTAAATAGAAATATTACTTCAAATTTGATTGACCACTGACTAGTAGATTAAAATGCCACAAAAACCAATTGACAGGGGCAAAAACTAATTAGAAATTCGCCACACAAGGGTCTAACATATTACAGGCAAAAACCATTTTACATCACACTCAGACTGATTACGAACTGAAATCGTTAGGGGCCATCGATCATACTGTCAGGGCGAACCCTTTACAATATTGTCTCGGAGTGTTTGCTCCAACTTGGCGTATAGGATCCTGAACTCAGTTGCTTGATGTATAGTACCTTGTAGGAAATGTTTGTGATATACGGGACTGTATTTTGTTACGCAATGCTTGTTAACAAAACTTTGGGAGACTATTGGGCTGTTGTAGAAGATAAAAAGAGTGAAACAGACGCTATACTATGTTAATCGCGTGGATTTCAAAGCGAAGTGACTACTGCTGGGTTAAGGGTTAGACCTGGAAAAACTAACTCCACGCGGCATTTTACTTATTTATTATCTTTGTTTTATGCCTCATATACGTTAATTAGCAAGAGCAAATTATAATTTAATTATACAACAGTCGGTCTTATCGCATCGAGAATTTTTTATCAGTAATCTTTTTGCATGAACTGGATCGAAATAATTGGATACAGTGCCGACGGAATTTATGATCATTGAGACCAATATGAACGTCTTACTTTGTGGAATTGTATTTTTTTATCTACGTACTTACGGGTCTGGGTGTTTGTGAGACCGAAAAGTCTCTCGTAGTTTCTGATACCCACGACACAATATATATATATATATCTTGATCTAGTGTGGGATCAGAACTATGTATGTGACTGTTGGGTGTATTATTTCTTTATTTAATTAAGTCGTGCCGTGGTTTTTTATTGAAATTGTATTTTCTACCGTATTTTTTTACATTTTGTACATATCTTCCATTATACGCTGGAATACATTGCTTAACACAATGATTATTACGACTTTTAACGCGATTGAATAAATTCCTACTAAAGTTTATTAATTCCTACAGTATTTTTCAGATAATTGTATTTATCGTATCTGAATTACTTCATTATTCGTTCAGAAGCGTGCGCGCCCGGAACCCCTTCCCCTATGTTTCCACGCCGTCGATATTTGAACTAGTGGGCTAATGTTTGTTGTTGTTGTACATCCTACAAGCCTATGTTAAGTATATGAGTGGTGAACCTACATTAGTTTGAGAGCTGTTGGTTATTTAGAGCGAGTCAACCAGCCCGTTTAGATTGGCTTCATGTTGCGATCCAATAACTTCGGTTACAGCGCTGACGGGCCGACATATTGGTTATTAAGATGTTGATTGGGATTTGGGATGTTGGTGTGAGGTTTTCGACGCAGATTATTGTTCTGGTTTTGCATTTTAAATAGGGCACACAAAATAACTATTTCCTCTTAGTTATACTTAAAAAAATATAAGACACTAAAATTAAAGGAAAAACGCTTGTTTGTTTTACCTCGTGATTATATTACGAGTAGGTATACTCGTAATTCTTGTACTGACTGTCTGTATCTTACAATTAGTAATTGGAGCAACAATACTCAATCCATTCCATTATTATGTGTATAAAACTAAGCTTTGCTACCGTCTGACATACGTTATTTCTGATGTATCATACGGCAATAACCTATTTATTATATTTATAAAATTACAAATTGAAACCTACCTGAAATATTTTTTTCCGAAGTATTTGACGGCCATACTCGGATACATTTCATATTTATTAAATAAATACACCCAACAGTCACATACATAGTCTTGACCCCACATTAAGATCAATTAAGTCTTGTGTCGTGGGTGTCAGAAGCTACGAGAGACGTTTCGGTCTCACAAACACCCAGACCTGAAACAAATACTTGTGGGCCTCACAAGCATATGTCTCGGTGCTGGGATCGAACTCACAGCCTCTCGTTTTACAGGCGGTGTCAAACCAACAGCGCCACAACTGTCAACGACTTAGTGATTATTTTACGAAGAAAATCTACACTATAGAACTACCAGTATTATCGACATTAGATATCTCTAAGTAGGGCAGTTACCCCGGGCAGTAGTATTGCGTTCAAAATAGAAATACTTCGAGTTGGACGCTCCCTTCCTTGGGGAATAATACTTCTTAAGATCGTTCTGTTTGTCTATATACGGCCGATCTTTATTACCTGTCTATCTTTGACTGGAAGTAAAGACAGCTTGTACTCGTAGTAGTTTTTGTAGATGCATTTCGTGTTTAATAAAATATAGACAAGTTGGTACAGTGTTTAAATTTATAGATGGATAGATACATTATATAACTATCTACCTTTGATTATTAAAACTTTTAAAATATTTACTTATTAAAAATAGATAGGAGAGACCGGCCGAAAATCCATAGTATAAAAGTTAATTTGTTTTTTTAAATATCCTATAAAATGACTATATAAAGTTTTTTTTTTATCAGCCCATATACGTCCCACTGCTGAGCACGGGTCTACTCTACAATTGATAGAATCGATTGAGAGTGGTTAGGCCATATAGTCCACCACGTTGGCCTAGTGCGGGTTGGCGGACTTACATACCGTAGAAATTCTTTAAAATCGCTACGGTATGCAGGTTTCCTCACGATGCTTTCCTTCACCGTTGAAGTACCTGTATTTTATAAAACTAGTAAGAACCTCCGAATTAGCACTTCAATTAAGAAAGTAATTTTCTAAAACCTTTAATGTTTATCGGGCGTTAACGTTTGCGATTATGTCGCTAGTTTGTACTTCAAGTAATAAAGATTACTTTAAGCGTAAAAAGTAAGAAAAGTCTGAACTAAATTACTTTTTTAAATTATTTAGAAGACTGTGAAACAAAAAAAAAATCTTAATCACTACGGAAATTCTCAGTGAAGGCTTGGGCCTCTTTTCTCCGATAAGAGAGAGAGTGATTGTAAAAATGTAAACAGTTTCCTTTTACGCTCAAAATGATAAGGTGACTATTATAGAAATTATTTGTCTCGGTGCGGGAATCGAACACACCGGCTCACGTTTCAAAGCCGGCGTCTAACCAACTGCGCCACGGGTGCCGTCAAAATTACAAAATAAGTACAGCAGTAAACATATCCTGTTTTCAATTTGCCCCTTTATTCGTAATATTTGAATCTCCATAGCTTGAGACAAGCAAGCGTGTTAATAAAATGAAATTCCCGCCATGCGTCCCGGGATGAAAGAGGCGACGTTATCTTGGCAATTCAAAATGCGTACAAAGAGAAGTCTCGATTCTAAGGATCCGTGCATATGGGAAAACTGTTGATATTTAAAATCTATAATTATTGCGAAATTACCAATTGATAATTATTCACGGATTTTGGTTTTCATACTAGTTTTTTCCAAACTACCGTCAAGTGGATATATATCATTACTTCCCAAAACATTTTGTCTTTACGACAAATAATTCTATCACAATTCAAGATTACTAAACGCCACGTTTTGATAAAAAATATTAAAATTCTAGTATTGTCTCTACCAAAATAACCTTTCTGATTCCATCACCCTACACAGTACCACGAATCTAGATTACTAAAACCTGGAGGAAATCACCCGCCGTCGAAACGACTTCTGTACATGTGTAGCATACTTTACGTAATGTGTCACGTAAAACAATTTCCAGAGCCCTTATCCCAAGCTACGCTGCGAATACAATACAGGCAGCACGCAACTCCAACCATCATAACATGGCCTTCGTATCTATTCAAAGCGTTATGGAATAACCAGCGCTGGGAGGCCAAGAAACACCAGATAAGGTTTGCAAGATATCTTTGAGGTCCTCTAGGTTAAGTAAAGAATAATGACTGTTGTAATGTCTTTTGAAAATAACACATCCAACTATTACGTTTGCAATAACTTTATCTGTCAGTTTATTTTGTTCTTGGGGGATTATTTTGCTTTATGAGAATGTAATGTTAGGATACTGAACTGAAGTGTAGCATTTATTGTTTTTAGGTTTGTTTTATATTATACTTTTTTGCCTATGTTCAGCCGTGGACATCCTGTGGCTGAATAGATGGAGAGAGAGGTATATTTTGATCGTCTTCAAGTCTTTGAATGTTTGTAATTAAATTCACTTATTAATTCACTTCTTTACTACTTGTTTCTCTTTTGATTAATTTGGTGCGAATTAAATGCTATCCAGTTTCCAAAGGGATTTACCGTACAGTTTTTGGTTCAATAATGTTATTCCCGCCTTAGATGGTGCAGTGATGAACATGGTTTCGGCTCATAACAATATCTCCATCTATTAAAAAAAAATCTTGCGTAAATTACTTCATCACAACACATTTTGTAGTCCATTTAAAGAGATTTATTCCTGTTCATAAAGAAGTATGTTCGGATCGATAGTCGGCCAACTGATTCCGCACCTCGTAACTCTTCGAAGTGCCCAACTTTGAGCAGTTTTGTACACTCCGAAGCGTATTTACAGCGCCTTCGCCGGCGTTCCTTTTTTGGCGAAAAAAATAAATGTTTGTCGTAATGTTTGGAGAATAAGTATACAGCTCTTCGAATTCTTATAAAGTATAATTAGGTATAGCGGTATATTTAGTGTTGATTTATTTTATGTTCAATTAATTAAATTACAAAATTTAAGTCTCTATCCGATCTCTAAGTTAGTCACGTCCTAAGACAAGGAACTGCATAAGTAGTTACATGCTGTCTGCTTTGAATTAATTATCAAACTTGAAGCTTATTCTTTCCACAATCTCCTACTGCTTGTTCCACACTAACATGGAGTTGATACAGAAAGATTGTAATGAATGTTGTACATTTAATTCCCCTTGTAGGATCATTTGCATTAGATGAAGTCTTTGAGAAAGGATTGGTCTCAATATAGCTTCGTTGAGTTCATACACCTTTTAAAATACTAGTGGTGGTAAATCTAGTGGTAAATCTTAGATACGTAGTTTTGTCAAGACAAATTCCTTCGCCATCTCTGTATGTGAAAAAAAAAAAAACTCCAAAAAAAATAACATCCACAATAATAAGTATGAGCCAGCAGCCAAGTATGATCAGATCCGATGGGATGAAACGAAATTAATCTATTGGTCATGTAGGCAATTAAATACCTCTTATGACAAGTCAAGACACTTATTAATTAAAGAATCTTAAAGAATTATACATAATTTCATATATATGCACGTACTTACTGAACTGTATGATAGAAAATCGAGTTCAAATAAGAATTCTAGTGAACTATTTTTTTAAATCGACACATGAGCTCAGAACCCGCGCAGAATAATGGCCGTCGGATAGTTTTATTGTTTTCTAAAAGTTCACTAAACTTCCTCGGTGTTTCTTGGCAATTTTTTTTCTCTAACGTGTTCCTAAGCTTAGGAAAACTTTGTAGGTTTAGTAAGCGACACTAAGGCAACGAATCGAAGCCGAGGCGTGGAAACAGATGTATTTGTTTAGCTGACAAACATAGCGGGGATTTTATTGTTTTTTTCCTGCAGTTTGCCTTTGTTCTATTATTATATATGTCGGCATAATATGACTCTTCAGTTATGTTGCACAATTATTTGGTATAATGGCCGCCACAAACGTAACGATATAACTGTGCAACAAACAACATACTCGAACGTTTGTGGACAAATAACTGCGCAAACTTTAGACAAATATTCGATTCGAGACTGGTGCAAACTCAGACATGCACAGTTATTGTACAGTTATACGAGTATCATAACGTAATTATGTGGCCACCATTAGATTTTAAAAACGACTGGCTGCCTAAAATCAACCATTTTGAATGTAGGGCCTAAGTCTACCACGGTTGTTTAATATCGTGCACACCGTAGGGCATTTGACTCCATTTTTTTTTTATTTATCAAAAGGTTTCCATGTCTAAAATCTAGCAAACAATTTTGTAAATCCATTCAGAATGAAACAAGTTAGAAACGGTTTAAATCTTGTAGTGGGAGGAAAAGAAAAGGGATGCAAAACAAAACTAGCGACGTCACTTGTCTTAACATGTATTACTTTTTTTAATCTGTGCTAATATTTGCTTCATTTTACACGCTATTTTAATACTATTTTCACAAAAATATTTTATTTTACTGGTATTTGTGTGAACGCAAAATAATTAAAAATATCGATCATAGTCATATACCCTATTTACACACGTACAATTTTCTGTGGAGGACTCATAAGGAGATATTTTTTTCGGTCTCCTTATGATGTTTTCCATCATCAACAACATTATAATATTTATAAATTGTCATCGCATATTTATAATTAATATAAATATGTATAGATATCAAAGGCATAAATATTGGAGCGGTTGTTAAAAAGGTATCTTTTCAATTCCCACAAGTTCACTCCGTACTCTTTTCAACAAAACAAAATTACTTCCTCGACCCAATAATAAATAATTTCGAAAACCATAATCAAACACGTAAGAACATCATAACATTACGTAATAAAACCTCGTACACACCTGTTTCCTTCGGGAAAACCTCGTAAATATTCCATTGCTGTTTCCTTATGGGACGTGGCATGTGACATTATTTTACGTGTTTTTGTAATTAATATTTTCGGGTTCATGGAAACTTCATCTTATGCATGGAATAATGTATTGGTAAAATATGGCGAAGTGCGTGGTGGGCTGTTAGTGAATTGGACCAGACGCGGCTGTCAACATGTTCACGGTGGTCGCGGGTTCAAATCCCAGGGCACACTTCTGACTTTTCGGAGTCATGTGTGTATTGATAATCAATCACCACGCTAGTACGTGATGCTAGCGATGAAGAAAAACATCGTGAGGAAACCTGCGTACCGTAGCGATTTGCAAGACTTTCTATGGTATGTAAAGTCCGCCTGCACTCGGCCAGCGCGGTGGACTATATGTCCTAACCCCTTCTTAATCGTGCTCTCGATTGTAGAGGAGGCTCGTGCCCTGCTGTGGGACGTCTCTAATCAACTCTATCATCTGATACAGTACAGTACGGTATGAACTCAACGAAGCCATATTAAGACCAATCCTTTCTCAAGAACTTCATGTAAGGCAAACGATGCTACATGGCTAATAAAATATATGACATGCATCGATATCTGCATATGGAAGGTATGTAACAAAAACTATTATAGATAATAAAACCGTAAGAATGAGAATTAATTATTGTTTTTTTTCTTTAGCTTTAAAAGCTACCGTAGTCATTTCATTACCTAATAATATAATACACAAAGAACAATGTGAGCAGGAGCAAATCGATAACCGCGGTCGATGCGGACTTGTGCAGCACTAAGACTAGGACGGTGCGGGCGACGTGCGGGGCGGCGCGTCCCCTCTCCCACGCGTCACCTCATACCCCGATTGCCACCTCGACCTGTCGCATACTATACCTGCTTAGTCCTTCTTAATTCATGAGTGAATAAACAAAACCCAGTCTGAAAAAGTGCTAAAATGTATGTATAAATCTGGTTAATTGTGTTTAATACTGCAACTATCGGCCATAAGGCTGAGCGAACGATTTGATTACCAGTGGTTTTGCGGTTCGTCGAATGTGGCCATCGTAATAAAATTCTACAGAAGGTTTGGTTCCTTTATTTTTTTAATTGAAAACGTAGGTACAATGTTGAATTGTGATTCAATAGAATTCATTTTGAACCCACGATGAGAGTATGTAAATTCCAGCTTTCTTTTTAGAAAAAAAATCGAACATTGATGCCATTTTTATTTGATGCCTTTGATTATCACATTCATGCCAATAATACACGACATAGGCCATACAACGGCATTGTTTATATGTTTTCTGTTCCTTTAGTTTAGACAAAAAATAAACAATTATTTGCAGGAAGCATTAAAAACACATTGGCTAATTTATAGGCCTTTCGAAAAATTTCAGTTTAATTTTTGAAAAAATATACTGCGCAAATCATCAAATCAATTTTAATAACTCAGGGAAAATCTCTAA
The DNA here is from genome assembly GCA_033459515.1 of Theretra japonica. Classification (NCBI taxonomy): domain Eukaryota; kingdom Metazoa; phylum Arthropoda; class Insecta; order Lepidoptera; family Sphingidae; genus Theretra; species Theretra japonica. The sequence continues at coordinate 11,970,227 of CM065949.1, forward strand.
CAAAACGGAGTCCAATTTTTGAAATAACCAATTTTTGATTATATAATTTTTTAATACAATAGAATATAAATTAAGGTCTATTAATTGCCAACATGGGCTTATACAAGACTAGTAAACGGATATAGGCGGAAAAGCTACCGAATTGTGAAATACGGTCACTTCAAGATTACAAGGTAACGTATCTGCTCTACTAGGTAGGTAGGACGGACCTGCTCTAGTTAATACGAGTAGAACCTACATACATACATACATAAACTCACGCCTTTTTCCCAGAAGGGGTAGGCAGAGGTTCTACCAGGACAACCACATTTCGCCTCGTATGTTCCGTCCCACGATGTGATAGGGGGCGAGCCTATCGCCAGTAGAACCTATTAACTGTATATAGTAATAAAAATTAATTGTATGAGGATAAGTTAGAACATTCTCGTGCATAGGATGCTTACCTCTAACTCTTCCGGTGTTTAAGTTCATATTCAGGGAAATAACATAGTAATATTAATGTAAGAAGGCAAGGGTGTGGGTAGCAATAGCTGGCTATATTTATTTACCGTTCTATTATATAATGTATTCTCCCTTTATTTCAATCACAGACATATCTTAGTAACAAGTTCTGGTTTTTAATAGAACTGTAGCTGATGTCTAAAATATTATTATCTATTTTTAGTTTTAAGTATACTAAATAAGACATACCAATAACTTGGTTGTCTACATAAACACAAATATTGGCTTATAGTGTCCTTAAATATCTTCAGTTAAATTATCTAAAAATTTAATGATACCTGCTCCTGTATAGGAATTAAATTAAACCTTCTGTCATCCCCATGTATTGTGGCAAAATGATTCGCTCAATCGAGCATCAGTCGCTATGGTCTGTGATTGGCTGTATTCTTTATTGTATCATGATTCGAATTGACAACGATTTTATGTCATCACGTGTTATAGGAACGATATATTAGCGAAATCACGCACCGTTTGTTCAGCGCTGATTGTGGTACGAATTTATGGCATATGGGGTTTTTGTGGGATAATAAAATGGGTATTGAGCAATTTTGTTTAGCACTGATTGTGTAGGGTAAATCATGGATACTGTTGATCAAGCGTTGACTTTACAACATTATTTACATTGTGCTACTCGTATAATTGGTTTTATTGAGCGGTCGTATCGCTTACCATCAGGCGAATGGCATATTCTTCTCGTCATTCATTGAAATTAAAAAGTGCTTGAATTACTATATAACGTTGATTCAGAGTTCTGGAGATGAAATAAAATTAGGAAAATTAACTTGTAGAAGAATAGTAAAATTTATCATCTTGGGATTGCGATCATCTTATACGACAGTGGAAAAAACTGGACATAATGAGACAACACCTTATGTTTCGGGATGGCGAGCGCAGTGGAAGGCCTTGCTTTGCTTTGTAATTCAAAGTGTTGTTTGGTCTTGTTACTGTCCATGAGCGGTCGTATCACCTACCATCAGGCGAATGGTACGCTCGTGTCACCATTAATTGCTATAAAACAATTCGGTTCTTGCTAAGAGAATTTCTTTCACCGTTTCTTTTTCATATTTTTGAAAAGAATTCAAAACATTCAAAGACTCAAGACAAGACATTCTAACCTCTTGTTAAAGGCTACCTGTAGGGTAATTCACGTAATTTTTTGACACGTCGATCAAGTTGCGGTGCAGTTGCAATTAAGTTTACGTCTTAGTGCAAAATGGTATTCTTGTAATTGTTTAACTGCGCGTGAACTACACCTAAGCTATGCGTAAACTGCGCGGGTATTGCGCGTCAACTATACGTCAGTCGTATGCAAGAAGCTTACACGTGAATACCGATCAAGTTGCGATCTGAAACACGCACATAAAATACGCAGCAGAAGAATACGCTAAACCGCTAGCGTGACGCGAGCGTATCGACAGCGGTTGTCAGAATTACGAGAATACGAAAAGGTCTGTTTTGATCGAAACTTAACTGCAACTGTACTGCAACTGAACTTATTTAATTACGTGAATTACCCTACTGAATGAAACATATTTTTATTTTATAACTAAAATGACTTCACAATGTCAATTGTCTTTATGGCAGACAATATTGCAGTCGATTACACTATCTTAAACCTCTCTAGATAGCAAGTTTTATGCGCATATTACGCTGAAACTACTTTCTAAATATTCCAAGCGAGCATGTGGCGTAAATCGTGGTGTCCAGGTGTGGATTCCCGTTTACCCGCTCACTTCCAAAGTCCCATTCTAAGGGTGGTAATGTATGAACGCTCCAAGATTACAACTTGCCAAGTTTCAACTATAGTGCAGCATTACTCTGTTGTAGTTTATATCAATAGTTTTTGTTATGATGTTAATATAGAATACTAAAGAGATTATGTTAATATTGTTTTGGTAATTTTACGATTAATTTTCTCGCTTGGATTTGAGCTGGAGTTTGTCCATCCATGCATATTTTTTATTGATCTATAGATGGACAATCGACTGAACGTAAAAACTTTGTTGTTGTTTTGTTAATGCCGGAGAATCTAAAGCTAGTCATCAATGCGTATGGCATTCATCCTGCGTGGATCAAACTTCTATGTTTGACAACCTCCGTGGCGCAGTTGCTTAGACGCCGCCTGTGAAACGAGAGGCCGCGGGTTCGATTCCCGCACCGAGACAAATAATTGTGAGGCCCACAAGTATTTGTCTCGGGTCTGGGTGTTTGTGAGACCGAAAAGTCTCTCGTAGCTTCTGATACCCACGACACAAGACTTCATTGATCTTAATGTGGAGTCAGGACTATGTATGTGACTGTTGGGTGTATTTATTTATTTATTATGTCCAGGTTTTTTAGCCAGCTTACAGCAACAGGAGTGTATTTATGTATTTCCAACATTCCGCCGGGGAAATAGTGAAGCTAGAAAAATAGAATAGCTAGAATAGCCAGTGATAGGATATTGATATGGATCCAGATAGTTAACACCGTACAGGACAGTAAAAACTAGTCAACAATCAAACCGAAACATCTTACTAATAAACACGTATGTTTCCCTATTTCTTCCATTTTATTTAAATAATTTAATATCTTGCAAATATCGCCGCTTATTCAATTTATTCCTATCTACGTTAAACCATATCTTTATAAAGACGATGTTTGTAGAATTTATGATTGCATTCACCAGACGCTGCGCCGTCCACTGAGGCCGCGTTCCGTACAAATACAATTCCTTGCTTATTTATGCTTTATATACGAGTACATAGAGTAGTTGTCTGTGAAAAAGTGCAAAAAGTGGTGGCTTGTTGGTAACGGACCAGACTCGACTGCCTACATGTTCACGGTGGTCACGGGTTCAAATCCCAGGGCACACATCTGAATTTCGGAGTCATGTGTGTATTGATAGTCAATCACCACGCGCTAAAACGGTGAAAGAAAACATCGTGAGAAAACCTGCATACCATAGCGATTTGTATAAATTTCTATGGTATGCAAAAAATCCGCCAACCCGTACTAGGCCAGCGTGGTGGACTCTCTCAATCGTACTCTCGATTGTAGAGGAGGCCCGTGCCCTGCAGTGGATATTTTCTTGTGGGAGTGTTTCAATGAATTCAACGCAAAAAGTAGGGTTCTTTTAAAATAAGGTAACAAAGGTGTTAAGTGCTTTGATAGTCGGTGTGCCGCTATCGATTTAGAGCAGGCTGTAAACGAAAGGCTGCGGGTTTGGTCTCCACACCGAGAACAATATTTGTGAGCTCACTAATATTTCATTCAGAAGACTCTTGTAGAATTGAAAACCACAACACAAAACCTCGTTTATTTACAGTGGTGTTAAGACTGTGTACAAATCAAAATATTTATTTATACTTAGAAAAAAGCTAAAATAAACCATATATTATTATATATATTATTAAATATACTATAAAGGAAACCAGTAACTAATAATTGTCTCGAGATTAACTTCAATAATCACCAATCGGTACCACAACGTGTCTGGCAAGCCAAATATCAAATAATTAATTTCTGGTATTCCCAAAGCGACTGTCACAACTGCCGAAATGGACAGACGGGCTAAAGTTAACTAACACAGTTAACTCGCAGTTAACACAGTCTCCTGGCGGGTTCAGGAACTAGCTGCGTGCCTTTCAAAGGAAATTAATCGAGTGTTCAGAATCTAAGTGGTACGTGTCTCATTATCTGGACTCTCAGGGGTTCTATTCCGAGTTATTATTAAATACATTACATAAACACCTTTTTCGCAGAAGTGAAAGGCAGAGGTGTAATTAGGAACGTGGGTGTTGCACCTGATATTTTCCGTCCCACGACGTGATAGAGGGCGAGCCTATCGTCGTACCGAGCACAAATTTCTGACTCCGGGTTTATAATGAATAGAAAAATCCAAATCAATTATTTTCTCTCTCCATCTCATCAGCTAGAGGAAGTCCACTGCTGAACATAGGCCTCCCTCAAAGATCAACATCATTATCAATCAACTATTATTAAATAATACGCAAATGTAATGAAGTATCTCTTATTTCTGAAGCTACGCAATGGTACAATTCTTATATCGTGGGTATCAGCGACCCGTCACCACGAATGATGTAGTCTTAGAAACATCGTGCACCTAAAAATCAATAAAGATATAAAAATAATTGTAATAAGATTCCTAAATATTCGGTTTACTTGAACGTGTTATATTCGCGTAAACGTACAAAAGGATTAAACAGACTTTTGATAGTCCATACAAAGGGTACGACAATTGATACTGAAAGTTGTGAAATAACTGTAAAAAAATATAGAATTAAGTAATCTATATATCTCAATGAAACAGATAAAAAAGAAAACAATTGTGAATAAGGAACCGAATCTTGATCACACACTGTCGACGTGCTCACGAATGAACATGCATATAATGTATGTTGAAAACCTCTTTTAAACCTGCTTAAAGCAACCAAAACGAATTAACTAAACATGCGCTGCATAACACATCCGCACACAAACAGTTCTATTTCCAACATAAAATATTTCATAATTGGACCATTGAAACAGCAAAATAAACTCTTCTCCGTCTTTTAAATAAGTTGTGACCTAAAAAAATCAGCTGGCAATTTTAAAACATGTTTATAAAAAGCCAAGTTTCCTTTGTATTCGAGACTTTAGTCGACTTTCCGGGCACCTGTTATCGCACTTTTTTCCGAGCGAGCCCCGCTCATTGAAAATGGCCTTTATTTTTATATAGTTGTTTGAGAAACTGCAAAGTGCATCAGAATTAAGGGAACGCTCCGAGATTCCTGTTAAGAACTTGTATTTTTAACACAGTTGTCTTCGGAGTGGCAAGTTTGTGCACTAGACTTAAATAGCTGTTTTATGTTTTACATTACTTGGAATATTTGTTGTTGAATTTACGACGTCTTTATAATACTATTCTCTTTACCACCCCTATGCCTGTATACATTATGTGTAGAGCTAAAGAAATAAATTAATATACCCAACAGTCACATACACAGTCCTGACCCCCCACTAAGATCAAATCTTGTGTCGTGGCTATCAGGAACAACGAGAGACTCTTCCGTCTCACCAACACCCAGACTAGCAACAAATACCTGTGCTTCATACAAATATTTGTTTCGGTGCAGGGATCGAACCCGCGGCCTCTCGTTTTACAGCCGGCGTCCAACCAACTGCGCCACGGAGGCTGACAAAGGAGAGTTGACGCTAAAACACATTTTATCAAAGCAAGAATTTGTTAGTGTCGTCAAAAGACAAACGGAACAAGCGGTTTGCCTGCATTGTTGTGAAACACTGGAATAATCGTAGAAATGTGACTATTTTAGTAGTTCTACAGTAAAGACTAGAGAAATGTTAAGCTTTCGTGAATTAAACTTTTTATTTTGATTTAATTCAGCGACGTTGCGTTCGTCGTTCACGTGCCAAGCCAATGGTGAATACCATGTTAGTTCGATTATGAAACATGATATATGGAGAAATTTAAATTATCTTGTGCTATATTCATTAAAAGTTAATACGAATTAACACCAATCCTTTAAACCAATTCTTTTTAGCACTTGAAGTTTAATCTGTAAAGTGTCTTTGATGCCATGAGACACGTGAGAATTTCCCCAAAACTGTCATAAATGTCAGATAAATACAAAATAGAATATATAAACCCAAAAGTCACATACATAGTCCTGACCCCACACTAAGATCAGTTAAGTGTTGTGTCGTAGGTATCAGAAACTACGAGAGACTTTTCGGTCTCAAAAATACTTGTGGGGCTCACAAATATATGTCTCGGTGCAGGGAGCGAACCCGCGGCCTCTATTGTCACGTCCGGCGTTTAATCAACTGCGCCACGGAAGCTGACAAGTGATGACTGGAAATTCTATGACTATTTCTTACAAAAACTAGGATAAGGAACAGGCTAGATGTAAAAAAAGTAAATGTTTTACAATCTAGCCGAAGAAACAGCGCTAAACGCAAAACACAAAATATTTATTAAAATATTCCCTATTTACACAGTTAAAGTGAAGTAGAACGATACAAACCGTTTGAGGATTGTTCATTGTTAAAACCGTCCGGTGAAACTAACGCCGGACATTTTATATCCGAGTTATATCCGGGCGTAAGTTATAAACTATCGGCAATGGCGCAGACGTTTCTGATTGGAAATAATCTTTCATCTCGCTTTGTAACAACAAATTTCCGCGACTTCACCACAATGAACAATTTTGTAATATCCTCTTTGATTTAGTTGCTGTTTGTGATTGCTTTGTTGATCTATTTTTAGGAGCATATTTTTATCTAGCATTATAATAAAGGTTCCAGGGTCTGTCTTTCTCTTCGATATTCGCCATTTCGTCCGGTCTTTGGCATAATCGGTTGTAATACCATTAAATCATCAATATTATCCTGTTACTGTTATTCCAGTGCCAGAGTCCGTTTTCATTCTCAGTCTTTAATTTTTCACCGGGTCTTTGGCATCCTCTTTTGTCGCATTAGTGGTCCTTATATCATCCTTAAAGACATGAGGAATGATTCTCCTTCTCCTTTTGGGAAAACAAGCTTTGTTTTTAGCCTATTCACAGTAAATTCTGGTGGGTTTGATCTATGATATCCTGTGTAAAAATAAAGAGCTGTATAAATTGTGTGTTCAATTAATTTGAGGAATATAATAGATTCCCAATAAAAAACAGGCTCCCTCGCTCTCACATGATAGTTTATAACTATTGTGAAAATGTGGAAAACTAAAATTAAATCTAAAATCCAGCTACACAGCTCAAAAGTACAGATTTACATTTCAATAGTCTGAGTTTTAATTAAACCGGATAACGGTTCGTCCTGAAGTTTGTCAGCAAAACAAGTTATGATGTTTTCGTACTGAATTTGAGGTTTAGGAACTAAGTAAATCTCGAGAGCCTTGAAATTGTATTCATAATTAGCTCTTAAGATTTCCTAGAAGCAGGAGTAGACTAGAACAAAGGTTTTGTCAGTTCGGTTCTTCCCTTTTTGCTATAATTCTAGATTCCACTCTAACATGAAAAAACAAAAAAAAAATACTTAATTGAATCTTTAACATGTTATAAGTCATTTAGATTGTCACTTTTTTCTCCACCACCCGGTTCAAAAGACTGTTTTCGCCAAAGAACGTTGATCTTTTCAAAAAGCTCTTATAAAGTTATGCCGTTTAATTATACAGATCAATTATTATTTAATTCCCGATTACAATCAGGATGGTAATGGACGTAATTATGTGCATAACCAATGAGTGATTTACAGTCACCTCTTCTATGTTCAGCTCTGGACTCCCTGTGGCTGAAGAGATCGATATAGAGAATCACTTTCTCCTGTATAATGAGATCTTATAAGAGCTACAAAGACGCCCCCTCTCGGAACTTGTGTTATACATTTGATAACAGTATGCAGGGACACGACTCGCGGCCAACATCGCTGTCTGACGACTGTTTACCCTCAACTGACACGTGACACTTGCTCTTAAGGTTTTCAAGCGGACTTTTTAAATATTTGATACTTTGCCTTGGATTTCGGTACATTGAATCATGTGATAGAAGCGATGGATTAAATATGCTACTGCTCTTAGATATTACCTTGAAGATATGTAAATTTTAAAAATGAAGTTGTGTTCAACGATTTATTGATTAATTCATCGTAGGCGATAGGCTTATGGCTGTAAATAAAGATGATGATATTGATGTGGTCAATAAATATAGTGAATCATTGCAACATCCTCCGAGAAGCTTTATAAAATATTATACAATATTTATTCCAAAATTCATTTTTATGAGAAAAAAAAAATATTTAGAAAAATTACCATTTATGCGAGAGCTGGTTTGCAAAATGGACGATTTTTGAATTAATATGGAATTAAAAACACAAATCCAACAAGCAATTAACACCAAAGGTACTACCAATTATTAATTTACAAAGGAAACTCATTAGGCTCAACAGTCGGTCGAAACGACCATTGTAATCCATTCGAAACAATTAACTGAACGGTGTCTGATCTCATTATAATCCAGCAACAAAATATGGGACCACCAGTGAGGAGGGTTGGTCGTATATCGTGGCCGAAGGTCCTACACCACAACCCGCAAACGCTAGCAAGATTTACGCAAAGCCTATTCAGTACTACTATACGGGATATCATAACAATAAGGTTTTATGTTTTGTTGCAAGAGAAAGTTTGCTATAAATGTTACGCTTGGAAACGGTATTGATATCTTAAATATTATCGAGAATCAACCTATAGTTTTTAAGAGCGTGGTAAATTCGTAGGTTATCGAACGATCATACGTCAATAGTTATATTGCTGAAGATGACGTACTGCACTGCAGGGCACGGCCCTCCTCTACACTCGCGAGTACGATTGAGAGTGGTTAGGCCATATAGTCCACCACACTGGCCTAGTGCGGGTTGGCTGACTTTTACATACTTACCATAGAAATTCTTACAAATCGCTGTGGTGTGCAATTTTTCCTCTCGATGTTTTCCTTCACCGTTATAGTGCGGGGTGATTGACTATCAATACACACATGACTCCGAAAAGTCAGAGGTGTGCCCTGGGATTTGAACCCGCGACTGCCGTGAACATGTTGGTCGTCGCGTATGGTTCGTTTACCAACAGGCTACTACCCTTTTATAAGATAATGTAGTAGAAATAAATCTACTTAGAATAATTGCTGATCCAATTATGAATGACCAAGAACACTTTGATATTAGAAAAACTATACAACAAAGTGAAGCTAAAACATTAAAAACCGCAAACGAAAGAATCAAAGATAAAACAAAATTGAATTTAAATACTGATGCAGAGGCAGGACAGTAAGTGCCAGCGAATATTATTTAGGTCACAGCCGGCAGCCAAGTCTTTCAACCTAACGAACTATTGAAAACTTTAGCATCCGCGCTTATTTTTTGCAAAGGTGATATTAAATCCAGGCGACACAATGCTTGCTGACGAGCCACATTAGCATATCAGTGGCGTCGTTACACCACGCTTCAGTTCACAAAACAAACGGGTCGTGTTTTTCAAATGTTTGCCAAGTGTTATCGTGTAAATGTTTTGCGTTCATGCTTTCGTGTTTCGATGAGCTTAGCTGTTTAGGGCTATGATTTGTGAAGTATTGAGTTCCATTATCGGGACCGACATTTCATTTTCTTGCAGTCAATGTTTCGATTTGAAGTGTCTCATTATTCATGTGATCGGTCCGGGACTAAAAATTGTACCTGGCATACTGCCTTTTATCGTATCTTGGCATTAATATAAACTTAATCGAAGTACTTATTGCGATGTAAAACATATTATTATAGTTGCATTGACGTGCCAATAACTTTACCTATTGCTTGGTTCTGCAAGGTCGTAATTCCATACGTATCCATTTTCGCCTCACTATGTTCATAGATCTATACACCTTTGACACTCCAGATGCTACAAATGTTTATGGCGAGGAGTTACCGATTACTACCAATTAAATCTTGCGCAGGTGTATCGATCATAAATTGCTTAATCATTCAATTCCTACCCATAAACGTTATGTGTTTGTTTTCCGGTTACAAATATATTACCAGTTACAACGGTCTCGGGCGGTTGCCAAGACATTGCAACGTGTCGGATATGCTGTCTGTAACCGGGGTTCCTGTCTTCCATTATTTAGTGAGGTTTAAGATAGTTGCTTACTGTGACAAAGCTAGTTGATTTAAAACCTATTCGAGACAATAATAATTTAAATAGGTGGAAGAAGAAGAGATTTACCTTGGGTTCAGTATCTTCAATCCAATCAATCCAATCCATCAGTCAAAAGAAGTCCACTGCTGAACATAGGCCTCTCCCAATGATTTCCACAGTGACCTGTTGGAGGCAGCCTGCATCCAGCGACGTCCCACGACCTTTACCAGGTCGTCTGACCACGGGTACCTGGGTAGACGTATCACGTATCATATCGTTCAGTATCTTATCTGTCTGTAAATAAATTGATTAATAATTAATTACTGTACTGTACTGTATTGTATCAGCCCATATACGTCCCACTTTGAAGTGTGAAGCCACGGGCCTCCTCTGCAATTGAGAGTACGATCGGAAGTGGTTAGGCTATATAGTCCACCATGTTGGCCTAGTGCAGGTTGGCGGACTTTTACATGCCATAGAAATTTATAAAAATCGCTATGGTATGCAGGTTTCCTTACGATGTTTTCCTTCACCGTAATAGTGCATGGTGATTGATTATCAATACACACATGACTCCGAAAATTCAGAGTTTATGCCCTGGGATTTGAACCCGCAACCACCGTGCATATGTAGATAGCCGCGTCTGTCCCGTTACCAACAGGCCACTGCGCACTTAGAAACGACATCTAATTATTGATTTAATTAGATTTCACTAAATTTTGACAATTGGAATAGTTTTTTGTTCGATCTAGTATTGATAAATTTCACCGTTGATATAATTATAGTAGAGATACTTTCTCAGGTATGACAGTTTTCTACCAATGTTTTATTTCACCTTGTGTTGTTTTACATGTAATTACGTACGGACAAAGTTAAAATTAGTAAATTATTATCCTATGCCATTTTGCTAGTAAAATCTATACTACAATTTCAATCTACAACATAAAACTGCATGTTATACGCATGGAATTTATTTAATTTATATATTAAATATATATGTATGATATTAATTGCCGACCAGGTGTGGCTGCATTTGGCAGTTGTAATAAATTTCCAAATATATGAGGCCGTTTATTACCTGCAGTGTTTGAAACTTGCAGTTGGGTTGATTTAGGTTGGAGCGAGCCGATGACCTTGAGGATTCTTTAAATAATTGATATCTTGATTAATGTTCGTTGTTTGAAACTTTTATGTATGTATTGAAAATAAGTAACAATCTTTTGATTTATTGATATTGAACGACAGTCATGTACGTAGTCCTGATCCCAAATTAAGATCAATCAGGTCTTGTGTCGTGGGTATCAGAAACTACAACAGACTTTTCGATCCCACAAACACCCAGACTCGAGACAAATACCTGTGGATCACACAGACATTATCGATAAGGGACCTCACGAGTATTTGTCTCGGTGTGGGGATCGAGCCCGCGGCCTCCAGTTTTATAACCGGCGTTCAGCCAACTGCGCCACGGAGGCTGTTTAATTAATTAATTATTTTAGAAACCTGAATGCTAACGACCTTTTTCATATACAGATTTAAAACCTATTTTAGTTATCGAATGTTTTGTTTTCTTTCACTCAAACTGAATTCAAAAGTCGACAAGGGACAAAACGTTCAATAAATAAAATAGGTTTTAAAACGGTCTATGTATAAGGCCGTAAGACTCTAATACGCGTATCTTCTTGTATTATAACGTGCTTGTACTCGTATACCTATTCATACTTTCTAAAACGTAACAGAAAGACCAATAAGGCATTTTAATCTCCAAGAACCACGACGTCACAAATTCAACTGTACTATATTTTTGTACCCTGAACCGACGAGAATGCTTGAAAAGATTTATGAAAGTAGATGAAGCGAAAGTAGTATGTCAGGATCGAGCAAAGTGGACATTTATAGTCTCTGCCGACCCCTATGGGATACAGGCGTGACTTTTGTGTATGAATGTATATTTTTCTAATTGTAATACATTGACGTTCCACCAACATTTTATCGCTTTTAGTAGCTAAGCTTACACTCAAAACAGAGTGCACACTCCGGTTCCAAATCCATAAATCCGCATACATTTATCAAATCCAATAAAACGTTCCCATAACAGCGTTCGCATTTTATCTCGTGCAAATCCTAAACATTGATGTTTCGATTAACCGTAACCCTTTTACAATCACTCGACTTCCTGCGACATCCGACCCTGTGATAAACCCGCTGAGCGTTTACGAGGATCCAATTTATTGGCCTATGTACAATAAAAGCCCTTCTGGCTAATAAAACATGGAATAAACAATGCTTAACAACCCCGTACAAATTATAACGTTCAGTGCTCGTGTTGGAGCGTTTTTATCTTCAACGTTTAAATTTTGTATTACAGGTTTGTTTCGGGTCTCGGTTTGATGTATGGCCTTATCTACAATATTTTACTTTACTGCATTACATTGTACGTGGTGGTCTGTTAGTAACGGATCAGTCGGGGCTGCCTAAATGATCACGGTCGTCACGGTCTCAAATCCCAGGGCACACCTCTGACTTTTCGGAGTCATGTGTGTCAATACACACATGGTGATTGACTATCAATATAGTCAATCCCCCCGCACTATGACGACGAAGGAAAACATCGTGAGGAAGCCTGCATACCATAGCGATTTATAGTAATTTCTATGGTATGTAAAGTCCGCCAGCTCGCACTAGGCCAGCGTGGTAGACTTTATGGCTTAAACCCGCTTAATCGTACTCTCGATTGTAGAGGGGCTCGACTTCTGTAGTGGGACCTATATGGGCCGATATAGATACAGATTACAGATTTTAAATCAAATTATTGGTTCGTTTTTGTGATAATTTTATTTGTGATAGGTAAGTTGCCGGTTCTCTAACAATGAATCATCTGTTTGAAATAACTCTTATTCACAAATATTTGTCCTTCTTTCCTAGTTGCCATATTGAATAAATTGGCATAAATGAATGCGCATATTGAAAAATTACTATTACTTGTACAAATACAAAATTGATTTTAGTTGATGCTACCACAAATCAGAAAATGCATAGTTTATTATTTATTTACTGTCTACTGTAATATATTGTTAAAAACTTCTACTCTAAAACTAAAGTAATTCCAGATTTAATAACATTAGAACATTTAGACATAGAAAGAGAGCGTAGAGCGTTGGCGGTTCGAAGCAATATGCTGGCCCGCAGATTTGCACGAGCTTCGCAACAAGTTAAAATAACTCTGTTTGTTGCCTATTGTCAATCTTTTTACACAAGCAGTCTGTGGTTTCGGTATACGCAGAGAGCCTATAACGTTCTGCGCGTGCAATATAATAATGCTTTTAGAATGCTGTTGGGGCTGCCGCGATATTGTAGTGCGTCATCAATGTTTACAAATGCCCGTGTTGATGGCTTTCATGCTATAATGCGGAAGAAAGCTGCATCGATTCTAACCAGACTTCGTGGCAGCTCTAACAGTATTCTAAAAATGATTGCGGACCGCTGTGACTGTCCTCTACAAAAGATGTGGGTGGAACGAGTTATAGGGTTAATAAAATAGTATTTAATTTGATTACTAACATAGTTTAATTTCATTGTATTAGTAACATTTTATGGAATTCTTATTCTGAAATAAATTATGATTTGAATAAGATATTTATAAACTATTTATTATATTTAACACAGTTGAATGATCTAATTTAGTATTTGTTGTCCACATCTGTTAACAATTCACGTCTCTTGTTTAAACGAATAAAAGTTACCATCTAATTCTGCCTCAAAACACCGACCAGAAAAATAGAAAATCAATGCGATCACACAGATAAAATTATAAGCCAGATACCGTTCAGACGTCGCCCGCTTAAATCCGCGACCCAAATACCTTATCGATTCAGGTCTTTAACACTTCCTGTGATAAACGTAGAATGATTCCATTAACCTCCTTCGCTAGATTCTTAAATCGAACTGCCCATGATGGGAAATAGGGTATTTCACCAATTTTTTTTTATTAAATGTTATTCAAAATTTTGCGAAAAAATATTTTTACAAATCCAACTAGAATTAAGCAAGTTATAAACTTTTTCATATAATAAATCAATTTTCTTTCTTTCTATATCTTATAGTGGGGGTAAAAGAGAAAGAATAAAAGATACATCTAATGACGTCACTATTCTTAACGTGCATACAGTGTGGGCGAGTGAAAGAGGCGGTAAGATGTCCACACTGCGCCCCAATTCTTTTTTTTTAATACTAATATTTGCCTCATATCACCAGCTATTACAATACTGCCTGAACATAAAGGTTTTATTCTAATGGCATTTGTGTTTGTACGTAAAGTACACAAAATCGCACCGCCCACGTCGGGGAATTTATTACGCCTTCCAGTGAAAAATTTGAACAATTTCCTTGCAACGATAGACTCGTACTGATTTATAAGGCAGTGTGTCACGTTCGATGCAACTCACTCGGTAATGGACCATTAAATTCAAGTTTAAATTTTGTTATGATATTGGAAAATTGTAATAGCCTATTATACTTGGATCTTAATCTTCTGCTTTCGCTTGGGAAAGGTATATAGGATCAGCGCAGCATGATTTTTCAGCAATTATTATTATATGCTTCTTGGGCCTTATTAATAATCTTGAATGAGCCAAGGATTAACTTTAGTCCAAGGCTTTAGAATTGACTCGATTATTTTGACTATTCATTTGACTATAATATTGAATAATTTAACTACAATACGATGGTTGCCTAGCCCTCTATGCAATTCCGTGTTCATTAATAAAGTCGTGAATACCTGGCCATTCAAAATAACCGAGTTTTTTCGAGTTCATTTTTCAGCAATTATTATTATATGCTCTTTAAGTCCCAATACTGGGCAAAGGTCTCCCTCCTTTCCTTCCATTTGTCAGCTACGTTGAAGAATAATCTGGTTTAGAATTTTAAAACACGTAATTTCTTGATCATTTTGAATTCTCTTGTGAAGGTCTGTTAATTGCTAGGTGATTCCCAAAATTTTAAATTTCTTATGAATTTACTCGCGTTTTCTTTCAGCTTTAAAACCAACGACTACTTAGAACGACTAAATATTAATATTACTTCAAATTTTCTTACGTACACTCTTGATATGGGAGATGCATAGATGATCCAATAAAACTTTTAGTATTCAATTGCGATATAATCTACCTTGGATTTTAATAATTCGGTTAAAATAAAACAAAATTAAAAATGTATTATGATATTGCAAGCGGTGTATTTGTCTTATCTCATGACCTCAGGCGCGCATTTGTATGTATGAATAAATGCTGACTGAAAAACTCATACAAAACACTGACATTTCGCACGAAGCCAGTACCGCATTAAGCTCGTAAAGTACGTACACATTTTTCAACCATTCACATTTCATACAAGCTGTAAATAGCAATGTGAGTTTTCAGATACGCCTACGAGAAAAGTGAACAAAGCGCTGTCGGTTTATTTAAACATTGCTAAATAGGTTACAGCGAGTTTACAAAGGACTACTTACATTAAGCAAAACCGCTGAACGCAGCGCTACAGCGCTACAAGGTAACAAATCAAAAGCCGTGGATTAATTAAAGTTTTGAGAGTAGTTTAATATCTGTAGTTTTGTCTCTGTCTTATTTCTAAGACGTTGAAGCGTGAAATGAGTTATGATTATTAAGGTAATTTGAATTTGAATTGGTGAAACAGGGTATACAGATTCTTCGTTCTGGGTTACTTCGCTTTACTCAGCCATATTAAACAGAATGTAAAAAATATATGTCACTTGCAAATTATAACAAATTTTCAATGAACTGCTCTGATTTAGACCAACTTGCAACTTTCGTAATTATCACGATATTGTAAACTGGTTTTGAAAAGAGCAACACTAGAGTTTCTTGCCCTTTGTTCTCTAGTGAAAACCGCTTTCCGAACCGGGTAGTAGGAAAAAAATGACTGAATCTAAATAATGTTGAACATTTTAATGAGTTCAATAAATGATTTTCATTTTCATTTTCATTTTTCATTTGATTTATCACCATTGGTATTTTTTGTAGCATAGGTTGGGCAAACGAGCAAACACGTCAGCTGATGGTAAGTGATCATTGCCGCCCATGAATATCCACAACGCTTGGATGATGGATGCGTTGCAGGCCCATCTGATCGGGAAGGGAGCGGGAAGAAAAAAGGATGGGAAGAGGAAGGCAACCGGCAATCTCATCCACCAAACGAAATGTGACAGCAAAGCTGTTGCTTCACGTCGATTCCCTGTGAGACAGTGGTACCACCCCGGACAAGCCTGCCTATTCGTGATAAGGCCGGACTGGGAACAGCGCGGCGTGGCTTTACCAATTTGTGGTATTTTTGACTATTAAAATATGTCTTTAGTAAAGACCTCTTCAAACATGTTTGGTAGCTATGGATAACAAGCTGATTTTAAATCAAAAGTCAACTGAATTCTTTGGTTCCGTCGTCCCGTGGCATTGGGGCTGTATATGGTGTGATGGGATAGTCAAAAAATGGGATAATCAAAAAGCACACCTTACTAGTTCGTGGTAAGTTTGACCATATAATATACTTGGATTTATCATCTGTATTGCCTAACTTCAAAAATGTATATCATAGTTAGGTTTGAAGGTTTTCGGTAATCGAATGTGTCGATCTTGGTTCATAAAACTTGGAGTACCTAGTTGTTAAGTTTTAGTAAAAACATTGCACTTACTACTTATACTTTTCTTTTTTTCTGTTATGGCTCCGCACGGTTTGTGCATATAGCCAGTAGTCAAGTAATTTTTATTTTTCAAATTTGCCCAATTTGTGCGAAAGTGGTCCAATACAGTCCATATTCTGTCATTGTCCGTTAGTTGGCTCATGGTCATGCTTTAGTAAGGCGAAGGCAACCTTACCAAAACTTTTGATAGAGCTCAGCGAAAAAATCGAATTAATCACATAAAATACTCTTGCTTAACCTCCACTTCATTTATACACCTTTTCAGAACTATATTGAATAAAATGCCTTCTACTCTATGCAATTAAATACTAAAATTCAGCAAATTAATGAAAATAAAACGAGAGCTATATGTCATTTCTACGATTTTCCCGCCAAATTCACAATACTTTTTTGTGAAACAATAATACCATCATGTCTGATCCTTCATTTATTTAAAAAACTAAATCTTTTTTTAACACAATTATTTATTTTAATTACAGCTTCTGTACATTAAAGTTAATAATAAAACTAGCTAACAGCTGCTGAAATAAGTCCATAATATAAAGATTATTACTGAGCACAGCTTACATTAGCTTTTAGCTTGTTTTAATCTCATTCGCCAACACCTTTATGCATAAGCGTGTTAATTTTGTTCACTTAGGAACACTGGTTAGGTGCCACGCCACCCATTACACTTTTTGCTAAGGTAATGGTGTGTGTTTTTGCATTTGAAGGGAAATAGGATCTTTTTTAATTAGTTGAAAGCCTTGGGTAATAGGTGACAGCTACCTAAATAGTCTTCTTGCTTTGGGGTTTGACCCAGAATTTCATTTTACTCCAGCTGTATATTTGTTTTTTTTTCATACATACGTAAGCTCGCGCCAACGTTCCCTAAAGCCATTACCACGGGACATCCTCGCCTTGAAGATACGATTGTCGTAAGGATATAAAAAGTTGCATCTTGTAAACATAGTCAGAACACGATAATCTTATGGCGGATATGTCGTGCGATAATGGCCTACATTCTCGCCGCGAGAAACTCCACGTGTAAATGACGCTTTAGGATACATCAGTGCCATCTTTAATTCTAAGAAATTACTTCAATGACAAAAGTGTTAGGGAACAATTACATGGCCATGCTGGTAGAATTCCAGTACTAGGCAACTCATACGACATTCAAACCGAATAACTAGCACCAAATTGATTTCCCTGCCTGGGATTTGAATCCAGGATCTTACAATCCACAGTTAGTGATGGTGCTGCTTTACAAAAGAAATTACGATATTAAATTTTGATTTCAAAATATTCCAACCGTTTATTCCCATACGTTTGAAGCAAAATTCGCCCAAATGCACTTTCATCTGATAAAAAAAGAAAATTATAATTTAACCAAATCGCGGCCGTATTTAAATTCTGGCCCAAACGTAATCCAGTGGGCGCGAAATTCGGCCAAATCTCACTCAACAAATCTGCTGAGGTTTTTTCATTACCCAGTTAGGAGTATATAAATGTGGAATTTGCCCACGTTTCGGGACTTTTTCACTGTATGTTATTGTTACGTAGCATATAATAAAAGGGAGGTCGAGTGTGTATTACATTTTAAAAAGTAATTGCTGTGATCCACAAGAGACAAGGTTAAAATATTTATCAAAATAAAGCTAGCTTTGGTCTGAAAAAGCGTATTGGATATGTGTTAATGCAATGAATTTATAAGAGATTATTACATTGGCAATTATATGGATACTGATAAAGTAATTTATGAATTATAAATGTTATGAACGGCGCAAAATGACCTGTTTTAGGGACCCAGCCCGTTCCTACAAGTCCTAGTTATCAATTTTGAGTACATAAAAACCTCTAATGACTAAATACTAATAACAACAAATTGGGTAAGTATTTTTCTTATTTCAACCAACAATACATAGTTTTCTTCCAATTATTTTCTGTGTGATCAAAGCCGCAGCCTTTCACTAGTTCAAATGGAATGTTAAAAGGTTCTTTGATAGGAGTTTGAATCACCAATTCTCATGCGAGCGGTAACGTTCCAATCCAACGTGCTAATGAGTTTTTCAAAAGTTTATTAGTAGTGAAATTCTCTCTAAGTGGTAGGAGCATAATGTTTATATGCAGAGTATTGGAATTAGGAATTGCAATTTGGTTATTTTTGAGTACAGACACTACCTTGAAGTAATTGTTCTGGGAAATTTATATTATTGTTTTATAAGAATTATCCTGTTCTCACATCCGCTAGGGCAATGTATGTCAAACCAGGATTGACACTTCAGCACACAATGTAGTAATGTAGTAAACTATAGGAATTACCGTCTAGCTGTTATTAGACATCGATGTTTATTTAAATCAAACCAGAACATCTGTTTTGCCTAATATGTTGCATTCTTTCTTTTTTTTTTTTAGACTGCCTCGGTGGCGTAGTGGTACTACGGTATGACTGCAAAGCTTGAGGTCTCGGGTTCGAATCCCGGGTCGGGCAAAGTGATATTGGATTTGTCTATTCATTATCAGCCCGGAGTCAGGATTTTGTGCCCGATATGGCGATAGGCTCGCCCCCTATCACATCGTGGGACGGAATATACAAGGCGAAACGTGGGTGTTCTAGTAGCACCTCTGCCTACCCCTTCTGGGAAAAAGGCGAGTGTTTATGTATGTATGTAGATTGGAGATTTCTAAAAGTTTAAAATATGGATTTTATGGACTCCGTAGGATATTAAACTTCACATCCTGGGTTCCTCTTTGTCTTGTCAGGTTTTAGCCAACAAAACCATGAGTCCTAGGTTGGATGTTATTTCAAAAGTGGAGGTAAAATTTAGACAGTCGTGATCCATCAATCCTTGAATACTTCTAATTGGAAAAATCATAAAAAATTGTTTCATCGTGTAGACTTTAGAACCTAGGTAATCAGAGACAAATACACACATTAAACCTATAACACTCCTTTTACGTCGGTTACAACAGTAACTTAAGTACCTACTATGCTTTTTCCAAACTAACCCTGACTATTACTGGAAATTTCAATTTATTTAAGTATCGTAAGCACTTTGCTCGTTAAGTGCCGAGTAACAAGACGATATTCCTAACTGTTGTTGTTTCTTTTATGTCTCTTAATGTTCTGGATTTGTTAAAGTTGGCATATAAAAATTTTGTATTTAAGAATTGTACGTGTTTCGAAATCTTGCTCTTGTGTGGACATAAAATTGTATGTACTTTTGTTTTGGTTAGTGGAATAGTAGAATGTTCTCGAAAGATTGTAAGTTTGTTTGAACGTGGTTCGTGATGCTATTAGATTTAAGTGTTTTTTTATACTTTCTGTAAAGTGCCGTTCTTGATTGCAAGTCGGGTGTTGTTCATATTTTATCGAATCGGGATCGAGGTCACTCCACACAAATATGTCGATTTGTTAAATTAGTTTCAACTTTTTAGGTCGTAAGAAGCACAAAACACGACATAACTTTTTTTTGCGTCCAAAAAAATAGCGTTTTAACATAAAATTGTATTATCAAAACATAAACAGGTGCTTCTAACCTATAATGTATTATATAACTGTCTCCATTATCAAATGAAGTACATTCACTTTTTAATTCCAATAAAATCCTCCGGCATTCAAACCAAAAAATAATACTCCACGACTCCACAAACGATTGCTCATTAAAACCTTCATTTTACAATTTCCATAACAGACCGGACCGAAAAAAAATTACTCTTTGAATTTCAAACGCAGACAGTCTGATAGACATTTTAATTTACTTTAGTTTCAAAATACCGGGTAAAGAGCATTCCGTGTCGTATCTGGGGATCTCGGCGCTCATTTGCACAAAGAGGCCTTCTGTGGCGATGACAATTTAAAATCCGACGCAGAATTGGACCCGTCTTATACGCGGGATGGACTACATTTGAGTATATAGGTGTGAGCGTTGCAGATTAAGGAGTTTTTTTTTATTGTGATGAATGGCGAGACGAGCATGCTATTCGCCTGATGGTAAGCGATACGACCGCTCATGGACAGTAGCAAAACCAAACACCATGAATTACAAAGCAATGTTTGGCATTCCACTACGCTCGCCTTCTTGAGACACAAGGTTTTAAGTCTCATTAAATCCAGTAGTTACGCTGGCTACAATGTCGTTCAAACCGGAAAACGACAATGCGTTTACACTGCTGTTTGGCGGAAGAAATAGACCTATTACCAGTAAATAATATTATAAATACACCCAACAGTCACATACATAGTTCGGACCCCACATTAAGTTCGAGTCTTTTGTCGTGGGTATCAGAAACTACGAGAGACTTTTCGGTCTCACAAACACCCAGACCCACACAAATATTTGTCTCGGTGCGGGAATCGAACCCACGGCGTCTCGTTTCACAGTCGGTGTCTAGCCAATTGAGCGATGGAGGCTGTAAAATATATACATTACTTTTTATTCAGTAATAAACAAGTTGTGGGATCTTAATGACCCAGTAATCCAAAAAAAAAAACATTTGAAGCCATCGATCATGGTTGTTAACAAACCATTGGTTTAAAAAGGCTGATCAGAAAGAAAGAAAGAAAGAAAAACGATTTATTTGTCACAGTCGCAACATACACAAAATGGTACAAATAAACAATAATAAATTAAAATAAATGACAAAATAAAATAAAAAACTCACTAAATTAATATTAATTTGTCTAGCAACCTGCAAAATTCTGGCGTGTTAGTCTAATGTATAATGTAGTGGCATGGTTTGGCCTATAGGTGAGTTTTATATACGTTGGTATATTATATAAACTGGCTATTATGTTCCCTAATTTTAATCACTTGGCGATGCATAATTAGCCAACAAAATGCCCTATAGAAACATTAACTAAAGATTTATTCAATGCAATGAGTGTGCTAACACACAGGGTGCTTTCAATATTGAACAACTCTACTCCATAAATCTTGGCTTCATAATGGCACACATCATAATTTTTATTTAGAAATTATGAATAAACAAACATTGAAATAAAAACCTTTACTACTAAAAATAAATCTGTAAAAGTAAACACTCAATTTCGTAAAGAAGAAATATTGGAAATACACATAAAATTAATTCACACCGAAACGCGGAGTGAAAATCAAAACATGACTACGAAATCTGTATTAAAATTTCCGCCGAACGACAGATAAATTAGTTTGTTATTCAGAACACGGGCCCAAGGATTTTGAACCAATTCCCTTTTTGATCTCTCGTTGTGCAAACAACAGAACTCTGTCGCGGCGGCAGACGGGCCCGTCTTTGCATAAAATATTAGACGCAGAGCTCTGACGCTCTCGAAAAATACTGCTCTAAACATTTGCATCGCGCGCTATGAAGTTGCGGTTACATCATTATGATAATGCAATAATTTCCCCCAGGGAGGTACAACTTACATTTATAATCAAGCGAGCTGCAAGGAATACGGCGGGGAAAAATTTGAAAACTTGGTTTGTTACTAGGTAAAAGTTGGTCCTTGTCCAACTTCTACAATATTGCTTGTAGGAACAATACTAAGAATTCTTTGGTGTTGGTTTGTGTTCTGTAGATAGTTGTATTTATCGTAATTTAAAACACTAAACGCGTATTGAGAAATAAATAAACCTTTATACTTTTTATTACCAACTTATTCATGTAGTTTTTTTTTAACTTAATTAAACTATCAATTAACTATTTTTAAATGAATGAAATTTAATCTTTAAACGCGTAATTTCCTTGTTTTCAAATTAGGAACTGTATAGATATTTTATTGATCGTATTTGGGAATTTAATTGCAAAATAATTTTGAATGAATCTGTTATGATTCAATTCAAATATTTCTCCACATAACATTAAACAAATGAACAATTAAAAAATAATGCGTATTTAAGAAAACCATAGCGTTTTTCTACCATATATTTGGACTGTGTGTTTCCAATTTCTTTGTTACATTCCATTTTTAAACGATCCACCTCTTTTCTCGATTTCTACGAATTTTTATTAGTATTAATTTGGAAGCTTTGAGGATCAAAGTAGACTGGCTGAACTCATTGATAGATATAAATGTACGAAACTTATGAAAATTCAACAATAATTTGAATGAGCAATTCGCGTGGGGAGTTTGTATACAATTTCAGGATATTATTTTTCAATCTTCATGATATATTTCGATATTTGCATTTCCAAATAAAAATATTGTACGGCTTCATTTCGGATTCCGCAGATACAAAAAATGATTGAAAATATTCTTTTAATTTTTTGTTGCATTTATTTGGAATGAAAACTGAATGTGAAATTTCGTGTGGTGAAACATTGTTGTCCATTCAATTATCGTCATATTTAACACTAGATTTAACAATGGCAATATATATGCTATTTCAATAACAATATGTTACTGTACTGTACTGTATCAGCCCATACACGACCCACTGCAGGGCACGAGCCTCCTCTACAATCGAGAGTACGATTGAGAGTGGTAACAATATGTTAAATTCCTCTCATTTGTCCGTCTTACTTAAAGATTTCGAGATTGCCGGATGCCCAATACCCCTTTCCTCTTCCTATCCTTTATCCTTCCCGCTCCCCTCCCGATTTGAAGGGCCGGCAACAAATATATGAACCAAGCGTTATGGATGTCCATGGGCGGCAGTGATCTGTACTGTACTGTACTGTATCAGCCCATATACGACCCACTGCTGGGCACGGGCCTACTCTACAATCGAGAGAATCGATTGCGAGTGGTTAGGCCATATAGTCCACCACGCTGGCCTAGTGCGGGTTGGCGGACTTACATACCCTAGAAATTCTTTTAAAATCGCTACGGTATGCAGGTTTCCTCACGATGTTTTCCTTCACCGTTATAGTGCGTGGTGATTGACTATCAATACACACATAACTACGAAAACTCAGAGGTGGATTTGAACCCGCGACCTCCGTGAACATGTAGGCAGCCGCGGCTGGTTCGTTACCACCAGGCCACCACGCAGGTAGTGATCACGTGTCATCAAATGACCTGTTTGCTCGTTTGCCGAACCTGTGCGATAAAAAAAAAGAAAAATCATGAATAAGTATTGTACGGCTTATGGTAAATTATTTTTCTGTATGTATTAAAAATAATTAAAAAAAACAGTTCATGTTGCCGAGAAAGTTTTTCTAGCGGTTTTCCTTCTATTTCTAATACGTTTCGAAGCGGTGATATTTTTATTTACAGATCCAAATGTTCTTATAAAATAAATTTACTACTGCTATAAATACTTTTGTATGTTTTCGTAAATATAGATAAACTCCCGCCTTTTTCCCAGAAGGGGTAGGCAGAGGTATTTTGTATGTTTATAAGTGTATATTCGTATATGTATATATGTATGTATCGTATATTAAGTATTATATTCATAGATGTATTATTAAATGTGTTATTATATTATGTAAGTATTATTATATGTATATGAACGAGATATGATATATAATACTGTATTTTCTCTTTGCAATATACAACAGCTGGCTGGTAAAGAATGCCTCAGGCATTAAGTCCGCCTTTATATATTGTATATAAAGCACCAATATATAAATAACATTTTAACTAAATGAAGATAAATAATATTCTTAATAACTCTATTAACTTAAATCCCCCTAACTGCAACATTCGGCTTGTATTTCTAAATCACTTATTGTGTTATATGCGGTTGTTCCTTCAACAATAAATTTATGTTTCTTTCTTTTAGCATAATACCCACTACGCCGCATCACCTCTCAGTTTTCTGTATCAAACTAGCGAACTAAAAGCGATATTGAGTTGATAATTGTTCGCTACTTGGACGAGCCTTTGTGGGTGAATTAAACAGCGCGCTGTGATGCTGTTGCGGTTAACTTGTTTAATTTCACTTTGCTCTTCTTGTTCAGAGTAAAAGTAAATAGATCCAACAGTCCCATAGTCATGACTACATTTAGATTAATAATGTCTTGTATATCTGAAACGATAATAGAATTTTTGCTCTTGGAAACACGGTTACCCAAAAGCGATACATTTGGTGTCCATCCGGTTTCGACCAGGACAGCAAAATTGTGGCGACTGCTAATATATAACCAGTGACTGTATCGCCGAATAATATAATTTTATCTTTCTAGTGGACTTTTTTTTTATTTCATAGGTCCGGCAATCGAGCAAACAGGTCACCTGATGGTAAGTGATCACTTCCGCCCATGAGTATCCACAACGCTGGATCATGGATGTGTTGCCGTCCCAATTGGGAGGGGAGCGGGGAGGAAAAAGGATGGGAAGAGGAAAGGGGTATTGGGCATCCGGCAATCTCACACACCGACCGAAGCGCGATAGCTAAGCTGTCCCTTTACGTCAATTACTGGGTGACAGTGGTACCGCCCCGGATGAGCCTTCCCATCCATGCTGTGTCATGACTAACAACAGCGTGGCTCTACCACTTATTAGACTAATTGTATATGTGATATTCTAAATGTGGTTTCAATTATTAGCATCTTTGAACCAATAAGAAAGCACCCAACGGTTTATCATTTCCGCAGATCTTTTCAAAATAACATCTTTCAATATCTCATCGCCCCATTTCACCTTTCACATTATATAAAGAAACCAACCAAAATCAATTTTCCTTATTAATTTCCTGCTCACAGAACCGAACCTTGAACTTAATCCAAGAGGTGAACGGTCAAGTAAATATTTGTGTTAAGATCCACCATAAATCTACTTTCCATTGGCTTTATTTGACATCGGATAAATTTATTGGGTGCTAAATGTGAGCCTGGCGCGGCGTATAAATTACGACGAAACATTGTGATTTTAGGACGGCTTGTAGTACTGAAGTCTCTGCGTCCTGTGTGCTGTTTAATTTAGTTGGGTTATGTTAAGGTTGGCGACAAGGGTTTTTGTGTACGATTGACTTTTAGGCCGTTTGGATAATTGAGTCTTTATTACCAGGTTTTACATAGTAATAAATTAGATAACATGAGTAACATACGAGTATACCTGTTGGAAACCTACATCCAGCGACTTCCTGCATCCTAAATCAGGTCGGTGTTACAGTGAGAGAGAAGATAGCATGATAGCCTGAGAATTACAGAGATAAAAATATGAACTATGGATTGCGGTCCACAATTTCTTTAACAAATATTTTGTCCGCAGTTTCCGTTCTATTATTATAATTAAATATTTCATCATTATTTTCCAGCTGATTTCTGACTAATCCATTGGAATTGTCGAAATTTAATTCAGGTAATAGATAATGCATTAGCATAACATTGACCGTATAAGCTCTAAAAGCTTTTAGAATAATAAAATCGTTTTTCTTTTTGTACTCAATAGTTAATTAATTTGGAAGACAAATGGGGTTTAGTGTTATTAAACAAAACTCGAGTGCTGGGAACGCCAACCCGGGTATTTCTTAATTAAATGAAAATAGAACTAGCGACGTCATTATTATCAGGTATGTATTAGTATGGAAATCTATCATATTTTTATGGGAATTAAATATGTTTTAGCGTGTACGCTGTTATATATTTTTATACATATAAAGATCCAATTTATAAAAATAAAAATCAATAAATAAACCCCACAGTCACATACATAGTCCTAACCCCACACCAAGATCAAATATTACGTCGTGGGTATCAGAAACTACAGGAGACTTTTAGGTCTCACAAACACCCAGAACCAAAACCAATGGCTAGATCACACAAACAATTGTTCAACTCGCGGCCTTACGTTTCATAGCCGGCGTCTAACCAACTGCGAAAAGGATATTATTTTTAAATCTTTAACATTGTCGATCTAGGTCTAGATCCAATAATAACTAACAGTCTAGATTCTAGACTGTTGATTATTATGACCGGACGATATTTCTGAATAAAAAAAACGGAAGACGCTATTCAGATCGATACAAAAGGTCTACTAGCTACAGTATACAGCAATCTCAAAATTACGTTAGTTTGAAAATATTTAGTATATTTGTAAATACACTAAAACACAAGACATACATATTAAACTAGATACCCATATTATGATTTTCTTAGACGAGCACTCTCTACTACAACGCCTCAATGCGACTTCATCTGCATAATTAAATTAAATTTACATCGAATACATGAAAGATGGTAATGTCGCGACTGCAGAATGTTTTTTTTTTGTTATTAAATACAAGATTTTTTAAATTTGGAAATATATCACCCGTTATTGTATCTATAGCACTCTGGTGACTGAACAAATCTGCAAGTTTGACTATAAAGTTGCCGGTTTATACTCAAAGTTGACTATGTTCAGTAACGGACTTACTGTTGCTAAAGATGATGATGATGTTGATCTAAGGAAAAATACATCTTCTTAGGTTAAAATGCTAATATACATAACGAAATATGAGGTATATGTTCATTATCATGCTCCATAGATAGTTACAGGTAACGTAGTTCCGTGGGCAAATGTGGGCAAATGATCGATCAATTTGTAGGTAATCACAATATTGAACGCAAGACAGTCTCCACGTTCACACAGCACTATTTTCAGATGATGCTTTTTGCTCTCTTGATCGCAACAAGCCGTTCTGCTAGCTCGCAGACCGTTGAGATGCTCCTGATATTTTTTATGAAGTCCCTGTCATCTCCAGTCACTATGTAGCGTAGTATTCTGTCGATCGCTTATAGAGGACGTTGGCATTCCCTTTTTAAAAATTAACTCGATGACAACATACATACATAATAATTGTTTATGTGTATATCCATACGATACTTTAAAAATAAATAGTTTTGTAGTCTTGAAGTGCCCTCATAGGTATACTGCTATTTTCTTCCCACTTTTCTAAATGTTCTTGAGGAAAGGTGGTAATTTTTTTATAACCTACTTGGTTCTTTACTCTTCTAAGACGAAAATACATTTTGAATAAAAAATATTGGACCATAGAAAATCTTCTAAGCACATAATCTTTAATACACCTCGCTTTTTATTAAGTTAAAAGCATGAAATAAGTACAAAAGGAAATCCTTTTTGCTTACAATATGTTGCCATGTCCAAGCTTCTTTCACTGTGAGAAATTGCTTGTGAAATATTATATTATACAGGGTTCATTATGGACTGGTTTTCTCAGGATATTATACTCGTATTTATCATTCATAGTTCAAGCACGTTTAAATTTTAATACTCTTGTATAATGTATTGTATATTTTTGCAAGCGCCGTCAGTTCAATTTATTTTGAATGTTTAATTTATGTTTTAAATTGTATTCATTTTAGAATACATACTTTTTCACACAACGCCTTTTTCCCAGAGGCCCACGTTTCGCATCAGGTGTTTCGTCCCATGATGTGATAGGGGGCGAGCCTATCGCCATATCGGGCCCAAATTTCTGA
The DNA here is from genome assembly GCA_033459515.1 of Theretra japonica. Classification (NCBI taxonomy): domain Eukaryota; kingdom Metazoa; phylum Arthropoda; class Insecta; order Lepidoptera; family Sphingidae; genus Theretra; species Theretra japonica. Next base: position 11,998,435 of record CM065949.1, read on the forward strand.
CTCCGGGCTGATAATAAATAGAAAAATCAAATATACTCTGCCTGACCCGGAATTCCAACCCGAGACCTCAGCTTAGTAAGCATACCGTAGTACAACTGTGTCACCGAGGCAGTAATTTTAGAATAGACGTGGATAAAGTTGGCATTTACTAGGATAAATCGTTTATTCTAATTTTCTTTATTTTTAATTTTAGAAACATTTGACAATAATTATCCAACAATACTGTATAATCCTTGGGAGACCTGTATCGAGTAGCGAAAATTTATTTTTCTAAATAACATTCTAAAATGATTTAAAATTCCATTACTACATACCTGAATTTGTGCACGAAATGGCGATAGGCTCGCCCCTATCACATCGTGGGACGGTAAAAACAAGGTGAAACGTGGGTGTCTTGGTTACACCTCTGCCTACCCCTTCTGGGAAAAAGGCGTGAGTTTGTGTACGTATGTATGTAGTTCCTATATTACAAAGCACGACAAAAAATACATCAAACAGTTTAGAATTTCGCAAGCCTGAACCTATAAAAGAAGCAATGTATATTAAAATTACAAAATTCCTCAATTAATCCTAAAAAGACTGCACAGCCCAATGATTACCCTCAGGCTAAAGTTTATCTAAACCCGTGATATTTTCTAAAGTTAACAACTACTATGTGCCCATATAGCTGCCCAGGAATGGCTATGCGCCAAAGAATGCCTTTATTGCTTGGCGGAATCTGCACGGGAGGAATTCAATAATACGTCTATACGACTTAAATTATTATATATTAGACTTTCGAGATTTAGGTCGCTCAATTGACGTTAATTTAAAGGCATTTTCATGTATTTACGAAGTGGATTTAATCCATTTTAGGTGTTTTTATTGGTGTAAATTGAAGTGGAAATAGACGTGGAGAAATATTGAAGTTTTAAAACGGCAATGTATGTGCAATTTTTTTAGAGTTGTAAATTACCATTTTTTATTATCAGAACTGTTTTATTGGTTGCTAGTCTTCAGCCATTCAAACGGAATATTACTGCAGCAGCCGCATAAGGTTTTAATTTTAGTTTTAAAATTACTTATGTAAGTGTGTGGTGGCCAAGTGCGTGGTGGCCTGTTGGTAAACGGACCAGACTCGGCTGCCTACATATTGACGGTGGTCGCGGGTTCAAATCCCAGGGCACACCTCTGACATTTCGGAGTTATGTGTGTATTGATAGTCAATCACCACGCACTTTAACGGTGAAGGAAACATCGTGAGGAAACCTGCATAACGTAGCGATTTTAAGAATTTCTACGGTATGTAAGTCCGCCAACCCGCACTAGGCCAGCGTGGTGGACTATATGGCCTAACCACTCTCAATCGTACTCTCGATTGTAGAGGAGGCCCGTGCCCTGCAGTGGGTCGTATATGGGCTGATACAATACAATACAATACAATATATTAAGCCATAGAATTTTGGCTACTCAAATTTCTTTCCTTTTTTTAAAAAAATCTCTCTCTCATCAGCCACCAGAAGTTCACTGCTGAACATAGACCTCCCTCATGGATCGCCACATAGAGCTGTTGGAAGCGGCCTGCCTGTTGAAAATTTAAGTCATAAATATTTCCAATCTCCCAAATCAATACAGGTCCATGTTCTTTTTCGCCTATAAATAAATTAATACCCATAAAACATTCGAACCAGTTTAATATTTATGAAAAGATATTCAAAGACTTTCTTTCCGCGGATGAATGATTTTATCTCTGAAAATTTCACGCCCACTGAATCATTTTTTATTATATTAAACGGTGCAAAGTTTCCCTTTTGACATCACAATATCTTGTATTAATTTTTTGAGCATAATTTTATTAAAAATATTCAGTGCTTTTTGCTGAAAACTAAAATATAGTTTGTGAAGTAAAAACAAGTGATATATTTGAGCATTTTGTTGCTGTTAATTGTGAAATTATATTTAAACAAGCACTGTTCGTAAATGGATGGGTTGTAATCTAATTCATTCAATGTTTCTGCGATGCTTGAAACTATTAGCTTGTTATATTGCCATCAATAAATACTTCCAACAACACTTACTCGGTTCTTAACAACACAAGATTAAAAATCTTGTATAGTCTGGCTAACAAAAGCTGAACCTAGCAAAACGCGGTAAATTTAAAAAAACAAGATGAGGTAACACTGGCTGTAGTAGGTTTAAATGATATTGATCTTTTTTACCTAAATATTTTATTGGTATTGAAATGATAAAAAAAACTAAATAAATAGGCTTTAAGTTTAATTGAAATGAAATTTTAAAAAGGCGCCTGTAGTGGAATAATACGAAAACATGAAAATTTTCTTAATAGTTAATCAAAAGTTTATGTTTTTTCACTGATCAAAGAATTTTTAATTGGTAGATTATTGTCATCTTACTTTACTAATATAATATTATAAATGCGAAAGTTTGTGCACATTACGAATATTTTGGTATTTTTAGAAGTAAACACAGAAACTGCTAAATAGGTTAGGATTTTTTTTTAGGATTAATTCGATGTAGCAAAATTTTGTATCAACAAAAAACAAGGAAGTAGCATAAATATAGTTAATATAAAAAATATGTATTTTTAATAAGAAGGCGTATTCGTATTAATATTGAAATGTTTAAGTAATTAATAAAAATATCTCCTGTAAATCGTTATGATAAAAAAGTATCAAAATTACAACACCCAACTAACCTATAAATTTGGTTATAATTAAAAAAAACAGTGCGTGGTGGCCTCGTGGTATCGGACCAGACTCGGCTGCCTACATGTTCACGGTGGTCGCGGGTTCAAATCCCAGGGCACACCTCTGACTTTTCGGAGTTATGTGTGTATTGTTAGTCAATCACCACGCACTTTAACGGTGAAGGAAAACATCGTGAGGAAAACCTGCATACCGTAGCGATTTAAAAAAAAATCTACGGTGTGTAAGTCCGCCAACCCGCACTAGGCCAGCGTGGTGGACTATATGGCCTAACCACTCTCAATCGTACTCTCGATTGTAGAGGAGGCCCGTGCCCTGCAGTGGGTCGTATATGGGCTGATACAATTAAAAAAACAGTGTTGCAGCTTAAAAAAATGTCGGGTTCAGCTTTTGTTGGCCAGACTATACCATAGGATCAGAATACTACGAGAGACTTGTGGTGTAGCGAGATTTAAACTGGAATCTGGAAATAAATATTGCTGGGTTTAAAACAAAACAAAAAAATGTCTCGCTGTGGAATTTAATTTATTCCTATAAAAAATACTATATTTTATAAAAAAAGGTACCAGCTAATGTATATTATCACTATAGTATAACTTTAACCAAAAAAAAAAACGGTTTTATCTTGTACATAAAATATATCCTACGGCCTGTTAAGAAACTAAGACATTAACTTTAAAAACAAGTCATAGTATATATTAAAATTTGCGAAAACGCTCTTTGTATTTTATAAACCACTTCAAAAATATTAACAACTACTCGATAGCTTCTTAAAAGCTTAAAATTTAGTATCAAGGTTTGTTTTTGCGTTCAGTCTACCTACTTTTAGTACAAGACTTAGTCTACTTTTACTTTTTTATAATAAAATTTCAATATATTTTTCTGATTTTACAGTGCTTCAATGATTTTTAAAAACTTGACTCAGTTTTAAACGTCAATTACTGTGAGTAGCCACATTTTTACTGAACTTTGTCATTTTTCACTTTGGATTTTTTTTATTGCAATGAATGGCGAGACGAATATGCCATTCGCCTGATAGTGAGCGATACGACCGCTCATGGTCAGTAACATCACCATGAATTACAAAGCAATGCTTGGCATTCCATTGCGCTCGCCATCCTGAGACAAAAGATGTCATTATGTCCTGTAGTCACTGGCTACAATGCCCTTCAAACCGGAATACAACAGTGCATTTACACTGCTGTTTGGCGGAAGAAATAGATATGGCGGTGATACCTACCCAGGCGGCCTCTCACATATGAGAGACCTGCCAGTAAAATTAATATTCCATTGCAATCGTACTTGTTTCAATTATAAGTGTATGTAAGGTTTATATTAGTGTTGAGACTGTCCCAATGGCGCAATTGTACTACGGTACGATTACAACTGAGGTCTCGGGTTCGAATCTCGGGTCGGAGTCAAACTGATATTTGATTTTCGATGCAATATCTTCCCGGAGTGAGTGACAGAAAAAATTAAATCCGATATGTCGATAGGCTTGTCCTCTATCACACCGTGGGACGGAATACACAAGGCGAAACGTGGGTGTCCTGGTAGCACCTCTAGGCAGAGGGGCAGGCGCCCGTTCTGGGAAAAAGGCGTTTATGCATGCATGTATGTGTCATAATTAAATACTTATAATACTGGAACTGAAGGCAAAAGGCGAAACGTGGGTGGTAGATACTGGTAGTTAACATTAGTAAGTTGATATTGTCGAGACATCGATTACATTTACCTATGCATCGCACGTGCTAAACAACGAAGCACCTCCCAACTTATTCCGAAGCCAAAATGTAAGCTGAAGTCTAACTTTCCCTAATTAATTAGTTGTGCTAAACTTCCCTCCTCGGATTGTTTGAAATTAGGATATAGTGAAGGATACGTACTCCGAAGTAAACGAAAGTAATTAACATTTCAAATTCGGTTAGATTATGAAATTATTTTCGGTTTTGAAATGTAATACTTTGTTATTATGATCGGATTAGCTTTGTCATCCGTTGCTGTTCTGAGAAATATTTAGAGGTAAAGGAAACTAGCTTAATGTTATGAAATTAAATGAAATTCGTTTAATCGTTACGTAGGCAATTTATGACAAGTCAACCCATAATACTTAATCGCTATTTACAAAACATTAGATATAATATATATCTGTCAAAAAAAAAGTCGTAAAATGAATATATGAATTGGGTATATCATAATTTTATACCTTGGTCCCACGAATTGACATCAAAACTAATTACTTGCATGGGTATGGAAATTTACGTTTTATTTAATTAAATAACCTTTTTTTAAATTTGCAACATCTTGCTTAGTTATGAAAAAAGTTTAAATTCCGAAAATTATAGCCATCAAATTCTGAATCAAGAATTGTATCAAATAAATTTTCTTGAATGTGCAATAATTAATGTAGGTACTGTAACTCAAGCCGGTCGCATGCACACTGTACACTGATTATTTTCTATTTTTACTGTTAATAGTTGATATTTATCTAAACGAACGCAGCAATGAATAAGTAAGTAATTTCCCTAAATCTTTCACGAGTTTGTGAATACAGAGGTGAATGGTACTGTCAGGTCGTTGCTTGTCACGTGTATAGACTTTAGGGTATCAATGACCTAATGAATTGACAAGTTACTTTGAAGAAACTTGATTGGGTTTTGATACATACGATGAATCTATGCTATATATGCTATCTATACTATATATTATGTTTATATATTTAAAAAAAAGTACTACTCGTAATCTATTAGATATGTCTTTTTCATCAAAATTTCTTTGAGACGTGTTTCTAGTCTGAGAGAGAGATGTCTGAGAATTTTATTGCGATGTTCTTTTTCACTGCTCAAGACTATGATACATAAATGCAAAACCATGTTTTATGCTAAAAAGAAGCTTACGAATAAATTAGATTCTATAATTAAATTAAGTGGCGAGAAATAATTATTTAACAACATTTTAAAAAATCTTGTGATATTTGCAATAATTCAAAATTCAATAGAGTTTTAAAATACTTCTAAATACGAGTTCGAAATAATTATCGGTTTGTCATATCACGGAGAGAAATAAAAAAATCTATAAAAAAAAATTATCGCCTTAGATTTAAACAAATATAGTCACAGAAAATTCTCGTATTTCCTTTCAGAAATTATTTATCATACAACACTCACATAACATCTACAAATGTGTGCAGCGGGCCTAATAGGAAAAGTTACAAATTGCTAAAGTTTAATGGGATCTTAGGTATTGTGACAGTTTACAAGCAGTGAAGTTGTTAAAGTGTTTTCGTTGCAATTACTCGGGTTATCTCGTGCTTGTCTCGGTCGATCGTAATCGGCTTAGATTTGGGCTGGTGCGGCAACTTTGTGGGTTCACGTCTTGATACTTGTGACGTAAAATTAGTTCTACTTTGTTTGGTGACTTATAGTAGGTTTTTTATTACAGCTATCGTGGACACTGGCTATAAAGTTTTGTAAGATTATAAGGAGTAATTTTATGATAGTTGATTTTTAAAATTTAAGGAGCATAATTCGTTCTTTCTTGGCGATTTACAATCGAGTTTAGATTTGTTTAATTGTGTCGACTGCCGGTGTATAATTTACTCTCCGAGATGGACGCTATTTATTAGATATTTTACTTGCACAAATTGCTATAGTTTAGTGGGATCTTTTGGTATTGTGACAGTTGACGAGCAGTGAAGTTGTTGAAGTGTTTTCGTTGCAATTACTCGGGTTATCTCGTGCTTGTCTCGGTCGATCGTAATCGGCTTAGATTTGGGCTAGTGCGGCAACTTTGCGGGTTCACGTCTTGATACTTGTGACGTAAAATTAGTTCTACTTTATTTGTCTAGTTCTACTTTTTAGTTTTTTGATTAAAGCTGCATGGTATTTGATGACTATTACTGTTTATGGCCTATAATTGAAGTGAATGCACTGGTTTATTCAATATAAACGGTATAATTGGGTTGACTGACGATATTTGTATGAATATATTTCGATAATGGATACCTTCGTTATTTACACTCCACGATCCATTAAAAAGGCAAAGGATTTTATTTATATTATGCACTAATAAATTATCTTGAAATCGCCAAAATACAATCTTAAACAGTAAATATATCATAATTTAAATATTATATTATATTAAACCCATGAAAATGTACCCATCTTTACGAAGCATAAAATTGAAAATTATTTTTAATTTTCAATTTTTCCTCCAGCGCCTCGTATTTCATTCTCCCTAATTGATTCAACAAGTTATAAACTCCTTTGGACATCTTGGCACGTGCAGGTTAAGTCATTGACCCGGGCCGAAGGTGAATTTCGGCAAGTCACAGATCGCAGCCGTCGATAAAGTTATGGGTTATCAAATTTAGGAAGGGTCGCAAAAATTATTGCCTTCGAGTGCGATCCAAGTGCCTTTCTAATACGACAATTTATATCTGCCACTCGGGAACCTCGGGAGTTTAAAGAGTTGATTCTGTGAGGGGAGAAAATTGAGAATTTATTTTGGCAGGTTCAAGAAGTTTTTTTGTGGAATATTTTTTTTTATCTGTATATACATTTGTATCAGCCTATCTACATCCCACTACATTGCACGAGCCTCCCCTACGAGCGAGAGTACGATTCTAGAGGTGGTGGACTATAGGCCATATAGTCCACCACGCTGGCCTACTGTGCGATGGCGAACTTAACATACAGTAGATATTTTTTAATTGCTACGGTATGCAGGTTTTTGGATAATAATATTTTTTTTATTTCAATTTTATATTTTATTTTATAATAAAGTGTATTCCTTAGTTATTTGCAGCTGTTAATTTTTTTTTATTGCGATAAATGGCGAGACGAGCATGCCATTCGCCTGATGGTAAGCTATATGACCGCTCATGGACAGTAGCAAAACCAAACACCATGAATTACAAAGCAATTTGGCATTCCACTGCGCTCGCCGTCCTGAGACATGATGCTAAGTCTCATTATATCCAGTTACTCTGGCTAATAATCTTGTAATCTTTAATTAAGTAACTGATTGAAGTTATATTTCTACTTCGTATTTATAATAATAAACACCAGGACAGAGCTTAGTAGTGCCGTCATCAAATAATTCTTGAAATGATATGTTGTCCGACATAAATGGCAGCACTTTTTATATCATTAATAAAATGTCATATTGTATTTACTGTGTCGTGAAAAGGGTAGGTTAATGTACTCGAAGTAGCTCCTTTAATTTAAAGTAACATTATTTCTAACAACCAATGCCTATTTTAACACTAACAAAATCTGGCATTTGACGTAAAACCCTTAAGAATATTTCAACAAAAATCATCAACTCAAAAAATATGCCTATTCGTATCAATAAATATAAAATACAGCCTATTAAAAACTCTTTCATTCAATTGGAAAAACCTGTCAAAAAGGCTTTTATATAATCTGATCAAAGGCTTCAGCCGAAGTGCTCCGGTGAAATGTGGTAAAACTAAAAGAATTAAACTAGCTGACATTCAGAATGGGAGAAAATCCAACTATCTGAATTTATATCGCCTTACCTGAAAACAAAGAATTTTACTGTATCAGCCCAGATACGTTCCACTGCAGGCCACGAGCCTCCTCTACAATCAAGAGTAATTGAGAGTGGTTAGGTGGTTAACTTACCATAGTTTTTTTTTTAAATCGCTATGGGATGCAGGTTTCCTCATGTTTTCCTTCACCGTTATAGTGTGTGGTGATTGACTATCATTACACACATGACTTCGAAAAGTCAGAGGTGCGCTCTGAGATTTGAACCCGCGACTACGGTGAACATGTTGGCAGCCGCATCTGGTCCGTTTACCTACAGGCCACCATGCACTCGCAAACACAAACAAAGAAAACACTAAGTAACTGGAGCTAGTGTGGAGACGCTCCGTGAAGCAGTCTTTAGTTTTAGTGATGAAAGAAATTTATGTTTATAGTAATAATTACTTTAAGGAATAATATACGTCATATTATTGACTATACGCGTAATCTTTCTTTCGTTAAACAGCAGTGTTAATGCACTGTTGTGTTCCAGTTTGAGAACATTGTAGCCAGAGTAATTACTGACATAATGAGACTTAACATCTTATGTATCAAGATGGCGAGCGCAGTGCAAGCACTGCTTTGTAATTCATGGTGTTTGGTTTTGCTACTGTCCATGAGCGGTCGTATCGCTTACCATCAGGCGAATGGCATGCTCGTCTCGCCATTCATGGCAATAAAAAGAAAACTATTCTAGAGCGGTGAAGGCCTTATTCCACCACGCTAGGTTGGTCATAATATAATTTTCAAATTCCTAGGGCTATTTCTTCTATATGAAGGCAGTACAAGTCTATGTAGCTCAGTCATGTTATTTGTAATGCATAAAAAATATTTTTAAAAATATTTTAAAAGCCAAAGGTGTTAAAAAAGTCTTAAATGCATAATCAGTTCTAAAAAAGGTCGGAACTATCGCGGACATAGAGTAAATCTCCGAGCTTCCTGCAAGAAGCATCATGAACAAAAGTTTATTACACTATCTGGATGCAAAAGCTCTCCACTCCATTAATCTTAGTCCGGGAACTTAAGGCGAACTCCACGAAAGTATTTAGTTGAGAAATTAAAGACAAATTCGGATGTTTTCTTCTTTTATTGAGTCTTTTAATTGCTCTTGTTTTGTTCAAACGGGACACGTTTTATAAGCCTTCGAAGATTTATGCCCTTTTTTACGCTTATCTCGCTTTCGAGCTGGTTAGGTTTTACGTTTTAGTATTTTGTATCCATCTCTTTTAAGTGTGTCTTTGTACATTGTATTTCGTGGCACGGTAAATGCGATGGGGACCTTGGGATTGAATCAAACGCATAAATCATAGGGTGTCGAATTATCCTAATATACTCTAGTTACGGCTTATTCGCACACTTTGGGGGCAGGATATCAAGTTCTATATACATTTGCAATTCTTATAGCATACTTTTTTATTGCTATGTATGGCGAGACGAGCATGCCATTCGCCTGATGCTAAGTGATACGACAGCTCACGGACAGTAGCAACCAAACAACACCATGAATTACAAATCAATGCTTGGCATTCCACTGCCCTCGCCATCCTGAGACAAATCTGCTAAGTCTCATTATGTCCAGTAGTAACGCTGGCCACAATGTCTTTCAAACCGGAACACAACAATACGTTTACATTGCTGTTTGGCGGGAGAAATAAAAATTGCGGTGGTACCTACCCAGATTGCCTCTCACATATAAAAGACCTACCACCAGTAATACATAAAGGTATGCATTTTCTATCGGCTGTTAAACCAAATGATAATCAACTTAAAATTCTCGCGTACCCTGAAAAATCAATAACATGTACTCTAAACTCAAACCTTTTTATTCTAAGCAGTGCCATCCGTTCTTATCTACCACTGTGTTACAAACTTCTTGAAAAAATATAATTAATTTTTTAATAAATAAATTAAAAACAGCAGCAAATTCTCCCTGCCAACGTTGACAAAATGATCAGAATTGGACATTCCAATCCAATCAAATCCATCAGCCAAAGGAAGTCCACTGCTGAACATAGATCCAATGATTTCCACAGTGACTTCTTGGAGGCAACCTGCATCCTGCGACGTCCCGCGACCTTTACCAGGTCGTCTGACCACCTAATGGGTGGAGATTCCACGATTGGTCATTCAGATCGCTCTAATCTGCATAGATAGAGCCGGTTTCACAGACCTCGCTATTGCAGCCAACGATGTATGGTGTACAAAATTGCTTGATAACCATCAATAAACATGTTATTCAAAAAAATAAACAGCATTATATGGTCTGACCTCAAACAATTCCATTCTAAACATTGCCATACGTTCTTATCTACCACTGTTTTACAAGATCTTTCCAACAGAAATTTTAAATTGCGTCTACAAAGACAACAGCAAATTCCCGCTGCCAACGTTGATAAAACGATCAGAATTGGACATTCGGATCGTTCTAATCTGCATAGATAGAGCCGGTTCGGCAGACGTTGCGGTTGCGGCCTACCCGATGTCTGGTGCCCATAAATTGCTTCCTACTCGCCGGGAGTTTATTTACGTTGATACAATGGACACGTATGTAAGACAAGCTTGCTTTGAAGGCATATTTGGGTCGCCTAGTTGGATTTTAGCCTAGTTAGTTTAGGTTAGGTTAGGCCTAGTTGAAAATTGTTGGATGGGACGTGTCAGGTTCTAAGAGAAATGTTATCGTAATTGATGATTATTTTGAAGAATATTGGACCAATTAAAAGGCTGGCATCATCGCTTCGATTGTCATGTGTTACAGAAATCACTGTCCTCTTCCTTTAACAAGATTTACATATGTGAGGAAAAAAAGAATAATAAAGTAAGTAGCTAAATATAGAACAACATCGATTTATATATATATATATGTATACATTGAGCTAGAAACTTTGACTATGCACTAATGCATCATTATAACCATCCTGCTATTTCCTATACAGTGAACTTAGCTAAAGGACGTTCCGTGTCCCACTACAATTCCCCCAGCCCGACTTTCCGACTTTATATGGCGGCATTAGACCAAATTTCCATGAGTTTCTAACTCTGTGCCATTGTTTTGCGCTGTAAATAGGACACGAGACGGCAAAACGGCAGCACTGATTCCAAATATTAACATAATCTGGCATTTTGTTGGAATTATTCATCCCGAAGTGCAGTTGCATAAACATCTGCCAGCTTGCTACGGACAGACGGAATAATGTATCGGACAGGTCCCCTACTAAGACACTATCTACTTTCTGTACGGTTTGGAGATAGCACATCATATTTATACCTTACTATCGCCCGAGTACTCAAACGCCATTTAAATATTAAGTTCCACTTAACTACCGGCGTCCTACTTAGTACTGTTAAGCGGGACTTGCATAGTTAAGTGTAATTTTAATTTGTTTAATATTTCCTTGTTTTTGTTTACGTCTACGAATTTATCTAAAGTGTTGTGTACTCCTTAAAGTGTCATTTGAATCATTGTCTTGACACAAAATAATATAAATTTTTCTCTTCTGTAAATGTGATTAATCTTGAAATAGTAGTCACTTCAAGCCGACCTCTCTTAGCCAAGGTATTTATGGTTTGCACTAAACAAACGTTTTATTCTGTTAATTATCTACGCTATCATCATACATATATAATATACTTATATATCATTACAAAAGTGTGGACTTTTGTACTTTTTCGTCTTTCGTGTCAATGGCTCAAATGATATACTGTAATTTAAACATTTTTTCCCGGCCCAGTAGGTCGCCTTTGTACTGATATTTAAAAATAAAATCCTTCGAGAAACAATAGTATTGAAGAAAGTAATGTAATCGTAAATAACTTAAACTTCTTATTTAAACAAGCCGGATTGGACTCGCGTGAGCACTTTCGTCTCTGCCCTCCCAGAGGAATATTATAAACGCGAATTTCAACATTTAATTTTATTATTTAGTATAATAGCATCCTGGAAGTGCGTCGTGGCCTGTTGGTAAACGAACTAGACGTCTGCCAACATGTTTACAGTGGTTGCGGAATCAAATCCCAAGGCATATATGTATTGATAGTCAATCACCACGCACTATAACTGTCAAGGAAAACATCGTGAGTAAACTTGCATACATTGATTTGCAAGAATTTCTATGGTATGTAAAAGTCCGCCAACCCGCACTAGGCCAGCGTGGCGGAATATATGGCCTAACCCCTCTCAATCGTACTCTCGATTGAAGAAGAGGCTCGTGCCCTGCAGTGGGACGTATCTGGGCTGATACATAATAGCACTCTACGAAATGTGCAAAACATTAATTTATTTCTATAATATTGACCACAGTGAAATGCACTCGTAATATACTCCCATATGCATACAATATATGAAGAATAATTATAAATTAGAACTAACTATATGAATATGCTAATAAAATTATATAATATTGTCTAAAAGGTTAATGTAATTATAACGGGAACATAATTGATAAATTATAATTGACTCCATTTGATTTGAAAGAAATGGGAATAGTCAATATTACAACCCACGGCAGGGTACGAGGCTTCTGTGTAATTGAAATGAATCGATAAAGACTACAAAACTGGATTGATACAAAGTAATAGATTTAACATACAATATTATTTTGATACACTTAAATTTAATTATCAGCCACACACGTTACATCAAGACGATATTGTCTTGAATAGTTTAATTAAAAGTTTTCTAAATAAAGGAAAAAAGAAAAAAACAAACGAAGTTTTGAATGATGTCCAAAAAACTAATGAGATGAACAAAACAAAGATAATTTAATAAAAAATAAACAATGCAAGAACAATTTACGAATCTCATTCCGCAAAAACAATTCCCATTATGAATAACGTCCAGCTTATTTACAAAGATAAGACTATTAAAATAGTTTACTTCAGTTGGTTCAGCTTAAAATATAGGAAAATATAAATACGAGTACAAGCTGATTTTAATTAAGATAACTTTGTATTTATTACCATCTTATTTGACCACATTTTTGTGAGATTATCAATTTATTTTCTGTACCACAAACTTTACGCTGTCGTGTATTTTCTTTTTATTCATTTTTTGTATAATAAACTGACCGTGGGTTTTGTGTGGATATATCCTTGACGATGTATAACATATACTTTAGCCCGACATTTTGCCATTCGTTGTAATCTATATGACTATTAATTGGCAATAAAAACATGCAAAAAAATGTATTCTTCTGGAGACTGTCCCGCCCTCACACCCACCACTGTAACCCTTGTAAGCCAGGATCAACAGTGGCACGCATTGTAATGACACCGAGCATTGAAGCTCAGCGAATGTCCGGGAATGTCTAACTTGACTTTAACCCGCAACGAAATCATTGGCAAATGTATGTTAATTGCTTAATGCTGGACAGCATCATATTAAATCAAAATAATTATTAATAAACTGTTACAATATCTTTCAACCAGGCTATTGTTACAATCAAAGGTTCAGAACATCCTTTAACAGAGATTAGGAAACGGCGCAATAAAATTCCTCAGCAACAAAAAGTGTTTTATTATTGTTTCTTTTTATTTTCTATTCATTATTTTAATCTTATTTTTCGAATTTTTAAATAAAGCAATACAAATTAAACTCACTACTGCACTTGCATTAGAAGCGTGTGCAGTAACACTGAGTTATGTGATTCTGTATTTGCGTGGTTAAAACTAATAATTTTAACGAACCCCTACAGCGGTTTGGCTCTGGAGCCAAGGTGATATATTTAAAGATTATCTCGTTCTATTTTATAGTGGACTAATCCTTCTTACTGACCTGACGAATGTACGGTCATTCATTTAGATATTTTAGGATTCATTTTCGATTTTAGCAGCGAAACCTATTTGTTTATGGGACTTAAAACTTTTTGCTTTTTATAAACTGATCCGTACTATTTTGTCGTAGCAAAAACTTAAACAAAAATACAATTTTTCCTACTATGTTAAATGATGATCAACCATGAACATTTACAATTCTCTCTCTCATTCTTTGTCTCTCTCTCTCTCTCTCTCTTCAGGCAAAGTAAGTCCACTGCTGAATATAGGTCTCCCCCAAGGATCTCCACATCGACCTGTTGGAAGCGGCCTGCATCTATTATTATTTTACATTTACAACTCTAAAAATAATTAAAGGAGCGGTGTTGGCTTTTGAGAGGGTAAGATGGCAAAATTTAGGGTGGTATGCCAGGGGAGTGAAAGTGTAAATAGTAATTGGGTTTTTAATCAATCAATCAATCAATCATTTATTTACTTGTGATACATAGGTATTACATTGTTAGAATAATATTAATATTAAATTTTTCAAACAATTTTAACAAAACTAAAAAAGAAACGATACAAACGAAGGTCGAACTAGACCGTATTTAAAAGCGTCCATTACACTTTGAATAAACAATGAGGGGTATCGAATAAGACATTTACAAAGCAACGATAATGCCCTCAGCATTTTCTTTAGTTGTACTAAAATGAAACAATTACCCAAGAACTGTATAGTGATTTAAATCATTCGCCGAGATCAAAAGATTATAAACTTTAGCCGAGAGCCAACCAAAGCCGGCGTAGGACGGGCTTACGTTTGACACTTCGCATTAATTGTAACAAAACAAGAAAATGCGGACGTTCCTTAACCAACATCCTGATTTGTAATAGAAAATAATTTAAAATATTATTTTGTAGCCTGAAAAAATAAATTTGAATTTTTTGAGAAAGAGTGAAGGCCGAATAATCATCTTTAATGACAAATAGAATAAATTGATTGGTAATTTATGCTCAGAAAAATGTCGTTATATGGCTTTTTTTCTTTTAGTGGGACGAGGTGGATGTACATAATATAATTTAAACAAGAATATGTTATACACACCGTTTGATAATTAAATATTGTAGTAATAAGAAAATAAATTCCAAAAAAAAATTTTGAGACTGTGTTATTTTATGAAAGAATTTGTCTTATGTTTGCTACAAAATCCTGAACCTTCTGCAACGCTCACAAGAAACAACACCACCACTCAAAACCACCTAAGTATTAGTGCATGTAAAAAGTATCGATATAGCAATCGATATCGCCTACACAATGAGAAATTACAATCAAAATCGCATAATCTATTCAACACACGCCTGCACTTCGCAATTTCTATAAGTAATTGAATATCCCCACACGAAATGGGGACACTGCGTCGTCTCGCCTGATTGTGACAGTAAATTACTCGCTAACGGCGCACCACTAATTGGTACAGCACTAATGTGTCGAAATTGAAAATATCGTGCGGAATTGTCGGGAACGTATTGCTTCCGAACGAGATGTGAAGGGGACTTCAAGTGTTTAGAAACGGAATTGGTTGGTAATTGATAAGTAGTTGTTGCAGAGTTATTTTTTAATTGCTGGTGGCAGATCTCTCATAAGTGAGAGGCCGTGTGGGTAGGTACCATCTCAATATCTATTTCTCCTACCAAACAGCTATGTAAATGCACTGTTGTTTTCCGGTTTGAAGGACATTGTAGCTAGAGCGACTACTGGACATAATGAGACTTAATATCTTATGAGTCAGGATAGCAAGCGCACTAGAATGCCAAGCATTGTAATTCATGGTGTTGTTTGGTTTTGCTACTGTCCATGAGCGGACGCATCGCTTACCATCAGGCGAATGGAGCACAACAGTGCATTTACACTGCTATTTGGCGGGACTAATAAATATTGCGGTGTTACCTAACCCGGCGGTCTCTCACATACGAGCGACCTACCACCAGTAATATTGAATTAATATAAAATTAATATTGAATCTAAGGTCTTACTCGTGATATAATAAACGGAGATGTGAAGAGCGCCGGGTGATAAACTGTTAGATTTCAAGGAAATTGGTATTGGGAAATAATTCAACGCTTGCGGATTTGAACATGACTTTATAATCTCCTCTATGGAGGTTGATTTTGTCTTAGGTTGTGATTAAATTGTGTTCAAAGTAGCTTTATTGTGTGATACAATTAAACGAGGATATAAAGTAGGTGACGAGAAATATAACAGGGAAGAATTCTAAGAAATTGATAGGACTCGTGGTAAGAATGATTGATAGAGACTGCCGGATGATCAATAACCCTTTCTTATTCTCGTTTTTTTCCTTCCCGCTTCTCTCCCGATCTGATTGGTCGGCAACACATCTATGATTCAAGCGCTGTGGATAATCATGCACGGCAGTGATCACTTACCATCAGGTGACCTGCTTGCTCGTTTCCCAGACCTATGCAATAAAAAAAAGGATTTGCTTTAGAAACTTCAATAATAAAAAATGTGGTCGAGATAATTCCTACATGTTTAACTTAATAACTTGAGTTAAAAAGTAATATATATGAAAATGCAAAACAATTCATTAATAAAAGTTTTTAAGATGTAATGATGATAAGGTATTTATAATTAAAATCGTTATCGAGAAAGGTATTGTGTCCTGTGCAATGTCTTTTAGATAAAGTACAGTTTGCGATGGATTAACTAATATTATTTTTATTTGCGCAATTACGCGGTGTTTGGCAGGAGATAAAAAGGACCCGATCTAATACCTATCAGTATTTATAATCGTATAGTTTAGTATCATTACGTGTCTTATAAAATAAAATATTTTATACAATATTTTATTATTAACTTCATCCCAAAAGTATCTTTAGTTTCCCTTAAGCCAGTTTGTCGAATTCATTCTAACCATGTATATTTTCATGTTCAAACCATTATTGTCCTCTCACAAACCTAATATAAACCGTGTTTAACTTTGGACGCGACAATGGATCCACTGATTGCACAAAGAACCAACAAGCACCTGAAATTACTCGTTTGCATTGAGTCTGGAACTCCAAACTTTGACATCGCTGTAGGAACATTTATAGACAGCTAGGTTAGTTTGCGCTACCTATCTGGTCACACGGAAAGGGGATTACAGGATCGTGGTTTCATCCCATTCGTAATATATTTTTGGGATGTAAATAGTTTGGTGAGCGATCGGCTAGTTTCCAGCGGAGGTAGCTGATAAATAGGTCGGAGGTTCAAGCCCATGACATGTCTGACTTTTAAAAAACAAAGAAGAGCATTTTATTAATCACAGACCCAGAGACAGGAAAAAAGTGAAAAAATAAAATTAGATAATAACTAAACTACCTTTGTACATGTATGTATGATTGTTCCGTTAGGGTCAAAGTCAAAACAACGATCGTCCAGAATTTCTTCACTTTTTATTAAATCTTTTCTAGAATACGTCCTTCGTCTTACGTCATTGACTATTGTCTTTCTTGTACCACACTTTAACTTCTTAAGCATACATTGTCTCACTCTTTCTACTTTTAGTACTTTCATCCGTCATCTTTTTCACACAAACCACGTTCCAGTCATTCGCATTACGTTCCATTATAATCATCTTTTATTATAATGTTATACACAAGAATTTTAAAGGCGTGGGAATTCAAATATGAATTTGGGCTTCGACTATAGCCTTAACCACTCTCCGTCGCAGTGGAGGCTCGTGTAAAGTCTATTTTATTACTATTTTACTTGCTTATAAGATTTAAGAAATACAAACGGCAGAAATTGTACAAGATAAATATAAGGCTGCGTTTGCCTATTTAACACAATATTTTTAAATCACTAATTATAACTTTTTCCGATAATTTGACCGTACTGTATGATAATTTATAATTCTTAAGAATCCCTCGTAAATTAAAGATAATATAAAGTGCAAATGAAGGAAAAAGACAGTAGAATCTACGTCATCGAACAGCGTGCAAACAGCCATTAAGAAAAGTAAAGGTGTGACCTCAATACCGGCGGAATGCACTGAAATGCAGATTTTATAATAAAAGTTTTCCCTTTAATGATTTCTGCAATCACACTGAAACACGTTTTTTGGAGAGTAATAAAGTAAATAGTAGTAGTAATAGTATCTATAAAGGTCAGTTATTTAGTACTTAAATTAAAAACTAGTTTAAGTCTAGTCAAATCGCAGTAAGTAAGCATGGTAGACTAAAAGCCTTATTCCTGAAAACGATGATTTTAGGTGATAGGTCACACTAAGATCGAGTATTATGTCGAGGGTGTCAGAAACTACGAGAGACTTTTCGGTCTCACAAACATCCAGATCTAAAACAAATACCTGTGGGTCATACAAAAATTTGTTTCGGTACGGGGATCGAATCCGCAACCTCTCGTTTCACAGCCGGCGTCCAACCAACTGCGCCACGAAGGCTGTCAGCTATAATCAAAATAATTTTGCAACATGGCTTATATATGCATAAAGTTATAAGTATGGAACAAGGGCAATCAGAAGAAGAATGAATCGTTTTGGAAAAATATAAAAACTCGTGGCATCATTCATAGATTTAAAACCTATTTTAGCTATCGAATGTTTTGTCCTATTCGCTCAAACTGAATTCTAAAGTCGTTCAAATAGGACGAAACACTTACTTAATAACTAAAATTAGTTTGAAATCTGTCGATGAATAAGGCCCTCAGTGGGTAAAAAAGTAAAAATTTAGCATAAATATTGATTTCATATTACTGCCACTTGTCCTGAAACTCCTCTCTTCAGCACGATTAAGTTTAAGCTAGTCAAGCACCTAAAATTATCAACAATCCCATATTATCCCACATTGCAATATATTTGGTAGTGAGACCACTCCCTGCAAACGTTATGCCCAAGACAAATTCCCTAGCGCGCCTAATTGTGCCAACATTTGCTTCCATAATCACGTACAATGAATGGCCTCGACTATAAATAAGAACTATAGAACATTCCAGGAATAAATTACTGACTGGTTATTTTTATCGGTTATTCCTGTTGGGTTGGATCGTGGTTATCGATAGGTAATTCTGTACATCTATTGGTGTCTTATGAGTTTGTGAGTTGGTAATTAAAGTTTTTAGAAGATAGGTAGGTACAAATGAAGGGGAAAATGATCCTTCCATCTGTTTTGGTGAAAGGAACAAAATAATTTCTAAAAGTGATGCCAAAAATGCCCCATTATACAGTCAGTTAATTTCTTTCATACGTAGAGGTCTGCAACAATAGGATGTGTATACTTAACTAGATCCTTGTATCAACAATTTTAATTAGGCGCTTTTCAAAATGTAAACCTTAGTGGTAAAGGGGACTTAGATTCTGGATTGAATGTTTATGAGCTTGTAACATTTTATAAAGTCTATATCGCGGCCACAAGTTTTTGTGGGTGTAGCTTAATACTTTTCAAGAGTGTAACAAGGCTTCTTCAAATTAAGAGACTCTTTAGTACCCGAGGTTGTGGGCGACCATTCTAGTCGCCCACGCGATACCACTTCTGTTAGATATTAATATCAAAGGCACAAAGGCTAATAAATTGGTATTCTATCGATGTATTTACAAACCCGTCTCTAAATCCAATATTGGTACACAAAAAGAATTACGAATCGAATCGCTTAAATAAATATTGGAAGGGCGTGAATTAGGCGCGGGCGAGCAAAGAACGAACAATTGGAAAATTATTGCATCATAATGGTGCGTAGGTATTGCTTAATGAATCATCGTGATTGTATTGTAAGTGTTATCCTATTTTTCTAGAAGATTCTTAATAAGAAACAAAGCCATGGACATAACACTCCGGAATAATCTACAGAGGCAGTGGGCTGGTCATATTTACCGAACTGACAACCGCTAAGGTAGACGAGTTCTTGAGTTGAGACTGCAACTTGATAAGAATAATGTAGGACGTCCTCTAGCTCTGTGGATTTACGATATGCCAAATATCGCTGGATGAAGATTTGAAAAATTGATGACAGGGTGAAAGGGCACTGCTTATGCATATCGAATGTATTGGAATTTGTGCCCGATATGGCCATAGGCTATCATATCTTGGGGCAGAATATATAAGGCAAAACCAGGGTATCCTGGTAACATTTCTCCCTATCCCTTCTGGAAAAAGGTGCGAGTTTATGTATGTATTTCGTCAAATCATCTTATATTTGAACGGAGAGTCCGACATACGGTATGTCGGCCTCCCTTTTTATTTAGGTATGTCACATACCTAAATTGATCCCTAAAGTGATTTCCTTGTTTAAGAAAAAAAATGTCATAAAGATTAAAAAAAAAACAAAAATAAATTGAATTAGTTTATAAAAGGAAGGCTGTGTTCAACTGTAGACTATTAAAGGCTGATGATGGTAATGATAATGATTCACTTAAATCCAAGAATATGTGTTTATGTATCTTTGATACATCAAGGCCATTTTTTATTTAATTTATTGATAACACTGCTCTTGACAGTAAGCCTCCGACAGCTGCCGTGGGCGAAACACTGTCGGTGAAACGTAAAGCCGCGGGCTTGAATTCTGCATCCCGTTAAATATTGGTGCGAAAAATATTTATAATTGGTTCGCAATTTGATATTCACGACGCAGTAGGCACTCATATTGGAACTATGTGTGTATTTACTTAGTGATTGGGTATATTAACGATTGAAAAAATAAATATAATTGCAATTTAATATTGTGTACAAATTATAAGCCCAAATTAATGACATCAATAACGTGGTGCATTATTTAATTTATTAAAAGAAATAATCTTATCTGAACGCCAGGATTGAAGACAACCTAAATACTACGAAAAATGAATAATTGACTAAAATGTAGAAGGACGAATAAAATAGATAATTTTATTCGTAAATTTTTAAATATTTCATATTTTATATATTAAAAGGCTCTTTTAACTGAATATAACAGTAATCTCACACACCATAACTTTACATATAAACCAGCGAGGTTTTATAGCTCTCGTATTTTAACTTTTTTAATACGCCACCATTCAAGTGGATTTAACGCGTCGAATTAATTAAAAAAGTTGGTTTGTGAAAACACATGATAAGACTTTTTGGCCTGGAACCCAGGGAAGATAATATATTACATGCATAAAGTTACGACTTATGCGGACAAAAATATGCAAACTTATTTATATTTTTTAAGCCAACTTCCTCATTGTTACCTTGTTGGTTAAAGAGATAGTTGGTTAGGTAGACAAATGGGGATTTTTATCATGATTCCACGAGGATGAAAATAGATCTCCTAGGTATTCCACTGCGACCTGTTGGAAGCAATCTGTATACTAACTTCCTGCAACCTTAATTAGGTCTTCCGCTCACTTTGCGGGTAGCCGTACGACGTACGCTTACAGGATCATGGCCTCCAACTGAGGTATTTGTGGCCTCATTTTCATTTATGTTTATTAATCGTTATGAAGTCGATCGACAGCCTCCATGGCGCAGTGAGTTAGACGCCGGCTGTGAAACGAGATGCCGCGGTTTCAAAACCCGCACCGAGATGAACGTGCGGCCCACACGTACTCCTATTTGTTTCGGGCTTAGGTGTTCGTGAGACCGAACATTCTCTCGTTGTTTCTGATACCCACTACACAAGACTTAATTCGTAAAAAAAAAAATATTTATTGAGCCTTCGAGTCATTAAATAAGTCAGAATGACTCGAATGCATCCAAACCGTTAGGCCAAGCTGGCTACAAGCTGGATTCCCGAGAATGGCCGAAGAAAACGCGGAAGACCGAAGATGTGGTGGAAAGACGAGTTGGATGCATTCGAGCCAAAATGGCAAGAGCTTGCTGAGGACAGGGTCAAGTAGAGCAATAAAGGGGAGGCTTTTGCCCAGCAGTGGGACACAATATAGGCTAATAAAAATATTGAGCGGAATAATTATATTATACGTAGGACTGTACTGTAACAGCCCGTATACTTCCCACTGTTCGGAATGGGGCCTGTCTACAATCGAGAATACGATTAAGAGAGGTTAGGCTATAAACTCCATCACGCAGGCCTAGTACGGGTTGACGGAATTTTACATACCATAGATTATTTTTTAAATCGCTATGGTATTCGGGTTTCCTCACGCTGTTTTTCTTCACATTATAGTGCGTGGTGATTGACTATCAATACACATGACTCTTAAAAGTCAAAGGTGCGCCCTGGGTTTTGAACCCGCGACCATTGTGAATATAAAGGCAGCCGCGTCTGGTCCGTTACCAACAGGCCACCACGCACTTCAATGATACGTAGGACATACAACCTTAAATAATAATTTAATTAAAAGTCCACTTGGACCCCTTGATTAGTTTATTTCGTAAAATCTAATAGCTTTAAAACAAACTAATTTTTTGTATTGTATCAGCCCATATACGACCCACTTAAGGGCACGGGCCTCCTCTACGATCGAGAGTACGATTGAGAGTGGTTAGGCCATATAATCCACCACGCAGGCCTAATGCGGGTTGGCGGACTTATAACTAACTAATATAAGCGTATAATTTATTTGACAACAGATTAGTGCAGCGGTTGAACAGTTGGCTCGGCGCTTAAAAGTTGGAATTTCAGTCCTCGCAGGGATAAATATTTGTTCTGATTAGAGTTTATTTGCATGTGCTTTAGTTTATATAGTATATATTTAACATGTTTTTGTTTCATGAAAGAATAAATAACGATTTTCCAAATAATTGTAACTGAGAAATAGTTTCGATAGTGATAACTCAAGCTCATATAATACAAGGTATATCAAGACTGCTACCGAAGACAAAGCCAGGTGCTAGTATTGGTGAATTCAGATATAATGCAAATTCAGATAAAATGCACTAAAAATTTCGCAAAAAAAAGATAATTTCATTGTTGTAATTTTTTACTTTATATTTGTGTAGTAAATATATCTTTTTCCCAAAACAAAAAATGTACACTTTTTTTTCGAGACACAATGGTACGCAAAGGCTTAAATTATAATTTTAGCAAAAACTAGGGAATTACCATCCAAATAAAATGATGTTCCAAAAATGATATTCGCTTTTTTTTTGAGAAACTTTTAGTCGCATTGTGTCTGTAATCACTAACAATACCACCTGGCTTGGTTTTCGGTAGCAGTTTTGATATACCATGTATATAGTTATTTACAGCAATATGTTTAAACGCATTGTTCATTTTAAACAACTGCAGTGTAGTCTCTTCGCCTAGCCAGAACAGTAAAGCAAAGTCCATAAGAGGACCAACCACAGTGAAAACATACTTGCTTTACATACTGCCATGACAGTACGCGTCTCTACCCGACGTGAAGTCAATAATAGCGCAGTATTTAAACAGAGAAACAGATATCGGAACTGTGACCAATAATATGTAAATTGTAGGGGTGAATTTAAATATAGAAGTATGGTATATTCAGTTTTGGGCGTACGTAAACAAATTCAATATGCATTTATTCCGAACTCCGTGGCTCGGCTCATTTGAATAACTTTAGAGGATTTGGCCTACGTTCAGTCACGTATTTAGATGGAAGTCGGAATGTCCAATAGTCACTTCGGTTTGGAAAAAATCGCCGTCTATACAATGTTACTCCCAATTTTAAGGTGGGAATATATTTTTTAGATAGCCTTTGCGGTATAGTAGGCGACGTGTTGGGTACGAAACGAGCGTTTGGATAGTTATGTCAACAATTATTAGTTTGATATTTAGATGTTAAAGGATTCATCAGCAATGTAAGCACTGCTGTGTTCTGGTTTTAAGACATTATTTTACTCAGCGATTACTGGATATAATTAAATAAATAAATACACCCAACAGTCACATACATAATTCTGACTGCACACTAAGATCGAGTTTTGTGTCGCGGGTATCAGACACTACGAGAGACTTTTCGGTCTCACAAACACCCAGACCCGAAACAAACCTGTGGATCACACGTACATTTGTTTCGGTGGCACCCGCGGCCTCCTGTTTCGTAGGCGGCTTCTAACTAACTGCGCCACGAAGGCTGTGACTCATGAGGATATGCAGGGACTTAACACCTTATGTCTCGCAGAACGAGCGAGCAGGTTTGCTGGTTACTATCAGCTGAGAAACCTACTTCTCTAATAAAAAAAAACACAAAAAAACCCTCCTAGGTATTTGTACTATGATATCAAAAAAAATTGATTCACGAGTAAATATATGTAATATAAGTTTCAAGCTCTTAAAATTCATTTAAAATACAATACGACTCTGAATACTTCCCAGACATTGCATACGGTTTTCGTTAGTTTCTGATAAAGTCGCCGACCGCAGTTAAATGCTGTAAAGTCGAGTTTTTATATAAATGTGGGACGTTCTACCAAGACATGTTAATTTAGCAATGGTTTTTACTTGAAAAGCAGTTTTTTTTAATTCCAATGTTAATTGAAAAAAGTCCGTGGTCTTTATTTTCTTTATACTACTTGATAAAAAACGGTTATTGAAAAAAAAGGGGAATTGTTTGAATTAGTACAATTCGCTATACGCACCTAAAGTTAGATTTCCATTCCTACCATCGGAATAAGATTTTTTTATACATCATTATAATATGTACATTATAATATTATACAATGAAATAATATCAAAGCTGTGTAAGAAATCGCCTAGAGCACTAAGACAATCATCTGTACTTTGTATATGAAATTTTAAATATCTTTTAACTTTTTATTCCCTTTATGTGTGCAATAAAGAATAAATGATTAAATAATATATATGTGTATTATAAAATATTGTAAAATACCGAATCCCAGCCTTTTTGCTATATTTGGACCACCGTGTACACTTTAACCAGCACTTGTTTTCGTTTTTGGCAAGTTTTTCAAACAACTTCAATATCTTCAGAAGCGAAACAACTAAGTCACAACTGCTAAGTCCATTTGACTTTAACCCAAACTTTCCTCTACGAAAACGTCAGTTAACATCGAAAATTATGTTTTATGCCTTCTCTTCGACTTCAGCCATTTTCATAGACCACAAAGCACGGTGTGGCCCAAGGACTTTACGAGTGAATAAAACCGCAACTCTATTCATTTTATGAGACGAATTTCATCACTGTTTTCTCGAAATCCACTTTCAAGTTATCTTTATTTTTTTTCTTTACGACACCCATAGACGAAATTTGCTATATTAAATTCAAAGGGGTCGGTGATGAAGTCGGTGTTATAGTAGTGTGGGCGAATGTGATTAAACGTCATAACGTTTCATAATTTGTGTCAATTCTATACATTTTTAAGTAGATTATTTATTAAAAAATACGCACGAAATACTTTTTTTATAGCATAGGTCTGGCAAATGAGCAAACGGGTCACCTGATGGTAAGTGATCACTGCCGCCTATGACCATCCAAAACGGCCACAATGTGTTGCCGGCCCATAAAAGCGGGAGGGGAACGTGAAGGAAAAATTAAGTAAAGAGGAAATGGGTATTGGGCATCTGACAATACTCCATTTCACTTACTATTATTTCCAAATTGTAATCACATTCGAAAATCGTGGCCGCCATTTTGAACCTTTTACTTATTGATTCGCTTGCCGCTGAATTATGATCCTTTAATAATTAACTGTTGCAAGTCAATCGCTTGGCGACCGCTTAGTAACAAATCTTGGAATTCGAAATCACTCATCAATCATTCAAATTCACTTTGGGATCAAGCTTTAGGTTTTACCATTTACTTAGAAAACTACCTTCAGTTTTACGGTTCATTCTATAAGAGGCCACCACGAAACGACCAATCAAAATTTTCACCCACGTATCAAAATACCCAATACAAAATCACTCACGGATCCGCAATTGTTGGAATATTGCAAATAACACAGCTACCTTAGCCACGAAGTTGTAACAAAGTTATTAGGGAAAGTTCCTCGACGCGCACCTACGGTTACTTAGGATTAATTAAAGGCATAACAACAATAGCTCGGATGAGATGGGTCTGCGGCTCCGGATTGACAAAGTTTTTGTATGCGTTCGGTAATTATGCAAATGGATGTGTGATGTGATGGGAGGTCTTTGTGAGGGCTTAATTATTTTTGTGTCTAGGATTGAGGCGTTGGTCTAGAGCAGTGTTTTTCAACCTTTCTGAACAGGCGACCTCCTTTCAGGTTACAAAATTTAGTAATTAAAAGACTATGTTTATGATTTTCTCAATTTTCGGACCTATATTTATTATTGATACCTATACTTTATAAGAACGGCGACTCCTTGAGTAAGACTTCGCAACCCACAGGTTGTGTCGCGACCCACAGGATAAAAACACTGGTCTAGAGGAAGCGGTATCAGGTTCTTAGAGAAGGAAAAAAAAAGTGTCATTCAGATTAGGAGAAATGAAGAGGTCAGCTATACTCGTGGTATTATTGACTGATAGAATATTTACGTAGTTTCTGCCGATGCATTTCTTATAGCTGTTGTTAAGATATTTGTACCTTCCCAAGTGGTGACCATCGTACTTGGCGATGGAAATCCTGAGCGTTTAACATCCAGCCTATGTACTATATTAAACAATAAGTCTAATATTGTTATTTGTCTAGTAGTACAAAATGGAAATTATAATATTTTTTGCAATGCAATTGTAAAAAAATGTACTGAAATGTTGCCTAAGGCATAAGCCTCAACACGCAATAAAAAGTGTGGCTCATGCCCAGCAAACACCGAATAACTTACATTGTTCAACCAGCTTACAAAATCATTTTAAAAACAATATTCCAACCCGTCATCCTTTCAAAATTCACCTCAACATAGGCTCCAAAATTGAAAAGATGTATTTACCGGGGGAATTTAATTTTCAAGACACAATGCCCCACTATCCCCCAGCCTTTGATTAAAAAGGGCTCAGCTTTGTTCAGCATCCGAAGACAGACTTTAATCTCAAGTTATTTCGGAAAGCACTGGCAGATGCGTATCTGTTTCAGGCGGGAAAAGTTACAAAAAAATAGACTCGAAAGCATTCGCTTTTTGTTTGACACAGTACGCGTTATTTTGACTTGTTTTCAAATCCATAGCGAAACGCACATAGCTTTTTGCTGCTTCATATTGTTCCCATAATATTGAGTTGTATGGATTGTTGAATGTAGCAAACTAGCTATTTTTATATGTCAAAATTTGGTACGACTAACGGTAAATAAATTAGCACATGACTGTTCTTGAAGGAGGATGAAGAGGGCGCACCAGTGTCATCTACAGTGAACCCAGCTTTATTCCGATCCAAGATGTGATTGGGGCGAAGCCATTGCCGTACTGACCAAAATTCGACCCTCAAATCAGTCAGATTTTCAATCGGAAAAACTTCCACAAAATAAATTGTTCGACTACATAATGGAAACCAAGAACCTCACGATGCACCTATGCAACATACAACATTTTATAGTCCAAACCAATGAGATGATATTTAAATAAATAAATATACACCCAACAGTCACATACATAATACGTACATATTGAAAACCCAACACTAAGATCGAGTCTTGTGTCCTGGGTATCAGGAACTACGAGAGACTTTTCCGTCTCAAACACCCAGGCCCGAAACAAATGCTTGTGATGCACACAAATACTTGTCTCGGATCGAACCTGCAGCCTCTCGTTTCACAGCCGGCATCTAACCCACTAAGACTATTAAAACTATTTTAAAACAAATAAATCATTTCCACTACGCTGTTTCGTTTATCTTCATTCAGTGCTCTGTAGAACATCATTGATGAATAAATAATACACTTTGTCACAAGACGACGAACAATGACAAGTAATTACAGCCATGTATTATTACCAAACAAGAGATTGTAAGCACTAGATAGAAGCACTAGTAATCAAATATTCACAATACTCGTAAGCCGTCGTGTTAATGGAAGCTTCATGATCTGGTGTAAATTATAAATTGATTTTGAAAGGCTTTCATTGAAATCGAGGATCAGTACAATGTAAGGTATCATGTTTGACTATTGCTTTTAAAAGCCTTTTTTTATTACTACGTACATACATAAACATCACGCTTTTATCCGAGAAGGGGCAGGAACAGGTGCAACTAGGTAACTAGGCAGAGGTTTCGCCGTTTCGCCGTTTCGCCTTGTGTGTTCCATCCCACGATGTGACAGGGGGCGAGCCTATCGCCACATCGGGCACAATTTCTTGACTCC
Organism: Theretra japonica; assembly: GCA_033459515.1. Taxonomy (NCBI): domain Eukaryota; kingdom Metazoa; phylum Arthropoda; class Insecta; order Lepidoptera; family Sphingidae; genus Theretra; species Theretra japonica. The sequence goes on from CM065949.1 coordinate 12,026,615, forward strand.
AGGCTGATAATAAATTAAAAAAAAAAAAAAAAAAATGGCGGTAAGCCACACAACAACTGCTCTGTATACTTTATATTCTTAAAAATAGTTTACCTTACTTTTTCGGTGTAAAGGTAGTGAAAACCAACTTAATAAACTGTTATTCGCGTGTGACAACGTTATCCAACATCTTTATAAACATTACGTGGATTTATTGTGTCGCGAACTTATTGTGTGTGCAAAGTTGACAAACCTTTCCAACAGTACTCGAAATGTGATTTAAAGTGATTAAAACAGACAATAGTGCAATCCAGTACTAAGTGTGGTGTAATTAAATCATTAAATCTTTAAAACTGTTAAATATATCAAAAATATAAAAGTACAATAAACTGTTGCAAATTTGAACTGACGTTCGTTAACGGTCACATTTTTACCACGCCAATAATTTTGTAATAATAAACTAATAACTAATTTCGACAACAGTGAGTGTAATAGATTTGGTCTCAAGCGCCGGACAGACAGTTCATACATATCCGTATAAGCGAAGCAGAGGGCGACGGTTCAAATCCTAGGGAAATTGATTTGACTTTTTGTATTTAAAAAATATTTAAGGAATAAATAAAATCCTTCATTTAAATTTCGCAAACTCATCGCATTTATAATGGCGTCAATTAATAACATCAACTGTGCTGGGTGTCGCTCTAAAATACTAAACAAGGATTATTTAAACTGTTCGATATGTAAACGTAGATTCGATATAATTTGTGCCAAAGTACCAGAGAAACGTTTCTCCTTAATGGATCCAAATCGAAAAAACAGCTGGAAGTGCTCCGATTGCTCTATTAAGCCGGTTAAGATTGACCATAGCACAGTATTATGCAAAACAGGTGATTCAGTTTCGACACCTAGGAGCTCAAACATGAATAATAATTTATCCGTCTCAACACCGTCACATGATAACGTTACAACTCGGAACAAAAGTTATAGACCAACAGAAGACCATAACACCATAGCACGTTCTAACTCAAATTCTCCGACGCAGTTTGTTTCAAAAGACGACATTAGAGAATTATTTAGAGAAGAGTTTGCAGCGATGAGGCAATCTTTGATGAAGGAACTTCGTCAAGGACTCAAAAACATGGTAAAGGAAGAACTTCAGGTATTAAGAAACAATGTGTGTTCAATAGAAGAAAGTGTGAAATATATGAATGAGGAATATGAGGACATTAAAAAATCATATAATATTCAACTAGAGACAATTCATGAGTTACAAAAAGAAAATGCACAGCTCATGGATACTATCCACGACTATACCACTAGACTGCAAATTATAGAACAAACTAATAGATCCTGTAACCTGGAAATACAATGCATTCCAGAGAATAAGAATGAAAATCTTTTAACGACAATAACCCAGCTTTCAAGAGTGGTGTCATGTGAAATTAAAGAAAACGACATCCACCATTGCACCCGTGTTGCCAAAATTAATAAACAAGACAGTAGACCTCGGACTATAATCGTAAATCTGGCGACACCTAGGCTACGAGATACGTTTCTAGCAAATGTCATAACCTACAATAAACGTAATCCGAACGATAAACTGAATACGAGTCATATCGGCATGGGCGGACATAAGCAACCAATCTTCATCCTGGAGCATCTATCACCGGCTAACAAAAAACTACATGCAGCAGCACGCACGAAGGCAAAGGAGAATGGATACAAGTTTGTGTGGGTGAAACAAGGGCGAATATTTATGCGTAAGACCGAAACCTCTGAATTTATATACATAAAAGACTATAATGTTCTAGATAAACTAAAATAGTTGTAGTTGATTAATATTATTATTTTATTAATTATGGCATATTAATTGGTAATATTAACAACAAAATTCAATTGCTTTCAAATTTATTACCAAAACGTGAGAGGTCTTCGCACCAAAACTCACGATTTTTATTGTAGCTTAACGAATACTAACTACGATATCGTTGTACTCACGGAAACATGGTTAAATGATGGTGTTAGTGATTCAGAATTATTTGACAAACGTTACATAGTTTATAGACGAGATAGACAAAGCAGTGGTTTTCATAAAAACAAAGACGGGGGCGGAGTTTTAATAGCAGTGTCAAATAAACTTAAATCTCAACGTCTCGTAAACTTTGAAAGTATGTGCGAGGATTTGTGGATTAATATCGAGATATCTAATAATTTCAGCATTAATATATGTGCAGTGTATATTCCCCCTCCCGTTAACCGTAAGATTCTTGAACATTTTACAGACAAGTTTAACAGCATCTCAGAGAATTTGACTAATGTTTGTATCCTGGGTGATTTTAATATGAGTTGTATTGATTGGTCAATCACCGAGTCAAATAATATTGCCCAAAGTCGAGGACTATCACTAGGGCAATCATTTATTGATTTTATCCACCTCAATAATTTATCTCAATTTAATCACATTTGTAATAATAAAAACAGAGTTCTAGATTTAGTTCTGTCTAACTTACCTAATACTAAAGTAGATGAATCGCATAATGTATTGACCATAGTTGACCCATTGCATATACCATTAGACATATCAATATCTACTCCCAACACTAACCATCTTTCATCCAGTAACACAGTAGTAAAATACAATTTCTATAAAGCAGACTATGACAATATCATTGCAGATTTTAACAAAGTAGATTGGTCGGGAGAACTTAGCATATGCAACAATATTGATGAAATGGTAAATAAATTCTACATTATCTTGAACGGTATTATAGATACCCATGTGCCCAAAGCAAAAATACGCAACGGTAGATATCCGTGTTGGTACACAAAAGAACTAATTAATTTAATCAAAGAGAAAAACAAGTTGCTACATAGACATAGAATATATAAAAACCCTCTAGACAAAATATCATTAAATATCTTAAACAAACGTTGCAAAATACTTACAACTGCTTGTTATAATAATTATATACGGAATATAGAAGATATCATTAGCAGGAACCCTAAACATTTCTGGTCATTCCTAAAACAGAAACACAGTAACTCTGTAAATCAATATCCACACAAAATGACCTACAATAACGCCACAGTTACAAAAGGCACAGAGATATTTTTATTTTTTTTATTTTTTATTTTATATATATTTGGGAAACATACAGAACAATAAACAAAATAATCACAATACTATTACTAACACACAATCCAGTGAAGTTTCCACAGTTAAATTATACATAAACAAAGCGAGTGTACGAAACAATTAAAATTAAAAAGGAAACTATTAAAAACAAAAAATCACAACGAGTTTTTGCTGTGCTACAGTAAATAAATATGTAAACAAAACTATGAAATTATAAACAAACGTAAAAACTAAATAATAAAAAAATAAAAAACAAACAATAAAATTTTAATTAAAATACGAGAATAAATCAATAATAAAATTAAATTAGGTGACAATTCTAATCTACTACAACTTGGATTTAATTACATTAATAAGTGAATGCTTAACTTTATTACACGATAAAAAGAATATGTCGATATCGGAGAAGTTTCGATTATAGTTATTGCAAGCTCTTCTAATGAATGAATTAAGACCATAGTTGGTACGAGCTGTTGAGGGTTGAAAAACTGATCTATTTCGTGAATTTGTTCGAGGACATTTAAATATAATCTTGCTCATAATATAAGGAGAATCAATGAGGTTATGGATAATTCTAAAAAGGAAAATTTGATCTCGTATACTTCTTCGATTAGCCAATGACAATCTTAAAGATTCAGGTAGAGAAGGACAATTGAAGCGATAATTCAAATGTTTTATAAATTTGTTTTGTATATGTTCAATTTGGCCAATGTATACATTATAATACGGATTCCAAACAACTGATGCGTATTCTAAGGTAGAACGAACAAAAGAATTATACAAAAGTATCATTGTTGAAGGTTTTTTAAAATCTCTGCCCACTCTAAGAATAAAACCCAATTGACGATAAGCTTTAGCAACAATATTATTAATATGTAGATTAAACGTGAGTTTAGAATCTAAGTAGACACCCAGATCCCTGATAGTTGTAACTCTGTTAATCGATACGCCGTTGACGCTATAACCATAATTTATGTTTAACTGTTTACGAGAATAAGTAATTATGTTACATTTATCAACGTTTAAGAAAAGTTGATTAGTATCGCAATATTCAGATAGTTTATTCAGTTCCATTTGTAAATGTAAACAGTCATCAATAGATCTAATGACCTTATAAATCTTCATATCATCGGCGTATAATATGAAAGAGTTGTCAAAAATATTGGCTATATCATTTAAAAATATATTAAAAAGCAATGGTCCCAAATGGGAGCCTTGTGGGACACCTGAAGGGACGGGTGTAAAAGAGGAGCAGAAGCCTTTAGCTGTAACAGCCTGACTACGCTGTCTTAGATAAGAGTCTAGCCAGCGGAGTAAATCACCATGTATACCAAAATGATGTAGTTTGGAAATTAGGATATCATGATTAATTTTGTCAAATGTTTTAGAGTAGTCCGTATATATTACATCAACCTGGCAACGATTCTCCATGGCATCTGAGATAAAGTCTAAAAATTCACAAAGATTGCTTTCAGTGGATTTTTTCCGCAAGAAACCATGCTGTCGTTCAATAATGTGAGGCCTTACAATAGGCGCAATAATGTCATAAATAATACGTTCAAACATTTTAGGAATAGTACTTAATTTAGAAATCGGCCGATAATTACATATATTACGATTGTCTCCACTTTTAAAAACTGGAACTACATAAGATCGCTTCCAATTTTCAGGCATTGTAGCAGATTCTAAAGATTGCTTAAAGAGAAGGTAAATAGGAAAGCTTAACTGTTTATGACATTCACGCAAAAATAGAGATGGAATTCCATCGGGGCCCGCACCTTTAGATACATCAAGCGATTTTAAATATTTTTCAACCATTTGCTTGGAAATTCTTAAATTCGCAATATCAACATGGTTTGATCCTTGATTATAACAACTCGGCAACGCAGCACTAACGAGGGAATATGAAGAATTAAAATGATTATTAAATAGCTTACAAATAACACTTCCTTCAGAGGACGACATTTCATTTAAAAATAAGCGGCCAGGTAAATCTCCAGACTTTCTCTTGGATTTGATAAAAGACCAAAAAAGTTTACTACAATCTAGTATTTTGTTCTCTGAAAATTCAATATATGCATCGTAGCAAGATACTTCTAAAGATTTTTGCCGGTCCCGTAGTATAGCAAAAGAGTGATAATCAGCGTAACGACCGTAACGCTTCCATCTTTTATGATATTTGAGCTTTTCTCTGACTACTTTGATTAATGAGGAAGAATACCAGATCGGAAAATTACTATTGTTACGCAACAATCTAGTTGGGACGTATTCGTTGATTATTTTATCTAAAATTCTATAAAAACTAGAAACAGCTGATTCAACAGTAGCGCTCCGTAACGATTGCTCCCAGTTAATATTACCAAGAGCCTGGGTAATCTGAGAATAATCACATTTGTGAAATAATTTTAACATACGAGGCGGCGATCGAAGAAATATACAAGTAATATCAGGAATAGTAATATCTAAAGAAGGATGATGGTCATCCTCAGGAACTAACGATTTTAATGATCGGATAACTTTACAATTACAATTAGCGATAACAAGATCCAAATATCTGTAATTTACATTTATTTATTTTTATTTAAGCCTCTTTATTCCTTAATAATTATTGTACATAGGTTTAACTTAGAGTTATCCTTAAATTAATTATTTACATATTTATAACAAGATAACAAAAAAGTATTCATATCAAAAACCAATTAAAATTAAAGGACACAAAATATCATGCATTTATATTAAGGACCTCTTCAATGAGTAAAGGCCTCCTCCATGTTACTCCAAGTCTCCCTATTCCTTGCCTTCACAATCCAGTCTTCTCCGGCTATCTTTTTAATTTCATCCATCCATCTTTCCCTTGGTCTACCTCTATTTCGTTTACTATGTGGCCCTGGCCAAGTAGTAACTTTTTTAGTCCATTGTTCCTCATCCATTCGTGCGATGTGGCCAGCCCACTTCCACTTAAGTTTTTTACAGTGTTCCAAAGCATCTATGACTTTTGTAGTTTTCCTAATGTATGAGTTATTTTTTCTGTCTTGTCTTTTTAGATTTAATATGCTACGTTCCATTGCCCTCTGACAAACCTGTAATTTATTCTTTGTATAGTTGTTATATATCCAGGTTTGACAGCCGTAGGTGAGACATGGAAGTAAACAAGAGTCTAGGACTTTTTTCTTGAGTTTTATAGGAAGGTTGGATTTCAGTATTTCTTTGTTACTCCAGAATTTATTCCATGTGAGGGTAGTTCGTCTATTCAACTCTTCGCAGTATCTAGATTTCTTAAATGATATCTGATTTCCTAGATATACATATTCTTGGACATATTCTAAAGCAATATTTTTTACCTTTATAGGTTGTATCTGGCTATTTGTCATGATTCTAGTTTTTGTAGCATTTAATTCCAAACCTATTTTGCTGCTAGCATTATGTAATTCATTGATCATTTCTTCCAAATCTGATGGTGTTTCAGAAAAAAGTACGATATCATCCGCAAATCTGAGATTGCTCAAAAATGTATTGTTTATATTTATGCCTTTTCTTTCCCATTTTAGACTTTTCATGATACTTTGAAGGACCGTGATAAATATCCGTGGTGAGAGAGGATCACCCTGTCTGACGCCTCTGCAGATTTTAAAAACAGGGCCATTTCTCTCCAATTTAACCCGGCTTGAACTCCTATTGTATAAATCTTTTAGTAGTTCAATAGCTTCTTGCGGTATACTGCAATCTCGTAGAGCTTCCCAAATACTGGTATGTGATATGGAGTCGAAAGCTTTAGCGTAATCGATAAAGGCGAGGTAAAGGGGTCTGTTATATTCTATATATTTCTCGACTACCAAATTTAGGGTATGTATATGATCTGTAGTTGAAAAACCTTTTCTAAAACCTGCCTGTTCTGGTGTTTGATACTTTTCCATACACATTGATAGGCGGTCTTCTAGACAAGAAGCAAACAATTTGTACATATTAGACTGTAAGCTTATAGGGCGATAGTTACCAATATCAGCGGGATCTCCCTTTTTATAAAGTAAAATTATGTTGGATTTTGTCCATGCTTCGGGTACCTTTCTGTTGTTTAGGATCTCATTGAAAAGCGTAGTTAATTGTTTTGCAAGAAGAAATTTCCCCGCTTTTATTCCCTCGTTTGGAATCCCATCTGGACCGTTGCTTTTGTCTGATTTTAATTTTTCTATTTTCTTTATGATTTCCTGCGTAGAAAACCTTTCCAGCGTCATACTGGGGCTTTGAGTGCACGATGGTTTCTCGGCCTCCATATCCCTGGATGAATAAAGATTTTTGTAAAATCTAGTCGCAATTTCTATTATTCTTGATCTAGAATAAGTTTTAATGTTGTTAGATTCTTCTTTCAAGGAAGGTATCCATAATTTGGTAGCATTCAAGGCTTTAATACCCTTTTTCAGACTTCCTGAAGCTTGCAGATGTTTCTCGACAGTTTTTATTTTATGTTCAATTTGTTCTTTTTTGATAATTTTGTGTATGTTTTTATATAAATATGAGCGCTCTTCTTTTTCTTCTTTATTCAGACGTCTTTTTCTTGTTAAAAAATGTCTTCTTGCTATGAGGTCCTTAACAAAGTCTGAAATGTTGTTACGTTTTGGTACTGTATCTTGTTTCACAGAGCACAAACTGTTTATAATAGATTCTTCAATTTTGGTGTAAAAACTTTCCAAATTGTCATTTTCTTCCATCTTCAACGTGCTCATTTTGTTACTTAATACTTTTGTAAATTGCTCTCTTTTAGCAATTGTATTCAGTGTTGAAATAGTGTTAGAAAATTTTACTCTGCTTTTCTTTGTTATTTTATGCATTTTAAAGGCACATCTTATTAATCTGTGGTCGCTTGGAAATGCAATGTTATTTAATATTTCAATATTGGTTATTCTTTCTTTTCTGTTTGATAGAATGTAATCTATTTGACTCTTTGTATTTTTTGGTGACATCCATGTCCACAAGTTTTTAGTATTCTTTTTAAAAATGCCGTTCATGACACACAGATTGTTTTCCCAGCAAAATTGTAATAGCTTATCTCCTCTTTTGTCTCTATTTCCATAGCAGTAATTTCCCAGTATTTTCTCTTCACCTGGCTGCTTTTGTCCTATGCGGGCATTAAAATCACCCATTATAATTTGTAGCCTGTTGTATTGGTTCAACACTTGTTGTAGTTGATTGTAGAAGATTTCCACATCTTGGTCGCTTGCATCAATAGTAGGTGCATGCACTTGGTAGATTGTGAGCAAAGTGTCGTCAAATTTCAGGTTTAAAATGCATATGCGTTCTGATATTCCAATAAAGCTTTCTATATTTAGCTTATATTTCTTTTTAATGAGAAAACCGACCCCGTATTGGCCTTTAGTCTCGCCATAATAACAAAATACATGCTCGCTGTCTTCTGTAATGTTATATCCTGACCTTCTGATTTCTGCAAGTCCTATGATGTCATATTTTATTTTGGATATTGTGTGTTTGAAGTCAAGTAGTCTTTCGTCCGATAAAAGAGATCTAGCATTATAGGTACACAAATGGAGTGTTCGGAGTGGAGGGTTTTGGTCTTTTACCCCCTCGGTGACCAGCCGTGGTGGGGGTTTCCTTGGAGAGGTCGCTTTTAGCTACTCACATTCATTACTTGTTTGAGATTGGGGTGTAAAGTTATTCGTAAGTATCGGCAGGGTTTGTGTAATAGGTGGAAGTAAATGTTTGTTTTGCTTCTGGTTACTTATCATATAATGATGTATATTGGAGTTTTGTTTCTTTGATGGCTTCTTTATAGAATTTATTTTTGGTTCTGTACTTCCTTCTCCAGCCTCTGGGGATTCTGATAAATTTCTTTTATTTTTGTTACGGTGTGTTATTTTCGGAATTTGTTTATTTTGTTCTTTCTCTGGTATGATTACAAGTCTATTGTATTTAAGAAAAGCTTTACGACCTTTGTTCCTGGCTTCTATCAATTGGGATGTCAGTTGTTTGCGTTCTTCTATTACTTCGGGTGGAAAATCTTCTTTGATGTAGTATGGTAGTTTTTCTAATTTTTTCTTGTTTTTAAGAAGCTCTATTTTCGTTCCCATTGTGTTCACAGTTAAAATAATAGGTCTCGCTTTTCCATCTTCTCGTTTTTTTCCTAAACGTCTCACTTCCTCTATGTTATCTTTGCTATAGTTCAACTTCATGTAATGTTTTATAAATTCTAGTATTTTTTGTTGAAGATCAAAATAATTTATTTCATTTTCTTCTATTCCAAAGAATATTAAATTCTTTTTCCTTGTATTTCGTTCCAGCTGTTGTATACGTCGTCCCTGTTCTTCTATTGTTTTTTCCAGTACATTGTATTTACTTTCCCAATTTGCGAATTTTGTGTCTATATTATTGTTTATTATTTCGGGAATACTTTGCTTCATGTCGCGTATTTCTTTTGTTTGATCATCGAATTTGTTTTGCAAATTTTTAATTAATTTTGTAAGTTCCTCCATTGTAAACCAAAAACAGAAAAACAAGTGAAAAAAAAAAAAAAAAAAATATTTTCAACGCCCTCTAGTGGTGTTAAGCTAATCCGTTAAGGTTGCAAGGCGATCAATTAATCAATTGGTTTGCAAGTTTGGCTATTCGACGCTAGATGGCGACATGTTTGAATTTACATTAAAGGTTGTATTAAATTGTTCAAAATTATTAAAATTTAAAAAGTTATATAATGCCATTACTTGTACATCGTCATAGTCATCGATGTTAATGCTTGAGTTGTTATAGCAAATTGAATATTTCGACGCGTTTTTAATGTTAAAGTCACCGACAATAACGTATTTATCATCAGGGTTGCGTAGCACACATTCCGAGACACGTTCATAAAAATTAAGTAAGTCACGAGATTGCATGGGGCACTGTGGGAAATAACAACAATATATATGAAATCTTTTAACTGCTCCATGCACTTTAGTAGATAAACATAATGAAATAATGTCAGCGGTATGCTCACTATTGGATGCCACAACAGATACATCGGTAACGATTAATTCCTTTCGCACCGCAATAAGTACACCACCACCCTTAGAGTCACTACGAGATTCATATTCCCGATCACAACGATATACAGCGAAAAATTCAGAGAAAAGTTCAGAATTAAAAATACTTGGGGTTAGCCACGTTTCACTTAAACAAATAATGTCATGTTCATTAGATAATACGTTACGATAAAACAAGTTGGTTTTAGTGCGTAAACCCCTAACGTTTTGATAATATAAGGTTAGATTAGCCATTATACAATAAATTGTAAACAATAAAATTTATAAAGTAACGAATGTAGATTTCATATATATTTTTAAGTGTCTTATATATTTGTTTAAAAGCAAACATACCGTAATAATTATTAAATAAACGCTTCCGAAATTCCACGAATAGATCATAATAATCTCCAAGGCTATAACATAGATATTGATAAAAAAAATCTCCGAAATCAAACAAAATCGCAATAAAATAATAAAACCCTACGCTTAGATTAGGTAAACATTCTTGGAAATGACAAAGGTTACAGTTATTCCTTTGACAAATCAAAATTACACATATTAAATCTTTTTTAAATCATCCTGACATGAAATGTGAAGCACAGGACTAGTGTCTGTTTTACGCATCATTATACTGCAATTTCTCACCCATACATATTTATATAATTTATCAGCAGCAGCTTTCTTGGCATTAAATAAAAGCGACTTATTAGTTTTCGTGAGATGGTCATTGAAATATAAACGAGATAAGTCTTGAGAGTACCCGATATCAGAGGCTCGAAATTCCTTGACTGCTCGAAGCTTTGCTAAGAAATCATCTTTCCTATACCTTGAGATGAAACGAATAATTATGGGCTTAGGTTTTCTAGAGCTCTTGTCCAGGGGAGCAACCCTAGTAACGAAATCAATGTCGGCTTCAGGATTAAGTTGAAAATCTGCAAATTTCGCTATTTTGGCTGTTAATTCCACGAGATTTTCTCCCTTTTTTTCAGGAAGCCCTACTATTTCAAGATTAGAGCGTCTAGCCCACTGATCTCTAATATCCAATTCATTTTGTAATCGTTTAATTTTATCATCCATATTACCAATATCCTTTTTCAGTTCGGGAATAAAATTGACTTGTGAACCCAATACTTCAACTTTCTTACTTATGTCATCATATTTATCACTGAAATGCTGCAAGCTGTCACGTAATGTTGATACTTCTGACTTAAGGTCCATGATCGTGTCTTTAAAAGTTTCCACTGCTTTAAGGACTTCTTCACGTACAATACTTCTAACTTGTTCTAACGGCACTACTGACATCTGACAGCTATCAGCAGGCAGACTATCAGCAAATTCCTCAGCAGAAGGTGATTGCAGATTTCTGGATGAAGACGTAGTCTCAGCGGGGCCACAATTTGAACACACCCATGATGATTTGAAATCGGCATCGAGGGCAAAGTCAGTTTTACTAGGTAGCACACAAGCGGTGTGAAAACAGAGTTTGCATTTTGAACATTTCAAAAGCAACCTCTTACTATCTCGAACATTATAAGGTTTACTACAACAAGAATATTCCATTTTAATTCACTAACAGGTCAGCAGGACGAATCTTGTATAATGCAGTGAATAGTTTCGGCAACCGGAACACTACCAATTTGGCCCCGCGGTCAAGCACACCAACCAAAATCAGCGACACACCGGCGGTTCGAGTCCCGCACACCACAGTCGAAAAGCACTTTTTTCAAAAATTATCCAGTCTATAAAGCGAGCACAGCACATGCAGCAAAGGAAGTCAAAATTTGCAGACCAATAAAAATTATTAAAAATAAACAAATATAATCTGTCTCTGTCACGCCGCCCACTGGGTGGAGTCAGGCATAAGAAACGTTCAGGAAGAACAAGGAGCCACCGATTTCACTTAGTCCACCAATTAAAAGCGAGTAAAGAAAAATAATTAAAAAAATAAAACACAAGCACAGCGCGGAGAGTCGTCCACACACTTCGGCGATTACGCTCAAACTGATGTAATACGTTTGCATCATACTTCTCCTCAACTTACAGTAAATCATCTAGCTTTACTTACATGAATTGTGTTCAAAATTATATAAACACTTTAGAAATAATTTACATAACTCGCTCAGATATACACAAAAAACTGAAAAGACTCGATCCTAATAAGGGCCCAGGATCAGATGGAATACCGTCTTATTTTGTTACAAAATGTTGTTCCGCTCTAACACTACCATTATCCTTAATATATAATAAATCTTTATCTGATGGAGAATTTCCTACAGCCTGGAAGAGAGCAAAGGTAGTACCAATACACAAAACTGGCCATCCTGAATGCATATCTAATTACCGTCCCATATCTATATTACCTGTATTTGCCAAAGTTTTTGAAACTCTTGTATATCCATATTTGAAATTTCATTTTAAACAACATCTCGTCAATGAACAACACGGTTTTGTCGGATCCAGGTCTGTCAATACGAATTTAGTAACGTATACCAATTATTTAGTAGATGCTATTGATAGCGGTCACCAAGTAGATTCGATATATACAGATTTTTCCAAAGCATTCGATCGTGTCTGTCATAATTTATTAATTATCAAATTGGAAAACTATGGTATCTATGGGAAATTGATAAGTTGGTTTACATCATACTTAAAAAATCGCGAACAGTATGTAGTTGTTAAAGGTTTTGAGTCTACAAATTATATAGCCAGTTTAGGAGTTCCACAGGGGTCGCACTTAGGACCTTGGTTATTCAATTTACTAATAAACGACGTCGTCTCTAAAATTGAACACAGCCATGTTTACCTTTTCGCAGACGATCTCAAATTATGTAAAGTCATAAAAACTCCAGAAGATAGTTTACAACTTCAGCAAGACATAAATAACCTTGTAAACTGGTGCTCTAGCAACAATCTAACACTAAATAAAACCAAATGTTATCACATAAAATTCACACGTAAACACAACATATTCCCTACAGATTATAGTATAGACGGTACACCCCTACAGGAATGCGATAAAATTAGAGACCTAGGAATACTATTTGACACCAAACTCACTTTTTTGCCTCACATTGACAACATAATAAGCAAAGCGTCTAAAATGCTTGGATTTGTGATCAGAAATGGCAAAATATTCAAAAATCATAAGACCAAGATAATACTTTACAATTCATATGTTAGGTCAACCTTAGAGTATTGCAGTATTATCTGGTCACCACATTACACAGTTCATCAACTACGCATAGAACGGATTCAGAAAAGATTTACCAGACACCTTGCCTTCTACAGTAAAGTCCAAAAGGCATTAAATTCTTACCCAATGCGATTAAAACGCTTTAAAATGAATAGCCTGAGTGATAGAAGGAAACTCCTAGATATGAACTTTCTATACAAAATTTTAAGAAATCAATTAGATTGTCCGCCTTTGCTAGACCTAATAAAAATACATGTCCCTAGTCGTTTACCAAGAAAACCCACAGGGTTATTGTGTCCACCTCGATCAAGAACCAATCTTAAGCAAAATTCTACAATAGCTAGGTTATCCAGGTCCTACAACTCTCTCGGCCAAAGCGTTGATGTGTTTAATGACTCAATGGGTACTTTTAAGACTGAAGTGTTAAAATTAATTAGTGATAAGAAATTGTAGATATATTCATTATTTTCATTATTTTCATAATATTTTTTTTATTCCTTTTGTTATTTCTTCTTAGTTTCTAATTTTGTTATTATTTCACTTTGATAAATTTTATGATTGTTCTGTTTTTTATGTTTATAAACTTAATTTTAGTACTACTTAGCAGTTATTTATTATTCAGTGCATGTTGTGACGCCTGCAGGTAGTACATTAAGCATGTTACTAAATAGTCAATGTATTAGATATAAGAAATAATGTAACTACCACTGGATGTCCTTAAATAAATAAATAAAATAAAAAAAAAAATAATGAATAGAAAAATGCAATATCACCTTGCCCGACCCGGAACTCGAACCCGAGACCTCAGCTTTGCAATCGTACCGTAGTAGCACTACGCCACCGAGGTATTCGTTTTTAATTAATTCTCATTTTTAGTAGAAGTTAATGAGAGGTAACTAGGTATACAATGAAAAGACGCGCGTATGATCCTCACACCGAGATGTGTTTTTATGGCACACGAATTTTTATGTCAGACCTGAGTCTTGTGAATTACAAGACTTTTTGAACTTTTTGAATAAAACATTATATATGAAATTCATTTATGCCTATAAAATACAAGTGGCAATGGGCGGGGCACATAGCACGGAGAACTGATGGCCAATAGGGCCAAAAAGTTCTCGACTGGAGGCCACGAAGCGGAAAGCGCAGCGTGGGACGTCCACCCACTAGGGGGTTAGACGACCTGGTAAAGGTCGCGAACGTCGCTGAATGCAGGCTGCCTCCAACAGGTCACTGTGGAAATCATTAGGAGAGGCCTATGATCAGCAGTGGACTTCCTTTGGCTGATAGATGGATATAAAATACAATAAATATTCTACGAGTTAATATGTTTTTAATAGTTCTGATATGAAAAAATATTCGCCAAAAGCCAAATATGTTTTTCGTAGAAAGTAGAAGACAGTATCTATAATATTTATTTTCCTTTTCTTGTTATTATTTCGAGGTGTTCTACGTTGATATCATATTTCTACGAAGTGTATAAACACTCCAGATTTTACCGTAAATTATTGCTTCATTACTAATTCAAGATATATTTTCCTAGTAATACTGATACGAATATCAGAAATATAAAATCTAACAAACCAAAAACGAGTTGATCTAAAACAGCGTGGTGAACTGTCGGAATTTCTTCAGTATTTGAAGACTGCAAACCCACATTTGAATAGTGTGGTGAACTATAGCAAAAGCCCTCTCAATTGTAAAATAGGTACGTGCCCTACAGTGGGAATGAAGGCTAAACTACGCAGCTTTTTAATGCATACCTCCGGCAAACGAGCAGACTTATCAGCTGATGGTAAGTGATCACTGCCGCCCATGAACATCTACAGCGCTGGATCATGGATGTGTTGCCAGCCCAATTGGGAGGGGAGCGGGGAGGAGAAAGGATGGGAAGAGGAAAGGGTTATTGAGCATCAGGCCATAGCTAAATTTATGTATTATTATTAATTAACCAAGCAAGACTTCATGTATATATCTAAGTACATTCCAGCTCTACAATCTAACCATCCCTCAGCCATTTTCCGTTAATAACGTTTACTATACTAGTGAACACGGAAAACTCTTTATATGTGAAATGTACTATTTTTAAAACAACTGTGGTTGCGAATGTAAGCGGCGCAGTCTTAAGTGCCCTACTGTGTAATCCTTAAGCATGGGGCTTATTACATAACTAGGTACGTATAGGTTACTGCGTCTTCAAATGAATCGGATTTTATGCTCCAATTCTTTGGACGATCAAAACGTGTGCTGAAACTTCGCAATGTTTATTTTGAGTATGTGTTTGTACGAGTATTTGCGTTGTGACATCTATGATATAAAGTATGAAAAATGGTAACATTAAATGGCTTTATTTTAAATAAGAAAACAAAATGAAAAAACATAAAAAGATCGTGTTACTGAGGGAGCTTCTTGCGCCGTTTCTTCTTCACAGCTACAATACGCTCCGAAGTGGTGGTAGCAGTAATTAACGATTCAAAACATCTTGTGAAAGAACATCATGATAAAGAATATTTTAATTTTGTTGTAGTGTGAAAATTGGAAGAGGTATTAAAGACTGAAGGGGCAGAACCTTAACTAGGCGTAGAATGAACTATGGCAGGTCTTACTTGACAGAAAGTTTGGGACATCAAGGAGAAAGTAGTCAGAGGAAATGGTGGTCAAGATTATATTTAGTAAGTTGTAAATAGTCATGATTACGGTAGTAAAAACCCATTTTTAATGGAGTTTTAGTTCAGTCAAACAGGAAATCGAAAAAACTTATCGTTTGGTTAAGACCACATTTAATTTCTCAAGAAAGGTAACACTGGTGACATGAAAGTATCGTGTGTATGAGGCATCGATGGCCACAACATCACTTTATTTTTTTGCCTGACTCTTTACCAGAACGCCTATGACAACTTGCCTATAGAAAATTGTTGATGGCTATTTTTAATTGAATCAATTTTTATCAATTTTCATTCATCACCTTCACTCTTTTGATAACCGAATGAATTTCATCTCAACTGATAGTTTTTAATACAGAGAATTTGCCTAGGCAGGATTGCCTATTTGTTTCTGTTTCTGGCTACCTGACAAACAGATTAACAGATAAGGCAATATAGGTAAGTAGCCGCTCAGATCTGACAACCAATCCAAATTGGTATTCTAAAAAAGATAATTTAACTATAAAACCAAACGTATAAGCTTGCCTGCAAAAAATATATATTCACTTAAAAATAACCATTAACACTTTTCGGTAGGCAAGTTATCATGGGCATATTGTTTATCAATCATATTTGATAAAACTATATCTCATCTGGTTATTAGATGAGTGAAGGTCGAACTTCAGCGGCTCTCAGACCATCAAATATCGTCCTTTCCACCTAATTAAGCATCATTAAAAATATTCAAATTTCCTAACAAAATTTATATAAACTTAATAGCCCAACCGTAACAGAATTTAATCTGAAAATAATAAGTGGCGAGGCTCCAATCTTGAAGAAAGCCTTTGCAAGAACCCTTGGGATCCTCTTGTTTTTATAAGTGATTGATTCTCATCACTTACAAGGGGTCAATTAAGATGACCCGATAAATTAGGCTATCAATCTTGTTACTGAATGTACCATGAGTGATTTATAATGATTGATGGCGGAACAGCATTTGTTAATTCCGTGTGGGGCAAGGCTTGTGGCTAAGAAACTACTAACATTATTATAAATATAGAACCTTGTTTTGTATAACTTAAGCTGGGGCAAAGAGATTACTGACATTAATCTAGAATATGAAACTATGTTTTTTATTGATTAGCTGCCTGTAATTTAGTTGTAACATTTGATACTATTGCGCTGGAGTAAAATGATTTTTATTTGATAGAAAATTTGTTGAAAATGTTGTATTCCAAAAAACATTGCTATGTTTTTAAATGGCAAATGTCTATAAAATTTTCTTCCTACATTTAAAGTTACAGAAATTTGGTGCGGAAGTTTGTTGAACGTGTTAACCTGCAACAGATTTTTTATAACAGTCGCACTCTTGTTTTAGAGAATATATACACACATTATGATAAAAAGGCCAGTGTGGTGGACTATATGGCCTAACCCTTCTCAATCTTACTACTGGTTGTAGAGGAGGCAGTAGGTTGTATATGGGCTGATAAAAACAGAGAAACCTCTAAAATACATTGAAATTCATAAAGACTGTATTATAAAATAAAATATGTTATTAACTTAAATCCCATACCAGCCAGATACACCCGCAGAGCGCCTAATAAAAAATAAAAGGTGACAGCCATTTTACCAGGTGTCACAGTGTGGATTTATGGCGGAGTTATGTACCTACTTTCTATGCATTGTCGGCGGATAACTTACTGCAGAATTGCGGGAGTGTATTTGGTTTTAATGGGGTTATTTAAGGATGGATAAGGTGTTGTATAGTGCTACGATGATTAGGTACGGTTTATGTGAGATTTTTCAAGGTCAATATAATTCTGTCTCTCTCTCTCTCTCTCTTCAACCAGGGGATGTTCACTGCTGTACAAGGGCCTCCCCAAAGGATCTTCACATCGATCTTTTTGAGGCGGTCTGTATCCAGCGACTTCCTGCCATAGGTACTCGCGGGTTTCGAAAATAGCATCGTATACCAAGCCCAGTGTCTTTTTGACAACTGAAAATTGTAGTCAGTAGGTAATACTAAACTTAAAATATCTGACCTGCGCCTTTTGACTACGATGATTGGAAAATATGATGTGGGATTATCGAACCCCGGCAATCCACTGAAATACCTAAACGTGGAAGCTTTACATCGCTTTTATATGAGATAGTGATATGCTTTGACCGGGATTAATTATTTACACTTAGGTCGAGGTTAACTATCGCGTAAAATATTTTATACAAATACATAATCAACGTACGAATTAAAATCAATTTCCAATATTCACGGAAGTGAACCATTATTCTATTTGCAACATGCTTTCACGGAGTGAAGTGGAACGAGTAAGCGCCAACGCCTATCTACGGAGAAATATCATTTCAACATTAAGATTCCGTTCTCAATGGTACAGCTGCCATTTTGCGGGATATTCTCGTATTTTACTCGTTTAAACATTGTCAAAATTGTAAGTTAAATGAAATAATTATAATTAATTCAAATAATATTGGCAATATTCCCATCAAGCTAGTTTAGTGTTCAAATTTTTCCACATTTGGTAGGAAAAAATTAAATTTTACCGTCGACCACGTCAATTATTATCGAGTAAAATGTCTCTACAAGGAATCGAATACAAAATTGCATGTTCCAAATCTTATGCTATAAGTGGCTACTTTCCTGTAATAATATACGCTATGGTGTGTAAAAATATATTTCATTGAATTATTTTTCTGGGCCTTAGGCGGTAGTGGAAAACTTGATATTACCAGCAACAAAAGAATCACCATTTCCAATTTTTAAACAACAAAGGCTCTGAAATTGTATTCGATATTCCATTAAAATGAGAGTAATATTAAAAAGTATTTATTGTATAAAGTAATATATTCATTCCCAAAGCTCGCTTCAGACGCGATAGCGTACATAAAAATATTTCTAAAAGCTTCGAAAACATAAAAACCTTCGCTTTATAAACCAATAACTTAGCATACATATACGATTCATACTAATTTAAATCCGAAACATTTGTATTTCATACATAGCTCGTTGCTGTTACGACTTTATTCCACTGAAAGCTAGTGTTAAATTTCTCAAAAAAATAATTAATTTCGCTAATAAATATTAAACGCATTTTATCAGTGTTATTTTCTTTCTCTCTCTCTTCAGCCACAGGAAGTCCACTGCATTGACCTGTTGGAAGCACCCGGCATCCAGCAACTTCCTGCCTTAACCAACTACCTTAACCTTCAATGTTATTATATTCATTTAATTATTAATATATGTGTCGTTAAGTTTTAAAAATAAATTCATAAAGTAAAATTTTCGATACAGTATGTCCATTCTGTTGACAAGATTGTCTCCATATAGTAGTAGCGGGGCCATTTATAACTCAAAATTGTAGCTTGCGCCTGCTCGACCAAATCATTACACTGCCACGTTTTGTAACCCCAGTGCGATTACTTAAGTTCTGTAAGATCCTACAATTACTATACCTGTTTCCTTCCTTCAACTGTCCGAATATGCTGATGAACAACTTCGAATCCTTAAGCGTGCCACTCTAATTCATGTGCGTTTGCGCAAACGCGAGATTGCACCAGTCTCGAATCAAAAATTGAGACGAAGTTTGCGCTGCTATCTGCCCACACACGTTCCAGTCATGGTGCAAACTCAGACTTATTATTATTTATTATTATCATAAGACACACCAACAGCAAAATAGATAAAACATGCACATTAAACTTATATAATTATAGACCTGGTCTACATACCAATTATAGGCGTGAAACAACATTCATAATAAAAATTAATGATACAATAAATTAATTCAACATAACAATAATAAACTTAAAAGTAAAATAACTGCAGAATAGAATAACGATATTATTAAATATATTGAAAAATTACCTAAAACTAAACTGAATTAAAATAAAAGAAAAAGAAAATCAGTAAGTAAGTGAAGTAAGTAAAGTGTAGCAATAAAAAAAAAAGAGAATTAATTTAAACTATCCTTAATTAATTTTTGTTTAAAGAGCCGAAAGGAATTAGAAAATATGTCAATGTCTGAATAAAGATATTGGAGTACGTTGTACTGATCAAGGATCCGGTGCAAAGGTGATTGTAGACCTAAATTAGTTTTGGCAAAAGGAGTATGAAAAATGTTCTTAATTTTGTACCTAGGGTAAGAGTGAGGCACAGATAAAACCACTTTATTTAAAAGAAAACTGTTTTGTATTTTACTATTTATAAGTTTATGAAGAAAGCATAAGTCCAAAATACGTCTTCGATCTCGATGAGCTATCAATTTAAATTTTGTTAACCGTATAGACTCAGACTTGTATAGTTATATCCTTATGTGTGGTAGCCATTAGGCTTTGTTCATGCCTGTTAGGTAACACTTAGTTAATTTGCTATTGGTGTTCTGAAAAATATGGGTACTAAAAAAAATCATGACTTCGCCCTGCTCGAAATGGAATGCAATCCTACCCTCACCCATTTTTATATTTCTTATCAGACGTGTTTGAAAACGCCCTTCACAAAGTACATAAAACGTGCGAGTATATTACAAAGATTAAGGGCGGAATAAATTTTATTTCGTCAACCCTTCTTTATCGCAACTATAAAACAGTAAATTAGGGAGTCGGCTATTGAGGCACAATTCGTCACTAAACCGTGGGTACGTGATTTCTGTAATGAGTTTCTGTGTTCGATCCTTTTTGGACGCACGGAAGTGATTGGCAGACCTTGAAGTTGGAACTTTATGTGGACTTTTATTGTATTTTACTAAATGAAGATCTGAGGTTGTGAGATTCTAGAACTTTGTAATAAATCTGGAGTTTCAACTCGAAAAAATTATAAACATTTATTTTTAGATTGGATAAATGAGGAAAATTGTGTGGATGATTATTTAATCGAAAAATATTTACATAATAAATCTGTTGCTACTGAACTGGAGTTGCGCTGTCTTAAGAAATTTAAAAAAATAGGCGTTGAGACATTGAGAGGTTAGATATTGAACTTAAGCGCCATTTACACTAGGAGAGTTTCACGTGGCGAGAATCTTATGGCATCATCGCATGACAGAGCCACCATAGATTATCGTGTCGTGACAAATATTTATACGATGCTACTTTTATATATCCTTACCATAATCGTATCTGCAAGGCGACAAGCTCTCCCCAAGTAAATGTCGCTTCACTGTTTAAATGAAAAGGAATCTATTTCAAATATGGTTTTACTGATAGCGTAAACTACCATGGTTTAGAGTACAAAGTACAAAGTAAGTAAAAACTCAACCACTATTAAAGTATTTTAACTGTTTATAGACGTATTTATACTGCCTCGGTGGCGCAGTTGTATTACGGTACGATTACAACGCTGAGGTCTCGGGTTCGAATCCCCGGTCGAGCAAAGTGACTTTGGATTTTTCTATTCATTATCAGCCCGAAATCAGGAATTTGTGTCCGATATGGCAATAGGCTCACCCACTATCACATCGCGGGACGGAACACACACGGCGAATGGGTATCCTGGCAGCACGTCTGCCTACCCCTTCTGCGAAAAATGCGTGAATTTATGTATATTTATACCGCCCTAGAGAGATACTCACATTTTAATTTTTATCTATTCTATAGGGTCAATTTCGCAAATCCAAAAAAAAAGGAAATCACAAACATCGGAGTTCCGTAGCATCGATTAGCATCATCGCGTTCGTAACGTTTCGGATCGGAATGAGATCACGCTTTATTGATACTGTTATCTCGGCATAAACATTACTGAGACTTGTATTACTGAATTCGTTTCAACTCAATCGATAGCCGACTTTTTTGAGTTCGATATTGGGGTTCTTTAGGTTTTTTTTAAATTTCATTTCAAAGAATAGCGAGACATGCCTAATGATATGCGATACGACCGCTCATGGATAGTAGCAAAACCAAGCAACACCATGAATTACATAGCAAAGCTTGGCATTTCCACAGCGCTCGCCATCTTGAGACATTAGATGTAAAGTCTCATTATGTCCAGTAGTTAAATACAGTAGTACATTTGCACTGCAGTTGGCGGGAAAATAACATTGTGGCAGCACCTACCCGCGCGGCCTTTCACACATTATAAGAGATCTAATCTCCACTAAAAACGATTGTGTAATATTACACAATCACCCAATATGATGTCTGTATCTGTATCAGCCTATATACGTCCCACTGCAAGTGACGGGCTTCCTCTACAATCAACAGTACGATTGAGGGAGGTTAGGCTATATACAATTGTATTGTATTGTATCAGCCCATATACGACCCACTGCAGGGCACGGGCCTCCTCTAAAATCGAGAGTACGATTGAGAGTGGTTAGGCCATATAGTCCACCACGCTGGCCTAGTGCGGGTTGGCGGACTTTCACATACCATAGAAATTTATACAAATCGCTATGGTATGCAGGTTTCCTCACGATGTTTTCCTTCACCGTTATAGTGCGTGGTGATTGACTATCAATACACACATGACTCCGAAAAGTCAGAGGTGTGCCCTGGGATTTGAACCCGCGACCACCGTAATCATGTAGGCAGCCGCGTCTGGTCCGTTACCAACAGGCCACCACGCACTTTACTCTATATACAATATACCATAACAATACGCTATCTTTTGAACCTGATCAAAATTCCTATCAGTATTTACATAATCCCTATTAGGAACCCTATCTTAGCTTTCATTCCCCAAACACCCGCGATCAGAAGAAAGGCTCACGTGCAAACTAAACGCACTTTACTGCAAATTAATGCCAACGTGTTGTCGTGTAGGGAAATGGAATTGTCGTACTTACAAAACATAATACTTATACTCGTATAGACATTCTTGAAACATGTGCCGTTGGCGAAAACAAGGTACCTACAAGTATTGGAGTTTTCAATACATATTATAATATTATGTTGTAGCATGTATACCCTATAAAAAGGGAATGTATTCTTTATTCAAATAATTATAATTCTCTAAATATTTTGAATCGTTTATTTACTGCTACCGCATCGAAACGTGTTGTAGTTGTAAGCAAGAAATAACCCAAGCAAGTCCTTTAGAAATACAAACTGTCTTCATTTTATTTTATATTTCTTTTCTCTTTCTTAGTTTATCAGTGACAATAACCTGAGCATATAGAAAAGATATTTACCGACCAACAAGTTTATCGATTATGTTTAAATTAAAATAATTAACCGGTAGTTCAGTATTACTAGAACTATTTTAAATTAGTTAGATAAAACATGCAGTTTTTAATTCCAATGACTATAGTTTCGTAGCATACCAATTGTCCTTATTCACATAAGTACGAGTGGTTCTTGTGTAGTATCATGTCGCAACAACCACTCGTACGTACTCAAAACTCATTAAACGAGATAACAAGACGTTTGTTCACTTTACACGTAAACCGGAGCGCCGCGGATCTCGGCCTATCCTAATTAGAACTTAGCCTAATTCGCTCCAAGAGGTTTCGTATGAAACGTACGGTTTATTAATGTTGGGGTCAGGGAATTGTTTTAAGGCCGCCTTATAAATTCATACGATTTGGGCAAATTGTTTGGGAGGGTCTTTGAGTTACTGTGCGACTTAGTTTTGGCTGTTTGTGGGGAGTGTAGTTATTTGGCTTTTCCTGTGTAGTAAGTAATACTATGCTTTTTTTTGTCATTATAACTAGATGTATTGGTTTAACCTATCTGAATCGAATCCTCGGTTAAAGAGGGGTTTCGTACTCAAGAATGGGCTGTTTTGAACTGATACAGTATAGTATAATATAGTAAAATTGGATATTATGTGGTTGCTTTCACATTTTTGATTACGCCTCCAAATGTCAGTACTAGAAAAAAAGGCATATGGTTAACCCTTACTGTATTTTAGGTTATATACTTGTATAACGGATCGGTACTAAATTCCTCTGGAAGCACAAACATTAGCGCCTTCACGACCGTTCGCCAGCCACTACGTAAAATTACCAGAGTATGAAATACTACACCTACATTGACCATCAATTTCATATCATATCTATTGCACCTGACATATCTTGCAAATCTATTTATCATCCGTCAGTTCGTCCTAGTTTCTATTATCCAAGCTGGTATCAAGGTACGCTTTCCTGCATAGTCAAAACAAGTCAAAAGAGATATCGAATTGTCTTTCAGGATGTTCAAACTATTCATCCGCTCGGAAATAAAAACAAAACTATAAAACACTCCTGATAAAACTTACCTTTTGGTTGACCAAACTTCAACATGAGTTCTATTGCCTAGACTAACAGATATCTTCCCAGATGTTGATTGACTATTTGGTGGATTTACTGGGATAAATGGATCTATTTTTTCTGACGAATATGGTGTTGTTTTTGGTCATTTTGTGGATATACTAGTCTTACAGTCATTATTGATTGTCCATTGCACTGATTATTACTCGACATATTCATGTTGATATACTCAAAACCAGATATGTAAAGGCCGATAAGCATCAAATCTTTAATTATGCTATAATTTGTGAATTAGGATTTTTTTTATCAGCCCATATACGTCCCACTGCGTGCACGGGCCTAGTCTACAATCGAGAGAATCGATTGAGAGTGGTTAGGCCATATAGTCCACCACGCTGGCCTAGTGCGGGTTGGCGGACTTATATACCGTAGAAATTCTTTAAAATCGCTACGGTATGCAGGTTTCCTCACGATGTTTTCCTTCACCGTTAAAGTTCGTGGTGATTGACTATCAATACACACATAACTCCGAAAAGTCAGAGGTGTGCCCTGGGATTTGAACCCTCGACCACCGTGAACATGTAGGCAGCCGAGTCTGGACCGTTACCAACAGGCCACCACGCACTTCATTATTAAGTTTAGAATTTTAGATGAATTTTAGAATTAAGATTATTTTGTGTATATTCTTTAATGTTTTAAAGCGTGTAATTAAATTCTAATAAAACTTGATATTTTACATTTAACATTTTTGTATTTATGTTTAATTTTTTTTAACTTTACCAATATAGACGAATCCGAACCGTAATTGAATAACTTCCAAGAAAAATATTTTCCTTATTTGTTTATAATAACAATATATAAAATAAACTCCTTTTTGTATTAGCTGAACAGACGCTACGCAAGCAACGAAAATATTTTATTTAGTTACATCTTCCAGATGTTTGTTAATCCTAAACAAACAAACTGATTTATGATAAAACACGATTTATTATTTCAGACAACAGAAAGTAACAATGTCATCGACGGCTTACTCGTAATCCTTGGATTGAGAATTAATATTATTATTTACTGAAATTTTGATAAAATTAACTTAGGAATTTTCCGTCATTTAATTTATTTCGTACTACGAAGAGGACGGTTTAAGCGAGTCATACAAACATTATACGGCCGAATTTTATAATTTTTCTTGGTGTGTTTTCAATAACATACACATAAAAATTCTACCAAAAACTAGGTATTTACCATGCAAACACGATGACATTTAAAAAATTGCAAAAAAACCTGTCGCTTCTTTTATTTTTAGTTACATTGTGTCTGTAATCACTAAAACTATAATCTGGTTTCGTTTTCGGTCGCAGTATTGATATACCCTGTATAAATTTAATAAGGATTTTATTTTCAAATATAAAATCGCAATTCAGTCTTCTGCTTATAAATTAAGTAAACTGTGTCTTGTGGAAACGGTACTACTATAATTCTATGTTCAAAACACAAACTTTGTATACCACAGCATTGTGATACAACGAATGCATCTCAATCTCCAAATAGGAACGACTTACCAATATCCAATCATTTCGCATATACTACGAAGCTACGTCATAATAAACTCGTAGCATATTCCGTAGCTCACCACTCTCAATCGTACTCTCGATTGTAGAGGAGGCCCGTGCCCTGCAGTGGGTTGTATATGGGCTGATACAATACAATATTCCGTAGCAAAACAATAAAACGTAGCAACATTTCGTAGCAGGTTACAAATACAATATCCAATTACTTCAGATCCGCTACGCAGTTACAACGTGATTATCGTAGCACATGCCATAGCGACTACAAAATCAATCTACACTGTTGGTATACTAAGTTATAACCAAACAGTTCGCATCCGCTACACAGCTACATTGTAATACTCGTAGCGCATTCGGTAACAAAACTACATAAACCTACACTGTAATTAGCAGGTTATTGAGTAATTATAGGTAATTACTCGACATTCGCTACGTGGCTACGACGTAGTTTCTCGTAGAATATTCCAAAGCGGATTCTATACATGCACAGACCTAGGTGTTGGTTAATGGTTCATATCTAACAAAGAATACTGACCATTAGTGTAAGAATACACTCAAATAATGTGGCAAATATAAAGATAGATGGCAACGTAGTCTTATCCGCCCGGATATCGACTACAGTACCCGATGGTGAAAGACCAAAAGCCATACTGAACCATAACCACGTTTGGGATTCATCCTGTGTAATAGTCTCGATCCAGCCTTCCCAAACATAATATATTTAATTGCCTCTTGTCAGTGGCTTCTCTGTGTATTGAACGGAATTTAACATAAGGGCCTTTGCACACGGCATATTTTTAACTCGCGACGACACGCGACTTACAATCGCGCTGTAGATGACCATAGGTTTAAATTGAGCAAAGGTTTACCGGCCCTCTGGCCATATGGCAGGATGACTTGCACAAGAGGGCCGGCAGCGACTGAATAAAGCTACAGACCAGGCTCTGTGGCGTACCGCGGGAGAGGCTTATGTCCAGCAGTAGACTGCAGCGGACTGACCATGATGATGAAAGGTTTTCTCACTGCGTCTGATTTTTTTAATAACCTCCCCTCAATACACCCTCCAGTCATACATACATAGTTACATACACAGTTCTTAATTCTGATTGCGTTTAAAGCGCGTTAGCGCGCCACTTTTGCGCGTCCTCGGCGCGTTAAAAATACGCTGTGTACAGAGACTCTTAGATGCATTTTAACTACTTCGTTGGGGCAGTAGAAAAAGTCTATACTAAAGTTTATTGAGCCGCCATTAGCAAACTACGCAACTACTAACAACTACGTAGATTCAAGGCTTTAGGTTACAAGCTTATAATCGCATGCTCCGTGAGATATTTTCCAGTAATTCACATTATACATACATAAACTCACGCCTTCTTCCCAGAAGGGTGTAACCGGGACACCCTCGTTTCGCCTAGTATTTTTCGTCCCACGATGTGATAGGAGGCGAGCCATATCGGGCACAAATACCTGCCTTCGGGCTGATAATTAACAGAAAAATGCAATATCACTTTGTCCGACCCGGGAATCGAAACTGAGACCTCAGCATTGTGATCGTATCGTAGTACAACTGCGCCACTGAAGCAGTCCACATCCACACCGATTAACGAATTCCGGTGAACGTTTAAATTCATCAAGAAAATTACATTTGCCTGCGTACGCTGAAGGATCGCCGTATAATTTAATCCGAAGCATTAACGGGATTAAAAAATACCGAAAAATATCCGACGCAAAAGAATATTAAAATAAGGTTTTAATGAAAAACTTCACGTTCTGTTTGTCTGTACTCTGTTGGATTTTTGTAGTCGTGGATGGAATGCGGTATTCCATAAATGGATATTGGAATATTTTTTATTATTTTTTTTCATTTAATATAAATTGTTTTGTGCGTTTTCCCTTTGTGAAGCGAAGACGTTTGAAATAAAAAATAATTTTGTGTTTATGTGTCGAGTTTCATATTAAATTTGAGGAAACGAGTAAAGTTTTTCACAAAGAAAACTGCTGCTTTATATAAACGCATGCAATTTGCTCTAGTTATTACTGTATTTTAACCTTGCAACCTAACCATTTTTTTCTTTAATCAGTAATTTATGACACGTTTTGCGAATAGACTAAGCTTTTTTCGAATAGGTGTTAGAAGAATAAGCATATTTTTTTGCTGGCAGGATTTTTCCAACCTCCTGCATATGACCTTCAATTTAATTATCCCTATCTATCTTTATTAATACAGGCAATCAAAATACTTCCATATACAGGGTGATATAGACACATGTTACTTAATTTGACCCACATGTTTCTCATCACCCCAGGTGACATTGTACAAAATTTGAGTAATATCGGAGAAGATATTTTGTGAAAAATCGCTATATTAGTTTTTACGATTTTTGGCCACCTCGTATAGATACGAATATTTTTACCGCTTTGCTGAACTTCAGTTCAGTTCAGGAACTTACCTAAGCGACAAAAAAAATCGTATCGTAAGTGTTGATCCTTTGATCAAATCTTACAGGTCGATTAAAACTAAAATCGCGAGTTTTGACAAAACTATCAGGCAGTTTTTATTACACTTGGTACAGTGTTACGTGGGGTGGCTGGGAATATGTGTTATAAATTAAGTACCATATGTCATTATCACCATGTATTGTACATCCATAATAATCCCTCAAAATTTTCTTCCTATCCCAAGAATTTAACAACAAGATCAGATTGTCCTAGATTTTCAGGTTTTAGTTGTGCTCCTATTTTATGTGGGTCAAGAGCGGCTTTGAAGACGGAGCTTTTATATAAAATATTTTAGATGCGCGGTGAACGGGACTTGAGGCCGCGGGTCTGATTCCTGCACCGGTACAAAAGAGTTTGTGTGAAAATATTTTTGCTTTAGGATATAATACACTTAGTACATGTTATATCCTTAATAAATAAATAAATACACCCAACAGTCACATACATAGTCCTGACTCCACACTAAGATCGAGTCTTGTGTCGTGAATATCAGGAACTACGAGAGACTTTTCAGTGTCACAAACACCCAAACTCGAAACTAATACGCAAACAATTGTTTCGGTGCAGGGATCGAACCCGCGGCCTTTTGTTTCACAGCCGACTTCCAACCAACTGCGTTACTGAGGCTGTTAATATATGTAGATATCCATGTTATGAGAACTGCATTATTCTGCCAAGGGATGATATACGCTACTATTACTCTATCCCACATTAGCCATAGAAAGTTCACGGCTAAAAATAGGCAAAGGATTTTCATAGGGACTTGTTATTAGCAGCTTGTATTCAGCAACTTTTTGCAACATCAGCGAGATCGTCTGTCCTCGACTACATACTTATTACGACTTTTATCATTTACAATCAATGTAATTTCCTACAGCCTTATTCATAGACAGTTTTAAAACCTATTTTAGTTATCGCATGTTTCGTCTCTCTCGAACGACTTTTGAATTCAACGAAGAAGACAAAACATCCTATAAGGCCATTAGTTTTTATTTCTTGCGATTTCTAACATGACGACAAATATTAAGCCATCTCAATTTGTCCTTTAAATAAAGTGGGTTATGCATTTTGCGTCCCAGTTCATATTGCATCATCTGTCTCGTGCGTTCATAGTTATTCAAGAGAGCAAGCTTTTATCTGACCAGTGCAGGATCTTTAGACAATTTAGTTACTTCATTTGTTTGCTGAAACACTATGTCTTATTACAATATTTTATGCTGAATACCTTAGTGTATTTTAATAGTACTTAATGTTTTTTTTTCAACACAAATTGAAAAAATTATGTATCTTAACACCAAAATACTTGCCATGCTAAACCATTACAGCGTAGTCCTCACAAACCCTTTAAAATTCTTGTGTTAAACTTTATTTAGCGAAGCTTTTTTGACCATGTTTTCTTTCACGGTTACAGCAAAAGATACTTTTTTTTATTTGGTTCACACTACTGGACATATACAGACAGCAATATCAAACATTTTTTGTACCAATAATGTGTGTATATATATATATATATATATATATATATATATATATATATTTCATGTTAGTTCAACCTTGAAAACAAGACGAACCTTGAAAACGCAAACATATTGTGTGCGGAAGAGATATGAAACACACGACGTCTTTCGTATTGACAGTTTGGCTGCGAACTATTTTAAAAGGGTAGGCCTACTATAATGTAGTATAATAATATGATCGTGCTATGAATGCATTTGGCAAAAAATATTCGTTGTGTGAATAAACATCATCTACCGGTCAAGAAACATAGTAGAGGACAACGTTTTATAGTAATTAAAATAAACATTTATTTCTTTTTAGCAACAGTAGTACAGTCATCGTATGCTACGTCGTATCGGAGCGATACTCCAATGTTGAAGTCTAAGCTTGTAAACATTTTAAACCAAATTCCACCATGAATATTATATTTATAACAATCTAGTTTGTTACTCAAAATAAAAAATCCAAACATTTTTAAAATACAAATTCTAATTTAATCACGCGCAGTAAAAAATAATTAAGTATCGGTTTAATAAGAAAGAACATTTTCAACGAAGGCGCCTGCACTCCACTTTATTTACTGTCGTGATTGTCTCAGAATTTCCAATTGTTTTCCCTCGCGACGCCGGCAAGTAAAGCTCTTAAGTCCAAAAGAAATGAAACTAAGCAGATAACTTTAACCATAGTCACGTACAACACTTGTACTGCAGAATATTTTGAAATTATTACATTAATACGTCAGAATGTCACCCTTATGTATTAACTATTAAGGCGTCAATTACTCCGTTATTATTGCACGATCCATAAACTCAAAATTGTTAATTAAACTTCAAGGAGGTTCTAATGTGTCTATGGTACGGCTGATGGAAAACGGTTGGTCGCAGTGACACTTGTGAGTTGTGCGGGGGATCAGTTCGCTCCGAGCTGCCGGGCGGAGCGCACGTCCTTTCACAACCCGATATTCCCGCAATTGTGTAAAACAAGGTGCGAACTACGAACCTCTGTGCTTGCCAATTCAATTGTGTTTTTGTGCGTTCCAACGAGGATTTCACTATATTTCTTAATTAACGTAAGTACTTTCTGCTTAGTTTAATTAACTGCATTTGGGCTAATTACTCGTGTTAATTATGTTATGTTTGCCTCGAGTTATAGCATTTCGGGAGCGCTTTTATCATTAGTATTCTTTGTGTGGCGGCCACTCATTTATTTGTTTTATTAACCGGTTCGGATGTGGTGTGAAAATTACTGTTTAAATGTCGGTATTAATAATATTTCACAATTCGTTTATGAAACTCATTAATATTTGAAAATTGTGTGAACATTTATTCCAACTTTCATAATTAATTTAAAATTTTAATCGTGCGTTTACCGTCGGTTCGAAGTGATTAAAAATTAAATCACGTATCTCTCCGGAAATTAACTTAGCAAAATGGAGGAAAAAATATCGGTGTTCCCAGCGGCGTCGAGATAAACTCAATTATAAAGCGACCTGGTTTATATATTTTTTAAGTTATTAATGATTTACATTCATTAAAATCCGTAGCTCGTGCCAAATTAAGTTAATTAAAGCCATCTAATATTAAATTTCATCTGAAACCTTTTTTGTGTGGGATAATTTTCGTGGCAAAATTTTAATTAGCGATCTGTTCGCACAATACGTACGGAGTAATTTTGAAACATTAGGATATTTTGACACAGCGAATTTAATATTAGGATAATTCAGAATCAAATATATGGCTACCCCATATTGGAATGGGGTACCAATATGAATATGGGGTATGAATAAATGGAATTATATCCAATTGATGATTACTTCAAATATGTCCACGTTTTAAATATATTATCTAATAATAACAATATAATACATACATAAACTCACGCTTTTTCCTACAAGGGGTAGGCAGAGGTTCAACCAGGACACCCACGTTTCTCCTTGTATTTTACGTCCAACGATGTGATACGGGGCTAGCCTATCGCCATATGGGGCACAAATTCCTAACTCGGGGTTGGTTACTTTGCTCGACATGGGATTCGAACCCGAGACCTCAGCTTTGCAATCATACCGTAGTACAACAGAGCCATCGAGACATTCAATATATCTGAATAAGTAAATGAATTGCACCCGTTTACTCAGTAATATACGCACATCTAGTACTTTTTTATGATGTGCTTTTAAGAACAATTTTGATAGCGTTTCGTACGATAAGCGAGATTGGATATCTACAGCGGATAGTGGAATATTCCTGTCCTTCAGGATAGCGACTACCATGGTCAAAAACCTGTCACAGTTATCCGCGTAGTGTATTGCGTTTCGGTTTGAGCAAACGGCAAGATTCTGTCGCCTGATCTGATAGGATGGTTCTCTACCATCAGGTGCAAAGAAGTCGTTTTATCATGCTAGTATTTAGACTTCACGCCTTAATACCTAACCCCTAAGGCCTTGTTAATAAACTTGGATGAGTGAAGGATTAACTTTAGTCCAAGGCTTTAAAATTGACTCGATTATTATGAATAGCGAGGTATTCACGACTCTATTAATAAACACGGAATTGCACAGGGGGCTAGGTAACCATCGTATTGTAGTTACATTATTCAATATTATAGTCAAATTAATAGTCAACATAATCGAGACAATTTTAAAGACTTGGACTAATGCTAATCCCTCGCTCATCTGCGTTTATTAATAAGGCCCCAATTATTATGTTCAAACCTTAAATACATACAAATGACACGTAAGAATGTACGAATTGCTAATTTCTGTTGCATGAAATAAAATCTCCCGTCGGAAAACTCATGACTCCGAGCTATAAGTTTCCAGCTTCTACTATTCGTTTTGTTATTAATTAAATTCATTGATATACAGATATCAATACAGAAAAGATAGTCTAGTCTCATTAAAGACTCAGACTGAGATTCAGTTCTGGATTTCAATTGGTTGAGCTATATTTATACTGAATTCGTTGCAGTGGAAAGTCTAGAATATTTTTGTCCTTAATATTCCCAATCGTGCTAACCCTACCATAATATAATAAGATTATATTTGTCTGGTGTCGTGGATATCAGTTGTTAATACAGCCCTTTTGATCCTACAACATTCAGTTACGGATCGAAATCGTATTAGATTGACAATTTTTCCTCGGTGCTAGAATAGAGACCTAGCTATCGTCTTTGAGCCGTCGTAGCGTCATTAGTAATTGCGATTATCTACAGTTTTAAGGCTATTGATTTAAGCAATGTTTATCACTCAGTTTTTTTTTAATTCAGCCAGATATTTAATATTATTAGAACTTACCCTTCATTAATCAAGATAAATAATTAAATAAATATCTTTTTCATTTATTTATATATTGCATTATTTTGCAAATTCCAGTAATCTTTATTTTATTTATTATTTTTATGTTTTTGGGGGTTAATCTGCGTCTTTTTTCATACGTTCATCAACCTGCGGTGGTCCATGGTCGCACATAAATTTTTCCGATTCCATAATGCTAGAAATTTTCTTCAGTTTTGAAGTTTCGACTACATACCGACAAATTAAATATAAAGCGTTTAAAGACCACAAATATAAGAAGTTATCGATAACTAAACAAATGCGTATTTCTTTGAAATAAGATTCATTTCTCGATTTCTAAACTCTATTAATTTAGGTGGTGTTATTAGAAATATTTCTGAAATACTAGTTAAGTTCCGTTCTACTTAAAATATTTTCTACTAACGTTTATAAAACTTTACCCAAAGCTAACTTAATAATATTGTTTTTTATTGCGATAAATGGCGAGCTGAGAATGGCATTCGCCAGATGGTAAGCGATATGGCCGCTCATGGATAGTAGCAAAACCAACACCATGAATTACAAAGCAATGCTTGGCATTCCACTGCGCTCGCCATCCTGAGACATAAGATGTTAAGTCTCGTCATGTCCAGTAGTTACCCAGCCTACAATGTCTTTTAAACCGGAACACAACAGTGCATTTTTACTGCTGTTTCGCGGGAGAAATAGACATTGCGATGGTACCTACGCAGGCGGCCTCTCACATATGAGAGACCTACCACCAGTGGTACCACCAGAAATGATAGGAATACATCGAATTTAACTTAGAAAAGTATTATATTTATATTTCTATTTTAATTGTTGTTCCTGTTATAATTTAGAATATCTTATTAGTTTTGAAGGCGTGATTTGGAAATTGAACACAATATAAAAACGCTAAGAAGTAAATCATATTCATATAATTTATTATTATGATTTCACAGTATTCATTCATAATATGGTATTTCTTCTTCGAGTTCACATTAAAATTTCAAAAACAATTGTCTGATCCAATCAAGATAATTATATTTTACAATTACTAGCTGAAGAGTTCGGACGTTTTCGACACTTTTCGGAATTCATAATTATTACAATTTTTATGTATTTACAGTTTTTATGTATATGTTACGGTAAGAGTGAATAATTGAAGATTATTAATAATTACCGATTATTATTAATAATTACCGAAAGTCGAGGTTAAAGTGATAAATTAATCACATTTGTCGGTTTTTATTAATAATTTGACCCTAGTAGTGATAAATGTAATAAGTGGCCAAGGGTTGCGGGGCTTTATGGATCAATTAGGTCGACTGTGCCCCAAAACCGACTCGGAACACCCCGACTTCACGTAGTCTTTTGGCTACCGACCCTAGAGTGTATATAAAAAGCCGGAGGCGCGGAGGGAGAGCAGCCCCCGCCCGCTGTAACGAAGGATAGGCAACCGTGCGAGCCGCAGCGGCTGAGGCTGGTCGCCGGAGGTGACCAGCAAGCCGAAGCTGCGGAGGTGAGCATAGGTGCCTATCTTTTGTTACGCAAGGGCGAAGGGGCTGAAGTTCCCGTAGCGCCGGAGACGATGCAGAGGCTAATTTGTATTGACAACAAGTGTTTTAAGGGTTAGGTTGTTATAATAGATATTTCTCAGGAATGGTGCGTTACCTTTTCATGGGAGTGGTACCAGGGGAGGTGCGCCACTTCCCCTCTCCTTCCACTCCTCCCAACCCACCCCCTCGTGCTGCCCTATTCTATATTCTACCACTTCGGCTCATTATTGTTTTGATTTTGATTCGCTTTACATCACTCTGCCTTACACTGCCACAAGTAACCTTGTTTGTGTGATCTCTAATTAATATAATTGTAAGACTGTGTTTAATATTATAAATAAATACCTGCTGGTCAAAAAACATTGAGTTTTTATTTATTTTATAACTTTCACCAATATGTGTCGTGAATTATTAATAATTACCAAAACATGTGGTTATTATTAATAATTTTGTAAAATTATTAATAATTTTCAATTAATCAGATTTACCGTAACATATACAGCGCTACAAGCTTGGAAAATATATCATAGTACATTTCTAATAACTACAATATTTTTTTTTAAATTATAATACGAATCTTTATCTAAGTTAGTGGAAATCATGTTTTTAAACTTATATTAAAGCTATGGTTGCTATGAGAACGGGACTCAAATGATTAGTGCTGTGGATGCATAATTTTCTAGTTGTTTACGATCTTTTAATAATCGTTAAAAAATCACAATAAAAATCTATTACCGTGACAGAGTGGTATCTATTTAAATTACTATTGCTTGAATTGCAATTCATAGTTATCTGGAGTCATTCATTATAAAGAAAAAAACATACATTTGAAAAAGTTAGGTCAGCCAGACATATTATAAAAACTAGCGAAGTAAAGATAATTCATTGTTAATATTTTAGTGATGTTATATTATATTTTTATATTTGCGTTAAAATTAGTAAATGACAGTAAAGATAAAATAAATACAGGGTATATCTAGACTAAAACCGAAAACGAAGCCAGGTGGTAGTATTAATGACTTCAGATACAACGCAACTTAACCCTAGGTTTGCAGGGTGACATAAACTTACGTTGAATGTAAGGTGGAGACCCAGGGACTCCAAAATGAAAGTTAGGAAAAAAAATACTTATGATTATGAAATCAACTTCTTTTTTATTTGACAATATAACATGGTTCATAAACTTTTAATTATAAACATAAGAATTAGGAACTTACGTTAACCTTAGTTTGAAACCTTAATTTTACATTCAGCCTTGAAAATCACATAAAAATTGACATCTTCAGTTTGTACCTCTTTAACTTAAAAAAATAAACAACAAATCACATTTTTACTTATTAAACTTAGTAAACATAACAGTCTTCTTGACAAATAGTATATAAAAAGATAGAAAAAAAATAACATAAAAAAATGTGCAATGGTTCAGTCAGTTGTACGAACAGCACATTGCCTGCAAACTTTTTTTGAGCAAGACAAACATATTGGTTTGCCACATGCATTACAAATATAAGCAGTCTTTCTTTTAATTTTTTTTGGGCAGAGGAAACAATATTTCCTTTGTTCTCGAGGTAATTTATCTTCATTTGTTTCATCTACATCATTCGGAAGATCTTCTTGAATGAGATGCTTGGGACGTAAGATGAGAAATCCTCTTCTTTTTCTTCATCGTCTGCATCTTCTTCCAAGTTTTCTAGCCACTCGCTTATAACTGAGGCCGCATTTTCATCCACAGTATTGACAGATCTTTTATTTCTATTGGAAGATGCCATTTCGATAATCTAAAACAATAAATAAAGCTGTAGTATGTGAAAAAACATCATATAAGAAAATCACAACATAATACATAAAGTGTATGGTGGAGTCCACTGGACTCCGCTAATGGCAATTACTCACCTTTGCGTTATGCGCCCGCACACGACCTCTCGTCCCCGCGTCGGCCGCGTCACTGACGGAAGCTACTCAAGCGCACAGCGCTGTATCCGCGTATAGGAAAAAAATATTAACTTAAACAATTTCGCACGGAGTCCCTGGGACGTACACTACAAATTAAGGGTTAAAAAGGCGATAATTTTTTTGTTGTAATTTTTTACTTATCGTCCTATTTGGGTATTAAAAGCATCGTTTTCCTTAAATAATAATATATACCTTTTTATTTTTCCGGTTTCCATTATAACTTTAGCAAAATCTAAGGATTTAACATCCAAACGCTATTATATTTAAAATATTTCAAAAAAAAAACTGACGCTTTTTTTTAATTTAGTTGCATTGTGCCCGTAATCACTAAAACTACCACCTGGCTTCGTTCGGTCGCAGTCTTGATATACCCTGTTTAAAAAGCCGAGCAAATATATTATGATTTAGTTACAAATAAAAAAACCGACGTGATCAAACAAGTCGAAATTCCACAAAAAGTTTCCGAGTGATATGAATACAAACGGATCAGTCTCTCGTTTTCGTAGAATTAATTATTCTCATTATTTTTGTAATATTTCCAGAATTGGCTTTAATTAAAATAACGATAATTCTTAGAATAACTGTCATGAGAAACGAATAATTATTATTTATTATAACAAATAAAGAACAATCATTGCATCTATGATATTTGAAACTTCCCTTTGAAATAGATCATTAAGGGCCGATATTTAGATAGTCATACAACTGCTAACTATCAAATAGGATATATCTAATCGAATGTAGGTGGCACAGTTCTTATTTTGTCTAACAAGTTTTTTTTTTCATAGCCTATACTGTCCCACTGCAGGGCAAAGGCCTTCCTTTCTTCTTCCACCCTTCTCTAACCAAGGCGTGCTTCCACCAGTTTGTATCAAAATAGTCCAAGTCATCTCTCGTCGGACAAGTGATTTTATTTAATCGGAATTAACTTGAAATGGCAATGCCATCTATCCCGATTAAAAGACGACCGATGGACACTTACGCTTCCTAACCGACTTGGCCCACAAGGAGCTAGGAGAAAAGGAAGACCTATTTATCGATGGGAAGTTGACATCACATAAAAATTAAACCGACTTCAAAAGTGTAATAAAAAGAGAGAAATAAAACGAATCTTTTAATTTGGCAGAAACAATACATTCAATAGCTAAAATAGGTTTTAAAACTGTCTATGAATAAGGTAGTTAGTTTATACATATCAGACAGTAAGTACATTACTTTTACCACCATTAAACAGACGGCGGTCATTAACTAATGCCCTTTTTATAGTAAATGAAGTTTTTGTGGACATGCGAGGAGGTAATTACGATTTTCGGTACATTACAAGTTCGGTCGATGGATAGTTGTGATGTTTTAATGCGGTTCCAGTTGGTAGAATATACCTCGAAGCATGTACCTTGATAAGCATAAACGGTTGATTTGTATATCTGATTTTGTGAGGAGTCGATTCCGTATACAAGTTAATCCTTGTAAAATGCATAAACAAGATATTATCTAACTTTATTATTGTTAAAGCGAGCTACGACAGATAATTCTAAGATGTGACATTATCAGGAAGCAATAATCAGGAAAAAGCTGCATCTCTGTTGCGTCGGATACGGGATTGTTCCAACAGCATTGTGCGAACGGTGGCTCATACTGGGAATTGTCCACTTATAAATAATTTTACACATATGTAAACCCACCCCAGTTTTCCCAGAAGGGGTAGGCAGAAGTGCAACCATGACACCCACATTTCGCCTTGTATGTTCCGACCCACGATGTGATAGAGGGGCAGCCTATCGCCATATCAGACACAAAATCCTGAGTCCGGCCTGGTAATGAATAGAAAAATCCAATATCACTTTGTCCGACCCGGGATTCGAACCCAAGACCTCAGCTTTGCAATCATACCGTAGTACAACTGCTCCACCGAGGCAGTTTTATTTAGTCATTTTATTTATTTATATATACTTATTGTACAACACACAAAATATCACATACAAAAACGTAAAGCGTATAAATCTGTATTAGTCATATTCTTTATTATTTTGTTGTTTTAATGGGTTTTTTTTTATCAGCCCATATACGTCCCACTGCTGGGCACGGGCCTACTCTACAATCGAGAGAATCGATTGAGAGTGGTTAGGCTATATAGTCTACCACGCTGGCCTAGTGCGGGTTGGCGGACTTACATACCGTAGAAATTCTTTTTTAAAATCGCTACGGTATGCAGGTTTCCTCACGATGTTTTCCTTCACCGTTAAAGTGCGTGGTGATTGACTATCAATACACATGTTTTAATGTTAGTTATAAGTTTTCCTAAAATAAATAAAAACACTATAAATAAGAATTCAACTTAATTTCATAAAGAACCAAGTTGCGATGACAATTATATTTCTGCAAAATGACTTCCTTGAACTAAACGAGTTCAGAAAAGCAGGTGAGAAAATGTTAGAAAGCCATTCCTTAGTTAAATGGCACGGCAGAGATATGACTTCAGAAATTGTTGAATACTTATAATATGAAGTTAAAATGATAACCCGAAAGTTAGCTTCCTTTATTACCTTTGAAATTGTGACAAATCGAATCGTTGAAAATTTGACTCGGAATATTATTCTACAGAACATTTAGAATTTCATCAAGGGAACTTAAGGTTGTTGGGAAGAGATAAGAAATACCTACCATAGGTTTCAGAGAATCGGATTGGGATAGGCCTGTTTCGATTTGTGCTATAGCCTGATGTTGACGACGAAACTTTACCTTTTTTTATTGTAATGAATGGCGAGACGAGCATTCCATTCAAATGATGTTAAGCAATGTTACCGCTCATGGACAGTAGAAAAACCAAACAACACCATAAATTACAAGGCTATACTTGACATTCCACTGCGCTCACCATCCAGACATACAAGATGTTAAGACTCATTAAGTCTTTCAATTTTTTATCAGCTTTTCTTTGCATGATGAATACTTTAGGTTTAAGAATAACTGCCTTATTCATAGACAGTTTTAAAACCTATTTTAGTTATCGAATGTTTTGTCCCTTTCGGACGACTTTGAATTAAGTCTGAGCGAAAAAGACAAAACATACTATAGCTAAAATAGATTTAAAAAAAATTTATGATAAAGGTCGTAAATGTTTGTAACTACTCGATAAGTCTTGACTCTCGAGACTCGATATAATAACTTTGTAACACTTTGTAACTCTCTCTCCTTATTTTTCTCGTTCGACATTCTGCGCTATTAATAATAAATCATAATAATAATAAAAACTCTTTATTTAAGAACCAAATAATTTAACACAAGAGATTAATTATTATAAACCAGGACTTACAGTGCTAAAAATTGGCGGTCTTATAATATTAAATAAGTGAAATTTAAAAAAATAGTTAAAAATTGGCATTATTGGAATTGAAGATTTATTAACGAAATTAACATATCTGAATTATATTTTTACTAATAAGTTGAAGAATTTCCCCATACACGTCGATTCCCATCGCTAAAATTGCGTTCACCTTCGCTCTGGTATTTCGCAATGCTGTATTGTTTCAGCCGATCCACTCCAAAGAACAATGGCAGCTCAAGAGCTTTTGATATAATAAATTAGTCTCTTGAAATGCGAACAATAACTTTCATTGGTGATGTTGGCTGCCCTCTATTGTTGAATAAATGTCTAATTCATTAATCTGTTTCGTGGTTGATGCGACTGGATTTAATTTATAAGGTGATTAGCCTCGTAATAATTTGAGGAAGTATTTTCATAAATGCCTCGTTGGCGCAGTTGTACTACGGTATGATTCTAAAGCTGAGGTCTTGGGTTTGAATCCCGGGTCGAGTAAAGTGATATTGGATTTTTCTATTTATTATCAGCCAGGAGTCAGGAATTTGTGCCTGATATGGTGATAGGCTCGCCCCCTATCACATAGTGGGACGGAACATACAAGGCGAAACGTGGGTGTCCTGGTTGCGCCTCTGCCTACCCTTTCTGGGAAAAAGGCGTGAGTTTATGTATGGATTTTTTGTGTTGGTAGCAGAACATCTATCTACAACTGATCAAACCCTAATTCATTATATTACAGTGTTTCGTTTAAAACACACCAACATTAAAGTTCCAATTTATAATTTATTTATTTATTTATACTTTTTATACAGAGTATAAAGGCGGACTTAATGCCTGAGGCATTCTCTGCCAGTCGACCTTTGGATAGTGCAGAGAGGAAATTAGTAGGCGCATAAATTATAGAAACTTGAGTATTGAGGGTTTATATGTAAACAATACTTAAATATATTATATATATAAACATACATTCACGTATAGATACAAATACATATATACATCATACATAAGTATATAGATATATAATAAAATAAATAATAATTTACCACGAATATTCGTAACACGGTTTGTAACTTGGCTTTACATCTACTGCATTGTCAATACCCGCGCTTAGCGTACTTAGTACTTGCCAAACGAAGCGATGTTTTAGTTACAGCACGAAGCTTGTACATCCAACGTATAAATTACAAAGTACTTTTAGCTCTCATAACTTTATGTTTAGATTTTATGATGTATTTTAGCTTTTAGTATAAGTTACATACTAAAATATAATATATTATGTACGTCCTATGGCAGGGCATGGACCTGCATAATTTAGAGGACTTACTGCAGTACTCAATTAAATCATTATTTAGAGTAGATTTTACAAAGAGAATCTTAATTAAATAGGTACCCCAAAGGTTACTGTATCAGCCCATATACGTCCCACTGCAGGGTACGGGTCTCCTCTACAATCGAGAGTACGATTGAGAGTGGTACCCCAATGGTTTGCTCAATTATTATTGTGTAATTCTGTTATGATTTTTTTTATTTTAAATCAATTATTATTTTTACATGATGTGATAGCCTTAAAAGGTGTTACTTTTATTTTTTAATTATTTTTTTATTTCTATAGTGTATGTAAATTTGTAACCACCACTGGTTGTCCAAATAAATAAATCTTTCTAAGGAACAATTTCATTGACATTAAACGTCTCTGATTATGGCCATAAATACATAATAGCAACCCAGTGCAAATTAGTAGACCACACACATTTTTAAATTAACATGGGCAAATATCGAGTATTTTTTTTTACGATATTTTCTTTCGCCATTACTATAAGCGATTCACTATTGTATTGTATTGTATCAGCCCATATACGACCCACTGCAGGGCACGGGCCTCCTCTACAATCGAGAGTACGATTGAGAGTGGTTAGGCCATATAGTCCACCACGCTGGCCTAATGCGGATTGGCGGACTTTTACATACCATAGAAATTTATACAAATCGCTATGGTATGCAGGTTTCCTCACGATGTTTTCCTTCACCGTTATAGTGCGTGGTGATTGACTATAATATTATTAACTTATAACTATAATATATAATTAACTTATTACTATAATTAACGATTAACTATAATAATATTAAGTTAATACACTCATCAGTCACATACATAGTCCTCTTAGTCTTAATGTGGGGTACACTAAGATCAATTAAGTTTAATGTTGTAGGTATCAGAAACTAAGAGAGACTTTTCGGTCTCACGATCTACCATTGGTCGATATAAATAAGGTTATTGATGCATAGGCTAACCTCGAACCGCGATACAGTTGCGTGTTACACCATATAAATAAACAAATACGACTAACGATCACATACATATGACCCCACACTAAGTTCAATTAAGTCTTGTGTCGTGGGTATCAGAAAGTACAGCAGGCTTTTCGATCTCACAAACACCCAGAACCGAGACAAATATTTGTGGACCTCTCAAACATTTGTCTCCGTGCGGGGCTCGAACCCGTGGCCTTCATTTCACAAACCGGCGTCTAACCAATCGCGCCACGGAAACTGTATATCTATAATCCCAGTGTTGTGGATGTTAATGGGCGCTAGTGACCACTTACCATCAGATGACCTGTTTACACGCTTGCCGGATCTATTGTATGAAGAAAAATACTTGAGACTTTAGTACATCATATTTTAACTAAGTAGGCTATAATAATAAAATAATAAAACAATGAACCCTAGATCTTCAGGTCTTACAACAGTTTGAAAGTATCTAAACCAATTCCACCTCCCAGTTTTATAAAAAGAAAAATAGGCAAAGAATTCGAAAACAAATTCAGAACAACTGCGATTAGAAACTGATTATAGCTTTCGTATTTTCGGTTGAAAAAAAAACGCAATCCGCCGAGTTCACCGAAGGGTTTAACACTTCGTTTTATTGTAGCACCTCCTTAACAAACTTTTATAAGAGAAACAGGTCTAGAAAATTCTCTCGACTTCATAAAATTTATTTCGAAGTTCGAGAACTGGATTTGTACTGTATTGCATTTTTTCACGTACTTTGCAGGTTTTTGATTGGTTGGCGAAGATTTTT
This sequence comes from Theretra japonica, assembly GCA_033459515.1. Taxonomy (NCBI): domain Eukaryota; kingdom Metazoa; phylum Arthropoda; class Insecta; order Lepidoptera; family Sphingidae; genus Theretra; species Theretra japonica. Next base: position 12,069,545 of record CM065949.1, read on the forward strand.
TTATTATATTTGGTGTTTGTTATTTGATACGTAAGGTCAACGGTAGTATGTAAAGTCCACCAATCCGCGCTTAGCGTGGTGGACATTATGGCCAAACCCTTTTCAATCGTACTATTTATGGAATATTTCAATATTATATGTCAGTCAAACTCTCGATCTTAGAGGAGTCCTATACTCGGAGCCTTAAATGAAATAATTTGTGAAAGACTAGTACCGAGAATTACTGATGGTAGGTCTCATATATGACAGTGAGAGGTCTCCAGGGTGTATACAATCGTAATGTTTATGTGTCCCGCCAAACAGCGATGTAAATGTACTGTTGTGTTCCGGTTTGAAGGACATTGTAGCCAGAGTAACTACTGGACATATAAGACGTAACACATTATGTATCAGGACGGCGAGCGCATTGCAGCCCCAAGAAAAGTCAATTATCACTTTGCCTGACCCAGGATTCGAACCCGAGACCTCAGCTTTGCCAATCGTACCGTAGCACAACTAGGCCACCGGGGCGATTGCCTCATTGACTAATACCACAAAATCCATATCAATTTTACACCAAAACTAGAAACTGAAGCCGCACTCTGACACTTCAATTATAGTATTTAATTACAATACAATCCACCTGTAGAACGGAACAATTAAGCATAATTCCGTAAAACACTTCCCAGAAATCACGGGGCGCTTTATGAATTATATCAGAATTTTGGAAGTCTATTGTGCTGGGCATCATTTGCAAAACAATACGAAGGAGCCTTGTAAACGGTTTACGCGGTCCATTGTGAAAGTTTCAGGCCACGGCCGACGTTTGATAATAATTGAAAAAGTTATTGAATGTGCTGAAAGGATTTACGAGGTCGTTCTAGGGCCCTTTGATTTCATGAAGGGGCTTCGCGTTTTTCTGGGAATAATGATGTGCGGTTTCTATATGTTTTTATGTATATTACTACTGGATGTAGATGTAATCGTTTAATATTATCTCCCTACAATGACTTTTCAGGGCTTGCAATGCTTACAGGGTAGTTAAATCATTCATTGACAGCCTCCGTGGCTCCGTTGGTTGTACACCAGCTGTGAAACGAGAGGCCGCGGGCTCGATCCCCGCATCGAAACAAATGTTTGTGGGAACCACAAGTATTTGTTTCGAGTCTGGGTGCTTGTGAGACCAAAAAGTCTGTCGTAGCTCCTGATACCCACGACACAAGACTCGATCTTAGTGTGGGGTCAGGACTATGTATGTGAATGTTGGGTGCATTTATTTATTTATTATTTAAACTTACAGACGCTAATTGTAGATTTTTTTTGTGTCAAGAAGAACAGCTATAAAGCTCCCCTTTCGGTACCCCGGAGGAGGTCGAAAGGGGTATTTCACAGTCATTAGCCTATCAGCCCGACACGCTGCGGATATTTTGGCCGAGTTGCGTCCCCAACAAAACCTACGCCAGCATACCGACTAAAAATCCCTTGGTATCTGTCGCGTACATTTCGAACGACACTGGATATCTCAGGTCCAGAAGCGCCTCGATTCCTTCCCTATGATCGCCTGCCGCAGAACCAAGACACAGACTGGTCTCTCTCATTGGGGAACAAAGTTGCTCCCCATTTATGTATACTGAACACTCCTATAAGGTGTTATGGGCGTCGGCGACAGATGCGAGGCTATGCGCTCTATCACCCGTCTCAGTATCCCATTTAGGCCCACTAATTGCGAAAGTTGTAGAGTCCTGGCATTCACCTCAATAGTTAATACCAAACATGATGCTAAAAACCAGTCAGTGCAACACGAAAGAGTTGCGTTTTAAGTTCAGCCTATTTAAATTTGTTTCGTACATACATACATAAACTCACGCCTTTTTCCCAGAAAGAATAGGCAGGGGCGCCACCAGGACACCGACATTTCGCCTTGCATGTTCCATCCCACGATAAGATAAGGGGCGTCTTTATCGCCATATGGGGCACAAATTCCTGACTCCGGGTTGATGATGAATAGAAAAATTTATTATCACTTTGCCCGACCCAGGATTCGAAACCAAGACCTCAGCTTTGCAATCGTACCGAAGTACAACGACACCACCGAGGAACTCGGCAATTGTTTAGTCTAGTTATACATTATCATTCCTAGCCGTTGGGTACTCAATTTGGTTTGAATAGAAGCTTTTGATGGCACTATGCCATGCCAGCATTAAAATAACTCATAAAACGGATGCTTATGATTAAGACATTAAAGCGTTTTCTGTACTTAAAAATATTCAAACAATTTGGGTATCCCCACATTCCATATAGAATATTTCACTTTTTTTCCTCGGTCAAAACGTGGCATATGTCTTAAACTAAAATTTTCAAGAGTGAAATAAAAAGAAATATTTTTACTTAGGCAAATTGTTTTCCTCAGGACGGTACAAGAAACAAAGTTACATCTCAGACATTCGAGATTAGTTTGCTGATGGCCGCAGCAAAAACTGTTTTGAAGATTTTTCTATTTTTGTACAATTCTTGGGTATGTTTTTAGCGAAACAACGGAATTAAGAGCTCGCTTTTATTTTATGAATTCTTTAAGGAATTTTATTTTTTAATTTGCTTGAGTAATTTTTTGAGACGAGTGTTAGAGAATAAAAGTGAATGTTTTAGTTCACAGTTTAGGAACTTAAATGTCAATCCTGGGGTTATATTAAAAATAGTAGGTGAAATTAACAAAAATAAAATTAATTTTATTGTTTTTTCGTAAAGGTACTTATGTATGTACTAGATATAGTTTTTATGATGCCTTCGCAATTCTAGAGTTAAATTCATTAAATTACGGCCCCATTTACACGTGGAGAGTATCTCGCCTCGAAGATACGATTATCGTAAGGATATAAAAAAGTTGCATTGTGTAAACATGATCATTTTATGGTGATTAGGTCATGCGATAATGGCATACGATTCTCGCCGCGAAGAACTCCCCGTGTAAAAGGCGTTTAAGAATATGAACATACTAGAAAGCTACGACTGATTTGCGCATTAAAAATGTAACTGATGGTTATTTCTCATAATAAAATGAGCCTTCGTACGACAAAAATACAGACCATTTTTCATATTACCACTCTGTCTCTCTCTCTCTCTTTCTTCAGCCACAGGAAGTCCACTGATGAATATATTACCACTATTGAAATAAAACGAATTCTTACGGATTTAATCGCGAATTTAATTTAGGTTTTTATTTTTTTTTATTTCCCGACGTTTCAATCACTTTACAGTTCTCGTGGTCACGAGGTGGAAACGCCCCGAAATTAAAAATGTAAAAAACTAAATTAAATTCGCGATAAAATCCGTAAGAATTCGTTTTATTTCAATGTGTAACATTCGCGTAAATCCAAGACAACATATTATCATTACTTTTTTGGAAATATCAATATCATTTCCGCACACGGTCGAAATGTCCATACTATTTACCACGTCATTTTTTCAGTTCCACAGTGCAAACGCATCCGCAGCATAGAAACCAAATGGTTTTGGATTTTTTATTTGTTTGCTCGTTTGTGCTATCGGCACGGGGACAATTGTGCCGAAGTCGATCTATAATTCGAAAGACTATATCGCAACAAAGGCTGAATGGTGAGTTTTAAAAATTCTGAATATTATCCGAGATTTCAGTAAACGTTGAAGTCGGTAAAAAATATTGTGTCGAACATCACTATGATTATCGTCGGTCATTTCACAGTTTATGTAATTTGTCGCATCCAGCTTTAGGTAGACATCATTCGCATATCGTCTTTTCATATTGTAATTGTAGTAAATACAGTACCCATACTGAGTAGTACAGCATTTTGAATTTAAATTTTGGTTAGTTTTTGGGATGCGTTCATCAATATAAGACTATGATTTATGACGCCATTAACATTGTATTAACTGTGCCCCTCAACATTAAAATAAATAACCAAGTGTACCTAAAAAGCCATTGGACCTGTCTCGTGTGATCTCTAAACAAAGCTCTCACCGACACAAAGTCAAAGCGAAGTCCATAAGTATTTTTAAAGAAAGGGCTTACTCTTTATGCCACCTGTTACGAGACAACATTTGCATAACTCGGATGTCGTGTGAGGAAATGTAATGTAAGAGATTTATACAGGGCCCCTTTGTTTGTATTCCATTTGTCAGGAGCATTTCACGTCCGGATACAAAGAACGCATATCTTTCAACATTTATTGTTATTTATTGGGGAAGACTTTGTGGATTATCATAAAGAACGTTGACTTGCGGCTGAATTTGATAGCTTTGCTGTTTCTTTGCAGATAAATGTATCACCCTGAAATATGTAGCATTTTTATATATTACAGGGCAAACAAGCATAAGTGCGTGGTGGCCTGTTGGTAACAGACCAGACGCGGCTGCCTACATGTCCACGGCGGTCGCGGGTTCAAATCCCTAGGCACACCTCTGACTTTTCGGAGTCATGTGTGTATTGATAGTCAATCACCACACACTATAACGGTGAAGGAAAACATTATGAGGAAACCTGCATGCCATAGCGATTTGTATAAATTTCTATGGTATGTAAAAGTCCGCCAACCTGCACAACGCCAGCGTGGTCGGCTATATGGCCTAACCACTATCAATTTTACTCTCGATTGTAGAGGAGGCCCGTGCCCAGTAGTGGGATGTATTTGGGTTGATACAGATACAGAACCTTGTAGTGCTAACAGAAGTAACATTTGACTTCACTCCTTTAGTGATGTAAAGTAAGCGTTTTGAAAAAAGCAACTTTAATTTCCGCACATCTGCTCGAGTCAGATCATTTGTTTCGGCTTCACTGGGGCAGTTAATGTGACGGGATCCAAACATCGTTACTAAGGGAATCTGTGAGACAGATTGATGTTTTATTCTTGCCTGATTTGGCTCGTGCTGTCAATCAACGTCTAGTTTATCAGATAGGCCGGTTCTTGCTTAATTTAGTTGGGTTAGTTCTTAGTAATTCTTTTTCCTTTATTGTTACAGTGGTTTTGCTAATTCGATTGTAATAACTCGACATGTAAGGATCCCTGACAAATTTAATAGTATTTTGTTTTGAATGTTATATATCTGTATCTTATCCCACCTTAATGAATAATTTTCCATAAATAAGTATGTTGAAACCCATTAAATTTATATTGAGGCAATTACTTAAAAATATTTGTAATTCAAAAAATTGTGTACATTTTGTTATACAATTAGGAGTAAGTTAACAAAGCAACAAATTATAGTATCCAATTTAACCCTTCGTTTTACTGAATATGCCAACCCGCACTAGGCCAGCGTGGTGGACTATATGGCCTAACCACTCTCAATCGTACTCTCGATTGTAGAGGAGGCCCGTGCCCTGCAGTGGGTCGTATATGGGCTGATACAATACAATTACTGAATACAGAATTGTGTAATTGTTAAGTTCATTATTGGCGATATTTAAAAAAGATAGCTCTCAAATAACTTGGAGCAATTATTTCTTTTTTTTTGAGATATTGTTCACAAAAATATTATTGAAATTTTGTGGAGTCATGTGTATTTATAAAAGAAATAATGTTTAGATAGGACGACGTTTTCTTCTTTCATTTGAAGTCAATTCGAAGCACCAACTGTACGAAAACTTTGAAGGTATTTGACTTTTCAACTCTGTTATTATTGCCAACTGACAAAGACCAGAATCCAAATCAAAATGGTCAAAGGAATTTGATATTTTTATTACATATCTTCAAATCTAGTCGTAGATTAATAAGGAAAACCTATTTACATATGTATCTCAAAAATATTGTATATAAATGACATATGTATAGTAGTAAAATAAGTGCGTGGTGGCCTGTTGGTAACGAACCAGACGCGCCTGCTACATGTCCACGGTGGTCGTGAGTTCAAATCCCAGGGCATATCTCTGACTTTCTGAAGTTATGTGTGTATTGATAGTCAATCGTGAGGATACCTGCATACCTGCGTTCTTCAAAATTGTTTGATGAATTTCTACGGTACGTTAAGTCCGTCATCGCGTACTAGCCTAGCGTGGTAGAGAGAGGACGCCCGTGCTCTACAGTGGAACGTATATGGGCTGATATAGATACATATATTAGTAAACCCACTCTATATACCTAAGACTAATAGACTGGCTAAAACGGGACCTGGCAGGCTTACGGTCTAAAACTCACAAACGTACTAGGAAACGACAAGACGCCGTCTCAGATTTTGTGAAAATTAATTTAGAAACTTGATTGGGTCGAAAGGGCCTCTGTAATTGTCGTGTCATTTTGTCAAAGGGATTGTTGCTCAGTCGTTGAGATAGAACTTCAAATACTTTATTTAATCAGTGTCTTGAGCAAAAATATTCTACGGCGCTTGAATGTGGCGTTGTAACTGAAATATTAATAATAATGTGTATAGGTACACAACATAATAGAGACATATTTATACTTGTTTGTATACTAATCATTACTTATACTAAACGTAAAGAAAGTACAAAGAGCGGTCTTATTATGCTAGGGAATCTTTTCCAGATTTTTGTAGCCTATATTTTGTCCCACTGCTGGTCAAAGACCTCCCCTTTGTTATCCCACTTGACCCTGTCCTCGGCGAGCTCTTGTCATTTTGGCTCGAATGCATCCAACACGTCTTTCTAACGCATATTCGGTTTTCCTCATTTTCTCCGGCCATTCGCGGGAATCCAGCTTGTAGCCAGCCTGGCCCAATAGCTTAATAAGCAAAACCATAGGATATAATATCCATAGGGTGGATATTAAAGAAAGAAGGGATAAAGAGAAAAAATTGTACTGGTCAGCTGAAATCACAAATTTTCAAGGACCATTTGTTTTCACTAGCACAACAAAGTGACCCCTGCAACAATTGATTTATGAAGTACAAACCGCATAGAAAATTCACAATCGAGAGAGGTTTTTCACTCGTCGGCCTGCTAAAATCCGCACGTACAGACTGACTTTGAAACGCAACCAATTTGCATGGATCGTTCTGAATTTAAGTGACGTCGATACCCGAATGGCCGAATGCCCTGCCATTATGCCTTTGGGCCTACAACACCCAAATCCGAAAGACATTCATATTTCTTATTTTAAATTTATTGTTTAAAGATAAACAGTGGTAAATAAATCACATCAAATTGACATATCAAAACACCCAGAATAAATTAAATGCATTACCTTCGGTTACCATAGGATGCATTGACATTTAGGCAAAAAAGGAAAAAATGTTTACATATTATAACTATGATAGAAATGTCATTTAAATAATAATATAAATAATTAGGACCTTTTTTATAGTAAAGAAATATATATATTTATAAATGAAATGAAACATTTTTTTTATGGATTTCATTGCGGATTTAGTTATTTTTTTACATTCATTGTCTTCCGGACGTTTCGATCACTTTAGTGCTTTCGTGGTCGCAGGACAGACTGCTAATGATTGGCTGAAGAGTAATAATTGAACGTGCGAATCTCAGGAACTACTGATTCTTATTGAAAAACTCCTTTAATATGGGAAAGTTTATTTGTCGAGGAAAGCAATAAGTACTTTTGATTCCAGAAATTTTAAAGCAAGACTAATATCGCGGAAAATCGTTTTCATGCGGACGAAACAGCGAGCAATACTAGTAGTATATATTTTTTCTGCTCACAAAAACATTTTAATAAACATTCGGCATCCTTTGTTGTCGACATTACACCCTCCACGCTACCAAGTCGCTATAAAATTGCGTAAATTAAAAAACATCAATTTCCCAACATTACACATAACAAAACGGAACAAATGTTTGTTTGAAATGTGAACAAAAAAGCAAATGTAACCGAACGTTGAGTATGGTCAGTAAATAAATCATTGTGCCCAAAACAAGGGCTGTAAACGACGTCATAGCGCGGGTCCCTTAAACCTTTTGTTAAAATAATAACATTGATTTATTGGGCCCGTCCTTTCCTTCCCAAGATACGAGCTGTTGTGAGGAAGGATCCGTGAGTTAGTATTGTACGTTTCCTGTTAATGTTAATGTTAACTACGCCATATTTTGATGTGGTTTTAGTTCTGTTTACTAGTCAAAATTTCTCTCTATCTAACCGCACTGATGTAGGCGACCCTTTGTTTAGGTTTTCAGGCTTATTTACAGTTGTAACAATTTTATATATTTTTGTTGATGTATCTTTAATTTCTAATCGTAATGTAATAACTTAATATACACTGCAGGGTACGAGCCTCCTCTAGAATCGAGAGAACGATAGAGAGGGGTTAGGCCGTATAGTTTACCACGCTGCCCTAGTGCGGGTTGGCGGACTTTTACGTACTATAGAAATTCTATCGAATCGCTATGCTGTGCAGGTTCCCCGCGATGTTTTCCTGCGCCGTTATAGTGCGTGGTGATAGACCATCAATACACACGTGACTTCGAAAAGTCAGAGGTGTGCCCTGGGATTTGAAACCACAACCACCGTAAACATATCGCGTCTGGTCCATTACCAACAGCCCACTACACACGCATTTTATACATAACAAAAAAAATCTGTGTTAGTAGCAAAGAACAGCATGAAACATAGTCATTCAATCCAATCCAATCCATCAGCCAAAGGAAGTCCACTGATGAACATAGGCCCCTCCTAATGATTTCCACAGTGACCTGTTGGAGGCAACCTGCATCCAGCGACGTCCCGCGACCTTTACCAGGTCGTCTGACCACCTAGTGGGTGGACCTAAGAATATAGTCATAACATAAATAAATGTGAACATTCTGTCAAGAAGGTAAGCACTAGTCTACCAAGCTGAGCTAATGCGGCTCAAAATAATTTCAAAAACTTTATACTCCAAACTTACCTGTAAAAGTATTTAAGCCCCTCAGAATCTACGTAGTACCTACGTTTCGGAATATGGAAACCTCAATTTCTCCTACATTATTAAATTAACAAACAAAGCTTATAAATAAGGCACTCACAGTTACTAAGGTTCGCTCAAAGAGCACTCGGGGTACGAACAACGAAACTAATAATTGTGCCCGAACGAGATTTCGGTCAGAACTTTCATTATGTTGAGTAGGACAGGCCACAACGAAAGCAATTATTTTAAGGTATCCTATACAATTTATTCACGGACAAGAGGTCAATTTGACTGACGGGTCCGCTAATTATAAAGGGGGTCGAAAAGTACAAATGTTATTTTATGAAACAAAGTAACGTTTAATGTAAAGTAAACAAAAATGTGGTTGATTAAATTTTGAGTTAGGAATTTGTGCCCGACATGGCGATAGGCTTGCCCTCTATCACATCCTGGGGCGGAACGCACAAGGCGAAACGTGGGTGACCTGGTTGCACCTCTACCTACCCCTTCGGGGATAAAGGCGTGATGTTTGTGTGTGTGATTAAATTTTAATTTCACTAGGTATTTCATTAATTTTATATTAGAATAAAATAGCGTCTATTCAAGCATCGAACCTGGTTCACAGGAGCTGCAATGACGCGTGTGAAGGTGGGACACTCTATATCATTGACTAGACAACAAAGATTCCACTTTAGTTTTTTTTTTGACTTAGTGTTACCAACCCGCACTAGGCCAGCGTGGTGACTATATGACCTAACCCCTGTAAATCGTACTTTCGATTGTAGAGGAGGCTCGTGCCCTGCAGTGGGACGTATCTGGGCTGCTACTGTACAGTACAGTTCCCATCCCGGTCGATCCAGCTTATTAATGCTTAAGGTCCAACAGGCAAGGATATAGTTGCTTTAATTAATTCTGATTTTCTTACTTATGGTTCTATTATGTTGAGGATTTTAGGTCATGTCCTTTTTAATGATTCTGACCTAAAAGAGGTGTTACAAGTATGGATTTTATTTTGATCTATGGGTTTATCTAGTATCATAAACTTTCTAAATGTTGGAAGAATTCTAGGGCAATAGTGTCGATTTTTTTGCGGACAAGTTATTTCCATTAGTACGAAGTAGAGTCAGGAAAATGTTGGGGCACTTATTTTAATTCTTCATACATCAAGACTTCAATACACTTCGGTACGGCAATAAGCTATACCAATATTTAAACAACATTGCAAACAATTCAAAATTAACCTGAAATCCAAAGAATAAATGTTTATATACCTACTTAAAAATACCATTAAATACTGGTTTTATTATCAAACCACAAAACTAAAGTTAAATTAAACTCCAACACGTACAATTGATATTTCTCTATAATCCATGAATGCACGCGAAAATGTCAGCCATTGGTTAAAAGCTTTTAATGAGACAAAATTAAAAATTAATTTCTGCACCGATGTTTAATTACTACTCTTAAACGTGTGTACGTCGGTATATTAACCCTTCATTATTTATATTATTTGAAATGGATTTATAATTACTTATCAATTTTACCCGTTTACTCTGCGGGCAATTGAAAATTACTCGTTCGGAGAGCAGTTCGGTCATTTACTGGTGGTATCTCTCAACGCCAAAAAGTTCTCGAATGGAGGGCACGTAGCGGAAAGCGCAGCGTGGGACGTCCACACACTAGGTGGTCAGACGACTTGGTAAAGGTCGTGGGACGTCGCTGGATGCAGGCTGCCTCCAACAGGTTACTGTGGAAATCATTAGGAGAGGCCTATGTTCAGCAGTGGACTTCCTTTGGCTGATGGATAGGATTGATTGGTCCCTCATATGTGAGAGGCCGCCTGGGTAGGTACCACTGCAATGTCTATTACTCCCGCCAAACAGCAGTGTAAATGCACTGTTGTGTCCGGTTTGAAGGACATTGTAGCTAGAGAAAGAACCGGACATAATGCGACGTAACATCTTATGTCTCAGGATGGCGAGAGCAGTGGAATGCCAAGCCTTGTCCATGAGGTGTCGGATCGCTTACCTTCAGTCGAACGGTATGCTCGTCTCGCTATTCATCGCAATAAAAAAAAAATACCGCTAAATGTCGTTTTACTAGTTTGTGAAATATATATCCTGTAATCTTTCAAAATAATAAAATATGTTTTTAATATTATTGTAATTTTGAAGTAAAGCGAAACTATCAATGTAAACATAAGTAAATTTCTTTGTTGTTTACTCCAAAAGCGTTTTATGAGGGAAGAGGTCTAAAACGGGCGGCTAGCGAAATAAGAATGATATCAAGAACAAAAAAATGTAACTTAAAATTATACAAAGACGGAACGATTATGATTATCATTAAATCTATTACACTTTCTAAGGCGCTGTCGAATTTCTGTACTGTATCAGCCTAGATCAGCCCAGACACGAGGCTCCTCTACCATCGATAATACGATTGAGAGGGGTTAGGCCATATACTCCCCAACGCTGGCCTTATGCGGCTTGACAATTTCTGTACTGAGACAAAATAATATTGTTAAGAAATCCTTATTGCCTCAAGGAACAAGATCTTAAGCAACAGAACATTTATACGTTATACAAGAACATAATACCGGATCCAAGTACGACGGTTGCCCCTTTCGCTGCGGTTTAAAGGATTACAGCGAGATATAAGGGTTACGTATGCGTACCAGGGCTTAGAGTAAGCCCTACAGATTGAATGTAAATACGTAATAATCACTATAGAACCGTTTGCAACTTCAGCTTTAAATATGCGGTGGAAATAAGATTACACTAAATGAACTAAGGGAGAATACAATTAAGTTGCAGCTCTACGGTCTGCAATATACTTTTTATTGCCTAGGTCCGGCAAGCGAGCTAACAGGTCACCTGATGGTAAGTGCTCATTGCCACCTATGAACATCCACAACGCTGGATCATGGATGTGATGCCGGCCCAATAGGGAGGGTAGCGGGGAGGAAAAAGGATGGGAAGAGGAAAGGGGTATTGGGCATCCAGCAAGCTCACTCACCGAACGAAACGCGACAGCGATGCTATCGCTTCACGTCGATATCCTGTGATGCAGTGGTACCACCCCGAACGAGCCTGCCCATTCATGCTGAGTCATGACTGGCAACACCGTGGCTCTACCACTTGTTATGTTGATTAATGATAATTTAAGTACTAGTTCTTAAGTATTACTGATGTATATCTAATATCGATTAAAATAATTGATGTCCCGGAGACTATTTTATTCTACTCCAAAATAAATTGATAGTGGCCAACGCATCGAAAGAACATCTACAGCCAGAGAAGCCGAATTGCATTGCTGTTTTTTTTAAGTGAAGTTTCTGCATATTAAAAGTAGCAGATAGAATAATTAGGCACAAAAATAGGATAATGATTGGCGTCGATAATAAGCCACCAGAATCCATACTGACTGAAAAGTCAAGAGAAAACCTGTTATCAATACACAAATCGAAGCGGCTCCTTCTTTTAGTCTAAATTGACCACGTCGGCCTTTTTTTTCTAAAATTCATTTTTCATCATTTAGGTGCGTCCTAGCAGAATAACATAAGTTACATATTACCCGGCAATGGAAAGGATTTATCATTAAAATAATGTACCAGAGAAACAGCAGTAAATCCTAACGAAAAGAACGGCAAACAATGCTTTATACAAAACACATCCCGATGCAAACCGCGGCAAACTAAATACATTTTCATACAGTCACGACCCGGACTTAAAAAGTAAACAGAACTTTTTAACAAATACGTTGCCCGAAGTCGCACAAAGGACTTATGCATTATATTACGGAACATAGTGGAATTATTATTTATCATGACAATGTTTTTATACTAGGTATACATACTACTACCCACTAGGAGGTCAGACGACCTGGTAAAGGTCGCGGGACGTCGCTGGATGCAGGCTGTCTCCAGCAGGTCACTGTGGAAATCGTTGGGAGAGGCCTATGTTCAGCAATGGACTTCCTTTGTCTGATGGATGGATACATACATACATAAACTCACGCCTTTTTCACAAAAAGGGGTAGGCAGAGGGGTAAACCAGGATATACCCATTTCGCCTTGTATGTTCCATCCCATGATTTCATAAGGGGCGAGCCTATCACCATATCGGGCAGTAATTCCTGACTCCGGGCTGAAAATGAATAGAAAAATTCAATATTACTTTGCCCGACCCGGAATTGAAACCCAAGACTTCAACGTTATAATCACAGAGCATTGTAGTCGTACCATAGTTTAACTATGCCACCAAGGCAGTCATTACATTAGGTAGAAAGTACATTAGCTAAAATTAGTACGAGTATTATGTTTTGTGAGGCTTGTTTTAAAATATTTTTTTACACCGAAGTGATGTAGATTCTAGATATTAACTATTTAAGGTTTCTCTTGTGTATGTGGTCTATTCCACATTATATATACTATTAGACAAATAAAAGGTTCCTCATATATGAAAGCCTATTTAAGTATATATTTGTTTACTTCTGTGGCAAAATATAATTAGGTAAGCACTGGTGTGTTCCGACTTAGAAGAGAATGTTACTAGTGAAATTACTAGGATTTAAGCGACCTAATACTTAAGCTTCGACGAAAGTAGTGCTGTGCCATATAGTGCTTAGTATTTATATGTTCTGATTTTTGTTCCTGTTGATAGATTGGCGTGTTTAATAATTTCTGATATACTTTTTCAAATTCATAGTGCAAGGTTTGCGAATACAAGACCGTTTAGGCGTTTTTTTCAAATCATTGCACTAATAATTATTGTGAGCAATAAGAAGCTGCTGTTGAACAAAGACATCTCCCAACGATTTCCGTAATAACCTACTATATCCAACGACTTCCTACAATATTTTTATTATCTTTATTTTTTGGGCCTTTATCACATAATTTGTAACTATGCCGGCCTTCCTAGATTATTAATTTATAAAACATATTTTTTGTTTGTTCCAGATAAAAATGCAAAGAAAACGTCAAAAGAAAAGGCGGCCCAAAGAAACTATACGATGGATGCAACATAGAACGATGTAAGATTCGCTTCAACATGGCGGTTCCAAGCGTATGCCCAGCGATGGGCAAAATCACAGGCAGGGATCTGTTGTTCGCAGCCCTTTTGTTGTGCAGGACAATAGTTTGTGACAGTCAGTGTCCAAAGTTCGCCGAGAAACCTTTAGAGACGCGAGTTCAAGACGCATCGATAGTTTTTAGAGCCGTAGTGGTACAGACGCATTTCCAGGTGAGTTTATATCTATCTATGTAATTGACAGCCTCCGTGGCGCAGTTGGTTTGAATGCCGGCTGTGAAACGTAAGGCCGCGGGTTCGATCCCCGCACCGAGCCAAATGTTTCTGTGAACAAGTATTTGTCAAGTATTTGTTCGGGTGTTTCTGAGACAGAAATTATATACTCTTAAATTCTTTATGATACCCGTAAAACTGCCTCGGTGGCGTAGTTGTACTACGGTACGGTTGCAAAGCTGAGAGTTCGAATCCCGGGTAGGGCAAAGTGATAATTGATTTTTCAATTCAATATCAGTCCGGAGTCAGGAATTTGTGCCCGATACAGCGATAGGCTCGCCCCCTATCACATCATGAGTCGAAACACATACGGCGAAATGTGGGTGTCTTGGTTACACCTCTGCCTACCCCTTCTGGATAAAGGCGTGAGTTTATGTTTGTGTATGATACCCGTGACACAAGATTCGATTAATCATAATATACAACCAGGACTATGCGTGTGATTGTTGTGTGTTTTTGTTTATCTAATGAAGAATAAAAAGTAAATTGATGTTAATGTTTTTGAGTATTACAATATTAGTTATAAATACATACATACATACATAACCACACGCCTTCTTCCCAGAAGGGGTAGGCAGAGGTGCTACTAGAACACCCGCGTTTCGCCTTGAATATTCCGTCCCACGATGTGATAGGGGGCGAGCCTATCGCCATATCGGGCACAAATTCCTGACTCCGGGCTAATAATGAATAGAAAAATCCAATATCACTTTGCCCGACCCGGGATTCGAACCCGAGACCTCAGCTTTGCAATCATACCGTAGTACCACTACGCCACCGAGGCAGTTATAAATATACAAGTTAATTCTGCCGGGTATGACAACATTCAAACAAACGAATCTAGGTTACAAAATTACGTGATAAACTTACTGATGCTAGGTTGCGGTATTTTTTAACTAGCGTTTATTGGATGGACGATCTGGTTAAGCCTGCAGGAAGTCTTTGATACAGACCGCTTCCAACAGGTCGATATGGAGATCCTTCGGTTAGACCTAGGTTTAGCATTAGAGATCCTGTGGGCAAAGAGAGGGAGAGAGAGAGAGAGAATTGTAATTGATGACCCGTGTAAGGATTTCGCACATAGCTTTGATTTTATTCGATATCCGAACTGTATTTTATTTTCACTATAATATAATAACTACCATAATCTTCCAACTGTGAGCACGGCTCTTATAACCGAGATTTAGATTGAGAGTGCATGCGATCAGAGCATTGTATCGTTTCAAATATTAAACCTTTTCAAATAGACATTCACAAAAGTAAAACCTATCCATGGGGTTAATCTCTTACGTAGCGTTTTAATATTTATTTGTATTTATTTTTAAAAAGATAATTATTTATTGTTAAACCTCAAAGTATTATCGTATTATCAAATTGTTGAGGGCTTTCAATTTTACGTCACAATATTGAGGTAACTGTAATATTATATTCATATTTAATATAATTTCAGAACACAATATTCCCAAAGGATACCATTAAAAGCCTGACTTGCTGACAGCTGTCAACATGTAACACTGTAATTAACGATTCATAATTAAATTCAGTGCTGTCATAAATGTTATGAAATAAATGCTAAATAAATTTTATCATCGAGTATAAATTCGTCTACTTGGATTAGGTTTAAAAGTGGTAGAGCCACGCTGTTGTCAGTCATGACTCAGCATAAATGGGCAGGCTCGTCCAGGTTGGTACCGCTGTCTAGCAGGAGATCGACATGAAACTACAGCTTTGCTGTCGCGTTCCATTCGATGAGTGAGACTGCCGGGTGCCCAATACCCCTTTCCTCTTCACATCCTTTTTCCATCCCACTCCTTTCCCGATCTGATGGGCTGGTAACACATCCATGATCCAAGTGTTTTGGATGTTCATGAGCGGCAGTAATCACTTACCATCAGGGGACCTGCTTGCCGGGCCTATGCTTTAAAAAGAAGATTGCGGAAAATAATGTTATAGTGAAATACGCAATATTGACGTGTTTAGGGTTCCGGCAGTGGTTCTGGTTTTCTCAGTATTTTGTCAACACACACCAGTATAAAAATAAATACTAAACAAAGATCGAACCAAAAACTAACTGTCATCAGGCTTATAGTACGGACAAAGACTTGTAGCCTTTATGTACAAATTAATACTAATCTAACTACTGTCAGCTATAAACGAACTGATAGGTGTTGGCAAGAAACTTCTTTATTTATTACAATATTTTTTGCTTCATATTCTAGGGAATATACACAACGACCGCATTATTTTTATTTCCAATAAATTATTGAAATTGAAACGGTACAACGTTAGTAGAAACAATATCGAAACAATATTCTGCGGTTTTTTACAAAATCATCTGTAGTTAATTCGAAAGAATGTTTTCAAGTGGCATTGCTTTGGCTTGAGATGGTTTCGAGTTGAGAATGAGGACTGAAGGACTGAACTTACTATGAGTTTCTGTTATCAATCACAGTTCGGTTCATTTGATTTTATGAGCTCGATGTATGACTTAGAAATCTAGGTCACCTGACTGTTTTATGAGAATTTCTTCCCCTTTTACTTACGTTTTACCACAATTACGCGGGATCGACGTAATATGACTTTTTAACCTCGTTGCAGAGTAATTAGGCTTATAATTTTACAAATGCTGGCCTGCTTGACGTCATGTACGGCCCTCTTCATAATAGGTCTTTTAGCCTAACACACTGGCCTAATGCGGTTCGTACTCTTCACATAGCCAGTTAATTCTAGTGGGGAAATCTCTTGTATGCAGAAATAATCATGATTTCTTTCGTCACCATTGAATCAAACATTAGAACTGGTAGAACTCATGGTATTCTTGAACTGTTTTTTATTATTTTGAATGGCTGGGTGGCGTAATTGTACTACGGTATGATTGCAAAGCTGTAGTGTCGGGTTCGAGCCCCGGGTCGGACAAAGTGATATTGGATTTTTCTACCCATTATCAGCCCGGAGTCAGGAATTTGTGCCCGATATTGCGATTAGCTCGCCCCCTATCACATCGTGGAATGGAACACGCAAAGCGAAACGTGGGTGTCCTGGTAGGGCCTTTGTCTACCCCGTCTGGGAAAAAGGCGTGATATGTATATACATATTATGTATGTATGTATGTATGATTCTCTTTTTTCTATACTTATATTTAATTTAAAAATGGTCATCTGTATTCTTTATTACCATTGAAATTCTGCATACAACTACATAATACAGACTGTTCTGGCACTTAATTAAATGCATGGGATGAATAAATATTATCAGTTAAGCCGGAATCGATTGCTACCAAATAATTACTATTCCACGAATGCAATTCGATTTTCCAAATGAAACTTATTTTTGTACAGTGGTCAGTGCTGTGAAATGTTTTTAATATCCGAGTTGTTTGTAGTTTCCAATCAGTTGTTTTGTTATTGAGTAATATATCAATACTTTTGCGTTCCTGCTGATGAATTGGAAATGGAGGCGGGGTCGGATGAATAAAAGCCTTTAATTTTAATATCAGGAATAGTGCAGTATTCATTTTGAACAGGTTTTTTTCTGTTATGGCTTCGCACGGTTTGTGCATATAGCCAGTCCTCAAGTTTTTTTGTTTCCAAATTTGCCCAATTTGGGGGAAAGTGGTCAAACAAAGCCCATCGTCTGTCAGTTCGTTCATAGTTATGCTTTAGTAAGGCGAAGGCAACCTTACCAAAACTTTTGATAGAGCTCAGCGCAAAAATCAAATTAATCACATAAAACACTCTCGCTTAACCTCCACTTCACTTGTGCACCTTTACAGAACTATGTTGAATAAAATGCCATCCACGTTATGCAATAAAACTCTAAAATTAAGCTAATTCATCCATCCATCCATCAGCCAAAGGAAGTCCACTGCTGAACATAGGCCTCTCCCAATGATTTCCACAGTGACCTGTTGGAGGCAGCCTGCATCCAGCGACGTCCCGCGACCTTTACCAGGTCGTCTGACCACCTAGTGGGTGGACGTCCCACGCTGCGCTTTCCGCTTCGTGGCCTCCATTCGAGAACTTTTTGGCCCCATCGGCCATCAGTTCTCCGTGCTATGTGCCCCGCCCATTGCCACTTCAACTTGCTAATCCGCTGGGCTATGTCGGTTACTTTAGTTCTCCTACGGATCTCCTCATTTCTGATTCGATCTCGTAGGGAAACCCCGAGCATAGCCCTCTCCATAGCTCGTTGAGTGACTTTGAGCCTCCTGGCTAATTACTAAAAATAAAACGAGTGCTATATGTGTTTTCTACGATTTTCCCGCCAAACTCCTTTTGTGAACAGTTGACTGCGTGATCAATTAGGCAGCATAGGTTGGTAGTGAAGTGGGACGTCTTTCGATTTCTAAATCAGATTATTCGTTTAGCGTTGGTATTTCAGTTTCTCGTGTGACTAAATTCGCATTTGAACAACATCTATCAATTTTCTAAATCTAAATATACGTGAAAACAAAATATTCCGAGCGTCCATTAAAATCTAACACGGATTACGAATTCAAACGGCCATTGTTTTGGATTCTATCAACACGCTCGTCAAATCTATTTCAACAAGTCCATAAATATGCGCTACAAAGCAATCTCGACGCGAATGACACAAATTCCCGAACAAAAGGCAAACGTGGCGCGTGAAATATGACATTTCCCATTCGTAATATGTTAATCCGGTCGCATACCAATAAATCGCCGCCGGACGAAAACTTGCATTAATTTTTAAACGAATTAACGCCGAAATTAAATTATGCAATACAAAATTAAAGTTTATTCAAGAGCTTAATTAAATGAAAATGGATTGCGCATCGTTCATTTCGAAATTATCGGGGTTAAATGATTGGTATTTTGGTAGCGTTTAGTTCGGTAGCACTTTGTGCTTTGCGTGCTTAGCGCGAGTGTAAACAAGCGCTTACGGCTCGGCTGGTTGTGTTCTAGACTAATTAAATTTATCTGTTCAACAAGCCAATTTAAGATAGTTTGGTAAACTAAGCGCAATAGATGATGGTGGTGATTGCTGGAAAGATGAGCAGTTTTGGTTTCATGCAAAAATTATCTACGTATTTGACGGGTTTTCATGCTCTTGTTAAAAATCCCATATTCATCCACTACGCTTAAGATTTTAGGTATTGAGAGTTTTTCATGATCATGCCATTTTTGACGATCTATGCCCTTCCATATCCAGCTGCTTCCATAAATACATAAACTCACGCCTTTTACCAGAGGTTGTAGGCAGAAGTGCAACCAGGACACCCATGTTTCGCTTTGTATCTTCCGTCCCACGATGTAATAGGGGGCGAGCTTAAAGTCCTAACTCCAAACCGATAATTAATAGAAAAATCCAAACCAGATCCAGATGCAGACAAAAAAATTGAAAAAATCGAACCCAAGACCTCAGCTTTGTAATAATACCGTAGTACAACTGCGCCATCGAGGCAGTCTTCAGGCAGTGGTCCAATCAGTCAGTTGTCATAATATATTTTTGATTGACGTACTAAAAGGAATAGAATGTGTTCTGTGTCATTCGTCGTGCCAAACTTGATCCCAGATCTTCAGCTTCCAATTTGCGGATACCAACCAATATCCTGTTTATTAAATGCAGTATAGACAATTCAATTATACCAGAGATTGTTGATTGTCCGCATCCATAATCTATGTCACAACTGCGAGGACGAACCGACCTCAATTCCCCACGAATAAGGATGGGTAATGTGCCGAAGCCGAAAATATCATTCCCTTTATTATAACACAGGATTTAATATCGAGCCAAATGTATTCCTTGGACAAACAGACGGAGCACAAAGATTAGCCCCTTTCATACACCCACGAAGTTCGATTACCTTCGCTTGCTTTGACCGTTCCGTTTCTTGTATCGAATGCGGTGGAGAAGTCGGCAGTATTATGAAGAAATAAGGTTGTTTATTAGTGTGTTTATTTGTCTGTGGGTTTGTGTATGTGTATGATGTAAGGATGATTAGATAGGTAAGATATTTACACAATTACATTGTATAACTTGGCAAAAAAGAGTCTGGTGCGACGAAAATGGTAAGTAATTAAAAAAAAGTAATTGTGGCAACACTATTTTAAATGTCATTGCTGTCAAATAGCCGGTACTTTCTATGTCATCGTTGTGTGCGCTGCGCAATTATTTACATATTTCGACAAATTCTCGTGTATTTGTTGCTTGTTTTGTGATTCAAAATGAACAAAACGATTATTAAAATATTTATATTATTAAAATACTTATTATTTTATTCATCAAATAGTTTCCTTTTAAGTCATTGATTAATATAAAATTAACAAGTATCTAAACATTTTACGTCGTAGTATATCAGGTTGCTATATCAAAAAAATATATTCGATCGTGGCGCCCTCAATAAAAACAGACTCTTTTTTGCCAAGCTGTACATCTGTGGTAACGGGACATTTGTACATGTTGTAGGCTTATAATGACCTTTGACTAACAAAATGAATTCGTTATGTTATCTTTATATACCTCAGATAGCTGTCTTTATTTATTGTAGTTCTATTGTACGTATATTGTATCAGCCCATATACGACCCACTGCAGGGCACGGGCCTCCTCTACAATCGAGAGTACGATTGAGAGTGGTTAGGCCATATAGCCCACCACGCTGGCCTAGTGCGGGTTGGCGGACTTACACACCGTAGAATTTTTTTAAAATCGCTACGGTATGCAGGTTTCCTCACGATGTTTTCCTTCACCGTTAAAGTGCGTGGTGATTGACTATCAATACACACATAACTCCGAAAAGTCAGAGGTGTGCCCTGGGATTTGAACCCGCGACCACCGTGAACATGTAGGCATCCGAGTCTGGTCCGATACCACGAGGCCACCACGCACTTAGTAGTTCTATTACGTTTATGAAATTCCATCATTAATTGCCTTAGCATTTTGCAGCACCAGTATACCCCACCAACCTAATGTGACGTTATGATGGAGCTATTATAGTAATAAGTACTTGGCATTTGGTAGACAGAGGTGTAGGTAGTGACAGCTTTGACAGTAATGACTGCCACTCACAGTTTGTTTAATGGTATCCCCTTCAGAATGTGATAGGGGGATTATAAAGCGAAGTTCTGCCATACAAAACACGAAATTGTACGAGATTTTTAAACTAAGGAACTCACACTACAATATTGCCTGATGTTATAATCGAACCCAATATTTCACCGTTCATTCTCAGGTTATTGATAAACCAGTGGTGTAATTTTCCGATTCAAAAATATACCCATTATCCGAATCGAAACAATTGTAAGTAAAAAGTGTTCCAAAGTTCCCGAACATCCTGTTAGAAATGAGAATCGTCGTTAATGAAAGAAGTTGACCATTATTCTCCCTGTTTCCTGCTGTATTTTAAAATTCAGACAGGGCCGGCATAATATTCGCTTTATTTTGTTTAAGAGGTAAGTAATGTTGGGATGCGAAATGGAATTGAATGCGGTAAGCAGCTGAAAATTATATTTGTTCAACACTCGAAAATCTTTTTTGGGATTACTTCCGTTTGACTTCCCGTGTATTAATATGATTCAGAGGTTTATATATATTTTCTGCAGTTAGGATGTTTGATAAAGATTATGGATTTAATTTGTGTGGATATTGGAGTAACTTACTGACTCAGCATCTGAGTGCGTCTTATTGTACATGCATATGTTATGACAGCCTCCGTGGCGGAGATGGTTGGACGCCGGCTGTGAAACGAGAGGCCGCGGATTCGATCCCCGCCCCGATACAAATATTTGTGTGAACCACAAGTATTTGTTTCGGGTCTGGGTGTTTGTGAGATCTTGATACCCACGATACAAGACTCGATCTTAATGTGTGGTCAGGACTACCTATGTGACTGTTGGGTGTATTTGTTTATATCGTATACTGGAAATTCTATAATGGCATATATTTAATTTAAAAAGTATATTAAAGTCGCAATGAAAAAAATATAGCTGTAGATATAACACACATTTCTAAGACGAAATGAAAGTCGTTAACTTAATCTTTCTGACTGCTTCAGTGGTAGACATACAACAGTTAACTACAATGCTTAGGTCTCGAGTTCGAATTCCGGGTCGGGCAAAGTTATATTGGATTTTTCTATTAATTATCAGCTAAGTCAGGAATTTGTGCCCGATATAGCGATAGGCTCGCCTTCCATTACATCGTGTGACGGATCACACAACGCAAAACGTGAGTGTCCTAGTAGCACCTCTGCCTACCCCTTCTGGGAAAAAGCCGTGAGTTTATGTATGTATGTTACTTAGTATTTAAAGACTATCAGATACATACAATAATTAGGAAGCAGAGTAAAGATGATTCATAGTACATCAATTTACCATAGACCAAATAATTTATTGCGTCAAAAGATTCATCCATTCTCTTTTCTGCTACCAAACTGACGTATGGACCGTCAAGTTTCATTACATGAGTATTGTTATCGAAAATCCTTAAAGCGGGAACGAGTTAAAGTGTTTTCAAGTGAGCTAAAGTGGCTTCGATATAAACATTATACCGAGTTTGTGTTGCAGCGACGATATGAATCGTCGTTTCAGGGTATATTAGGGTGGACACGTCATATCTTATTTTATGGACATAATATAGGGTAACTTCTCCGGGACTTTGGAGTAAAATTCTGTTTTATAGTTTGTAATGTGAAATAAGTGGATACGTTCAACATTTTAAATTTTCAAATCCCAAGATCAAAACCCGAAATAAAAATCGTAATATTTTTTATTCCAATTGTATTTCTCAAGATCTTTTGAATTTTTAAGTACTGCTACCACCGCTTTGAAACGTGTTGTAGCTATGAAGAAGAAATGGTCCAAGAAACTCCCCTAGCAACACAAACTGTCTTCTTTTTTATCGTATCAAGCTTTAAGCGTCAATTACACGGAGAGAGTTTCCCGCGGCAAAAATCGTATGCCATTATCGCATGACATAATTGCCATAGATTATCGTGTTCTGACAAATGTTTATACGATGCAACTTTTTATATCCTTACGATAATCGTATCTTTGAGGCGAGAAACTCTCCCCGTGTAAATGGGGCTTTAGCCATAACTATAAACAATCGCGATAAGTGAAACTGCTCTTACACATACATATGTACATGAACTGATAATAAATAATGTTATTATTTAAAGTATTTAAGTAAATAACACTAGAAAAATTAACCATATCTTTCATCCTCGCAAACGTGACAATTAAATAAATATTTGTTATCTCATAATTATTGCAATGTATGTAGCTACAGTTTACATACCAAATAAAATAAAACATGACATACCATAAACCAATTTCACGAAAACCTTCTAGCATAAATAACCGAGTACCGTATTTTCAGCATTACAGAACTCACGAACAATACAACAGAAATAAATGCAATAAACCAGCTTTTACGTAGTTAGTCGGATTTTATAGAAACTAAATCCTAATTAAAGCTTGGTTACCCTACTCGCGTTGCCCATCCGCGAGACAAATTGCCTCATTATTGTTTTTCATTTGTTCTAGCGCTGGGTGGCTTTATGGCCAACTTACGATAGGGCTTGTATTAGAGTTGTGGCTTTGAACGTTCTAGTTTTTGAGGATTTGTAGTCGCCTCTTTGTTTGCGAGTAATGGGGTACAATACTTTGGCTTTTCAGATCATTTGTCTATTGATAATAGCCAATCACGGCGCACTATGACGGTGAAGGAAAACATTGTGAGGAAACATGCTACAGCGATTTGTAAGAATTTCAATGGTATGTAAAGTTCGCCAGCCTGCACTAGGCCAGCATGGTGGGCTACATGGCCTAACCTCTCTCAACCGTGCTCTCGATTTTAGAGAAGGCCCGTGCCTTGCAGTGGAATATATTATGCAATGTTACAGATACAGATAGGCAAGGATTAAAATAAGCGTGATTTTATAATGCATTTTAGAGCCATGAAAATGTTTAATGGTTACGTCGTATTTGAAAATAGCCTTGTTGTTCACAGAGGATGAAGTGAAAATTATATTTTTTTATAATTATACCTATTTCTTTTCCTTGTGGTCGATTTTCTTTCTACAAAATTTTCAAAAGCTTTAACATCAAGTGGTTAAAAATATTTCTAACTGAAACAATGACGACCTTACCTTAACGTCCTTTACGATTTTTGATATTTTTCTCTTATAACTCCCCTTTGTTTAATACGAAATCATCTTACAATTTTTGTTTAACATTTCTTGTTTTACTTAAAGACTGTAACAGACAACCAAACATGGTCCGGAGCGTACCGCGAACTTGATGCGCTCTGCAACACCTTCGATCATGGGTAGAGCAATACACTGCACATTTTTATTATTATTATATGTCGGCTGGTTCGAACCAAGCGATAAGCAATTACTAATTATCCTCTCGTCTGTTGCTCAGAGCGCACCGCACTGTACGGTGGCACGGGCGCACCATGTTCGATCATTTGTTACGAGCTTTATACACAAATCATTTCTGACACAATATTTTGTATAATAAATAATATTATCTAAATCAATAATTAATTTCTACGGTACGTAAGTCCGCCAACCCGCACTAGGCCAGCGTGGAAGACTATGTGGCCTAACCACTCTCAATCGATTCTTTCGAATGTAGAGTAGGCCCATGCCCAGCAGTGGGACGAATATGGGCTGATACAGAAATACAGATTAACTAAAAGTCTTTGACATTAAAAAAATATTAATTAATTTAATTATTTGTTATAAGATTAATGTGATAAGCAGAAGCATTCTGCGTCGCTAATTAGATCAATTATGAAGATCGAGCTCTTTATTACATTTCCAAAAATGAAATTTGAAACGACAACGCATTAAATGCTAATGATTCACGACGACCTCCCTCCAGAGAAATTCGATATGTACGGTGTAAAATAATAAAGGTTTCCGTATAATTTTCACGAAATTTGGAGAACTGAGTATTTGATGAGCATTTGATTTACGAGTAATCGATTTCTAAGGTTATTGAACTGCCTTTGGGAGAGAGTTGATCGAATTGTGAAACTTTTTACGTCTTCATCTAACTTAGTTGGGTCTAAGATGATTACCTTTCGTCTAAGCATGGTCGTGGCACAGAAACCCTGATTTAAAAATTCTATAACTGACCCTGCATATACAAATTGTAGCATTTCAACTGAACAAAAGAAAATCTACGGTACAATACCGTGACGTCCTTAATTTTCGGGATTGAATCAGCAAACAGCTAACCCGACCATTAGGGTACGTGGTACGTGCGCTCTTAGGGACAAAAGGGGATTTGATGGGAGCAAAACTTTCATTTTGTGGCTGAATTTTCACCGTATGTGTCAATTTGCCGAACTATGAATTTTAATTGAATTTCCCACCTTTTGCGGTGAGGGAACTTGCCTTGGTTTTATAGAAAGATTGATAGTAAGAGCTGGATGGAGCCAGCACGGATGAACATAAGAGCAGATGATATTATCTTAGATTTCGGCTAGGGTGGTATTCCCATATCGCAATACCCAGTAATAAGTAGGATATTATGTTAAAATACTTTTTTATTAAAACTACTACGGGCCAAAATTTGCCATAAGTCTACTTTTTATGAGGAATCCAAATGCTAAAAGAATTTGTCAAAATTCAGTTTTATATCCAAATGCATTCCAAGCTGAATTTGTTAAAATCTATGCTGTGAGCATTCACAAGCAGCATTGGCATATTTAATACTGATACGACAAAGTAGCTACAATGCACGTAGCGGTCGATACACACCCATCTAGTTATTAACAGCGAGAGATGATCAAATGGAAACACACCTTTTCGTGGGTCATTAAGACAACTTTTTCGACATCGTGTGCGTCGCTCTCTCGATAGAAATGTACATTCCACCGAAAATTTCGCGTTCCTCTCGCGCCTACGAAAAAACATCCCATATTTTTTAACCTTACTTCTCTACATCAAATTGTAACAACTTTAAATCTTGTTCGTCATAATTCTCAGAAAAGCAAAGCTTCTGTCGTAGAAACCTGAAATTTACTTTTCTCATTTCAGTAATATTTAGGTCTACAGATTTTCTTCACAAAATATGTTTTGAAAACAGGTTTGTTATGAAACTGTTAGACAGCCCAATAGTAACTTTCACGTTTATAGCATTACAGAAGTTTCAAAGTCACCTCGGAATTGCCGTTACGTATTGTGCGTAAAATATTTATGTAATGAATATTGGGGTGGCGTGTAGGGTGGAGGCTTGTATTTAGTTTTAATATGTATGTAATCTATGTTTGTTTTAGATATCGATCTATATATTTTGTGGTTGTTATGTGTATTATTTTAATACTAGTACAGACAAAATGTACCTATAAGCCGGATGTCGAGTTGCAATAAGTTACATAAATAAATACATCCAACAACCACATACATAGTCCTGACACAACATTAAGATCAATTAAGTCTTGTGTCGTGGGTGTCAGAAGCTACGGAAGACTTTTCGGTCTCACAAACACCCAGACTTGGGACAAATACTTGTGAGCCTCACAAATATTTGTCTCGGTGCGGAGATCGATCCCGCGGCCTCTTCACAGCCGGCGCCTAACCAACTGCGCCATAAAGGCTGTCGTATTATACATATCTCGTCATACTTTGCCGTATATTATGCCCGCTTTTTTGGTTGTAACTCACGAACTAATGTTCGGTTCATAGTGGTAACGTCCTCCACAACCTTAAACTAACGCCCTTGGATCACTAACATAAAATGAGGATGAAAATGAAAATTGATTTACTTATAAAAAATTGTCATACCTAGAGACTCGTTAATGCAGTGTTTGGTGTCGAAAAATTACATGCCTCTGTTGATCCTAGCTCACATACTCGTAAGTTGCAGTGGTTGAGAGCAGACTAGTCTCTGATATTATCAAAACATTCCTTCTCAATAAGACAAGTCTCAACCCTTGAAGGTAAATACAGTCACTTAGTAAAGGGTGATAACTACCCTCGCTCGTATTATTTTATAGTACCGTCAGAATTCCAATAAGGACTCTGTTAGCGATATGAAATAACTCGTATCAATTCATTTATAGTTTCGGACGTGAATGGACAGGAATGTTCAATATGAAATATTTGGTGCATATTCCACGAGATTTGGAAACATATTCAATATAACGGTGGCGTAGTTGTATTACTATATGATTTCAAAGCGGAGGTCTCGGGTTCCAATCCCATGTCGGGCAAAGTGTCAGCCCGGAGTCAGGAATTTGTGCCGATATGGCGATAGACTCACCTCCTATCACATCACAGGACGCAACATACAAGAGGAAATGTTGGTGTCCGGGTAGCACCTATTTTTACCGCTTCTGTGAAAAAGGGCGTGAGTTTATGTATGTATGTATGTAAGATACGAAGATATTCGAATTCTATTTTTAACAACTAAGCATATTTACATGTATAAAATTGTTTTTTTTTTTCACTTTTTTTGCATTTGCATAATAATCTTGAGTCTTGTATCGAAACAATTGCATCTCAGTGTAGATTCAAGATTATTATGCAAATGCAAAAATTTTCGATGACAGAAACACCCAGACTCGAAACAAATACCTGTAGATCTTACAAACATTTTTCTCCTCCATTATTTCAGAGCCGCCATGTTAACCACCACCAAGAAACCGATCTACATCTATCCACAAATATACACTAATCCCTTTTGAAACTAATACTGTTGTTTGTTTCAGCGCAAGACTTTAGACCTGGCCTTAGTGTCAATATACAGAGGTGGGTTGGACCTAGCGTCAATAAGCCAATACACCGGTTCGCCATTCAACACCACTGACAGGTGAGCTCAATGACTAAAAGCTAAGGGAAACTGTGAATAGTATGTGTCAAAGGATTTATGTGACGTTTGTGGCTGTGTGTTTTGGACTCTTGATCGAAAGGCACAACGCTGTATGCCAATGCGCTGCCTGATTCAGCTTTATGGAATACGTCAAGTCTTTTGTTTTATAGGACTGTGCGTCGGTAAAGGGCATTTATGACGCTGCGTTGTGAGTTCTGATCACAAAATTAAAGTTTTAGGTGGTATTAAATAGATGAAATTGAATGCCATGAACTAAGACTGATGTTTCTATTCATATATTTTAAATCATGTAGCGGATTGTTGGTATATAGATTTTCACATTAATTTTAACCTTCAGGGGTCAGAATAATACTTCAAAAAGTGTAACTTTGTGATGCCCTAAAACTTTTACTCCCAATTAAGGTATAGCTTTCACTATACACAAAGTCATTGCTACATCTTCAACATAAGAAAAATCACATACATTGTCCTGACCCTACACTATAATGGATTTTTGAGTCGTGGGTATCAGGAAATAGAAGAGATTTTTCGCTCTCACAAACACCCAGACCCGAAACAAATACCTATGGTTCACACAAAAAATTGTCTCGGTATGGAAATAGAACCTGCGACCTCTCGTTCTACAGCCGGCGTCTAACCAACTGCGCCACAGACGCTGTTCAAATATATAAATTAATATAAAATTATTCCATTGATATAAAACATTAAACAATAAAGCCACTAAATCTAATTAATTATAGCGCAATAGCTCATTAATTTTCGCAAAATTCCCAAATGAAACTAAGTTCAATAACATTCCTAGACAAGATTCTAGACCACTTTTGGCGAGTAATCGAATATTCCGTTAACTTAAACTGTAATTAATGAAAACAGCTGAGTGTCGGTTCTAAGCGCTGAAATGCTAAGCCAATTATCTGGAGCAATTCCTTGAATTCCGCAAAATAGGGCTTTTTATGTGAAATATTGGAGAAGTTATCAAATATCTTTGTTTAGGTCGTTAGACTAGAATTGGACCATTGTCTTACAGAAAACTGAACTGAGTAGCAAATTTGTTGAGATACTGTGTAATAATAATAATAGACACAACCCAGCAACTACTGGACATAATGAGCCTTAACATCTCAGGATATCGAGCGCAGTAGGATGCCAAACATTGCTTTATAATTTATGGTGTTGTTTGGTTTTGCTACTGTCCGTGAGGGGTCATATCGCTTACCATCAGGTGAATGGCATCGTCTCGCCATTCATTGCATTAAAAAAAATCTCCGATTTATTTTTATTAATGATAAGTTTTAAATTTCACGCACTCTTATGACTCATACAAAAATTCTCAAACACCCATTCAGACAAGTAACACTATCAGCCAAATATAAATATTAAGTTCAACCCGTTATGTTTACTAAAAAGCTTTAATAATAATCAATGTAAAACATTAATAGATTATTCTACAAAGCTCTCAATTTCAATTCAATCATAATGCGTAATTAATAAGAGCCCTTAGTAGTGAATTGGGAACAAAAGACCGGATTGTAGACAATGGGTACCAATATAAGTGGGACTGGGGTCGTACGGACCGCAGAGCGAAATAAAACGGTTAACAAAACAAAGTGAAACCCTCCGTGGTGAAAAGTTGGCAACTTTGGAGAGTGAACACGCACAACTTTTACACCGTCCGAGGAATAGGCGAGTTACCGTCAATCATTTTTTTCAACTTACAAAGCGTCTCTTTTTTAATGGTTTTGTTCTGCGATTACAATTTCGATTGGAGATTAGCTTCATCGAAAAGCACTTTTAAAATCTTAAGTAATAGGTTTAGCCATTCTTAAATTTTTCAATGTTTCTAACAATTTTGTAAGAGACTGTGAAAATTAAAATACTTTTAAATAAATGTATTGATGAGCTCAGTAAAATAAAGAAATCTTTATTCCTTGTATACAAATGTACGCCTTATTGATATTTCTTTCGACTCCAAGCGATTGTGCATGTGAAAGGGTTGGTAAACACAAATACGACCGAAGAAATATAATCATATTTGAAAATACTAAAACAAAACAAAATAACGCCTTAAAAATTTAATAATCAACCTCTCATAACTTAAGCCGCGTTCCCCAGTAGAGGCAAGTTAAAGATTAGTGTGGAACTCAATTAAACCACCCAAGTTTTCGAGATCGTGATCCCTGTAATTAAATTTTCCGAGCAAAAGTGCTGCGTGATCGGAATAACGTTCGTGTGGATGGTATCGCGATATCTTTGCACGTTGACAGCTAAAGAAAGTGCACGCTAGTAACTTCAGAATCACTTTACACCTCGCTTTAAATTTTCTGCTTTGAGCACCTATTTTGTGCTGTGAATACAGCTCTTTTAGCGTGTGTGTGACATGGGAAGTAAAACAAAGACGTGAATCGATTTACAACAAGAACTCAGAGATATCTTATATAATACATAGTATGTTTGTATATCAAAAAATATATTGAGTAAAACAGCTGAATACGGGGCTCTACAACTGAAAAGTCGATTGAGAAGGCTTACGCATACTAATACATAAATAAAATCAACAGTCACGTACATAGTTCTGACCCCACACTAAGATCGAGTCTTGTGTCGTGGGTATCAGAAACTACTATCAGATATTGTAAACTGGTTTTGAAAAGAGCAACACTAGAGTTTCTTGCCCGTTCTTCTCTAGTGAAAACCGCTTTCTGAACCGGGTGGTAGAAAAAAAATATGACTGAATCTAAATAATGTTGAACATTTTAATGGATTCAATAAATTATTTTCATTTTCATTTACGAGAGGCTTTTCGGTCTCACAAACATCCAAACTCGACGTAAATACTTGTGCTTCACACAAACACTTGATAGTCTAGATCGTACAAAGTGCATAGTCTATTACGATGGCCTAGTTCGGGTTGTCGTAACATACTATGTCATGCAGGTTTCGTCTAGACTCTAGATATTTTCCTTTGCTGTCTATATGCGTGGTAATTGAGTACAAATACCCACATGAATCCAAAAAGTCAGAGTTGAGTCCTCGGATTCAAACCCGTGAACACCATCTCGTCAGTCGCGTCCGGTCCGAAAAAAACAGACGTCCACGCAATTTGAATAAAAAATACCTTTAAAACAAAATAACGCGTCGTTCACAATAAGCGCCATTACAAAGCGGCAATACAATTTCAGGTTATTTCTTTAAGATATCCTCAGATGGTTCGCTATTCTCCAGACACGATTGTGTTACCAGCTATCTCCGATCTTAATAGAGGATTGTGTATCCCGTTAACAAATTTCGAAACAGCCGCAGAGATAATTGGAGCTGTCGCTAACATTTACGTAAATTATGGATACAGTTAGTAATAATAATTACAATTGAACTGATAATTTCCAGTACAGATTTAGAATAAGAGTTCTTCTAAATATAGGAATCGCTTCTTTGATCTCGAAATAGGCTTTGGGCGGTGAATTGAGTATTGAGGTGTTAAATTCGATTGCTAGATGATAAACTTTGTATGAATTAAAAAAAAATAAGAGTTGTAGAGCAACACTGCTGTCAGCTATGACTCAGCATGAATGGGCAGGTTCGTCCGGGGTGGTACCATTGTCTCACAGGAGATCGACGTGAAGCGACAGCTTAGGTGTCGCGTTTCGTTCGTTGAGTAAGACTGCCGCATGCCCAATACCCCTTTCCTGTTCCCATCCTTTTTCCTTCCCTCTCCCTTCCCAATCTGATGGGCCGGCAACACATCTATGATCAAAGCGTTGTGGATGTTCATGGGTGGCAGTGATCACTTACCATCAGGTGACCTCCTTGCTCGTTTGCCAGGCCTATGCTATAAAAAAAAACAATTAAGGTTTTTAAAAATCTCAAATGCATAGCCTGGTTTCTGCCGTTGCAACTTTTCATATTCCTCCGCAGAGATTAAGCATACGATTATATGATCCTATTGGAAAGAATCGGATTAAAGAAGGAAGATTTGAAGAAGCTAAACAAAGTCATAGGCGGGAATTCCAGAATAATATAATTAAATAACATGAAGTTAATTTTAATTAGAATTTATTGGACAGTGCAACCTTAACCTATTCAGAGTAGGAGGCTTATTATATAAAAAGAATACATTTTAAAATCTAAAGTTGAAAAATTGTATCTTATTATTTTTCTGTAGCCGTAATACCACTTCGGAATCACAGGAATCCAAGATATAATGAGGGCGCAGTGAACAAACTTTTATGAAACTTTATAAGAGGAAATGTTCTTGCTCTTAATAAAGAAAGAAATACTAAATAAGGTTTTAAACAGAACTGGAAAAGAAAGATTTTATAAAATGCGATGTGTGTGATTGACTTAATGAGTGAGTCATTTTGTATTATTTTCATTTGACATCTATACATATAATACATTTGTAACCATTCGATGTCTGTACATGGAAGATAAATGAGAAGAACTAATATGGGGGACTATTTTAACCTAATAGAACCCAAAACAATGGTTTTTAGACTTTTTGTCTGTCCATCTGTGCTGTTGTTTGCGATAAACTCAAAAACGGCTTAATGGATTTCGATGAAATTTGGCTACTAAGGCTACTTTTTATCCCGAAAAATGTAGTGTTTCCGAGGGATGAGGGAGGAATTCCGATATATTTGTTAATTTTTGTAGTCAAATGGATGGGAGGAGACTGGATTACATACATATATTGAGTGAGAATGAGGCGAGATATAGCGGGATGGGACGGGTATTTTTTAATAAAGATAACTAGGCAAACGAAGTTTCGGGCAGAAGCTAGTTTACAATATATTTATAATAGAAATATTATTTGCTAGAGACCAAAACCTCTCACACACATAGCGCGAAGAACTGATGGCCGTTGGGGCCGAAAGGTTCTGGAGTGGAGGCCATGTACAGGCAAACGCAGTGTCGGACCCCCGCATACAAGGTGGACGGATGACCGAGTTAAGGTTGCGGGAATTCGCTGGATGCAGGCCACTTCCAACAGGTCAATGTGAAGATCCTTGGGGAGACCTATGTTCAGTAGTGGACTTGTGTGGCTGAAAAGAGAAGAGAGAAAACCGCTCAGAGCCTCCTCTTTCGGTTTCAAATACTTTCACAACGGCTACCATTAGGTAACCGAAAGTATTAAAAGTATTTGAAGTGCGGTCACTTTGCCGTGCCAGGATAAAAAAGTAATTTTCGAATTGTCATATCCGTATTTTCATTTGACACTCTTCATCAAAATCATAAAATGGAATCCAGTTTCACTCATCTAACAATACCGAGCCTTTTCACTCGCATTTTCCGAATGTAACATGATATTCAGATTCTGTAATTAAACATTGATTAAATAACATGAAACGAGGACTATGTACATAATTACAGCTGAAATATAATTAATTAGGTGGCCTTGTTAACATGATATTGTCATCAACGTCTTGTTTTGATTGCTAATTATCGGGTTAAATTAATATTGTAATTTACTGCCGTGATTTTTTTTATGTGGATTTGGAAATATTTTAGCTGTAGCTGTATAAATCATAGTTTCTTCTCCTGTATTATCGCTGTCATAATGACTATGAATACTACAAAACCCTTACTATTTAGATGCTTAAGACACTTTAACTTTCCCTTTCCTCCTAGCCTGCAAGTTTCAAAGTCAACGGTCGACAACACAACAAAGATTATTCAGATTTTGTGGAAACTTATAAACAATGATTACTTTTCCTCAAGTCAGCAGCCTCCTCGTCAGATTCGACTATGCTCTAAACTACCATAATTAAAATAATGACGAAGTCGGTCAACTAGTAATGAAACCATAAAAAATAATATTATAAAGAACAATCAATAAAAACAGCCAAATTAATCCTAACCCATCCTTCAGACAGGTGAACCTCAAAATAAATCCAAAACTGGGCGACTGCTTCAACTGGAGCATGGAGCCTTCACAGAGCGAGCTGGTGGTCTTCGCGAGGATCACTGACCCCGCAGTAGACCTGGAGACAACGCCACCTGATGGACCGTGGCTGGAGGCTACAGCAGCCGCGGTACCTTGGAGCTTGGGCGTCGATATTGCTATTTGGAACGCTGTTGGTAAGTCCTCTTTAAATTGAATAAGTTGTGGAATTGTTTGCCGTCACACGTGTTCCCTCCTTCCTATAATCCTGGGTCCTTCCGCCGTAGTGTGAAGAAGCATCTCAGCAGACCGGCATAATTGTGTCGAATGACATGGGACCGCCGTCTGATGCCATTCGATAGTCTGTCTGGACGGCATTTGCGCTTATCATCAGGTGCAGTGCAGTCATTATGCCATGCCAGTGTAAAAAAAAATAAAGAAAATATCACTCATCTCATTTGCTTACGCAAATCTATATTTTGTTCAATCTTGGCATATCACTTGAGCTTCGTGCACTATCAACAATTTCTTCGGGCCGTCTTTCATTCATGAACGTCACGACTGCATCTAATAGTGGTAGTTAAATACTAAGGGACCTCCACTTTACTCTATCTTGATATATCACCCTCGCATTGTTCGCACAAAACTAATAATATATTGGAAGGCTTTGTGGAATATTCCAATTGAAATTTTAACGTGTACCATATTTCGTCGTCTGCCAAGCCGTTCTAAGCCAGCGTGGGAGACTATATTGCCCATGTCTTCATAATTGTACTCTCGATTTTAGTGGAGGCCCATGCCCTGCAGTAGGACGTATATGATACATATTTCGAATATATTTACAGCAATAATTATAGATTTAAAAGTCATTAAAACCATAGATGAATGTATAAAATAAAACGTATTTTATAAACAGCAAAAGCTTATAATATTGTAGCCAAGTAAGCCAGACATCCAATTTTATAATGCCACAACAGAAATACGTTTTGGCAAGTTTCTTAAAATTTTATTTGTATTTACAAATACTTTGAAAAATATTTTCCAACTGATTCGCTTTTCTAAAGTAGCTAGTGCGGTTTTGACTGGCATTAACGACAAATATATCCTCTTCGAAGGAAATGCATTGCAATTTGTGATATATTAGACATGAGACAGTCTGTCGCGGGGAAAGTAAACGTATTTTATCGATGAGTTTAAGTATTGAAAAGAAACCGTCGTAGAAAAATACTTTATGTTTTTGTATTTGATAAGGAATAATAAATATTATCGACTGCATCGGTGGAACAGTTGTACTACGGTATGATTGCAAAGCTAAGGTCTCGGGTTCGAATTCCGGGTTTGGTAAAGTGATCTTGGATTTTTCTATTCACTATCAGCCCGGAGTCAGGAATTTATGCCTGATATGACGATAGGCTAACCCCCATCACATCGTGGAACGGAACATACAAGGGAAACGTGTGCGTCCTGGTTGCACCTCTGCCTACCCCTTCTGGGAAAAAGGCGTGAGTTTATGCATGTTATTTAGTAAATATTTTATTGGTTATAATATTTTTTTTAACAGACTGTATAATTGAGTGCTCAATAAATACACAGATAAACACGATTCAAATTATATTTCAATATCTACAACTTAATATTTAAGCGAATAAATTTAATATATTGGAAATAATATTACAAGACATAATTAAAACTGGTACTCGTATTATATCGCGTTGATAGAATTGTAAACAAATTCAACAATAAATAAAACATCGCTAACGTTAATACATTATAGAAATATTTCATAGTATCTAATATTTATAATAAATATTTGAAATCAAACTAAACTCTACATGATGCAATACCCGAAATTTCAATCTGATAGACATTAACTTAGAAGTTAAATTAGATGAGTACACAAAATGTGAAAATATAATAAAGTTATAAAATGTTTACCATAAACTAGAGTTTATTGCTGAAATATTTTAATATCAGACTAGATCTCATTAAAAGTCTGAATTTGAACTTGGTACTTAATAATTTGATTTATCATTTTTTCACTATTTGATTTGCTTATAAAGGTAATAGACGGTTTTACTAATAGACGGCTAAATTATTAGCAAAATATTATTTGGAGCCTTCAAATTTGTAGTTTTTTTTACCAGCTTTTACATAAATAAATACCAACAGTCTTATACATAGTCCTGACCCAACACTAAGATCGAGTCTTGTGCCGTGGGTATCAGGTACTACTAGAGACTTTTCGGCCTCATAAAAAGCTAGACTCGAAACAAATATGGTATATACCTATGGTTCTCACAAACATTTGTCCCCGTGCAGGAATCGTCGCGTCTCGTTTCACAGCCAGCGCGGCGTCTAACCAACTGCGCCACGAAGGCTATCTAATAGATAGTTGGTCTTAAGACCTTGAAATTGTGGTCCCATCATACTTTGAAATGATTCTAAAGATCATTCAAGTAAACAAGTTGCCTCGCAATCTTTCCTTCACCAAGAAGATGAATGATAATTTGAAATACGTATACCCACATCAGAAACTCAATAGCGCGGCGTGAACTTATTTATTTAATTTTATTACTGAAATTACTACAATTCGTGATCTTTTCAACCAGGTTGGGCAGGGTGGGGTGAATGGGGATCCTGCAGCAGAACTTGCGGAGGTGGAAAGCAGACACGCAGACGATACTGTTCCAGACCATCCTGCGAGGGGTACGGCGAACAAATGCGGTCCTGCAACTCTTTTGAATGTGAAGGTAGGAAAGCAAATTTGAGCCTTATGCTGCTGGAGTTGTGTGGGAGTGTAGAAAGACTAGTATTCTACTGTCGCTTGTTTGTAGTGGACTTTTGACGGATAAAATAATCATTTACAATTATCGCCTGTCTGTTTAAAATAAAGCATACAAAAAAAAACCGTTGATCAAAATAGATTTTAGAATTATCGACTCTATTAACCTCATACTATATTATTGTGATAAGAAATGAGTGAATTAGACGCTTATATTGGGAATTTTACGAAATCGAAAAAAAAAATGTATTTAATTTCGATCAATTTACAATTTTCGTGCTCACGGGGCGGAGGGAAGTTAAATAATATAAAAATTAAATCAAATTCGCGATAAAATCCGTAAGAATTCGTTTCATTTCAATACGTAAATATAGTTTGATTAAAATGTATACTTATAATTTATCACAAAGCCTTTACCAAAAATACATTTAATGTAGGCGAAGTAAACTAATTGTCAAAATTCAATTTATTACTTTAGCTTTTAAATCTGAAAGTAATTTGAAATTTAGTTGAAATTAAATAACTCCGCTCACTAATGTAACATAATGAAATTCGTAGTGTTAATTCGGATCTAATTTTAAACGAAAGGAGGTTAATAAAAAAA
Source organism: Theretra japonica (assembly GCA_033459515.1). Classification (NCBI taxonomy): domain Eukaryota; kingdom Metazoa; phylum Arthropoda; class Insecta; order Lepidoptera; family Sphingidae; genus Theretra; species Theretra japonica. The sequence continues at coordinate 12,106,727 of CM065949.1, forward strand.
GTTTTCAGACCAATCAGTGACGAATCTGAAGAGTTCTTTTTTAAAAAAATTGCCAGTGGCTATTGCAAATTAAGTGACTAAAGTTGAAGTAAAGTTTAATTTTAGCTACAAAGTGTACCGGAACGTAAACGAATATTGGATTTCATATTATTTGCAGACTAGCTCGTTAACGGCGCCGCCGTCACGGCGTGAAATCGATACGTTGACTGGAAGTTGCCAAACTATTTCTATCAAGTGAACACGCTGTTCTTGACATTTTGATGAATCGATTTTCAATGCTCCAGCGTTATTTTTGATGAAACGATCAGCTGTTACAAAGTTTACATGCCAATTAACTTTGTACGAATGGTAAATTATCACAATATATTCTTTTTGCATTATTTTTTCTTAAGCGTCGTTACTCAAATCAACATGAAGAACATTTTAATAGTAATAGGACAAGTGACTAAGGTACTTAAAGGTAAATGCAGTAGGTACGTATCGCACAGATTTAATACGAACTGGCAAAAGAACATAACCTTGTGCCAAAACAAATAAAATACATCATATGACAAAATGGTAACTTTCATAGATCAATTATACCCCTAATAACTTTGATTAAATGTATTTTTGAGTTATTACGAATTCACCAAATATATAATTACACTCACCTATTTACAATTACAATCTAATTTAACTAATCCATTCAAAATGCAGCGCTTACCAGGGCTACCTGTTAGTACAGAACTCACGCCCCTTGTATCAACGAACATGCACGCACATGTGCGGAATATGTTACAGCCTACCCTCAGGGCACGTACGAAGTCCAAACTATGTAACTTATATGTATAATGTGATAATGGGATGATCGGATGTGCGTTAATCTCAATAGAGATAGACTACATTCTAATTATGAAGATAGTAAGTCAGAATTAAAATTGTTAACGGTTTTTGGTCCTTCGAGCCAGATCGTCATACTTTTATGGGTATAAAACAACGATTTCATTGTACCAAAATATTACTTATTAAGTTGGAGCTGGTTAGTTATCATGAAAATAATGTCACAGCTCAATGATACGAAACAAAACAAAATTTAAGTATTGTTGTAAACTTCCTTAAAATCGTCCCATAATACAATACACCATATTTCTTTATAGATTTTGTAATTTGCAGTCGGTATAAATTACATATAAAAACACAAATATCAACAAACAAATGTACAACAATGTCAAAGATGACATTAGACATACAGTCATCAATATCCTTTACTGCATTTAGATCACATAAACAGACTGATGATACGTGCATATATAGGCAACAATACGTCCACGTCACACCGTAGGTCGATCGACACATTGTTATGTTTGACGTTCCCAAAGGCCTGGCGATTTATGGCCGTACCGTAAATTGCCTGTATGGAAACTTGGACGTATAATTGCAGTTTTTGTATCCATGCTGTTCGTGACTAGTTCGGTTATTAATTTTGAATGATTAATGATAGGCTGGATACAGACATGGTGTTAATTAATTGAGTTTGTAGTACGTCAAAGTGACGATTCTAGATGATTCTGACGCCGCGCCGTATTATTCAGTCGTTTTGTTAATTCATTATTGTGCTTCTTATTATAAATAGCGTTGTCAGTGATTTATAGCAATTTAAAATTTAATTTAACTGCCTCGGTGGTGTAATGATATTACGGTATGATTGCAAAGCTGAGGTCTCGGGTTCGAATCCCGGGTCGGGCAAAGTGATATTGGATTTTTCTATTCATTATCAGCCCGGAGTCAGGAATTTGTGCCCGATATGGCGATAGGCTCGCCCCCTATCACACAGTGGGACGGAATATACAAGGCGAAACGTGGGTGTTCTGGTAGCACCTCTGCCTACCCCTTCTGGACAAAAGGCGTGTGTTTATGTAAAATTTAATTCGTTGAACATGTAACGAATAGCAGTATAGTCACTACTGTATTAGAAAAATATCTTTAATAATTTTAATGTGTATGAAATAACGCTTTTGAAAGTCGCTGGTTGCAGATTGCTTCCATGAAGTTAGTCAACGTGGAATTTAGTACTTGAGAAGGTGTGGGTGCTTTATTGAACTTTCTATGGTTAAGCATGACACAAATACAAAGACAATAGAACATATATATCCAATCCAATCCAATCCATTAGCCAAAGAAAGTCCACTGCTGAACATAGGCCTCTCCTAATGATTTCCACAGTGACCTGTTGGAGGCAGCCTGCATCCAGCGACGTCCCATCCACGACCATCTACTAACATATGTACATATACTTGGCTATATATAATTTCTGCCATCCATTGACAATCTGCTTTTGGTAAAAATTTCCAATGTAATGGCTTTTTTAAATCCGATTATTTTTGTCCAGGGACAATAAATCCGCTAGCTCCGGGGGCCAGGCGCAACTTCCACCCGGCCCAGGCCAGGTGGGGGGCGGTCTCGGACCGGCCTCACGCGTTCAGCCTGAGGCCAAACTCATACATCTGGATCGCGTCATCAGAACTCTTCAGTGCGGGGAAGACTTTCCCGAGGGAGTTCACGCTTTTTGTTTCATTGAGGCTACGGCCTGAGGTAAGACTCAAATTATTGTTTTCTGCTATCGATTTAGAAGTCAAAAGTGTAAGAGGCTCTAAATAAAGTCTAATAAGGTTCAAAGTAAATTAATCTGGTTGCGGTGCACCCTGGTTATTAAAGAAGAAAAATCTGGAAATCAATTGATGGCAAAATAACCATCGCAGAGATAGTATACTCAAACGAGAAGCTGATATCCAATAGCATCATTGACTCCGGCTTCGTCAAATTTAGCATGATTCTTTAGCTGATGTCTGTATATTTGAGACAAAAGTAAAATTATTATTATTTGTGCTCATTTTGAAATAGATGATTATTATTAGAAGAAAACAGGACAGAATTTTTTATATTAACATTGGGAATATGATTAGCGTTATAATAAAGGAGAAGGCGCAAAGATGTATGGACTCCAGCCTATTGACCAATAACGACGAGCTATATGTCATTGCAAAGGTCTTTTCAGATGCTACAACTTCTTTTATTGCAACAAAATCCAAATCGCTGTATTAAAAAAAATACAGCTACTTAAAGACATAACGAAAATCACATGAAAGTGCCTCGGCATAGTGAGCAATAACAACAAGCGACACGTCGTTGGAAAGGTCTTTTGAAATGCTAAAACTTCTTCTACGGCGACAAGTCTCAATTCGGTGTGTGAAAAAAAAAATCGCTGCGTAAAGGTAACGCAAGGATGAAAATATGTATATGGACTCGTAGCCTATTGACCAATAACGACGAGAGATATGTCATTCGAAAGCTCTCTTCTTTTTCTACAACTTCTTCTTTGGCAAGAAATCCCGATTCGCTGTATGAAAAAAAATATTTCGACATAAAGATATTTGAAGGGTCATATGTATGGACTCCAGCCTACGGTCAATAACGACGAGCTATATGTCATTGCAAAGGTCTTTCCAGATGCTACAACTTCTTCTATGGTAACAAAACCCAAATCGCTGTATTAAAAAAAATACAGCTACTTAAAGACACAACGAAAATCACACGAAAGGGCATCCGCATAGTGAGAAATAACAACAAGCGATACGTCGTTGGAAAGGTCTTTTGAAATGCTAAAACTTCTTCTACGGCGACAAGTCTCAATTCGGTGTGTGAAAAAAAATATCGCTGCGTAAAGGTAACGCAAGGATGAAAATATGTGTATGGACTCGTAGCCTATTGACCAATAACGACAAGAGATATATCATTCGAAAGCTCTCTTCTTTTTCTACAATTTCTTCTTTGGCAAGAAATCCCGATTCGCTGTATGAAAAAATATATTTCAACATAAAGAAAGATATTAGGAGGGTCATATGTATAGACTCCAGCCTATTAACCTATAACGATGAGCGATATGTCATTGGAAACGTCTTTTCAGATGCTACAACTTCTTCTACGTTAACAAAACCCAAATAGCTGCATTAAAAATTAACTGTGCCTCTCGCATTGCAGAAGCCCATAACTGAGGGTGACTGCTCACTATTATGCAAGTCGCTAGCTCATCCTTTCGGTCTTATAACATCCAGATCCGATACAAATATTTGTCTCGGTGCGGTAATCGAACCTGATACCTTTATAGCCGGTAGTCGCGTCATGATGGCTGTCAATATATGTCTACATTTCGTCGCATACAATGGTACTCTTGATGTTATTCTCATAATTTCTAATCATGAGGTCAAAATCCAAGTTCCGAGAAATGTAATCATAACTAAAAAGTCTGTCACTGTGTTTATCGTTCGATATCTTGCAAGATTCAGAAAACTGTGCTGTAACACAATCCATAAATATGTATTTCCTGCACTTGTAATACCGCCCACCGTTTGAAAATGTAATTGTTAATTAATAACGCAAGACGAGAATTTTAGTTCGTATAAGTACCATGTTTATTTATTTTTTGATAAAGACAAACTATTCTTGCAATATGAGTATATAAAGAAATGCAGTTATTGTTATGTCGAAATATTTTTTTTCATACAGGGAATTGGTATTTCTTGCCAAAGAAAAAGTTGTAGAAAAAGAAGAGAGCTTTCGAATGACATATCTCTTGTCGTTATTGGTCAATAGGCTACGACTCCATATACATATTTTTATCCTTGCGTTACCTTTACGCAGCGATTTTTTTTTTTCACACACCGAATTGAGACTTGTCGCCGTAGAAGAAGTTTTAGCATTTCAAAAGACCTTTCCAACGACGTGTCGCTTGTTGTTATTGCTCACTATGCCGAGGCACTTTCGTGTGATTTTCGTTGTGTCTTTAAGTAGCTGTATTTTTTTTTATACAGCGATTTGGGTTTTGTTACCATAGAAGAAGTTGTAGCATCTGGAAAGACCTTTGCAATGACATATAGCTCGTCGTTATTGGCCGGTAGGCTGGAGTCCATACATATGACCCTCCAAATATCTTTATGTCGAAATATTTTTTTTCATACAGCGAATCGGGATTTCTTGCTATACAAGAAGTTGTAAAAAAAGAAAAGAGCTTTCGAATGACATATTATCTCTCGTCGTTATTGGTCAATAGGCTTAAGTTCATACATGTGTGTGTCCCTCGCGATATCTTTATGTCGAAGTATATTTTTTCATACAGCGAATCGGGATTTCTTGCCAAAGAAGAAGTTGTAGAAAAAGAAGAGAGCTTTCGAATGACATATCTCTTGTCGTTATTGGTCAATAGGCTACGAGTCCATATACATATTTTCATCCTTGCGTTACCTTTACGCAGCGATTTTTTTTTTCACACACCGAATTGAGACTTGTCGCCGTAGAAGAAGTTTTAGCATTTCAAAAGACCTTTCCAACGACGTATCGCTTGTTGTTATTGCTCACTATGCCGAGGCACTTTCGTGTGATTTTCGTTGTGTCTTTAAGTAGCTGTATTTTTTTTTATACAGCGATTTGGGTTTTGTTGCCATAGAAGAAGTTGTAGCATTTGGAAAGACCTTTGCAATGACATATAGCTCGTCGTTATTGGCCGATAGGCTGGGATGCTCCTTCTCCTTTAATTACATTAACATTTCGTTGTCTTATATTTAATTTTGTTAAGTTTGGCTATCTTCGTAACACTGGCGTTGAAAAATGAAGAACAAAGCTCGAGGACATTATATTTTTGGTTCTTTTGTCTTAACTTGGACTATGAGTAATGTTTTGTCATTTAGCAAAAAATCTCAGGCGACAAAATTAAAAAAAGTCTGGTCGGAATGAGTTGGGAAATTAAAGTAATTACTCATCCCTTTTCATGAACTGCTAATAGGGGTTGTATATCTGGAATAAGTAATGGACTGGGTGAAAATGAAAACAGTGGAAAAATGCTACAGAAAATACAATATATCTTACGTAAATTTAAATTCATTAAATCCTTGCACCTATTGTTAAAACCTTTTTTCGAAACAGAGATTTTTTTATGGAACATACTCACATGCGTTCAATATTATTTAAAATACTATAAGATCATTTAATTTAATCCCGGACTTTAAAATTAAATGAATATATATATATGCATTGCAATCCTAATAAATTGGGCTATTTTATGATGTATAACGTGTTGACTAGGCAGCGTATATCTAATCGAGTAACTAAGTTTACATACATACATAAACTCAAGCTTTTTTCCTAGAAGGAGTAGGCCGAGGGTCTTCTGGTATCAACCAGGACACCCACGTTTCGCCTTGTGTTTTCGGTCCCACGATGTGATAGGGGGCGAGCCTATCGCCATATCGATCGATTGTAACTAAGTTCATTAACACTTATTCATTAGCCCTACAATAAATTGCATTTGGCATCAGACGCAGAGCACTTACCTTGCCAGGTACAAAAAAAACAGTTATAAAATTAACATTCGCTTTATTAGAAAAAATATAAAAGCAACAGTTTCAAAGTATTACAATTTATCCAAGTAGGGTTGTCCTTTTAACTTTTTATAACTCAAAACTTCTTTATGTCCATTTTCATAGCCAATGAATTGAAAACCGAGTTAAAAAATTCATAATCGATTTTGACTTCAATATGAAAAGTTGCAAACTTTTTATCGAAATTGCGTTCAATTGTGACACGAAAATTCACTTTAACAACAAGTATTATTAACATTGGCTTCTTGTAACAAAAATAATTTTTAAATATTTTTACTGACGTTAATCAAATTACGTTAATATTGATTCAAGTAAAGTTGCAAGAAGTCGCTACACGCACGTTGCACCAAACGCTTCGCTGGAGAAATCCTTACGTCCAGCAGTGGGCTTCTGTGACTGAAAAGCGAAAGAGAGAGTACAAAATAAACTTTACCCTACATGTTTCTCCCCCTCTATATATTTCAAATTCAGCTGTATTTATTTAATATCAGGTGACCAAATAGCATCAGTTCTGTTTTGTATAAAATATAATAATTAAAGAAAGTAATGTTACTTACTTTACTAACAATCGTTATTTCTCATAAGTTTTTATGTACCTACTAACACTATGGGCTGATTGGTCTGCAATAAAATATTTTAATTTTTTATTTTCATATTTTTCTTCAAAGCCCGGTTTTGATTAGCAATATTTTCTTCAAAGCTTCACTTTGTATACCCAAAGAGGCCCACTTGACCTGAATGTTGTATTTACAATAATTTATTGAAATTTGAAATAAGTCTTATACCTACTCAAATAATACTACAGAAAATAATTACAGCTTATTGGAAGAAATCCGATCTATACTTATTCTGAATTTACTGAGCTCACTTATAACAAATTAGAAGATCATATTATATTTGCTTTGACGAGCCAGGTCAGTCTTGTAAAACAATGCCAATTGCCAACACATCTTGTAAGTCATAATATCTTATAACATTCTTAGTAGGTACAAATTATTTTATTATATACGTGTAGTAATATATTATTTATATAGTAATATTAAGTATTCAAATGGAGACCACGAAGTGGAAAGCGCAGCGTGGGTCGTCTATCCGGTGGTCAGACGACCTGGTAAAGGTCGCGCGACGTCGCCGGATGCAGACTGCCTCCAACAGGTCACTGTAGAAATCATTGGGAGAGACCTATGTTCAGCAGTGGACTTGCTTTGGCTGATGGATTGGATTGCATTGGAATATATTATTAATTGTTCTGCTCCTTGTCAGATAGCCAAATATACCTTAAACATTATTATAATATTATTTGTTCATTTATCCTGTGTTTTTTTGCTTGTAATTTAATTATTGTTTTTTTCTTGTGATGATTTTTGTTAACAGAGCGACTCGACTGCAATGTGCGTGATGCTATGGGTGGGAGATAGTTATCTTACGACAATTCACACTATTATGTCAACTTGGTTTAGGCTGGACACAGGCTAAAGTCTAAAGGCTCCTACACACAATGCCGGCTTTTTTGCCGCGTGGTATGATGGCAGTATTTGCCGCAAAACTTGGCACACTGCCGCAGAGCATCATTTCAGTTGTAACCCTCGTATCGGAAGCTAGTAATTGTACACTTTGTATTTTTAATTATTTATATTGGACAACGAAGCCGTCAACATAGCCATTGACACCGTGATATTACTTTTAATTAGTATTGGAAAGAAAAAGGGGATTTTGGGTGCGTCAAAGTTTTATATAAACCGCCGTAGGTCTCCACGGAGGGTTTCCGCTATCGTCCGTCACAGTCTTTTTCAGAGCAGTTACGAAAATTATAGCATCAATAAACTTCTACTTGTATACCACATTTTGTTAACCCATACTGACGTGACGTAGACGCAACATGACAGGCGTACCAAGATTGTTTTTCAAAAGTATTTTTCTTACAACAATAATCCGCCTGATGTCAATCCTTATGAAATGTTGGCTTACTGTTCTACATGAAAAATGTATGTCGTATGCTAACTGAAAACTGATATGACATCAGAAAACTAGGTTATTGAATAAATCTATATCAGACGATACGTTTCGAGAGGCGAAACGTACGGTAAATATTTTTTACTATTTCTGCATTTTCCAACCCAGACCGAGTTTGAAGAACCGACAGTGTCAAATAAAATCGGGCCTGCCAATTATTGCGCTCGGAAACCTGCCGAAATCATTGGGAAATGAAAAGATAAATCTCGAACATTCCAAAGACGGGCGGATGCGAATTCCAATATTCGTGGAAGCGAAAAATAAAAATAGCGTTGAATTTATTTCAATTACATTTCTCTTTCTTCTTGCGCTACAATTTTTACTTCGATACTGAAGAAGCGTAGCAATGTTTCATTCGAGCTAAATCTTTATTTCTTGGGTAATTTTTTTTGGACGTAAAGAAGAGCTGATAGCTCTTCTAAGACACATTTTCGTCATCATAATAAAATCATGTTGAATGGCCAAATTCTTCCGTGACTTGGTAAACTCGTTAATCCTGTTAGAGATGTTTTAGTGACTATTGATCGAATACTCAAACGCTTTTTAAATATTATCTTGCACTTAACTACGCAAGTCCCGCTTAAATATACTGGCTAGGTAGGACGCGGGCAATGAGGTGGAACTTAATATTTAAGTGGTGTTTAAGTATTTGGATGTATATTGCGTTAATAGAATAAATATCAAACATAGGCTTACACCTATATTTTGAAAATCAAAACAAATCCCTAGGGAGTTACAGAGCGAGCCTATCTACGTGTCAGATACGAATACCGATTGCGCAACTTATATAACCACTTATTGCCTAACCACTCTCAATCGATCCTCTCGATTGTAGAGTAGGCCCATGCCCAGCAGTGGGACGTATATGGACTAATAAAAAAAAAACTTATATAAAACTATGTAAGTAGAAAAATGCGTCCAAAGTGTATTAGAATTACAATTTGTGAACAACAATTCTATTGATTTTTCTTCTTGATGATTCATGTCCTTGATAGATTCTAGATACATACATAAACTCACGTCTGTTTCCCAGAATGGGGTAGGCAGAGGTGCTACTAGGACACCCAGGTTTCGCCTTGTGTGTCCCGTCCCACAATGTGATAGCGGGCGAGCTTATAGCCACATTGGGCACAAATACCTGACTGCGGATTGGTAATGAATAGAAAAATCCACCATCGATTCGGTGCCGGGATTCGAACCCGGGATCTCAGCGTTGTAATCATACCGTAGTACAACTACGCCACCAAGGGAGTTGATAGAGTCGAAATACATTCTACGCAAAAGAACAGAAGCGAGCAAAAACTCACTATCACCTTTTTCATACAGAGCGGCGGCTACGGTCAGGGAACATTATTCTCCCTGCGCTCCCGGCGTCGCACTGGCTCCTTCCTCTCCCTAGAGCTGGCCGGGAGGGGGGCAGCCAGGCTCGTCCACGCGGGATCTGGCACCTCCAGATCCATCTACTTAGCTGTACCTTTGTACGACTTCCGTTGGCATCATATTGCTATCAGGTAAGTTGTGCAACCTTTATTCTTTTCTTGGCCAGTTATAGTCATTCCAGTGTTTGTTATAATAATATATCATTATGATTTATTTATTAATAAAAATGTAAGTTTATATATAGACTTAATTTAAAATACTTACATTCTAAATTCTAGTAACTAACAAAAAAAAACACTATAGTAAAAAAGTACATATCTATTTCAATGTCCTTGTACACATTGATTAGTTTGTTTGTTGACTTGACTAGTCAACAAATCAAAATTGTGCGTAACATATTGAAGGCGTGCCGCCAAGAGCCAAACATGTAGGATCATCATCATCATTGCTTATGGCATTCATCCTGCGTGGATCAAACTTCTATTTCCAGGTTTTTTTAATGTAGTTAGCTTAGTTTTCAAGACCTATGAACAACCTATATGGTTACGAGTCTTTCACTTAGGTGAGGTCCCGAACCGAAACGAAGTTCAGCTAAGCAGTAAAATACTCGTGTCTATAAGGAATGTCCAAAAATAGTGCAAAAAAATCATGATTTTTGAAAAAAAAAACCATCTCGGATTTTTTTCAGTTTTATCACTTGGGGTGATGAGAACCATGTAGGTTAGATTAAATAACATGTGTGCATATAACCCGATGTCACGATGTAACTTACTAGGCCCTGTGGTCCGGGGCTGTAAGAATTCTGCCACGGTATCCCCTGCCCGTCGTAAGAGGCGACCTAAAGGGGCCATCAGAGTCACTGGGAACACTGCGGGGGCGGTGCGCCCTGACTTGTAACGGCTCTGAGGCGAACGACAGTGCCTCGTCTCTGTCATGGACGCCCATAAGACCTAAAAGGGCGTCCAAAATAGTCGAAAGTGGGGTTCATCCTGGCCCCACATCAAAGAAGGACCAGAAATGGTTATGCGCGGGGCGGTTACGCGGACGTAAATCGGGGTGCCTTTCACCCTGGGATGTCCGGTACCACCCACAATGCGTGTGACGGTTTTCAAGAGGTTTTTAGTTAGTATGCTGGCGTAGGCTTGGTAGGGACCCAGCTTGGCCACAAATCCGCATTGTGCCAGGCTGGAAGGCCAGAGACACTGACATACCCCTTTCCACCTCCCCCGGGGCAACGAAAGGGGAGCTTAATAGCTTTTACTCTTGAACAAAAAAAAAAAAAAAGATATGTAGGTACATTAGATCAATTTTCTGTGCTCACACAATGGTAATGCGGTTTAAAATTCTGCAGATGTGAATATATTTTCCGAGTTAAACGATTGTTATAAAACAGTTACCACTTGGCAAACTGAGGCGTAGTAAAATTCCGATACTAAAAATCGCGTCAGAATGGTGCAAGAAGACGATATTGCATTTTAACGAGGCCCGAGAATTCAATATCCGAGCACAGTTCTCCCAATTTACTCCGTACTGCGAAGATCACAGAACTATCGGCTAAGCAGAAAATGCAAACGTATTTTGTCTCCAACAAATACGTTTTATCTTTTTGTATCGTTTACAGTCTACACAAACTCTAACCAAACAAAAATACAAGGCGCAAAAACCAGCCTTTCCACGTCCCTTGAATTTTAATAAAAGCCATTTTCTGCTCATGACACTTAATTACACATTCTTTTTTTCTAATCTCGAAAAAGGCAACTATCTCTTGTAAACAAAGGCGAAAAGTAAAAACAAAAAGCATTTTTATTCATGACTGTAGATAAAATTCTATAAAGGTTAGAAATTAACGAAGCGATCGTGCCTTTATTTTTTGCTGAAGCAAATTCAGGTCCCGATGTGAATGAAATTATAGAATGGCACTCCTAATTGGACGTTTAAAGCGCCATCTGTAGGCAGACAGACACACCAGAGAGAATTTTGGTTTTGCATGATCAAACGATGTTCGTAAAGTCACTACATACTTATTGTCATGCTTGACGCAATTTTTTTTAGATAGAATAAATTCGTGGCCTTACGGCTTGCTTTGAGGATTTGGTGTATTTATTTTACACTGCGAAATAAATATATTTCTAATTAATTGCACTTATTCAGTTAGAATATATACTGGAATCTCTTATAATTTGATACAACAAGGTAGATATAATTAATTACGTACTTCTTCATTGAATGTGGTATACATAGTCCACGCACGGTGGACGCATTTCATCAGGAATGAACTTCCCGTAGCTAAAAATGATAATGATTTAATTAGAAGTGCCAAATTAGTATTTTTATGAATCCTAACAAATAATATGTTGTTTTGGTACCTTTCTTAAAGTAAATTCGACGCCTCCATGGTGCAGTTGGTTAAACGCTAGTTGTGAAACGAGAGGCCGCGGGTTCGATGCCCGCACCGCGACAAATATATATTTGTGTGATCCACAGGTATATGTTTCGGGTCGGGGTGTTTTTGGGACCGAAAATCTCTTTTAGTTTCTGATACCTACGACACAAGACTCGACGAGTGTATTTATTAATTTCATTAAACCATTGTATAGCTAACGTAAGGATCTTATCCGACAGACAAACAAAGTCATAGACATAGCACATAGGATTGGCAAGCTGAAAGGTTGGCCAAATCTGTCGAAGAACCGACAATCGCTGCAGTAAACGTGTTCTTGAGTGGAGACCGTGTCTTGGCTAGCGTAGTGCAGTACGCCTTCCAGCTAGATGGATGACAATTTGCGAAAGGTCGCTTGCAGATGTTGGATGCGACAAGTCTAAGACTATGTCCAGCAGTGGACAACAGTATAGGCTGATGATGTTGATGATTATATAGCTAATGTATTGAATCCTACAGTGTTCACGACGACAACACAGTACGGGCGTTCGTCGATTGTCGCTGGTTGAGAACCGACGTGCTAGAGAAGGACGCTCTAGACACCCCGAGAGACGCCGATCTCATTATAGGATATCTGTTTTCGGTGAGTTAATATAATTGTTATTAATAATTCGAACAGCAATTAAAAGTGAAGTCTTTTGTGAACAATTTAAGGTACAAAGCTCTACCCAAAATTATGAACTGAAAACACAAGAATCTGAATTAAAATATTTGATATCAAAATGTACATCTATAATGAGGCAATTTTTAACCTAATTGCAGTCCAATTGTTATATTCAGTAGCATATTACTAGCCTTTGATTGAGATGCGCAATCAAATTTTGACACGCAAATGACTTTACTGACCTCCCACTTTGGAATACTAAAATGAAAATTTCTATTAAATTCAAAGGTAAATATTTTAAACACACAATTAGCAATTGTTTCATTAGCTGTACACACAACTAGTGTCTGAAGTTAAGAATCACAATGCGAACAGCTATACCAATACGCACTGGTCCTGTACAAACATTGTGTGTGTGCTTTTCATAAGATCCACTGTATTTCGAGGCTTTGTTGTCGGCTTTGGTAATAGAGTTTTTTGCGTACACTTGATTGGGGTGTGGATGTTTTATTTTGTATATTCGAATATTATAAGACGATTTTATCGCGAATTTGATTTGATCTAATATAAATTGTCCTCTATCCACCGTACAAATAAATGACGTGTAGTTTAATGTTGGAATTTAATTTTTTTCCCTCAAATGTTATTGTAATGAGCCAACGAATTTAATTAATACTCTCAGCCTTATTCATAGACAGATTTAAAATCTATTTTAGTTATCGAATATTTTATCTTCTTCTTCTCTCTCTCTCTCTCTTTCTCTCTCTATCTCCCTCTCTCTAGCCACAGGAAGTCTACCTCTGAACGTAAACTTCTTCCAAGGGTCTCCAGTCTCCATTTTGACCTGTTGGAAGCGGCCTGCATCTTCTTTCCTCAAACTGAATCGAACGGGACAAAACGTTCGATAACTATAACAGGTTTTTAATCTGTCTATGAATAAGGTTGTTAGTATTCGTAATAACTTTCATGAAATCATTTTGCATCCCTCAGGGTAATATATTGCAGCCGGCATTATGTTAATTCGCTGTATTTAATTAATAGAACAGCTCACGATTACAATGTAATTAATTATTATATTCTACTACCTATTTAGATTACTTCAGTAATCTATTTAATCAATTTCCTGTATCAGCCCATATACGTCCCACTGTATTATACGGGCCTCCTCTACAATCGAGAGTACAATTGAGAGGGATTAGGCCATATAGTCCACCACCGCTATTTAATCACTGTCAATTCTATTGGAATGACGATTTGCGAAAGGTCGCTGGTAGATACTGGATGCAACAAGCCGAAGACAGGGTGAAATGGCGCAATTTGGAGGAGGCCTATGTCCAGCAGCGGACAATAAAAGGCTAATGATGATGATGAATTCTATATCAGAAAGCTAGAATTATGAGGTATTCGATAAGATGAGTGATTAGGAAGGGGTGTATTAAAGAAATGAAGTATCTTTTCCGATGTGGTCAGACGTTAACGCGTCTGTCAGAAAATAAATACCCAATACTATTATTGTACACAAATTTATAAGCCAGCCATCCGATTTACAATTTCCAACCTTAAAATTCGAAAGATACAGTTGTTATTCCTTTGCACAACTAATTTTAATTACGAGCAGGTGCTCTGTTCTTTAAAAATTTATAACAGGATTGCACAGAGGTTTTTGTCGGGATGTGCGCGTGGTTTAAAAAAAAGTGTCTAAATTAAAATTTAATTAAACACGTGACTTAAAACAGACCTCGTGTCAGTGTTAAAGTCTCCGCAAAGTTAAAAAATGAAGTTTTAATTAAATACAATTCGAGCGGCGATGCCACTGAAAATATTCACGTGTTTTCAAAATTCAGCGTGCATACATTAATATCCCGACTTGGTACAGTAACTCAAATGATAAAATTAAAATTTTATTTGTGTACAAACATTTTTATTATTGGTATAGGAATGGAATTTCGGTTTTATATATTGGAAAATAAGATAGCTACTTACCATAGAGGTCTTCGCAAGTATTACCATAGTATGTGGTTCTTGTAAAGACTGGTCAATCAACCCGCAATGGGTTAGTATGGCCACTGCTCTAAGCTCTAAGGATCCCTCGATTTTAGAGAAGTTTTATGCAACAGTGCCTTATTATGAGCCGTTATATTATGTAAAATTTGAAGAACGATAATTATATTAATTTGATTTTTCGAAATAATTTTACATAAACCTGCAACATCCTAGAGGTACACAGATGAGTTTCCAAGAAGACAAGATTCCTAAAGCAGCTAGGGATTTAGAAACCTTCTGCATACTTATGTATATACAATACTTTTTTGTACCCCACAAAGTACATAAAAATATTAACCTTAGAAATAAGTCTACAATTGCCGGTGTTATCACTGTAAGCGTTCTCTTCCAGATAACCAAAAATGATAGAACGTATCTGAAGACAAGAAAATAAAAGTAACGAACATCTCCTCACGTATTTATTACAACAGTTTTCCCACCATTTCCTTACTCTACATAATCTAACAAGATAACACTATATTAACTCATAAATATTTTGATAACAGGGAGATCTGGAACAACTGGTGCTCGTGCCAAAAGCCGGACAGGCGGACAAGCAGTGCTCGAGCCAAGCGGTCGGCGTATCGATCCCCTACTCATAAATACGGTTTGATATTACAGATAATCAGATGTTTAGATGGCAGCATTACTGGCTGCGTAAGTACTACCCTTGAAGGACAGTGATTATTGGCATGGTTAAAATTAATAAGCAATCCTAATCTCTAACTAAGGATCGATAAACTAATCCGAGTTAATTGCGGGCGTGTCGGTAATGTTTGACACGATTGGATGTTTTAAGGATCGATCCTCGGGTAGCGATTAAGATCGTTTATTAATATCGGCAGAAAGGTACTAAACACCTGATGTCTCGGACTGACGCGCGCAGTACAGTGTCATGTAATGCATAATAAGTTTTGAGTGGTGTTGCCCTTTATGGGTACTTACCATCGTGCGTGTGAATTGTCCGTCTAGTCACTCCCGAAAAAATGTCTTGCCTCTTTTGCTTTCGGCCTATCGCAGTAATGACATTAATCAGAGATTTTTTCAGTGGTAATTAGAAATCAATCACAAAGAAACAATATATAAGATGAAAAATAAAACACTTCTATTTGTTTTAAAACGCGTCATTATAACGAAGGCAAAAGTAGCAGGATTTTTGGAAAAAAAAACACAAGACATTGAAAGATAATAACAATGCCCATTTCATTAACAAGTATTGTATTTTAGCAAATTATTTCGTCATTTCGATGTACAACAATACAGTCGTGCTCACAACTTTACAATTTAAAAGACAACAAAATAATTTTTGATGAGGCTCTATCGACGGTTGAAATCAATAAGCAACCTTAATCCCTACGTTGCGATCCCGAAAATAAACCAATCAAAACAAGCTTTGGGCGGGTCTTTAATCTTTGACCCGATTGGTCTATTTTACTGTTCGATCCTTCCTTAAGTAATAAGATCGTTTTTTAAATTCAATTGTAAGATATTTCGAGAAAAACACCTTGAATTGAACCACTGGTTTCAAGAAAAGCGAAGTAATCCGATGATAGCCTTCAAAAGTTACGAGTAAATAATATTTCATATAATATTTACGCTGGATTGTGGTGAAACATAATACCATCTTCCTCTTAGCACAATACTCTTAATGAAATGGACTTGTGGGAATCCAATAACATAAGTTAATTATATAAGTATATAAAATTGTATAAATTAGGACCATTAATGTGTATAGGAATTGTGTGTAAGATTAATGCTTCGTTTTCTGACTGATTATTTAATCATTGTAATAGACCTTTACTGGGTAGTTTTAGTTTCAAATGCTGTTTTCAAACCTTTGTTTTCAAGGCTTATGTAATATCAACAAGATACTAGACAATAGACATTTTACAGATAATAAAATACTAATTAATATTACAGTGGAACATCAAAAGACAATTATAGGTGGTTCTGACTTAGAATGTAATTATTACAATCCCAAAATATAATTAGTAGAGACAAAAATAATAAAAATCAAAGGTTTGAAAACTGTTTTTTCGCGAGTACATTTAAATTGCTGATAAATAAAATTCTAGAATAATTTTTAACTTCACTGGTTGTCGAGAAGAAATAAAAACGAAAACAACAAAATGACGGATGCAATAAATTACAATAAATAAAATGTCATACTGAAATATATTTATAAATATTCTTGTCAACCAATGAATTGTGTGATGTTGTTTTCACTCAGTAACAATAATGCTAGCATAAATTTAATAGAATTTTAGTATTTGAAGAAATAGTGTTTCTTACAATATAGATGGCCTAATAACTGTAAATAAAATCTTTGATAGAGGGATCTCTGTAAAACATTATTTAAATATATTTAATGCTATTGGTATTTTATATATATTTTTGTTCTTGATTAGGCAGGTGCCACATAGTAAGCGACCAATAGAATAATTACTAAGCTTATTTTGTTATATTCAACATTTCTTTTTAAATAATTTCGGGATAAATCGGTAAAAATATAAAATTGATTTACCTTCTATACTAACAGCCTTTCATAGACAGTTTTAAAACCTATTTTAATTATCGAATGTTTTGACACTTTCGAACAAAATTTGAATTCAGTTTGCGCACAGAAGATAAAACATTCGTTAACTGTTCTATCCATGTCGGCACGAACCAAAAGGTTCTCCATTTCTTTTTTCTGCCGCACAATCAAAGTGGGACGATTCGCCATCACACGTGTTCACTTCTTGCTATAATCTAGGGCCCTTCCGCCGTAGCATGAAGAGGCATCTCAGCGGGCCGGCATGATTGTATCGAATGGTATGAGACTGCCGTCTGATGCCAATCAATACTCTGTCTGGACGGCATTAGCACTTACCATCAGGCGCAATCAAATCGAAACCTAAAATTGGTTTTAAATTTGTTTATGAATAAGACCATAAGTAAATGTCTAAAATTTTTTTTAGTTCCTTATGCAATGTTGGAAAAGTGGTTTACTTTTATTTAATTTAAATTTAAAAAAAATCTGAATGTAATCCAATTATTTAATTTAAGTTTAAATAAACATCTAAGACCCATGCCACATTTATTGAGGTATTAACGAGGACCGTCCTAGTTTTATAGTCTAAAATCTCCATTAAGTCGGGTGTAATGAAGTACTATGTGGCAGCTGCTCAATTTGCAATAATACAAGCATGTTTTATGTGTATCTATATCGTATAATTTAAGTATATTCCGTTCGTAAAATGTTAAACAATGTACTGTTGTTTATATTTCTCTTGAATAACGAAATAAAGAGGATTAAATTGTGAATGCATTCGTTTTATTTCATTCGCTGAATTGTTCATTATTCATTATAATGGTTTGTTTCGGTGAAATTTTACGTTTTCTGAGAAAATATACATATCAATTTCATGTCTACCCACGCGTTATAATATCGCTAGCATGAATCAATGAGTTTAATAGGGCTCTTTTTAATATTCTATAACAAATGATATACGGCAATTACTGTAATTCAGTTCACGTTCAAAGAGAGAGAGAGAGAGAGAGGGAGAGAGAGAGATTTTTCTTTAACAAACAAAGCTTGCAATAAAGCTAAGGTCTTGTGACTAGTCGTAAGTCTTATAATACATTCGATAGTAATGATACAGTGTATTAATTTTACTATGCTGTTTACAAAAAAAAAACACTTTCCACATAATAATTATTTTACTTCCGTAACCGGTTTCTGATCGGTTTCCTAACAAATTAATAAAATAATTAATATTCTTTAAAAGTGGTAGAGCTCCGCTGTTGTCAGCATCTCAGCATGTCTGACTCAGCATCAATGGGCAGGCTCGTCCGGGGTGGTACCACTATCTCACAGGAGATCGACGTGAAGCGACAACTTTGCTGTCGCGTTTCGTTCGGTGAGTGAGACTGCCGGATGCCCAATACCCCTTTCCTCTTCCTATCCCTCCTGGTCTGATGGGCCGGCAACACATCCATGATCCAAGACGTTGTGGATATTCATGGGCGGTAGTGGTTACTTACCATCAGGTGAGCTGATTGCTTGTTTGCCGGACCTATGCAATAAAAAAACATGAGTGCTACGATATATTTGTAAGAGACGTGCTATTTTCAATATATAAAACAAAATACACCCAATAGTCACATACATAGTCATGACCCCACACTAAGATCTAGCATAGTGGCGTGGGTATGAGGAACTCCAAGGAAACTTTTACTCTCACTGACACCCAGACCCAAAATAAATACACGTGGATCACACAAATATTTGTCTCGGTGAGAGGATCGAACCCACATCCTCACGTTTCACAGCAGCGTGTAACCAACTGCGCCACGGATGCTGTAAAACTGTCAATTACTACAAGAATTTTAAAATACGTGTTAATTGAATGACGACTATGATGAAAACTAGGCTATGATGATTACTGTCATTAAGTCATTTACAAAAGTGGTTATTCGGTCCATTTTATATCTGGAGTACTAAATAGTTATCTTCATCAACGTTTCATACAATCCGAGGGCTCAGATTTTCATTATACTCGTAGTACAATTAGTTGCTTCCATCTCATATTATGAGGTATCTTTGTACGGAATTGTAATAGTGCAGTTCTTTTTTATACTGACATTAATAAATAATACGGGCCTGATGGTTTGTACAATATAATCTAAATACTACTTATTCCTTCCCACTCCCCTCCTCATTTGAGGGACGGCAACACATCTATGACCCAAGCGTTGATCCACGGGTAGATGATCACTTACCATCAGGTGAACTGTTTGCTTGTTTGCCGGATATAATGTATAAAAAATACCCACTAGTAAAAACAGAAACCTCGCGGGCAGATGTAATTATAGTGTCATACTCGATGACGGATATAAATTTACCTAAAACCGAAACAACTGCGTGAGTGGATATGACGTGTTTTTAAGGGTACGAATAACCTGCCACCGATATTGAGCAATATTTTATAAAGGAGTGGATAATTCACAATTCGGATTCCTTTGATTTGATGAGAATAGAAATTTCTAAAACTGAAAACAATAACAAAACAGAGATAGTTATACTTTAATTGTAGAACGTCATTACCATTAAATAAATGAAAAGGACTGACGATGACAAACGACCTTCAGGCTCCGAAATCCCGAAGTCAATTCACAATTCCACAGAGTTACAAACACTCGAAATACATATTAACACGTGATTTATCAGACGCCTGTTCCACGATCACAATCTCCGGAGATTCCAATTACTGAGGAGCCGAGCGTGACGCGAATGTAAGAACGAGCAGGATTATAAGACACAAGACGCGGAATCAGCTAGAATTGGCTTTGGTTTTAATTAGTCTGTATTTAGTAATTGTAGTCTACGAGTAGTATAATATCTTGCATTAATCGAGGGTAGTCTATAACATTTTAAGCAAATAGTTAATACACCCAACATTTGTAATTTTGCAGATTTGATAAAGAGTGACATATGATTAATTGGAAAGTAAGTGTTTGTAAATAGATTGACTTGATGAGAATGGAAAAGAATTAGACAAAAGAGATTTAGGACGGATGAGATTAAGGTAAGGACATGAAGTAGATAAAAATCGAATACATATTCAAGTTTAAATTAACGTAATTAAATGAATCACGATCCGTCAATTAATAATCTCTGATATTTAAAAAATAAAGCGCATTTTTGTATTTTCCTTGATCTATTAAAATTAAACACATCTAGTTGGGCGTTAATAACAACAAACCTCTCACGCTCGCCGCTAATATTTATGATTGGATTCCAGCAGAATTCCACGCCGAGGGCCTACTAAATCTAGACGCAGTATTTATGACGCGAACGTGCCCCCAGACCTGCACTCCAGCACTACGCTCAACGTTTTCAATGTCGTAAGTTGTGTTTTAAAAGGAAATCCACAATTTCACCGGTTTAAAGCTTTGTTTTTCCGAGTCGAGTTCTTGAGGACAAGTGGGGAAAATGAAAGGAATGTAGGCTAGAACTATTAAAAATACGCCCGGGTAAAGGACGGTAAAATAATGCAGACTTAATGTCTGTCCACACTTACCAAACAAAGGCCGAACGTAAAATACTCCTCATAAAACAAAAGCGTCGAGACCAAGAGCAATAAACATTTCTGGGGCAAAAGGTAAACAAAGTTGTTGAATGCAAAGATTCTAAATTAATTACGTTGAGGATACGCCAGCTGTATTACTCGTTGTAAAAGTCTTCAGTGAGTGAAGTTGGCAACAAAAACACTGGAATACGTACGCCCTTAAAAACTGTTGCAAAACTTTGTGCTGATTGAAGTGTTGGTGAATTTTTTGACCTGGTTTAAATGAGGGTTGTGGGTCATCAACGCAGATACGTTTTATTTTTATAGAATTTTTTTTTTCTTAGTTATTATTTTAAGTAGCGAAGGCCACTCCCCTCTTTGATTTATCTAAATAAATATTTATTCGACTTTTTACTGCAAAACGTTAAAGTTCTAGGTAATTTGGATAGTAACTACTCATCTTTACTTCACTTCGTAATTTTGCCAATTTACAATTGACAAAAAAAATAACAATAATATTATGATCGCTGGGATGTTGCTGGTTCCTGATTTATTACAAAAAGTCTTCAAGACAGATCAGGTATGTTCAATTTTGAATATTTTAAAGCTAATGATAAATTTTGACAATCAAATATTGACTGCCTCGGTGGCGTAGTTGTACTACGGTATGCTTACAACGCTGAGGTCTCTGGTTCGAATTCCGCAAAGTGACATTGGATTTTTCTATTCGTTATCAACCCGGAGTCAGGAATTTGTGCCCGATATGGCGATAGGCTCACCTGCCATCACATTCTAGGACGGAATATACAAGGTGAAACGTGGGTGATCCTGGTTGTAACCAGCAGAACCTCTGCCTACCCCTTCTGGGACAAAAGGCGTGAATTTATGTATGTATGTATGAAAAAAATGTGCAAGTAGACCAAGCTTAAGGCACATTAATGATCATAAAAAACTTTAATCTCGACGTGGATACTGAGCACGCACTTAATATGAATAATGTTAGAATCGCTGCAACTCCAATGCACTTAAAAATGCAAACGCAGATAACTGGATAATTGCATGACTAAGTAGTACGTAGGATGAGTTAATTTTCTCGTGATTACACAGCGAAATTGTTCTCTACAAACAATGAATATATAAATTAAATAGTTAAAAACTTTTAATGAATGAACTTAACGAGTTTTGTTCTTTGCTCCTCTGCTTGCGGTGATTCTTATTAAAAATATACTGCTTCTGAAATTCAACTCGTCTCTGTGGTGATTAAAAAAGTTTCTATCAAATTTTATGTTTACTTACGGTTTGAAAACTAATAATGAATTTACTTGCACATTGTTTTTGTAACAGTTCTTTGTGGAGCGGATTTTTTACGATTCAACTGCGCTTTGTAAGTAATATCTTTTCCGACTGAGGTTTTATTGGGGTTTTTGTTGTTCAAAGGAAGACGTTCTTGGGTGTGTTGTGGTATGTTTGAAGTGGATAATTAAATGGAAATCTATTTGCCTGCCTCGGTGGCGCAGTTGTACTACGGTGCAACTGCAAAGCTAAGGTCTCGGGTTCGAATCCCAGGTCGAGCAGTAAGTGTGAGTGCAAGTGATACTGGATTTTTCTATTAATTATCAGCCCGGTGTCAGAAATTTCTGCCGAGTGGTATGGCGAAAACTCCCCCTTATCACATCGGCGCACTATCGGGCGCAAATTCCTGACTCTGAAAAATAGAAAAATCCAATACAATTTTGCCCGATCCGGGATTCGAACTCGAGACCTCAGCTTTGTAATCTACCGTAGAATAACTACGCTAATTATGAATAGACTTCTCGTGCCTGAAAATTATGATTTGAAATTAAATAGCGTTTGATACTGTTATGTAAGATTGTACTTTTTCGCACATAATATAAGAACATTTTTGTCTATTTATAGATAAAATACTTAATATTTTGTACATGTCGTGTTGCAGATATTACATATTACCAACTTCAATAATAAATATAAATCAGCGTCTTCCAATTAAATATATTTGCCTGCGGCTCATATTTAGAACAGAAACCAAACAACGTTATATAAACACTGTAATTATTATGAACTTTACTCACTTTGAACTAAGTTAAATATACTAAGCGCTAAGTTAAACGATGTAGTCTAGATTTGCAAACTGATTAAAGCATTAAAGTGAAATAATAATGACCTCTTTGCCCTTTTGCTAGGCTTTTATATAAATTTTTGGCCTAATGGGTATTGTATCAGCCCATATACGTCCTACTGCAGGGTAGGGACCTACTCTACAATCGAGAGTAAGATTGAGAGTGGTTAGGCCTCCACGCTGGCCTAGAGTGGGTTGGCGGACTTTACATACCATAGGAATTAATACAAATTGCTATGGTATGCGGAGAAATGTGAGAAAAAAAATGTGTGAAAAAAATGTTTGATGCAAATTATCGACTAGATAGCATCCATAGTATGATCAATGTAACCGATATTTTTAGGGGATATTTGGCGTAATATATCGTGAAAGTAGTATTCGCTGTATTCGTGGTGCAATATCTTCTATTTTTCAAGGATAATAAAATCAAATGAGAATGTTTTAAATTGTAGATTTCATACAATCCTAAGGTATAGAGAGGTTCGAAATTTTAGCCACCGATTGTGTTCACCAATGTCCCCATATTTAATACTGAATGACAACCTCCATGGCTTAGTTGGTTGGCGCCGGTTGTGAAACGAGAGGCCGCGGGGTCGATCCCTGCGCCGAGACAAATGTTTTTGAGACCCACAAGTCTTTGTCTGGGGTTTGGGTGTTTGTGAGACCGAAAAGTGTTTAGTAGTTTCTGATACCCACGACACAAGACTTAATTGATCTTAATGTGGGGTCAGGATTATATATGTGACTGTTGGGTGTATTTATTTATTATTTATATACTTAATCGGAGCTCAGATAACGCCAGCAATCCAGTCTTTTACAGACACCGCACTAAAAGTAACTCATCACATTTTAAAATCGAGCTACAAAGATCTTATTATATCCAACGAAGAAAACTACACGTGAGTCACCACATAGTATAAAACAAAGTCGCTTCTCGCTGTCTGTCTGTCCCTATGTATGCTTAGATCTTTAAAACTACGCAACGGATTTTGATGCGTTTTTTCTTTAAATAGATGGAGTGATTCAAGAGGAAGCTTTATTTGTATAATAATAAATAAACCCAACAGTCACATACATAGTCCTGTCCCCACTTTAAGATCACTTAAGTTTTGTGTTGTGGGTATCAGACACTACGAGAAACTTTTCGGTCTCACAAACACCCAGACCCGAAACAAATACTTGTGGATCAAACAAATATTTGTCTCGGTGCAGAGATCGAACCCGCGGCCTCTCGTTTTACAGCCGGCGTCTAACCAACTGCGCCACGGAGGCTGTCAATACATGAACAGGGTGTCCCAGTTTGTACGAAAAATATCATGTTCTTATCTGGTGTGGAGTGTAATTAATAAACACCTGCGCCCAGGCGAAGCTGGGATGAACTGCTAGTTTAAAAAAAATACAATTTTAATATAATCTCTCCGAGTAATCAATGTTGTGTTGTGTCGGAGCAAACATCTTCGTAAACATATTCGCCGACGGCAGCGTCTCAGAATAAAACAAAGAGTCGGTTTAATAAATATTTATTCATGAAATTGCACTTTTATATGGAACAATATGTATATTCTGGCATGCATATTTTTTATTGTTTTGATGTTGATTGTTCACGGTGGTCGCGGGTTCAAATCCGAGTGCACACTTCTGACTATTCGGTGTTATGGGTGTATTGATAGTCAATCATCACGCACTATAACGGCGAAGGAAAACGTCGCGAGAAAATCTGCACACCGTAGCGATTTTATAGAATTTCTACGGTATGCAAAGCCCGCCTACCCGCACGAGGACAGCGTAGTGGACCATAAGGCGTAATCCTTCTCAATCGCACTCTCGATTGTAGAGAAGGCACGTGCCCTGCAGTGGAGCGTATATGGGCTGATAAAGATACAGATTAAAACAGGGCAATAAAACCGAGAATAGCTTGAAATAAAATATTGACTGACAAGCAAAGTACCTAAGTTGAAAATTGAGGGTGTCTTACAAGAATTCGAAAATGGAGAAGAAATATATAAGAAGAATTTCATACTGTGTCTAGTAGAGGAAAGTTTTGGGCCGATATGACAAGATTTCAAAGTGGTCACTATCTAGATATGTGGTGTTTAAATGGCTTAATCATAACCTAGTATAAAATTAAGTCGCTTCCCGCTGTCTATCCGAAGGGTCATACATATAGATGTATGCTTAGATCTTTAAAATTACGCAACGGATTTTTATTCCGGTATTTTTTAATAGATAGAGTGATTCATGAGGAAGCTTTAAATGTATAATACATATACACGGCGTCCCAGTTTGTGCGAAAAATAAAATTTATCTGGTGTGGAATGGAATCAAAAAACACCTATACCCAGGCGAAGCTGGGAGGGACCGCTAGTAAAAATATAAAATGAATAAAGGTTAGAGATTAAAATATAAAAAACCTAACAAAAAAAGGCAAAATACAAACGAAAGCTCCTGGAATAATAAGGTGGACAATATAGAGATAATTTTTAATTAAATACTTGATTTTCTGCAGAACTGTTGTACGTCATGAACAAGTGAATGAGCTTGTTCCAACGGCTTATAAATTAATTACGTTCAAATTAAATGCGAGCAGATTTATCACAACTACGAGTACAAGTAATTATAAAAGTAAATAAACATTTTTAACCGTAAAATTATACACTGAAAATACAAGGCGAAATGTGTATGTCCTGGTAGTACAGAAGAACCTCTGCCTACCTCTTCTGGTAAAAAAGCGTGAGTTTATGTATGTACGTTAACCGTAATTTTTTTTCCATTATTATGTTCATGTATTTTCAGGATATAATATTCTGTCATTTATTATGTCAGTACGACATGATATTACACAGTGCAACAAAACGCCATTTAACTTAAAATAAACATGAAGGTAGATGAATTCTTTCCACGCACACCCGCCACGTCGCTGGATGCAGGCTGCTTCCAACAGGTCACTGTGGAAACTATTGGGAGAGATCGTACAGCAGTGGACTTCCTTTGGCTGATGGATTGGATTGAATTGGACACCCGCCACACGTAATTTTCTTATAACTCATTTTTGCTACTGTAGACTTTATAGGTATGTGTATATTGACCTTCAATTAATTTTTTAATCTTTACAATTTTATTAAACACTAGCAGCCCCAACCGGCTTCGCCCGGGTGTAGATACTTTTTGAGTTCAGTCCACACAAGACAAATCTTATTTCGCGTACTAACAGTTTTATATTTAAACTCAACGTGACTGCCGCCCTTTATACTGCTTTTCTCATTTTGTCCCACTTGGTCCTCTCTTGTCCATCTCCACATTATGTGCCTTGTGATTATATGCCTTGAGTCATGGAACAAGACTCAAGGCATATAATCTTGTCCCCTTATATCCCATTTCATCCGCCTACATTCTATGTCAAACTATCTCTTCGAGTTTAAAAGAATAGCAAATGTACCTACATATTTTAATTCCTTTCTCATCCCACGGGCAAACTAGATTTTCGGGACAAAAAGTAGCCTTACATAAATGCAAGATATTAGTTACGTCTATACTAAATTTGATCAAAATTGGTCTAGCCGTTTGAGCCTGAAGAAGTAACAAACACATACATTTTCGCCTTTATTATATTAGTAGGAGTATGACTAGAATATCGGTGCCCTTCATTAAGATAGAAAGAAATAACGAATTCCATAAAAAATATGTATTCTACTTGTTTTTTTTCCATGACTTACACTCATGTATGGTCAGCATATGACGTGTTAGTCATGTCGCATATGGTTTGGCTTTAAACCTTAACATAGGACAACTTTTTTGCGGTCACTCCCGTACTCTCTATATTCCTTTCTTTTACACTTTTGAGATACTTTTTTTATTTTATTCGGAAAACTAACAGGTCTATATCTAGGTAATATACAATTTTACAATTGACAATTCACATGTTTTCACATATATATAACTTAATTCTGGGGCTAACATTATAAGAATTTTATATCTACTGAACCGCGTTAAGCTAGTTTTTGGATAATTTTCGCTTGACTCCCAACGCCTTAGTGTCAAAAATATCAAGGTCATGATTATTAGCCACTTTATTAAAGGAATTGACAGTTCTTATGATTGTACATAATATATATTTCTATAATCCCTATCAAAATATTTTTTTAACCCGTACCTCTTCTTAAACTGCGACACGCAAGTCACACATTACATATACTATCCTATTCAAAATTCACTAATATCCATTTTCCGTTCCGTACGAAAGGTCTCAAAGCCGCGAACAGAGGCTTATCACAATATTGCTGCGGATGCAATAGCGGGCGGAAATGCAAAAGCGGAAGTCGATATGACATGCCGTGATTGTTTGTGGGTCTGGCTTTATGCGACCTGCCAGAGCTTACGTCATTTGTGATGCGGGATAGATGATTTTAGAAAGATTAGTTTAGTGCTAAATTATGTGGAGTTAAATTAATGTTTCAAATCACACACTCAGATTACAATAAATACGTGTAAGGAAGGCTTATATTCAGCAGTGATCTGATAGCTGAAGATAATGATGAAGTCTTGAAGTCTATTTGAGATTTTATTACATGGAAAACTATATCTGAAAATATATACAGGGTAAATTAAGACTGCTATCGAAAACGAAGCCAGGAGGTAGTTTTACTGACTACAGATAGGATGCAACATTTTTTGCAAAAAACGCGACGATTTTCTTTTTGGAATGTTTTAAATATCATTGTGTTTGGGGGAAAATCCATAGTTTTTGCTAAAATTATAATTTAAGTCATTGCGTAC
Source organism: Theretra japonica (assembly GCA_033459515.1). Taxonomy (NCBI): domain Eukaryota; kingdom Metazoa; phylum Arthropoda; class Insecta; order Lepidoptera; family Sphingidae; genus Theretra; species Theretra japonica. Next base: position 12,134,580 of record CM065949.1, read on the forward strand.
TACAGCGAGTTTTAAGATAAAAGAGTGTACATTATTTTTTTGAGAAAATCATATTATGTTTATCAACCAAATACGACGATAGAAAAAAAGTGATAAAAAAAATGGCGCTTTTTTTGCAAAAAATGTTGTTGCATTGTGTCTACAGTCACTAAAACTACCACCTAGCTTCGTTTTCGGTAGCCTATATACTCTGTGATATACACTGGATACTCTGTTAAACCAGTGCAAAGCTATTTACAGTCTCTTAATCGCTAACAATGCAGAGTTGAAAACTCCCAACATATCCTCCCGTCCCAGTCAGTTTAATTTGACGTTTAATTCCTGTTGATACTCTGGTCCGCTGTTTGACCTGTTTTGCTGCTTGACGTGTTTATACGTCAAGTGGAGTTGGCAATTTATATGAAACATTTATTATTTAAACTAAGTTGAGTATTGTGTAGTATTTTCACAACGTTGTATAAGATAGTTGAATATTTAAGTGCTAAAGTGACGGTTTTTATCGCAGTAAATCTGGTATAAACAGTCAAAACATCTTGTTATATACATACATATATGAACATCTCGGCTTTTCCCCAGAAGATGTAGGCAGAGTTACAACCAGGATTTTTGTGTTCCGTCCCATGATGTGATAGGGGGCGGAGCCTATCGCCATATCGGGCACAAATTCCTGACTCCGGGCTGATAAGAATAGAAAAATCCTATATCACTTTGCCCGACCCAGGATTCGAACCCAAGACCTCAACTTTGTAATCATAATGTAGTAGAACTTCGCCACCGAGGCAGTCAATTGGAACTTGTTATATGCTATTGAATAAAGACATACATCAATTTAACTTTATATTAACGACATTATTTTACGATTACGCAGAATCAGTCCTTATAATATACCTGCTACATTAAATACTAGATTCGTTTTGAAGGAATTAAAGGCACAACCTAATGTGAAAACACGATAATAATGGAGAAAACTATGCAACCATACTACAATCCATCCTCTTATTCCAAATATTTACCCTCAAATAATTCACAACGAAAAACACAATTTAAACACTACGCCATTCATTTCTAAACATAAGTCAATTTGTTTGGCGTTGTGAACTGGCTCAGGGCCAGTCGATTGGACCGTTCGTTGGCACTAGGATATTAGGCATAGCTCAGCTACAGCCCGCGTATGAAACTGTAAATTTTTGCACGTGCGTCTGCCAGCTCTGTGACCGCAATTCACGGAGATCATATCTGGAGATTTATGGGGTAGGCTATCGATAATGTGAGTGGGAAAGGTAGCTGTTTGGAATTTAAGGGATGATTTGATAGATACATAATTTTAATATTATGTATTATGTATGCGAGAACAAAGTTTACATTATTTTGAAATAGTGTAATTACTGGCGGTCTTGTCGCGGTTAACAAGCTCTTCTAAACAACCAATTAAACGAGTGAGTGGAATTGTCGGTTGGTACCTACTGGAGCTCAAATTGTAGACTTAAAAATATATTAAATTAGTTTGATATTTAGATTTAGGAGATTTTGGAGGAAAAAGAGGTTCGTCAGATAGATGCTGCGAAATTTTACATTAGACGATTTTCTTCTTGAGAGAGATATAAATTTTGAAGTTGTAGTGGAATAGGCTGCGTCCGATTACAACGACACAAAAACGTTGAATATTTTATTTCAAAACTGTTACTATAAATAAATTTAAACGGTATAATTATTGTATTTTTTCTGATAGTAAGTGCAATGGCAAACGTAGCGTGGAACGTCCTCTGGCCAGATGGCGGGACGACTTGCACAGGAGGGCCGGCAGCGACTGGATGCATAAAGCAGCAGACCCGGCTGTGGTGTACTTTGGGAGATGGCTATTTCCAGCAGTGGACTTCAATGGGCTGATGATGGTGATGAATTGCAATGTGTTCTGATCTATAATGCGGCCTGCTGAATATCGATAATACATTTGGGCAGGCCACAATGGTTGTTCCTATTATCGTATATGATGGTCGCTCTTCTGATGCACACGAATATCCAACCACTATCCCTTTGTCAATCCTGAAGATAAAACAATTCATATCTCCTACAAATAAATAGCCCAAGATTAAAATATGACTTATAAATAAACACAGACTATTCATCTCAGTTAATACATCTATATGGCCCGCTCCAACCAAATTATTAGATTAACCCGTCTCATTTTCTCCATCCTATTTTCTTTCATCAAGCATGTTAAGTCGTGAGCAAAAGTAATTTCTAAAAGCGAGTTTTCGTCTACTTTGCTTATTATTGTATAGTCCCGCTCACTGTTGTGAGAAATGTCGAAATGCTTAATAAAGAGACGACATATTGTGCTTATTTTTAAACGGCTTCAGCGGAGTATCTGAAGGGCTTTGTGGAATTAGACTGTGAATTTATATATCTGCATACTTTGATTCTATTAAAGTACGTACAGATTATATTATTATTATTATTATATCCAGAGCGAATACGAAGCCAGGTGGTAGTATTAGTGACGTCAGATACAATGGAACTAAAAATTTCGCAAATGAAAAGCGTCAATTTTTTTGTTGTAATTTTTTTCTTTTTTATATTTGGGTAGTAAATACATCGTTTTCCCAAAATAATAATATACACCTTTTAGTTTCAAAGACACAATGGTACGCAAGGGTTTTAATTATAATTTTATCAAAATCTAGGGATTTACCATCCAAACACGATGATATTAAAAAAAAAACGCAAAAAGAACCTGTCGCTTTTTTTGACACATTTTTATTTGCACTGTGTCTGTAATAATTAAAACTACCACCTGGCTTCGTTTTCGGTCGCAGTGTTGATTTACTTTATATAATACTAATAAGACAAAGTGACTACAATATGCGCTATGCAATCCAGGTAGAGTTTCTCCCGACGTGAGATATTAAAATGCTGGTGCGCAATAGACTGATAAATTAAAAAATATGGCTGGTAGCGGATAGATGACGGCTACTCAAAACTGCGATGGTTGGGGGCGACTTTGGGAAGCTTATGTCCACCAGAGGATGGCAGTATGCTAAGTACAATATGCATATATTTTATCTTAGATTTTTCCTTTTAAATTACTGGCTGAATCTATCTATTCTCTCTCCTGTTCTCTTTGTTATTTTTCTCTCCAAAACCTGTATTTTTATTGTTAAGAAATGCTTATTTCTCTTCGAGTTGTCTGTTGAGGTGAATTCAAATTTGATCTTCATTTTATCAAGAAATGCTTTATTCAAACTTTATTGTAATATGCAAAATAATATTAGTATATAGAAACCGTAATGTGTTTTATCGTGTTGAATATTGGGAATTTCATTCAATTCTCTTCGATGTTTCAACAGACTTATTATATTTATGCAAATAATTATTTATCTCAACTTATCTAGTAAAATTTTATTTTGATTAATTAATTTATTTATATTTGATACAATTTGATGACTTCTGCTCAAGACCGGGATAGTTGGCGCTTACTTGAGGAGACCTACGTCCAGCAATGAACGGCGACAGGCTACGTGTATAGACTAGTATTCTCTGTCTACGATATAGATACTGTAGTATATACTTTTGGTATTTAAATAAATACGCCCAACAGTCATATACATAGTCCTGACCCCACATTAAGATCAATTAAGTCTTGTGTCCTCTCCTCTAAATAGTACGTGGTGGCCTCGTGGTATCGGACCAGACTCGGCTGCCTACATGTTCACGGTGGTCGCGGGTTCAAATCCCAGGGCACACCTCTGACTTTTCGGAGTTATGTGTGTATTGATAGTCAATCACCACACACTTTAACGGTGAAGGAAAACATCGTGAGGAAACCTGCATACCGTAGCGATTTTAAAAAAATTCTACGGTGTGTAAGTCCGCCAACCCGCACTAGGCCAGCGTGGTGGACTATATGGCCTAACCACTCTCAATCGTACTCTCGATTGTAGAGGAGGCCCGTGCCCTGCAGTGGGTCGTATATGGGCTGATACAATACAAAAAAAAAAAAGTCTTGTGTCGTGGGTATCAGACACGAGAGATTTTTCGGTATAACAGACACCCAGACCCAAGAAATATATTTGTGGGCCTCACAAACATTTGTGTCGGTGCGGGGGTCGAAGCCGCGGCCTCTCGTTTCACAACCGGAACCAATCAACTGCGTCACGGAGGCTGTCCAATCAATGGTATCAATGAAACACACATTATACTTCACTAGATGTAGGTAAAGGTATAGCCGCATTCAACGCTTGTTTACTCGGCCACAGCGGCCGGCTCGGCAGCCGAAGCTCGTGCGTGCATACACTACAGAAACAATTTGCCGACTTGTTATGTCACATGCATAATATGGGTTCACATAAATTTAATTGCTTTGACAAATAAAATCGATAAACCTTGGCAATACCAGAACCTATCTCACAAGAGCGTTATTTTTACGTACTATTATTGTAGTGGTGGTCAGGCGACCTGGTAAAGGTCGGGGGATGTCGCTGGATGCAGGCTGCCTCCAACAGGTCACTGAAAATCATTGGGGGAGGCCAATGTTCAGCAGTGGACTTCCTTCGACTGATGGATGGATGATGTATTATTGTAGTCATTAATATTTTTTGTTTTTAAACCGTGCCAAAACATATTTTCCTGTCTAATTCTACCCTAAAACATACACTGAACAGTACATCGACAACACAGCAGGAGATCCCTGTATTCTGATATCATTTCAGAACTGTGCAACGGCTTTGTACTGGCAGGGAGCCAGTGCATGTTGTTACATCGCGGTAATATCAGGAATTCGCACGATTTATGACCCTGTTACTCTGTCATTATGTTGTGTGTAAGACAGCGTATTGATTTTGTGTCAGTTGCAATGTATTGGGATGTTAAATGGATTGGTTCGATTGTGAATTTAGTGCTGAATGGTGAATTTGAATGATAATATATACGTGATAATATTGTGACTACAATTCAGTTTCTTGAGTGAATATTATTTTTGAAGACATTGTAATAGTTTTGAAAGTAAATGTAGTATTTTCTTTTTATATACTTGCGACTATGTCCTATTATGATAATACTTGGGCCAACATTTTTCATGTTTAATTTTATTATGTAATTTGTAACACAAGAATTATACCTAGTTGTTTAGCGAACGAATTTCTCTATGAATAATTTGACAGATAATTTTTGAAAATATTTTACTTCAGCTTCGGATTTTATAGAACCGAAAAGTCCTTATACTTTCTGATACCAACATACCTTCCTATAAATACGATTGAATATAATTATAAACGTTGCATTTCTTCATTAACCTCACCTACATCCCGAAATTCGGAATCCCGATAAACCCATTCAAATACTGACTGCGCTGAAGTTTGTTTAACATCAACGATTGCAGTTAAGCGTTCCGCGATTGCGCCTCGAATTCACTCCATTAATTCATTCATAAAGTCAATGTGGGTGGTTTAAACCCCAGAACAATACGGAGTCAACATGGCGTCATCTGATCATAATTGGAGTCGTGTGTATGCTGTCTCCCGCCTGGTTCATACCAGAAGAGCGGTGTTTTGTTAGATCGTGTAATCACTCCGAATTGAAAATTATGTTTTTTTTTATAATCAGGTATTATCTATTATTTTTGCCCGATATAGCGATAGGCTCGTCCCCTATCACATCATGGGACGGAACACATAAACGTGGGTGTCCTGCTAGCACCTCTGCCTACTCCTGCTGGGAAAAAGGCGTGAAAGCAAAAAATAAATAATTTACTGTCGGACAGTAATAAAAAATATACAAAAAAAAGCATTATACATAAAAAATATACGAACACTTAAATTAATGATGTTTGTGTATGTAGAATGTAGATAATATTTAGAATTTGGTGTTGTTAGACTTTTTTAAATTACAATGAATGGCGTGACGAGCATGCCATTCGCCTGACAGTAAGCGCAATTTGTGCCCGATATGGCGATAGACTCGCCCCCTATCACATCATGGGACGGAACATATAAAACGAAATATGGGTGTCCTGGCACCTCTGCCACCTCTTCTGGAAAAAGGCGTGAGTTTTTGTATCTAAAATAATTCTAATTACCTTAGCTAGCTTGATTTTTTTGCTAGCGTGATAAAATCTCTGTAGTGGGCGGTAGTTATTGATTCGCACCGCACGCGCATAGTGCGGACACTTTTTTACGCGTGGTTAATATTTATGTACATGAGAGTATCGTGTTCGGAGTTCGATTGCCAGGTCGAGAGATGTTTCGGGTCGTGTGATGTGATACTGTGCGTGCGTTTTTGAAAGTTTTCAATTCGGGTTTTGCTCAAAGGTGATATTAGTTGTAGACGGTTGTAAAGTTATAAGCCAAATCTTCGTTCATATGTTTTATATACTTGGAAATTTAAGGTAACTTAAATCCATTAATGAAAAGAGCATTGCAATTCATATTGGAGCTGATGTTTAAATGATGAGCCTCTTTGACACATAATTGGACCTTGTTAAGCAGAAAAGATCCAACTGACTTTTTAATACTTTTGAGTGAATGCAAAAGAATCAGTGTATTCGAAAATAGTGCTTATGCAGTAAGAAATAAAGATATAGTTAGGTTATAAAACATATCATCTTATACATAATTTTGAACGTAAAATTGTGATTTTTTTGTAGACATGAAACTTGATTAGAAAATAATTACCTATTATGTATTTAACTCGATTTCACAAAAAATATTGGTTGGTTTTTTTTATTTTTCGTAAAAAATAGTTTAATTTCAATGGATTTTCTGCTAACAGGGTCTAATTGAAATTTCAATATTCCTATCATAACTAACTTCATTTTTGGATCCCTATAAAAATGTCTGTATTCATCTCTGGGCGGTAGTTACCAAATCGCGCTGCGTACTCGTACATGTAGCGCGCATACGTTTAAAAGTGCGTGATTTAATCTTGTGTTTATTATGTTTAGAGTTCGATTACCGAGTTGGGAGCTGTTTTTGTGTAGTGTTGTTGTTGTGTGTTTGCTGTAATTGTGCGTGCGTGTGTTTCAATTTGGATTATGTAATGGTGGATCTTTTCGCGGTAAGTTCTTTTACTTTTTGTAGGTAGGACAAATTTATCGATCAGGTTATGTAATTATTTCGTTCTAGTTTTGATGTGTTTTAACATTGTTATTTGTTGAAAGTATGTTTAATATAATGTCCATTTTTATTCTTATGAATGGTGTTTTATATTGTTGACATATTACTTAAATACGCAAGGCAAACAATAAAAGATAAGTCTTTCTTAATGTTTGTCAATAAATAAATAGCCTTTGTAGCCAACTGCTTATTATATAATAACATAAGAAAGAAACGTCAGAGATTTACGAAACATACCCTGGTAATCGGGCTTTACACAAAATGTTTTGTGGCGTGCCGCAGAAATATCATTAAAGTTTTTATGTATATTTTTAGCACACCTAGTTTTCTTCTAAACAAACCTCCAAATACCACCCAAGTTACCTCGGAGGTTGCAAATCCACCACAGTACGTTTCTCCCGACATCTGTGGAACCAATTGCGGCGTCATTTCCGAACAAATACGACCTAGCGACCTTCAAAAAACGAGCGTCTAACCTTAAGGGCCGGCAACACATCTCCATGTCCTATGGTGTTGTAGATTTTCATGGGCGGCGGTGATCACATACCATCGGGTGAACTGCCTATAGTTTTGCCTATAGTTTTCTGCCTATAATTAAGAAACAAAACAATCCACATATCTTCGTTGTCGTTTCAAAATCTGCTATGTGCTAAGTTAAGTTTTGGGATATGGAATAAAAACATACATACATACATAAACGTCACGCCTGCATCCCAGAGCCGTATGCAGAGACTATGGATCGCCATTTTTCTCGATCCTGACATACTACTTTCATCACTCTTTCATCAATCTTTTCATGCATTCTCGTCGGTTAAGGGTACTTTTAACCTGACCCTTGCTTAAGATGCCATTGATCTGGTTGAGGTAGGTCCGATGGAGTCGAACCCTACCAACTCCTCATTCACACTAGCCTTATGTATCTGTTAAAAAACATTGTCATGTAAAATTGCATATCTAAATAGCATTTTTTTTATGCACATAATTTTGTTTTTTAATAAATAAATACACCCAACAGTCACATACATAGTCCTGAACCCACACTAAGATAAAGATCATAAGGCAGGTGGTGTGTCTACTTTTGGAAACTAGTCATAATAGTCAAAATGTTGAAAGGTCAAAAAATGGACATGACTGATATTGCTTTGACAACCACTACATGGTACACACACAAAGCTCTTGTGTGGAAGCTCTTGAACCATGGTATGGTATGGTACTATGAACTACTACTAGGCCAATGATAGATATTGTCTGTTGCTGTGTCTAAATTTAATTTAATTGCAACACAAATACTTTTATAATTCACAAAACCTTCAATATTTAACATACAGCGTTTAAAATTTTATATTCAAACCACCATACACAACGGCTGAGTAAGACGTCAGCACGCCACCGGAAATAGGGGGCGTGCGGAGCGGAAATGACGTCATATTTCACGCTCAAAGTAAGTGCATGCCTTTATGAAACGTGATTGTCAAGTTAAGTAAGTCGGGTCTTTTAGCTTTGCCGTGGTAAAACGCATCTTTATAACAATATTAAAAGTACTTTATTATATCCATATTTATTTCTAACTTGTATTTTAACGATGAAGGGATATTATTAGGAAACTTGCTTACTGCAGAGATTTTTTAAATTTAATAAATAAATACAACCAAAAGTCACATACATAGTCCTGACCCCACACAGAGATCGAGTCTTGTGTCGTGGGTATCAGAAATTACGAGAGACTTTTCGGTCTCAAACACTCAGACCGTGTATCCGTGGACCACACGTGTGTATGTGACTGTTGGGTGTATTTATTTATTTTATATTATGACATACTATGCTTTATTCCTGAATTTTAATTTACCTATATCTTTGTCATAGATTTTGTACGTTGGTGAATTCAAACTATTTTTATATATCGCACAAATATGTACAAAGGATATAAATCATTATATTTTGTTTTTAGGACTATCTCTTGTTGATGAAGAGTCGATCCGTTAGTATTAAAATTAATAGTGTGTTTAATGTTTATAGTTAATTTTATGTAGACATTTTGCCGTATATTATTATTCCTGAAGTTAAATATCATTGAATAGCTTTTATGAGATACATAAAATCTCGAAATTAAAACATGAAGCATGAATGCAATTTCAATGGAATTCATTTATATTTTGTAAAATATTATTTAGTAAATGTTCAATACAGTCGCGTTGTATTTGCAAAAACCGCTTCTCGGAATTATCCATCATTTGATAAATAACGCAATGTCTTGTTTATGTAAACAGAATGGTGGACGAATGAGCCTATTACGAACAATAACAAAGTACAACATGAAGAATTTATTACAGTATTTTTCTCGTGTATAATATTTTACTATGGCTTTGTTTGCGTTCCATAATTTCAACATACATATACATCACGCCTTTATCTCAGAAGGGGTAGCAGAGGTGCAGCCAGGTCACACACGTTTCGCCTTGTATGTGATGTGATAGGGGGCGAGCCTATCGCCATATCGGGCATAAACTCCTGACTCTGGACTGTTAATTAATAGAAAAATCCAATATCATTATCGTATCAATAGCCCGACCCGGGACTTGAACCCGAGACCTCAGCTATGTAATAATACCGTAGTACATCTACGCCACCAAGGCAGCTTATAATTTAAATACTGTAAAGTTCCACTTAACTACCCGCGTCGTAATTAACCTGTACATTTAAGCGGGACTTGCGTAGTTAAGTGCAACATAATATTTAAGTAGCGTTTGAGTTTTTGTACGTTAAAAAGTTATTTGTTATTGCAACCTTTTACTCTGAAGTTCCGAGAAGCGGAGCTTGTAAAGGCGTTCTAGAAACAATTCCAGGTTCCATCCCTTTGCTTCAGTTACTACACTGTTTTCCAGGAATATACAGTGACAAATTATTAACTCACTTTTATTGAGTAATAAAATGTTTGACTTGACGAAATTCCATAGAAAACGATAACTATTTTTCGTCTTGTGATATATTTTTTGTCAGAATTTAAAAAATAAACGCATTTATACGCTCGCGTTTTTAATTTCGAGTCGATAGAGGAATGTCCATCCTATAGTATCAGCGGTTCGACAAACTTATTTTTTGTTTCAAAGTGTTAAGCGGTGAAGCATTGTAAAGCTAGATATATAATAAAGTCCTCGGAAGTTTAGTACATTTCTTAAACTAAAAAACTCGTAAATAATATATTGTCCGACATGGGAGCCCAGGTCCTGACGGTTCACAGCCTGTACACGCTGGCACTACCAAGGCGATCAGTCTGCCTTTACCAATTAATTGAGTGTAAAACAGTTGACGAGCAATGTTTAACTTACCAAATAAAAGCAAATAAATAATGTGCAGATCTCTGACTTAATTAATTGAAATTATTATCACATTTTAAATAAAAGATATTTTTGTGTAATTAAGCGTTGATTTTAATAGATCAGCCCGCTGTAGAAATCCTTGCGGAAGGGTCTGTAATCAACTTTGGGCTTCGTATAGCTGAAAATTCTTAGATATAAAGGATAACGTGTAACACAAACAAACACACACACACACACACACATTTTATTATAACAAATAAAGAACGTTTACGGGAACAACAAAATGGGCTTATCTATCAACTTAATGATATCCAGTAGCGTATTAAAGAGATTTACGAACAGCAAGCCATTAACAAAATAACGGTTGTGAAAACGTGCTATAAAACAGGTTGCTCCTAAATTCAATTGCGTTATTAAATCTCACGCACAATGTGCACACACCACGCCAGGATACATCGACACACATGAATATAATATCTAAGGTATAAAAAATAACACATATTAAAAAAGAAATACATTTAAGAAAACCCGGGAGTATTGTATACGTACACATACATTATATACCACTTACATGCTGATTTACTTTTTCTTTTATTTTAATTCGGTTTAGTTGTAGGTAATTTTTCAATATATTTAATAATATCGTTATTCTATTCTGCAGTTATTTTACTTTTAAGTTCATTATTGTTATGTTGAATTATTTTATTGTTAATTAATTTCTATTATGAATGTTGTTTCATGCCTATAATTGGCCAGTAGACCAGGTCTAAAATTGTATAAGTTTAAATTGCATGTTTTGTCTACTTGCTGTTGGTGTGTCATATAATAATGAATAAATAAATAAATATACCTAAGGAGGAACGGAGTCTCCTAACACAAGTATACTATATGCTTAAAAAGAAACTCAAAATACTGTTTCAGTATGTGTATACTCAGGTTTTTGAAATAAAATATTTTTCTTTTTTTTTTCATGAAAAAACACAACATCTAGAATAGTCGAACAGAAAAATAATTGGATAAGCTAACATACTTAGACGTGTCTCACAACGACAGATCCTAACAACGAATGAATTCAAAATATTCGACGGGGTGAGGAGAATTGTATCAATGAACAATAAAATAAACATGTCCATGATAGTCAATATTCTAATGAACATCATTTCAAATGAGTAAGCTAGCATTACCTTCATTACATTCTTTACATTCAGACGACCTGGTAAAGGTCGCGGGGTGTCGCTGGATGCAGGCTGCCTCCAACAGGTCACTGTGGAAATCATTGGGAGAGGCCTATGTTCAGCAGTGGACTTCCTTTGGCTGATGGATGGATGGATGGAAGCTAGCATTAAGCATACTGCTGCGGTCGACCAACGAGCATTTTAATAATTCGACCGGGCTGGAAGAATAATGTTAATAGACAAAAATATAGACCACTGCAATTCGATACTCTAATGAACAGGTTTGCATATGGAAGGTGCAGTATACTTTAGACTGTAGCTTGAATAAATGGTTCTGTGTTGTTTTGTGTGACTGCCAGGAAACATTCGAAATCGGTTTACGTTTGCAATTTCCGTCTGTGGGTTTTTCAATACAGTATAATCCTCTCCCCTTGGCGTCTTTGTTCTAATGTTCTTATAACCACAGTTGCCTGGCTGTGACCAATAAGGAACTTAAATATAGGTACATTATGGGTAACTGCAGCCAGCAGTGCAAGTTAATTTACCTATACTTTTGCATTGAAATTTTCATGATTCAATCTACTGACTCTCTTGCCTACAAAATCTTTATTTATCTATTGTCCAAACTTACTATTACTCAACATACGCTACACTTTGAGTCTAGAATATATCAGCGGCGGTATAAAAGTTGTCCCCTTGGTATAAAAGAAAACCTCAAAATAAATCGTGGCGTCACGTGGTGTGTGTAAAACGTGACATTACGTTTAATCGCGACTCGTGAGAGATTTATAAGCGTTTATCATCGTGACAAAAATGTGGATATAATAAGTGGGGCACGGTGATATCTCTTAATGTGCGCAATTAATTCACAGCAAAATGCATTTTAATGAACATTTTAATATAAATCCACGACTTTCAAAATGAATTTCAAACAAAAATGTAAGGGAAGTTAAGTATTACACTTACGGTCCACATATCGTCGCTTTTATTAAAGGGGAGGTAGGGGCTGATGCACTGATATTAATAAAGCTGTTTCTTTCATGTATTAAATATAATTTATATGTTTATAAAAAAAGTGTATTTTTCACTCTTTGATCCGAACGAATGTGGAGAAAATCATTACTGCAAAATGTACACGTATACTAAGCGTCTAACTCTCGTAGGACTAATTCACGTAATAAGTACTGTATCAGCCCATTTATTATGTCCTACTGCAGGGTACGAGCAACTTCTACAATCGAGAGCACGAGTGAGGGGTTAGGCCACATAGTCAACCAGGCTGGCCTAGTGCGGTTTAGTGGACCATATCATAGATTTTTTTACAAATCGCTATAAATGCAGATTCCTCACGATGTTTTACTTCACCGTTATAATGCGTGGTGATTGACTATCAATACACATAGCTCCGAAAAATCAGAGGTATGCCCTGGGATTTGAACCCGCGACCACCGTGACCATTTCGGCATTCGCGTCTGGTCCGTTACCAACAGATCACCACGCATTTAATAAGTAATTAACATTTTAATACACGGAAATATACGCAATTATGCCTTTTCATAATAAAATGAGGAATCAGAGATGATAAATTATATTTAATATGAATTGAGCTGATGAAACCAATGAGGTATGTCCACCTCACATATCAAATTAATGTGGGCACTTAATTAAATTCATTGTAATATGTTTTGACTATAACCGTTATTTATGCCCGCGATTTTATTTTACCGCAAACATTAATAATTTATACACGGGCTGACCAAATTTCAGCTGAAATGTCAATTTGATGTAAAGACTTCAAAATTGTTTGGTATTTATGTCGAACCTCAAACAATTTATTTTGTGACCGTGTACTCGTATACACACCTCTGACTTTTCGGAGTGCGTGTGCATGTTGATGCGTATTTCTGTTTTTTTTTTAATTGATTACACTGATTCGTGATCGTATACTATACTAAAGTGAAACAAAGAAACATCTGTTTTTCTATAGATGTTTTTTTCGATTGTAATATTATTCTTTTTGTGGTCACCCGATAAAGTGTTGTCGGTGTGCGTGAAAGTCAATAGTGAATTTTAAATGCAGGATTCATTGCTGTGGAGACTTGCCAGAATTTCTATGGTAGGTATGCGAATTCCGCCAACCCACACTAGGCCAGCGTGGTGGACTATATGGCCTAACCCCTCTCAATCGTACTTGCGATTGTAAAGGATGCTCATGTCCACATATATGGGCTGGGTTAAATAAAAAAGTTATTTTTTTACCCTAGTTTATAATTCGTTTCACTAGATCTATAAAGATTGCGCACTTTTCCTGCAACTTTTCCTTTGCAATTCGTTGAAAAATATATAAAACACTCTTAATGTTTAATTTTCTCACTGCCAGCACGCCCCCGTCTCCCATTACGCTCTGCATTTGCATTTACTATTTCATTTTAAATAAAGACTATAATTCTGACTTTCATGAATCAATTTATAATATTTTTTATTAGACGAACAAATGGCACCAGCGAACTTTTTGCGCCTTACTTTTCTTATTATTCAGTGTTAAAAACACTTCTTCGAGATTAGATTACAACCCAACCTTCGTATTGCATTCAAAGTGAAAAATAAATTATGCACTTAGCCACATTGTGCGCTCAGATTCCCAGTGTTTCTTTTATTCATTGTTAAGTTTTTACTTTGGTTTTTCATGTTTTAATAAAAGCACTTGATATTTTACTAGCAGCTGCTGTAGAGTGAGGAGTTGGGCTATAATACTTTAAGAAAATACTTCAGTCGCACTTTATTTTTGAGCTTTCTTAGTTGGATAACATTTTTATGCCATATATATTCCATTAGCTCTTTGTTACCTACAAATGTAATAAAATACAGGAAGTTTGTGAAGTTAGTCGAATATACATGAATACTTATTTTCACGCTAACTTTATGAGCAAATAAGGCAAAATGTGGAACGACTCTTATTCGTAGCAAATACGTAGCGCGTAGCCAATTGTGCTACGGCGAGATCGTAGCACGTCTACGATATTGCGTGAAAAATGTATATTTCCACAACTCCATTTCTCATACTGTATAAAAAAAGATTTATCGATGTAATAAACTACATTTCATTAATATATTTTTATGAAGTGAATATTTTCCCGTTTAAATGAAAATAAAGTGTCGCACTAACATTAACGCGAAGGTTATTAATTCGCGTTTATATTTAATTTTTCTTATTAATTTGGTTCACGTGCCAGACACTTCTAATTAATTTCAATCGCAGAAAAATAATTTGACGATAATAGGCTAGGAATTGTTTTTATTTTGCTGTTGTGTTGTGTGTATATTATTTGAGATAATTGTTATTTTATGTGAATCTGACGTCATACTCGCGTATTATGTTAAGAAGTCAGCTTAATATACAACAACTACACTGTCTTTAATCAATATTACTGCCACAATAATTGTATTATTTCAGATATACAATGTTTTTTTTTTCTACACGTTCTCTTATATTCTATCGAACAGGATCTCCCACACCTGAATCAAAAATGAAAAACATATCGGTCTAGCCGTAGCCCCAACCCCATACAAAGAACGAGTCTTGTTTCGTGGGTATCAGGAACTACGAGACATTTTTCGGTCTCACAAACACACAGACCCGAAACAAATACTTGTGTATATATATTAAAAACCATTTAAGTGATTTAAGTTCTATTTAGCGTTAGCTTCTGTCCTTTACACTTTAGACTGCCCTCCGTTATTCTTTTTATTAAATCCATCCCTTGGTACTCTTTGTGTATGTGATTTTAATTTATCTTGTGCGTGCAATAAAGTGTATATTAATAAATAAATGAAAAGCAAGCCAGCAAAATCTGACCATAAATCTCAGTCACCGAATATGGAAGGAAAAGGAGGAGGCCTTTGTCCAGTAGTGGGACATTAACGGCTGATAATAATAATAATAATAATTCTTAATACTTGCCGAATAGTGAGAAAATTTCTTCAGACAGACCAACAAATACCATCTGTTAATTTTACTTACGACAATAACCTCTCCAATGTTGGTGCAGACTTGGCTTAGGCCCATCTGTATCGACTTCACCGGCTTAAAAGCTGAGATTCAACAATGATAAATAAAAAAAATAATAATAATAAACTAGCAAAATCTGACCAAAAATCCCAGTCACCGACCCCATCACTCAAAAATCACACGACGATCCAAGGAATCCATATCGGATAACAATGACCATAATTCACGCTTGTGCGGTGTCCGGGCTATGATTTACAACGGAGATTGCGAGCGGTGAAATAAATCTGGCGATATTAATACCCTTCTTGGTCTCGTGATTATGGTGACGTAAAGAGGAGATCTTTCATGGGATTCTTGGGGATTTTCTCTCGTAATGAAGGGGGAATGTGTGTGATAAGAAATGTGTGATTAGGGCACTGTTGACTTTTGTAAGTGTGGTTTTTGTTTAATTGTTCATTAAAGTAATAAAAACATTCACCAAGTATTATACGGATCATCATAAGATATTTTGAATATACAATTATTATTTCTCATTGTACAAGGTACACACTTGTGAAACCTTTCGAATTTTATGCAAAACACGATGTCCGTTAGATTAATAATTCATTATACTCTATAATAACGTCTGAAAAGTGACAGTGTTTTCAAACATTCCGAAGGCACAGACGGGGCAACCGGGCAAATATCCTTGAGATATATATTATCCATCCGGGACTGAACCCATACCCTCCGACACATCAATCCAACTTCTTTAATACTGTACTAATAAGCTATACAACTGCTTTATGTCACTCGTTATCCAGAGTCGTATAAACAGTAGTAAACAAATAAGTACGAAGTCTCATAAATTAGACTGTCCCGAATTCCGACTTAATTTTAAAACGAAAAGTCTAGACTAAGTAATGTTCGTTAATTTCGCTCCAGTTGTTTTTGACTAAGCCAAGTCCTAAAACAACTTACTTAAATCCTACAAGTGATTGATTACGTTTAACATAAGTTTCTTAATTTATTTATTAGCTAAAACGACGAAAACGAGATTTTGTCTATTATAATATATAATACACAGTATTAAATTGTACGACCAAAGGGATTTAAAGCAAATCTCAGCAGGCCGGCATAATTGTGTCGAATGGCATGGGACCGCCGTCTGATGCCATTCGATACTCTGTCTGGACGGCATTTGCGCTTAACATCAGGTGCAGTGCAGTCATCATGCCGTGCCAGATTAAAAAATTAAAAAAAAAAAGCATCGCCAAAGTTCTAACGTTTCCGATTTATCTATGAGATTGGAATTATCTAAGATTCAATGCGTGGCGTGCCGTAGAATAGGCTTGGATAGGCCTCTGCTGAAGATCTAGCAGAGGACGCAGAAGGGCTGATGATGCAGATTCAATTCCTCTTCAATTCGATTGTGCGATTTTGATTATGTTTTGTAATAAAATTTTCAGTATCCAAATATCACTAAACTGGTAAATAAATAAAGATATTTATTTTAAGGACTCATTAGTAAAATATTTTTAAACAATAGATATTTTTAAACACCATCGTCTTTGACTCGAAAATAAAAACAAAAGTTTCGTTCAACACTCGTAAAGTAGCTTAAAATATTTCAATCCATTCAGATGGAAAGAGTCTTGCGAGCCAATTAATTTCTCGATAGTTATTAAATTTTCTTTTATTCGTCTAACAAAAGGTATTGAAAGGACGTGTGTTTGATAGCGAAAGTTTTATTTCACAAAATAACTAGATTTAACGAAGTAGTTTTACTCTAGAATACTCTTATTCTTAAAAGAAATGTATTCTTATTATATGTAGTCGGTAAATACTTAGAGTACAGGAGGAGCCTGTCTTCTCTTTAAATATGAAAGTTTAGGGTATGACAAAGTTTAAGGCTTCTTGAATATCCGATATTCTGACTGTACCAAACGCATAGGGACATTTTTCATTTCACTATTGTTTTCGGAACACAGTGATAAGTTCTGAAGGGCTGCATTATTAATTTTACTCAGCTGAAAAACTACCTGACATACATGAAAAATCAGTTTTCAAAATTAAAATGTCGCTGCTTCTTTCATCGCTGTAAATAGTTAAATCCACATCAGCATAGAATCAGATATGGGCCAAATCCGATTTTCAGTGGAACCAAGAAGACGCCTACATTCCTAAATATTCAAATATACAAAAAAAGAAAAGGCTCCACACCTTTCGCACCAATGGATTATTAAAAAACCGCTCGCTGACAAAAAAGTAAGACAACTGACGTAATCAGGTATTATGTTAAGCGCGAGAACGCACTCAACGCTCTGGCGGCATTAGCGAGGATTATACCGTGGGAGGCAGCGTCAGCCGATTCCGTCAGATTTGAGGAAATCACCGTGACATCGCGCTTGTGGAGCAGAACTGACGTTTGATACACACGTGCCTTGAGTTTGAGAACTGGGAACTATTTTGAATGAAATTTTTATTCTTAGCTTTTTTGTAAAATCGAAACTTTAAATATACAGGGTGGAATCGCTTAGCGTTTTGAAAATTGCATAGTGTATTGTGTGTGAGAAATTAACGTTATATACAAGATTAAACATTGAATACTACTTAGTTTACCATGGTTCAAGATATCCCCAAAATACATATTAATTTTAATCACCCTACACATAAAAGTGCAACGTACCGATAAATACACGGCGGCGCGCATTTATGAGTCATGCCGCGCCACAGATGACTAGCGAGGAGTGACCTTGAACCTACTTCGCGTCTATTTATCGGTATTATTACTCTGAATGTTACCATACATCATTTGGATTCATGTAAGCACATGTAATTATTGGTAGGTTGTTAAGATTTGCATTTTAACATAGGTATTATTTTCATAACGTACCTATCTTAAAAAAGCTGGATTTGTTTTTATTTAAACCTTTGAATACATTAACCTAGACGTTTTTATTAAATCTACTAAGTTACAAATAACAATGATCAATGTTTATAAAAAAAGGAAGTAAATACCTTTTAGTGATATTGTAGTAAATGTTCAAAGTGTCCACCACTGTTTTCCAAGCACAGCCTTGCACGTTTCAATAAATTGTTTCTGAGACGACCCAGCGTGTCTCTGTTACTTTTTAAAATATCAAAAGCATCAACAATGCGTTGCTTCAACTCCCTCACATTTTGGGCTTCTTCAGTGTACACCAAACGTTTTAGTTCAGCCCACAAATAAAAGTCTAATGGCGTTAAATCCGGTGACCTCGCTGGCCAATTTACAGGTCCCCCGCGACCTATCCACCTACCACTGAATTCACTGTCTAAGTATTCGCGCACAGAGCGTTCATAATGAGCTGGACAGCCGTCGTGTTGGAAGTACATCCCTCTCAGATAGCTCAGAGGTACATCGTCTAACATCGTTTCTACAACAGAACGTATCATATTCAAATACGTGAGTCCTGTGAGGCGATCCGTAATCCATACTGGACCGATTATCCGATCGTTGATAATTGCGGCCCAAACATTGACACTAAATCTTACGTGGTGGGAGTTTTCCTTTATTTTATAAGGATTTTGGGAACTCCACCAGTGTTCATTGCGTGCGTTATAAACTCCAACACGCGTAAAAATCGATTCGACACTCCACAAGATATTAGTTTCAATGTGCTCCTGTAGCCAACGACAAAACTCCATGCGACGCGGAGGGTCCGGCCCGTGCAGGGCTTGAACGCGTATGTGGTGATATGGATGCATGTTCCTGGACCGAAGTACCTTCCATATCAAATAGTGGCTGACACCAAATCGACGAGCCGCTTGGCGTGTACTTCTCCTTGGATCTCTTTCAAAAAACTCCAGTATATCGTCTTCCAAACGAACGTTTCGTAGTGGAAGGCCACGGATTCTTGCATGACTAGGAAGTCTGAACTGTCCATGGTCGAGCAACCTCTGATAAGTATTTAAAATAAGTCTTGTGCTGGGAACTCGTGGATTCTAGATCCCATTCCTGCGCAAAGACTGCAGATGTTCTGGATCTGCATACATACTTCTTGCACGATCCAAGTTTTCATTGGATCGGACATAGCATTTCATCATTGCCACATACTCAATGTTCTTGTAATCACTAATTTTTACCGCAAAAACTAACCAAAAAACTATCGTACGTCGTCACTTAGTGCCGAATTTCGCGCGACTGGGGAAGTGGCGACATCCCTGGAAGGCGTCAGCGGCGCGGGAGTGGGCGGCGGGACGCGTTGTACTTGCGCTTGCGGCGGGGCGCGGCGGCTCGGTGTTACGGGCGGCTTCATCAAAGGACAGTTTTATTACCTACATTTAGAAATTTCTACTCGGATTCAAATTGTATAAAGTAGGGTAACAATGATGTGTATTTGTAGAGATATTTTTATTTATTTTCATCTCTCTCTGAAAAACGTTTCTTTATGAATAACTAATTATAAATTAATAACTAGTGGCGGTAAATTAATTTTACACTACATAAAAAAAAACAAAAAAAAAAGTAAGCCAAAGGTTTCTAAGTCATGTACTTGCCATACACATTTTTTTTCGTGACGTTAAGCGATTGCACCCAGTATTTAGAGACTGTCCGAAACGGATTTTCAGTTGAGCAATAAAAACTAAACATACATACATAAACACACGCCTTTTTCCGAGAAGGGGTAGGCAGAGGTGCTACCAGAACACCCACGTTTCGCCTTGTATATTCCGTCCCACGATGTGATAGGAGGCGAACCTATTGCCATATCGGGCACAAATACTTGACTCCGGGCTGATAATGACTAGAAAAATCCAATTTCACTTTGCCCGACCCGGAATTCGAACCTGAGACCTCAGCTTGGCAATCGTACCGTAGTACCACTACGCCACCGAGGCAGGCAATAAAAACTAAAAACCGGCCTATATTTCTAAATACACATATCTAATTAAAGAAAAACAGTTTCTACACTCCACTTTTCACGACTATGAATTATAGGCAGAAAAGCAAGACGAATGACGTAACCAGGTATGATGTTAAGGGCGGGAACGCACTCAACGCAACGATGACTTTAATGTGCCATTGATTACTCCTAAAACTATATAAACTATATATAATTTTTATAATTTTCTTAATTTTTCCTTTACATAATATAGTTACCATATTTTAACGTTTGTGTTGTCTTAGTTTAGTCTTTATTCAGAACGCTATGGTCTCCTATAATTGAAGGAGTATACTAGAATAAGACAGTCAGCTTATATTTTATTTAATTATTCTAATTTTGTATATTCCGCGTTGGAGATCTATGGAATAAATAAATAAATAAAACGTTATAGTTTGTCCTCCAAATAGAATACATTTTTATACCGATAAATATCTTAATTTACCGTCTGATCCCTAATTACTCCATTAGTACAAAGCAAATAGATATAATAAAAAGTATTTTCTGTTCAGTAACATCACAATAAAATAATGTTATCGCTTATTAGCTAAAAGCAGTAATTGAGCAAAAAACTCGCACACTTTATCTGAAAGAAAAATAAAAGAATTTCACCAAAGTCACACAATACGCTTCAACTAACAAATATATTATGTAGACGAAAGTCAAACTTTGGACACGGTTAACTAGCCGAAAAACAAACCAAACATGTAATTGAATTATATAAATTGTTTTAGTGATCACCCAATATTTATTTTCCATGTGATTTATTTTAGAGCACCTCATACTCCGATTGTTGTAGTGTCGTTTTAAATACACAAAATCAAGATGCCAAGATAATTAGCTACCGGCAAATATCTGCGGGAATTATATTATAGTAGCGGCTCGACCCGGCTTCGCCCGGGCGTAGACCCTTTTTGAGTCCAATCCACATCAGACGCATATTATTTTGCGTACTGTTTTATATTTAAACTCATCTTTACACCCGCCTTTTATAGTGATTTTCTCATTCCGTCTCGTCCTGTCCTTTTATAACCCATTTCATCCGCCCTATTTCATTTATTTATTTATTTTGAACACTTTATATGTATATTGAATATAGGTGGACTTAGTGCCTGAGGCATTCTCTACTAGTCGAACCTAGGTTGATGCTGAGATGAAAAGATGTAGGCGCGTAAATAAAAAAAATCATGATAAACTCTATCTCAAATCATCTCTTTTGAGTTTGAATGAGTAGAAAATACACATATTAGAATTCCTTTCTCGTGCCACGGGAAAACTACAGGATAAAAAGTAGTCTATGAATTAATCCAGGGTAACATCTACCTTAACACCAATTTTCATCTAAATTGGTTCAGCCGTTTGAGCGTGAAGAATATTAGTAGGAAGTAGGATTTAATCGTGCGGGAATCGAACCTGAAATCACCAACACCATAATTTGACCGTTAATAACATAACTCCGGTACTTTATTCCACAAAAGCTGTTTTAGTGTTAGACACGCTGTAGCCATTTAATTTGCATCATGAAAGAGCTGGCTCAACTAGGGCGCTTCTAATATCTCACAGACAACCGACGTGAAGTGACATTTTTAAATCGTATTTCGCGGTAAGGATATCGCCGTTTACCTTACACCTCTCTCGTCTAGTTCTTTGTCCTTGTCAATTTTTAATCGAATATCTTACACATCCTTGTACAGTGACTCACTTACCATTTCATTTGCTGGTTGTTCGGATTTAAGCCTAACAAAACATTCATTAGATGTTTATAGCCAACTACCCAACTATACTAACAAATTTACATCAAGTAGATATACACCCTGGAATTAGATACCCTGAAAAATATGCGGCAGTCGAATAAAAAAATAAATTTTAAGGAAACGTCCGGATTTGCGAATAAAAAGAATATATATGTGTTTGCCCTACTTCCTTCTAATATTATAAAGGCGAAAGTTTGAATGTTTGTTATTTCTTCACGCTCTAGCGGCTAGACCAATTTTGATGAAATTTGGTATAGAGATAGCTAATACTCTGGATCAACATACAGGCGACTAGAGCGGAAGAAATGGGATGTAAGTGAAAAAAATTGCGTGCTTTGAGTCATGGAACACAAACAAGACGAGATGTAACGGGATCGGACGGTAAAAAGCAGTATAATGGACGGCAGCTACTTAAAGTTAAAATGCAACACAGTTACTACGCGTAATAATATGTGCTTGATGTGGACCGGACTCAAAAAATATCTGTTTTGTTCAGTAAATGCTACAGTAAGATTTTTTATCATTAACTAAGGGTGTACGTTTTGGGAAAACAGCCAATCAGACTCCACGGTGTATAAAAAGGCAGTATCCAAAGTGTCTGTATGTCACACCTGTTATCGAGGGCCTCAGATTATTTTGCTATTACGTTTTTTGCGCAGTAACCAGCGGGCTCTCGTCAAGAGAAATTTTACTCGGAAGGTCTCAACTAAGCAGGAATTCCTGTCCATTTTACTACTCGTTCTTGTATTTTGTTTTGTTTGTCGCTGGCTTAAAGTAATTGAGTAACAGATTGTGTATATTTTTTGTAAGCTAATTTTATTTTCGGGTGTACTATAACGATTATTCTATTAATATTAGGAGTGTATTCAACCATTTTATTATTAATGGTTAGTTGGTTATTTCATTCGTTTTTTTTTTTATTTTATGTATTAGATAAAAAATACTTTATTACATAAATAATTACATGAGCAGCATCAAAGCAACCACTAAAGTTTATACTTGAGCTGAAACAAGTTTGCAACAGCACTAAAATACTTAATCATGAATATTATTAGTACTTACGATCTTAAAATTAACTAAAAAATTAACTTAGTTGGAAATGCAGTTACGATGTCTATAGGCATTATTTTAATATATTGTTTATAAAAGCAAAATTCATACTATGCTAATTTTCCAAACCAACTTAATAAACCAAAGTTCTGTATTGCTCAGACGATTTAGAATAACTGACCATCGGCATTGTTATACAGTCTTACAAGTCATTTTGCTTACATATCATCTCAGTACAAAAAGTCGCGACTTACATGAACTTTTCACGACGCCACGAAGACTAAATGTAATTCATTAAACTCTGTTATAGTTGCTAAAGAAACGACACACTTTGTTAGACTCCTTCCGCTGCACTAACATCGGTAAAAGGATCTCGCAAGTTATAAATTAATATACGACGATCGCGACAACGTTCTGCGAGATACAGACGACGTAGTACAAAGTTTTTTTTGTAAACATGATAAGATTTTGAATTTTTAGGTGGAGTAATTGAGATAATTTTTATAATTAGTTGAATTTTTTATATATTTTTTTATTGAGGTGAATGGCGAGACGAGCATGCCATGCGCCTGATGATAAGAGGTACGACCGCTCATGGAAAGTAGCAATACCAAACATCATGAATTACGAAATAATGCTTGGCAATCCACTGCGCTCACCATCCTGAGACATGAGATGTTAAGTCTCATTATGTCCAGTAGTTACTCTGGCTACAATGTCATTCAAACCGAAACACAACAGTGCTTTTACACTGCTGTTTGACGGGAGAAATAGACATATGTGTATGATCTGATATATGTAATTCCTTAAACATTTTATTATAGTTGGTCAAGAAATGAGACACGTTGTTAAATACTCCTTCCACTGCACTAACATCGGTAGAAGGATCTCGCAAGTTGTAAATTAATTTAATACGCCCGCGGCTGCGTACTGCGAGATACAAACGATCATGTTTCCGGATAAAAAGTTTCTGAGGCGTCTGTAGTACAAAGTTTACTTTGTAACAACGATAATAAGATTATAAAAGTGGTGTAATTGAGGTTATTTTGTTAACTGAGTATTTGTTTCGAGTCTGAGTGTTTGTGAGACCGAAAAGTCTCTCGTAGCTCCTGATACCCACGACACAAGGTTCAATCTTAGTGTGGGGTCAGGACTATGTATGTGACTGTTGGGTGTATTTATTTATTAATATATTTATTATAATTAGTTGTAGTATGTAGATGTTTGGACTATGAGACAGCCTCCGTGACGCAGTTGGTTAGACGCCGCCTGTGAAACGAGAGGTCGCGGGTTCGATCCCCGCACCGAAACAAATGTTTGTTTGATCCACAGGTATTTGTTTCGGGTCTGGGTGTTTGTAAGGCCGACAAGTCTCAGTTTCTGACACAAGACTCTATCTGTGTGTGTGGTCGGGCCTATGTATGCGACTGTTGGGTGTATTTATTATTTATTTATTATATTTAATGTAAGACTTGAAAACTTCTAACTACAGACTTTATTTATTTTAAATGCAAACTGAAGGGTGTCAGACAATTTAGTTGGTTTTTCCATTTCTTATTACATGAGTCAATAGAATTCTATGTATCAATTGCCTTAGAAAATATTATTTTTAACTACCAATTAAATAATGCCTGATTAAAATAAACAAACATACCTATATAACTGCGAAACACAACATGCAATGATTACTATACCTAACATATGCGTCAGTAACACAATCAACCATATTGCTTTCCATAATTACATTGTTCAAGATTGCTTCCTTCTGTGGCTTCTTTAATTTATTCCTAATAAGACTTCCCACTCATAATCAACAGTATAAAAGCCCCCATAAACTTCATCCAGCATCATTCACTTACCATTCTCTCTCCAATCAACTTCAAAACCTACAAAATGTACAAACTCACCGTTTTCTTCTTCATCGTCGCGTGCTTTTGCATCATCACTGAAGCCCAGTTGACGTTCACCTCCAGTTGGGGAGGCAAGAGGTCTTCCCTGGGGACCCCCTCGTGCAAGAACGACGATGCCATAGCAGCCATCTACAAGAAAATCCAAGCTGAAGCTGAGAAGTTCCTGCTCTGCCAAAGATCCTGAACCAATAGAACCTTCACACAATTGACGTAACATTGTTTTGCTTGCCAATGGAAATGTATTCTTAGTAATATTCATAAAATAAAAATATAATCTAAAAAGACGTTTCACTTAGATACCCTTTTCGTCATATTTCGAAGGCAAAAGATCAATCATATCGGAGCGCAGACTTTTTCAATTTTGATCAATCATTGATAAAGTCTATCACTGAAAGGGTTTTTAAAAGAAAAAGGGATGATATTTCTAATATTTTAGTGGCACTTATTACATTTTGAATAGAACACTCGTTTTAATGTTTTGGATGTCGCGTTATTGAATATTTTTTGTAGTAAAATAGTAATTTATGAGCAAACCTAACGTCTGCTCATCAATTATGTTTTCTTTGAGCGAAAAAATAATGGAAAATCTATTTCTTCAGCATTCAATTTAGTATATTCATTGTCTATATGCGAATGATTTGCAATTATTGTTTCTTTTCTTAGTAATATGTACTTCATATTCTTATTGTCTGGCATAGATTTGTTCAATATTGGCGTAGACTAATAAACGGTTTAATATATTGTTCTTTTACTAGTACATTAAAGTGTCTAGAATGCGTCTAATGGTCAATAAAATACAATTAAAATAGAGCACTTACTGTACTATTTAAGCCCATATATGTCCCACTGCAGAACACGGGCCTCCTCTACAACCAAGAGTACGATTAAGAGGGGTTAGGTCATGGTCCACCACGCTGGCCTAGAGCGGGTTGGTGGACTTTAAATACCATAGAAATACTTACAAATTGCTATGGTATACAGGTTTCCTCACGATATTTTTTTTTCACCGGTATAGTGCGTGGTGATTGACTATTAATACACACATGGCTCCGAAAAGTCAGAGTTGTGCCCTGGGATTTGACCCCACGTCTGGTCCGTTACCAACAGGCCATCACGCACTAGAGAGTTTACTCCTAGATAATTACATAATTCAAACAATGATCACCCTGTTAACATACAATACCGTTGAGTTAATGAACTTTCGCGATGAAAATATCTGATTTCTTGAAAATACATGTGAAGCCTAAAATATGCACGAAATACTCCATTAATTAGACTCCAATTAACGAAATTTGATTTTAATTGAACTCAAGAAAAGGTCACTGAAATTATAAAGCCTAGTTCCAGTCAACTCGACTTAATAATAAAATAAATAACAGCAATATTAAGTAAAACAATTATAAGATCAAAAGACTTAGAGTCGAACGTCTGAGCTGTTCGTAATTCGTCCAAATTAACGAGGGTCATGTTTGGCTTGTTATTAATAGTTTATGAGAGTCACAAATAGATTAGAAAGTGTTTTTAGTCTTCGGATTTTAGAAAGCGAGAAGTCCAGATTTAGATAGAAGGGACAGACATTCTCGCACAAGTATGTTTTTGTGATCTGTACTGTACTGTATCAGCCCAGATACGTCCCACTGCAGGGCACGAGCCTACTTTACAATCGAAAGTATGATTGAGAGTGGTTAGGCCTTATAGCCCAACATGCTGGCCTAGTGCGGATTGGCGGACTTTTACATACCATAGAAATTCTTGCAAATTACCATGGTTTGCAGTTTTCCTCACGTTGTTTTCCTTCACCGTTATAGTGCGTGGTCATTGACTGTCCATACACGCATTAATCTTTATTGAACAAAATAATCAAATTTATTTTAAATGAAGTTCACAGGTTTGAGAACTTCTATTGTGTTAGTTTCTGATCTAATTAAATCCAATATATATAATAGTATAATTAAGCAATTACGTTCCTAGAGTAGTTAAGAATTATTTTAAATGATATACATTATGTCGGTTTCAACCTAGTTTTAAAATCCCAGGGTTTAGGCTACACCTATAATAATGTAGTGTCACTTAACAGTCCATAAAGAAATATTACTAATTACAAAAATGTACACATGGCCTAATATTAGATAAAAAAGGAACCCACTATGATTTCGGAACATAAATATTAATTTCAACAAAAACTAAAATGGTACATTGCTTCTTCTTCTACTTGGCGGTATCACAGCCAGTGCCAGGGTCCGCTTTCCGGACAATTCTCCTCCATTTCACCCAATCTTCGGCATCCTCTATAGCATGGCAATTGGCCCTCATATCTTACTTGACGACATCCAGCCAGCGCTTCTTTGGTCTACCCCTTGGTCGAGATCTTGAATATTGAGGCTCAGGCACACATTTCCGACGTACTGTGGTTTTCTTAGGACGTGACTATACCATCTCAAGCGACACTCTTGGATCTCTCTTAATCTGGCAATAAAGAAATAACATTGTCGTGGGAACTCAAGTTGACAAAACCCATAAATAATATTGTATATAAAAACAATTGGTTTGTTATCGTTTACGTATGTTACAGAAAATGCATATTGCAAACATCTGTTGTCATGGCCCTGGTACCACACAACTAGTAATTACACAATGGTAGCAAACATAAACTCACGTCTTTTTCCCAGAAAGGGTAGGCAGAGGGTCTCCTGGTAGTAACGATCCACACGCGTTTTACCTTGTCTGTTTCGTACCAGGATGTGATGCGAGCCTATCGCCACATCGGGTACAAATTCCCGACTCCGGGCTGATAATGAATAGAAAAATCCAACATCACTTTGCCCGACCCGGGATTCGAACTCGAGACCTCACTTTTGTAATCTTACTTTAGTACAACTACGTCACCAAGGCAGTCGAGGCAGACAATGGTATACATACTTACATACATACATGAATTCACGTCTTTTTCCCAGAAGGAGTATGGTATCTTACATTTTATTATATATGTCCACATGAGAAAAGACCCATCCCTCAATGACATCAAGTCTAAAATTCAGCGATGTTTCTTTTGATTTTAGAACATAGGTTTCAGGTAGGTCTGATGTACTAGAACCATGTTCATTTGTGCAAGTAATTATTTGAAACAAAATATTAATCTAGAAAGTATTTTAGTATTTATTATTTTAGTAGAAGCTACTGCAACTTTGCAGTACAAATTAATAACAAGCAACTTATAATAACTCAAAGCATTTTTAATATTTATTACAACAGTAGGGTAATTCACGTAATTAAATAAGTTTGGTTGCAGTGCAGTTGCAGTTAAGTTTCGATCAAAACAGACCTTTTTGTATTCTCGTAATTTTGACAACCGCTGTCAGATACGCTCGCGTCAAGTCCGCGTCACGCGAGCGGTTTAGTGTATTCTACTGCTGTGTGTTTTATGTGCGTGATTCAGATCGCAACTTGATCGGTATTCACGTATAAGCTTCTTGCATACGACTGACGTACAGTTGACGCGCAGCACACGCGCAGTTTACGCATAGCTTAGGTGCAGTTCACGCGCAGCTAAACAATTACAAGAATACCATTTTGCACTAAGACGTAAACTTCATTGCAACTGCACCGCAACTTGATCGGCGCGTCAAAAAATTACGTGAATTAGCCAGCTGCTCTGTTGTCTAATTTACATCTTTTAAAATAAGAATAAATTTTAAAAATCCTTTTCTCACTTCAAACAATTCAATTTTTTAAATTAACTCACAATTGTTCTTAAAAGAACAAAGAGCCTCTTAAAAGACGAACAACAGATGCTCATTCATAAAACTCCAACAGACTGGTGCGTTTCAGTTTTTTGCAAAACAAATGTACGCTTTATTAAATTAATCTAGCTCACGTCCCGAATAGTTCTACAAGTGGCGTCCGGGTCACGTACTATAGGAGTTTTAAATTGGGTTCCGCCGAGTTGGTATTGTCTGATGAATGAACAAAACCCTTTCTGTTTTCACAATTACTGCGGCTGAATTACTGCATGTGATGTTTTGAATTAGATGTAAATGATGTCCCTTTAGTTGGTCAGGTGGGGAATTAAAAGAAGTAAAATTTAATTTAAGTTAGACTACTTATTACTTATTATTTTTAGTGCACTGTTGTAATTAAATCTATACTATACTAATATATAAATCTAAAGAGTTATTTTGTTTGTTTGAACGCGCTAATGTCACAATCTTGTTGTTCGAATTGAACTTATCTTTTGGTGCTGCATAGGCAATTTATCGGGGAAGGCTTAAGGCTGTATAACATCACGCTATGACCAAAAAGAGCGAAGCATTGTTAAAAAAGTTGCAAAAACGAATTTCGGGTAAAAAATTGTGTGCACTCGGGCGAACGTGAGAGGGCCCGCTATTTGTAAATAAAAAAAGAAAATATGTCTTTTATGTACACGTCTCATAAAAAGGTAACGATGTCATAATAATGATGTGTGTCAATTAAAAATCTCAGTACTTGGGACTTATCGTCATTTTTATATATTTTTTGTCATCCACATCATGAAGAAAACCATGTAATCAAATTAAGCTGTATTCTTCGCTTATATTAATTATTTACGATACAAAAGAGTTATTAAAATTCACAGCATGATATAGCGTATAACGATATAAAATTAAATGCTCGGTAAAGGCTGTCGTTTTACAGAGGCTTGGAAACTCGAGGGTTTATAATAACGGGCTCTAGAACGGCTTTATCGTGAATTGAAACATCTTAACGGTGATGGAAAACATCGGGTCGTGCTTACTTCAAGGCAGAACAATTTTATAAAAGTAAAATTCGTTTGTTTTACGTTCCACATAGACCTGTAATGGATGCAGGCCGCTTCCAACAGGTCTATGTGGATATACTTGGGGAAGGCCTATGTTCAGCAGTGGTCTTCCTGTGGCTGAAGAGAGAGAGAGAGAGAGAGAAAAAAAGTTCACCAATAGAAGAGAATGATAGACAAACTCTGGTTGATCGCAAATGAATTCGTGTCATATAATTGCACGTAAATTTCATATAGTAGCTATTATAAAATGCGCAAAAATCTACAGATTTTTAAAAATAAATTCGCAAAAAAATTCCTAGATGTCAGAAACTATGAAAGAGTTTTCTGTTTCACCAAAACCAGCCCTGAGACAAATACCTATGGATCAGCCATTTTTTGTCTTAGTACGGCGATCGAACCCGCGGCCTCTCGTTTCACAGCCGGGGTCTAACCAACTCCGCCATGGAGGCTGTCATTTCCGTAAGTCAAGATCTTATAATAACACACTCACGACGTCTTTGTTTTGAATTGACACATCTTACAAGGATGTACGTGTTATGAATTGTAATACACTTTCCTTCGGGATTATCTTAGAAGATTAGACAGTGCAGATGTTTGTACCTATCCATTTAAATTAATGCGTATGTTAAAGTAGCTTTTGTCGGGTATATGGGTAAGGAGCTTTCGTTAATAATCATGGATAGTGATATTAATTTGATGCTGAAAAGGGCCAACAATTAAATATAAATAAGCTTAGAAAATCCTCGCTGAAATCAGTTCATTTCTCTAGTTGAAAATTAATTCTTTTAGCAAACTTAATACAACATATAGAGTATATCAAGACTGCTACCGAAAACGAGGCCAGGTGGTTTTAGTGACTAGACACAATGAAACTAAAACTTTTGCAAAAAAACAGCGACTATTTTTTGTATTTTTTTCCTATCATCGTATTTGGGTGGTAATTACATACATTTTCCTAAAATAATACGCAAGGCTTTAAATTATAATTTTAGCAAAAACTATGGATTTACCAACCAAGCACAATGATATGTAAAACATTACAAAAAAAATCGTCGCGTTTTTTGCAAAATTTTAGTTGCATCGTGTCTGTAGTCACTGAAACTACCACCTGGCTTCGTTTTCGGTAGCAGTCTGGATATACCATGTATACAATTACATCCAACCACTATTCTATTGTCATCGACCACTATCTCATAGGAGATCGATGGGACAGCTTTGCTGCCGCGTTTTGTTCGTTCAGTGAGATTGCCGGATGCCCAATACCCCATTCCTCTTCCCATCCTTTTTCCACCCCCTTACCTAGAAGCTTTCTCACTTAATCGCAGCATTGTGGACGTTCATCTGCGGCAGTGATCACTTACCATCAAGTGAGCTGTTTTCTTGTTTGCCGAACTTATTGTATAATAAAACACCAATATAATATTAATATTTCCAACAACCTCTAGGATCATTGTTTCAGCGATTAGTCAGTAAAATAGTTGATTCTACTCATTAACAAAAGATTTATAAAGACAAACAGAACCCCGTTCAATAGAACCTTAAAGCTATGTGAATACAAACACTTTGACCGCTTATTACTTCGCGGAGTGTTGGTACAGTGCCTTTCTAACTTGGTATTGCCTTTGTGCCAAGACTTAGTAAAGTGGACTCATTAAATTAGATAGCGGTTAGTTGATTGCCGTTTTTTTATGTAGAATTATTAACATTTTCTCGTTGTTTCATCATTAACCTTATTAAGAAATAGCTGTTCTGAATGCCTCCATTTTTTAAATTGTTATGGTCTTAGAAAAAATAAGAGGAATAAAAGCGATAGACAAAAGAAAAGACTAATTTAAAAAACATTTAATACTCATAATTTCTATTCAGTGCACATTTAAGATTGTTTTTTTAATAAAAATAATTTTAACGCAATTTTCTCGCACTGGCTAGGAATTTATAATCAATAAAATTCTGTATTTCGAATCATAAACTCATCATAAGGCCAAGACAAGTGTTTTACCCCTGTTTTACCTCAAATATCGTAAAAATCATGCATACAGAACGATTTCCCCCATTTCTCAGATACGGAAAAATAATGCGTACAGATAAATATAAGGGCCATATAACCGCAGCGCCATATGAGTAATGTTATTGAATTCCTAAACTAACCGAGGTACAAAGGTACGCCAGTATTTTTTTTCGTTGTCAGTTCCCGAACGTGTATTCGTATTGTACGGCCCACGAATTCTTGAAATAGTGCAAAGCCAATTCCAATTGTTTTTAATGGGAAAAAACCACGGGACAATTTTGGTACAATACGCCTGCTAGGTTCAAAAGTTTTACGAAAAAAGTAGGTTGTATTGTATTGTATCAGCCCATATACGCCCCACTGCAGGGCACGGGCCTCCTCTACAATCGAGAGTACGATTGAGAGTGGTTAGGCCATATAGTCCACCACGCTGGTCTAGTGCAGGTTGGCGGACTTTTACACACCACAGAAATTTATACTAATCGCTATGGTATGCAGGTTTCCTCACGATGTTTCCTTCACCGTTATAGTGTGTGGTGATTCACTATCAATACACACAAAGTCGGTTAGGACTTTTTAATTTTCTTTGTCTGTTATAAAATTATGAATATCGTGTAATAGACAATAATCGGAAACGACTTGTCACTGTAACTAAAGATTATTGGGTTTTAGGATACTCAACACCTAATGTCTCCGGGTGATCCGAACAGTGCACTGTTTATCAATATTTAATCATCATCATTATCATCAGCCCGTTGCAGTCCACTGCTGGACATGGGCCGTTCCCAACGTACGCCACGGAGCCCGGACTGCTGATCTATGCATCCAGTACTTAATATACTCGTAATATTATTTTGCTACTCAAATGTGCTCGACGAATTGCGATTGGCTAGTGCCAGTAGTAATACTTCTGCCTAACCGTCTAAGCATATAGACATGAGTTTATGTATAAATACTTGCATCAATACAAAATATTTGGCTTAACTCTCAGTCAGCAATCATCTGTAAGGCAAACCAGTTTCGCATAATCCAAAATACAGCACAAAAGGCAAAATTCCCCAAACAATGCCTTTTTATTTAATGAATCCCCACATTTACCATGCCAAATATATTAAACGTAATTGGACGACATTCCCGTTCTATACAAAACGAAATGTCAACCCTTTTCATTGGCAGAATCAAAAGAAATAATAAATGTTGATTGTCAAAAAAATTCGCAGCGACCAACGACAACCCTAAAAGCGAGCGAATGTTTCATTTATAGCTTTTTAAAGAAAACGTTTTTGTGTGGCGAAAATTTAATTTGCTCATTTAATATTTCGTTTTTAGTGTAATGAATGGCATTAATCATTGTATACTGACACTCCAAACTGTTACTTTCAGATATCTTGTGCAAAGAGCAGAATAATGGATATTTTAACAGAGCTGTTATAACTTTGAGGGTGAAACTCCTTCGTTTTAATATTGGCGTTCGTTTAACAGGCTTCTTGTAAAAGATAGATGGATATGATTTAAAATCTTTGTCTTTTAATGTAGTGAAAAGAGAGTCGTATAACTCATGTGTTCTTTGTGTTTTTTTTTTCGTTCATACAAAAATTAA
This sequence comes from Theretra japonica, assembly GCA_033459515.1. NCBI lineage: Eukaryota > Metazoa > Arthropoda > Insecta > Lepidoptera > Sphingidae > Theretra > Theretra japonica. The sequence goes on from CM065949.1 coordinate 12,168,214, forward strand.
TGTGAAGTCCACACATTACCAAATGATGGTAAAAGTAAGTGCACAGGTTGTTGGATCCCCTTATCTTTTGTTAATATCACACATAATGAAAATACATACCTCTTCAAAGAATGACAGATGCATGCATGATACGATGCATCGTACTCTCGATTGTAGAGGAGGCCCGTGCCCTGCTGTGGGACGTATATGGGTTGTTACAGTACAGATGCAATGGAACATAAATTATAGTTTTTCTCCTCTGTCTACGTCTGTATCGTATCATATAAATCGTTATAAATACCTTACCCCCACTCATCTTATTTTTGTATACTTGGATGACAAAGCACCTTTATATTCGCCTTCATCGGTGAACAATATATTTATATAAAATATTGTTATATGTTATAACGGTATAATATATGTATCACGTTATATTATATGAAATAACAACATACAATATCGTTGTATTCTATGTTGTTATTTCGCAAATTAGAGCGTTTACAGAGGAGCCAATTATCTTAGAATACTCAGCAAAATAAAAAATAAATTTAAATTTAATTTCAATTGAGCTGCTATAATTTACATTGCCTTTTATAATACCCCAATGCTACTCAAATATTTTATGAATTAAAATATTTCTTTTGCAAAAATTAAAGTATAAAAACTACAGCCAACTACGAGTAGTACCTCGAAATGGAAATGCAGGACCTGGAGTTCACCTCAAGAACTTCGCTTTGAAAGTAAAACGAAACTAATATTACTTTGGATTCGAGACTCGTAAATCACCCCATTGAAATCCAGTTTGAATTATGATTGCTGAAATAAAAAGTGTCAAATCTGTCGCCTGCTTGTTTAGAAAGTCATAACTCGGGTGTTGGATTGACGTTGGTATCTCAACTTTGTATTCGTTTATGGAAGAGAACGAGTCCAGATTTACTATTAATATAATTAATACCTACAGACCCAACAATTACAAATAGGTATGAATTCACAGTAAGATGTGTCATATAAAAATAATAAATACTTTCTTTCTACTTTCATACGAGTATAATGTCTCTATAGGGATTTCCGGAAATTTCCAACGAGCTGTTATTTTATGTTGGTTTTCTATAAAACAGTGGTATCACAATCAAGTTGATCTAGTGATACTGTAGCTTTAATTAAGTACAAGGCTCTACCATTTCTGATGTAATATCTCTCTCCCTCTTCAGCATCAGATAGTCCCACCTACAACGTAGACGGACGACCTGGTTAAGCTAGCAGGAAGTATGGTGCAGACCGCTTTCAACAGGCATGTGGAGATCGTTGGGGGAGGCCTAATGTAATATGTCCATTTTAAATACAAATACTTTTATTGAAACACATATTTAATTCCTCCATTCTTTCTCTCTGTCTCTCTTCAGCCACAGGAAGTCCACCGCTGAACATAGGCTTCCCCCAAGGATCTCCACATTGACCTGCTGGAAGCGGTTTGCATTCATCCTTCGCTCAACCTGGTACTATCCTAGCCGGCAATCCAGCTTCGCCCGAAATTTTCGTCCTCAGTTGTAATGTTGAGTTTTATATCTTTCATCAAGCCGCCAGTTTCGGTCGTCGCCAAAAAAGCAGTAAAATTTAAAATTAAATCTTTCACCCCTGAATATAACTTGTAAAATCTGTATTAATGCCTTCTCGTGTTTGGAAGTTGCGCCTGCGACGAATTACACGTCACCCTGAGGGAATGCTGGGTTTAATGACGTACTCCGCGAGGCCGGGCGGGTCAATTTACATTTATGTATGACATTGATTTTTCTTTCTTTCGATGTAGTTTCAGTCTTCGTGAATTGTCAGTTCGTCAGTTGAAAAAACTAAAGTATATTATGTAAGCGTTAAGCGCCATATACACGGGCAGAGTTTCTCGCGGCGATAATCGTATGCGATTATCGGATGATATAACAGCCGTACACTATCGTGTTCGGACAACCGTTTACACGATGCAACTTTTTTATATCTTTACGATAATCGTATCTTTGAGGCGAGAAACTCTCCCCGTGCAAATGGGGCATTAGTCTCTATGAGAGAGTCAAACTAGCAATCGTAACTTTTTGATGTCACACATTTATTTGTAGAACATGTTGCTATATCGTGATCTTTTGCTTGTTAGAAATTAAAATAATTTTCTCATAACTAAGTCTGCATATCCACATTCCTTATCCAATTCATAACAATAAGATTAATTCTCGAACTTTAAGAAAGCATCTACAATTCTAAGAAAAGGAAATTCACGCGGAAAAGTTGATCATATTCCATCGAGAACTAATTGCTTATTTTCCCATTTTTCTATGAAAACGTATAATTCTTTAAACGATCCCAACAATGAAGAAAACAAATTCTAAATCACTTATACGTTCGGTGTAATACTAGCAGCAAAAGCGCTTTGTTTGTATAAAGAGAGGTAATTTCCACGCAGGACAGTTTAGCCAGGGGAGTTGTTTTCATATGGTAAAGGTATAATTGTGCTGCCTGGAGGTACCGCGATTAAAACTAACATTTGTGGAAAGGGCAAACATACGGGCGGGAGTTTTGTCGTGCATGACTTTTTTACCTTTGCCTTAAATTTATACGGAGTGTGCAAATATTTCATTTCTGATGTTTCAATTTCTTTTATTTTTTAATAATTCGATTGCCTTTTAAATAAACTTCTTCAGTAGTAAGTTTTTTTCGGAGTCGGGAATTTGTGCCCGATATGGCGATAGGCTCGTCCCTATTATATTCTGGGACGAAATAGACAAGGTGAAACGTGGATGATCCTGGTAGCAACCAGGAGGACCTCTGCCTATCCCTTCTACGAAAAAAAGACGTGAGTTTATGTACATTATATTTAATACAGTGTATTACGCATTCGATCAAGTGGCTCAACTATAACAATTAAAAATATTTGGCACGACGAAATAAGCCCACGTGTATTACAAATTTAAAATGCGTTGCAATGTCCTCCGCTCTGCCACGCCAGTGCAACTAGACCCGCGGCCCTTACAGCCGCTTTCTAAAGTGCGCATAAAAACCAACAACCCGGATTTTTAACGGGTCTAATTTAATTGGTCGTTTTCTCTTCGCTTTGCTACCGGCATGATTAATATCCCGTTGTTTTTTGTTGATAAATCAGTTTTATCCTCTAAATGCATCCGGTTTGCGTTAACGGTGGCTGTTAATCTAGGATTTGCTGAAGCTAAATGTACGGTCTAGTGTTTATTTATGGTGAAAAATGTCTCAATTGGTCATGGTTTTTTAATTGAACAGTTTTATTCATATGAGTTGAGCCATATAGTGAAGTTTCCATGACTGTAATCGTCTTTATTATGGTTTGCTCTTCCTGTAATGTATATTCATCATTTATTTAAATCTTCGTGGCTCAGTTGGTTAATTCTCGCACATAGTAAAATGCATACGTTTGATTTGAACATGTGTAGTCAACTGATTCGCATTATGTCAGCGTATACCATATACGACCTGGAATGGATTGGAAGTTTTTGCTCATAAGTAACATAGTGTATGGGTTTACAATTGAGATAGATATGTTACTGGTAAAACCCCATCTCAGGATAGTTAGCCTAGGCTATATATGTGGCAGAGCCACGCTGTTGTCAGCCATGACTCAGCATGAATGGGCAGGCTCGTCCGGGGTGGTACCACTGTCTCACAGAAGATCGACGTGAAGCGATAGCTATGCTGTCGCGTTTCGTTCGGTGAGTGAGACTGCCGAATGCCCAATACCCCTTTCCTCTTCCTATCCTTTATCCTTACCGCTCCCCTCCCGATCTGATGAGCCGGCAACACATCCATGATTCAAGTGTTGTGGATGTTCATGGACGGCAGTGATCACTTACCATCAGGTGACCTGCTTGCTCGTTTGCCGGACCTATGCTATAAAAAAAAAAAGAAGGCTACACTAGATAGATACATAGTTAGAACAGATAGAACTAGATAGGACATAGTTAGGATAAACCAGTTATTTAACCCAAAATCGGGTGTTCTGAATGTCAATGAGAACGAATACAAAGGTCTAGACAAAGCAATGGTTAGGTTACGATTATATGAATTATACAAGAAAAAAAAGTAGAAAAAATAAATTAAAATGTATAAAAGGACTAACCTAACCTAACGATTATTTCGTTGCGGTCGAGTATTTTGATTGTCAGTTTATTGTGCGTTTTATTTATTTTATTCAGAGATGCATTAATTTTTATGTATTTTCTAGCATCATCTCGAAATTGCATAGAATTTGTAGGAAATATGTATGTTACACTGGTTTGGCCTAGGCTATACTGGTTTAACCTATCGCGTGTAGGGAAAACTAGTTTGGACTAGGCAAAACTAATTTATCCTAAAATCGGGTTTGGCCGGTAACATAAACAAAATATTTCAAACAAAGTCAAAAACTATTTCACTCAAAGTCAAACTAGCCAATACAGAAATGTAAAATATAGTCTATAATTTACTTAATGCTCGTCAGTTTAATGTAAAATAAATACGAGAGCTCCGTGTTTTTTCGTGGAGAGCGTTGCGCTCGGAACGCGTGCTCGATTGGTTTCCACTATTGAAATGCGAGTGTCGACCACTTGGTATATTTGAATAGTGTTTAAAAACTTTTAGCCTGATAGAAATGGACGTGGGCTTGTGAATTTTTCGCTTTTTGTAGCAAAAGTTATTAGGTTTTCTTTTGTTAGACTTTCGTGCGTGAGTTTCTGTATTCTATGATAGTTTTTGAATATTCTTGATAACATTTTAAGCCATAATCAGCGCCTTATAAAATTTTTATTTTATTTTTGGATACTCTGTAAGTTATTTTACTATAAGAAGTAAGACAAGGTAACAGCTTCTTTACTGTAGATGTATTTTAACTATGGATTAAGAATATAGCGTTCGTCTCCCCTTAATTCTTTTGCAAATATTAATAATATTCATATTTTGTTCTTTAAAGTTTGATATAAAACTAATAAATCACCAATATATAAACTTCTAACTTACTAAAAGAATCAAGTATAAGAAATTAAAAGGAACTATCTAAATTCCATATTCCTCACACTATTCGATATCACATAACTACTTAGAATATTTAACGCTCACACGAAAAAACCCGTGTTCTAAGCTAGTCTCACATATACGTAAATAGAAATGTCATCAGGCAAGATGCGGGCTCTATCTCCGCCCCGCACCCTGCTACCCTCCTCCCCGCTCTGACCAGATGGCCTTAATACTGGGGCAAATAATGACAATATTTTATTGCACAACTCGCTTTATTAAACGTCGTTTGTGTGTATATAAAAATAATGAAAAAAGTTAATGACAGGAAATTAAATGAGAGGTAGAGTCGTGGGAGAAGTTAGAGTTATTTAGTAACTGAGGATACCTAGGGAAGTATAGTTGCTTAAAGAAGGCGTAAATGAAAATTCTTGGAGTTTGGCGTCGTGTGTTTTATTCCTAGGCAATGAATAATGAGACAAAAGTTTGGAAAGTCAACTCCAAATTTAGGTATCCTAACACAGCGTGCAAACAATGCCTTCACTAAAAATACAAATAGAACTTTTCTAGCAAATCTTCCCGTTTCTAAAAAGATGCAAAATCTTGACTATACCCATTAAAACATCTACGCATTCCAAAAAAAAAAATACTTGATTGGTATCAACTACGACCTCAATACACAGTCCAGTTTCTCACAACTTAAATTCATTATCTTGTTGCAAAAAAATAGTAGTCGGCCTCTAAAAAAAACACTTTTAACCATACCTGCGCAGTTCAAAGGGCAATCCAATAGAATTCCTGTAGGCACACGGATCAATCCTTTCCAATTTGCCAACGTTTTTGAATGCGTCCACATTTTTTAGGTATTAAAAGGAGGTTTACCTCTCCATGGGTTGCGCCAATTGAAAGTAATTGATTAATCAACGGTCCGAATCAATCATAGACAGTACTTGGATATTTTTTTTAAACAAAGGCGATGCTTGATCTAGTTCAATTGTTTTGCAATACATTTAGAATTAGATTTTTATTTTTTGAAAAATTAAAATGTATGGTTTGTTCATTACATTTAATCATTGAACTACTCGTAGCACAAAAAATATTGAACACCTCCAAAATAAGCGGTTATTTATAGGTTAGTTTCTAAAATATTTTAAATTTTCAAAATCTAGTCGCACTAAAACTTACAATGTTCTCAATAGGCATTTAGGCGAAGATATGAAACCACAGTACCTGAATTTACGATGAAAGACATAAATCCAAGACCTGCATATTAAATCTTAAACTTGTGGAGATAAAAAGTGGTTATGTTGTTATTGTAAATCTTAAAGTTGTTTCTGTAACGTCTTGCAACACTGTTTTGGGTTTTTCTGCAAATTCTAACAATCAAACATTGTTCTCTTAAATATCAATTAAATTAAGATTAAGATACAAGACTATTGTCGGGTATATTAGTAACTACTAACTAGAATACCCAGACCAGAAATAATATCTTGTGGATTCACAGATACATTTGTCTTGGGAATAGAACCCACGAATAGCCCTTGATTCACAGCCGGCGTTTCACAGATCTCTTAAGGAAATCTTAGGGAACCATGTAACTTTTGATATATCATTATTCCAATTGGGAGAAAGCCCACAGCTGAACATAAGCCTCGCTCAAAGATTTACAAGCAATCTGCATGGATCGCCCGATTCATGGTTTAAAATCATAAAATTTACGTTTAAAGAAATTACACTATTAAAAACATTTCAGATGTACGTACTTGTAATTAGCAGCGAGTCACTTGGCGAAAATATTAAGCTCATTAGCATTCTGTTAGTCGCAGACGTTTACTAATGGATCTCGCATTCGGTAGTATAAACTAATAATCTTGTGACGTCGCTCCGATTCGAAGGAGGAAGGATTTAAAAAGCATATCCTATTCTAAATATTAATAATTTCATATTTGGCAGTCTCCGTGGCGCAGTTGGTTAGACGCCGGCTGTGAAATAGGCTGCGGGTTAGCTCCCCGCACCGAGACAAATATTCGTTTTATCTACTGGCATCTTATTTGAGTCTGGGTTTTTGTAAGAATGAGGTTTCTCGTATTTTCTGATACCCACGATACAGTACTCGATCTTAATGTGGGGTCAGGACTATGTATGTGACTGTTGTGTGTATTTATGTGTCACACCCACTACCTTGTGGGATATTTAGCTGTCTATTTGTCCTCTTCTTCAACTGACATTGGATCTTTTAAGTGTACCATTTGAAACAATTGATGAGGCCGATATGATTGTGTCAATTGTTGACCTACTATAGTCTTTCACCGTTTGAAACTTTATCGCCAGGTACAGAGTAGCTACTTAACCGAGCCAGAAAGAAAAAATATTAATTTTTCGTTCCTTTGGTTTAATTAATAAGTTCTTGATTAAAAAGTCTTGACGTGTGCCATGGCTTCGCTATTAAATCCTAGGTGGCTACAGCTAATTTATGGACAATTTCTATAAGTAGCTATGGTACTTACGATCTTATTTTTACTTTAAACTCTTAACATCGTCTTATTGTAATCATTCTCAGTTATAGAAAGTCCTCAGTTAAAACAGCACTCCCAAAGACTAGCAACGGCCTGTTGAGCATCCATAATAACTATGCGGTTAAATATACATAAATTTACACCACTTAAAGCCTTTGTATATCTATTCACAAAACGTCTAAATTGGCAACAAATATTTGCGAATCACGCAAACATTTGCCCAACCGTTGGAACTGTACAAAAACCTTATTTTACCGCCTGTTCGCCATATTCTCCTGGTAAATTTATTTGTTAATATAGACTCATGGTTATTAATTTCGCTCCAACATTTCCACGCGGACTCACATCTCACTCCTGGCACGGCCTTATAAATATGAAATATTTAGCTTTCCCGCGGCGTTTTCTTTTTATTCACATTTCGAACAGCCAAGCTCCACTTCTTAAGTATTCTTTTCATGGTGTGTTAAAATCGTTCGTTCGTTTCGTGTGACCTATTTGGTGCCAAATTTTAGCAACCCGTACCCTGATTTGGCTTGAATATGTCATTTTCAAATTAAATAAATAAATAAATACACCCAATGACAAACCCCATGATTAAACCGATCATCAAAGAGAATACTATCATCATCAGCCTTTTATTGTCCACTGCTGGACATAGGCCTCCTACAAATTGTGCCATTTCACCCCGTCTTCGGCTTGTCGCATCCAGCATCAGTCAGCGGCCTTTCGCAAATCGTCACTCCACTTAGCTGGAGGGCGTCCTACACTACGCTTGCCAAATAATAAACTAACAGAATATACTCGATGAGAAACAATTTTTATTCTACAAACCGAAGCTACTGCTACATCCAATGGCAGGGGCAGTACTGACCACGCAGAGTAACTTCAGACCAGATTTGTCGATGTTAATAATCCTGGTCCACTCAAAGCCGGTTATATTACACTGAGTGATCCAGGAATTCTATCTTGATCAATCCAATAACCATGCAGTGGAACTTACATTATTCATGCGATTATGCAATAAAATATTATGTATCCTTTTTTACAGATCATACAAAGGCACAACCTTTCGTGAAAATATACAGAAGGTAAGTGCTCGATAATAATAACTCGATTCAGTAGGGTAATTCACGTAATTAAATAAGTTTAGTTGCAGTGCAGTTGCAGTTAAGTTTCGATCAAAACAGACCTTTTCGTATTCTCGTAATTTTGACAACCGCTGTCAGATACGCTCGCGTCAAGTTCGCGTCACGCAAGCGGTTTAGTGTATTCTACTGCTGCGTGTTTTATGTGCGTGATTCAGATCGCAACTTGATCGGTATTCACGTATAAGCTGCTTGCATACGACTGACGTACAGTTGACGCGCAGCACACGCGCAGTTTAAGCATAGCTTAGGTGCAGTTCACGCGCAGCTAAACAATTACAAGAATACCATTTTGCACTCAGACGTAAACTTCATTGCAACTGCACCGCAACTTGATCGGCGCGTCAAAAAATTACGTGAATTAGCCAGCAGCTGACTCCTTTAAGCTATGGTAAAAATCGACTATAACATCTAGAAGGATTTAAAGTCACAACAATACTTTACGAAAATAACACAAACAGCGTGTAATCGACCGAAACTAGACCCATTTGTAGAAATTACCTCGCATGAAATCTACCGTTAACCCTAAATGAGGACCAGGCATTACGTTAAGAAGTTGAATGAATAAAAAACGAATTAAGGGTCATTTCGACCAAACACAGTAGGCTAATGCGCTGCGTAATAACATGCTTAATGTTATGCTATCTAAAAAAAAGTAATATTTCATTGCCTATGAAAAAAATTATGAAATTATCTTGCTGCTCAGAGATTCTTATCTTCAGCTACTGTCGATAGGTGATTACGTCAACTCCAAGCATAACTACATACTATTATTGTTTATTTTTATTGACAGACATTGGCGTAGTTGGTTAGACGCCGGTAGTGAAACGAGAGGCCGCGGGTTCGATCCCCGCACCAAGACAAATGTTGGTGTGATTTATGGGTATCGGGTCGGGGTGTATGTGAGACAGAAAAGTCTCTCGTAGTTCCTGATACCCGCGACACAAGACTCGAACATAGTGTGGGGTCAGGGACAGTATATATGACTGTTGAGTGTATTTATTTATTTTATATTTATTTATATATAAACACTTTATTGCACACACAAAAGGAACAAATACAAGTTGAAATAGCATACAACACTTCGTATTGGATCAAGACACACTCCTACACATGTAGTAATAAATAATATGGTCTGCTAATTGTTCGTTCACCGTATGCCAAGCTTGGCTGTGGTCCAACACTTACAAGCCTACTCGCCACCGCAAGGTCCGCAGATAGAATCAAAATAGATGCCGCAAGTACATGCGCTTCACGTGTCAAATATACATACATACATATACTCACGCCTTTATCCTAGAAGGGGTAGGCAGAGGTGCTACCAGGACGTTCACGTTTCGCCTTGTATTTTCCGTCCCACGATGTAATAGTGGGCGAGCTTATCGCACACAAATTCCTGACTCCGGACTGATAATGAATAGACAAATCCAATATCACTTTGCCCGGCCTGGGATTCCAATCCGAGACTTCAGTTCTGCAATCATATCGTGACACAAATGCGCCATCGAGGCAATCAAACAAATATTGAATAAATAATAATATACAATAATAATAACAGCCACATATGTACATAATATGTATATAGTACGAGTATGTAACCCCACATTAAGAAGTCTTGTGACGTAGGTATCAGGCACTGCGGCAGACTTTTTGAAGTCAAAAACATCCAGACCGAAACAAATACTTGTGGTTCACACAAACATTTGTCTCGGGGATCGAACTCGCGGCCTCTGTTTTCACAGCCGGCGTCTAACCAACTGACATACTGATTTAATGGCATTAAGTTGGTCTCCGCCGTTTATTTTTGCCTTTTAAATTGTATAATCAGGTAAGCCGTTTGCTCGATTGCCGAACTTACATACATATAGGGTATATCCAGAGTGCGACCGAAAACGAAGCCAGATGATAGTATAGACTTCAGATACAATGCAACTAATTCTTAGTTGCATTTCGCAAAAAGAGCCATCCAAACACGATGTTATTTAAAAAATTGAAAAAAAATGCCTGAAGGTTTTTTTGAGAGATTTCCAGTTGCATTGTGTCTGTAATCATTCAATCATTGCTTTAATCGATTGTGTCGCGATTATAGTGTTGTGACACCATAGTAGTAGGCGAGAAACTGAGACGCTCAATTTTCGTACAATTGAAGGTTTTTGCGTCATCTATGTACATCCATGTCTGTGGCCTGTCTCACTGCCAAGTATTGCTCTGTTCTTGTAGATCGTGAATCACCGATTTAGACGTTAAGCAACGCAGTTTTATGGGCATTTAGCCTTTCAAACAATGGTAATCAAGACATTTGTTCATTCTAAACGATTTTCTTTTAGGGATTTTTTTTTTTTGGCATAATAATCGCGTAATATTAAATAGTAAAATAAATTACCTACTTAATTAATTTAATCATAGTTTTATGTAGAATTAAAAAATCTAATTAACCGCATTGTAGTCATGACATACATAATTGAACCGTTCTCACCGTAGATGCAATTTTTGCCATATATATTTAAACCATAATCTTTAGTGTGAAACGAAAATCTCCTCTCTTTCTCTCTTTAGCCACAGGAAGTCCACTGCTGAACGTAGGCCTCCTCCAAGGATCTCCACATTGACCTCTTGGAAGCGGTCAAAAATCTCCTACGCGGAAACCCCGTAACCCCGTTTTAATCAAAACATTATTTAATTATTTTTTTTACAACATCTATTGAAATGTCACGTTATGCTGCAACTGCTTCAAAACGTTTCTAGTGAAGAAAAATACGGGCGAAAAAAGTCCCTTACCTTATTCTGTTTTCTGTTTTTACGTCTTTTTTAGATCACAATTCATTTTCCATAATCAAGTTGTCGGCTGTTTTTATTTTTTCATTTTTGCTTACTTTACGTAATTCTAAGTAAAGGTCAATTCTATTACAAGTAATACAAACGTCGCCTCATAAATCGACGTCCAAGTTGAGTAACGCCACACCTGTAAATAACATTTATTTTACTAGAATAAAACATATTTTTGACGCGACTTTTACTACGAATAAAATCGCACCTGTTACTTATGTATTGCTGTAGTATGTAGATATGTTTGTCTGTTTTTATGCAGCTATACAGACAGGATTAATAAGTATTATAACAAAACCTAAAATATTTTAAAAGTAAAAGCTAAGCATAGGCATAATATTTTATGTACATTTATAATATGTGTAATAATAATAATGTGTTATACTTAATTAATCCAATTCAATCCATCAGCCAAAGGAAGTCCACTGCAAAACATAGGCCTCTCCCTGTGATTTCCAGTGACCTGTTGGAGGCAGCTTGCATCCAGCGACGTCCCGCGACCTTTACCATCGACTTTTACCTTTTGGCGAGTATCGGCAAAAACCTCTCAATGATGAGAAAAACCAGGATCCCAATCCCTGATAGCCCCACTATTCCTGGCTATGGTTATACATAAATTAATTAATTAAATTATTGGGGGAACAGTGAACTTACTGCGAAGGAATTTGATGATATTGTCTTTACCTAAACACACTTGGACAAAATAATTCACTATAATTTTTCCTGTATTTCTCACTCTATTATAACTTTTGTCTTCTATACAGTAGCAATTGATGAGCTTTAGTGTTAATTATAAAATGGAGAATTAATAATAATTTATTTAAAATTTTGGTTATTTCGACAGCTGTGAGATTATTACTGTAAATCACGTTTAAATTTCGACTACCACGCGTTCCGTACTCATTCTAAATCACCCACGCAAAGTCGCACGCCTCACCTAGCACACAAAACGGGCCTCGTATCTACGCAATATTTCTCTATGATTCTCAGTGCAGCACAACATAATACCCACGTGCTGTTAGAACTCAGAATGGCCGTATAAAATAAGGCACCAGCTGGCGTAACACGGTTCGTTAGAACTTCTTTCTGTATAGGTCGTGTTAAGCTTCTGATATACTGCTGTGGAGTTCGACCAACTTCACCTCTATAAATTTTAAGACAGTTCGGAGATATTTCGGAGTATCTGAGTTTCGAGGACTTATTTGAATTAGGGTGTTGTGGTCGTAAACGTTTATGAATTCTTAAATTGGAGAAGGAAAGGAATGTATGTTATTCTGTATCAGCACATATACAACCCACTGCAGGGCACAGGCCTCCTTTACAATCGAGAGTACAATTGAGAGGGGCTATGCTATATAGTTCACCACGCTGGCCTAGTACGGGTGGACTTTACATATCGTAGAAATTCTTGAAGATCGCTACGGTATGCAGGTTTTCTCACACAAAAAACACACATAGCTCTGAATGTAAGAAGTGTGTTCTAGGATTTGAACCCGCGACCACCGTAAGGTTAAATATATCTTATTGAGGCCTACATGCTGTTACGCCTTTATCTCGTGCGTAGGATATTGTAAAAACCTGTCATAACGAGTGTGTCGCCGTTCGTTTTTAATCTACGTACGAGTATATACGGCTTCGAGCAAGTTGATATAATTATGTCGACGAGACATACATCATTTTTTACTCTGGATTGCACTGTACTGCCATCGATATACTGTAGTCATATTGGAATATCTGTATAAAAATATCCATTCTACAAAACTTTCCATTATGTACTGCCATTCGAAGAGGCCGCCACAACAATTTTACAATTTTAAGTTGGGTATGTAAGCCAGCCCGACAATATGGCCTGACCCCTCTCACCTCTCAATCATTCTCTCGATTGCAGAAGAGGCCCGTGCCTTGCACTGCCCGTCGTATATTTTTACTGGTGGTAGGTCTCTCATATATGAGAGGCCGCCTGGGTAGGTACCGCCGCAATGACAATTTCTCCCGCGAAACTGCAGTGTAAATGCTCTGTTGTGTTCCGATTTAAAGGACATTGTAGCCAGACATAATGAGACTTAACATCTCATGTCTCAGGATGGCGAGCGCAGTGGAATGCCAAGCATGGTTTTGTAATCATGGTGTTGTTTGGTTTTGCTACTGTCCATGAGCGGTCGTATCGCTTACCATCAGTGAATGTCAAGCTTGTCTCGCCATTCATCCCAATAAAAAAAATTAAGTACACCAAACAAACCGCCAGTGTGTCACGAACTCTTAATACGTAGCCTTTCCTCGAGCCATGTTAAGATATTTGGCTCGTATTCATTATATCTCGTCGACTGTGACATTTTTTTCGAATAAAATATACACCAAAGTGTCATATTTCTCCCCGGAGGATGGGAAAAAATATTTTTTGGCTTACGAAAGTCGTTTGGAGAGCATCGTTTCCGCTTTAAAACTGTGTTGTACTCGTTAAAACACTGAATGTTTTGGTCACAACCACGCTAACGATTCTAAGGGGCTTTATAGTGACTGAGAAATATAAGAGTAGTCATCTTTATTAATGATACATTTACAAATCAAGTTGTAGAAATTGTCATAGTATTAAAATAAAGGTGTCTCGGTGGCGTAGTTGTAATACGGTATGATTACAAAGCTGAGGTCTTGAGTTCAAATACCATGTCGGATCAAGTGATATTTGATTTTTCTATTCATTATCAGCCCGGAGTCAGGAATTTGAGCCTGATATAGCGATAGGCTAAACCCCTATCACACCATGGGACGGAACACAAGGCGAAACGTGGGTCTCCTGGTTGCACCTCTGCTGACCCCTTCTGGGAAAAAGGCGTGATGTTTATGTATGTATTAACATAAAGGAATTTGGAGCGACAATGTAAAAATGATGCGTATTAAAATTCTTAATAATTTGTTTAACTTATCACGTAATTAAGACTACTTTTCTGTAAGAAAGAACATGTTATTGGCTTTTTGATACCTAAATTCTTGCTATTTCTATTATAATTATTGGCTGTAAGTTTTCCATGCTGTATATATTTTTTTGATACCTTCTATGACGTAATAAGTGACGCACTGCTGAAAAGCCTTGAGTTCAAACCCAATATATCTCTACCATAGTATGATTTATTTGGTCTCCATAACAACCTTGCTGTTCTATTTCCTCTAATACCATATACTCATCTTTTGTTACAAATTTCCAATTTAACAAAACACTTCAACTCAAACAGAACCTTTATTAACACACTCGAAGCTCCAACACGCGTCTCACATAATGGACCGGGAAGGGTGTTCGCAAAACATTAAATACCGAAACATTGCGGAAAAACAACAATGATTGTAGAGACTTATGCAGGGACGGCGCAGGAACGTTTGATGTGGGTGGTATATTTTTTGTAAGGCTTAGTTATTAATATAATCTCACGTCGGTATATTTGTGATGAAGATAATGAAGTCACTATTATTTCGGTCCGTTCAGTTTATTTCTGTTAAAGGATCCATTTTACATATTTTTTAAATCAAGAACTTACACAGTTAAGATTGCACTATGAACTGTTATAACCAGGAGGACATTACGGTTCACACGTATACATTCTATCAGATAGATTCAGTTAGAAAATATTTAAGAAAAAAATCAACTTTTCAATCTCAATATTTTTTAATGCTTCAAGAATGAAAGACCTTTACTAAACCACGAGTAAAAAAAAATTAAACCCTCATTCTCCACGTCGCCCTTCCTAAATCCGTCCCGCCACAGTACCGCGCTCATGCGAGCCCAGAAAAAGGGTATGATTTATATCAGCCTGGTGGTTGATACACGGCGAAACTGAAGGCTGTCATGAGAGATTTATAAACGCCGCGTGCAGGAAAAAAGAAACGTATTGGTTGGCAGTAATTTAGCTTGGTGATGTTTCTTGCCATGAGTTTGTTTTGGGGTTTAATTAGATGTGTATCAGGATATTATGGTGTGTTCTCCATTTGGGATACTTTCAAGGATAATGGGCAAGTGAGATTTATATTGTTAGACATTTTTGTGTAATTAAAAATATTTGTTTCTGAGTGTTGTTAGACTGCAATGCCGCATAGTTACTGACGATCAGAACTCAAGACAATAAAAAATTATACAATTATAAGCTTTTTATTATTACAGTAACAATATCAACGGTACGGTTACAACACTGAGGTCTCGGGTTCGAATTCTTCTATTAATTTATCAGCCCGGAGTTAGGCATTTTTGCCCGATATCGCGATAGGCTAGCCCCCTATTATTCCTAGGACGAAACGGACACAGCTAGACGTGGGTGATCCTAGTAGTAACCAGGGGAACCTCTGTCAACCCCTTCTAGGAAAAAAGGCGTGAATTTATGTATGTAGTAATAATATCAAAAACTCGCAATAATAACACATACACTTAATGTCCTTACCTTATTCACATTATTTTAAATGATCTCATAAACGAGAACATTTGTCATAATGCAATAATTCCACAAGTCCTAGATCCTCTTACGTAGTATATCTCAATAGTAAAACGTTCAATCATGAATGGAAAGCATCCTGTCCACTGACCAAACAAAGGAAACAGCATGCCACTAACAGAACCCTCGCATTAATACCGGACACGATGACACACGGATAACTCATCTGCCGCTTAGGATCCTCCCCACCGCCATCACTCATGCTGACTTAACCAGTGATTTATATCAAATCGGAGGATACTCTGAACTTTATACTGTACAGCTTGGAGAAAAATGTAAAATATATCATTAGCTGTTGGTTTTCCAATGATTAAAAAAATAAATAAAAATAATAAAAAAAATTAATAATTCAGGGTAAAATCTATACCTACTAATATACAGGGTTATTTTGAATACTTTACACCGCGTGTTAATCAGTGTTATCTTCAGTTTAATAAAAAAATAATTGTCGGTTCCTTAAAAATAGCCCTGTATTAAACTGAAGAGATTGTTTGTATGAACGCGATAATCCCAGGAACTAGTGGTGCGAATTGCAAAAAATTTCAGTTGTGGATAGTCCATTTATCGGTAAAGGCTATAGGGTACTTTTTGTCTCAGTAAAATATATACCGCAACTTGTATCTCGGATAAACGTTTTCACGCGGGCGAAGCTGGGAGCAATAGTAGTGTTTGATCGTTTTCCAGCTGCTCTTACTACATTCTGAATATATTAAGAGTGAGTATATCTCCGAAAAGATAATCTTTGCCATATCGACACAATTATACTGTATAGCTTTGTAGCTGTAATGAGTTATCATCAATAATTTGCATGATATTTGGTGTTCGAGTGGATAACAATATCTTTTAAAATATTTCGTCATAATATGATTTGACTAACAGTCGTTTACTTAACATCCATTCTTCTGAGAATTGGTCTAGACAGTTTGGTTGACTTAACACACTTTTAAAATTCTTGCGAAGGCTTTCCAAGTGTCCTAGTTTCTTCACCGTATTTATAGTTTAAAAGGTGACTTGATTTATAGTGAGTGAGTGATTTATTTATTTAGAGTGTAATTTGGAAAGGAGACATGTGATAAATATATTGATACGAAAATTTTCCTATAACTGTGAATGAGAGAGCTTATACACACATACATAAACTAACGCCTTTTCCCAGAAGGGGTAGGCAGAGGTTCTCCGAATAGTAACCAAGGTCACTCGCGTTTCGCCTTGTTTGTTCCGTCCCACGATGTGATAGAGGGCGAGCCTATCGCCATATCGGGCACTAATTCCTGACTTCGGACTAATAATGAATAGGAAAATCCAATACTATGTTGCCCGACCCGGGACTCGAACCCGAGACTTCAGCACTGTAACCGCACCGAAGTACAACTACGCCACCGAGACAGGATGAGAGAGCTCGTTCGAGAGAAAATGGTGTATCATGGAGGTCACGACCCTCAATACTGAGGAATACGATTCTAGGAGTGAATGAAAAAATATTACAGACAAATGGAAAGAGGCTTAGAAAAAATCTATACTTCACCATTTAAACTACTTATCTAGCGTAGTTTGATAAAATTGAAACCCTTTACATTGCTTACAAATTGCAATACTGATTGCAATGTACGCCAACCCCTCAGCGCTTCATGTGTCAAGTTCCAAATGTAATTTTAAACAGAGCTGGTATTTCCGACCCACATTGTCTAGGATTTCAATACAATATAACAGCGGGAAGAAAATCGGATTTAATGTTAACCGGAGTTTACGCGTGTGCGGAATAAAAGAGCTTGTTTAATGAAACTATTTTGCTTTGTAGCAAGTTTATTTTCTGATATTTTCGTTTGGTAAGTCAGGGGATTAGGTAGGTAGTGTTTATTTCAGATTTAGAAAATCTGAACAGACCAACGCAGCTCTCGAGGGTTTTTGATAAATTTTCGGGATCTAGAAATACACGACAAATTAATAAATAGTTTTTGTTTTTGTATTGTATCAGCTCATATACGACCCACTGCAGGGCACGGGCCTCCTCTACAATCGAGAGTACGATTGAGAGTGGTTAGGCCATATAGTCCACCACGCTGGCCTAGTGCGGGTTGGCGGACTTTTACATAAATTTATACAAATCGCTATGGTATGCAGGTTTCCTCACGATGTTTTCCTTCACCGTTAAAGTGCGTGGTGATTGACTATCAATACACACATAACTCCGAAAAGTTAGAGGTGTGCCCTGGGATTTGAACCCGCGACCACCGTGAACATGTAGGCAGTCGATTCTGGTCCGATACCACGAGGCCACCACGCACTTAATAAATAGTATATTTTATATAATAGCACAGTAAGGTGACTTTGTATGATATACTGTTGGCTTGTTGTTGTTTCTTATTATCTTGGCGTCTTTTAATGTAGAGGGAAAGAGAAGGAAAATATAAGAATGAGAAAAAAAGTATTATTTTTCAACAATCTCACCGAAAGAAACGAGACGACAAAGACGTCGCATGACGTTGGTTTCCTGTAGACAATAGTACCACTCTAGTCTAGCCCATCCCTAATTTAATTAAAGAGTCTCTACTATTTTATCTAATGGACGTATATTAGCATGTTGGCAGACATACTTGACGCGGCTGCCAATATGTTTACGGTGAACGCGGATTCAAATTCTAGGGCACACCTTTGACTTTTCGGAGTCATGTGTGTATTGATAATTAATCAATCACCACGCACTATAACGGTGAAGGAAAACATCGCGAGGAAATCTGTACACCATAGCGATTCGGAAGAATTTCCATGCTATGTAAAAGTCCGCCAACCCACACTAGGCCTGCGTGGTGGAGTATACAGAACAACACCTCTCAATCGTTCTCTCGATTGTAGCAGAGGCCCGTGCCTTGCAATGGGACGTATATGGGCTGATACAATACAATACAATTAGGATATGTAGGCAAATAACATAACATACCCTGATCGCATCCCAAACCCACATTCAATAATTGATTTGTAGTACGCGGGTTACCTAGCCGGGGGCCGAGTGGCGCGTCAAAACGTCCACCGCACGCGACCCATGTTAATCCCTATCAATTACACGCCATCCTATTCATTGTCTTCATACAAAAAATGTAATGCAATGTATTCGCATTTGGAAAATACAGGCGGAATTAATTCATCTTTTAATCAACGTTTTGTGTAATTCTAATTATTGAATTGACAAGGATTAACGGAATATTGCAATTTAAGATTTTTAAAATTACGTATTTATAGTTCGACAGCCTCCGTGGCGCAGTTCTGAGCTAGACGCTGGCTGTGAAACGAGCGGCGGCGGGTTCGATCCCCGCACCGAGTCAAATGTGAGGCCCACAAGTAAGTATTTGTCTCGGATTTGGGTGTTTCTGAGACCGAAACGTCTCTCGTAGTGTCTGATACCCACTACACAAGACTTAATTGATCTTAATGTGGGGTCAGGACTGTGTATGTGACTGTTGGGTGTATTCATTTTATTTATTTATTGTAGTATTATAAAACAGATACAGCTTTACCGTAAGTCTTTTTAGCTACAGTGCTATGGGTCATGTGGGCCGAAGTGGTAATAAGACTGTCTTTTAGAAACAACAATGATAACGAAACAGTTTTGCTGTTGTGTTTTGTTAGATGAAAAATTTACGGAAACCTAATAGATGGTGCTAAGATAAATCTCAGCCCACCACTACGAACTGACAGTAACCACTGTGTACGCTGGTGGAAAACCATTCTAAACTACTCATAAATATTTATCTCGGTCATTTTGTAACCTAAAGCCACACGCGAAAAATGGACAGCTATATAAATCAAGAGACGTAAAACAAAAGAAGTGGCCAAATAGTACGATTTTTGCAGATATTTGAAGTTGCCGGAGTAAGGCATGCGTGCCCCCGGTAATGCCGACATAATCGGAGATAAACAGAAAAAAGGTCGTCATCGACTCGTTCTAGAAGCTTCGGATCGGATAACTGGGTGTGTTTTGTATTGACACAGTGAAAATATAACAGTAATACAGAGAATGCAACAAGAAAAAAAAATAGTAAGTGTTTTTAACTGGTGCCTCGGTGGCGTAGTTGTACTACGGTAAGATTACAAACCTGAGGTCTCGGTTTCGAATCCCGAGTCAGGCAATTTTATATTAGATTTTTCTTTTTATTATCAGCCCGGCGTCAGGAATTTGTGCCTGACACGACGATAGCGTTCCCTATCATATTGTGGGATGGAACATACAAAGCGAAATGTGGGTGTCCTGAAAGCACCTCTACCTGGTAGTGCCTACCCCTTTCTGGGAAAAATATATTTATTATCTTGGAGATTATGAGGTATAATTATCTATTGTTGAGTATCTCACATCATTTTAGGCAAACAAAAAGTTTTCAAGTAGATTTACTGAGTTAGACCAATTGTTATTTATTTTATTAAATGACTGAAATTACCCACATTACAATTTAAATAATACAGTCCTTATAACTTCAAATATTACACTTTACACATTCTTTTATTTCTAAAAAGCAACTAAAATTCAACAAAACTAAATAAAACTAGATTGTATTCCACAGTCGAGTCCTAATCTAATTATAATACGTCTGACTTACAATAAGATAATAGAGCAATTCTTAAGCAAAGCACACGTCTGCACACGACGAGCGAGTGTGAATTTGACCTTCGTTTTATATGAAATTGACCGACAGATATACGAAGTCGAGTGAGTTATTCAGCGAACTCTAGATGTTAGGAATTAATGAAAATGATTACACCTTAGTGTTTTATTTTGAGATTTAGATAAAGATTCGATGCGTTGAAACATGAAATTCCTTTGAATTTTAGGTTTTCATAACTATAGAATCGATCACACGGTTCTCCATTTGTATGAAATATGAAGAAGCAATTAGGTATGCTAGCAAAATTATTTTTGATCGATATTCGTTTTCTCTATAAAGAGAATGGTTTCTAGCCGTCAGATACGCTATTAAAGCAGCATAATATTTTCGATTTCATTTGTACTTTAACTAGCATCTGCTGTAGTTCAGTTACTGTCATCATCTCCAACGACGTAAAGCTTACTGCTAAACATAGTTCTGTCAAAAATTATACAGTGCTACAAAGAAGCTGTTGAATCGATCATAATTAGCTATTATTTTGTAAAAATTCCTCCCTCTTGTCAAAAAGACCAACCCTCTTGTCCTCATATTATAAACACAGACCTCTATCAGTCACTACATAGTGCTACTAAAACCAAACTAAAACACCAAATTCTTCACAATAATGTTCAGACTTGCCCTACTGTCGTCCCATCTCTCTCCTTAATACTCCGCTCACGCGCCCGATAGCTCGGCGAGCGGCGTCATGAGTGCGACGTGACCCTCCACCATGAATATTACTAGCAACCATTTGTTTTTTCTTCAGCCTTTACGAGCTATTTATTGGGGACTATGATGGCTGATAGATAATTTATGATGCATTGTTGTGGCTCTAAATTTTGTTGTGGAGACCGTTTGTGATTGGTTAGTGTTTTGAGGTAAATTATCGTGGTGAAATATCTATATTCTTATAGCGACCACCTTAACAGGATAAATACGATAAATAAATACGATTTTTTTTCAAATCAACACAATTATTTATGATTAAAGCTATTTACTATACACGCTGTGATCTCCTATTTATAAAAAGCACTTAAATCTGATAAATTGAA
Source organism: Theretra japonica (assembly GCA_033459515.1). Classification (NCBI taxonomy): domain Eukaryota; kingdom Metazoa; phylum Arthropoda; class Insecta; order Lepidoptera; family Sphingidae; genus Theretra; species Theretra japonica. The sequence goes on from CM065949.1 coordinate 12,189,842, forward strand.
CGTAATAATGGAGGCAGCACGTACAAGCAAGCGAAGTTTCGGACGCCCACCCACGAGATGGAAGTACGACCTGGTTAAGGTTGCAAGAAGTAGTTGGATGCAGGTCGCCTCCAACAGATCTATGTGGTTATCCTTGGGGAGGCCTATGTTCAGCAGTGGGCCTCACGTGGCTGAAACGAGAGAGATCAAGAGAATAGAAGCAAACCTAGTAAGAGGTCCAAATAAAGAAAATTCCTTTTTTTCCAGAGATAATTTTACTAAAACGTCACCTTGATATTTAATTAAAAACTATTACCAAGATCAATTGCTAATATTATGAATGCGTTTTATAAAAACAATGTTAGCACCAGGGAACGCCGTGTTTACATAAAACGCGGGCTGCGTAGAAACCTCTCCGCGAAATTAAATTTAATTCCCACAGGATTTGTTTAACATATCACGCGTAATGAATCAAAACGCGACCCTGTTGGCAAACTGACCTGTATTTAAATATTTGTATTTGTTTATAGAGATTAGAATGTATTGGTTATGGACGTTTTATGTGGATTTTAATATTTGGTTTATACTCTGTGTGAAATTAACGTGGTAATTTTCAAATCGTGACATGTAATTATTCGTATATTATTGTTATAAATATTATTTTAATTTTCATCGTTGAATTCACCAATAGTTCTAGTCTTTATTATATTTGACGCACCTATAATTATATATTTTGATAATTATACGTTATTGAAACTCAGGCAAATCACCAATATAGCGCAACGTGTTAGATGATCGTTCACAAAAATAAAACGGGTAAAGAGAAGTCAGTCTCTATACCAGACATCCTAATTCTTATAATAATTATTAATAAGTACTTTACAATTATTAGACAAAAGAAGCCAGAATGCAGTATTTGGTGTGTTGACTCTTTGTTTCTCAAACTGGATGTAGAGTCCTTCTTAGAAAGACTAAAACCTATACTAAAAAGGAACTCAAATCCTAGTTCAAAGTGCTCAAAAGCACACAACACCACAACTCCGAAACCAGCTAAAACGCTCAAGCATGAACGTGAAATAACCACTTATCTCTATTTGTCTGAAGCTACAAAATTGAGATGGAAATAATAAACTGCAATAAGATTATGAGCCTTTGCTTTCAAAGGACTGCTGCGAAATCTTTTGTTAGTCATGCTGATATAACACTGTAGCGTAATTTCTGAGAACCAAGTTCGCCACTTAAGTATTCCGGTGGCTCGCTCAACTTTCTGAATTCACAACATAGCACTTATTTCACGGTCCTGTTTTGGCGAATGCTAACTTCGGAAATGCGATTTGGCTTTCTAGATGTGCCGTTGAGTAGCCCCCGAGTGTTTTTAACTAGTTTGAGAAGTTTTGTTAATGGTAGTGGTATTGTATATTACTTCATGACTTTCTAGTCTTTGGAACTTGTCGCTGGGTTAATGGATAATGTCTATTGACATAGATACGACAAGCCATTTATATGTTTGCTGATTGGAAGGAATGTACGAAATTTAAGACACATTAAAGACAGTTTAAGATTGGAGATAGTAGGGGGAAAGGGTATGGATTTTAGGAAAGCGTCACTTATCATTTATGTCAGTGGAAGCCGTTTATTACTCGTATTATCAATGGTTCTTATGAATAATGATCTTAAAAACAACACCCTTAGTATTCTTCTATAATGTCAACATGTAAATTATCTAAATATATCATACGCAGTATTATAAAACCAACATTTAATTCTTAATTCACAAGCATATTGTACAGTCACATTACGATAACGTGACGAGTTAATTAAATTTACAAACTTCCCACTTCTGAACAATTCCAACAAAAATACACTGTACCGTAACAAAACTTGCGCAATTAATTAACTCCAGCACAATTGAAAGGAACAAAAGAATTTATAATTAACTGCCATAATTCTATTATTACAGCGCGGTGTGACGGGAGGCCATGTTAAATGCAACGGACAAAGTTGAATCCATTTTAAAGTTAGTTCCGGCGGGGCTTTTAGCGCAATAAATGCCTTCCTTCCTTTACTTTCTTAAAAGTTTCCTTTAAAACAAAAAGATTTGTATTTTATCCCCAGAACAAAGGGCAATCTTTAGTATCTCTTGTATCTTTGGCGACTAAATCGCGCCTAATCGTGATTCCACCCTTTATTGTATTTACTTTTTTTTTTAATTCAAGGGATTAGGAACAACATCCTTTAGTATTTTTATGTGTACAATATTGATATGTCTATAAATGTACAGTTAACATAGTATAATTATGCAAAAATGACCACTAAATTGGGGTAATCTATATCGTTGATTTTTTACACCTGGCACGGCAAAGTTATAAACAATTATTTTTATTGCATACGAACGAAACGATTTCCTATGAGATAGTGGTACCGCCCTGGATGAGCTATTCCATTCATGCTGAGTCATGACTGACGACAGCGTAGCTCTACCACTTTGTAGTTTTTATGAAAAGTGCGCTCCTGCCCGAAAAGACCGCCGATCATACAATACAATACAACATTTTTTTATCGTAAACCAATACAAAAATTAATTAGAAAAACAAAACCAACAAACAATATATATTTCCCACTCGACAACATTATATAGACCTATTTAACAGTTCTTCGCGCCATAGCCGCCCTGTCGCGAAGAAACTGTTAAATGATGATTGATTTTCGAAGCGTCTCAACGATCGTTGTCGTTGGCAAATGGAGAACCTGATGTATCCTTTGTTGGACTGCACATTTTCGCCACAGCTAATCGTGACATGTCGCATCTAGGTCTCGAAAATTAAACTCCTTACTGTTAATAAAAAATGCTAATCCAAAATACCAGACGAGAAGCCAATTGACGAAGTTGAAAAAAAACGGAACGAACACAAAATTACCTCCAATAAAAGGTATTTATAAAAATACAATATTTCATACAGCCAAAGCCGCTTTTACGCCTCGGCAATCCGTCATATCGGACAAACTAATAAAAACCCATATTTTTATATCCGCCATAAATAACTTGGAAGCCGGGCGACTCGTCATTTTAATTGCTTCGCAAAATGCGTGGAGCACGTGTAATAAAGGATTTGCTCGTAATTTCAGTCATTTCGCGTAAAGGCTTGTTCACACTGAATTGTTTTTCTTTTGCGTAATAGTAAGTCATTATCAACATAATTAATACCATTGTATGAACTGGGTACTTTTTCAATGGATAGGGATGCAAACGAGTAAACGGGCCACTTGAAGATGAGCAGTCATAGTCACCCATAAATATTAATAACAGCAGATAAATAATTGTTAGATTTTTTTTATTGCACAAGTCCGGCGAACTCAAGAATCGATCACCTGATGGTAACTGATCACTGCCGCCCAGAAACAACCACAACGCTGAATCATGAATGTGCTGCCGGCCCAATTGAGAGGGGAGCGGGAAGGAAAAAGGATGGGAACAGCAAAGGGGTATTGGGCATCCGGCAATCTCACTCACTGAACGAAACAATACCAAACTGTCACTTCAACACGATTTCCTGTGAAACAGTGGTATCGCCACGGACGAGCCTGCCCATTCATGCAGAGTCATGACTCACAACAGCGTGGCTCTACCACATATAAAAATATAAGGCCTGTGTTCAGCAATAGTCTTCCAGTGGCAGAAAAGAGAGACAGAGAGAGATACATAACTCCAAAAAGTCTATGATGTCAAGTCATAGCATCGCATCGTTCAGTGTGCCTCAACCATGATTACTTCCCAACATTATAACGAGTTTCTTCCTGTTCAAGTATGAGATCAGTAGTATCAGATACTGGCCAACTTTTGATATGTTACGAGTCCTCTTAAGTATTAAGTGTCTTATTTTCTTATTTCAAGATTGTTTTTATGGAGTAAAGCGGTGTTTTATTACTGTGGGCTAGTAATTAGCCAGGAATGAAAACCGTTAATTCTTAGGTTCATGATTATTATGTTGTAATATGCAGAGAACATACATACATAAACTCACGCCTTTTTTCCAGAAGGGTAGGCAGAGGTTGTCCTCGTAGTAACCAGGACCCACGTTTAGCTTTGTCTGTTCGGTCCAGGATGTGATAAGGACCGAGCCTATCGCCATATCGGGCACAAACTCCTCACTTAGAGCTCATAATTAATAGAAAAATCCAATATCACTTGGGATTCGAACCCGAGACCTCAGCTTTGCAATCATACCGTAGTACAAGTACGCCACCGAGGCAATCGAGGTATGCAGAGTATGTGTTCAGAATTAATTAATGTGAAAGCATTCATGTCAGACAAATCGCCGACTCTATTAAAAGGTAGGATAATGAGACGTAGAAAAAGTGTATGATGTATGTTTCTTTTGAACATAATATGAAGAATGTTATTTTTTTTAAATATTAAGCTTTTTTCACAAAAACTAGGGCATATAAAACGTAAGCTATGAAAGAATTTTAATTAGAATAAAATCAAAATATTTGATGTCAGGCAGATCACCACTCGTAAAACTATAGACCTAATCGTTTTGTTGATGAAAAAAATAATATTCATATTGCACTAACTTATATAAGTGGATCAGAACAAACAGAACATCAATGTGCAGTTTGTTACACTCATGAGAAAATATGACATAGTCAGTACACATTGCCGTTCTTGATGTTACCCTCAACTTTTGATGTTCGCCAAAGATTCTCTCTCTCTCACACGCTCTCTCTCTCACACGCTCTCTCTCTCTCTCTCTCTCTCTCTCTCTCTCTCTCTCTCTTCAGCCACAGGAAGCCCACTGCTGAACATAGGCCTTCCCCAAAGATCCCAATATCGACCTGTTGGGAGATTCAAACGGATCTATTTCAAAACCAGAGATATATCTTTGAAACTCATCCATAAAATGCATAGTCAATATTTCAAAAGTGAAATTGCCACTCCGACATTCAAAGATGTTCCATATCATACCAAAATTATTATCCTTCTGTTTTATACAGATTGAATTCCGAAACCCAATACGAATCATAAAAATGTAACTTGGCGAACTGAAATTTGCAGTAATTCTTTGCCAAATCTTTTCAGTTTTCACATCGTTGCGGTGGCTTGTATGTTGAAGATATTTTATCAACAGGTAGCTCAGCTTATGTGAATATTTTGGGTATATCGAAAGTTTGAGAATGAAAAAATTACATTGTTGGCGGTTCGTGCGCGATCGAAATTGTTGGGATGCGATTACTCGTGCAGAATGTGACGTCTCGTTAAAGTTTGTTGGAGCTATTTTCCGCAAATCGTTTTGGAGACTGTCCTGGCCTCACAGCCATCACTGCAACTCCTATAAGCCAGAACCAACAGCGGCACGCATTGTAATGACACCGAGCGTTGAAGCTCAGCGCGTCTCCGGGAATGTCTAACTTGTATTTAACGAAATCAATCATAAACATAATATAATAGGAGGTCGGATATAAATTGTTTATTACAATTGAAGATTATGTATCAAAGTGTGCCACCACTTCTGTGATTTAGAGAGGCTTAGGTTTAATCCACTTCGCTGACCTAGTGCGATTTGTAGAATTTCAAATACGTTTAAAATACTCGTGGCATCTATCTACGCAAGTTCATTTTCCTGGAGACATTACTATTTAACAAAAATAAATTTAAGTTTGGTATAATGACTGATTGCAGGCAAATTAAATGTTGGACGCCCGCCTACAAGGTGGACGGACGACCTGGCTAAGGTTGCAGGAAGCCGCTGGATATAGGCCGCTTCCAACAGGCCGATGTGGAGATCCTTGGGGGAGTCTTATGTTCAGCAGTGAACTACCCGTAGCTGAAGAGAGAAGAGAGAGGGACGAACACGCTAAGGTTGCAGAAAGTCACAGAATGCAACCTGTTACCAATAAATCTGTATAGAAGTCGTCGAGGGAGGGCTATTATTTTTATTGCATAGGTGCGGCAAACGAGCAGACGGTCACCTGATGGTAAGTGATCACTGCCGCCAATGAACGTCTTCATTCATCAAATGCTTGCTTCGTTCATAAATGTGTTGCCGGCGCTTAAAATCAGGAGGGGAGCGGGAAGGAAAAAGGATGGGAAGAGGAAAGGGATATTGGATATCCGTCAATCTCAATCATGCAAATGCAACAGCAAGCGTGGCTCTACCACATATAAACATATAGGGCCTATAGCTGAAAAGAGAGAGAGAGAAAGATAAATAGCTGCAAAATATCAATGGTTGGTGTCATGTCTCAGAACACTAGCCATACCTTGAATTGATTTTTCAAAACTATAAAGTAAAGTTAGCTCTAAAATAAAAAAGACTTTAATACAGCCCATTACATCAATGTAACGTGATTTAAAACTCCAATTAAAACTAAATTGTAACAAAGTAGTGGTGCAGCAAATCTTGGCAAGGGATTCAAAGTTGTCTACTTATAGAGGTTAATTCAGGTTAAACCGGCTATTTATTACACATTCAAGTGAATAATTTTATGTTAAGTAGAAAACTGCTTTGGTTCCGCAAGTTACAGGCGATATTATCTTATAATGATTAAATTTTATTTAAACAATCCTGCAGTGCAATGAAATTTTGGGCAATTAATGTAAAGAGTAGGCCGACATAATTGTATCGAATGATATGAAACTGCCGTCTGATGCCATTCGATACTCTGTCTGGACGGTATTAGCACTTACCATCAGGTGCAATGCAGTCATTGTGCCGTGCCAGAATAAAAAAAAAATGGAATAGCATAGAAATTTTAAAGGCCATAAAACAACGTTGAATACTTTAAACAGTATAGATGAGTATTAATTGATGACCCATCGTTATAAGGCAATGGAATATTATTGGAATGGTGAAAATAATTGGATCCTACAATCAGCTGAAATATATTCATTTATGGTATTATTTACATGTAGGTATTTGATTCAATTTGTTGTTTGATTCAAATGAAATTGTATATTTTTGTTGCAATTCTTTTCTTTCTGTACACAAACAAAATATGACTCGGCATTGTACAGCGCGTCGGCGGGTTTCACATACCATAAAAATTCATAGAAACATTTCTAAAATAAAATTATTAAAACATCTGAATATAATTTACTAATTTGCACTAGGCAAGTGGACTAGATCCAAGCACGAAGCGAACAATAGCATAGCGACATATTATATTAGATAACAAATACCCATAATAGAAGAGTCGGTAGGAGTCGACGTAAACGAAATTACTTCAACCAAATCGATATAACCCTCAACAAGGGCCAGAAGGATCTTGAACAGCCGAGATCGCATGAAGAAGTTGCTGGAAGTGGTCGAAGGGAAAGTGTTAAGGCAAGGCCGAAAAGTCCATAGTCTCTGCTTACCTAAGTGGTATGCAGGCGTGATGGTTATATACATATATGTAAGATATAGTAACTGCCTCAGTGGCATAGTTATACTACGTTATGATTACAAAGCAGAGGCGTCGGGTTCGAATTCCTGGTCGGGCAAAAGTGAAATTGGTTTTTTCTATTAATTATCAGCCCCGAATCAGGATTTGTGCCCGATATGGCGATAGGCTCGCCCCCTATCACATCCTGGGACGGAACAGACAGGCGAAACTTGGGTGTCCAAGTTTCTACCAGGTAGACCTCTGCCTACCACTTCTGGGATAAAGGCGTGATGTTTATGTATGTATGTAATGTATCTATAACATATAAAACAAATAACCCCTCTTATGTCTTGCACCGCATACAATACAGACGTACGCTAGGTCGTTGAGCATTTCATTACAAAGCCACTGAAACAGGTGTCGGATTAAACGCGATTGTTGAACTTTACAATTAAACTTAAATCACATATGTTTTATCCCCGCTCAACTTTTAAATACACGATGAAAAACGTAATTACAACCGCGTGTAATAAAACGGGTTGTTTGGTTATTTATTCAAGCATGCACGTTGCGTTTTATTAAAGCTTTAACTTGTATACCTATTTTATATAATATAAGACTTGGCAAATGAATCTAGCTACAACCCATTGCATGCGTAGTCTTCATCTTCCTGTATTATCCCGGCCGGTGCCAGGTTCCGTCTTCTGGCTAATTCTCCTCCATTTCGCCCGATCTTCGGCATCCTCAATAGTAAAGCCGTTGACCCTCATAACTTCCTTGACGATATCCTGCCAGCGCTTCTTATTCTACCCGTTGGTCGAGGTCCGAGAATATTGAGGCTTAGGCGCACATTGTCGACCTACGTCTGTGGTTTTCTTAGGACGTGACCATACCAACTCAAGCGACACTCTTGGAGTTTATCTACCACATCGCGAACACCAAGATTGCATGCATAGTGTTTCACAGATAATATGTCTGGGCGAAGCTTTATTATTTACGGCCTTATTCATAGGCATATTTAAAACCTATTTTAGTTATTGAATGCTTTGTCCCTTTCCAACGGCTTTAAAATTTAGTTTGAGCGAAGAAGACAAAACATTCTACAGCTAAATAGTTTTAAATCAGTCTATGAATAAAACCGTTAGACCTCAGCAGAATTTTAAAATATTTTTTAACAAACAAACTATCTCGACATCACCGAAGCCCAGATTGAAAAACTTGAGAGACTTCAGAATGTTTGCATTGGGTTCATATTTGGTCTTCGCAAATATGACCATGTTTCTGAATTTCGAGTGAAACTCAAGTGGCTATCAATACGTTTTCGCCGAAATACTAGAATTCTTTCCCTCCTATATGGCATCTTGTTCTATCCCTCCACTCCCCACTATCTTAAAAACCGTTTTAATTTTCTCGATCTCGCTCATGCGCGAACTCTTAGGTCAACAGAGAACCTAACGCTTGAGATTCCTAAGCATAGCACATCTTTCCTCGACAAGTCTTTTACGGTCCATGCAGCTCGCTTGTGGAATCAATTGCCACTTTCAATTAGGCAAGCTAAGACACTGCCAAGTTTTAAGAGACTTGTTAAAGCACATTATATGTCACTAGAGTAATCTTTTATCCTGTCGTCTTTATATGTTCTTTAAATTTATCATGTCACTAGTTATATTATATATATTGTATGTGTATATGTATATATATATATATATATATAAATATATATATGTATGTGTGTATGTGTGTGTGTATGTATGTATATGTATTATATTATAGGTATATATTCGTTTATTTGTATGTTTTATAAATAATATATAACACGTACCTCTATTATTATTATTATTTTTTCGCATTCTTTGTACTACCCAATTATTTCTATATTCAATTAATCTAATCCATCCAAAGGTTGCCTGGAAGAGATCGCAGGTAGCGATAAGGCCGCCGTTGTAACCATGTCTTTAGTGTTAATTTATTTCTATTTGTTTTGTTATTTTCTTGTTGGTGTACAATAAAGTATTTAAATAAATAAATAAATAAATAAAATAGAACGCCGAGTAAGTGCTTTAATGCAATATTACGAGTATATTAACTGAACATAGAATTAAAAGATCTAAAATACAATATATTTGTTTTATCAATAAATGTGTATCAAAAATAACCGAAATGAAATCCCAATCCAAATGTACTTAACCATAAAAGGCCTTATCAAATCTTTACTTGTTTCTTACACTTCTCGTGGATGGACGTTCAAAATCAATTTTGTCGGGATTTCGTTAACTTTATCGGCGGGAGATAAATCGACTCCCTGATTCCATCTTCCATTAATTCGATATTGAAGATGGTTATCTGTTGGAATCGTGGACGAAGCCATTTTAAATATTTTCACGCCAGTCGTTTTTAAACGGTGGATCTCATTTGCCGGGTATTCTGCAGTGTAATCAAGTATTCGGGTATTGATTAAAAACTCATTAAGTCTGACGGTCTGATTTATGAGAATTACGTTTGGTTATCTGGATTTTGTGATAAGTAGACTGTATGATGGTTAGGTTATTTTGGTTCATATAATTGTGTGATGCCTGTATTGATTTCGATCTTTGTAATGAAACGAATTCTTACGGATTTTATCGCGAATTTGATATAATTTTTACAGTTTACGAAAACTGTAAAGTGATCGAAACGTCGGGAAATTAAAAATGTAAAAATTAAAATAAATTCGCGATGAAATCCGTAAGAATTCGTTTAATTTCAATGTGTAACTTTCGCGTAAACCCAAGACACTATTTGATCTTTGTGTTGTATCCTTAATCATCTTTCTCTGATATACTGGCTCTTTTTATGCTATAAATATATCTTACAAATACTACATGCAATTATTCATTAAAATAAAAAATCTGATTTTCTAAAATAGTTACTACAGACAAAAACATAAACATCCATCCATCCATCCATCAGCCAAAGGAAGTCCACTGCTGAACATAGGCCTCCTCCAATGATTTCAACAGTGACCTGTTGGAGGCAGCCTGCATCCAGCGACGTCCCGCGACCTTTACCAGGTCGGCTGACCACCTAGTGGGTGGACGTCCCACGCTGCGCTTTCCGCTTCGTGGCCTCCATTCGAGAACTTTTTGGCCAAACATAAACATTATAAACTTAATTATTCTTTTTATGAAGTTGTACTTAATAGTAATTATGTTTTATTATTATTGTGTAAGTCCGGCAGACGAGCCAACAAGTCACTTGATGGTAAGTGAAAACTGCCGCCTATGAACATCCACAACGCTGGATCATGGATGTGTTGCCAGCCCAATTGGGAGGAGAGCGGGAAGGAAAAAGGATGAGAAGAGGTAAAGTGTTTTGAGCTTCGGCACTCTCACTCACCGAACGAGACGCGGAAGCAAAACTGTCGCTTCATGACTAATTAACCTAAAGTAACAGCGAAATACTGAGAGAAAAATATAATCATATTACACATAGACATTAACATTTAATTTAATATCATTCTCTCCCACAATTTCCTTAAGAAACATTGCTGTACCAATAAAAAAAACCGCATAATTCATAATGAAATATTTCATCCAATAAAGTAACGCGTAACCCTTAAATTACTTAAAAATACAACTGCGCCCCACTTTCCTTCAGCTTTTAAATGTATTACAATAAATTTTTTAATAGCGGCCGACCTGAGTGATTTAAGGTTAAATTGTTAGCCCGCCGAGTCAATGAATGATAGATGCTCGTTATAAATGCACTATATTTTTCACTTTTATTGAGATTTTTTTGCCTCAATATTTATGTTCTTGTGTAAACAATGCCAGTGGAATATATGAGTTTGTTTTTTCTTTTTGATGTTAATGGTTATTGGTTTGGGAGTTATTAATTTGTTTAGAAGCCAATTATTAAAGATAAACAGTAATAAAATTAATATTAATAGTAATTCAGGTCGAAAAGCTAAGATGATAGTTAAAAAAACTTCAATACATTTCGACCTTTTCCATGAAAGAAATCTTAACATTTATATGTAAGTACTCGTAGTGTATTTGCATCTAGAATCTTCTGAGAAACGGCTGCGATCGTCCGGCGATAAACGTGAAAACCGCTTGGTCATCAGTACAGACGTATTCCTTTCTAAAGGGAAGGTCACTTGACGTTCCGTAAGAACTTACTTAACCGAAGGACTTCATTGATGTTAAAAGGTGGCTTGTTAGTCAGGTTTTTCGTTTCGTTGGTTTAAATACGTTTTTTGTGTTTGGTACAGAAAATTTAATATTTCCGATAGTAGCCAACTTGAATATTAAAATAACTGTATATAAATTAAAAATTCTGGGCTTTTATAGTTTCCAGCAGATGGCCTACCCCTCTCAATCGTATAGCTTAGAGTGGTGGACTTCACGATTATAATTCCCGAAAATTAAATATGAATAGGATCGGGAAAACAAAATATAATATTAATCTTCTTATGTTGACAGTATGTATATTAATACTAGGCAGATAAGTCACGTAGAACTACATTCTCCTATTCGAACATTACTCCGTGGCGCAGTTGGTTAGACGCCGGCTCTATAACGAGAGGCTGCGGGTTCGATCCCCGCACGGAGACAAATGTTTGTGAGGCCCACAAGTATTAATTTGTCTCGGTATTGGGTGTTTGTGAGACCGAAAAGTCTCTCGTAGTGTCTGATACCCACGACACGTAATTGATCGTAATGTGCGGTCAGGACTATGTATGTACTACTATTCTATACTTTAAACTCCTTTTTGACACAGCGAAAACTCAATACGATCTAGCTCAGTACACTGTAAACAATCTGATTATGATTTGTATATGAAAGCAGATCACAAACATATCACGTGAATATATTAATAATATTTACCTCATAATCAAACGACACGTGATTTAAATTACAATAAATAATATGCACTAATGCCAAATTAGTCTTATCAATCCCCACACATACAATTCGAAATGAAATCCGACGGGCACACAAACCAGTTTTCCAGCTAGCGACACTGTGTCTACCAGAGCGTATTTATGCGTTCTAATGTTCAGATCGATTGGTCAATACGACACAGTTGTACACAAATTCCGACGCACGTTCTCCCTGCGACCACACATTTGCATATTTGATTGGATGAATTCCAAATATTGTTTGACGTGCTCATTTTCAAAACATAATTGAATTCTATGAAGCGATTTTGATTTGCAATTGTATTTAGATTATTGAAATGTTTTTAATCTATAGCTCTAAGTGACAAGGCAAATGTTTGGATTAGATTGAGTTAGAATTCGTATTAATAAAACATTATTAATTACAGTATAAACATACATAAACTCACGCCTTTTTCACAGAATGGGTAGGTAGAGGTTCTGCTGGTATTAACTAGACCATCCGCGATTAGCCTTGTTTGTTCAGCCGACTATGTGATTGTGGGCGAGCATATCATCATATCAATTCATGACAGTAAAAATATAATAAAACACACTAGATACATATGGAAAAATATGTTCGGCAGTGGCGTGCCTAGGGTTTTGAAGTAGGGCAAGCCCAAAACTTTTTTTAAGTATAATACATATTGATTTAAAAGGAAAAAATACTAAAAACGAAGAAAACAAATGTACGTCAGCAGACCTAACAAACAATCTATAAAATATTAAGATTAATAAAATTATAGATTACATGTGGATATGCAAACGTAACTTGGTAATACACTAACTACTGAACACTTCTAGTAGGTACACTAGCACAACCGTAGCTACTATGTTGCCGTGATCACTTCGCAGTTAACCGAAATTGCAGACAGAAAATATTATTAATGCATTAGCGTTAAGTTTTTATGAATTACAAGTAATAACATGCCTTTTGAAAGGTCCACCTAAGTTATTAAAATCATTATATTATACATAATACAAACATTCTAATATACAAGTGTCGCTTGAAAAACATGTGAAACACGACTGTTTAATTACCTATTTGAAAGGGAGCATGTTGAAATTAAATTACGTAGGTAGTTTTTTTAAACTGAACTGATAAATGCCTCCTGTAATTTACCACGAATTTAAGAAATGCACAAACACGGCGTTGTTTTCGCGCCAGTTTTTTTTTGTCAATATAATCGAATTAAATTACCTTTATACCAGCAATGAACACTTTTATCACCACACTTAAACCATCACAGGAAACAATACAACTCATTAGTTAGTTTAGTTTCAAAAAGCTTAATGAACATAAAAACTAATCATTAACCAAAAAACAGAACTATTTACAATTGCACAATGCCAAAACACCTATGAAGTTAGTACAAATTCGTTCAGAAATTGCGAAACGAAACGTAAAAATAAACATTACAACATGCAATTACAATTTATTAAAAAAATATAAAAACCACATTATTTTTACCTAAAAAATGATAAAATAATTTCAAAAAGGAACAAACATAATTTAATAATAACAAATATAATTTACTAAACGAAAAATGTTACACGTGACGACCTTCAAACGTACGATGTTCACTCCGCGAAGCTGGGCTTAAACGGTTTGATTTTTTAGTACAAATTGCTATAGTTGCATATCTGTAGCCACACATTCGTAGTGGCAGAGTGTAGCATTTCAACCGTAAGTGTGAAAGAGACAGCATGAGTTTCCAAAAGCCTCGTAAAAGCACACAAGAGAGAAAGAGACATTTAAAGAATGCGAGTTCCGTCTTTTAGAGAATGCGGGAAGCTACGCGGAGGTTAAATTATTGAATGAATTTAATACAAGCGTTGCGAGGCGCGGGCGGCGCGGCGCTCCGTCGACCGTCGCTCGTAGCTGCGTTTCATTGAATTGCGCCGCGCAGCGACGCGACCGAACGCGGTAAATTCAAAAATGGTCTATGTGTCGTATTAATTTACTGTAATGTATCGAATGTAATGGTTTCTGTTCATTATCATGTATTTGCGTATTAAGTAGGGCAAGCCGGGCTTTTGGGCTTGTATGGAAGTACCGCCACTAATGTTCGGGACGATATCGCGGCCCCCGAAGAAACCGAATAACAATGCGATGAACACATCACAACGGTCTAATATTAAGCATTTGTCTCTGGTGAACATAGCTTTTTACAACCTATAGTATCTTCCAATCAACAACCGTAAGTCACCATGGAGACGGGAATAAATTTCGAGGGATGTGAAAATCCTTCTTGAAATTTATTCCCGTATCGTCCAGAAACGCCACAAACATATTCTGTATACATTCAGATAGCGACCACCGATCACTCTCTCTCGCTTTCTTCAGCCACAGGAAATCCCAAGAATCTCCACTTCGACCTGTTAGAAGCATACACAATATGGGAAACTCGTCAAAGTAATTGATGAAACATATCTAGTTTCAGCGTCCGTCCATGTATTTTCGGTTTCCAGCTGGCGACCTAATTGAATTGACGGAAAGTTGCTCTTTCGCCGTAAATCTAGAGAGTACTGAATACCCTTTTCCTCTCATTATGATGAACCGGCAACACATCCATGATTCCAGCGTTGCAGATGTTCATGGGCAGCAGTGATCACTTACCGTCAGGTGACCTGCTTGCTCGTTTGCCGGAACTATTCTATAAAAAAATATAGATACTTAACTTTTTTCCAAATAGTCATTTTGATTTGCAATGCATTCGCCCCAGGCACGTTGTATATACTTTATTACGCAATTATAAAAAGAACAAAAATATTAAATGAATACTGATTGAAGATCTCATCGCTAAGAAAAATCTACCACACTTATTTAACAAAATTAACACAACATTTCTTGTTTTTACTCCCCTTTTTATCCCCAACGCCCCACATTCGACATTAAAATTAGCCTGCTCACGTCTTTGTCTAAACTCTTCGAAGCGAGCGACCTGTAAGCTTTCCACTGCCAAGAATGCTTCTAATAACTCCTATACACGTGCCATTGTCTAGACTTCTTCACCCGAGGTATTAAACCGCATCCGTAGGTTTGTATGAAACAAGATTCTATAAGCTGCTGGTTTTATTTATGAATTCTCTTGCCAGTTTTAAATAGGTAGGTTCAATACTTTACGCCTTCAGAATAATTAGAAATCTTTTTTTGAATTTAACATACTTATACGTCCCATTGCAGTGCATTGGGGCTCCTCTACAATCGAGAGGTCGATGGAAAGGGGTGAGGCCGTTTTCTCCACCACTCTGGCCTCATGCGCGTATGCGAACTTTTATATACCAAAGAAATTTTTCCGAATCGCTATGGTGTGCAGGTTTCCTCACGATGCTTTCTTTCACCTTCCTAAAATTCAAACTTAAGTTTTTTTTATCAGTAGTCTCTTTCTTGGTTAGGTATTTAGTATCGTTATTACCCTCAACATCACCAGAATCTTTACCGTATTCATCTTAAAAGTCTCCAATGGTGTGTGTACTTCTCCAATAGGAAATCAGCCATTGAGTTGATATTATCGCTCCACGTAGCTATTTTATACTGGATTTGTCATCTCATTTGGTTGGAGTCAGTATTCCTCGCCGTTAGTTTTCCTTTGCGCACAGGTTTTTTCTATTATTAGTGCATTTAGAATAGCTCCTTTCAAATCTCTGTGGTGTAACATCGGTCCATGTAATGTAATATTCTACAACTAAAGTAAGGCCATTGCTGAACAAAGGTCTCCTCCATAAATTGATCGTTATATTTATAAGCACATTGATGTCGGATTTTTAAATAACAACCTAAATTACCAAGCTGAATAGGATCCATCATTAATTCTACCAACTATCATACATTCGATATTTAAAATTAATTTAACTAGGGTAATTAACATGATATACGCCATACTACAAAGTTCAATTGATTAAATGCATATGGATAAAGCTTTGAAATATTAACTTTTAGTATAAATTATGCCTTCATCAAATCTCGGGTTGCACGACGAATTTAAAACGAACAAAAAGGTGAAATGCTCGTCACTACTAAGTTCCGGGTTCAGCATGTATCCGATTTTGACCAGCCCGGCATATTTTTTGTACCAGATATTGCCCTGCAGTGTATGACTGCCTCGGTGGCGCAATTGTACTATGGCATGATTACAAAGCTGAGGTCTCAGGTTCGAATCCTAGGTCAGGCAAAGTGATATTGGATTTTTCTATTCATTATCGACCCAGAGTTAAGAATTTGTGCCTGATATGGCGACGGGCTCGATCCCTATCTCATCGTGAGACGGAACAAACAAGGCGAATCACGGGTATCCTGGTCGCATTTATGCCTACCCCTTCTGGTGGAAAGGGGTGAGTTTGTGTATTTTTTATACATATAAAAATAAAGAATAGACTCCAACAACCTCATTCATAGAATGTTTTAACCCTAGAAGCCCAATCTACGTAAAATAGACGTATACCGCGGCGAAATATCTCTATCTCTTTCACGTTTATCATCGGATCGCTTCGAACTCCCGAACCAACTCAGTAGCCCTCAAGACCTCGCAGGACACGGTTGCGCCATCTTGGTAAGTTCCGCCATTTTGTTGGAATGACGATGTTGCACGTCATTTCGACGTATAATTGGGCTTTGTGTAACTTTTGTAATGGTTTCCTATTTTTTATTGTAGTGATTTATTATATTAATAATTATAGGAAATAGGAACCATCAGGTCAAATAAAAGAGAAATACCCTAAGAGTTAAAAAACACTCGTTCACGGCCGGTAGGATCTTCAATTTTTTGCTTCGATGGCCCTTTGACATTGGTTTCCTATAAACCAAAGCCGTCGAAAATGGTATTTTTATTGTCGTCTTGTGATGAAAATGCCGTAATAAATGAAAGTAATGGAAAACCAGACATGATACTATTTTATAACCAAACGAAAGAAGGTGTTGATTCCTTCGATCAGATGTGTTCCTCTATGTCCAGTAACAGGAAGACAAATAGGTGGCCAATGGCAGTATTTTACGGAATGTTAAATATGGCTTTTGTGAACTCCTATATCATATACTGTCATAATAAGATAAGTAAACAAGAAAAACCAATGAGCCGCAAAGATTTTATGAAAAAATTAAGCAAAGACTTGACGGCACCTTGGATGCAAAAACGACTGGAGGCGCCCACTTTGAAGAGGACACTACGTGACAATATAACAAATGTTTTAAAAAATGTGGTACCAGCAACTCCAGAAAATAGTAATGATGAGCCAGAACCAAAGAAACGACGCTATTCCGGATTTTGTTCATATAAAAAAAGGCGGATGACCAAAGCGCAGTATTGCAAATGCCAAAAGGCCATAAGCGGAGAACACAATATTGATATTTGTCAAGACTGTCTATAAAGGCTGATTTTTTTATGAGACTAATATAGTATTATTACAAGTTAATTTAATTTTTGAAAACAGTTTAAAACTAGTTGATTTTTGTAAAAATATCCTAATTATAAGAAAAAGAAAAAGTTTTGAAGTTTTTGTTGATTTATTTTTTATGATTCAGTCAAAGTACTATTATTGTGTTAATAAAGATTATATTATCCTAAAAAGCATTTTATTTATTAATAAAAACTGTATTTTTAATAACTAATCCCTTCAAATAGATCATTACTAAAAATATTTAGAAAATAGAGCGATATTATTTTTGCACGTCATTTTTACGTATGATTGGGCTTTATAGCCAGTGAAATATGATTGGGCTTCTAGGGTTAAAACCTAATTTAGCCATCGGATGTTTTGTCTTCTTCGCTCAAAATGAATTCAGAAGTCGTTCGAAAGGGCCAAAACATTCGATAGATAAAATAGGTTTTAAAACTGTCTATGAATAAGGGCGCAAGAATATTGCAAAAGTGAAACCGCAAACAAAGCGTCACTTGAAAATAATAACTGAAAAGAAATGATAAGGCTTTGCATTCACAAGTACACGGTGTTTTTCTAAGGAGTCATTATAATTCCTTTTGAACAGTACACTCCGGCTTCATTCAACTGATTTTTTCCTTAAGTATCTTTTAAATGGTTCATTTGAATAACTAAGCATTGTTATGTTAAAGAATGTCGGATATTTTTCTCCACTTTCAAAAGACCCTTTTTTACAATGAATGTGATCTTTCATTCAGCCAGCAGCCATTATCATACAAATTATTTGTTATTTCACTCTCGGAGTATTTTTTTAATAAAGCCGTGAAGTTATGATTCAATGTTTCTGGTACTCAAGTTGCGTGAATATTCAACAAAGAAAGTTTAATATTTGAAACATCAGCCTCTTTAGTAACGTTAATTTTCTACTATCGGCATACGAGCAAGCTGCTTTTCTAATGTATACAGACAGGACAGTAGTAACTATCGTACGTTTTGGTGAAACAGCTGCCAAAGTTACCCATGCAAGTGTGTCGTGTTCTGGGTTCGATCTGAGTGTAAGTTGATTTTAAGAGGTAGAGCCACGCTGTTGTCAGTCATGACACAGCATGAATGGGCAAGCTCGTCCGAGGTGGTACCTGTGAGGTAGTCACAGGAAAAAGACGTAAAGCGACAGCTTGGCTGTCGTATTTCGTATGCCAAATGCCTAAAAATATCTGTAGATGGTTGAACAATGAGTTTGTACTTTTTTCGTCGAGCTAGATATGTTTCCCTAAATCATTGTCATATTGGATTCAGAACTCTAGATGCCGTTATTGCAGTCTTTGTAATTTAACAAACATAAACTCACGCCTTTTTCCTAGAAGGTGTAGGCAGAGATGCTACCAGGACACCCACGTTTCGCCTTGCGTCTCCTGTCCCACGACGTAATAGGGCTATCGCCTTATCGAGCACAAATTCCTGACTCTAGGCTGATAATGAATAGAAAAATCCAATACCACTTTGCCCGACCCGGGATTCGAACCTGAGACTTCAGTTTTACAATCATACAACTGCGTCACCGAGCTAGTGTCTGTAATTTAATGTATTATAAAAACAATTATTTTTGGACGAATCTTAATTAGACTTACTAAAACGCTATTCAAGTTTATTTGTTTATTCTCTATTAACAATATATTCACAATGAAATTAATTTTACAGAAAAAATAATTGCCTAGAGAGTTCGAAATTTATTTTCGTTTCAAACTGAGAGTGAAATTAATTAACATTTCTAGGATACTGTTGAGACTTGAATAAAAACCACGCTTTATAAATTGTCCAAGGTTTTGAACTTTCATTGTGAAAAACATTAATATCTGAGGAATAAAAAATATACTTGTAATTAGATTAGTTATTCAGCATAACTTCAGTAAGTATTTTATCCTCAATAGAATTCATATTTGACAATGATATATTTTGTAAAGGACAAAAAATCTATTTTATATAAAAACCAGCCTAAAACTAAAAACAAAATTGTAACATATATTATACCGAGGACACCTTCTTGACATCCTTAACTATATGTTACATAAAGACAAATTGATCAAAATTATCGCACCATGACCTAAACCACACAAATAAAATAAAACTAAAATATTGAACCCAGCAAATCCAAGAATAATCTCATAGAAAATACACCGATAAAAAAATAAAAGCTCATGAAACAATCCAGTCACTTAGGCATTTTCCTTCCAATTTATAGCTAAGCCGAAAATATCGCAGAGCCCTACGGATTACCAACGGTACAGCGATAAGCTGAGACCAATCTATAAAACTACGAACGTCGTATAGTTCCAGCACTATAGTTTAGAAAATATCACGTGCCATTGATTTTTTAGGGTCGGTGTGGTGCGTTTGTCAGCGACTTAGTAGAAAAAAGTATAGTTGTAATTTAATTTTCAGAAACTAGTTATTTTTATTTTGTCATTCATTTAATCTTGCACAATCCGTATAAGGGTAGGTATGGGGCTTTCTTTTTCGTGGCGAAATGTTATGACGAGTTTTGATAACATGTCAAAAGTAATTTCGTGAATAATTATGATAATATATCAACAAACGGACCACAAGGCATCAACCCTGTGTGTGAGTACATAAGTGACATGAATTTACTAAAGAAAAAAAATGGTATGCGAAAAAAAAACGAATGGTTTCATTTCCATACCCTGCAACGTACATAAATCCTCACATCATTTGAAATACAGCTTCCTAAAATACATTTTTAATTAATTTTTGTGAGCAAACGTAGTATTTCAAGCACAGGAAAATAAAAAATACTAATCTTCTTCTTCTACCTGGCGTTATCCCGGCCGATGCAAGGGTCCGCCTTCCGGCTAATTCTCCTCCATTTCGCCCGATCTTCGACATCCTCCATAGTAAGGCCATTGACCCTCAAATCTTCCTTGACGACCTCTACCCTTTAGTCGAGGTCCGGGAATATTGTGGCTCAGGCACAAATTGACGACGTACTCCTGTTATTTTCTTAGGACGTGACCATACCATCTCAAGCGGCACTGAGAAATTTCAAATACGAATAATACTAATGGCGAATACGAAAAAAACATTTAGAAAACGCTCAGTACACTAATACATCCGTAAAAATTTACATCAGCGGAACATCGCAACATTTCCATTCAAGTTTACAATAACAGGGGGCTTAAAAACTAATCAGAAAATTTCGAGTGCTGGGAAGCATTGATAGTGATCCCCAATTAGTGGCACCCGATCCTTTGGGATCCATGGTTCGGGACGCGCGCCGTTCCCGGTATTAAAACTAAGCTTTCGATGTTTGGGAAATGCCATTACATTTAAGATGCCTCAATATCCAATTTTGAATGTAAAACACTGGCCACTTCAGAGTAATCATTGCTGGTCGTTCGAAATGATAATTAGGTCAAAACAAATATAGTAGAAGGCCACACTTAATTGTCTATTAGTGTAATTAGATACCAAGTTCAGAAGGCATTGTTAGGTAGCTATGCAAATAACAATATTATGAATATACATTGTTTTTTCTTTTCAAATTATCTCATAAAATATGTAGTTTTATCAAAGCCCTCGCAAGATCGTACAAATCTAGGTTTTAGGCATAAGTATCATTAGTGAAATTAAAATTGACAAAAAAGGGCATTAGTCTTAATACAAAAGAAAAATCCATCTTAAAAAACAGAGCTGAGAATTCATTGTTTATTATATCAACGTGTTTTAAAAATATAAAACTAGTTCATATCAGAATAAAATAATATGAATACTAATAAAATCAAAAACGCAACCGCGTGTTTGGTGAAAATTTGTCAACTCCATGTCACAACATGTCGCCACATCACGTTGTGGCGTGCAGGCTGCTGTCATCACTTTTTGCTGATACACCATGACATACAAACCACAAATTCAAGCAAATTTTATAAAAATGAAATGAAATAATCATTCATATTATTAAGTTTCAATTTCATAGACAATCACTTTGAATTGCGTATTCTAACAAAACAAATTATTTTACAGAAAAAAATATACAATCATTGATAATAATTTATACTAATCACTGAAAATGAACGAAAGAAGGAATTAAATGTAAATCCTCATCAATTTTAGATATATATAACTTGGAAAAATAATTCATAATTTATTTCTCAATAAGCGTATGAAGAGAGTATGGAATACGTAGAAATACTAATTAATTCCATCAATTAAAATAAATCGAACCGGAAATGAGTGAAATTCTGTAATTACGGAAGTAATATCCTCTCCTAATTATGTTCTACAGTATGTAAATTAACGTAATTATTTTTATTACGATTAATAAACCTAACACGTATAAAATAGACCAGATCCCACACTATTTAAGTCTTGTCCTATACGTATGAGAAACTGTAAGAAGTGAACTATAGATGTTTTAGCTTTTAAATATTCTTATAAACAATTCTTCACTTTCCAATATAATCATCCAAATACAATAAAATCAGTTAACCATTAAAATTACCTTAAAATATAGTTAACGAGTACATACCACATTTTTTATAATTGTATCAACCCATATACGGCCCACTGCAGGGCACAGGACTCCTCTACAATCGAGAATACAATTGAAAGGGGTTAGACGACATGGTCGTAGAAATTCTTTAAAATCGCTACGGTATGCAGATTTTCTCATGGTGTTTTACTTCACCGTTATAGAGCGTGGTGATTGACTATCAATACACCCCAACTCCGAAAATTCAGAGGTGTATCGTGGGATTTGAACGCACGAATACCGGGAACATGTTGGCAGTCGCGTGTGGTCCGTTACCAACAGACCACAATCCACTTATTATTCTATAACATTTTCTACAACATTTCCATAAAAAAATTCATATCTTTCCAATACCCCATTCTGCATTACCCCATAAACCTCCATTAGCGAGGATAATTCAAATCGTCTTCCAGCCTTCATACATCAGCGATGGTTATCAGCAGTCGGATCGCGTATCAGCACCCGTGAATGACGGTACGTGACCAGCGGGTTAACGGAACGCTCATGAATATCCGCTGTGATACGAGCTAATCTGTATTTAATGGTATTGAGGTTTTGAGATATTGTATTGGTAGACTGGTTGGATTGTTGGTGAAATTTTATGATAACTGAAAGTTTGTGTATACTTTACTGAGATTTACGCGAATGTTTCACATTGAAAAAAATCAATTTTTACGGTATCTATCGCGAATTTTGTTAATTTTTTATATAATTTAACTTTCGTGGTGACCACGAAAGCTGCAGTGATCGAAACGTCGGGAAGTTAAGTTATGTAAAAATTAAACAAACTTCGCGATGAAATCCGTAAAACATTGTTTTATTTCAATGTATGTTTGTGACAAAAAAAATGCTGTTTCATCAATTGTCTTGAATGATTGTGGTGTAAAAAATTATCGTGTTGCCTTAAAGAGTCCTTTTTTATTAAGACAGCGAATATTAAAATACTTGGTATTGAGAGATTTAGCAGCTAATGTCCCGAGGTGATGAGCACATTGTGGCTGCATCAAAAGTAGCTAAACACGTGTGGAATTCATAAAGGACTACAAATTCAAAGTGACCAAAAACATCTTTACATGAAACTGCACATGGGGTGCTTTAAAATGTCTGATGCTGACTGTACTAAATACTGTTTAATTAAAATCAGTTCTGAGTGTTGTTCTCATCTTTCACAGTGAAGAAATAAAAGTTGTGTAGGACGATACCAAATATATCATTTACCTACGAGTCATTAGCCTCCTTTGATTTACTTACCACTTAGTCGAAATATCTAAAAGGGAACATCCACCTGAGTCACGACTCAATCTGATATAGGTAGATAATAATTAATAATTATTAAGCTTCTGTAATAGGATATTAACCTATGTGCTAAATATCGTCGAAGAAGATATGAAGAGGCAATGACCTTGCTGGCAATACTGAAGACCCAGCGCAATTTCAAAGATACAGGTGAATGAACTGAGTTTTTATTTCAAGTAGTACACGTTATTTTCAATTCAGGAATTTGTGCCAGTTCTGGCAGTAAGGAATATTTGCATCGTGCCTCCCCCTTCTTTGAAAAAGGCGTGAGTTTACGTATGTGTGTATTATTTTCATCGTCAAAATGCTACCAAGAAACATGGATTTCCATAGTTATCCGTCGGAAGCGCCTTGTGTCCAACGACTACCAGACAATCTTTATTATTTCGTCCCTTCACTTTATAGGTGGAAGTCTATTGCTTCTCTTGTTAGTAGGTACGTAACATCGACTAGAAAACTTTTTGGCATCATCAGCAATGAATTTTTCGAGCTATTTGGAAATGATAGAATCACGCTGTTGTTAGTCATGACTCAACATGAATGGACAGGGTCATCCGAGGTGATACCATTGTCTCACAGGAAATCGACGTGAAGCGACAGCTTTGCTGTCGCATTTCATTCGTTGAGTGAGATTGCCAGATGCCCAAAACCCCATTCCCCTTCCCTACTTTTTTCCTTCCTGGTGTCCTTCCAAGTGGGCCGGCAACACATCCATGATCCAGCGTTTTGGATGTTCATGGGCAGCTGTTATCACTTACCATCACGTGACCTGTTTGCTCGTTTGCCGGACCTACACAATAAAAAAAAATTGCCCTGTTCTCTGCTACTTGAACATTCTAAGCATGTAACTTATGTTCTACTAGGTATCTCCTCATTTTTTATTATATCTTGTAGGGAAACGCCAAGCATAAACCTCTTCATAGCTGAAGAACTTCAAACCTTCGTATGAGACCCATATACATATGTAAAATACAGACAAAACAGTGGGTATTAACAATTTCCCTACAAACACATTTGGGGTATTTCCGAAGCACATATACTCGAAAACAATAAAGGGGCACAATCAACCTGTTTATAGTTACATCGGAAACCCCTTAGAGTTAGCCAGTTTTGACCCGTCGGGGTACTCTATACCCCGTAACCCTAATTTAAGACTATAACAATGTATGTAAATTGTTATGTTAATTACGCTGGATGCTACCCGGGAGGATGTCGTGAGAGTAATTACTCACTTTGGCTCCGAGTTTACTTAATTACAACGTATAAGGGGTATTATCTTTAAAAATAAAATTAGCTCCCATTGTCAAGGCTCGTAGGCTACATACGTACATACGTAAGCTCACGCATATACCAATAAAAGGGTAGACATAGATGGATAGTTGCGATTAAAAGTTAGCCAAACGCGTTTCCAAGTTGGAGGGGGCGACTCCGTCGACTGTCCATCCATCCATCCATCAGCCAAAGGAAGTCCACTGCTGAAAATGGGCCTCTCCCAATGATTTCCACAGTGACCTGTTGGAGGCAGCCTGCGTCCAGCGACGTCCCACAACCTTTACCAGGTCGTCTGACCACCTTGTGGGTGGACGTCCTACGCCGCGCTGCGTTGACTGTAGCTCAAGGTATATCCTGAATGTTAAAAAATCACTGCGCGCGTTGGTTGTTTTTATCTTCAATATCAAAAACATAAGAATGACTTTTAACGTATCTATCAAGGAATATGCTAATACTTCAAAGATATAAACTTGTATTTTTCCAAGAATATTTTTATTCCTCAGCAATTCACAGACAACCTTATTCCAGTTTAGCCCTTCAATATTTTCACATTACACCTTTCCCAAAGGCGCAACTAAAAATATTGGATATTTTACATAATTTAGCGGGACAAAGGGCAAAGAGTAAAATATGAGAAAAATGGTTACATTAAGTAAGTTACACGCAAAACCCACTGATGTGTTCCCCAAGGGCATACTGAGTATTCAGTATTATAACGTATGATATAGGTATTCGAATAAATTCAGATTTAGATGAAAACACATGAAAATTGTGAAATGCTGGTGTTTTTTGTTAAACATCCATGGCAAAGTCATCTTATTAAACCTAAGTCTGTCTCATAAGTGCAGTGCAATCCACTGAGGGTATCTAGCTGCAGGCAATGGTTATTTGTTATACAGACATACATAAACACACGCCTTTTTCCCAGAAGGGGTAGGCAGAGGTGCTACCAGAACACCCACGTTTCGCCTTGTATATTACGTCCCACGATGTGATAGGGGGCGAGCCTATCGCCATATCGGGCACAAATTCCTGACTCCGGGCTGATAATGAATAGAAAAATCCAATATCACTTTGCCCGACCCGGGATTCGAACCCGAGACCTCAGCTTTGCAATCATACCGTAGTACCGCTACGCCACCGAGGCAGTCTGTTATTTGTTGCAAGTCGACATAATTATGCCGGCCTGAAACCGAATAAACACAGGCTGACCCGACACGTATCTGGTTAAACAAATAAAATATATACATTATACAGCCAACAGTCATATATTTTGTATGTATTGGGATCAGAAACTAGAGAGACAAAAAAAAAATAACTGTGGATCTCGCAAGCGATTGTCTCAGTACGGATCAAACACGCGGCCTCTCGTTTCACAGCTGGCATGGAACCAACTGCGCCACGGAGGCTGTCAAAAGATGGTAAGTTTGTTGTTGTTCACCGTCTTTTACGGTGGTCGTTAACCTAGCATTACGAATTCTCTTCCACCAGCTTTAAGACCTCCAGCAATCTCCATCACCAAACTAAACGCAATAGAAAAGCTGTTACTGAAGAAAAAACATTAGCTGAGATTATAATGAAATTTCCCACTACTTCGCACAATTATCCATTTCACATGAATGCTTCAAGATAGTCTAAGTAATTAATGATAATATTATTTCATAACATTTCTAAGCTCCTTTGGGTAAGTTTTGATGTTTAAATATTTAAATTATATTCGTAATTCGACTGTTTTTTTTAACTGTTTAAATCTTAGAAAAAAAGTATCTGTTAAGTGGCACGAGTAACATTTCAAAGAAATGACTACTACCATTTTACAACATACTTTAGCTTTAAAAAATAACTTAAGCTGGTTTATAAAACCTAGTTAATTAACAATATAATAATAATACACCATATTTTAAGTGGTAGAGCCACGTTGATGTCAGTCATGACTCAGCATGAATGGGCAGGCTAATCCGGGGCGGTACCAATGTCTCCCAGGAAATCGACTTGAAGCGATTCCTTTCGGCGTTTCGTTCGGTGACTGAGATTGCCGGATGCCCAATACCCCTCTCTTCTTCTCATCCTTTTTCCTTCCCGCTTCCCTCCCAATTGGGCCAGCAACACATCCATGATCCAGCGTTGTAGATATTCATGGGTGGCACTTACCATCAGGTGACCTATGCAATAAAAAAAAACAAGACATACAAGCGCAGCGTAGTCTTTAAAATATGTATTGGTCATAATAGACATAATACAATCAACAGTTGTACATACATACATAGTCCCGACCTCACACTAAGATCGAGTCTTGTATCGTGGGTATGAAAAACTACGATAGACTTTTCGGTCTCACAAACAGCCGGGCCCGTAGCATATACTTGTGGTTCACACAAACATTTGTCTCGGTGCGGGGATCGAACCCGCGGCCTCTCGTTTCTCAGCCAGCGCGACCCCTAACCAACTGCACCACGGAGGCATGGTGTTTATTGCATTTTTAATAACTCTCGCACACGTTTTAAAATTGGTTCATTTTTATCAACCGTTTATGATTCTTCTTTCACACAACGATTGATTATAATATGAATTAAACTGCAGCATAAAAATATTTAAGAACTCGCTCAATACAGACAAGTTTTCAAATGTCTCACATTCATTCCATAATTGATGATGGAATAATCTGGGATATACTCGTAGTACTACAATACCACGTGGTGGCCTGTTGGTAACGGACCAGACGCGGCTGCCTACATGTTCACGGTCGTCGTGGGTTCAAATCCCGGGGCACACCTCTGACTTTTCGTAGTCATGTGGGTATTGATAGTCAGTCACCACGCACTATAACGGTGAAGGAAAACATAGTGAGGAAACCTGCATACCATAACGATTTGTATAATTTTTTATGGTATGTAAAAGTCCGCCAGCCCGCACTAGGCCAGCGTGGTGGACTATATGGCCTAACCACTCTCAATCGTACTCTCGATTGTAGAGGAGGCCCGTGCCCTGCAGTGAGACGTATGTATATGGGCTAATACAGTATAGTATTACAATTGACTCTCATCATTATTCTGTTATCCAGTTACAAAATAGGTAATAACTTGATAACACAGAATGAAAGGGTGATACGGACCAACGGATAATATTTACACTTACCCCAACCGAACGTATTTGGCGACAACGGTTTGAACAAATGACTTGTAAACGGAAACTACTCCGAAATTGGGATCATAATTGTATACATTACGTACAATTATGCTTATACAAAGTGTAAGCTTGGTTATTACCGAAATTGGTGTTATTCGTTCGTTGCTTTAGAACAAAAAAATATGTTATTGGACAAAGAAGGAAAACCACGTGGGAAAAGGTGCGTATTATTGAGATTTTCACGATATTACAAAGCCGGGACTAAACTTTCACTAAATTTTCGCCGGACGGGAATAGGATAAAAGGCTATCACTTCTTGAAACGGAAAAAAAGTTCTACTAGTTAACAGCTGAACTTAGATATAGTAGTAAGGCCCCATTTACACGGGGAGAGATTTTCAGCTCGAAGATAAAATTATCGTAAGAATATATAAAAGTTGCATCGTGTGAACATTGTCAGAACACGATATACGATTATCGCTGCGAGAAAATCTCCCCGCGTAAATTGCGCTTAATAATTCTGCTCCTACCTTTTGAGATACAAGCGTAGTCAGCTAAACATGTATAGGTCATAACAGACATTTTATTTTTAGTTTTTCTGTCTTGAAGAACAGACAATGACGAGAAAGTAGGCTTTTGTAGATATTTCGCTAAAAAACACAATACCCGCAACATTAGTGAAAACAAAGATAGATTATATTTTGTCATAATCGACATCAATTCTGCTTACAATGAAGTGTATAAAGGGAAGACAAATAAAATGTTTCGTATTACACACAGTCGTTAAGGACGATGAGCGACATAAAAACGTTTTTGTGTACCATAAAGCCCCATTTATATGAGGAGAGTTTCTCGCCTCGAAGATATGATTATCGTAAGGATATAAAAAAGTTGCATCGTGGAAACATTTGTTAGAACACGATAATCTATGAATCAAGATGCTCCTCGTATGCGAGACGCCGCCTGGATACGTACCACCACGATGTCTATTTCTTCCGCTAAACAGCAGTGTAAATGAACTGTTGTTTTCAGGTATGAACGAGAGTAACTACTTAATATGATGACACATAACATTTTATGTCTCAGTATGACGAGAGCAGTGGAATGCCAAGCATTGCTTTGTAATCCACGGTGTTGTATGGTTTTGCTACTGTCCATGAGCAGTAGTATCTTACCATTAGGCGAATGGCATTTTGTTTTTATTGCATAGGTCCGGCAAACGAGCAAAGAGGTCACCTGATGGTAAGTGATCACTGCCGCCCATGACCATCTATTACACTTGAATCATAGATGAGTTGCGGGCCCTTGAAATCATGGGGGCGGGAAGGAAAAATTATGGGAAGAGGAAAGGGGTATTAGGCATCCGGCAATCTCACTCACTGAACGAAACGCGACAGCGAAGTTGTCGCTTCACGTCGATTTCCTGTGAGACAGCGGTACCGCCCCGGATGAGCCTGCCACTTCCAGCAATGGCATGCTCGTTTTGCCATTCATCACAATAAAAAAAAAGTTGTAATTGTATTTTAACACTTATGGTTGATTATAAAAGTGGCCCTAACATTTATTCTCTATTAAAATCCTTCAACAAGCATATTTGCCATGCCTCATCTCAGTATGTCACGTATATTAATATCCGTTTGTGAAGAATATCAACAAGAGGGAGCGCCACGACAAATAATAAATGTCATCAGAAACAAAAGCCCCGGGCCGAATGACCGAGCAATTTGTTAAGGGCCCAATTTATCACCGACGAATATGACCATCCAACGTCTGTCATAAGTAGAAAATTTATTGGTCTTCATCTATTTTTCATTTCTAGTGAAAAGTGCGACGAGTCAGCAGTTTTCGCGCTTGTCAAATGTGATGCTTTGGTTTTATGAAATATTTTAATGGATTTTCCCTTGGATTTGCTCGCTTTAATGTTTCGCCAATCTATTTAAGTGATCGGTCGATATTGATTTAAACAGGAAAAGTTACATATTTCTGGTTGAAAAATATCACGTGTCCTTTGCTATATTCTTGAGAAAGTCTATGCAAAATTTCATGATAATTGGTTGAATGGTTAAGACGTTAAACCGTAACAAACATACTCACATTCGCATTTATATTAGAATTAATAATTCCAGTTGGTTTGTTGTTTGCTATCAAAATAGTGTGATTCGCGGCATCATACACACTGAAATTTTAATAATATTAAGCTTTGTTGTGATTTGGTTCGATTTAAATCAAACATTCAAATGTGATTCAATGTTCATGTCTGATTAAACAAATGCAATAATAATGACCTGAATATATAATATATCAATCGAATAACATATTTATTTTAAATGGAAGATCATTATAATTAGAAATGGGCTTCAATGTAGCTAAATAATATTATGTTTAGTACAAAAAAGTGAAATAGCTTTTTTATAGCTAAAATGATAAGACGGACTATTCTTTTGCCTGATGGCAAGTTTCACACAAACATCACGCCTGTTTTCCAGAAGGAGCAGGCAGAGGTGCAACCAAGGCAACCACGTTTCGCTTTATATGTTTAGGCCCATAGTGTGATAGGGGCCGCGCCTATTGCCATATCGGACAAATTTCTGACTGCGGGCTGATAATAAATAGAAAAATCCAATATCACTTTGCCCGACCCGGGATACAAAACGGAGAACTCATCTTTGTAATCATACCGTAGTACAACTGCGCCACCCAAGCAATCTCACGTAAGCGTCACGTCTGCTCAAAAACAGAGGCAACATTCATAACGTATTATCACTAAGCACTTTATGGCACTGCATGGCACTCGACCCCCTCGGTGGCGTAGTTATACTACGGTATGATTACAAGCTGAGGTCACGGGTTCGAATCCCGGGGTCGGGCAAAGTGGTATTTGATTTTTCTATTCATTATCAGCTCGGAGTCAGGAATTTGTGCCCGATATGGCAATAGGCATCTATCACATAGGGGACGGAACATACAAGGCGAAATGTGGGTGTCATGGTAGCGCCTCTGCCTACCCATTCTGGGAAAAAGGCGTGAGTTTATGTATGTATGTATGAATGCACTTCATGTTACTGAACTAGGCTCGCCACCCGATACTGTTGTTAAGTCTGTTACCTAGTAATGTTAAATATTAATTGAATAAACATAAAAAATCACTTAAAACTCCTATTCTCGCTGGCGAAGACAAATTCTCTGCGGACAATGTCGTTATTATTGAATGACTTGAGAAAAGTTAAGGTTATGGCCTCAATCAACTTTTTGAGCACCCATATGTTACGCTCAGAAGAATGTGACTTATGAGTCACAAGTTTCTTTGTATAAAATTTTATGATTTTATCGAATTTGATTGAGTTCGTGTGCATTGGAATCTCTTGAGATAATAAATTGTTAAGATTTTTTTTTTATAGTTTTGGTCCGGTAGGAAGCAGGTCACTTGATGGTAAGTGATCATTGCCGCCCATGAACATCCACAACGCTTGGATCATGAATGTGTTGCTGGCCTATCAGATCGGGAAAGGAGCGGGAAGTAAAAGGGATGGGAATAGTAAGCGGTATTGGGTATTGTGAGTGGTTTTGCTCTTGTTTTTGAGTATGCGTGACTCATCGATCTCGCGGAAAAAAGTATTGCATCTCGAGGATCTTACTTCCTATTCATTGTAATAGGGTCTTTGACTCCATTTTTTATTGTATCTAGTAAACCAAAAATATTGTAAATCCATTCAGAATTAAACAAGTTTGAATCGTTTTAATATTACAGTAGGAGTAAAAGAAAATAGATGCAAAACAAAACGAGTGACATCACTCGTCTTGCGTATGCATTACAGTGTGCGCGTGCGTAAAAGATGTCCTAACTACGCTCCTACTCTTTTTTAAAATATATTTGCCTCATATTGCAAGCCAGTTATTTTTTTTTTACATAAATGTTTTATTTTAATTAAATTTGTGTTTGTACGCAAAATAATACAAATAACGATCATAGTCAATACCCTATTATGTTTATTGCTTTACTATAAAAGAACCAACATCACTCAATATACTGTTTGTAACCTCATTTTTAATTGCATTAATGACTCCATAGTTTTCGTATTCCTACAGAACCGACACTTAATTTGAATAATATGAAAAATTAACCACACCATTCCGAAACCATTTGGAGGACTTCATACGTAATTAGCACAGAAAGTATGCAAATTGGACATCAAAAACTGCTTATGAAAATGTGGAACATAAAAAAACTCGTTTAAAGCAGGTTACTGATGTATGCAAAAATATTCAAAGCGACTAGTTACGATGTATTTCAGGCTTTATTAAGCGTTCGAGCGGAGAATAAAAATTCAACAGAGATTGAGACTTTTGCATGGATAATTTATCTGAACAGATTAAGTGTAGTGGAGGAGACAGCTGCGTTTTACAACATAGAATTAATGCAGTAGTCCAAGAAAGACGACTCGATGTTTTTGCAATGGCTGTGAAAGTTTCTTGGATGTACAGTCAATGGCAATAGTGAATTTGTTTTAACCGGGGCTATTTTATATTTTGATGACTTTTTTTAATACTACGAGTATAGTCACATATATCCTGACGCCACACTAAGATAAAGTTTTGTGTTATAGGTACCAGAAAGTACTACATACTTTTCGGTCTCATAAACTCCCAGACCTGTCACAAGTACCTGTGAATCACACAAACGTTTGTCTCGGGCGGGGATCGAACCCACGGACTCTCGTTTCACAGCGTCCACCCAATTGCTACACGGTAGCTAAAAAAATATAATTACTATGTCAATGTAGAATTGTTAAAGTTTTGTTAATTGCGAGCATTATTAGATAGTTCGTTTTTTATTTACTTTTACTAAATTATTTAGACGAACAATAACAATTCCATAGTACTATTGTTTTTATTTCTTTATAACCCGACTTTGTACTAAACACACACCGAGACAAAGACGTGACGTTGCATACGAGCGAAAAATTTGGACAACACTGTCATGGATCCTATTACAAACAATTTTGCATACAATCCCCAGGTGAAAAGACAAGCAAAACCGCACGAACGTGGTTGTACTATTAAACGAGAGATATTCCAGCGACGCTGCAAAGCTGGTGCGGAATATAAAATCTGATAGCGTCATTTGATGCGTACGAAAAATTTGTCAAGGATTTTACAGTGTGACCTACTAATATTTTGATGGGTTGGTCGGGTGTTGAGACTGGAATATTCTATTAGAAACTTGAAAATCGAGTATACTGGCTGTAGGTCCATTGACAAATGATAAAATCTTTTGAGTAATTAATTACTACTTCGTTTTTTTTATTTAAATAAAAATGTTATCTAATTGAATAATCAAGCGTTTATCAATTTAAAAGGTATCCGACTTATTCATGACCAATTGTAAGTACTTTTTTTTTCACTATCATCTATTTTCCATCACAATTTAAACTGAGAACTAAAACCCAAATACAAACTTTACAACTTGTATTTATTTCTCTTTCAATATTCAACAAAGCAAAAATAGCACTGACCATAGCTTAAGAGTAAATATATTTATTTCATTTTTAACACTTCGGACTGCCTCGGTGGCGTAGTGGTAATACGGTATGATTGCAAAGCTGAGGTCTCGGGTTCGAATCCTGGGTCGGGCAAAGTGATATTGGATTTTGCTATTAATTATAAGCCTGAAGTTATGAATTTGTGCCCAATATGGCGACGGGCTCGACCCCTATCACATCGTGAGACGAAACACACAAGGCGAAATGTAGGTGTTCTGGTAGCACCTCTGCCTACCCCTTCTGGAATAAAGGCGTCTGTTTATGTATGTATGTATGTAACACTTCATACAAATTGAGTAAAGGTGGACTTAACAATATATATAACTTATATGTAATTTCTGACTTCATCTGCCCCACTAACCCCATTATTCATAATATTCATGACGGACGGAGACGCTAACAGCGGCTGGTTACATTACCACAAAATTGTATCATTACAGAGCGAGTGGTTTACAGTACTCCAGGGGTATTGCTGTTATTTATCAAGCGGATGTGTTGAAGAAATATAGTTCTGGGCGCTAGTGGAAGTTGGGAGATGAACGCTGTTTTTTTTTTGCCTCACGTATTTTTATATTTTTTATTATTATTTTTGGTAAAGGTCGCGGGACGTCGCTGGGTGCAGGCTGCTTCCAACAGGTCACTGTAGAAATCATTGGAGGAGGCCTTTGTTCAGCAGTGGACTTCCCTTGGCTGATGGATTGATGGTTTTTAGAGACTGTACTATAAACTGTTTCAGCATTCAGCTCATATACGTCTTACTACGGGGCACGAGCCTCCTCTACAATCGAGAGCACAATTGAGAAGGGTTAGGCCATATATTCCACCACGCTAGCTAGTCTGTATAAATCTGGTCCCAAAAATGCTAATATATTAGAGTCCTCTGTCTGAATGTAATCTGCATATTATGTAGACTGCACAATATCACCATTAGTTTTACGCTATTTATACAATTTAATCTCTGTCTCTCTTCAGCCACAGTAAGTCCACTGCTGAACATAGGCCTCCCCCGAGAATCTCCACGTCACAAATTAGTTTTGTTTTGTTATTGTTGTATTAAATCTTTTATCCGTAATATATTTACACGCATGTGTTTTCTGAAGCAAGAGTTGCAAACATAATTATTTTCTGTATGTCTTACTTTAGCTTAAAACACCATCAAAACATTATCATCATCAGCCTTTTTGCGTCCACTGCTGGACATAGGCCTCTCCTATGGCACGCCACTGGGCTCGATCTGCAGCCCATCGTCAATATATTCCCAAATCGCTTCAGCCCGTACCGCATACCACCCACCGGATCCACGAAACTATTCAACTATTTCAACTGTCAGGGCGCGGTCTTCGGCTGACGCGGCCATACATCTGCAAAATATCCACTTCAATCTTCCGCGACGCTCCACCCATTTGTAATCATCAATGAGACTCCTCCCTGACTTACGAAATATCGGAAATCTTTCCTGTACGGTTTGATACGAGGGTTCGAGTTCCTTTTTCTAAGTTTAGAATTTTCCGCTTCAAAAGTTATGAAAGAATGGTGTTAAAAATATGCCAGTTGTATTTTTGAAAGTCTTATGAACTTTTGCGACTCGGCTGAAAGTAAAATCTTTTGACGCCTGTAATTTATGTACACAAACATTTTAACTTTACAGTATAATGAACGAAGCTATCTATAGCAAATTATCACTTAAAATAGACGATTTAAATAATGTTTAACAATTTACAAAGAAGCATACATCTGCAAAATATCCACGTCCATCTCCCGCGAGGCTCCAGCCATTTGTAATAATCAATGAGAAACTCCTTCTGGCTTACGAATATATCAGAAATCTTTTCTGTAGCTAGTGTGTTTGATACGGGGTTTGAGATGCTCTGTTCAAATTAGGGTTTATAGGTGTGAAGGGTTACCAACGTACTTCAAAAGAACTGTTATAAAAGATGCTACTTATATTTAATAAATAGTGATATTTTGTGACTAATTTGGTGGTTTGAAGTAAAATATTTTTAATCTTCGAGAGAGGATATATAAGTAATTATACTAGTCCTATTCAATGTATTGCGAAGAGAACATGTAAAACTGTGTTAATCATTTACGGAATAACTTACTGTATAAATACCTGAAAATGTCGTTGAAAACTAGTCTTATTTTTATAACTTACCAAGTAACGCCGAATCAATTGTTATAAAGGTGAGTAGGAATGCGGAACCCGGCACCGGTTGGGATAGTACCAAGAAAACGAATGAACTCAAAGACTAAAAGGATAAAAATTCACTTTTCGACTTACCAAACATAAAATTCAAAATGAATTTCATTCATACCTACGGCCCTGCAAAAACTGTTCAAAAAACGCCAGTCCAAGATAGAACACTTATTCTCAGAAATGACTTCCATATTGGAAAGTGTTGCCTAGGTTTCAAAGTAGCGGAAACGCGGTCAGTCGGCCGGCTGAAAAAGCGCGGACTCAACCTCGTGGAGAGGACACGAGAGCCTTCTTACAATGAAAGAGTAAAATCGATGAGACTCGAAACGGTTGGCGTCGAAATGAACTGGAATTTTAATTCGTGCCTATTTTAAGGTAGGGTTTAGAAACGTGACTTCAAGTTTACAGAACGAGTTGTTAGAAGATCTTATGAATTGTAGGTGTGATGAGACATATAAAGAAAAGAAAAATGAAAAAAGAGAGAGAAATTTAAGAGTTGTAAAAGGCTACGGATTTTCGTGTTTTGGACGACTTCGTTCTTAGTAAAAACGCTCCGCACTCCTTAGAGGTATTTTAAAATCAGGTCGATTTTATACGATTTTACTGTAGAATGAAACAAATAAGATATTATTTCACAAATATGCAAGAGTCGGTGGCGTAGTTGTACGGTATGATTGCTAAGCCGGGATCTCGGGTTCGAATCCCGGGTCGGGCAAAGTGATATTGGATTTTTCTATCCGGAGTCAGGAATTTGTACCTGATATGGCGATAGGCTCACTCCTATCATATCGTGGGACGGACCATACAAGGTGAAATTTGGGTTTCCTGGTAACACCTCTGCCTACCCCTTCTCGAAAAAGGCGCGGTTTATTTATGTATGTATTTATTTAGATTTTTGAATCTTACATTCAACAAACGGTTTCAAACCAAAACTTACAGAATAAAATTCACAAGTTAAACTAAAGCTCGCTGCGAATTAAATGCATATCATATTCCTTAAAACATTCTAAGCACACATTCAAAACTCCACACTCACGGAAAAAGTACATTTAATTTTCCACCCTTCAATCGACGCATCACCCAGCAGGGATTTTAAATTTCCTTTCAGAAATTCCCCTTATGTGGAATATTTGTGACAGCATCCTTCCGCGGTATTCAAATGTTTACGAAAGATATACCTCGTGACACACTGCTCGTAAGAGAGACGAGCATTTGCCTGTAAACTTTCGAAAGTCGCCGAAATAGGCCTCGCTTTGTTCGAATTGAGTCTGGTTTTGTGCGAGACAATTGTGATGGTACAGTTCTGTGGATGTGTTAGGAAGTTGTCGTGATGTTACATTATTTATAATGGTACTTTTTAAACTAACGACTTTTAGACTTATAACCAAAATGAATTGCTTAATTTTGAAATTGAACAGCGTCCGTGGCGCAGTTGGTTTGACGCTAGCTCTGAAACGAGAGGCTGCGGGTTCGTTCCCCGCACCGAAACAAATATTGAACCACAGGTATTTGTTTCGGGTCTGGGTGTTTGTGGGGCCGAAAAGTCTGTCGTAGTTTCTGATGCCCACAACACAAGCCTCGATCTTAATGTGGAATCAGGACTATATATGTGACTGTTGGGTGCATTTATTTATTTATTTAAACCCAGGACAAAAAATACGAGCAAGTTCTAAATCAAACAGGCAAGGATCCTTATATATTGCCTTATATCATAAGTCCTCGGGCGTTTTATGTCGAACTAAAGGGCTATTAGAAAATTATTCTACCACGTCGGTGGATGGAGATAGTTTGAAATTTTTATAGAAAATTCAAGTTTGCAAATATTCTCCCAATTTTTACTTTTTTGATAAATTGAATTAAAATGTACCCTTATCTTGAAACAAAATTACCAAGCACAATAAGCTAGATTCTCTACACGCGTGAGTACCAAACAATCAAGTACAGCAACGTCACACGCACCGGGGCAGTGAATGCGATTGTTTCCCAACCTCAATGAAGCCCCAGAGCTACACACGCAGGACACAGGCTTTGTAGACACAATTACTGTCTTTGATACCTTATTCAACAGGGGTTGGAAGGCGTTAGATTAACTTCTAGATATAAGGTATTTCCGATTTGAATTTTGCTGGCCTTTTGTATGATTAAACCACGCTGTCTTTTTGTGGGTTCCTGTCAACCACAATCATATCAAACCTTTTTAAAGTATAGACTTTACAGAAGTTTGAAATGAATGTGGAATATTATAATATATACAAACATCAAAAAAGTTCCCTACACTATTAAATTAAGCTACAATGAGCTATGAATTCGTATTCTTTTTTCGAAAAAAATCCCGAGCTATGTAGTACATAATTGCAACCTTCATCTCAATAAATTACTACGCTACTAATTTAGCCATATGTTTACTTGCTTATCTGCACTCGTATATTGCGAACCGCAAAAAAAATCGTAAATGTACGTAGATTTATTTTACAAATTTCGGTTTACAAACCCTAATGCCATTAAAAAAATCAATAACGTTCCAAAATGACCAATACATCATCCTAACTAACAGTGTGTAGAGACAGACCAACAGAATACACACATTACGTAGGGAGCCGCTATCTGCCTGCATCGAGAATCTGTTAAGGATGCGATACCAGCGCCGTTTCGGTGACGCCTATACCCAATACTTCCCGATACGAAACGGTACGTAACGTGTCGTAAATCGAACTTGGAACACATTATAAGGATATTGTAGGGAACAGTAGGGCAAGTAAGAAATGGTGTATCGATAACTGTGCACGATGGTTCAAAATCTTACGTTGGAGTTGCGTTTGGAGTTCACCCGGTCTGGAATTAGATCAGACCGGAATCATTCTATCAATCCACGATTTTTGATGGATGCTTTATTTGGATTGCAAATCTGAGGTCTCGGGTTTGAAACCCGGGTCGAGCATAGTGATATTGGATTTTTCTATGCACTGTCAGCCCGGAGTCAGGAATTTGTGCCCGATATGGCGATAGGCTCGACCCCTATCACTTCGTGGGACAGAACATACAAGGCGAAACGTGGATGTCCTATCCTATGCACAACGTAAATCGCCTCATACAAAATTTTCTGTCTCTCTCTCTTCAGCTACAGGAAGTCCACTGCTGAATATAGGATTCCCCCATAGATCGCCACATACACTTGTTAAAAGCTGCCTGTATCCAGTGATAAATTTTCACTACTCCTATATTCAACAAAGTAAAATAAATTTTGTGCAAAGCCGTCTTACTCTGTTTTCATATACATGCTCCTGAGGCTTTGGTAGGCGACGAATTTTTATTGAATTTCGAATCTCATCGCAAGCTGCCTGAAGCCGTCATTCAAATTGCTTCCTAATCGATCACTCCACGTGTAATTAGATTTATTTATTACCACGATTGCCACTCGAGACGTCACCGAAAATTATTCGTAAATTCTGTAAGTGAATTTTGTAATATAATTTATAAATTTGGTATGTTTTGATATGTGGATTGTGTTGAATATTGTCAGTTTATTTAAATTTTAAGAGCAAAATATATATTTTAACATTGGAAACTTAATTTTAATCTACAAGCTAATATTCCTTATGATATACAAACAATGGGAATTAAGTGAATGCCAGAACTTGCAAAAGACCTTAAATTCATAAAATTCTGATCAAAAACAACTACTCTCAATTGACTTGTAACCTACTTTAAAAAATAAAAAATCAAAAATGCAGTTTTTATCCAAATCTAACAGTGTAAGAGATTAGATTGTTTAAACAAAATCTTCAACTTTATTACACTATTATATAGGAAAAAGAAAAAAGGGATTTAAGGGATTCACCACAATGCGACTGCGGAGCACCTGACCAGACCCTGTCTCATGTGGTAAACGAATGCCCACTTCACTATTTTCCCAGGGGAATGTCGGAACTACATAAATACACTCCTGCTGCAGCAAGCTGGCTAAAAAACCTGGACATAGAAGCTTGATCTACGCAGGATGAATGCCATACGAAATAGTGATGAGGAATAAGAAAAAAGCTTAAACCTCTCTCTGCGTAATAAAAATATTAACTTATCTAATAACTTCATACCTTATTCCCAAATTCCGCTCAGGCTCCATCATTACACAGGCTGGTATTTCTAAAATAATTAGATCGTCAAAAAGAAGCACGTTTTTACGTTTGAGGTATGTGAATTCGCTATTAGGCATGCAAATCTGGTCCGCAATTTTCGTTTCCGATCGGATGAAATAACGTGTTCCCAATTCGAGCGCTCTGTGGAATGATTAAAGAAATTTGGCTAATTTTGTTGGGACTTTGGCTGAAAGAGAAAACGCGTTTGACTATGAAACCGATGTGTGTTTAATTGTTTAATGACTGAGGATGTAAATATTTTTTTATTGTCTTCAGTTGCGTACAAAATTATTACTTAACATATTATACCGTCACCAAAAACCTTGACAGTCTTGGTGTAAATGGCTTCCATCCAGAGACTTCTCATAACATTTTCAATTCTATGTCTCTTTGTGTATTGGAATTAGTCGTCTGTCAAGTGGTTCTGTTGAAAGTGCGTGGAGGCCTGTTAGTAAACGGTCCAGACGTGGCTCCCAACATGTTCACGCGAGTACAAATCCCAGGACACACCTCTGACTATTCAAGGTCATGTGTGTATTGATAGTCAATCACCACGCACTATAACGGTGAAGGAAAACATCGTGAGGAAACTTGCATACCGTAGCGATTTGAAAGAATTTCTATGGTATGTAAGGTCCGCCAACCCGCACTGATCCAACGTGGTGGTCTATACGGGCTTACCCCTCTTAATCGAGCTCCCAGTTGTAGAAGAGGCTCGTGCCCTGCAATGGGATACACATGGGCTGATACAGTACAATACAGTAAATGTTTAAAATTGTCACATACTTATCAGAAGGCAAATCTCTTTTCGTTCCTATTATGATGAGCATTGTTATACTATTGTTATAGGTAACGAACATTTATTTTAATAATCGTTAAGTAACTTTATTGCTAACCTTTATATGTCATAACTTTAAATATTTTTTTATTCGAAGGTATGTTAAGAGTCTCTTAAGAAAATAGTAAACTTGATTATATTCTTTCTCAAATAAAAAATATTGACAAGGAGCTTCGTCCGAACAAAACATGAATTAATAATGACTTCTAATTATCCATGCTTAAGCTAACAAGCAAAATAGGATTATTGAGACTTTAACCGGCGAAATAAACAAATTCCCTAATATTACTATAGATATGATCAATTACTTTATTTTGCAACATCAAAAATAAATTACAGGCTCAAGATTAAATTGAAAGCCCGGTAGAGTATACCTACCGTCTTTTTGCCAATGAATAAATTAGCATTTTATCTTAATGGCGTATCTTTTTAAAAAGGGCTTTGCGCAATATAAAAGAAATTGCGGACGGCAGTTTCAATATTACAAAAGTGAAAAATATTTTTGACAACAAATCAGTTCGTTATAAGCGGTTGTCTGGCCACGGGAAATTTCCAACCATTTCTCATCAGGTTTAATCTTCGAGATCAAAGGTATTTCGTACTTGTTTAAAAAGGGACAATTTGTTTTATTCCTTTTTTTGGTTTCAATATTGCTAGGGAAGGAATTTAATAACGTTGTTGGCAATAAATAAAATTTATTATTTTTTATTGCAATGACATTTAAACATTTGATTCTTCTGTGTTCGTAATTTAAATTATGTATTCAGGTTACCACTTATGAGTATTTTTTATTTTATTTATTGATGGCGAGCGCAGTGGAATGCCAAGCATTGCTTTATAACTCATAGTATTGGTTGGTTTTGGCACTGTCCATGAGTGGTGGTATCGCTTACCATCAGGCGAATAGCATGCACGTCTCGCCATTTGTAGAAATAAAAATATGAACTGCGACATGGCTTTGCCACATGAAGAGCTTAGTCTTTAGTCACGTTCGAATCATTCACAACGCGGATGGCACGTTGCCGCAATCCATCACGCCAGTTTAATTAAATATTCGACGGAATCCATTCTTGGTATCATTTGAGATTAAGATGCTATTGGTGGAATGGATGATGATGTTACTGAAATATCTCGCGGACCTATGCTATTTAATGAAATTTCTTATATTATAAATAATGGAATATGATATATCTGCAGACACATCTATATAACACATCTACGTGTCTTATTGTTGAATCAGGTATATACGGAAATTACAAAGCAGATTCAGAGACACGAGACTCAGACTCACAACAAATGTTGGTAGATGATACTAAAGATTCTACATAGTTGAGTATAATACAAGCGGTTTTTAATTTAAAACTTAATAGCTTATTTCGACCGTAAAATAAAAAATAACATGATGCAAACATTGCCGCTTGGGTCTAAATGCATCAATGTAATTTTAAATTGAAATAGCGTGTTAAAAATAAAACCCATCCACTGTTCTAATCCAGGTTCCATTAGTTATACCCCAGAGCTTGCAATGGCGACACAAATGCTATCACAGATCGCCCTACCGTAATGTCGGCGACCCTATTTCCTTGCCTTGTTGCCCCGGAAATTGAGAGGGAGTCATATTCCGCCTACGCAAACAAAAAACAATTTGAATTAGGAGGTAGACTATTGGTTTTTAGAAATCAATTTTCGAATCTGCTGATTTTATTATCGATATAATATTATTGAATTGAGAAGGCAGATAAAAAAAACCTTGTTATATAAATAAATAAATACACCCAACAGTCACATCCATAGTCCTGACCCCACACTAAGATCGAGTCTTGTGTCGTGGGTATCAGGAAATACGGGAGACTTTTCGGTCTCACAAACACCCAGACCGGATACCTGTGGATCACGCAAACATTTGTTTCGATGCGGGGATCGAACCCGCAGTCTCTCGTTTCACAGGCGGCGTCTAACCAACAGCGCCACGGAGGCTATATGAGAGACTAGTTTAAATCCCTGAACCGAAATTTCTTTGTGTCATCCAAAAATATTTGTAAATTACTTCTATGTTTTTTGCCAAAAAAGGCCTATGTAATTACAAATAAATTTGAGTTACAGGACACGTACCTATGTGGCCATTCAATAGACACTATTGGATATAATTTGTGTGTAATTTCACACATCCACCGCAACAATCATACAAAATTGTGTTTCCTTGTTATCTAGAAAATAATGGCTGAATTTTAAATTTTAAAACGCTACGAGGGGATTCAATCTAAGGGACTAGCGAGTCTATCTTGAGTCTGAATACATTAGCATTATTATGCATATTGTACAGCTTCGACGACGAATAATTTGTCATTGCGGACTTTTATGTTCCTTGCTTTGTAAATACGATAATCGGTCCAGCGATTGACGGAATCTTCTGCATCGATTTGTGCATTTGAATTCTGATATCTTTTATTCATGAATTCGTCCTTTATTTAAATCTTTCAAAGTTGATTAATCACAGGAATTAATGAGTTTCTATGAGATGAATCGCATTTTTTGGGTTTTATAATGTTATCACGGATATTTTACGACATGCTCTCTGTTCGAAAACAAATTCGCGATCTATTTAATCGTTATTTCGTACCTACGTAATCCTTTTAACCCATTGTATTACTATTATCTGGATAAACAAAAAAACATTTGAATCCAAAAATTATCATTCAAACTTGTGTCCAATTAATGGGGAACACTCTGGGATTACAAATAGAAAGCTTATGTGCAACCCACTAATTAATTTAACAAGCACACATACAGATTGAAATGCGTTAAGCGGATTAGTTTAATTTTATGATATAAAATTGTATCGGTTTTAATTTGATTGGAATGCTAAGCCGCTTACAAAATTATTGGTTTTTCAAACGTAGGCATCAGTAATGCACACACAGGGTGTTCATAAAGCTTCATTTACACGGACAGAGATTCTCGCGGCGAGAATCGTATGCTATTATCGCACGACATAACCGCCATAGATGACCGTGTTCTGACAAATGTTCACACGATGCAATTTTTTTATATCCTTACGATAATCGTATTTTCGAGACGAGAATCTCTCCCCGTGTAAAAGGGGCTTTAATATAATTCTATATTGTAATTTAATTGCCTAAATAATTTCTAATGTACCTATATGTACTCCATCAACCGCATTAAGACCTTTTTAAACATACAACTTTTGATTTATAGCTCATTCTCAACTTCATTTATATGAACCAAAACCAATTTTGAAAGTGGTAGAGCCACGCTGATGTCAGTCATGACTCAGCATGAATGGGCAGGCTCATCCGGAGTGGTACCACTGTCTCACAGGAAATCGACGTGAAGCAACTGCTCAGCTGTCGCGTTTCATTCGGTGGGTGAGGTTGCCGGTTGCACAATAGCCAAATTGCCCTTTCCTCTTCACATCCTTTTTCCTCCCCGCTCCGCTTCCAATTGGGCCGGCATCACATCCATGATCCAGCGTTGCGGATGTTTTTGGGCGGCAGTGATCACTTACGACCTGCTTGCTCGTTTGCCGAAAAAAATAACCTCAACAATAATTATTAGTAAATCTAATCAACACTAGAAACGATGGCAACCCTACACTTCAAGCGTGTGATGCAAATAAAAATTACCAAGCGCCGACCAAATGGTAAATATTTAAATATGTTTGCACTGTGTCTGGTCGATACGTCGGCAAAGACTGGTGACCCGGTTAAATTACCGCGCTGTGAACAGTGTCGGCTATTCTTGATTCCACTTGCCTATTTCACTTAGGAGGAATTGTTATTAGTAACTTCGTTGATGAGTATTGGCGTATTATTAGGGTTTGATTTTAAGCTTTGTGTCTTCCATATGAGGGGCATTTTATTAAGGCTAGTCATTGAGTTATTGTGCATTTCTGTTTTTGTGTTAATAGATTATATTTTACTTTTTAAAAATGTATATCTTATATAATATATTATGTATTACGTTTGAATATTTTGGAGGAAATTGAGAGGAAATCGTTAAATACGAAGTTATTTTCAGCGGCACGAGGAAAGTCGAAATTCGTATATGTTCGGATCGGTTAATTAAGAAAATTACCTTTCGTGTACTGGCGACAGATTAAATCCTATTCCGTTGAATTTAAATATTTTAAGGCCATCAAAAATGTCACATACAAAACATCTCTTGCTGAACTAAGTCTCAAAGATTAATTTTGGGGTTA
Source organism: Theretra japonica (assembly GCA_033459515.1). Lineage (NCBI taxonomy): Eukaryota > Metazoa > Arthropoda > Insecta > Lepidoptera > Sphingidae > Theretra > Theretra japonica. Next base: position 12,234,646 of record CM065949.1, read on the forward strand.
TTTTGTCATTTTCCCTACTTTAAGCAGGCAGATTGGCGAATGTAGGGCTTAGTTTTTGACACTGATGCCGGTGCTGCCCATCATCAACTTGTCATTTGACTACTTCATCAATAAGATGATTATTCGATTGGTCAACTTCGGTACGTAAGTACGTAAATGAACGATCATTTACGTACTGAGTGCTTCAGGAGTAAGTAAAATTTTGCTCATTACAAGCGGTATCTACATCTTTAATAACCCATATACACCCTCCGGGCCAACGGGCCTCCCCTATAATCGAGAATACGATGACAGTGGTTAAACCATAGGTCCACCATGATGGTCTGGTGCGGGTTGTTGGACTTTTACATACCAAAGAAATTTATGCAAATCGCTATGGTATACAAGTTATAGTGGTTGGTGATTGACTATCTATACACACATAACTCAGCGGATACATGACTCAAAAGTCATGATGGATTTATTTGAACCCGCGACCACCATTAATCTATGTTGTTTTATATCAAGGTAGTACATTAATATAAACGAGAAAGTTTATACAGAAGTATCCATTCGAGAGAATATGATAATGGGTCATAACAGCTGAGTAGTTTTATTACTCTGAAATAAACTGCACAATGTTAAAATTAGTTTCGGAGTAAGTTTGTCTATAACTAAATAAAGTTGCTAGTTTCTTTACTTTGACGTCTGCTTTAAAGAGACTCGTGCTGTATTCCTTCTTAAATATTGAAATTTAGAAGCTAACTACAGTTCCAAGGATTTTTTTTATAAAATATTTCTTTGGCTGTCAATTTGTTTGTTTAAGAACATCTGTCTACTCGGTGTGTATTTCATGAATATCTATTATAAGCGAAGTGTCGGACGCCCACTTGGGACGTTAGCGGGCGTCTGACACTTCGCGGCCTTCTTGCCTTCTTTTGCCTACTCCAGAACCTTCCGGACATAATATAATAAAGAATTGATTAACTCCAATGGCTCAGACATCCTAAGTAAGTGTTGGTTTTTAAAACAAAAAAATCTTGCAGGCGTTCTTATTCTGTAATTAGCATTACAGAAGGAAATACTTAATTGGGGAGGGCTGTATAAATTTTGTTGACTGCTCGCAATCAAGATAGCTTATTTTCTATTAAAGGAAAAATAAGGTAGAAATTTGGTACCTTTATTTACAGTATCAATTAAACTCTTTTTGTCACGAGGTAAACATTCTTAGAGCTCCGTGAAACTCCGTTAAGGTGGACAACTTATGTCGTATTTTATCTTGTTTAAAACTGCATTGGAGTTACTATCGCTTTAAAAAGGATATTCAAGGATCCACCTTAGAAATAATAAAAAGCACTAATTTATTCATGAGCCACAAAAAAACTCGAGACAGAAGCACTATCACTCAGAACAAGAACCAACACAAAATTGCCTTTTAAATGCAAACTCCAGTTGACATTAAAATATCTTAACGTAAAAACAACTCGGCGAACTTTAACGAGATCATACTAAGTGAACACAAACCAAGACGGGGCGAGAACCAGTGGCATAATAAAATAAGTTCGCATGATATTCGCCCGAGGACTGAGCTAGTTAAATACTTCGCCCTGAGCTACCTCTTCAAACGTACTTAGAAATATGCAAGACGGATAGACTCTCGTAATGCTGTAATACTTTTCACTGGTTGTTTGAGTTTCCTTTTTATTGCTTTTAAACGGAAAAAGGTATCGAAACAGCAAGATCTGTAGATTTTTGAAGAGATTATTGAAGATACGAAAGGTAAATAGATTTTTGTTGCTAAATACGCAATAGATTGTGCAGGTCAGTATATTGCGAATATCATATAATATAGCAGGTTGAACTATAATTATAGGTTACTACCAGCTTTAGAAGTATAAGATAAAATTGATGGATTACTAAATGTAAGTGTTTCCGAATTACGGTGATTTAATTTTTTTTATTGATTTTCTTAAAATGGTAATAATATAACCGTAGTCAAACTGTGCTCCAATTTATTTTCATGAAATAAATGCGGAGTAATTTAAGTGATATTAAACAACTGCATGTTCTTAGACCACCAAATTGACAGCCAAAGAAATATTTTATAAAAGTTTCCCTTGTAACTAGTCGGACGCCCGCCTGTAAGATAGACGGACCTGGTTAATGAAGCAGGAAGTGGCTGGATGCAAGCTGCTTTCAACAGGTCGGTGTGGAGATCCTTGGGGGAGGCCTATGTTCAGTAGCAGACCTCCTGTAGCTGAAGAAAGAAAGAGAGAGATAATTAAAATTAGAAAGATAATTCCCATTACCAACGTTACAAAATAGTAAGCTTAACACACATCCCCGAATTTGTTTGCAATGAAGCGCCTTTACGACGCTGTTGTTCGTGGTCTGTATTCAAAGTTTGTTTAATCGCGCTCTTCACTCTAAAACTCGTTAAATTTGGGAATCTAGGCCACTGTCCATGCTAGTGCATTGTTGGAACTTTTAGATAGTCTACTTAAATGATTTCCCTAGTGATTTCGGGTATGTTTACCGAAATTTGATGGTAACACTCATGTATATATGTTTGATAACATATCTGGTGCAGTAGAACAAAATCTGTACTGTTTGGAGTTGAAATAATGTGTTTACATTACTAATTCAATATAGTTACTTGTTTCAATGATGAGGAATTATTCTATTGTAATGAATCTTCATAGGCACTTCAAATTTTACCAAGAATTTAAGCGACATTTTATAACTATGAATACTTGCGAAGTGTGCGTGATCAAAATAAAAATATTTTTTACGGATTTTATCGCGGCCTTGATTTACCTTTTACATTTTTTAAATTCCCGACGTTTCGATCACTATACAGCTTTCGTGGACACGGGCCGGACTGAGGTTTCGTGATTCACTCAGTGACTTACAATTTAACTGCCACGAAACCATGCGTGATTAACTTAGGCTTAAGTCCATTTCGATCACAAAAGCGACCAAATAAGCAATTGGGATATTAGTATAAAATACACGTGGTATCAAAATTAACAAGTAGCATTGTAACCACCACTTACTTTACTACATACATACATACATAACCACACGCCTTTTTCCCAGAAGGGGTAGGCAGAGGTGCTACCAGAACACCCACTTTTCGCCTTGTATATTCCGTCCCACGATGTGATAGGGGGCGAGCCTATCGCCATATCGGGCACAAATTCCTGACTCCGGGCTAATAATGAATAGAAAAATCCAATATCACTTTGCCCGACCCGGGATTCGAACCCGAGACCTCAGCTTTGCAATCATACCATAGTGCCACTGCGCCACCGAGGCAGTCACTTACTTTACTAATAATAAATAACAACACCAAACACTCTAATATATAGTTCTAACCTCACACTAAGATCGAGTCTTGTGTCGTCAGTATCAAGAACAATGAGAGACTTGTCGGTCTCACAAACATACAAACCCGAACAAATACCTGTGGGTCACACAAATATTTGCTTCAGTGCGGAGACCGAACCCGCAGTCTCACATTTCACAGCCTGCGTCTAACCAACTGCGCCACGGAGGCTGGCAAATATCACCACAGTAACAATTGAAGTAAAACGAATTTCTCGTGTAAAGTCAGCCCCGTGACCACGAAAACTGTAAAGTGATCGAAACGTCGGGAAATTAAAAAATGAAAAAATTAAATCAAATTCGCGATAAAATCCGTAAGAATTCGTTTCATTTCAATGTGTAACATTTGCGTAAACCCAAGACACAATTATGCATACTAACAATTGTCATTTATACGCAAATACATTATCTCGAAAGCTGCTACAAAGGGGTACATACAAGTGATTGATCCCCCTTCCCATCACGGTACATTATTGTTATATATTACACAGGCCGCGTTATCAACCGCATACTAATTAGATGTGCATTTGTGGTTAGCTGGGTTGTCTGTACACGTGTATTAAATAGCCTTTAGCATGCCCCGATTGAGAATAACAAATAAATCGGTGATTGTGCTCTGGCGGTGAAGCATACTCCTATTAGACTGTGGACCACAGAACAGTTGAATATGGTCTGTTGACAGACACAAATGATATAAGCTCAAGTGTAGTGTTGCGACTAACAATTAGGTGAAGGCAGAGGCAATCTCCGTTGATAGATTGCTATAGACTGACGTATTAAAAGACCACGCTTAAATTCCAAAATTATTATATTTGATATGTAGGCCAGGCACAAAGCGAGAAGAACTGATGGTAGATGGGGCCAAAAAGTTCTAGAGTGGAGCCCAAGTACAGGCAAGCGCAGTGTCGGACGCCCGCCTAACAAGGTGGACGGACGACCTGGTTAAGGTTGCAGGAAGTCGCTGGATGCAGGCCACTTCCAATAGGTCGATGTGGATATGCTTGGGGGAGGCCTGTGTTCAGCAATGGACTTCCTGTGGCTGAAGAGAGACAGAGAGAGAGAGAAGCCATCTTCGTTGCAAGATTGCTACAGACTGATACGTATTATGTACAGTTCACGCTTAAACTCCAAAGAGGTGGATGGAAATTTGATGATGCTACCTATAGTTCATAGAGCTTACTACCATCCCAAAATATGGTAGCCAAACGGTGAGCCTATAACCACGCCCAGCATCGGCTGTGCATAGTTAAAACAATACTAGTTTCAAAAAAGTAATCAGACAGTCTGATCCTAAGATGAGTTAGGATTGACAGTTCGCAGATCATGCGTGCTATGCAGTGTTGCCAACCCCCAGAAACTAAAAAATAACAGCTCACCAATAAATAAGCAGTAGAAACAGTAGGTAAAGTAAAACATAAAAAAATACTCGCATGTGTACCTTTATTTTCGTCATGTATGAAGCATGCATAAATGCGTCGTGCATGAATATACAATAATAAGAAATTCTGAAATGAAAGTTAAAATTTCTTTCGTATAAACTTATACTGTAAGGCAACGTAACTGGATACGTTAAATGCCACGTTTATCGACTAGTGAATGGCGTTTTTATGACAATTATATTTACCTTTACACTGAATCAATTAACACTATGCATTGAATAAAAAACATCGAAAATGAATCCTTCAAAAAGCGCCTGTCGAAAATGCGTCCGCAACCCCATACCGCGCATAATTTCCCTTACACTTTCATTTCTGTCAATGCAATCCTTATACCAACCCCTAACACCCATATAAATACTCATTTATCTTCGGTGTCTTTAAGGAAAACCCGTAGCTGGTTTCCCAGTCTAATCATTGTAAAAAGCAAAATCCGTTGGAATCAAATCATTTGGACTGAAGTAGATTATGCCCAAATCCATTCGTTTCATTGCACCATGCAATCAAATTAGGCTCGAATACATCAAACGGTTAGTGTTTTATATTTCGGGGTTCGTTGCACAAAAACCGCTGTATTTTTAATGATTTTATTTTACTCAATACTCAATAATTTTATTACACACCACATGTTATAAAGATGTTACAATTTTATAAGTATGTGGAGTGTAGAGCCTGCTGGGCATGGAAAAAAATTAGGAGAGAGGAGAAAGCCATAGCATTAATATTGAAACTTGTTAAAATGTGTACATATTTGCATTTAATATTATTTCTGCTTTGGCTGTTTTTTTTTTCATAATATGGACTTATTCGATTTACTTAAACCTATGCAACACTTATTTGTTGAATTCACAAATCTTTTTCTCGATCCGATAGGGGTCGCTTTAGTGGCCTTTTGTTTCATAACTAAATTTCTACCTCGAATAACTTTAAATAAAAATAATAATATGTATATTCAAAAATGAAAAGTGGACAATTATTTGTTTCGAGCTCCTATTTATATATTCTTTCTGATTAATTTCGATGCGAATTAATTAATAAGCCAAATTGCTTTTATATACGGCATTGTTGTGATAAACATGTTACATATTGTGCCTGATAATATGCTTAAAATTTGTTTGATGTTATGGGTCCTTTGTTACTTGGAGTAAAGACAAGCAAGTGTCAGTAAGAGACTCGTCGAGCTCTAAAGCTCGGTGCCAATTCATTGCGTGCCACAGTTGATCCTGGCTGACAGTAGTTGCAGTGGTGTGTGTCTATTTGAAATTGAATAATAACTCCAAACTGAGCCATCATATTAATACCAATGTAGCGCGTCTACAAATCGCAGCCTTTATTAATTTATTCTTGACTGGACACAAGAAGAAAAATAAATAAATAAAAGATATTACAAATAAAATTAAAGAGTACAGATGGCGTCTTATAGCCCTAGGCTTTTTTAAATCTTAATGATCTACAGAACCAGGGGGCTACTCTACGATCCGAAACGAAACTCGAATGTTCGGACGTTCGACGTCTGCAGTATGTTTTTAAATTTCCACTTCTAAAAATCAACACTATTCTTTATTATACTTATCATTCACTCTGAGTCATTAAGGCTATAGTTAGAACGTACGATAGAGGATTCAAACATTTTGTGGAGTACCTAGGCACATTCGTACATTTTTGCGACGTCTGAAGTTTCGAGTTTCGTTTCGGATCATAGAGTAACCCCCCAGGTTTTCCCTACAAGCGCTCCCTAAACATAAAATTGAATAACAAAATTCTGGCACGTAATAGAATCATATTTTCCCGTGGTTTCCTGAAGATCCCGTGTTTTTATGGCATACAGATCGGATTATGGTGAGCGTGTACATTTGAATTATGTTTCTGCAAGGACGCGTGCTCTTGTGGTGTTAAATAATCTTATTCGCGATTTATGTCTGTATATAGCTTTGTGTGTTGTTGTTTTATCGGATAAAAAAATTGTAGGCTTATATTTAGTGATTTCTTCCTCATCCACGGAAATACTACATATTTCGGGATTAAAAATAGCCTAAGTTTAATCCAGGATGTCAGCTACCTCCATACCAAATTTAATCGAAATCCGTTAAGCCGTTTCTGAGTTCATCGCGCACAACCGCACAAACACAAAAATTCTTAAAACTATTATTTTCGGTTCTATTACGTTAATCAAGTCACGCTGAACTTGAAATTCGATCTGATCGTGTGGAATGACAGGAGGTAATTATCTCTTGGTAAATTATACTGTATTTCGACGACACTGCCAGACAGTAGATGCAATATCATCACCGACTTTCAGAACATCAACCTACAAGCAAAAAAGAAAAACCTTATAATGTAGAAAACATTAGCCGTATCGGATACCGTTGTACACTCGGCAGCCTCTCCTCAAATCAAATGGAAAACCTACTGGGATGTAAAGCGTAGTGAACAAAGTTGAGCCGTGCGCTCCAGAGCTCCGCTTCAGGGTTCAGATATCAAAGAGTGAGCGATAACGCCTGTACGATGGCTTCATTTAGTATTGGTGTGATCTTTTTCGGTTTTTACTTTATTTTTATTACATATAGCTTCTGCCCGCAAGGTGCGTCCGCGTGATTAAGTTTATTAGAAATTTCCCGCCCTGTCCCGCCTCATTCTCACTCAAGGCAAGTAATGCAGTCCCATTACATGCCTTTGAGTATAATAAAGTAACAAATATATCATAAGTTTTAATCCAGGGTATCAGCAACCTCCATACCAAATTTCAGAAAAAACTGTTAAGCCGTTTCTGAGTTAATCGCGCACAACCGCAAAGACAAACATACAAACAGACAAAAATTATAAAAATCATTGTCTTGGGTTCCATTATGTGAGATCGATCGGTTACAAATTAATTATATGTATAGATTTTCTTAGTATCACTACCACTTATTAAATGCTTGATTTAATAACGCTACTTACCATCGACTACCGAAAAATAAGACATCTAATGTCAATCTATCTAATGTCACTGTTTGGACAACGCAGAATTGAAAATCATGTGCAATGCACCTTTAATTATTATAACAAGACACTGTCTTTTTGCTAGTAAGTATTCAATTTCAGTTATTAATAAAACTTAGAAGCCCAGATATAGATTAGTCAAAACTGTGATTCAAGACATGACGCACCGTAAAGAATGTCGGTGACAGATTTCGTTTAAATACAGAATACGTTGTTTGACATCTGTGTCACAGATTTTTTTTGTATACTTTTTAGTACTTTTTAAATATTTCACATCCATTTTCTATGAGCTAAAAGTACTATATTAGCGTGATTAGAAGGTCTCAAATATCGGCATACTTTAGAAGTGGTAGAGCCACGCTGTTGACAGCCATGGCTTAGCATGAATGGGCAGGCTTGTCCAGGGTGGTACGTGGTGGGCGTTTCTCTCGATGAGTGGGACTGCCGGATGGCCAATACCCCATTCCTCTTCCATTCCTTTTTCCTTCCCACTCGCCTTCCGATCTGATGGCCCGTCAAAACATCCATGATCCAAGCGTTGTGGATGTCCATGGGCGGCAGTGATCACTTACCATCAGAGGACCTGCTCGCTTGTTTGCCGGACCTATGCTTTAAAAATTCCTTTCCGGCTACGTCCTAGGCGCAAGAAGATTTAAGCTCTCAAGCTTAAAACTTTCTCTCTCGATACGAATAAACACTGATGAGCCAAATATGCTTATTATAATGTAATTCATCTTCAAAGAAAGATGTGACAGGAAACTATGTAATATAACTGTCTTCATTTTGGACTTATTCATCTATTTATTGAACAGACTACTGCTGCCATCCCATATTCAGAACTGACATTTAAACAGTTAATTCCGTACCGTAAACAGCGTGCAAATTCACGGAACCACGTAAAAATCGAGCCCATCCAGACCCCGGCGGCAAATCTCCCACGCGCGCAAGTTTTTATTCATCGCATAGAGGTGCGCCAGTGAAAAATGTTCGCTGGGCCAATTTAGTTCCACGGCTAACAAGGGATTTACGTGACGCGTTGCACCTTCATAGCGGTTGCGCTCACACTCAAATATACTGCTTTCAAGGCTTCTTTTGTGTTAATTTATGCTCGAAGTGCATGGAATTAAGTTAGCTAGTTTCTTGAATATGGTGAACTTTCATGTTTGGTGCTACGGATTCTAATTGTTTTTTACTTATTTCAAGTAAAGGAATCAAACAGTACAAAGTATACAATTAAAATTAAGAGAATGAATATAGCTAAACTTAAACCAAGAAATTTTCCAATATCTTCTCACCTGATGCAATTGGATGTGTGTTGATCAAACGAATATGTAAATATACCTGTGTAAATACTTTTCATGATTTGAAATATCGAAATCACGTGTGTTAGGTTTTTAGATAATTATAGCGATTACTTTATCTTTAACCATTGGCTATCTCAAAGAATTTCATTGTTATTTGTTGGAAGCGTCTTTCAACCAGCATCAATTCCATTAAACAAATGCTTAGAATAGAAAAAAAAAATAGTAGGTACTATACCTACTTTACCTATTCGAGATAGTTTTTAATGGTAATATACCAAATCAAGCTTAAGACTTGACCAATTTTGATCATTCCAATCTGAATTCACAACATAATCATCAACAACTTCACAGCAGTAACTCATACTGTACTTAGTGCTTCGAAGGCTTCTTTTGAATTAATTTATGCGCCACGTGCATGAAGGAAACGAGGTTACCAAGTTTCGTGACTAAAATGTTGTGGTTCGTAAAGCTGTCAGCGTTCGATGTTTACTGAAATGGAGTTTGGGTGTTTGTAGGTTAAGTGGTACAAGTACGATTTGATAAGATTTTCAGCCTAATATTGTCTGTATTTAGACTAATATGGTAATCATGTTTCAGCACTAGAAAGAGTCGATAGAGATACCTATCTGATTTGAAATATCTTAATTACATTCCCAGTAAAACATCAGAATTAGAAGTCGCCGTTTCAGTCAAAGCCTTAAGGATTAAAGGTAAGTTAAACTTTCTCTGAAAATTTTGGGGCATTTCACGTGAAACGGGCAAACGGATCTTTAAATAGATAATTTTAACAAAACACACTTACAAGAAAATATGACAATGGAATATTTCGTCCAAAACTAAGAATTCTTTATTAATATTGTATACCACTTTCGACTTTCTTTTGACCTTTAGGATTAAATCGTTGAGTAAATTCCGCAGTAACCCCTCACCTTATGGTTTAAATAAATTCCGGTACACGGCTAAGGTTCGCGTGTACAGGCAAAGTTATCAATCGTTAACCATCCGTTGCAGAACGGCCCGTGAGTAATGTTCCAAACTTGTAAATTATTGGGTGGAGTTCGTGACCTCTGGAATCCTATACTAAACAATTAATGTATGTGTCTTAATTCCTTCCTTTAAATTCAAGCTATTTAAAGCCTCTTTGAGAAGTAATAATTTAACAGCTCGTAGTTTAGTTTGTAAAATTAAATGTTTTATGAAAATTATTAGCTTAGATTTTATAGAATCCAAGGGGCCATGTTCAGTGGAGATAATAATTATGTTATTTTTAATCCCTCTACTTTCAATTTTCGTATTAGTCGAGCTAGGATAAGTAACATTAAATCCACTTTAAATAATGTTGAACATTACCACCATAATGTAATTATTGTATTTGTTAATCATAGAAATAAAGTCTGCTTTAAGATATTTAGTCGGAAGCTAAATAATTTCCAGCCTGTCATTAGCTTTTTCTCTCTAAATAGAATTACAATCTTCAAACCTGTAGATGTTCGTAAGCTAACCTTAACATCACGAAACATTGACTCATTTCCATCCATCCATCGGCCAAAAACAGTCCAATGCTGAACACAGGCCTCCCCCGATGATTGACAGTGACCTGTTGGAGGCAGCCCGCATCCGGCGACGTCCCGCAACCTTTACCAATTCGTCTGACCACCTTGTGGGTGGACGTCCTACGCTGCGCTTTCCGCTTTCTAATTCACTCGTTTACCTCTATACAAATATACAGTACGTGTATCAAAACATGAAACCGGTGGAGGGAGATCATCAGCTCCAGATGCAACTCTGATGCTGACCACGATCTTCAGACATGTCCGACTAGAGAGAGAGAGATACCATAACAAAACAACCAAATCAGATTACCCATACCCCGGCTCGTGTAACTCACCTATACTCGTAAGTTTAAACGCACCAAGCACTCTCCGAAGTTCACAATACTTGAACGTATTTACAAGTTGCGTACAAGTGAAGCATTACTAAGACGTGATACTGTTACTTGATTAACAAGTTATCGGACGATTAAGTTAAGGTCAAAAGGCGTTGTTTTAAGGGTTTAGCAAGTTTTTATGTGATTTATTTAATTTTTTGAAGTTTTAGACGTACTGGAATTGGCGTCTTTAGATGTATTTAGTGTATTATGTATTAAGGCATTTTTATAGTAAAAAGACGATTGCTATTTCCTCCCTAAATTGACTAGTACCACTTCTGTAAATCAAGATCGCAAAAAGTATGCATATTAGACAGAGCGCTAATAAGGTGACAAGTTTCTAACACTTCATGACATGATTTACTCCATAAATTAATTTGTATCGTACAATTTTACGCAGTCTTCTAATTTCAACTATTTTTACAACGGTTAAAGCGGGTGGGTCTAACTACAACATGAATGGGCTGGGTCAATATGACCGTACCACAGTCTCACGCAAAACCCATTAATAAAAAATATTGTTGACGAGTTTAGATCAATAACGTTGTATATCCAATAACACAATATAGTTCTGTAGTGAAATTAATTTTCTATCTACTCGTAGAAACTCATCAAAACTTTTTACAGGTCTCCAAAATTGTTCGAAATATTTTCGAATGTTTGAACGAAGTTATTTTAGTCAGTACGTGGGTGAACTTCTCAAAATACACCTCCAGTAATAATAATTGTACACTCCACTTTACAAATTTTTGCTAATTGGCACATTGGTCTTATTTCAAAACATTGCGAACGTTAATTGGCCTCGGGACATAAATAAAACGAAAAACAAAACACGAAGCAATTTTAATTAATTACATAGTAAATTAAGAATGAAAAGTATCTATGTTGGATATTGTATAGGTATTATTCCATATTGAGTGCGGGGTGGCCTGTTGGTAATGGACTGGACGCGGCTACCTACGAGTACACATTCACGCTGGTCGCGGGCTCAAATCCTAGGGCACACCTCTGACTTCTCGGATTTGTGTGTGTATTGATAGTCAATCACCACGCACTATAAAGGTGAAGGAAAACATCGTGAGAAAACCTGCATACCATAGCGATTTGTAAAAAAATCTATGGCATGTAAAAGTCCGCCAACCCGCAAAAGGCCAGCGTGGTGGACTATATGGTCTAACTACTCTCATTCGTACTCTTGATTGTAGAGGAGGCCCGTGCCTTGCAGTCGTACGTATAAGGGCTGATACAGTACCTTTCATATTTATCGCCCAATGATAAAGGCAAATTATCTCTTAGATTTAGAAGTATTAGGTCTTAGTTCACAACGCTGGACTGAAAGGGGTTGATGAATTTACAATTCTTACGAACAACTCTAAAATTGACAAGATTTTATATACATGATAATTTCTCACGCATTCCCATGTCCAAAAATATAGATCTGCCGATTTAATCCAAATGCTGACAAAAGGGCTTCATCGCCTTGGGTCAAATTGCAATTAGCTGTACAAAAATGCAATTTCAAGCTGGCTCGCCAAGGAAGTGTTTGTTACAGACCTTACTCTTCATCAACAACCACAATTCCTACATAATCAACGTGTGATCATGCTTTAAAAAATAATCGAAAACCTTTACCAACCTTTGAGCGCTATTTACACGGGGAGAGTTTCTCGCGGCGAGAATCGTATGCCATTATCGCATGACATAACCGCCATAAGATTATCGCGTTCTAACAATGTTTACACGATGTAACTTTTATATCCTTACGATAATTGTATCTTGAGGCGAGAAATTCTCCGCTTGTAAATGGGGCTTTATTTACAGGAAGGTTTAAATTCCCCACAAATATATAACTCGTTTAATTGCAGTCCTCAAGTGACGCCCGAGCTATTAATGAAATTCCGAGCTATGATGTGACTTGTATACAAACGAAACCCGCACTTCTTAAAACATGGTATTTAGTTAAATGAGTAATTAGTTGAAGACTGCAATTGAGTTTTGTTTTTGGGTCAATGATATTATTGAGGGATAAAGGCAGACTGCCTCGGTGGCGTAATTTTACTAAGGTACGATTGCAAAGCTGAGGTCTCAGGTTCGAATCCCGGGTTTGGATAAGTGATAATAGATTTTTCAATTCATTATCAGCCAGTAGTCAGGAATATGTGCCCGATATGGCGATAGGCGATAGGCCCTATCACATCGTGGGACGGAACATAAAAGGGGAAATGTGAGGGTCATGGTGGCGCCTCTGCCTACCCCTTATGGGAAATATGATTTATGTATATATGTAGTCATTTCTGTTGCTATGCTACTACATCAGCCCATACACGTCCCACTGCGTGGCACGGCCCTCCTCTACAAGCAAGAGGTTGATTGAGAGGGGCTATCCTACTGATAATATAATCAGCAGGGTGTAATAGAATAGTTAAAAAAAGATAAGCTGACACTATTTAAATTCAGAAATTATAAATTAAATCAATATGCAATGACCTTTTACAAATCAATACGTAAATTCTGTTCCAATGAAACCAACAATACGGAAAACTCGGTTGACGCAAAGAGTTAATGACACGCGGCCTGTCATGAAGGTTTACTACTAAAGTTTTACTGCTAAATCACTGTCGAAAGGTTAATTTAATATCTGCCTACAACATTATATTGACGCAATTCAACTCCAAGAAATATTCAAACTAAAATTCAAGCAAAATGAAGTAATTTCGCCCCAAAGTTCCCGCATACCGATGAAAATTGAAACATCCTAACTTCAACTCCCCGAAATCCACTTAAAAATCCAGAATCCTGAAAGGCTGAGATGACATTGTCCCGGAGCAATTAATCAAAGCCAGGGAAATGGCAATTGATTAATTAAAATTTATTATAAAGAGTTAATTAATCCCGGAATTCGTTGTCCGTCGCTAACTGTAATTTTGACTTTTGACATACTTCGTTGATTAGTTTCGTACAACGGAATTAAGGATGAATTAGGAATGAGCCACGTGAAGGAATTTCGTGAATTTCTGCCTTCGTATTGTGACCGAATTAATGTACATAAACATAAACACGCCCCTTTTTCCCAGAAGGGGTAGGCAGAGGTGCTACCAGAACACCCACGTTTCGCCTTGTATATTCCGTCCCACGATGTGATAGGGGGCGAGCCTATCGCCATATCGGGCACAAATTCCTGACTCCGGGCTGATAATGAATAGAAAAATCCAATAACACTTTGCCCGACCTGGGATTCGAACCCGAGACCTCAGCTTTGCAATCAATCAACCGAATTAAAGGATATTTTTATTGCTATATTTTTACGACTGGCCTCACCGGGCTGAGCGCGGGTTATACCCACATTGTAGCTGATGTCTTAATGTGATGTATAAACTAATACTGTAAAGTTTCATCGGAATCCTTCTAGTACTCTTGGTATGACAAAGAAATAAACATTCACACATTTGTTCGCTCTGACAAACTTTTACATTTATAATAATGGTCGGTTTTTTTTAGAACTAGCTTTTTGCTGGTGGTATTCATAGCTTGAGAGAGAGAGAGAGAGAAAACTAGTTTATTGTTATATTGATTCATAAACCTAATTATTAAATTATGAGAGAATTATAATAAAAATTATTTTATAGGAGTTTCCGATACACAAGAATATTGTACATAAGTACTACGGACAGACGATATACGCATCTACATAATGTTTTCTTAGTTATGTACTCGCCAATCATAAGAATGTGTAGCACATACAACACTCTCAACAGTAAAACATCTGAACTATTTAGTACATATGTTTTATTTAGGACATATTTAGTACTCCGATATCCAAATTTAAGAAACGAGCGCTGATCCTACTGCTAAACAATATAATTAAGTAGTTTATAAGTTTAGTTATTAATCTGTTCCTAATTTTCACCAAAATTTAACGTTATTTTTCTGAGTATTACAGTTTATCTTTTTACGTTTTTACTCCATTTTATGTTATCTTCCCTTGCTATGTAAATGCTGTACACGGTTATCATAGTATTGTATTGTATTGTATTGTATCAGCCCATATACGACCCACTGCAGGGCATGGGCCTCCTCTACAATCGAGAGTACGATTGAGAGTGGTTAGGCCATATAGTCCACCACGCTGGCCTAATGCGGGTTGGTGGACTTTTACATACCATAGAAATTTATACAAATCGCTATGGTATGCAGGTTTCCTCACGAAATTTTCCTTCACCGGTATAGTGCGTGGTGATTGACTATCAATACACACATGACTCCGAAAAGTCAGAGGTGGATTTGAACCCGCGACCTCCTTGAACATGTAGGCAGCCGCGGCTGGTTCGTTTACAAACAGGCCACCACGCACAATATCATTGGCATCGGTTATCATAGGCATGTGTATTTTTTTTTTATTGTGTACATATGTAATTATATGTTATTGGCATATGTTGTTGTTGTGTCTTCTTCAAATAAATAAAATATAGGTAATTTAATTTAAAAAAATAAAATGTACAACTAACGTTGCATTTATCGTTCATTTAATTGCAAATACGAACGTCATTATACATTTCTCGTAATTATCGTGAAATAATTAAGTTTGTGAAAAACACGTCAATTATTTCAATTTTGACTACTGAGTGAAATGCTCTCGCGACTGAAAATGTCCAAAAAGTTTATCATTAATTGAAAATGTGAAGATTAAATCCACCGTTAATACTCCAGTATAAATATGCCAAGTTGTATTTCACAGCTAGCAAGCCTCGCGGCTTCTCCCGCGCGAAAAAGATTTTCCGGGATGAAATATGTATATATTTTTCTAATTTAACTACCTTAGTCCATTACACGTGTCGTCTTAAGTATTTTTCCATGAATTTTCCTCAATCCACCCCACAACAGGAAGAATAATTTAATGAATATTATGTACGAATTTTTGAAATAAACATAATTATTACACACCGTAATCAAAAGTAACAGACTTCCGCTCAGTTACTTATCCTTTACAGCTCAAGTAACGTAAAGCAGCAAAATAATTTATTAACATCCCGCACTTTTAGTACACTTTCGTAGTAAAAATGATCAATTACCTTGCCCTCTCAAGACTTACTCCACAACTTTTCTAATAAGACTTTTGCCCTAAAAACTTCATAAGGGGCCCTTTGTAACAAAGAGCTATGCCAGTTGGTTGCTCACAATTTAAGACGTATTTCTTGTGTACATTTTTACGCGACATTTTCAAGTCGTGAATACGAAATTCTATGATATTCCGCTTTTATGTCCGTTCTTAACATCTAGGCTGCGTAATCAAATTTCGCCGGCTTCAGAACCGGCTCTCTCAATACTCGTAATATACTAAAATCTGGGTTGAATTTCACAAAATAATTTTATTGAATAAAATATTTATTAGGCTCTCATAAAATAAGTATGTATATTTTATTAATTCGATAATATAATATACAATGCTCAACATCAGGATTTCGAATTAAATTTATCTCAAAGACTGGTTATGTTACTGAAACCTATTGAGAGAAATTAGGTTTTATTGTGTAAAGGGATTTTTTTAAATTCCAATGAATAGCGAGACGAGCATGCCAGTCGCCTGATGGTAAGCGATACGACCGCTCATGGCCAGCAGTAAAACCAAACAACACCATGAATTTCAGAGCAATGCTCGGTATTCAACTGCACTCGCCATCCTGATACACAAGATGCAAAGTCTCATTATATCTAGTTATTACTCTGGCTACAATAACCTTCAAACCGGAACACAGCAGTGCATTTACAGCGATATTAAGTGACAAAAATACACTCTGCGATGATACCTTCCAAGACAGCCTTTCACATATGAGAGATCTACTACCAGCATCCCCTACCATTGCCGAAGCTGATATTAGAACTTAAGCCATTGGCTTATCCTTCATCTAGTTGTAAAAATTATTTCTGTAACATTACATATTATATTAATACCTAATACTCGTATTAATAATAATAAATACACCCAACAGCCACATACATAGGCCTGACCTCACACTAAGATCAAGTCTTGTATCGTTGGTATCAAGAACTACGAGAGACTTTTCGGTCTCACAAACACCCAGACCCGAGATAAATACTTGTTTACACAAAGATTTGTGCTGCTGCGGGGATCGAACCCGCGGCCTCTCGTTCCACACCCAGCATCTAACTAACTGCGCCACGGAGGCTGTCATTACATATTATATTGATAAAAATAGACTATCATGAGTTGTGCTCGGTAATAAGCAAAATATAACTTAACTCTTTTAACACACTTAAGCCAACCCATATGATAACATACATCTTCGATAAGACAATCCCTATTCAAAAGCGTCTCAGATATTTTTATTTATGCTTTAGTCCGTGGAAATTGAAAGGCACTGGAACATGGGAAATCAGGTGTGCTTGCCTAACCCACTGTCCATCTCTAGGGAACCCACGGGCTGTAACCAAACACAAGCCACGGTACTATGCATGTAAACCTGATTGATTAAATATTAACCAGTTGGCAAACATGATGCCGAGTCAAATAATAGATATTTGCGTTTGATATTTAAATTTGTTTGTATGTAAACGGAAAATTTTACCCAGTATTTGATATGGTTGCCATTGTTCGACAATTGGTAATAATTTATTGACCTTTTCATATGAATGAATGATTTTGTGCGTGGTGGCCTGTTGGTAACGGACCGGACGTGGCTGCCTACATGTTCATGGTGGTCGCGGGTTCAGATCCCAGGGCACACCTCTGACTTTTCGGAGTCATGTGAGTATTGATAGTCAATCACCACGCACTATAACGGTGAAGGAAAACATCATGAGGAAACCTGCATACCATAGCGATTTGTATAAATTTCTATGGTATGTAAAAGTCTGCCAACCCGCACTGGGCCAGCATGGTGGACTATATGGCCTAACCACTCTCAATCGTACTCTCGATTGTAGAGGAGGCTCGTGCCCTGCAGTGGGTCGTGTATGGGCTGATACAGTACAGTACAGAATGATTTTGGTATTTTTATAGATTAAAAGAGTAATACACAACTGTTTGAAGACTAGAAATATTTTTAAATAGTGTTTTTATTGAAGTTGTTTTTTATTTCGTAAAAACACGATTTTCTGTAGTTGCGAGAGGAGTGAACTTTTGAGATTAAATCAGAGATTTTTGCTCTCACAAACACTTCTAACATTACTAAGTGTTATAAGTAATTACTATTGTAGCTATCTTTTGAGTTAAAGAACCTTTGATAAAAAGGGTTATTTCAGTAGAATTTAGAAGCCTGTAAAATCAACCAATCCACACTAGCTTATCTATATAATCCTGGTTCCTCTCAAACATAAAAGATAGCCATGAAGTATGTATTAGGTACAAAACAGATATTAACTATTTCATTATTTTAATTATATTTGTATTGTATTCATATGTCCGCCCACGAGGTATACAGACGACCTAGTAAAGGTCACGGGACGTCGCTGGATGCAGGCTGCCTCCAACAGGTCACTGTGGAAATCATTGGAGGAGGCCTATGTTCAGCAGCGGACTTCCTTTGGCTGATGGATGAATGGATGTATTGTATTGTATTATGGCGATCCAAAATGGCAATATTGTTTTTACTTTTATAATTTTGTTATGTATAGCTGCAATTTATATATTACTACTCTTTAATTATAACTACTTTACTGTTAATCTATATTATTTCTGTTATTTAGGTGGACTATATGGCCTAACCACTCTTAATCGTACCCTCGATTGTAGAGGAGGCCCGTGCCCTGCAGTGGGTCGTATATGGGCTGATACAATTACAAAAAAAATACAATTACTGTTAATCTAATAATACAAATCCTAAATACCTGTTTTTATTCCCATTACAACTAGGCCCTGCAACATACAGATGGTAGTTGGTGCTTATTGTAGGGCTACCGTAGTATAAGTACCAGCCGTTTCTCATTCCTGTTGTATCTTACTTTTAATTTAGGTATAAGTTTTTTTTTGTTTAAGTTAAGTTAAATTATGTATTCGAGGAAAGTAAAACTACCAGCTCACGCTAAGTAATAGTAAAATTAAATTGAACCAAAAAAATCGTAATTCAATTCCAAATTTATAAATGTAATATTTTCGCTGAATATCTTTGATGTTGGTTTTGTTGGCAGATAACTGAGTGCCTAAAGGGAATTTTTTATTTGGCATTCGCCTAAAGCTAAGGATTCTCGAGATCTCTAACCAAGGGCTAGCCTGATGTCTTTTTAAACATTTAGCGTTCCAGATTCTGTGTTGAGAATTTTGCGCACATAGTAAGATTGATTGAATTGAAATGATTTCATGAAATTATAATTGCAGATTTTGTTTTAAAAATCATAGTTTCTGATTGTTTTTTTTTTTACAAATTTGTTATTCTTTCGATATGATTATTACTTTAATGAGTTCAACAAGATTGCAACATGGTTCGCATCAGTAAGCAAGAAGGAAACATTGAAGCGAAGGCAAGTCGTACACAAATAATTTATCAGGTTTGAATGTTGTTACAAAATCTCTCTCTCAATCGTACTCTCGATTGTAGAAGGAGGTTCGTGCCCTGCAGTGGGACGTATCTGGGCTGATAAAGTACAGTACACTACACTACAGTTGTAACAAAAACTACAAAATAATTCCCAGATTTCTTCATCAGCCTACGATGCTGACTAAATGGGGTTGGTAGACTTGATAAACCGTCAATATTATAATATTAGGATTTCTCACAATGATTTCCTTCACTAATGAAGCTATAATTCACGATTATACACACGATGTATAATATTTTTCAGTATTTTTTTAGCATAGATCCGGCAAACTAGCAAGCAAGTCACCTGATGGTAAGTGATCACTGCCGCCCATGAATATGCACAATCCTTGCATCATAATCAAAATCAAACGTACAAATATAATACAACTCTTACAAAATAATTTATTACTAAAACAACTTTTATAGCTATTAAACGCTTAACAGCCGTCAATTGTGTTTTCATTCGGAAATTTTGAAAATTAATAACCGAAGCTATTAATTACTTCAATAAAGTGATTTAATCAGGAATGGTTTGTAGTTACTGAACGGGACCACTTTAATTAACAAAGACATTATGTTGAAATAAGTGGCGGCATTTAATTTACCGCCTACTTGACAATTACTTGAAATAACCTAATATTAAATGAAGATACGCCCTAAATATGTCGTGGGTGGTCGATGGAAAAATACCGCTTAAATATATTTGGATATTTTCGAGGAGCGTTAGTATTCAGCATTTTAATAACTGTCTATTATTGACAAAATGATTGAAAAACAAATACGTCCAGTTTGCTAGCATGCGTATTTGCTTTTTCACATTTCATACGTAACATAAGGAAAAACTATAATTCCACGTTGCTAAACTAAGCTGGTATGGTGGACTATATGGCCTAACCACTCTGCATCGTACTCTCGATTGTAGAGGAGGCCCGTGCCCTGCAGTGGGTCGTATATGGGCTGATACAATACAATAAAAAAACTAAGCTAATTAACGTCCAGCCCTCCAGAATCTTTTTCTGCATGCCCACAGCCGTATAGGCTTAACGTAGTTAAGTATGGCAATTATTTCTGATTTTATGAACAAGGGATTTATACCCAGGAAGGAGTTTTCATCGTCTGCTGGACTTAGCTGATAGACTTCGTAATTAATAAAACCTTCTTGCAAAAGTTCCAGATATTTTTAACTAAAACTTGTACTGTAAACTGTAAACAAAGACGCATTAAAACATAACTCGACCGTACATTTTAACACCAATTACAAGAATAATAAGCGTTGGAAAAATTGCAAGCTCATCCGGAAGGCGTGCAGCGAAATTAATCTCTTAGACTGGCGCCTGTCAACGTCTTTTGTTTATTTTGGTTTCAGTAACAGCTGTGGAGCTCTTGATTTTTCCCTACTTGTGTTTCAATTTAGGTCCCTATGGGTTCATAATGAATTATCGCGTAGGAAGAAAGATAGAGTCACTTAAGTTAAAGTCGCTGCCTTGGCGAGATAGAATATGGAAACATACGGGATGTTTTTAGGTGCAGCGTAATTATATTGACCTAAATTCGATTTTATAACATCAAAAGGCAAATAGATGACCAATTAATGCAAAGAAATTACCTTAACTAATTAATATTTTTTTATTATTAGTCCTATTTATAATTTGCCATTGGCGCGTTTTTAGAAGTTTGTAATAAAATACAGGATTATCCATAAATAAAAATATTCTTTATTAGATCTCTCTGAATTTCTATGAATGGAAACTCCGCGTAGCATGTGTTCAGCCCTTTTATGAAGTAGCCACGTCTACAAGTATGGCATTAACATTCACACTACGTAAACTAAATATAGAGTTAGCATCTCGATTAAAATAGAACATTTAACTAAATTCACTTCTAAATAATTTGTTTACAATCTCCTCAATAGAGACTTTGAAACAAACATTAATGGCCGTCACACTCGTAACGATATCACTGTGCAATTGCACCAGTCTCGAATCGAAAATTTGTATGAAGTTTGCGCACTTATTCGCCCAAACACATTCCATTATACTGGTCCAAACTCAGACTTGCCCAGTTTTTGTTACGTGTGTGACGGCCCTAACACTTCCAAACAATTTTGGTAAATAAATCACAAACCAGCACTAAAAGCCTCAAATGACACAGTATGATTTACAGCCAGTGTTGCTAGACGCAAATGCCTCCCCTGTGCCTCGCTAGCTAAGCAGCGGCGTCAGCGTGTAGCGGTCGACAGGATATCACTGAACTTTCAATGGGTCGCTTCTACAAGATAGAATGCTACGGAACAGAATACCCACCATTTTACTCGTCATATTTATTTGAGGGATCGTAGATTAAGGCCTACTTGAGAAGTGATTTCGTTTGGAATTTGGGATTTGGATTGAATTCGTTATAAGTACTATTTAGTTAAAAAATTGCGACACACTAGCTAATATTCTATCAGCATGGCGAATGTCATTCGTATAGTCTATTAAACAGTTATAGTATTAGCAGAGCCACTTACTATGTGAACGAAGAGTTTGTTCCCAGGTGTAGAACATGTGTCAACGTCACCAACTTCGTCTAAAGCAGCTAGATTGGATAATCACGGTTTACCATTATATCTAGGACTCAATTTATAAATAACTAAAATACAAAACTTTCAATTTATACCCAAAGCTAGTACAAAATTACTGCACAACAAAGCTTTGTCCGAATAATCTGAATGCTTGCAACAAAATGTAAGGTAAATATAAAATTGAAACTGAACTCGAAGCTGTCTGAAGCATTGGAGCAATATTTGCTTCACACTTAAGGGAACAGCAGATTTTTACCATTGAAACTATTTTTATCGTCCATATGCATTTCAGCACAAGCAATGTCTAGAATTTAAATGACGTTTGTATGCTTCAGGATCATTTATTCAATTCCAACTTTAATTTCATTTGTAATATCAATCTACCGATATTTATAGATATTTCACTGGTGGTAGGTCTCTTATATGTGAGAGGCCGCCTGGGTTGGTACCACTGCAATGTCTATTTCTACCGCCAAACAGCAGTGTTAACGCATTGTTGTGTTCCGGTTTGAAGGACATTGTAGCCAGCGTAAATACTGGACATATTGAGACTTAAGATATTATGTATCAGGATAACGAGCGCAGTATAATACCAAGCATTGCTTTGCAATTCATGGTCTTGATTGGTTTTGCTACTGTCCATGAGAAGTTGTATCGCTTACCATCAGATGTATGGCATGCTCATCTTGCCATTCAACGCTATAACAAAAGACGAGACACAAATCTTACCGAATAAGGAAACAAAATAAATAATTCCTTTCCTTCAATGAATTCTATTATCTTAATTGCTGGTCCCAATAAAAGTGATTTCAAAATACGACGGAGCTTCGAGTACAAATAGTTTTAGGCCCAAATAATAAAACTTTCACACGTCCAAATCCCAGAACAACGACACTTCCCAATATACAGAAACCAAGGGAATAATTGAAAGCATCAGTCTGTCAGTCTTTGTCCTTCGAAGCCCTAGTAAACTATTTACGGCTCAGGCAAACTGGCGACTTTTAGCATCAACTATCATGGATTTTGCGACAGAAGCCATGATGTATCGCGTTTTGATGACTAGCTGCGTCAATCGTGGTATTGAGATCACGCTATGGTAATCATATCGAATCTGCATTGCGTTTTTGCTACTAGATTTGTTTGATCGAGGATTAAATCGCACGTTTGAGCGATTTGATCGATGCAAAATTGCATTTCAAAGATCATTATTCCTTTGCCGTATAAAAATCTGAATGATGTAGCTGCTTCCAGCGTCTGAAGATCGTCTTGACCGCTACTGGTTTATTTATAGTGCGAAATGAAGCGTTCTGTCGCGACGTTAAGCTCCCTAACAGCGACTAAATCGCTATGCTAAAAGTCGCTAGTTTGCTCAGCCCTAAATTCCCCGTGGACAGTACGTTGCGTAGTAAATAATAAAAACATTTTGCCGATACTTCAACGTGCGGAGCTGATTTATAGCGGTTTTGTGGATACCGTGATTTCAATAGTTTTGGTCGTAATGGACAAATAGTGTAAATCGTGTGGTAATGACATTTGGTGAACAAATCAGGTATTTTGCAAATAGGTTTTTATTGCATGTGGGAATTTGATAATTAATTTGGCACATAGCGCGGAGAACTGATGGCCGATGGGGCCAAAAAGTTCTCGAATGGAGGCCACGAAGCGGAAAGCGCAGCGTGGGACATCCACCCACTAGGTGGTCAGACGACCTGGTATAGGTCGCGGGACGTCGCTGGATGCAGGCTGCCTCCAACAGGTCACTGTGGAAATCATTGGGAGAGGCCTATGTTCAGCAGTGGACTTCCTTTGGCTGGTGGATGGATGATGGATGGGAATTTGAAAGCGTGAGTTTCTTAGTAGATTGAAGACCACGTGTAAAATTAAGCAAGTTTTGGAAAGGAATTTAATTAAACCTTCATGTTATTGTACGAGTACATACCTACTGAACAAGACACGTATTTTAATGTCTAGTTGCGTCCATAGCACGTACTGTCAATTCTGTATTTACAGTACGTTTCATAGAACTTAATTCGATTAATAATTCCTACAAAGTAATTTATACCAATCTAGAATACTAATCTAAACAAACAAACAATGTATTACAAATCCCTCTCCGTTAATACCATTACATTACTCATGTTTCATTTACAAAAATACCAAAGTGTTTAATAAAACTCCTTTCACCGAACCGTTGCGAAATAAAGGCCGAAATAAGGGAACCAAATTTCTCATAATACAATAAGTGGACTGTGAAACAATTATTGGTTTTGTGATTTCGCAGCGATTGTTGCTCGAAACGCGGACGATAAATTTTATACAGAGAAGTAATAAATTTCTATTTTACGCCGTCCGACTGCGCGCCGTAATCTTCGGTGACACAATCCGGTTGGACCATCGGCTTTCAAACTTTATCTGCTATTTCGAGGCTCTGGATTTATAATATGTATTTGCGTTATACCACCGTGGGTTGAGTTATATCCATAAAGAGAGACATTATTCTACTCTTGTTACACAGATGTGTCTTTCAGTTCGAATATGTGAGATTCTAATTGATGTATGTTTTAAAGGGCTTCTTAGGTTTTTGACAAACTTATTGATTCGATGAAGCATTTATTCATTTATGCTCGTTTGCAAGAGGCTTTATAGTTTATAATTAGCATATGGTTACATAGAATTTAATTTTTCTTTTTACTTTCCTTGTTAATCTCCATTTCTTCATTTCCTATTCATTGTAGCACTTTTTATTGCATAGGTCTGGCAAACAAGCAAACAGATAACCTGATGGTAGATGATCACCGGATATTAACTCTATCAAGTTTATTGCCCGACGTCGATTAGGTTTTCAATTTACAAATATAGCTAAAAAAATTTAGTCTCCATGTCGCCCTTCAGAATCTTTTGGAACCGCTGTATAAGACCTTTTTTTAAGTTTATGTCCCGTTATTATGTCGGGTTTATGTTTGAGGGACAATTGCTCGTCTAGTGGCCTAGATATAAGATATTCCAAAATCTTTATTATAATGACCATAGTGAATACATATTCACATAAAAATGATGTAAAACGGGGACGCAATTTGGGCTATGGAGAATGATAATAATAATGGTTCTGTTGTTCATTTTCATAAGCAGTAAGTGCTTGTAAGGGTTTATTTGATTATTTTCTTATTCTACGTAGATAAGAAAGGGAGCTTTTATCTAGCTTCCAACAAGTCGATGTGGAGATCCTTGGGGGAGCCTTATGTTCAGCAGTGGGCTTCCTGTGTCAGAATAGAGACTTCATTCGTCCCACTGCAGGCCACGGGGCTTTTCTATAATCGAGAGTACGATCTAGAGGGGTTAGGCCATGTAGTCTACTGCGCTGGTGCTAGTGCGGGTTAGCTGACTTTGCATACCATAGAAATTCTTTTAAATCGCTACGGTATGCAGGTTTTCTCACGATGTTTTGCTTCACCGTCACAGTACGAAAACTATGTCATAAAAATAAAGCTACCAACTCCGATGTTTTTTTGAGTTTGAATGTATGAGGTTGTAATTGACGTATGTTTCAAAGGGCTTCTTAGATTTTTGGTAAACTTATTGATTCCATGAAGCAGTTATTCATTTTTGTTCGTTTTAGAAGAGGCTTTCTAGTTAATAATTAGAATAGGGTTATGTGAAATTTAATTTGTCTTTTTACTTTCCTTGTTAACTAATTTCCACCATCGAGTACGGTGATCACTATACTGGCGGTAACGAATATGTACCTATATATTGATATCAGCTATATTTTATTTGACTAACTCTCTCACCAAATGCGATGCAACAGAAAAAATATTTTACGTCGCCTTTCTATAAGACAGTGATACGCCAGTCTACCCAACAAATCAGTGTAGCTTTAAGGACCTTCAGAATCTACCACTTCATATTCTTTATATTATAAAATCAAACCAGCCAGCTCTCATCCTTAAACCACGCAAATATGACAAAAATACGTATGTAACCTACCGATCCTTTTAATTATTTAATAAAAAACAAACTCGGTGCAGTTGTACTACGGTGTGATTCCAAAGCTGAGGTCTCAGGTTCGATTCCAGAGTCAGGCAGAGTGATACTGGTTTTTTATTCATAATCAGCCCGGAGTCAGGAATTTGTGCCCGATATGGTGATAGGCTTCGCCCCCTATAATATCGTGGAACGGAAAATACATGGCGAAACGTAGGTGTCCAGGTTAGGTACACCTCTGCCTACCACTTCTGGGGAAAAGTCGTGAGTTTATATATGTGTGTCACATAATAAAAACCAACCCACCTTCCACAAGGCGTTGTAATCACAAACGGACGATTTTTCCTCTTCCAAGTCAGCAAACTTCTTACAGATTGTTAAATTAATTTCTCGCCAAATAAACACGCTTTTTAATATTTTGTACATGCAAAATTTTCTCTCAGATCTTTTTGTGGTACTGTTAAATCGAGGTTAATTTTTTAATCTCCTTTCATGAGAATGTGGTTCGCTTTGAATTCAATCTTATTTTCTTTTGAGAGAAATTTGACGGTGCTCTTTCAGATGTATATTTTGGTGAACGTTCTTTCAGGTATCTGTATCTGTATCAGCCCATATACGTCCACTCCAGGGCACGGGCCTCCTATAAAATCAATAGTACGATTGAGAGGGGTCAGGCCATATAGTGCACCATGCTGGCCTGGTACGGGTTGGCGGACTTTACATATTATCATAAAAATTAGTTAAAATCGCTTTGGTTTGCGGGTTCTTCACCATGTTTTCTTTCACCGTTATAGTGCGTGGTGACTATGAACTGACTATCAATATCTTTGAGGTATGTTGTTTTAAAATTCAATGTCCGGTGTAAGTTTTGTAGAACAACTAATTCATAATATTATGAAGAAAATATGAAATAAGAAATCGTATATTTTCTAATATTTACCCAACATTATTTCGCACTAGGATTAAATTAACATTTTCAATGGCTTTATAAACACATTTCTATGGTTATATATATATTTAATTGTAAATACGAGATTCAAACCCAAACCAACCATCTTACTGCTGCAGCTTACAATCACGACTAACTAAACTAATTATATTATTTACACCTTAATACAAAACGATTCTAGTTGCTCAAAGTAGCAAACCTTAATGCTAATTTATGATTTTAGTTGGTCAAAGTAAATATGTAGCATTTCATTTATGAAGGCCCTGCTCAGCCATGCAAGTTCAAATCCCTCTGACAGTTACTCTTTAAGCCACTGGATGCACCTGTATAAAATGCACTTAATATTATAGGCGGAACGTTCCACCCGCGCTTCAAAGCTAGTTATTGGAGCACAATGATTGCCAGACCAGCGTGAAACTAAATAAGCAACGAGCCTCAAAGCAATCCTTTCAACACAACGTGAAAGTGAACTTAAATTATACGAATATGGGCATTATAAAAAATTTATTTTTTTTATTATAAATGTAAAAAGAAACTTTCCAATTACATTAAAGAAGTTTAAAGGCATGGTCAGTTTATATACAATTTTCAAATTATCTATATAAAATTTTTAAAGGCCACGATTCAGGAAGGCCAAAAATTTAGAGTACTTTAAGGGATTGTTCTAAATACTATTTACTTCTCTTGGCTTTAAAGCCAAGCACTCCACCACAGCAGCACAAAAATAAGACCATAAATACGAACTCCTAAAACAAGTATTTTTATACAATAAAATTCCCGATAACAGCTAAGAAGCCAATATATTCACGAGTGGAAGACATTCCTTTGTTCCAAATTTATCTCTTTCCTCGAAGGAAAACTTAAAAACGTTTCGCCTGCCCGACAAAATAGAGGGAACGTGGTGCGTTTCCAAACGATGCCTTGTGTTGTTGATATGCAAATATACTGGATCCAATATCACGCCAACATTGGCTTGAACCCTACCCCTTCGACGAGTGATACAAGATAATTTTCGCCCCATCTTTGGGACCAATGGTTGGAACAAAAGTCTGGAGCCGACGATATGCAAATATATTGGCTTGGCAGGAAGTTTCAATTTCCTCATAACGTATAAATTTTAACATGACACTTCATGCGTAAATGTGGTGTTTTATCATAGTCCTCGTAATATTATGAATGCAAAGATGTTTAGACATTTTATAAAGCAGTGGATCGGCATATTTTTGGCCTCTATTCCACTGGCGTTTTTGTATCGTCTGCGCAACGTCGACGCTACGCTGACGCGAAATTGACGCCGCGGGTGTCTTCGGGAATTCCGACGAGAAACACTACTGCTGGGTTTGCTCCTGCGAAAAAAAATACATATTATCGTACTAACATATCCTATAACAAAAGTCATAGTGTCATCGCTTGACGCTAGACAACTGCAGCGTCAACGTCGCGTCAACGCAACGTCAACGTTGCGCAGACGTTCGAGAAACGCGAACGCCCGTAAAACGCCAGTGAGAAGGGGGCTTTTTAGCTATGGACAGTTTATGAGCTAGAGAGTGTAGTATAATTATTATGAAGGCAAAATATATTGACCATAATTCTATCGCCCATGTACTGCGTTCAGTAACCCGCCTGCTAAGAGTACTGACTATTTTATATAAAATAATTATTGGGGGAGACCAAGCAGATGGTTGAAAATAATAATGACAGTAAGTCCAAACAAAGACGCGCGTAAAACCTAACACAAATAAAGAAAAAATAATAACCTAAAAAGGTGATGAAAAAGAACCGTTCAGAACTTAACACACCACTCCACAGAGATTACATATTGACACAACAATAATCTATACACCAACTTAATTATAACAATTATTACAGACGAATCAGAACAAACACTAGAAAATCTGTCTAGACGAGTAATTACGTCAATTTGCTTAGTGGGAATTAAGCAACTATACATTTAATTATTTACCAAGTAGACTAGTTTTCGGGATTATATTCTGTGTATTTATATGCAGGTTGTATATGAACTACGTTTGGTTACAAAAATGCACATTCCTTATGATATTGTTTTGGTGATATCTTAAGATAATCAAGCGTTAGACTGTATTTCCGAGGAACTAAATACATACACACATACATAAACACACGCCTTTTTTTCAGAAGGGGTAGGCAGAGGTGCTACCAGAACACCCACGTTTCGCCTTGTATATTCCGTCCCACGATGTGATAGGGGGCGAGCCGTATCGGGTAAATTCCTGACACCAGGTTGATAATGAATACAAAAATCCAATATCACATTGCCCGACCCGGGATTCGGACCCGAGACCTCAGCTTTGCAATCGTACCGTAGTACCAATACGCCACCGAGGCAGTCTAACTCGAGGAACTACATAGATATTACGAAATTAAAGTTAGTATCGCAGTACAAATAGAAAATCTGTATAGACAAGAAATTAAGTTAATTTGCTTAGTGGGAGTTAAAACAAGCACTCTACCGGTGAATATTAATCGATCAGTAAAGGCGGCCGTCCACAACCCAACATAACGCGGCTCGTGTCCAACACGGCTGACACGATCGCCTCGTGTACGCATCACTTAACATCTCTTACAAACTTGGAGATGGTTTTGGGAATAAGCGTGTTGTTTTCTGGGCGGTTTTGCGTCCTTGTGTTTTTTTGAAAGCATGGTTCTGTATCAATAAATATACACATATAAATTTATTTTGATATACTTATGGCTATATCTTTATTGACTCATCTATTAGCGGTATTACTGGTAATCCGCATGTTTTGTTAAATATAACATTAGAAAATGAGTCTAGACAAGAAGTTACGAAATAATTACTAATTGTATGATTGGGATTTAATAATACACTCAACACCCAACAGTCACATGCATAGTCCTGACTTCACATTAAGATCAACTAAGTCTTGTGTGGTGGGTATCAGACAGTATGAGAGACTTTTCGGTCTCACAAACACCCAGATCCGAGACAAATGCTTGTGGGCCTCACAAACATTTGTCTCGGTGCGGGGATCGAACCCGCGGCCTCTCGTTTCACAGGCGGCGTCTATCCAACTGCCCCACGGAGGCTGTCGAATTAAATAAGCGTTCTATCGCTGGAGAATATTAATCGATCAGTAAAGGCGATCGTCAACAACCATACATAGCGCGGCTTGTGTCCAACACGGCTGACACGATCGCCTCGTGTACGCGTCACTTCACATCTCTTACCAAGAATGGATAGTATTTTTAATATTGCATGTTTTTACATGCATTTATGTGCATGCTTTCTAGAAAGAAAATGCGATAAGATATTAATAACATTTTACAATGTAGTGATCTGTTCTCTGTGTTGTTAGTGAAGCTAGATAAAAATATGTTATCCATCCATCCATCCATCAGCCAAAGGAAGTCCACTGCTGAACATAGACCTCTCCAAATATTTCCACAGTGACCTGTTGGAGGCAGCCTGCATCCAGCGACGTCCCGCGACGAAAACATGTTAAGAGGAGCCTAATAAAAAGTCTAATCTGCTAGCATATAGGTTAGTTTTTCAACAAGTACCTATTAAAATTGCCAGAGAATTTGTAATACATTAAAATTCTTATAATTATGTCCATGTAGGATCGTGGAACACCACACTAACGCGTTTCTCAAACACAGAATATAACAATTTAGAATCGTTTAAGCGTGTGAATAAACATTAAAATAGGGTTAAAATTTATATTAACGACGTTGTATTATCACTTCGCTTCTAATGTTTGTGTTAGAGTTACGTCGCGTCGATGATTTCTGTTGATTCTAAGCTTTAATCGTTAAAGCGTATAGACGTATTTGTTTTGAAAGTGTGGGATAGTTTAGTTAGACATAGACTAGACATCTAATACGGTAGTTTTGGGTTCGAGTGCTAGGGGCACAATACTTAAATGTAGAAATACATACATTGTCCTGACTCCATACTAAGATCGAGTCTTGTATCTTGTGTATCAAAAACTACGAGAGACTTTTCAGTATCGCAAAACAAATACCTGTAGATCACACAAATATTTGTATAGATGCGGGGATCGAACCTGCGGCATCACGTTTCACAGTTGGCGTCGAACCGACTGCGCCACGGAGGCAGTCAGTTTCACTTCACCACACTGGCACATCAAATATAGCTACGATGCAGGCTACTCATAATAAGAGGGAACGAAAGAAGGAGAAGAGGGTAGAAGAAAAGGGTATTGGGATTTCTTACAATTATCCATTTTAAATGTGTCAAGCCACCTGAGTAGATACCACCGCAATATCTATTTCTCCCGCCAAACAGCAGTGTAAATGCACTGTTGTATTCCTCTTTGAAGGACATTGTAGCCAGAGTAACTACTGGACATAATGAAACTTAACATCTTATGTCTCAGAATGGCGAGCCCAGTGGAATACTAAGCAATGTTATTGATGGTGTTGCGGTTTTGCTACTGTCCATGGGCGTTCGTATCGTTTACCATCAAGCGAATAGCACGCTAGTCTCACCATTCACCGCAAAAAAATTCTACAATACGGCTCTGCCACTATGACAAAAAGGACAAACATGTTTATGCATATTCCACAAAGATTTTACCAAAACCTTCCCAACTTCAACGCTTCCTTTTCATCTAACACAAACACTGCCAAGTCATAAGAACTCCCATCTCGAGTTGCCATTTCATACAAAATTCACACACAAGTCGATGCCTCGACCGTATTCACAATAAACCGACACTCTGACAAACTTTGACAAAGGTTCCGCCTGACAGAAAACGGATTGTCGCCGCGTAAATTATTGACAATGGTCATACGCACTACGCTCCGACGGCTGATGTGTCGAATCGGGCTTATATTATGCATCGGTATGGGGATGGCGATTGGTTTGTGATAGAGATTGATTGATATACGATAGCGCTGTTGTTAATAAGAAATTAAACACATAAACCTTGCGTTAATAATAAATTATATGTGAGGACATATTTGTTGCTGTGACATTATTAAAATTTCTCTAACTGGTCTTCAAAGGGGGACCAAAAGTACAAAAAACTGTAGAATCAAACTTAATATATATGATTGTAATGCATTGTGTAATTAAAACCATGAAATCAATTATAGTTCTTCTAACCGAAAAGGTTTCATCCAATTAACCACCATATGTTAACTGCAGAATACAAATCAAACTAAATAATGGTATTTTAGATTTACGCGAATGTTACACATTGAAATAAAACTATTTTACGGATTTTGTCGTGGTCCCCATGACCACGAAAGCTGTCAAGTGATCAAAACGGCGGGACGTTAAAAAATCTAAAAACTTAATCAAATCCGAGATGAAATCCGTATAAAATAGATCTATTTCAACATCTAACAAAATATTTTGACTTTGCAGCAGTCATTTAGCCAAATGCCAAACATTTCATACGATATTCAAATTACAGTCCATAACCTGATAAATAACCACAACACAACAATCACATCTCTTAAATTCTACTGAACCAAATACACAAACAACTTAAGTGGTAGAGCCACGCTGTTGTCAGTCATGACTCAGCATAATTGGGCAGGCACGTCCGGGGTAGTACCATTGTCTCACAGGAAATCTGCGTGAAGAGACAGCTTTACCGTCGCGTTTCGTTTGGTGAGGAGGTTGTCGGATGCTTAATACAATGTTTCTTTTCCCATACTTTTTCCTTCCCCCTCCCCTCGTGATTTCAAAAGCCGGTTACTCATCTATGATTCAAGCGTTGTAGATGTTCATGGGCGGCAATGATCACTTACCACCAGGTGACCTGTTTTCTCGTTTGCCAGACCTATGCCATAACAAAAAAGTCTATATCGACACGTAATAGTTCAGCAACCTGACAATATGTTAGCGGCGTTTTATTATTCACAATCTGGACCTTCGAACTAGACCCTTGGACAACGACGACATTAGTTGATTTATTGTCTTGTGATACTTGATATTTCATATGAGCTATTAATAGATTGGTTTGAAAGCACGACAAACGATGTTAAAGGTAATTTATTTATTTTTATTTATTTATACTTCATATACATTGTATATAAGGTGGACTTAATGCCAGAGGCATTATCTACCAGCCGACCTTTGGGTGATGCAGAGATGAGCTGAAGTGGGCGTATAAATTATAATTATTTAAAAGTTACAACAAAAGGAAAAAAAAGAAGACAATAATATATACATTATATATATATATATATATATATATATATATATATACATTATATAATACATATAGATAAGATATATACATATATACACATACATATACTATATAAATAGCAACAAACTAATGTGTTAATTCTGCAACTTCCTTTCGCAGTAAATCACGAACCTTCATTTTAAATGCGATACGGTTAGTGGACGTCCTGATTACGAGTGGGAGCGCATTCCACAGAAGTATGGCTTGGACAGAAAAGGAAGAGTGAATAAAGTTAGAACGGTGTGGGGGACACATGAGAAGAATATTATTAGAGGATCTAAGACTTTTATTGTGACTTGCACATAGAAGTTGAAAGTTCGAGATTAAATAGGAAGGTGGAGAAGCAGATGTAAGAAGAGAGAAGAGTGTAGTGAGAGCACGCAAACTTCGGCGCTGGCGAATAGGTAACCACTTGAGTTGAGAACGGTAAGACGATATATAGTCGTACTTACGAAGGTTGAAGATGAATCGAATGCAGTTATTGAGAAGCCGGTCAAGTTTATTGAGAAGATCTGCATTCAGGTCAAAATAGCACACATCACCATAGTCGATTAAAGGCAGGATTAAGGTTTGTACAAGCATTACCTTGGTCACATACGGAAGAAAGTTTTTGTAACTCTCTGGCAAACAGAAGTGACTTGGGCGCGCCAGCTCCAGCAGGTAATGGTTTCTTGGATTTACGCGAATGTTACACATTGAAATAAAACGAATTCAGTCAGTCGTGGTCAGTCCGTTCCGTGCTCACGAAAACTGTAAAGTGATCGAAACTTCGGGAAATTAAAATTTGTAAAAATTAAACTAAATTAGCGATAAAATCCGTAAGAGTTAGTTTTATTTCAAGATGTTATAGGTTTTAGATAGCGATCTAGCTGTGCTAGATTCTTGGCACTGCAAAGGTCCATGAGACTATCAGACGGACCGCAAGCTCATCTGCCACCGAAGGTATTAAAAAAGTGAGTCCAATGCTTGATGGTGCGAGAATTTCAATGCAAATAAAGCATCTACCAACGGATTATTTGTTCGTTCGTTTCAGCCACAGAAAGTATACTACTGAACATGGCCCTCCCCCAATGATCTCTACATCGATTTGTTCAAAGTAGGCTGCATCCAGCGACTTCCTGCAACCTTAACCAGTTAGTTCGAAGATTTGTAACTATATTTAAATACCTTAAGTTTAAATTCATCTACGAGTTTTATAATGTTTTTTAAAAAATGTTTTATATACTGGGACTTTGAATAAAATATTTAAAAAATATTTTTTGTTGACTCTGGGTTTTGTGGGATCTAAAAGGCCTTCGTAGTTTCAATACCAACTCCACAATGCATGTACTCAAATGAGGAGTCTCGAGTATGTACGACACTGTTAGGTAAAGTATATGAAGGTAAAAATAAATATTGTAATATCTCTACATTTTACTTTAAACAAACAGCAGAATATATTAAATATTTAAATATAAAACAAAATAAGCTTCGTACAAAATACAAAATAGAATTAAATGTACCGTTTATTTGCATGAAAAACTGTTTTTGTTGCTAACGGAGCGTGGGCCACGGTAAATATTGGGATAACCGTACACGCAATATCTGTACACTTGGACCGGTATGCAATCGAGCAAAAAATTAGGGCCGAGCAAGAAACATGTAGATCCTAAATTGAAATCTGTCTCGGGCTCCCGAGAAACTTTGTCCCAGATGCAAGGGACGAGAGGCTAGCGACAAAGCTAATTATTTTATATCCCAAAAAAATATTATATAATAGCTTTCATGTTATTAAATAGAGCGGTTAGTGTTATTTTTAACTAAATTAATTTTTTATATCATGAATTTTAATTGTATATATTTTTGTGTTGCATACTGTTACGCTAAGTTCATATGACTGCGCGGTACCGCGCACTGATAACTTAACCTTATATTTTTGCACTTTTTTTTAAATCATAATCTAATAAGATATTAAAATTCAATTATTATGTAAAAATTTTGTAGTAAAGATATCTATGGACATGTTGTATATCTATCTACATCATCACGGGCGCAAATTTCAATTACATGCTCAACCGATCTGTTTTATCATAGTATTTTGAATAATTAAAATTAAATTCCTCGGGCATTCCTTTGTTCAGCAATAAACTTCCCATGGCTGCACATGATGATAGTAATAATAATATAATAATAATTTTAATAGTTATTTCTTGAATATTAAATTATGGAAGATGAAATTATATTTTTTATTTAAATTTTATAAGAAATGATTTAGTAATAGAAATTATTAGATTAATAATTATTATTGCTTCTATAACGAAAAGAGCTCAAATTCCTTTTAGTTCTTGATTACCAGCTGCTATAGCTGCTCCTACTCCAGTTTCTGCTTTAGTTCATTCCTCTACTTTGGTGACTGCTGGTGTTTATTTGTTAATTCGATTTCGGCTGTATAATAATAATATTATACAGCCTTAGGCATCCTACAAATATTTATCATATCACCATAATATTTATCATAAGATAGTAAGACAATATTATTTCCAAGGAAGTTTCTTAAATAGTTTTATCCGCCTTCCGCTAATCCCTTGCAGTTAATTCAGTACACTCAGTATTTCGTGAAGTGAGTTTTATGCCGTGAATACGTAATTCATGGGTACCTTTCGCTTGAGGCTTCTGACGGATTTTTTCCCCCGCAGACGAAACTTGTTTTGCACGAGTTACAATTTTTCATTAATTATTATCGCTAGTACTCGTAGTTGCGTTAAGCTTTCCTCATAGCACTGTTTTAAGTGAATTAAAATTTATCGTTTCCTTTTCTTGAATTTTTAAGCTATAAATATGTCGGTTGGTGTAGCTGTGATGTTAATTTACGAGCTGTTTTGTTTCGTAGTTGTAAATTGTTTTAATGCATTCATGAATAAATTAAGCGGACTTGGAAGACGGAACACTACTGTAATTTAATCATGAGAATTTAATACATGTCACTTGTTATGTATGTTCTTTTGATTATGAATTATTGGATCTTTGCCAAATTCACTTATCAAAAAACAGGCAACGACCATGCTAGGGATTAGCGTCAGTTTTATACAGGATGATATTGATATATTATGGTATTTAATTAAACCACATGTTCATTAAAACCTCTGGTAATATAGTAAAAAGTTTGAAAAAAATTCCTGGTAGATTTCGCAAAAGTCGTGATTTTACTTTACAAGGCCGTTGATCAACCCGTATAGATATGAATCCTTTTACGGCTCGGGTAAGTTCCCGAAACGAACTGAAGTTCATCTAAGCTGTAAAAATGCTCGTATTTATACGGGGAGGCCAAAAATCTTGCAAACTAAAATCACGATTTTTGAAAAAAAATCTCTTATTTTTTCAAATTTTGTACAATGTCATCTGGGGTGATAAGAAACATGTGGGTTAAATGAAATAACTGATGTCAATATCACCCTGTATATGACGGTACTACTACCTCAATTGATAGATATTTTTTTTTGAATAAGGAATCTTAACGTTCTTCCTATGTCTTCCTTCCTCAAA
This sequence comes from Theretra japonica, assembly GCA_033459515.1. Taxonomy (NCBI): domain Eukaryota; kingdom Metazoa; phylum Arthropoda; class Insecta; order Lepidoptera; family Sphingidae; genus Theretra; species Theretra japonica. Next base: position 12,271,437 of record CM065949.1, read on the forward strand.
ATAATCAATGAAATTTAACTTCTACTCCAGTTGTCGTAAAATACACTATGTTTGTACTACTGTAAATAACTTTTGTATTGTTTTGTTTATTACAATTTTCATTTTCTGCCCTAAACCTTTATCGCGAAGATATTTCATTTATTTAGCCCATTTTAATAATTCACCATTTCCCACTGTGTTCATGTAGACATAGTTATTTAATTTTCATGAAAATATTGTTTTAACAGCGAAATTTCATAGGCAAATTTTGCCGTGCCTCTGGCAATAAACAAATTCTTCGTGAATTTGATATATTAAATTATAAAACAAGCAAAGCATATTTTGTAACCTTACAGAAGGTAATAACGTTTTATGAAAATGATGGACGTATCCAGACTTGCTATGGATGAAAAATTAAAGTAAGTGAAAATTCAAATAATGGTCGTTGGTAACCTTGAAAATATACTTTTTGAAATGAAATGGAAACAACACGGAATTCAATACAATACGATAATTCTTTATTGTATACCAAATTATAATATTCAGTTTAATATTAGGTATTCCTATCAATATAGGGAAGTATACGACACAGTATAATAAATAAATACACCCAATAGTCCAATACATAGTCCTGACCCCACACCAAGATCGAGTCTTGTTTAAATAAAACTAATTTTTACGGATTTCATCGCGATTTTTTTTTATTTTTTACATTTTTTAACATTCCGAGACGTTTCGATCACTTTGCAGCATTTGTTCACGGGGTGAACTAAGATGTTAGTCGCTTCATTATCTAATTGCTTCTTAGATTTATGCGAACGTTTTATATTTTACACATTGAAATAAAACGAATTCTTACGGATTTTATCGCTTTGCTATCGATATACTAATATTTATAAATACAGACACAACAACACATTTACAACACCCAGACCTACAAATATTTGAGCAACGCAGACGCATTTGTCTTGACGGGACCGCTCCTGCTTCATAGCTATCTTCGCAACGCTTCTACATACATACATAAGTTAACTCACGCCTTTTGCCCAGAAGGGTGGACGGAGGTGCTACCAGGTCACCCACTTTTCGCCCTATATCTTCCATCCTACGATGTTATAGAGGGCGAGCCTATCGCCATAACGAGCACTAATTCCTGACTCCGGGCTGATGATTAATAGAAAAATACAATATCACTTTGCCCTTCCCGGGTTCCGAACCAGAGACCTCAGCGCCGTAATTGTACTTGAGTACAACAGCGCCACCGAAGCAGTCCCAGTTCTAGTTCACATCTAATTAAACTGCCATTCATTAATACTTTAATCTGCTAAAACATGAGTCATCCATTTGAGTTATTTTAAAAAGAAGCGCACGACAATTTCCGCGCCAGCGAATTCTGTTTGTCAGATGCTTTCATTGTAGCTGCAACTTTAAGTTATGAATGCAATGGAAATGTGAACGTTTTTTATTTTGACTCGACATGACCGGTATAAGCCTATAATAATTTTGGGGCTATCTAAATATTTGCTTATTTTTATAGTAGCGAATCGACTAGGTTTTAGTTGGTAATTCCTAGATTTTAGTTTTTCAAAACGATTTTTAGTGTATGTCTAAATCAAATATTTTAAGTTGGTTTTGATTAAGCTGCAGGATTTTTTTCTCGGAAAATTAATTGTGTTCTTAATTTTTCCAAATGTGTAAACTGTTGTAGCGTGAACGAGAGTTTAGTTTTTTTTAATAGGTTGGTTGGTTGGTTTTAATACGTTTTTATATTTTGGAAATTTGGTTTTCATCGCTGTGACACTTGTCTTCTTCTACCTGGCGTTATCTCGGCCGGTGCCAGGGTCCTTCTTCTGGCTAATTCTCCTCCATTTCACTCGATCTTAATCCTCCATAGTAAGGCCATTGACCCTCATATCGTCCTTGACGACATCCAGCCAGCGCTTCTTTGGTCTACTCCTTGACACTAGTTCCTAAAAATATCGTCAAAAATCTGTTAAGGCATAATTTACATTTTCGTGGGCCACATTTACCACAATACACCCGGATAATTATCCGTAATTTCTAAAAGTAAATAATTATTCCCTTTGCAAGTGGCGCCGATTGCTCGTTAAGACAACAAAGTTGCAAGTGGATTGATGAAAAGCTTAATGAAGTATTTAGACAATAGTGAACTGCATTTGGTGAAAGTGACAGTCTGTTTTCACTGTTTCTGCCAATCAGCTAAAAGGTACTTCACGGAAAATGTAGTACTCTTCATAATATTTATGTCTTAGTTAAAACTGGAGGTTTAATGACCTTTTTAGCGTGAACACAGTATAGACGCACTGCGCATCTTAAATTTGGTGGTCGAATTAAAAAAAAAAAGATATATCTAAATAGATTCGCTATATAGTCATAACATCTAAAATGGTTAAGCTCAGTATCGACAAACGTTTTAATAAAACAAGCATAAAATCGACACCAATGGAGATAAAATGACTAAAGGAAAACCTCTAATCGTTTCACGCAGAAATGTATTTATTGTCATTTCAAAAAACTTTCTAAGATATAATATTATATACATACATAAACTCAAGCCGTTTTCCCAGTAGGGTTAGGCAGAGGCGCTACCAGGACACCCACATTTCGCCTTGTATGTTCCGTCCCACGATGTGATAGGGGACGAGCCTATCGCCATATCGGGCACAAATTGCTGACCCCGTGCTGATAATGCATAAAAAAATCCAATATCACTTTGCCCAACCCAGTATTCGAACGCGAGACCTGAGCTTTGTAATCGTACCGTAGTACAACTCCGCCAGCGAGACAATATTATTTACAACAAAAGTTAGTTCTTTCTACATCATTACAATGTTATAAGTTTTTGTCGATCCTTCCATTAAAAGCATTGTGAGTTTTGGTTACTCCATGACAATACATCGACCATAAAAATTCCTTACTTTTTAAAGAAACTTCGTCGACAACCCTCTGAAGACCACACGTGGCACTTCATAAAATATACTCGAATTTACATTCCTTTGGTTTTATACATTCTTTATCAATACGCGAGTAATTTTACCGCGGCGGACATTATGGTATTTCCCTTAGGAACGTCGCGACGAATCGAGACAAAATATTCAGAATATTAATACGGAGTGTGAATTTCTCGTATGGAATATTATATTCAGTTCGTTGACTCGTGTGCGGATTATGTTTGTTTATCATTTTTATGCACTTGGTCTGGGTGTCCTGGAGGTTCTAGAACTATTTTCCAGATGTAGAAATTCATTTTGTGCGAGTTTTTAGGTTGGAAAATCTTATGTTTGTTACTTAGGATTAACATTAGTGTCTAGAATACCGATAAGGGTATAATAGAATACCGATTTAATATTGTATTAATAGTTTTTATTTAATTAGAGAATTTCAGCCATCCATAAAGAGGACTGCCTCGGTGGCGTAGTGGTACTACGGTATGATTACAAAACTGAGGTCTCGGGTTAGAATCCCGGGTCGGGCAAAGTGATATTGGATTTTTCTATTCATTATAAGCCCGGAGTCAGGAATTTGTGCCCGATATGGCGATAGGCTCGCCCCCTATCACATCGTGGGACGGAATATACAAGGCGAAACGAGGGTGTCTAGTTTTTCACCTCTGCCTACCCCTTCTAGGAAAAAGGCGTGTGTTTATGTATGTTATGTATAAAGAGGAGATTTTAGTTTCAATCATGTTGTGCTATTGCACAAAATAGTTAAAAAAATACTAATCTAAAATACTAAATAAATAATAATAGTAAATAAATAAACCCAACAGTCACATACATAATCCTGACCGCACACTAAGATCGAGTCTTGTGTCGTGGGTATCAGGAGCTACGAGAGACGTTTCGGTCTCACAAACAGCCAGATTCGAAACAAATACTAGTGGTTCACACAAACATTTGTTTCGATGCGGGGATCCAACCCGCGGCCTCGCGTTTCACTGTCAGCGTCCAACCTACTGCGCCACGGAGACTGTATACTTAAATCTATATTAAAGTAAAACTTAAGAACAAATAAAATATTTCAAGCATACTATTTAAGTAATGCTCAAAAGTTGTACTAATATAGCTCAATATCATAAAGAAATAAAAAAGATTTATTTGTAACAGCCTCAACTTACATATCACAAACACATTCAGCCAATATTGGATCACACCTTTTCATATCAACCAACCCGTCCAACACAGAAGGACATTAAGGCCGATAATATAGATGAGTATCGCGTGAAGGTCCCTTAATAGCTGTTATATTGTTTTTGAGCCAATTAACTCTCCGTAGGCCAATTTGTATTGAATTAGATAAACATGATTTATTTGTAACAGAAAATGTCACCCCCGGGACCTAACATTATAGACATTTTAGCTTTAATGATCGGGCTATGAGGTGTGCGGTTGTTAGAAACTTAATTATTTTATAACGATCCTAATAAAGTTAAGTTTTCTCCTGGTAATCATTTTCTAAGTGGCAAAACGACAATAGATTTATTTATTAACCTACCAATGAAAGAGGAAGGGTCGACCGACAATATTGTGTAAGGAAGTAATTTTGACTGCCTTTTGATATGAATAGAAAAACAATTAGGTACATAATAACACAATTTTGTGACTTTTTGTACAACATATAAATCCTTATATTAATCTTTCTAATTACCCCCTCCTTCGTTTCCGATATTACAGGGTATATCACGACAGCTACCGAAAACAAAGCCAGGTGGTAGTTTTAGTGACTACAGACACGATGACGTCACTTACCATCAGGTTACCAAATTAAGATGATGCGTATACGAAATAAATTACCAATTTCATTACTTTTTATCCTATTCATCCAAATACACAAGTAAGACACCGTGCGTAGAAGCCACGATTTAATAATATATTACAAATAAATATGTTTTTAAAATATCCTGCAAAAATTCCAAGCCGCTAGTTTCATGGCCACACATTACACACTTAATGGCAATTTTGTGTATGTTCGTTACGGTCCAAGTGTTTCGCAAATATTCTTTGATGTGACTCTCGCGGCGTATCAATGATTTATAATTGGATAGAGTTGGGATCAAGCGAAAAATTCAGGTGGATTTAATTTAATCCCAGGACACGACTCCTGACGTATCGAAAAGGAAACGAGTTTATTTATTAACTGCTTTATTTTATTTTACATTCGCCCTGGTTGCGTCACTACTGGGAACTTCTCATTTCATTAATTCGTCAATATGTCTTCACTATTCAGAAATACTCAAAAGTTTCCCTTGGGGGTAAACGCTCTAAACACTTATTCTGTTTTTACTAAAGTTCTATAACGATTGTCTTTTTTCAATGCAGTAGCATACTTCATGTCATTTTATTCAAAATATCAGCTTCCACGGTAGTAATAGGTGAATTTAAATCTATTATTTATTCTCTGTTAAAGATAGGGTCTGCGTAACGGCTAATGTAGACACGGTCCAACTCTCTAAGGTCTTCATAAATTGCCAAAATTGACCCATCGCTCCATTTATTTTGGTTTCTATTAGTTTGAAAGCCATTTCTACGTGACCGTCAGAATTCGCGTAGTCCTATTCATTTCTTTCGTAGATATACTGCGAAATGTCAATGGTATTTGGCTAATCTTGATTAAATAACTTCCCATATGCAAAGACAGATCTGCCAAATATAAAATTAAATTAATATATATTTAAATCTAAACAAAATTGTCAGAAAATTACCAACTATTTATATATCAACAAATTTATTCAATAATTATTTTAATTAGTGATTGCATTGGTGAGGCATTAACAACACTAAAATGTATTCCATTTAAATTTGTTATTTCAGATTTTAGAGTTTAACAAAGAGATCTCGATTTAGAAATTATTTAGAAATCATTTTGTATTGTAATTGTAATATTTTTTGCACTGTATCAGCCCATATACGTCCTACTGCAGGGCATGGGCCTCCTCTACCACCGAGAATACGATTGAGAGTGGTTAGGCCATATAGTCCACCACGCTGGCCTACTGCGGGTTGGCGTAATTAACATACCATAGAAATTCATACAAAATGCTACCGTATGCAGGTTTCCTCACGATGTTTTCCCTCACTGTTATAAGGCGTGGTGATTGACTATCAATACACACATGACTCCAAAGTCATAGGTGTGACAAAATTTATAATACTCTCTCTTTTTTCAATAAGATTAAGGCATAATGAACCTATTGACCTCCCCTTAAAATTACTCTTACCTCCACAAAAAACAGTTAGGGATATTTTTCAACGAAATTTATGGGACAGGGTTGTTATTCTGTCAAAACTGGTTAATCCAAACATCTTGCGTTTAGAATTCACCCTGTACTTTATAAATAAATTTATATCCTTTGAAGGAAATTTAAATTATATTTTGAAGTCCTTTTGCATTACTGAGGTTGGATTGCCACTTGGCCTAATTTGATTTTGAAAACCTAAAATTGTTGCTTGTTCTCTAATCAAAGGAATTTATTTGTGCTTCGTTTTTATATTTTTAGACTAGAGACTAGAGAGACCAAAGACTATGTTTATGTTTGTCAATTTTAACTACCCAACAGATAAAAATTATGTTACGATTTGCAAATTTCATTTAAAAATAAAAAACTGTATGAGAGCTTTCATTGCCTCATTCATACCCTTCCACAACTTCCGCAACATAACAAGAGGATCCCACGAAACATCAAAACAACATTCATACAAATCCAAAAGTGATCTTTAAACTCACTTCATTTTAATTCCGACTTAATTGCACAATCTTAATGCTCATTAAAATAGTATAAAAATATTCTGCCAACCCTAATTACAAGGTGGCAACTCTCAAGTTACCCCGGACGCTAATTAATTACAATTGGTGTTTAACGAACCGTGACGTCACACCCGAAGGAAACGTCCGACACCCCTTTTTGTGGCCCGCTGTGTAAAAACCCGGCTTTCAGGAAACGAGCGAGCATTTTACAGGGTTAATTTGATGTTCTCGGTATTTAGGATGGGATGAAATTGTATGAATCTAATTTATTTATTGAAATGCTAGAATGTGTCTATGATTGAACTAGTTGTAAACATTTGTACGCTCGTGCTAATTAGTTTCTTTAGGCTTACATAATGTGTTTGACAGCCTCCGTGGCGCAGTTGGTTAGACACCGACTGTGAAACGAGAGACCGCGGTTCGATCCCCGCACCGAGACAAATGTTTGTGAGGCCCACATATATTTGTATTGGGTCTGGGTGTTTATGATATAGACAATAATATTTTCTATTTAACACGGCTATGCTAACTTTCCCTATTTTTTTAATATGTATTTTATTAAATTGTATTTCTGTAGCCACTTACGGGTTAATACGCACGTAAATATGAATATGTGATTTGCTACATACATGTAGTTTTTTTATTTCATTATTTTTTTTTCACTGGCACTGCATAATGACTGCTCTGCACCTGATGTTAAGCGCAAATGCCGTCCAGACAGACTATCCAATGGCATCAGACGGCGGTCCCATGCCATTCGACACAATTATGCCGGCCTGCTGAGATGCTTCTTCACACTACGGCGGATGGACCCAGGATTATAGGAAGGAGGGAACACGTGTGACGGCAAACAATTCCACAGCTTGACAGTGCGGCACAAAAAAGAATTTGCGAACTTTATAGTTCGCGCCGAGATGGCTTTGGACCATCAAGCTGTGGCTTCGCAAGCCAGCGCGCTTGGTTCTGTTGAGAAAAGGAGAGGAGGGGATCAAACTAAACAATTCCTTAGAGCATTCACCGTGATACAGACGGTAGAACACGCTTAGAGAGGCAACATCCCTCCTTAACTGTAGCGACTCTAAGTTGCTCGTAACGCTTTATTTGCCTTAGTCACTTTGTGAGTATGCTGGCCCATGTAGAGTTAGATGTAGGATAGACCCCGTGGCACAGTTGATTGAACGCCGGCTGTGAAACATGAGACGAGGTTCGATCCCCGCACCGAGACAAATGTTTGTGTAAACTACAAATATTTGTTTCGAGTCTGGGTGTTGTGAGACCGAAAAGTCTCTCGTAGTTCCTGATACCCACGGCACAAGACTCGATCTTAGTATGAGTAGTCCTGACTACGTGTCTGACTGTTGGGTGTATTTATTATCTAATATATATAAATCTCGTGTCACAATGTTTGTCCTCAATGGACTCCTAAACTACTTAACCGATTATAATAAAATTTGCACACCATGTGCAGTTCGATCCAACTTGAGAGATAGGATAGTTTAAATCTCAAATTATAGTCGCAATTTTAATTTATTGCGAATTATTTGTCTGTTATTATTTGACAGTCACAATCATCTGTTAACTCCAAATGATTCTAACAGATGTCGATACCTTTCGACTGGGTTGAGTAAGTAATCAATAGATGGCGCTGCTATGGTAAATCTACGAACGTGTCATATAAGCTACATTTTAACAGTATAATTACCACGTGTTGTTGACGCTATAAAATTAATTAAATTTATTTTAAAGTTTTAGCAGGAATTTTGCAAAGTATTTGTGTTTGCGTATTTTTTAAATGATATTCGTCGTATTTTCGTGTTTATAGGCCTTAGCCTATCTACAAAATAAAAGCAATTACAAAAAAATTACAACTTGCCTATTTAGGCATTAAGGGATGAAATGGGATAAAGTGGGACGAACGCGATGAAACCGGTCGGATCCGGATTGCATTCGATGGGAAATAATGGGACGGGATGTAACAGAAAGAAAAGGAGCCAGATGAGATGGGATGGGATACGATAGGAAAAGGGATAGTAGGTCTTAGGTTGAGTTCAGGAGTACAAAAGTTTGAACGGGAATAAGATATTTCTGGTGTGGAGTGGAGTCTAAACATCTTAGCACCCAGGCGAAGCTGGGCCGGGCCGCTAGTTATTTATAAAAACTTTCGCTTGACTCAATCAATAGTCTCTGTCCACCCTTTATTCTAAAGGCGTGAATATAAACAAAACCTCAACCCACGGGTATAAGTGAACCAACCAGAGCTGTAATGGACGCCCAACATATTCCATTCCCTCGCGATCCATCAGTGTCCTGTTTGCTTAAACGAAACCGGAGCGCCCACAGTTTGCAACTTACATTTATTAAGTGTTCCGAAGTGGGAATAAATGTAACTTTATTTTAATACAGTTAAATTTAAAGTACATAATCGGCTTGAACATTTTTTAATAGTAACACGCCAAGTGACGACGCTGCATCTGATATTAAATGTAATGGAATTCAGATTCAGATATATGATAGTAATTAACAATTGTTGGTGACAAGATAAGAATATGTTTGTCGCAGCCAACTAGCTTAATCAGCCGTTCAACCAACAGCCTAGCCTAGGCAAATTACTTCGTTTGCCTAGCTGTTTGATCAAATGGCTGAATATCATTCAGGCCTCTGGTTGAACCGGCGCTGTTCAGTAAAGAGGCTAGACTGTTGATTGAACGGTTTATTAAGCTAGTTGTCTGCGACATATTCATCGCATTAGTTACTTCTCGCTATATGAAAAAGGGCACGAAATAAATTGAAAGATTGGTCTTGCCACCGGTGAAATCTAAATAATTGTAATTATGTAGTATTAACGTTTCTTGATAATGTTTACAATAAATCATTTATCAAGTAGCCTAATTCCTTGTTTTCTCGTCATCTGATTAAAAAGTTGTTTCTGAGATGGAAAAGTCTCTCGTAGTTTTTGATACCCACGACACAAGACTCGATCTTAGAGTGGGGTCAAAACTATGTATTTGACTATTGGGTGTGTTTTTATTTATTTATTCATAAATACACTAGATTTTATTTCCAACTAACGATTTAAATATTTAATATTGAAAGAATATTACATTATCCGAGGCAGCATTTATGTCGGAACTATCTGCAAATTTAAAATGACAGAAACAGAGTAAAACGTCATACCGAAGCCTCACCGAAATGGGAAATGGAAAAAAATGAAAAGTGTTTTTATTGAAGCGTTGTTGTGTGGATATTTTGGTGGATTTAAGAGCTTTGTACTGACTAAAATACTCTTGAATCTTTTACGTGCGTCATAACTATATAAGATTTTAGTATTTTCGCTAAAATCATTTTTCTGCTTTTGATGGCAAGTGCGCTGCAGTGTTAAAATGACGTCTAGCCAGACATAGTCTCTTAAGGGTCTTTATATCTTAAAGATCTAATAAAAAGAAGAATCTATAGTTACGAAAGTTTATTTTAAGTTTTAGATGCAAGACGATTCTAACAAGTTACTGTGGAAATCTAAAAAAGGCCTTAGAATAGAATATGTGTGGCTTCAGACGATAGTAATTGCAAGAAGATGTTAACAGTTGATTAGAAAACCGACGTGATAAGCTTATACTTATAATCCTAGAGATGGCAGCAATTTTTGGGTAGGCATTTGAGGCAAGCTGAAAACTTTTTAAATCGAGCCCCGCTACTCACCAGCCAGGTCTGTTGCTCCGAGTTGGAGTTTATTAGGAGAGGTATGGGACAAGTTTTCATATCTTGAACTATTAGACTTAAATCACGCTGTATGACATTAGAAATAATTCGGTTGTGATAGAAGCAGATTTATTAATTCATAAATTTAATTCATAGGCCTCCCCAAGAATCTCCATATTGACCTGTTGAAAGCGGCCTGCAACCAGCGACTTCCTGCAACCTTAACCAGGTCGTCCGTTCTTTGGGGGAGACCTATGTTACAACAGTGGACTTCCTGTGGCTGAGTAAATAGTTAAATAGATATTTAAATCGCAGTCATATAACTTTTTTGGGTAATGAAGGTTTGCAGCGGTTTTCAGCGGTAGGTACTAGCAGTTGGACTATGTCGGTATGTACACTGGTGGGTCAAGGACAGTCAAGACGGATTTTAAATATCAAATAATTGTATTGTATTGTATCAGCCCATATACGACCCACTGCAGGGCACGGGCCTCCTCTACAATCGAGAGTACGATTGAGAGTGGTTAGGCCATATAGTCCACCACGCTGGCCTAGTGCGGGTTGGCGGACTTACACACCGTAGAATTTTTTTAAAATCGCTACGGTATGCAGGTTTCCTCACGATGTTTTCCTTCACCGTTAAAGTGCGTGGTGATTGACTATCAATACACACATAACTCCGAAAAGTCAGAGGTGTGCCCTGGGATTTGAACCCGCGACCACCGTGAACATGTAGGCAGCCGAGTCTGGTCCGATACCACGAGGCCACCACGCACTTCAAATCAATATCAAATAAACCGATAAAGTATTCGGTTTATATATAAAATATATCAATAAATAATTACTTAATATTAAAGTGTCGCTCTGTCGTTCTCCAATCATGTTATTAGGCTCGAAAAATACTAACTAGAGTATAGGATCATCAATCAATCGAGACCAAGACCTCACGCTACACCTATGTATATACCATCCCATTCACCAATACCACCCCACGTAATACCCACCATAACACACACCAGCATTGACTCTATCAGTCGGCGCACGTCGTTCAACGTCTACCAAATTGTACATACAATCCATCAAACCAAACAAGGAGGTCGGCATCAACAGTTCCACGCAATGCCATTTATCTTGAGCCCATCGCTGGGAACAAATTAAACACTTTAATACACAAGGCGTGACTAAAAAAGAAAAAAAGGGATGGAAAAAGCCCTATCGAGCATCGGCCGTGGATGTGTGTTTTGCTGGATGTGGCTTAGTTGGAATGTTATTTAAATATTTTTTTAAAAATGGTGTGCGCTTATCTTTCCCTTATACTACTGTATCAGCCCAGATACGTCCCACTGCAGGACACGAGCCTCTTTTACAAACGAGACTACGATTGACAGTGGGTAGGTCATGTAGTCCACCACGCTGGCCTAGTGCGGGTTGGCGGAATTTACATACCATAGAAAATCTTGCAAATCGCTATGGTATGCAGGTTTCCTCACGATGTTTTCCTTCACCGTTATAGTGCGTGGTGAATGGTGATTGATTATCAATACACACATGACTCTGAAAAGTCAGAGATGTGCCCTAGGATTTGAAACCGCGACCACCTTGAATATGTTGGCAGCCGCGTCTGGTCCGTTTACCAACACGCCACCTCGTACTCTATCTTATCATATCGATATTCAAATAGTATTAACGCTAGGAGTGTATAAAAAGCCGCGATACTCTACCGGTTCTATTTCGCTCTGTGTAACATAAGCTGAGTATTATTCCGTAGGTATTTTTTATGAGACAATCTTAGAACTGGTACGATGTTTTAATGTGCTTTTCAGTACAGTTAAAATAAGAAACTATCGCTTCCATATGACTTCGCTAGTTATGTGACATTAATTCGACTTAAGCTCAGTACACTAGCGATAATTAAGATTGGACTAAATTTTTAATTTAAGTTTAACACTTAAAAAATATCCTCTTACAACCTTCGAACAAAATACTAATCCACGCTGCATAAAAATAACTCTTAAAAGTATAAATATTTTTAATAAAAAATATTATTATCCCTTCCAGTCTCAAATATTATTAATTCATACATCCGTGAGCGCCGTAAGCCATCAGTTGTGAGTCGTAACGCCGCGCCAGCAAAAAAAAGTGAAGTCCCCTCGATATCCGGATTCTAAATCTGTTGCCGTCCCCCAAAGCTTTGACGTTCACCGAAAAGATACCTTTGATTAGTAATTTTGGCTTCTCTTTGAATTTAAACGTTTAGGATGTGAATGCGCTCTTTGAAGAAATTATTGAAATTTGAGCAAGTTGTATTATTCTTTTGTGATATGAGTTTATGAGTGTTTGTTCCGAACTATGGCGGAAACGTGGCGGAAGAATTTGTTGTTTCTGTATTTAGATAAGTTGGTTTCCTTTCCAATTCATTTTCAAGTTTTTTATTCAGGGAAATATTTTTAAAATGATGTAGAGATGAGTAAAATTAAATAATTCATGGTCATATTTAATAATACGTATTAAGTAGCAGTTGCGGTTACTTCGTGGTATGCAGTTATTAATGATCACAGTTATATTGTATGTAATTTTGTTAATTAATTATCAGCCTGGAGTTAGGAATTGGTGCCCGATATAACGATAGGCTCGCCCCCTATCACATCATGAGACGGAACACATAATGCGAGAAGTGGATATCCCGGTTGCACCTCCGCTTACCCCTTCTGGGGAAAAGGCGTGATGTTTGTGTCTATGAAAATCATGATTACCGCATTAAAAACCTATCGCAAACTCTCCCTCCTGACTACTAATTCTAAAAACCGTCCACGCTATTAAAAAAGTAATTCCACAAACTGAGGGCTATTAGGCAACGTGCACATTACAAACGTTTCAGATTTAGTCAATAGTCTAGACGGGCTGAGTTAGCTCGACTCATCTGTATTCATCGGCTATTCACGTGAGCTGATGCCCTCATCTTTAGGCTTCATTGTCTAGGATACTTGATTACGTAGGCGTTTGTGAAATTATTTCGTTTGGTGCGGACTTAGATGTAAAAGGATTTGAAATGATAATTACGTACTTCAGGACGAGATAGCGATCGGTGATAAACGTAATTCTATGCTCACGTTAACGTATTTTGTTCTTTAGATTTTCGTCTTCAAGAAGAGTATTTTCATTTATTTATTTATAAATTCTTTTCACCACAAATATAAGATTATTAAAAATTAACAACGCTTAAAATAAGGGACAGACATCCAGACATTTTTTTTTTATCAGCCCATATACGTCCCACTGCTGGACACGGGCCTACTCTACAATCGAGAAAATCGATTGAGAGTGGTCAGGCCATATAGCTGGCCACCATATAGCTGACCACCACGCTGGCCAAGTGCGGGTTGGCGGACTTACATACCGTAGAAATTCTTTAAAATCGCTACGGTATGCAGGTTTCCTCACGATGTTTTCCTTCACCCTTAAAGTTTTCGGTTTCCAGACATTCTATAATATAATATTTTTTTTATGTAATATGTAATAACGAGGCTTAAAGAAAGAGAGTACTTTCCTTGAGGTAGGCAGCGACTTTGTTGTACTGGACCCTTGGCACTGCGAAGGTCTATGGGCAGCGGTAGCCGCTTTCCGTCAGGCGGGCCACTAGCTCGTCTGACTGTAACGACTATAAAAAAAAATGTGCTTTTTTGTATCCCTGATAACGCGTGTGGAAAATTTTATGAGTATCTTTATGAATAATTAAGGCGTGAAAGGGCCACAATCTTATTATACATTAGTAATATTGTCAAAGGCTAGCGACCCGGCTTCAATTTGGCCTGAGTACAGTTACTCCTTTACGAAGATGATACGTAGTCACATCACTTAACCCTATGTGGGCACAATAGCATAAACAAATAAATAAATACACCCAACAGTCACATACATAGTCAAGATCCTACATTAAGATCAATTAAGTTTTGTGTCGTGGGTATCACACTACGAGAGACCTTTCGGTCTCACTTACATCCAGACCCGACACAAATATTTGTGGGCCACACAAACATTTGTTTCGATGCGGGAATCATACCTGCGGCCTCACGTTTCACAGCTGGCGTTTAACCAACTGCGCCACGGAGGCTGTCAAATACAGGGTTACATTGGAGAAAAAGATAAGTTATTATGAATTATTATTCTAAAATAAGATCAAAAAGACATTTTTGCCAAAATAATATAAAAAAACATCTTAACCGAGGCGTATCAAATGTTACAGAAAGTAGACTGGCAGACAGATGTCAAAAAAACAGGCTGGAATTCTAAGAGTTCAACATTATTTTACTAAAATGTATTGCTATACGATAAATATTTTTTATTGCGATAAATGGCGACACGGGCATCCCATTCGCCTGATGGTAAGCGATACGACCGTGCATTTGTTCAGTAGTTACCCTGGCAGTCCTGGCTACAATGTCCTGCAAACCGGAACACAACAGTGCATTTACACTGCTGTACGGCGGAATAAATAGACATTCGATAACGTATTTTTTGTATAATACAAACATGTGGGCTCAAGACATTAAGGGCACGTGGCTTGGTAGTACGCAACGATGAATAAAATGTGGGTTCGAAAATGGAAGAATCACAAAAAAAATTAGCAAAAAACTTTAAGTTTTTCTATTATTTTTTTTATTAACATGACGTAGCCTTTATGTTCTACGAGAGGGCAAAAATATAGTCACGTTAAATAACCTGGCAGAAAATAAAATCGTTTCTAGAATTATAGCATTGGCTAAGGTAGTAAATAAACTCTAAAATCAATGGTAGCGGTACTGTCTGATGTTAAAGAGAGGCGAGGTAAAACGGCAGCCTTGCTATCGACGTGTTAATTCGATGAGTGAATTTTCTAAAGATACTACACTCCTTTAATTCTTCCGACCTGTATTATTCCCATTAACCTCTCATTTTAAAAGACCAACCTTTGATTCAAGTTTTGTAGGTATTCATGGGCGGTGGTGATCACTTACCAGTAAAGAAGTCGTTTACTCATTTTCCGATCTTTTAAATATTTCGACTAATGAGCACCTTGATAGTGGACTATATGGCCTAACCCCTCTCAATCGTACTCTCGATTGTAGAGGAAGCCTGTGCCCTGCAGTGGGACGTATATGGGCTGATACAGATCGCCTTGTAAAGTAAAACATCACTATTTTCATATGAGACAAATATAATTTACAGAAAAATATTATCGAAAAAATAGAGATACTTAAAATTGGGAACAAAAACTGACAATAAACCCTTTTTTTATCAACAGCTGCGTTAGCACGTGTCAGTGAAGGGCGGCACATGTGTTGCTAAGTGTGCCTGTGATATCGGAAGTAGATGCCGGCGTATCGATGACTGTAAGAATTCTGTGCTATAATTAGATTATGAATCAATTTTAGTTTTTTTTATTATTACAGATTGCTATTGAATATCTAAGTGATAAAATTACTTGGTAATTGCTTTAATCTAAAGCAACTGTAGGAATTGTTTCTTAAAGGTGTGTGAATATTTTAATTATTAAGCTTATTGAAAGATTAAAAATATTCTTCATATGTGTAGCATAGTGTGGGACGCTCTCCAACCAGATGGAGAGACGATATTCGTAAAATGGCTGGTAGCGGTTGGAGCCGATGAGCAGAAGATCGAGCCCAGTGACGTGCAATAGGAGAGGCTACTCAACAAACGCCCAACAGTAGACGCAGAAGGGCTGATGATGACGTTGATGACGATAATGAAGTATATTTTTTTACTCATCATAAATACCAACAAATACGCTACCAAAAATTGGAAATCTCCGACATAAAACACCGAATTTCACGGGCGGTACATAACGACAAAAATACACATCCGCCGTATTACACCGATTCCGGCGAATCGTTGACTGATAGTTCCTACTCTCATTAACGGCGGGGATTAGGGGAAGGGACTGAGTGACGCCGTAAACCCACCCTCGTAAAGTCCCGAGGGTGTCAAAAAAGTGAAAAATCAAGAGTGAGTTGTACTCCGTCATTAAGGTTCCATACTATGCGACTGCTACTGTTAGTTTGTAATCGCGGAACAATTTTTATCAGAATTACATTAAATATTTCATTTAGCATTCAGGGTCCATTGCAATTATAAAATTGTAAATAAAAATATTTTTATTATAACTTTAATTTTCGGTCAATTTAGATTAATTCTTTGACTTGCACGATGAAATTTTGCTTCTTATAAAATTACATGATTCTGGATCAATGGAAATAAATATATTTTTTGATGGAAAAACATTCATTCAGATAATTGACAGATATTCAAATTGGCAAAGAAGTGATTCTCTAAGGATTCCGATTTTTTTTTCTTTGTACGGAACCCTGAAAATAGTAAAAATGGTGCGTGACCGCGCGTCCGATTTATGTGTTCAATTTAAGGTCGTTGACCTTAATCTGTTTGCGAATGTTTAGTGTAGCTGAGTTTGTTAGGACTGAATGATGATTGAACTGAAAGGGTATTGTGTTTTGTTATCATTTGTAAGGATTTGTATCGGCATTCTTGTATTGTTCAGTTGTTAGTTAAATGTATCGGCTACTTATTTGTTATAATACAAATAAAGGACTGGCTGAAAACACACAGGCTAAAGTGAGAAAATACATATCGAACCAACGGAAAATGGAGTTAAAATAATTGTATTATAACGGTAGATGTAATGTTATTGACAGTTTAGTACAAAATATTTATTTAATATGAGGGTATTCAGATATTTTGATTTATTATTTTCGAATTTTTCACTTTTGTACATGTATGACAATTTGTATCAAATTTATATTACTTTGGGGAACACTAAATAAGACTTATTCAAAATTCACTCCATAAAGAAGTCAAATAGACAACGAAACTTTAATAGCAGTTAGTACCTAGCAGTTGCAGTTGAATAAAGTAGTATTCAAAATGCAACTTTCGACAGCACTTATCAACTATACCCGCGAGAAGAACACTAATAAAAGTTCCACAGACAATAAATAGTTTATTATCAACGACAGATCATTTCCAACGCTTTCCCGAGTGAACGAACCCGAGTATGAGACGCGTCTTGGCTTGCGCCGTTCTAAATTTAAATTGTAACGCGGAGGGCGCTCGCTCCCCCCTTCTTTTGTTCCTATTTTGAAATTCAAAAAATAGAACCGAAGGGTGTTTCGGGATGCGCATGAGTCAGTCACTGACGGCGCGCCGGCGCGTGCGTTCGCGGTTTAATTCAAAAAGTTCGGTCTATTCTTTTTTCTTTTTTTTTTGTAGTGTTTCGTGCCATTGTTTTAAGTGTGTGAGTGTGAGTGAAATTGTTTTTTAATAGGTACGTATTTGTTTTGCAAAAATGTGAAATTTTTCAGCGCTCTTTTCATTGATGACAATGGAGGCAATTTGTACGCGTGGTTTCAGTTTGTGTTAACCTATTGAAATGTTTTTGCAATGGGAAAAATGTGCTGTAGTTAATTGATATTTTTATTGTGTGCTAAATGTCTATTTGTTTCTAATTGTGGCAATGTGAATAAGTCCTTTGAAATACATTCTAAAGGAAGATTCACACAAAATGAATCATGCGTATAAATTAGGTATACGAAAACATAAATTATGCAAAGCTTTAAGCGATTTAATGTAATCTCCACTTAAAACATCACTCTAACTTTAATTATAAGCTACTTGTTTCATAAAATGATTTATTGTATGATTGAAAAATGCCCTCTAGTTTATAAATTGATAGATATTTAACACTTAAACCGCAGTTGTTATTCGGAACAAAATTGTGTTATCTATATTTGGCATCGTATAAACTATGCAACTCGAAAATAATTTAAAAATAAATAAACCATAAACTCAAATATGCAGTGTCGGTCCCACAACAAGATCGTATCTTGTGCCTGGGTATTAGAAACTACGAGTGACTTTTTCAGTCTTAATATCTTGACGCCATATCTGGAACAAATATAATACTCGTATTATAATGTAATATTTATTTATTGAACTAATTATATTGAACTCCTCTTATATTTATAACAATACATTCATATTTTATTTTCATACTTTGTATTTTTATTCTTACGAGTTAATGTATATGTCGCCGTAAAATTGTAAATACCGTTAGATTACAATCTATCTTGCGAGATTGTGAACTATCGAAAGATTGTGAACCGTAACATACTGCTTACAATTTAACGCATTATTTTTTGGAAGATTACAATCCATTAAATAGGTATTATAACCTAACCTAACTCTACGGCTGTGAAACGAGAGGCGATCCCCGCACCGAGACAAAATAATGCGTTAATTTGTAAGCAGTATGTTACGGTTCACAATCTTTCGATAGTTCACAATCTCGCGAGATAGATTATGATCTAACGGTATTTAAAATTTTACGGTGACATATACAAACGTTGGCAGACCTAAAAAAGAGGAAAAAAAATTCCAGAACCAAAAAACGTCCAATTTTATTTATTTATATTATCTTAATAGGGTTTTATTTATTTATTTATAAGAATTAAAAGAAGACAGCTCGTCCAAGAGGAAGTGATACAGAAGGAAAGTCACGACCCTCAATACTGAGGAATACGACGCAAGGATAAGATGATTCTTATCCTGGTGGATATATTATCTTATTGTTGCGAAATTACACTTCAACTATAATTGACTGCATCGATCTGGGCGATACGACTGGCCCTCGAAATCGTGAGGTAAAGTAACATTTTTGATGTAACGTTTAGCTCAGTGAGTCGATTGCCGGAAAGTCTGTCTCTTTCTCTTCAGCCACTGGAAGTCCACTGCTGAACATAGGCCTCTCCCAATAGTACCTACCTATTGAAAGCGGCCTGCATCCAGTCTCTTACTGCTTTAACCAAGTCGTCCGTCCACCTAGGCGTTCGACACTTCGCTTGCCTGTGGAAAAGGTTCTGGGGTAGTCGTCACGTACAGGCCCGAAAATTTGGGGGTAGGATAATTGTATTCCCTTGGATAGTGACCACCGTAGGTTATGGTGAAAAACCCCTCACAAACACTTAGCTAATGTAACGATTTTCAAGTACAGTCTGCGTATACTCGTATTCCGTTGCGAGCATGCCGGCATAATTTTATTTAAATAAAGTATTGTAATACACTTACCATCAGATGTCTTGTGCAAGTTTCATAAAGTAAAAGGATAAAATAATATTCAGTCAGCTTCAAGTTATCCGCATCGCGAAGGCTGTGTCATAAATGTACTGTACTTTTCTTTATTGAATTAATATATGTTGAATATATTTATTATTTATTGGGCTTCCGGCTGTCTCAATGGCTCACCAGACTCCAGAGCATACTTGTTATATGCAATGGTGACGTCACGATTGAGCTGTCTATTAGATAGTAAGTAAATATATAGAGCTACCACATACACAGTTCGGATTTCGCATATAAAGTCTTTGGCCGTGGGTGTCCGCAAAGATGTATACTGTATTGTATTTGGTATAAGGTCTCTTGTTTCACAGCCGGCGTCTAACGAACGGTGCCACGGAGGTTGTCAAAAGTGGCCAGTGAAATTCATATACAATTTCCCAAACCAAACTCACACAAATTTAAATATTTTATTTATTACTGATTTTTATACAAAGTTTAAAGGCGGATTCAAATAAAGTATAATAACAATAATATAATTCTCAAATATATGAACTGAAATAAAATCATTAAATCATATATCGATCAGTCTATATACGAGCCACTAAATCAACATCGATACAATTTCACACAAAAGTAAAATGAAAAATTCCATTGCCATCAAATTTCGAAACTCACGAAACTCCAATAAAAATAACGTTTCCAATGACAGAAACGTAAAAAGCAAGTTCGCCAATATGTCGGCAGCGGCTGTTATAAAATGTAGTTATGGAGTTATGAAATTCGCATGGCTAACGTCATTTTGGTGCGATATTAATAAGCCGCGGCCTCGTTAATACGAATGTTCATAATTTTGTGTCTGCGTCCAGTTGCCGGAGTTTAGTAGCCTAGATTGATTCAGGTGTACATTGGTGGAAACCAAAATATATATATTAGAATTGATACTAGGCGCCAAAATAAACATAGTACCTCTGTCTCTCTTTCTCTCTCTCTCTTCAGACATATTCTACTGCTGAGCATAATAAAATAAAAAAATAAATAAAAATAGATCTCGCCCAAGAATTTTACTGGAAGAACTCTCATATTTTCTTAAATAAGAAAGCCTCCTCCTGGGTAAGATCACAATGTTTATTTCTTCCACCAAACAGCAGTGCAAACGCATTTTTGAGTTCCGGTTTGAAAGATAGTGTAGCGAGAATATCTACTGGATATAATGAGCCTCGCCAGTCATTGAAATAAAAAAAGAAGATTCCAAGGCGACCTGTTGTAGTTGCCATACCTTCAGTGATTTCCTGCCACCTTAACTACTCATACTTCGTTCGTATATTTTCCTTTATATACCTATTCCTTCGTATATTTCTTGATCAATATCATAGGCCCCATACCCTTGTCCTCCTCTCGTCATTTTGCCCCTTCCTTTCGTCCCATTTTGAGTGACCATCAGCGTATTTTGACAGCCTCCGTGGCGCAGTTGGTCAGACGACAGCCACGGGTTCGATCCTCGCACCGAAACAAATATTTGTGTTATCCACGGGTATTTGTTTAGGGTCTGGGTGTTTGTGAGACCGAAAAGTCTCTCGTAGTGTCACCCACGACACAAGACTTGATCTCTGTGTGGGGTCAGGACTATGTATGTGATTGTTGGCTGTATTTATTATTATTTATTATCGTACTGTTGTAAATGTTAATGGGCGGAGGCAATGACTTACCATCAGGTAAGGAGTTTACTCGTTTTAGCAAAACAATAAGGGTATGATACCCTTATTTGTTATATTTTTATTATGACACTGTAAAGTCCCACTGCAGGGCAAAGGCCTCTCTTCCCGCGCATCTCTTTCTATCAAGGGTTTTAATGACTATTCTGTCCAATAGGCATCCAATTCGTCTCGACACCTACGTCTTAGCCTTCCACGTGAGCGACGGCCTTTAAGACCCATTATGTGGTAATCTTCGCCCACATTTCATCCGGTATGCGACAGACATATCCAATCCAGTCTTACTCGAGCTAGGCGGCTTATTGGCCTCGTATGATAAAAATTAAGAGTCCTATATTGGTCAATATCACAATTGGCATCTGCGATATTCTTGCTAAAGGTAAAGCAATCACAAAAGTCGTCCTATACCAAGTATTTATTCTTATAACTTTGTTTATATGACTCACGTAATTTTAAAGAACGCGGCTGACCTCGTTTGGTCGAATATTTATAATCCCGTGTGTCTGTACGTACAGCATGGTGAGTTTACTAGAAGTTTAGTATTCAAATCTATGATATATGGATAAATGTACTAAACAGTCTGACTTAATCCAATCCATCAGCCAAAGGAAGTCCACTGCTGAACATAGGCCTCTCCCAATGATTTCCACAGTGACCTGTGGGAGGCAGCCTGCATCCAGCGACGTCCCGCGACCTTTACCAGGTCGTCTGACCACCTAGTGGGTGGACGTCCCACGCTGCGGTTTCCGCTTCATGGCCTCTATTCGACATTCCATTTCATTCCATTCCTTCCAGTCCATATGACTTAACATCCCATAGAAAGATGCATAGCTTGATAATCCTGACCAACTTACGACGTTTTCAGTCTCATAAGATTTCTAAAAAAATTGTGACACAAGGTTAGCTTAGTAAAGGCCATTGTTTTTTTTTCACATGTAATTATTTTTCTATTACGACTAACAAAAAATCTTGTTTTTTCATATATTTTTTTAATTTTCACCTCCCTAATCCATCACATTCTCAACCTCTATAATACTCTACATCACATTATTCAATCAACAACGATAATTTTAGTGAAACTTCATTCAAATACACTTACTGAGCTTCACTTAACTGTGGTGCGATTGTACAGTGAATACGGTCTGCCGGTAGAGCTCAATTGGCCGGCCGATAACATTAACAAGAATTTTTCGCGCCGAGTTTTACGTGGAGCGACGAAAACTGTTTACGGTACTTTTCGCTTACCTCTGCATTATTTTTAGATTATTTCGTGACTGCGTGGTAGAGAGGTAGAGCGTAAGTAGAGTAAGGCGATAACTATTGAACAGCTATTGAACTGTTTCGGTTTTGGTAAAGTCAGTGAACTGATTTCAACATTTGATTATTTTTGGTTATTGAAATATCTTTGACGTAGAATCGAATGAAAAAGTATTTATTTGACTTGGTTTAGACTTACTCTATTATTTCAATAAAGGAGGGTAAATTTGAGTTTAAGATTTATTTTGACTCCATTAATTCAACTTTTACCTAGAACTCCGCCAAAGTAGAGTTCAACGACATCTCAATAAGTAAATTATTCAACTAAAATATCTTAGTCAATCAACTACTCAATTTAGGTACAGCCCTTGCCCAAATACCTCCACCATGCCCGAGTAACTATCCAGATTTTCCAGAGAATTTATTCAGCCAAAATTCACTGCATGTGGGTGATTCAAGCAGGTTTATCGTCCACCCACATAAGATAAGGCGTGACTGTCTACATTGTTTAAATGCTCGGTTAAAGCGTAATATTTCAGTAATTTCATAAACAAGCTGAAGAGACAAAGCATTGTACGGTGGACTATTAAATTGTACCTCACAGATGCTTGCAGCGAAATTTTCAGCGTGATTTGTATTTTGTGCTGTTTTTGAATTATATTTATGCATTACACTTGGGGTAGTAAGGATGAATTTACCTAAATCTTTTTCTAAGTATTTTTTTAATTATATGAAGGGTATTTCGTATACTTAAGGGTGAAGGCTAACGAACTCTACCTTTCTCTTTACTTGTGTCATTTGTCGGAATCTTTATTTTGGTTTCCTATATAATATTTATATCATCTATAATAGGTATTATTACAATATATGAATGTATTATTTATAAAACGTTGTCCTTTATCCAACATTTATTGGTCATCTGTTGATGTGATAACGGATTTTTTATCACATTATTTTTATTTTTTATCCTTGTCCATTTTACGAGTATTGATTTTTTTGTGTTTAACTCTATTCAAATATTTCCAACCTCTATGAATTTAATATTATTATTTTTTTACTTTTTTCTAATCTCCTCCATCGTCATTGTCAGCGTACTAACCTATTGTACGAGTACATGATGTAATATAGGTATAAAGAGATTCCTGTGCATCCTTTATACGTCGAACAATGCGTCGCGCTGTAGTGCAGGATAATGAAATTGCCACATCACTCCCGTACGAGGGACGTGGCATTATATGGGTATATCGGATCAATACGTTTTAAACTATCAGCCATAATGATAGACAGTTTTAAAACCTATTTTATTTATCATTTTTTTTGTCTTCTCCGCTCAAACTGAATTTAAAAGTCATTAGAAAGGGACAAAACATAACAGCTAAAGTAGGTTTTAAAACTGTCTGAATAAAGACGTGTGAATTTTAGTTATTTCACATGTCTTCTGATGTTCCTTTGTTTTTCTTTCTTTGTTTCACACGACCTCACATTAAGATCAGTTAAGTCTGGTATCGTGAGTATCAGAAACTTAAAGAGACTTTTCGGTTTCACAAACCTGAAACAAATATTTGTGGGCGTCACAAACATTTGCCTTGGTGGATAGAACCCGCGGCCTCTCGTTTCACAGCCGGCGTCAACCAGCTGCACCACGGAGGCTGTCATTATAACGTATATGTATTAAACTCTAAGCACTAAGAAATGCACTGCAATATAGGTCGACTTAAAGCTATGTTGGTGCATAGGCCTTAAGTTTAATATGTCGCGTCGCGCACGTCACACTGTGTACAAAGACTAGGTATTACTGCACGGAACTTCAGTTTAATTAAATGTCACAATTGCAGATATAGGAGTCTAATCTTTGAAAACTTAGTAGGGGTTGAATTATAAAGGGTATATCAAGACTGCTACCGAAAACGAAGCCAGGTGGTAGTTTTAGTGACTTTAGACATAATGCAACTAAAACTGTTGCAAAAAGCGTGACGATTTTTTTTACCGTCGTATTCCGGTAATACATACATTTCCCTAAAACAATAATGAACACCGTTTTATGTTTAAAGAGGCTATAGTACACAAGGATTTAAGTTATAATTTTAGCAAAACTATAGATTTACCACCCAAACATAATGATATTTTAAAAATAAAAAAATATCGTCGCTATTTTTGAAACATTCTTAGTTGCATCGTGTCTGTAGTCACTAAAACTACCACTTGGCTTCGTTTTCGGTAGCAGTCTTGATATACCCTCGATGTTTTATAAGTGAGTAAGAGATGTTCGTTATTGCACCTTTTATTCCTATTTTCCTGAGCGGGAAATTAAAATGCCTGTCTTATTAGACGTAGGCATTGGTGTTAGATCGTATCTAATACGTATCCACGTATATACGTATACGTATACATATCACGTATCCACGTGTATTAGAAAACCCATCATATTGAGCGATGCAAGTTTATTGAGTATTAGTTGAGCCTATGCTTTTCTTTCATTGTTTGAGTGTCACACACGAGCATTATGCTTATCTAGGAAGTGGTTACGGCCGCCTATTAACATCTACAGCTCTTTAAACATGTACTGTATCAGCCCATATACGTCCCCTGCAGGCATGACCCTCTTCTACAATCGAGAGTGCGACTGAGAGGGGTTAGGCCATAAAGTCGCTGACCTAGTGCGGGTTGGCGTAATTTACTACTATAGATTTTTTACAAATCGCAATAGTATGCAGGTTTCCTCACGATTTTATTCTTCACCGTTATAGTGCGTGGTGATTGACTATCAATATACACATGACTTTGAAAAGTCAGAAGTGTGCCCTGGGATTGGAACCCACGACTACCGTGAACATTTTGTTAGTCGCGTCTGTTCCGTTTACCAACAGACCACTACGCACTCAAAAATAAATATAAAAATGTAAAAGAATTTAAATATTATGAAAAATAGAGAAAATCTCTTAATCCATCAAAATTACACACCGTACCTACAAAATCATTGTCGATTAAAAAAACATTTCGGCGGAAATTATTCTTCATTACAACGCGGGATTATGGCTCAAGTTATAAGCGATAGTAAGCAAAAATATTTTCAGCACTTATTCAAGACATTTTTTTAAATTTATTAGTACACAAAACAATTCGTTCAGTACAAGTACAATAGGTATGAGATACAGGTCAGATCTAGAATGCAACTTAACAAATGCGTACACAACTTGTTCAGATTAAAACAAAATAATCATTATTACATTATGTGAACTCGAGCTAATAAAACTACTCGTAAAAGTAAACAACAATACAAAAAAAAAACACCAGCAAAATGAACGTAATTATACAAAGCTAATAATCTTTAAATAACAACATTTTCATGATTCACTATTTAGGATACGAATCAGGCATTTTAAGAAATCGACGTAAAGCGACAACTTCGTTGTCACAACATTAATTTACATTTAAAAATACTTTTTTTCAATGTCCTTACAAACTATAAAAATTCTAGCAGCCGTAGTATCTTACAATATAATTTGAAAAAAAGATATGTTTTAAAAAGGCGAGCGATTTTATTGCAGAAAAAAATATAAGTATATAAATACCTTTTTTTCTTTCGCCTTTTCATTTATCCATTTCATTCCTTTATTATTCATTCATCGGTAAAACTCAAGCGAGTTTATGGTTGCATCATCTGAATGAACGATTGAGAATGGTTAGGCCATATAGTCCACCACGCTAGCCTAGTGCGGGTTGGCGGACTTTTACATACCATAGAAATTTATACAAATCGCTATGGTATGCAGGTTTCCTCACGACGGCCTAAGCACTCTCAATCGTACTCTCGATTGTAGAGGAGGCCCGTGCCCTGGAATGGGACGAATATGGGCTGATACAGTACAGTACATCTGAATATTTGTATTACTATGGGCGGTAGTAATCATATCCGTGTAACAAAAAAATCGAATCAATCGCTTGTGACTTACACCACAATATTACAATTCATCCAAAACTTTCTCTTCCGAGGGATAAATTTATTTTGCCAGCACTAATTGGAATGACTGATAAATTATTACCATTTTAATTGTTTACCCGACACTCACTCAAGGAGGAATCAAGTTTAATTTGTAATTCTAGACTCTGGGAATTGGTATTTTTTCCGCTTGCCTCGCTGTTTGGAAGTTTACCTGTTTTCCGGGATTCGCTGATAAAGGGACTTACAAAAAATGCTTCATTCTGGTTTTGGTACTCTCCTTAAATATTCGCAAAGATTTTTGGTACAAAAAGTAACATACATCTACAAATTTCTTTAACCTTCTACAAGTTATGGCCATGCTATTGAATATTACTTGAACATTTTTATAAATACACCCAACATTCATATACATAGACCATAGTCCTGACACTACATTAAGATAAATTAAGTCTTGTGTCGTGGGTATCAGAAGCTATGAGAGCCTTTTCGGTCTCACAAACACCCAGACCCGAGACAAATACTTATGGACCTCACAAATATTTTTTTCGATGCGGGAATCAAACCCATGGCCTCTCGTTTCACAGGCTGCGTTTAACCAACTGCCCTACGGAGGCTGTCTGCAATTATACTCTTACATGCTTTGAAAGAGTAGCAATTAATTCTGAATGAGCTACACAAAAGCAGATTAGGTATGAAAACCAACTTTCCACATTTGTAGAGTCAAATTAAAATTGTTTGAGCGATAGTACAAGCGAGACGGTAGAGTCTCTAACCACAGGACCGGAAAGTCTGGCATTCAAATAAGGACCTTATACCAACCAGTGAATTATGTCATATCTAGAATACGAAAAAAATACGTCTATGACAAGAGCCTAATACCCCTTTCCTCTTCCCATCCTCTTTCCCTCCCGCTCCCTTCCCGTTTTGGGCTGGCACCACATTTATGATCCAAGCGATGTGGATGTTCAACGACAGTGATCACTTACCATCAGGTGACCTGTTTTTACGTTTGCCGGTCCTATAAAATAATAAAAGTAATAGAATTAAATAGTAAATATCTCGTCTATGTACCAGGATTAAATAAGTATGTAACATCACATTTCCAGCAGCATTTTCATCCAATACTCAGAGAAACAGGAATACATTCGCTAAACAACGCTTATTACACATTAGGCTTTCTCTAAAGTAATATTAGTTCAGCATTTTGTACACAAAATCCTACAAACCGCTCCAGCTTCGCTTTAACAGAATGGTATTCAAGGAATGCTTTCCCGACCGCTGACGTGTTTCTGCGGTCATGTCGTGTTACATGGGATGTTTAGGGTTGCGTGTTTACCTTATTTGTATTTAGAATTTTTGTTTTACTATTTTTTAAAGCATTGTATCAATTAGAAATAATCAAGTTAGTAGACAAGAGCATAATAAGTTGATTGTTCGAGTCCTGGGCACATATCTGTGTTATTATTATCCTTGTAATTATTTAAAAGATGTGTAACTCTGACTTTTCGGCATCATGCGTGTATTGATAGTCAATCACCAAGCACTATAATGGTGAAGGAAAACATCGTGAGGAAATCTGCATACCAAAGCGATTTGTATAAATTTCTATGGTACATAAAAGTCCGTCAACCCGCAATAGGCCAGCGTGATGGACTATATGGCCTAGCCACTCTCAATCGTACTCTCGATTGTAGAGGAGGCCCGGCCCTGCAGTGGGACGTATATGGGCTGACACAGACAGATACAGTAACATATATGGAGTGTAAAACCCACAGAGACATTACCAAAAATAAAAATTGTTCCATAATTTCCAAGGTCCAATAATTTACTCCGAAAGGAATTTAGCTAAGCAGAAAAAAGCTACAAACATTTTTTAAATAAGCATTTTTTTATGAATATATGTATAAACACCTGTTTGGTTTAAAAAATGAGTTTATCGAAATTCAAATGAATATCTCACAAAGGATTGAATGAATATCTCGTTTCATTAATTTCCGAACAGTGCCACTTCAGGCAAATCGCTAGGAACAAGTATCCATTCCGTCTCACATCGCGCACGTCCTCTTATCACGTTTTCGACTCGATTAGAACCGAAGACGCTCTGGAAACGTATTCAATGTCGGGCCATTTCCATAACGCCAGCTCTACACGTTGGCCAAATGACGTCACCATCGTTTGTCCAATTTCTGTATCTAGAACGTTGGCGTGAATATTACCAGTAAGCCGACGTGTATCGGTCTGTCATTAAATACTTTTCGATCAAAATTCAACTATATTGCATTCAAAATTAACAGAGAGAAATTTCTTAGTCGAAACTTTACATTGGTTTGACGGTACTAAACGAATTTAATCTATAAACTAGAATAAACCACAATTTGCTCAAAGGAAGGTATGTGTTATAATTATGTTACTGATGTTGTAGATGTATGTACATACACGACGGTGAACATTTACCATCAAGTAGCTCATCTGCTTATTTGCGTCATATTCCATCAGAAATATTACTACCTATATTTGTGGAAGCCAAGCAATAACCAACCAATATTGGCACTGGTATTGGCGCCAACATGTAAAGCCGGCCTAATATTAAACGTTTGTACAAATTAGTTGACATACGAATGAAATTCGTTCCAGTCCTTGTTTGTATTCCATTTGTTTGCAATATTTGCTTTTCTTAATGTGTTCGAGTCAATCTTCGTTGTTTATTTGTATGTGAAAACCTTTGTTTGGATTAGCGATAATATACAGGTATACGGTATCGTAGTTTAGACGCCTGGACATATTTTATACCTTCGCGACCGCCTTTTGATTACAGATACCAAACTGAAAAGCTTTGATAGCAAAAACTATATCGTTGAAAATAATTTTAAGCCTAAATAAAAATTCATTTAGAACTGTTTACGAAAATGTTAATTTACCTTCTGAAACCATAAAATATAGACGACAATTGCAGAACTCAAGAAACTCCGTAACAACTATTCGTAGTACACATAGCAACCAATCAACAGAACCACGTTGCACCCAAACAAAACCCGGATTAGTTCTTTTTTAATTTCACCCAGCCAGTGTTAACGTGGCCGGTTGATTTCCGCAGATTAACCGGCCGTTCCGCCCAGGGGAGGGTGGGGAAAAAAGGCAGGCCAACTTTGCCCGACTGAAAAACTACTGAAATAATCCGCTTTTTAACGACTCCAGCTCTCCGGGAGGAATACAGACGGATATTTTAAATTACAATTTGAAAACCTAAGTGCAATTTAGCTGGCGCGGGGTTTTTTGATTTGCGATGTGTTTAACGCTCTTTACGTTGCGAGCGGTCTGCGTAATTGTAATTTTAGCGTATTTATATGAGCTTTGAAACTGTTTTAGCGTCTGGCTGGTTTAAAAGATTTTTAATTGAAATAGCCTTGGTGTAGCTAGATTGGACTTGCGCATGAGAACCGGCTTGACTGCGGTGATATTGCTGTATCGCTTGCTGTAATGACTCAAATACTAACTCTGACATTGCTTTTCATTAGGTTACCGGAAAAGTACCAGAGGTACAGTATTCCTTACCTTCCTTTAACATTCATCTTCCCTCATCAAGGGCTAGTAAGTATGTAGTAACGCATTGACGATTTGTTCAGTGTCTTAAGGTATACACAATCAGCTGTGATCATTTAATTTCAGAAGATCCTTGTAAATTTTCAAATGTATGACATTTTAATACCCAAAAACTATATGTTACGATATATTAATATAATGTAGTTTGGCCAGCATTATAGTATAAAACCTGAATTTTATACAGTATGCCAAAAACTCCCTATCCGATCCAAGACGTGCATTTGGGTATCTCATTATAGTATTAAAAAAATACAAAAAATAAATATAGTAAATGATAAAATTATTATCGTAAATTATAATACACATTTTAGTATCAATATTACCCTAATTTTAGCAAAGTTTGAAATTTTGACAATAACAACACTCATTGTGACAATTCTGAAACGTCGCGCCCCAGGTTACTTGTTATTGTAATGTGAGTTTCCCTATTTCTTTATTTTGTTTAATTAAGGATATTTTAACATAGCATGTGAAACGGATCTTTCAAATAGAACACATTAATGATGCCTGTTAACACTTTTATAGATCAGACAGATTTTTTGTCACCCTGTATATATACTAAGGCAACTATCAAAAGATGCGTTCTTAGCATCCAGATAATTTTGATGGTTCTTTCATCTTGCCAGACACATGACAGTTGATAACTTCCAAATCACCCTGATTGGAACTTCATAAGATGATCGCGTGATGCCTATGTCAGAGACATTCGCAAACAAACTTTAAGCTTTATTTATTTATTTATTTTGTTCGCAATAATTACAGCTATCATGTAGTAAATTAAGATAATACTGGGATACTTACTTCTCGTCCAAAATACCTCAGTGCCTCAAATCGAAAGTCTTCGATAGTTGTGTGTTACCAGTGATGACATACGGCACCGAGACGTGGCCTCTTACTATGGGCCTTATCAGGAGGCCCAAAGTCACTCAACGAGTTATGGAGAGGGCTATGCTCGGGGTTTCCCTACGAGATCGAATCAGAAATGAGGAGATCCGTAGGAGAACTAAAGTAACCGACATAGCCTAGCGGATTAGCAAGTTGAAGTGGCAATGGGCGGGGCACATAGCACGGAGAACTGATGGCCGATGGGGCCAAAAAGTTCTCGAATGGAGGCCACGAAGCGGAAAGCGCAGCGTGGGACGTCCACCCACTAGGTGGTCAGACGACCTGGTAAAGGTCGCGGGACGTCGCTGGATGCAGGCTGCCTCCAACAGGTCACTGTGGAAATCATTGGGAGAGGCCTATGTTCAGCAGTGGACTTCCTTTGGCTGATGGATGGATGGATGATGATGGATGGTATACTTATAAAAACCATTTATAAGTTTTCGCAATTATGTGCTTTTATAAACTGATGAAAATGGCGGCCACGGGCTCTTAGTCTATAACACAGATATAAATAAACACAGCGACTTTAGAATAAGCCAAAATAAAAGTAGAGCCAACATTTTCCTATTTACAATGCTTTGAATAAACATGTCCGAATTGATTCACTTTCCCCGATGGCCGGATTAAAACTGCAGTCTATATTTTTAACTGACCCGAAAAATCGCATGGAGTCCGTTCAGTATTAAAATATATAAAATACACCGGCGGCGTCGCCGGAGGTAATTTTGTTCCGTATAAAAACAAAATAATTCTATTAACTATTGCGCAGTTTTAAATAGTAAAAGAGGCGTGAGAATATTTATGTATTTTTTTTTTAATTTGTTTAGAGTTTTGATCTTTGGTGTCATATTTTTATGAATTACCACACACTTTAACGGTGAAGGAAAATATAGCGAGAAAACCAGTCTAATATAGATGTTACTATGTTATGTGAAGACCGCTAACTAGCACTAGGCTAGCAGTGAACTATGAAGTTTGAACGAAACTTTATCAAATCTAACTCAATTGTAGATTAATTCGTTTTGATCCATCAGAGAGCGTTAATATGCTTGAAAACAATAAATTTAGCATTAATGAAAATAATTACAAGAAAACTAAG
This sequence comes from Theretra japonica, assembly GCA_033459515.1. Taxonomy (NCBI): domain Eukaryota; kingdom Metazoa; phylum Arthropoda; class Insecta; order Lepidoptera; family Sphingidae; genus Theretra; species Theretra japonica. Next base: position 12,303,499 of record CM065949.1, read on the forward strand.
ACATAACTGTGGGTTTTTCAAATACTTTCGAAATTATGTTTTTTTTTGTCTTCATTCTCCTAATTAAAATATTAATATAAGAACGACATCCCAATAAAATTATGATTGCAAAAGTTTGTATGTGTTTAATTTGTGTGAATTTGTGCCCGATGTGGTGATAGGCTCGCCCCCTATCACATCGTGGGACGGAATATACAAGGCGAAAGGTGGGTGTTTTGGTAGCACCTCTGCCTACACCTTCTGGGAAAAAGGCGTGTGTTTATGTAAGTATGTATGTATGTGTTTATGTTTCATTTTCACGCTAAAACGGTTGAACGTCTTATAATTCGAATGGATGGCACGGGACAGAAGAGGACTGGATTGCATGCTTTTCATCATGGGACAGAATGAGATGAGACAGAACGGGATATTGCGGGACGGGACGGGACGGGACGGGAAGGGAAAAGCAATAAGTCGACGGCGATTACATTAAGTTTAGATATAAAACAGTTAGTATGCGAAACAATATGTTGTTGATGTGGTCTAGACTCAAAAACTAATTGCATCCGGGCGAAACCGGGCCCGACCGCTAGTTATTAATTTAACCATAGCATAAGCAGCGTGGCTCATATCAAGTTCCTAATGAGTGTAGCAAAAAATCGATGACCTCATAATCTGCGAATCTCATGAAATTGTAATGTATGAAATATGTTATGAGGTTAATGCCATGAGCAATAGACATATAAAATAAAATGTCTAGTTTCATTGAAAAACGAGGAATGAGGGAGTAATCCCTAGAATATAGTTCTTTGAAAGTTATTAAAGGTATTAAATTTAAATGTATTGGTTTTTGTTTGATGTTGCCAAACAAAGTTTCGTGATTTGTTACTGTTTTGTATTTGAGTACAATTAGTTTTGCTATTTATAATATTGGTGGAATTTTATTGTTCTCTATTTCTATTTTTGGTACGGAGTATGAACGTCAAGGAAATCGCTATGAGGTCATTTACTCTAAATGGTTCGTGATCACAAAATATACCGTATTATTTTAATTATTATATGCGCCAACCCGCACGAGCGTGTTGAACTATATTATGGCCTAACCCTTCTCAATCGTATTTTTGGAGAGGAGGTCCGTGCCCTGCAGTGGGACGTATATGGGCTGATACAGATACTGACAGATTTGATTTATATCAATCCAACTTTGCTATAGGCAATATTACAATATCTTGAGACGAAAATAAACCACGCGAGCTCTAGATGGCATTAGAAAACTAACATTTCACAAATACATGTCTGAGTCGTGTAAATATCTCTTCAATATTAACTCAGCACATATTATAATCTGCACGTGAAATTCAGCTCGAAATTCATATACATGTTTACAAGAAAAATGCTGCAAAAACATATTTCACTCGTAAATAAAAAATGACTGAAACAAGCGACGTCATAATAGGGCTGGCGCACACATCAAACTCAAATACTGTGACGTCATAATTCAGTAATAGGGCTGGCACAAACTCAAATACTGTGACGGTCCTGAAACTGCAGACCGGTGGAAAATCTCATCAACAACCGCGTATGCTTTTATTTTTAATCGTGTCGTCAACATGCAGGGATTTTTAGAAAAAGCGGCGTCGGGGGGAAATATTATAACCGTGTTTACTTAAGGCCAGGGAATATAGCGAATTGTTGTTATTATATTTACATGGTTTTACGTTTTAATAGATACTAATAATGGTAATCATTCCGTAACAACAAAGAACTGGCTTAGACAGAACAGCACCAATTTGCAGAAAACTGATGTAAAGGTTTTTTATAGGACTTTAGCCAGTATAGGCATTATAATAGGGCGCAGTTGAGCGACCCACAGATAAAAGGGTGGCGTAGATCTAGTATTACGAGTAATATGTTTAACATAGAGAGAGATAGCAAAAGGAGTGGCGTAAAAATCTAATTGAAGAGTCAACAAGGTCGTTGCCGAGCAAGGAAAGTGCTCTCTTTAAACCTCGCGTAAAGAAGGACAGGTCTTAGCGCTCCGGGAATACCTGGTGCTTGGTAAAAAAAGAACGCTGGAATCGTACCGATCGGCAACGCATATTTTCCAGGCGGTTAGAACATATAATTGTTTAAGGACAATGCTGATCACATCACGTGAATTCTTTATCCATGAGGAATTAAAAATTCGTTTCGGCGCTAAAAATCAGCATAGAATTATTGCATACACCAAAAGACAAGCCATACAGAAACCGGAGCCTTAAAAGAGTTTTTTTTTATTTGTGCATGAACCCACGTGCGATACGGCATCGAGCCGCACTCGCCTCCCGTTGATAAATGAAATTAGCCAGCGCCACAACTCAGAATTACTGCAGAGTGATCACTTACCACTTGCCAGTGGACAATGCAGTACGTTAGCTGAAATTTACTGACTGTATTTTAGTGCTGTAGCTTGAAGGATTTTTAAAGTAATTTCCGATTAGCATCCGAGAAAAGACAAGTGATAAGTAAGGTCTTGACACAATTATGATTTGATCGAACCTAAATATGCATAAATTAAAGCTAAAATGCGAGATAGTTTGTATTGATTATTGTAACAAATCTATAGTTATCCCAGCGGATAAGACTATAACCATCTAAAATGTCTACAGCATCTTTGTTTCTAAAAAAAATGCACCGAATTTCAATATCAGTAAAAATAATACATATTTACCTTCTGTACCCAATATGTTATAAAGCGAGCAATAAATGAAATAACATTGTGCAGTCTCGAGTAACACTGCGGACAAGTTTGTTGAACTTCACACTCGTGTCCGAACAAAAACGCTGGCGTGTGACAAATAGCAGCATCTACGTGTATTGCGGCAGTAAGAAAAGTAATTAGCGAGATGTTTATTGTCAAAGGCGCTAGTTAGAACCTTAGGAGAAATGAGAAAATTTAAGTTCGTGACAATTTTGCTGAATTGTTAAAGTTGCGTGGGTAGGAGATTAGCTAAGGGAAAATTTAAACGATTAAGTGGTTTTTGCAAAGATAATTAATTAAATTTATTCCAAAATCACTAAGGTATTTTGGCTGGTATAATTTTATTATACAGATATCTTTTGTTACAAGTAAGAATTAAAAAATCCGCAGGATCAATCTATTCCATTATATTACGACATTAATATAAAATCATGAATTAGTTCATGTTAGTAGAAAACTAAAATAATTTCTTAGTATCTGCCGTTTTCAAGCTAGACCATCCGATTTTATATCAAATTGTAGACAGTATACAAGTCTAGATCAACGCAACTTACTGTTATCTTTATAGGAAAAATACAATGCGGACAAAATAGAGCAATACATTTAACATATTTCATCCTCAATATTAAAATGCAGATAACACTCACGATAATAAAAAAAATAGTAATATATATTTTTTAAATAACTTCACCATTCAACATATTTTCCGATTGCCTATCACAAAACCTGTCTGATCTCAACAAAACTGGCAAAACACAAACAATAAAACTCCCGAGTTCAAATTAAACTATACGACAATTTTATCCGACCGGTAAAAGAACCCGGAACCGCGGGCAGACTGAATTCTCGCACAGGTCCAACTCGGCCGTTCTATTTTTGGCGCTGTTACAAAATGAGACCAAGTGGTTTTTCTTTTGTGACATTTAGACTGAAAATAGTTACGTTAAATGTTTCTACATAAGAAAATGTTCGCAGCGAAGGTTTTATTAAATGTTACATGAAAATATGGAATGATCAATGTAAACAGAAGTTTCTAGTAAAATTGCGAATATTAGGTACGGTAAATTGTTATAGAAAAAAAGTGTTACTTATTTAACTTAAATTATTGGGTTAATCAAGGACGGCATATATGCCGTATCAGCATTATGAGTAAGTAGTAAGCGTGCAAGTCATCATCATCACGTTTACAGCTGCATGGGCTGTTTATAAGTTAGCTCTTCAGGAAGATAAAAGGATTGGCGATTGGTGATAGGAATTTGTAAAATTCTAGATTTCTCCTTAACTGCATAAGTGACATATTTTTAATCTATGCTGACCTATGCAACACACCCCACAAAAATTAACCACACCATTGTATTCAATTCAAATTTAGAACTCATAACAATGACATCTATTGGCACACGATGGAACTATATACTCCAAAACTCAATCAAGTCAACGCCAAAGTTCTCCATCAAGCGGGGCTGTGTGTCGTAAAGTAAATATTTATTTACGTTAAATATAGCCTGAATTAACTTTAACGCCAAGCTTATCGGTGTCATGAGGCGCGTATGGCACAATACTTTGACACGCGCCACTGTATCGCCAGCAGGCTTTAATTAACCTTTATCGAGTTCCAAATGTCCATAATCATTTGCATACGATAATGCATCGGTTTATAATTTATATTTCCATTCGCGATGTTAGGGCTTACAAATTTCAATTATGTGGATTAATCCGGGAATCGCGCTAATTATTTTCCTGTGTTTGCACCAATGTTTGCGTAGGAGGATTAAGATATGAATACATACAATATTATCATACTACTCGTATTACAGCTCATTTTGTGAATATTTAACACTAAAGAATTGTTAATTTTTAATGCAAGTTAAAGATAAAGCAATGTTCTTAGAGACCCTTCCACGCTCCGATATTCGGTGTCGGTCTATTGCGTGCTGTTGATTTTAGTTTACACGAGTTGCGTTTTTGGGTGAGTGTATGAATAATCTATGTTCTGCTTTGGACAAAACATTTGCAAACACAAACATTATCGCTAACCTAAGCTTAAGGCTGTGTAGGCATCCAAAAGTCACGGACTAAATCATGTTTTAAAAAAGAGAAAATGTTTTAAAACATTATAACCTCATTATGTCATCATCATCATCAGCCCATTGCAGTCCACTGATAGACATAGGCCTCTCCACAGACAGAGAGAGACACACACCACGGTACAGAGCCTGGTCTGCTGCTTTATGCATCCAGTCGCTGCCGACCTTCTTGGGCAAGTCGTCCCGCCATCTTGCCAGAAGACGCCCCAGGCAATGTATACTCGTATGATACCGCATTATATCGCTACATATGAACTGCGTATTCAATGAACTAGAATCTTCAATATATTATGATTCCTTTTTAGAAATCTTAACAAGTACCTAAATGAGAACGCCTCAAAACACCATATAAATCATTTTTTTTCCTTCAAGGAAAAACGCGCACGAAATTTAATGAGGAGTTTTGGCATTTGAAAATATACGACGAAAGACATCTTGCCCTTGGAATTCGTATACAAAACACATACACAAACACATAACTTTTTTTTATACCTGTATTCAATGTAATTGCTATGTGCCCTGGCTTTTACTTGCAATAATTCCATCCCATCCTGTCACCACCATTACAAATCGCCACACAACTTAAATAAACAAGAACGGCATTAATCCACCTTTTGGGTTGTTAAATGTGCCTCTGGTGCGACATTTGAGCTCTCTGAAGCGAAATCCAATAACGTAAATATGCCCCGCGGATGTGCGGGCACGTCGACTGGAAAGTGTGAAAGGGTTGCAATGGTTCGGTACGATTGTCGGATCCTACAAGGAATTCCAGATGGGAACTTAATTTACGCGACGCGGAATTTAATTTTGTTGCTTCGCGTACTCGTCAATTAGGATGTTCTTTGCCTATTTGTGGGATACGAAAGGGGGATCACTCAGACATGCTTTGAAATGTATGAGCGTTGGGGTGCCTGAGTAGCTAGTAAGTAGTAAGTATGTAACCTTGTTGTGTGTGCGTGCAAAAAATACATTTTTAAAGAGCTTTATGTTTTTAGTGCACGATTGCACTTGGTTAGGTTTTAACCGTAAATTGATATTCATAATGTTAGAATACATTTTTGATGATTATGTCAAAAAAAAATCAGTCTTGAAGAGATCGTTGAAATAGGGAAAAACGGATTTGACAGAGTAGTAAAATAAGATAATTATTGATGTCAAATCCAATTTTTCATCCATTTGAACTTCATTTAAAAAAGAAACAGTAAATGCCTGTGGACCAAATTTTCCACAGCAAGTGAAGAGCTGGCTCCAATCAAAGCAACGCCAATATAAATAAAAACAATTAAAACCACAGTAATAAAAAACTAAATAATAACCTCAAAACACACATAACGAGAGAAAAGTATGCATTCATTATTTCATCCATCCATCATCCATCAGCCAAAGGAAGTCCACTGCTGAACATAGGCCTCTCCCAATGATTTCCACAGTGACCTGTTGGAGGCAGCCTGCATCCAGCGACGTCCCGCGGCCTTTATCAGGTCGTCTGACCACCTAGTGGGTGGACGTCCCACGCTGCGCTTTTCATTCATTATTTGCGAACCTGGAATTACCGAATTCATCAAAATTCTGGGTCACACGTAACTAAGGCCTAAACATAATTCAGCTCACATTACGTGTGATAATGCAAGTTTATTGAAGTAATGTGCGGGTCAATTCCTCTTTACAGCTATTTTGAATGGACATCGTCCTTGATACATTTAAAACTACAGCTGGCAAATTATATTGAAAGCAATTATTAATATTTTAACTAATGAATCGTACTTCTCGGTAATGCGTAATTTTGGTATCGGCAGATAATATCATTTAGTTGGTTTTTGTATCTTTATAGAACTAGATACGTTTTGATCGATATTGAACAATAACATTATATCATTGTAAGTACCTCAATTAAGAAGCTCTAAACCAAAAGGTAAGTGCGTGGTGGCCTGTTGGTAACGGACCAGACTCGACTGCCTACATGTTAACGGTGGTCGCGGGTTCAAATCCCAGGACACACCTCTGACTTTTCGGAGTTATGTGTGTATTGATAGTCAATCACCACGCACTTTAACGGTGAAGGAAAACATCGGGAGGAAACCTGCATACCGAAGCGATAAAGAATTTCTACGGTATGTAAGTCCGCCAACCCGCACTAGGCCAGCGTGGTGGACTATATGGCCTAACCACTCTCAATCGATCCTCTCCATTATAGAGTAGGCCCGTGCCCAGCAGTGGGACGTATATGGGCTGATAAAAAAAAAACCAAAAGGGTCTATGGTAATAATACGCAATTCGGAGTCTTGTTCACCATTCATCTAAATAGTTTTTACTTTTTAATTATATAACTAAAATAAACTAATCACAATTTCAGCATAAGAAGAAAAGACTACTGTCCAGTTTACTAATAGATAGGCTTTCTGAATGGCTTTGCCCTTACCATCGGTCTCAGCGCAATTTAATATGCTAGTTATAAAATTACTCACTCCTTACCCGACTACATTACGAAACCGACATAAACCCACTACGCCAGAACTTGTCAATAATTATATTTAAAAACAAATGCAAATACTGCGAAGTGAAGTCTAAACGTCAAACGGGGGGCGTTCGTAACTTTTCACAGGACGCGAGTGGGAAAATTTACTTTGTTAGGCGTCGCGCCCCGAGCTACCACGTGTCGGAAACTCATTGACTAATTTCAATATTGAACTTCGCTTCGCATAAGTTCGTTTCGTGAGTTATGGATTTGAAGTGGCTGTGATTATTTTGAATTTGGAGTGTTGTATTTGCGTATCTTTATGAGATACTTGTTGAGTATTCGGAAGATGTACTATATCGAGAGTACAATTGAGAGTGGTTAGGCCATATAGTCCACCACGCTGGCCTAGTGCGGGTTGGCGGACTTTACATAGCATATTCGGAAGCAATAGGAGTGTTTTTAACAAAATACATCAAAAATAGTTTTATTTATTAAGCTCATTTCTTTTTTTAATTTGGATAGATTCACATCAAAATTTAAAACAAAAAGAGAGTGAAAATAAATGACCTATTACTACTAGCTATAAAGCTGAGGTAACTAGTAAGTAAAGGCATTACTCGAGAAATTATTTTATTTAATGAAAAGATAAATTTTAGTGCAAATCTTAGTAAATTGACTTAATAGTACAGTAAATTAACATAAAGGTATTTTTCAGGACCACTGAAATTCCATTAAAACAAACAAATTCACTTTAAATATTCACAAGAAACAATAGTACCCCAATATGTTTACAGCGTTCGAAAAACCGCGTTGCACCCTTATTTTTGAAGCCATAAACCCTTTGTGAAATATTCACGCTCGTCGCCCCACGCCGCTACTGGCGTTTTGTCGCCTAAAATGTATTGCGGTGGCACGAGAAGCCACGCGACGATTTAGAACGCACTACTGGGGCCTTTCAGTACAGGAATAGGGAGGATTGAAATCGTTTCAATCGGGAGGCGCGATTGACGAAAATAGGTATTTTATTTGCGGGTGTCGGTTTTGTGAGGTCAAAAGAACAGGCTGGAGCAGCAGACTGTATTTTTCTACATAAAACCTCGTTTTGATAACAAAAAATAGGTCTGATTGATTATGTTTTGAACAATCATTGGACAGCTGTGAGTATGAAACGGTATGGACCTTGTGCAATGGAATGGACTGTTTATAAGTTTTGTCACTGCGTTGGACTCTGATCATAAATCTCAAGTATTTCGCAAACCACATTAATTCTTGGACCTTGGTTGCCAACAGGAGTATTTTAAAAGTAAAGAATTGTTTCGTCGTCGGAATAATCATTACCAGCCTTTCTCTCTAAAAACCATCCAGGTACTTTGACAACTCCAACACAATTCTCTTTCTGTTTCCCTCTCTCTTCAGCCAAACATAAGCCTTAACACAATTATGATATATATAAAAAAGGTATTGTTGTTGCCACAGAAATAAGCATATGTAAGGTAGAAGATATAAGAATTATAACTGCAAATAAAAATACCCAAGTTTACGGTATACTTCTTGAGCATGTTAAAAGTTCTACAAAAGGGACTGTTTCCATTTTAAAATTCGAAGGTAGACTAATTCTAATTGAAAGTGGTAGAGCCACGCTGTTGTCAGTCATGACTCAGCATGAATGGGCAGGCTTATCTGGGGCAGTAACACTGTGTCACAGGAAATCGACGTGATGTGACAGCTCAGCTGTCGCGTTTCGTTCAGTGAGTGAGATTGACGTATGCCCAATACCTTTTCCTCTTCCCATCCTTTTCCCTTCCCGCTCCCCTCCCAATTGGGCCGGCAACACACCCATGATCCAGCGTTATGGATGTTTATGAGCGACAGTGATCACTTACCATCAGGTGACCTATTGGCTCGTTTGTTGGATCTATGCAATAAAAAAAATTGAACGTAAACAGATTAGTCAATACACTACGCAGAATTCTCATCCACACCAACCTTCGCAATCAAAGTTTCACTCCCATATTAAAAACACTCCAAAGGCAGCAAGCCAAATGCCCAAGACCAAGGCAAACATTAACAATAAACTCGGTTTTATCGGCATAGTGCACAAGTTAGTGCATTATTAAACTCGTAGAACTAATAGCCGCTGCTGTTCGCGAACAAATCTCGTTAACGGTGATTTATAACCGCGGTTTAACGTTACGGTATTCGCAATTGGGAATTTTTTCGAATGGACAAAACAGAGAAATTTTTTCGCTTGATTTGTGGCCGCGCCGACTGGATTGCAAAAGTTTTTTTTTTTTGTATTGCCAAAGTTTTTTGCAGTTTAATAGTTGCGGTTTATTTATATCGTTAAATGAATCTCTGATGTGTTTAGTTTGGCTTAAGTGTTTTTTTTTGGTGTATCAACAATATTTTTGTATTGCAATGAATGGTGAATAAAAACATGCCATTCGCCTGATGATAAGCGATACAACCACCCATTGATAGTAGCAAAACCAAAGACTATGAATTTCAAGGCAATGCTTGGCATTCCGCTGCGCTCGCCATCCTGAGACATGGGATGTTAAGTCTCATTATGTCCCGTAATCTGGCTACAATATTCTTCAAACCGGAACACAACAGTGCATTTACACTGCTCTTACATACTCATTGATAAACATATCAAAATTAAGAGGCAAAATTAAGAGAGAGATTGATAAAGAAGGCGCAAATATTGCTAGATATCAACAAGGATACCATTCAGAATGGAGACGAAGAATCCCTTAATTCATACTATTGCTAGTCATCAAGGCTACAATTTAGAATACAGAGGAATCCAATAACTAGTACTATTAAAATATTTTCTTAGATATTTTCAGTCATGCCTTACCAATGAAACGTAACATACAATTCCTTAAATAATATATTTTGTCATAATTGCGCCTCTATTCCAACAACCGAAACAGACATCTAAAGCCTCTGTGTTTTAACCTAGACATTTAATTAAAATTGGCCTGTGTAGGCGACTGTGAAGACAAAACATCAAGACCCCTCCGTAACAATACCTCAGACTCGTCAATTAGAATTCAGACTGGGCCAAATTGACGTGTTCTGAGTGAAGGACATTCAAATACTGAAACAGAGACAAAATTACATACATACAAACATAAACTCATGCCTTTTTCCCAGAACGGGTAAGCAGAGGTATAATCAGGACATCGAAGTTTCGCCTTGTATCTTCCGTCCCACGATGTGATAGGGGGCGAGCCTATCGCCATATAGGGCACAAATTCCTAACACAGAGACAAAATTATCAGATATATACAGTATGACAAAAGAACCCTCTTCGATCCAAGACGCGCATTTGAGTTTCTCAATTATAGTATTTAAAAAAAAAATACGAAAAAAAATAGGATAAAGGATAACATAATTATCATAAGTTGTTACACATTTTGGTATCAATATTACCCTAAACGTCGTCGGGACGTCACTGGATGCAGGTTGTCTTCAACAGGTCACTATGGAAATCATTTTCAATCATCATCCTTTGGCTGATGGATTGGGTTACCCTAATAACTAGCATTTCTTTAAATTCTGACAACAACAGCACACAGTCGGACAATTCTAAAACGTCGCAGCGCACGTTGCTTATTTCGAACGCGGTTGCTAGCAGTTTAATGGAATTTTCCCTATTTTTTAATTTATTTTATTAAAAATATTTTTTATTATATTATTTGAAAGGAATGTTTTAAATATAACATTATTGATGCCTGATAACACCCCTTATCAATCGGACAGAATTTTTTGACACCCTGTATAACCTATACAGAAGGTATTTATAATGAATGATATTTGTAAGCAAAAAGCTAACAGACACTTGATGAATGTTAAATATAAGATTTATTTATTTGTCGATAATAAGTATAATAAGTGCGTGGTGGCCTGTTGGTAAGTGCGTGGTGGCCTGTTGGTATCGGATCAGACTCGGCTGCCTACATGTTCACGGTGGTCGCGGGTTCAAATCCCAGGGCACACCTCTGACTTTTCGGAGTTATGTGTGTATTGATAGTCAATCACCACGCACTTTAACGGTGAAGGAAAACATCGTGAGGAAACCTGCATACCGTAGCGATTTTAAAGAATTTCTACGGTATGTAAGTCCGCCAACCCGCACTAGGCCAGCGTGGTGGACTATATGGCCTAACCACTCTCAATCGTATTCTCGATTGTAGAGGAGGCCCGTGCCCTGCAGTGGGTCGTATATGGGCTGATACAATACAATACAATTTGTCGATAATCACTTACTCGCTTTCCATCAAAAGTACTTGTTTTCTAATTTCGTTGAATAAATATGCCGAAATTTCTTTGACGCACAATTGCGTATCAATTTTAGAAATTCTTTGATACCGTAAGTATATTTACATATTTTCGCGGCACGGAAAATCATAAGTAAAATAAAAGAAAGTATGATTTACATATTTAAGGATTCGCGCAGATTTTCCATCTCTGTTTGTCATATACGCTTCTCTTTCACACATTAATATAATATTTGCACAATCAGACACTGGATATAAGACAAACATGTTGCGTCGCCAAAAGTAATTCCGAGGGTAGAAAACAAAAACATATTAAATGCTATCAAGATGTAACTTGATTCTTAGATACATCGACAGATTAGCTACAGTAAGTTGGATGAACTCCTATCGACATGGAGGTCGTAAATACGAGTTCAAGACACAAGTGCGTATTAAAAATGAATTTTTTGGCATGTCAGTTAGTAAAAATTTTTTGAAAATTTTATTATCGTGTGGCGAAATTTGGAAATACAAATAAATTTAAAAAAATATATTTAACACATTGTTTGGGATGTTAAGTGTTAAGTTGTTAAGTGCGTGGTGGCCTGTTGGTAACGGACCAGACGCGGCTGCCTACATGTTCAAATCCCAGGGCACACCTCTGACTTTTCGGAGTCATGTGTGTATTGATAGTCAATCACCACGCACTATAACGGTGAAGGAAAACATCTTGAGGAAACCAGCATACCATAGCGATTTGTATAAATTTCTATGGTATGTAAAAAGTTCGCCAACCCGCACTAGGCCAGCGTGGTGGACTATATGGCCTAACCACTCTCAATCGTACTATCGATTGTAGAGTGGGCCCGTGCCTGGGGCCCGTTCCGTATGCTGATACAATACAAAACAATTGTTTGGGATATGTTTTCTTAATATAAACAACAAGTATTTGTACTTGTAATCTAATAGCTTCAACATATCCAATATAATAAAACGTGAAAAGAGAAAAACGATCATAGACGATCTTTAAAACACAGTTAATAGCATGACAGTGCATAATGAATACACAATATCGCTTAGTATCATATGACCAGTCTCCTCAATTCCTAATTACATATTTTAAAAAAATCATCATCTTAGACTACAAGAAGTCCACAGCTAAACGTAGGTCTCCTTCAAGGATAATTTCGTTGCCGATATTCAACGCACTTGGCCGGCGAGTTGGCGAGCGAAGGACGTATCTCGCGCTGATGACTCTATTGCCCTTCATCAAACTGCTATTCCACTACAGCGTCTATAGAATGGTTAACCCTGCATCAGTTAATTACCAGACCTTCGCCTGTAGGCTTGCAATTGACTTGGAGCTTAAAAAAATACGACTCCAATATTTTCTTAACAAAAAAATTGACTTGTTATTACGGTGTTTTTATAGCTCATCTCGCGTAAAAGGCAATAAAATTGGATACATCAGCAATCCTACCATGTTAAAGTAAAATAATATTCCGGAATATACGAAATATTTTACGCTCCAGTGGCGAAATAAAATACGCGTTGGGGTAACGTATTATCGAGCGTGCGATATTTTGTCTACTGACCCCTGTCTTTAATAGAATGTCAGACCTACATCATCATACGCCATGGCAGAATACTAGAACTGTATTATATTAGTAAAAGAAAACTAAAAATAAATATAAGGAAAAATAGTGACAGATAACGTATGAAAAATATTCAACTTAAATATCTGTGATTGACAGCGGTTAGGGCTTAGTAAACCAAGTGTGATCTGAGTGTCGTAATATATTTTACTACCTTATAAAATTATTGTGTAAACCGCTTTAGTGTGCAGGTTTATCACAATTATTTTCTTCACTGTTGTGAACAATGATCTATTAATATACAAATACCTGCTGTTACCACTTAGGTAATATAAACCGCTTTTAACCAGACTATGAGTATTTTTCTCCTTGTTTAATAACTTTCATATTTCATATTGCCTTATTTTTCCGGTTTTTAGAACTATACTGAAAAGTGAAATAATCAAATTCGACCATATAATTCCAGGTTTTAAGACAGATAAATAAAATTATATACTAACCACTAAGCACAAATGACGTCACTTGTACGATAGCGTGTAAGTCATGTGACATAATATCTCATGTATCGAGAATTACAACCCGAACTATCTCAATACTCTAAACGTACAATTACGAGGATTCTGAATATCCTTATTGATAATATTTTTTTCGCTTCAATTACATTCCTCGCTACGTTTCCACTTGGCTACAATTTACAATAACTTCGTTAAGCGCAGTGAACCGTGTTAATTTCTCTCTATAGTTATTTTAATATAATTTCACGAGGCTACGGGTTTTGTTTTGTTCCTGTTTTTATTTATAATAAGTATAAAGGAATAACACTCTTTAAGGCTCAACTAAAAAAACTAAAAAAATAATTGTTAATGGGTTTAAGATTAGAAAATGGAGTAAAATACATTAATTAAATATTCATTCATGAAATTGATATTATCCTTAATTTAAGGAACGAACGACTAGAACATTATGTTGAAAAGTTTACGCTGTTATGAAAACTTTCAACTAATCCTCAACAATTCAACCCATAGTAATCAAACTGGAGTGAATTATTCAATGTCCGGTGGTCGACAAACAAAGCAAATATGTATATTACTCACGTTTAGCGGGCCTGGCAGTGCCGACAACCCATAAATCTAACCTAATTAATATCTTGTACTGTGCACGTGCGTTCACAGCGCACGACACGTTACCGTCACGATTATTATCATAAATATGAATACGTAATATTAGTATAAAGAAACTAATACACCCAACAGCCACATACATTGTCTTGCCCACACAGATATATACTATATCTCGTAGGTATTAGAAACTACGAAAAACTTTATTAGACTCTTAACAATTAAACCTTAAACGAATATTAGTGTGCCACACAAATATTTCTCTAAGTACTGTACTGTATCACCCCTTATACGTCCCAGTGCAAGCCACGGGCCTCCTCTACAATCGAGCGTACGATTGAGAGTGGTTAGGCCATATAGTACACCACGCTGGCCTAGTGCGGGTTGTACTTGCAATAATATTCCACTATAATTTTAATACCGATTTCACTCGGTGGCGCAGTTGTACTACGGTATGACTGCAAAGCAAGGATGTCGGGTTCGAATTCCGGGACGGGCAAAAAGTGATATTGGAATTTTCAATTCACTATCAGCCTGGCGTCAGGAATTTTTGCCCGATATGGCTATAGGCTCGCCCCCTATCACATCGTGGGACGGAAAATACAAGGCGAAACGTGGATGTCCTGGTTACACCTCTGCCTACCCCTTCTGGGAAAAAGGCGTGTGTTTATGTATGTATAATTTTAATAATAACAGTACAGTTTGAATCGACCTTTACTTGCACAGAGTAGTGTATTATTACACCTTTTCCATCCTTCAGACCCGTGATTTAATGTGCATTACACACGCTATTATTTGCGTTTAATATCAACCAAAATTCAGGAAATGTCTTGGCTATTACCAACGCCTTAAATTCTAGACCGCAAATTGTACAGTCATTTTGATTGAGGTGAAATTTGGTTGTGAATTATGAAGTTAATGTTGTTTTAACATGAGAAGTATTTGTGGTTATTGCTGATAGAAAATATGATTTCTTATATTTGTAAAATCAAATTAGTATACAGAACTACTACCCCGACTGACCCTGATTATTTATAGAATCTGGGGACAAGACTATCAACAGCTCAGCTCGGGGAATCATTTCAGCCGAACACACTAAAACTTTACATAATATTACATCTACCCAATAATAAGGTAGTTTATATACGACTTTGTATTAAACAATAAATAATCATGTATTATAAAAAACCCTTCACTTAAGGCCCATTTACACGGGGAGAGTTTCTCGCACCGAGTATCGTATGCGATTATCGCATGACATAACCGCCATAGAGTATCGTGCTCTGACAAATGTTTACACGATGCAACTTTTTTATATCCTTACGATAATCGTATCTTCGATGCGAGATACTCTCCCTGTGTAAATGAGGTAATAGAATGTGTACTACCATTCCATCAATAACCATTTTCGTAAACTTCGACCCTACATAAAAACTCAAACTCCAAACATATAAATTACATTACGGTATGTAAGTCCGCCAACCCGCACTAGGCCAGCGTGGTGGACTATATGGCCTAACCACTCTCAATCGATTTTCTCGATTGTAGAGTAGGCCCGTGCCCAGCAGTGGGACGTATATGGGCTGATAAAAAAAAAACATAAAAAAATAATCCGTACAAAAAATACACACACACACACACACCAGGTTGCTAATGCTGAATGTAAGTCCGTACATAGTAAGTTGCGCTAAGTGCATTAACGCGACGATTAACAAACATCTTTGTGAGCGGAGTTCTCGTAAAATTCTCAAGCCACCTCGTAAAACAGAAGCGTGTATCTTATTTTCGCGCATTTGAGCCCTGTTACAACAGACAGTTGCCGCATTTACACCGATGTGTGTGTGTTTTTATATACATTTACACGGGGAGAGTTTCTCGCCTCCAAGACACGATTATCGTATATTATCGTAAGGATATTAAAGAGTTGCATTGTATAAACATTTGTCAGAACACCATAGTCTATGGCGGTTATGTCATACGATTCTCGCCGCGAGAAACTCTCCCCGTGTAAGTGGCGCTTAATTAATCGACTGGCGAGAAAAGATTATGATTATGTCTGTAAATACTTGTATGGATCTGTTCTGTAAAGTATTAGTCGTTTTTCGGACAGACACGAATACTCTACCACTATGTATTTAAATATCTCATACATTTAATTACATTAAAAATGTAAAAAGATTGTACAAAGAGTCTCGCAAGTCTTGGTTCGTCTGCAATTACGTAGATGTATTATGGTAAATTTTCATTAACACAGCCGCTTGATTCTGACGATACCTTGTACTAGCGTCAACGTATTTTTTATGCTGACAGCTGACTACGCTATTGTCAATGAAGGAATAATAAATTAGTCCATATACGTTCCACTACGAGGCATAAGCTTCCTCTTCAATTAAGAATACTATTGATAAAAGTTGCTTTATTAAACCACGCTGGCTTAACCTTCTTCTTCATCTTTGCTCCTTTTCACTTTATGTGGGATCCGCTCTCCTAGTATGTCTGCGCCAAGTTGTTCTATCCTGGGTTGTTGGATCAGGAACATTATTTTTGTGCATGGTTTTGGTCATACTGATCGACCAGGTATAGGGGGGTCGACCTCTCCCTCTTTTGTGTTCGGAAGGGTTCATCGCATTTTTGACCACGTGATTTTCGTTCCGGCATATTACGTGACCAAACCACCTCAGTCGTCTCTCTAGTAGTTTTTCGGGTATAGGAGCTACCTTCAGCGGCGTGCACAGGATTATGACACTGGGTATGCGGCGGAGTACTCGGTCACACAAACTTTTTCTTTTATATGTTTAGCATAGCCACAGCCACGCGACAGATCTCTTAAGTCGGAAACCATGCCAACAGAACAAGTCTTAGATGTACTACTATTCATGTACATTTTCTACGGCAACGCAGACAAAACAGCGATCGATCGTCGCGGCAGAAGAAATTGTAATAAGTAAAATTACTAGAAATTACACTGTACTAGAATTACTAAACAATATGCAAGGAAAACAATATATAATATAATCGTGTGTACACAACCACACAGCCAGTTATACGTTTCATAACTTTTAACGTGAAACTTTCGAGTTACATTCCCTTTTTGCTAGTTTAATTGTCGTAACTCGGGTACACACCAACCTTTAGACACAATTTGAATCTTTTCACTGAATGACAATTGTGAGAACTTGTTATTTTAAATTTTTAATAAACACACATTTTCAACACAAACCTCACAATCAAATAACATTTAAAAAAAATCAACAAACGCACTAGTAAAAGCAAATCACTACAATTATTATAAAAACTCAGTAATAAACTGTTAAATGTACACACTTTCAAATGTTAAAATGAAAAATCTTTTAAGAAAACTATAAATATACTGGCGCAAACAAAATAGTAAACAATGCTTATCACATGAAAAAAGGCAAAATGGCCCCCGCGAAACACAAAACATTTCTGCTATTTAAACAAATAAAACCTTACTAAACAAAAATGCATAATGCGCATACGTGATTCATTAGATTTCCGTCTATTATTTTTACTCGGATTATAGGACCCGAACATTTCCGATTACTCCCGACAACTGCCGAACACCCGTAGCCTGCCGCTGGAGTCGCGGCTTTCGGATTCATGGGTGTGTGCGTTTACGCACTGTGCACGGACACTAAAATTACTACGCACACGCGAACTAATCTCCTGCGGGACGCGACGGCAGGAGTTGGTTGATTAGGCACATTATTTTTTGTTTGCGCTTGCAAATAATTGCTATTAATAAAATATTAGGCGTTTTTAAGTTATTATATTTTGTTTATACATTTATTTACTATTAATTATAGTCATCTAAAACATACGAAAGTTTTATTAAAATATCTGTGAATGGCAAGTAAAGCACTGCATTTCTGCCTATAAGGAGCGCACGCCCCTGGCTACCTTGAAGCTACCGCAGATATATTCATTTCGGATCCTGTCCAGCTTTGTTATCCCTCCCGACCATCGTAATATCTTCATTTCTGTCGTAATGTGACCTAGTATGGCGGACTAAAATGATGTACTTCAAAAGATTATCTGTTTAAAACATGACTCATTTGATTTTTCCGCTATTACACTACAGTGTAACGGTCAACCGCACGTTAAAATCGTAAAATCAGCGAAATCCGAACAAGCCCTCAACACGGCTTGTTATGCTCTGCGACAAGAATAATGATGAGTTTGCATACAAACGCTGCGATAAGTTTAATGGCCGCGATACACTTTCAAAATGCCTGTACAGTGTACGGTTTTGAAATTTGTATAACAAATTGAATTATATTACGCTGTATCTATTAGGGTACTCTTTATGATGTAACGCTACTAAGTTACCTTATATTGGATTTAATGATAACTATCATCCATCCATCCATCAGCCAAAGGAATTCCACTGCTGAACATAGGCCTCCTCGAATGATTTCCACAGTGACCTGTTGGAGGCAACGATAACTATAGTACATTCTAAAATACCTCCGGCGAAAAATCGTCATTTCTTAGCAGCGGGCGATTTTATTTTGCCCGCTTGTTCTTATGGTCGCCACATACTGTACGCCGCCACAAGTAATGGCCGCCACACACGTAACGATTTCACTGTGCAAGTCTTAGTTTGCACCAGTATACTGGAACGTGAACGCCAGTCTCGAATCGAAAATTTGTATGAAGTTTGCGCAGTCATTTGCTCTCACACGTTCCAGTATGCTGGTGCAAAGTGAGACTTGCACAGTTATATCGTTCGTGTGTGGTGGCCATTAGCGGTGAATAAGCTAACTGAGCTATTTAAAATCAATAAAGTGATGAAAAAAATCCATGACTCTTTTATAACCGAATGTTCTTGTTTCAGGTAAATTATCAACATTAATATGGATTGGTGAGTAAAGTTTTACTTTTAATAATATTCATATAGATGTCTGACATTTGAGTTATTGTCATAATGTCGATACTTTACCGTGGATAGCTAAACTTGCTTAATTTTTATTTAATTCCCATGAAACTACAGTCACATACGATTATTTTTTTTAACCGACGTCAAAAAAAGCGGAGCTCAACTCGACTGTGTGTTCTTTTTATGGAGATCTCATTTAGAGCACGTTAATTCCACAAACTGAAATCATCTATTCAATTCGTCACTCATAATTACGTTTCCACGCTCGGATGACGTCAACGAAAAAAAAAACAAAAACATTCTGCGCGGAATATGATGAAAAAATTAAAACATCTGACTTGGCAACGAGACAGACTTTTTTTGCCGGCGCAATTGACACCAATTCGCGAAAGTGGAATACGCGGACGGCGTGTGGGCGGACCGGCAAAACAAAACATTTATACTGTGTGGTAAAATGCTCTAATTGGGAATTTGGGATAAGGTCGATGTTAGACTTTGATTCAATTACAAAGCGTCTAGCTTACAGTCTTATAAGTAATAATACAATATATTTACAGTCATATTGCTTCATCTCCTTCATTCAAGTCAATTATAATTATTGCTAATTATATCGTATGACTTTATATCGTATCGTATAATTTCCGCGGTGTATAATTTAGGATAAATTAAAATATGATTTATATTTCGCGTAAGCATAACAAAGTAGTACGTGGTAGCCTGTTGGTAACGAACCAGATGCGGATGCCTACATGTTCATGGTAGTGGCGGATTTAAATCCCAGAGTACACCTCTGAATTTTCGGAGTCATATGTGTATTGATGGTCAATCGCCACGCACTATAACGGTGAAAGAAAACATGTTGAGGAAACCTGCATACCATAGCAATTTGTATAAATTTCTATGGTATGTAAAAATCCGCCAACCCACACAAGGCCAGCGTGGTGTACTATATCCCTAACCACTCTCAATCGTACTGTCGATTGTAGAGGAGGCCCGTGCCCTGCAGTGGGACATATATGGGCTGATACAATACAAAAAACTAAAACTTTTTCCCTGTTAGTACATTTTTCCCTGTGTTTCTAATGATAGATTCATTAGAAACATGAAGTCCATATCAAAGTTGTTTAAAATAATTCGCCAATAGGGGTGATACTAAGTAGTTAAAAATATCAATGTAATAAGTAATGTCGGCACACGTTAAAATAAGTTACACACAAACAAAAAACTTTTTGAAAAAATTGTCGGTGCCTAACGAACATAAAATGAAACACTTTTTTTTTATTTCTAGAAATTTTCACTCCTCTTCCTTTTAAATGACTTTAAATGAATAAGAAAGCCAGGCCCTTTTAATTATTGCCTTATCGATTTTTTCAGTCTTCAAACAGTTTACTTTATTCTTAAAACGTTATCTATCCGATTTGATGGTCAATTTCTATCTGAAGATTAAAAAAACGGGCCTCAATTTACAAATTGTAACATGTGGTACTCTTAAAAATCCGCGGCATGAGAATGAATAAACATATGGCCAACGATTCCTCGTAAAACACGTAATTGTGAATAGGTCAGCTTTGCAAGGCCACGTCGCATCCATTATATTTAGAATTGATCTAGATTTTTACGCAATATCTGTTCTACAAGCCTACGCGGCGATTGAGAAAAAAACTGAAACTCGTGTTTGTGTTTGCTAAGAGTTCGATCCAAATATTGAGCGGTCAAAAGATTTCTGTCTCATTTCATATCCCTCATAAAACTGATTACAATCTTGTGTATGATCTGAAGTCAGAACAATCTAAACCGCTGTTGGATTTAGTTAATTGTTTATATCGTGTTTAAAGGAAATGTTCTTCATAGATTCTGTTACAACACGAAACTTGACATATCTATACAGTCAACTTTGTGTTAGCATTTTTATCGGTGTACCCTTTAACTAAAAGTATCAAATGGCAGGTAATACACTTCCCAACATTTCAGAAACCGCCACGATAGCTACTTAACAGTCAGCGAGCGTATTGATAGCATTATTGAATAATATCCCACGTCACTGTCGGGAAAAATATTTATCCACCCGCCTCAGGCCGCAATAAAAGTAAAAAACGTCCGAAAACCTACTAAAATGCTAACATTGACAAATAGCCAGGCCGGTATGCCCGCTGTATCTACATTTCACCGCGTGCCTGGGAAAATAAGCACTATTTTTCGGTCCCGCTCTGGCTATAAGATCCTTGAGGAAGGTTTGGGTACATAAAACATTAATCTTTGACAAAGGATCTCGTGACATTCAAAGTGAAGGCTATCAATTGGCTTTCTGCGATACATTTCTCTTCTATGCGATATCGATATTTGGTTATAACTTGTGTAGTATTTTAAAAATATTATGTTGCGAAAGCAAGCATGTGTTTCACTTATGCTTTAGTGACCACAAGGACATTAAGGGATGGAATAATGGTGTCTTGTGTTTACGCGAATGTTACACATTGAAATGAAACGAATTCTTACGGATTTTATTGCGAATTTGATTTAATTTTTACATTTTTAATTTCCCGACGTTTCGATCACTTTACAGTTTTCGTGGCCACGGGGCGTATTAAAAATGTAAAAATTAAATCAAATTCGTGATAAAATCCGTAAGAATTCGTTTAATTTCAATTAAGAGATAGGTTTTGTACTAGCATTCAAAGAAAATCCACCTTGTCGGACGGACGACCTGGTTAGGATTGCAGGAAGTCGCTGGATGCAGGCTACTTCAAACAGGTCAATGAGGAGATCCTTGTGGGAGCCCTATGTTCAGCAGTGGACTTCATATGGCTAAAGAGATAGAGAAAGAGAGGAAATACTCCAAGGTTCGGACTTTCCAAGGTTTAAGGTTAATAATATTGCTAAGAAATTTCGTGCCCCTATCAATAAAACTGAATTAATTGAACATTACAGCAAATCGACTCAATCGTGTTAGTTCTCTGCCAATGCACCATCCATCAACCAAAGGAAGTCTAATGCTGAACATAACCCTCCCCCAACGATTTCCACAGTGACCTGTTGGAGGCAGCCTGCATTCAGCGACGACCCGCGATCTTTACCAGGTCATCTGACCACCGATGCACTAACCCAGTCCAATAGCTATTCTATTATTATTTCTATATTAAATGTATTTTTTCAAATACTATTCAACAAAATAACACAGCTCGTTAATTAAAACTACCACCACTTTCAAACGTGTTGTAGCTGTAAAGGAGATAAGCGTAAAAAAAATCTCTCCACAATACTTTATTCTTTTAAAATTATCTCATAACAAATAACTGCCTTGGTGGCGCGGTTGTACTACGGTATGATTACAAAGCTGAGGTCTTGCGTTTGAATCCCGGGTCGGGCAAATTGATATATGATTTTTCTATTCAGCCCAGAGTCAGGAATTTATGCCCGATGTGCCACTGGGCTCGCAACCTATCACATCATGGGACAGAACACATAAGGCGAAACGTGGGTGTCCTGGTTGCACCTCTGCTTACCCTTTTGGGAGTAAGGCGTGTTACGTATGTACATGTATTAATAAATATAAATACACCTAACAGTCACATACATAGTCCTGACCCCACACTAAGATCGAGTCCGTGACGTGGGTATCAGGAGCTACGCGAGACTTTTCGGTCTCACAAACACCCAGACCAGAGACAAATACTTGTGGGCCTCACAAACAATGTTTCAAAGCGGGGATCGAACCCGCGGCCTCCCGTTTCACAGCCGGCGTCTAGCCAACTGCGCCACGGAGGATGTCTAACAAATAACAATATACAAGTACAATTTATATTACAAACTACCTTCATGTTTTAACGAAACTTCAAAATCTAAAACGCAGTCAAAATATTGTCACATCGTTTACTACACTGACACTAGGCGTGATGAATGTGAAAAATATGTGAAATTTACAAACTCGGAAAAAATTGCCTTTCTGTCTCCACCCGAATCGCGGCAGAGATCAGCTAGTTACTTTGCTCGCCGTCATTGCGACTGATTGATGGCACTTCTCACCTATCGCTCTTTGGTGGCGTTTTTGAATTACGCGAGACTATTTTTGGGGGAAAGATTTTTGAAGGTAAAACTGGAGAGGTTATTGACTTGATAAAAATACTGTGTAGTGTTTTAGGGGTATATTTTGCAAGTAATTAAAGCACCTCTTTAAAAGGTGACTGAAAATTTGCGAACAATATTTTTTAGTTCGGAAACTGAGGTGACTAAATAAAATTTACTTGTTTAATAATGCAATCATTATGAAGAGACTCGTATCGAAACCAGATTTTTTCATACCTGCAAATCATATCAAATAGATAAATTCTTTATTCAAATACTCTTTAACATTTTGTGAATAGTAAATTACTGCTACCAAGTATGCAAGAATTTCTATAATACTGGAAGACTTTTCATCAACAAACTACAATTCACAGTTGTAGAACAATAAGAATTACAATATTAAAATCAAATAATCGAATTAACGTCCACGCCATACAGCCAATAAGAGAGAACATAAAACATTTAAAGCCAATATCGTTTTATCCAGCTTTCAGAAATATGAATGAAATGTACTTATCGGAAAATCATTTCCTTAACGCCTTTGTACAGGTCTGGGCCAATGCGTCATCGTTATGGGCCATTGAGGCGTTTCCGGGCCAACTCATTGTTGGTCAAAGATCCCTGGATTGGAAGAATTCCGCGCTTTGAAAGTCACTCGTCTATTGTGGTTGGGATAATGTTGGTTAATGTAGTTATTGTTGGTTTGTTTGTAAGATTTGTTTTAAATTTTGGAATTAATTTAAGAAATATTGATGTAAGTAGTCACGATAATAGTGAAGGAAAACATCGTGAGGATTTTTAAGACATTCTATGGTACGTAAAGTTCGCCAACACTAGGCTAGCGTGGTAGACTACTCGTATAAGGCATAACCCCTTTCAATCGTACTCTAGATTTTAGAGGGAGGCCGTGCCCGGCAGTGGGACGTATATGGACGTATCTAGCAATATCGCAAAATATTGTACAATTTTAGATTCATTATTTTGTTAAACACTATTATTTACGTATGAAATCTTAAATAAACACGCATAATTTTCTTTATTCGTCTGAAAACATTACATTCCCACCAAAATAATACTATCAACATTTCAAAAATAGAATGAAATAAACCACAATATGTATTATTTTTAAAAAAATACGTCTACTCAACATTAACTACAATTACTACCATCAGAGGGTATGCAAAAATACGCAATGATGAAATAAAAGATATTCTAATGTTGCTGCATTGAGCACGGAGAGTTCGACGAGCCGCTCTGAATACAAACTACTGAATTTGAACCCACAGGCTAATGGCCTGAAAATCATATTAAGCTAACGGTTCTGTATAGATTGGAAGTTTCGCGTTCTTGCTAAAGGAACGTTTAGACTGTGACACAATACACTGTACACTCAGTGTATACATTGAAGTGTATCTGTATCGTAAGCATTTTATATTGTATATTGCGCGTTTTGGTATATTATGTAAAAGAGGTTTGTTTAATGTTATATTATTAAAACTCTAAAGATTGCCTCGGTGGCGTAGTTGTACTACGGTATGATTGCATAGCTGAGGTCTCGGACTCGAATCCCGGATCGGGCAAAGTGATATTGGATTTTTCTATTCATTATCAGACCGGAGTCAGAAATTTGTGCCCGATATGGCGATAGGCTCGCCCCCTATCACATCGTGGGACGGAACATACAAGACGAAATGTGGGTGTCCTGGTAGCACCTCTGCCTACTCCTTCTGGGAAAAAGGCGTGAGTTTATGTATGTATATACATATGTAAAACTCTATGATTGTTTGACGTGAGAAACAGAATTTAGAAGCTTTTCTAAGCTAATATGATAGATTTGAATGGACAGAAATATGTAAGGAACAGCCTAAGGTTGTATTGTAAAACAAGTTGCTAATTCCTGACACAGTAGCGATTATTTAAAGAAAACCCTGAGTTGCCTTTCAGCATGAACACGAGTGTTTCTGATTGCAAAATTTATTGTGACACGATAATTATTGTCCCATCAGTCGCTGTGGACTAGCTGTGTCCAAGTGTCTACTGTAGTTGCAAGGTTTTCGAACAGGTTTGACATTTTTAATACACCACACCGCGTTTTCGTGCACAAAATGAATTTAACGTGAAGCAAGGACTCCACAAAGAACCTTATATTTTTTGTAGAAGAGCTATCAGAACTTGGGGATGTTTTATCCAGTGGTTATAAAAATAGAGTAAAAAAGCAAGCGCTGGAAAGTTTATGTTACTTTTTGTAATAAATATTCAAAATCATATTACAATCGAGAGAAGTTTTCATATCCTTGATGATTTTCTGTGCGTAACTCATTCAGCTATCTATAGTAAGCTCTTAATTCTTGCCATTTTTGAAACCACTGGTGTACCCAAGTACTTCTTTTGCGCCTATTTATCACAATCGCGGCCGCACGACGTGTATCCATGCTGACCGAGCATCACTAACTATTTTCCGAGTGACCAGCTCGGACACAATTTACGTAAACTTACTCACAGACACTACTCAGACGCAAAAAATCCTTACAAGTGTGAAGCTGTGCAGCTGTCCTGTCTAATATCATTATTAAAATAGGCTTTTAAGTCCTTCACGCTATGCCGTTAGTAGAATTCACATTTCATTTCAATCAATCTTATGAAAAACTATCGAGTATGCAGGATTCCTTATGAAGATTTCCTTCACCGTTAAATCTATCGATCATCATCATCAGCATCCATCTAGCGATGATTAACTAAGAATACAAACGTAACTTCAAAAAGTCATCAGTGGTTTTGGCAATTCGGCAATCAAAAATAGTCTATCTTAAGATCTAAAATATATAACTCGTTATTTTTCTTTACGATCATTGGCTGATACAGCCTTTATACGTCCCACTGCAGGGCACGGACCTCTTTTACAATCGAGAGGATGATTGAGAGTGGTTAGGCCGTATAGTCCACCACGCTGGCCTAGTGCGGGTGGCGGACTTTAAGTGCATAAGTGACAGTGTTGCACCGGGTGTGCGGTATGTTCGTGGTGGCATGTTGGTAACGGACCAGACGCGGCTGCCTACATGTTCATGGTGGTAGCGGGTTCAAATCCCATAGCATCTGACCTTTCGGAGTCATGTGTGTATTGATGGTCAATCACCAAGCACTATGACGGTGAAGGAAAACATCGTGAGGAAACCTGCATACCATAGCGATTTATATAAATTTCTATGGTATGTAAAAGTCCGCCAACCCGCACTGGGCCAGCGTGGTGGACTATATGGCCTAACTACTCTCGATCGTACGCTCGATTGTAGAGGAGGCCCGTGCCCTGCAGTGGGTCGTATATGGGCTGATACAATAAAACCACAATAATACACATTATATTGACAGCCTTCGTGGAGCAGTTGGTTAGACTCCGGCTGTGAAACATGAGGCCGTGGGTTCGATCCCCGCACCGAGACGAATATTTGTGTGATCTATACGTGTTTGTCTCGGGTCTGGGTGTTTGTGAGACCGAAAAGTCTCTCGTAGTTCCTCATACCTACGGCACAAGACTCGATCTTAGAGTGGAGTCAGGACTATGTATGTGACTGTTGTATTGTATTGTATTGTATCAGCCCATATACGACCCACTGCAGGGCACGGGCCTCCTCTACAATCGAGAGTACGATTGAGAGTGGTTAGGCCATATAGTCCACCACGCTGGCCTAGTGCGGGTTGGCGGACTTACACACCGTAGACTTTTTTTTTTTTTTTAAATCGCTACGGTATGCAGGTTTCCTCACGATGTTTTCCTTCACCGTTATAGTGCGTGGTGATTGACTATCAATACACACATGACTCCGAAAAGTCAGAGGTGTGCCCTGGGATTTGAACCCGCGACCACCGTGAACATGTAGGCAGCCGCGTCTGGTCCGTTTACCAACAGGCCACCACGCACTTCACTTGTGACTGTTGTGTATTTATTTATTTATCTGTTTATATTTTATTTAGTAATCTGACTTGGCAATAATACATCTTCCACTGTGTTTTGGTGCAGTTAAAATATTGACATTGGTCGACGTGGAGGTCCTTGGGAGAGGCCTATGTTCAGCAGTGGATTCCCTGTGGTTGAGAAGAGAGGGAGAGAGAGAGAGAGAGAGAAGACATTAACTATATAGACTGATGTAGACTATCCTATAAAATTTTTATGCAGGCCAATATATAATTTGTTGGTATCTGTATTATGTATATAACAATTATAATACGAGGTCTGTGACCTCGGGTAAATTCGTTGTGCCAAGAGTTATTAACATTTACGGGGATAGAACACTAAAAAAACGTGTCCCGTATACTCTCAACAGTTTGCCCGAGATCATAAGACAAGAATCTGACAAAATATTGTTTAAGTCGAAACTTAAAAAGCACTACTTAGCCAACTTACCCTAATGTATTATTAAATGTAAAACTTGATCCTGCAGTCAAACTGTTTGTACAGTTTTGCAGGACACTTTAGTAGGTCATAAGTATGTTCTTTTGTTATTAATAAATAAATAAGTAAATAATTTCATGAAAATGTTTTTGCCTACGGTTTATATAATTGGCTCAATTGCCATCGGTAAATAAAACATTCATAATTAGAAGTAAACAAAATATTTTTGCGTTTCCGCAAACATTAATTACGGTCCAACGTTTGATCTAAAATTTATCTTTTATCAAAGATAAGTCGAACAAATTACGCGAAAGATATTGGGTTCCCTGTTGATTTATATTTTTAAAATATATTTGCCTTTGACAAACTTTTCTATTTACGTCGATTGAGTGGCCTTGAATAGCAAAATTACGGTTTTATACTTCATTAGTCTGTCGTATTTTATAATTGAGTGTATTTAATTGAATAAGTTAGTATTATATAGATACAACGAGCACAAAATAAATACACCCAGAGTCACATAAAGTAGTCCTGACTCCACAGTAAGTCTAGTCTTGTGTCATGGGTATTAGGAGCTACGAGAGATTTTTCGGTCTTACAAGTACCCAGACCCGAAACAAATACCTGCGGATCACACAAATATTTGTGCGGGGATCGAACCCGTGGCCTCTCTCAATGTCTCGCTCAATCGTACTCTCGATTGTAGAGGAGGCTCGTGCCCTGCAGTGGGACGTATAAGGGCTGATACTGATACAGAATTGTAGGTATACGACTTTCTAAACACTAATTGTAAGATAAGAGTAAGTATAATATTATGATACGTATCTTGCGATAATACTTTTAAGTTCACGGCGGTCGCGGGTTCAAATCTCAGGGCACACCCCTGACTTTTCGAAGTCATGTGTGCATTGATAATCAATCACCACGCACAATAACGGTGAAGGAAAACATCGTGAGGAAACCTGCATACCATAGCGATTTGTATAAAATTCTATGGTATTTAAAAGTCCGCCAACCTGCACTAGGCCGGCTTGGTGGACTATATGGCCTAACTACTCTCAATCGTGCACTCGTTTGTAGAGGAGGCTCGTGCCCTGCAGTGGGACGTATCTGGGCTGATACAGTACAGTAAGTTGGACGTATATTTTAATACGTGAGTACACAAAACTCTGCAAACTACCACCAAGATACGTCAAATCGCTGTAACCACATGTGAATGTGCATATCGTAATTCTATCGCCACGTGAAATCCAATAAAACTTTTAATCGGTTTCGTACAATTCTTAAAAACCCCATATGTATGTAAGTGAAAACTGATCTTGGTGCGCGAACTCCAATTGGATTTCAAAGTTGGGCGTTTAAACTTGTTAGGGAACTTTTCGCTGGTCCCAAGCGTAGCTACCAGATGCGTTTGTAACACAGAAAGGTTGTTTATATTGGGTGTTTGAGGTGAGCCAAATATAACATCTTGTGACCTATATAAAGTAAGCGGCGCCGATGAACTCTTGAAAAGGCGTCGCTGAGCGCTGCTTGTTAGGAGATATCTAGTTTAGCACATAATGATCAACTAAGGGTTTAATTCTGCCAGATAACATTAAGCATTCACTCTCAACCTATATTTTAAGTAACTTAATGATAACCATATAATTTACAGAAATGTAATCTAATGATAAACCTGTTCTAACATACCATATAGGTACTCAATTTGTTGAGCTAACTGTATATAAATGAAATAAATAAATACACCCAACAGTCACATACACAGTCCTGATCCCACATTAAGATCAATTAAGTCTTGTGTCTTAGGTATCAGAAACTGCGAGAGACTTTTCGGTCTCACAAACACCCAATATTTGTGGGTCTCACAAATATTTGTCTCGATGCGGGGTCGAACCCGCGGCCTCTCGTTTCACAGTCGGCGTCTAACTAACTGCGCTACGGAGGCTGTCGAATCACAAGATGAAAATGTTATCACATAATCTATTATAATTTGATATATTCTCTTTTGTATTTAATGGGTAGGCAGAAAAACAAGCGGCGAGCCAAATGGTAACCAATCACCGCTACTCATGCAATGCGAAGGCACGGAATAGCAAATCTGGGGGATTACTCTACGAGTATGATCCGAAACGAAACTCGAAACTTCGGATGTCGCACGTAAAACTGTACGAATGTGCCTAGCTACTCCACAAAATGTTCGAATCCTCTATCGTACGTCCTAACTATAGACTTAGTTCGGAGTTAATGATAAGTATTATAGAGAATAGTGTTGATTTTTAGAAGTGGAAAATTAAAAATGTTCTGCGGACGTCGAACGTCCGGATATTCGAGTTTCGTTTCGGATCATAGAGTAACCCCCCTGAAGTCTACTGTAAGGCGAGCACTCTTACGTATTCACTCATTCATCTCACTTACTAAAGTCTAGATTACACAAAAAAATGGACAATTGATTTATGCTTATGTCTTCAATCAGTTTATATGCTGTTACTAATCAACTGCCTCGGTGGCGCAGTTGCACGGTATGATTGCAAAGCTGAGGTGTCTGGTTCGAATCCCTGGTCGGGCAAAGTGATAGTGATCGTACAGAAGGTTTTGTTCACTCTGTATAATATTATGCTACCCTATTATATATGTATAATCTGATAAACAGGCCCATAAATTTAATTACGCCTTAACAGAAAAACCACTCTATAACTTGAGCCGTAACTTAATAAAAAGCTTTACTTACAAAAGTAATAACAAAAAATTACATCCCAAATGCATTAGGAAAAGTTTCCAAGTATTTATTTATGAATTTAACGTCTTTACAACTTTGGTAACGTTCATTTAATATCTTTAGCTATAAACGGACTAAAGATTTTTAAATAAAAACCTTTATTTGCTTTTATTCGGTTTTGCGGTTTTTGTAATTTTTGATGAACCCTGAGAATAATTTTCAAAATGTAATGACCATATATTGCCCATTTTTACAGCCTTTGTTGCACAGGCTAGACGCCCGCTGTGAAACGAGAGGCCGCGGGTTCGATCCCCGCACCAAGACCAATGTTTGTGAGGTTTACAAATATTTGTTGCGGGTCTGGGTGAGACCGAAAAGTCTCTCGCAGCTTCTGATACCCACGACACAAGGCTTAATTGAATTTAATGTGGGGTCAAGACCGTGTATATGACTGTTCGGTGTATTTATTTATTTAATTCATACTAGACTAAAACGGTTGACTAGTGCCTCACTCAATGAACTATGAAACCATTAAATAGGCCGATATGAGTAGATATTTATATAAGTGTCCACAATAAAAATAGATTCGTTTCGGAAATTTGAATGTTAATTGAAATTCAATAATTGTTTTCGAATTAGTCCACGTGAATCTTTGTATAGGTTAAATCATAATACGAGCACAAAAATTACCTATTTTGAATTCGATAAAAAGTCAATAAATTTACAAGTAGATACTCATATATTTGCAACTACCATGATAGCAATTAGCAACCATGGTACACGAAGGCAGAAAACCATAATGACCTCTACAAGAATCACGCGGCGGGCTTAGCTTGGCAATATCCAGTTTTGAGCAGGACGAAATAATTTTAGCAACCAGCAAGAGATCACTTTGTCGTGCCAATACAAAAATAACAAAGTTATCACCAAACCACATTTCCAAAACTCTCCTTTTTGTACAAACGTTTTGCTCCAACAAACATTTTTCAAAAACAAATCCACATTCAACCATACAACACCGAGAGGAACTGAAAACTTGACGTTCTAGTCGCCTTCAAGGACGCTAGACAATGTAACGAGTTGGTATCATTGTCCAAAGTTATCCCAAACACCACTGCAACACGTCCATAAATCATCGCGAAGCTTGCTTTGTTTATCCCGACAGATGGCAACGTGAGGGATTGTTGTGCTGTCCTAGGTAAAGCTATAGGCGAGATAATATAGCTTTCGCTTTTCTGTGCTTCTGTGACTGCCTCAGTGGCGCAGAAGTACTACGGTACGATTACAACGCTGCAGTCTCGGGTTCGAATCCCGGATCAGGCAAAATGATATTGAATTTTTCTATTCATTATCAGCCTAGAGTAAAGAATTTATGTTCGATATGGTGATAGGCTCGCTCCCTATCACATAATAGGACCGAAAGACACAAGTCGAAATATGGGTGTCCTGCTAGCACTTCTGCTTACCCCTTCTGGGAAAAAGGCTTGAGTTAATACATTATGTATGGTTTTTAATACTGCTACGATGTAGTGATTTCAATATAGTTCGTGGTAAGAAGGTGGCAATCAAGAATCTGTACCAAAAAGTGATGGTTAACTCATGATACATGACGCCGATTGTTGGCATGACGTTGGATGGAATCGATTTTGTATCAACACGTTTGCTAAAAATGGACAAATAACATGGTGTAATTGGCAAACACGAAAACATGGACGGTAAATGGGTCTGCACCCAAAGCGTCCATAATCCATAGTGCGGTGTGCCAATTGTCGGACGAAGGGTGATTTATGCTTTACCCACGTATGGATTTAATTCTTTCCATTCATCAACCAAGAGAGTACAGCTGAGCATAGGCCTCCCAGAATAATTTCCACAATGACCTGTTGGAGGCAGCCTGCATCTAGCGACGTCCCGTGACCTTTACCAGGTCGTTTGACCACCTTGTGGGTGGAGCTGATTCTTTACTTTTTAATAATTCAATTAAACAACTAAATAAAGAATGGCGCCGTAAAATTTCATCTTCATTTCTATATGTGAGGCCTGCTAATCCGTACTAAGCTAGGGCGATTGACTAGAACCTCTATCATAGATAGGTATGAGTATCGTGTCCAACAATAGGACCTTTAAGGGCTGAATCTATATAGCAAAAAGTCCACCATGGGACAAATCCCTTACTAGGTATTAATATTCGTGGCACGTCGTCGACCTGCGTGCGCTGTGAGTGGGAACGACTGAAATTAACCGCTTGCCGCTATCCCTGTTAAGGATTTGTGGAAGCCAGTGACAGACAGATAAATCATTTGTCTTGCCTTAATGTGTTTGTCGTGATTCCTGAATTTCCTCGGAGAATGGCTGAGAAAATGTAGTTTAAGTTATAAAAAATGAATGGAATGTTCGATTTAAGAAATTCGAATTGTAGAATTAATTTATAAGATGTATTTAAGGCAGCTATAATAGATAATATTATAATTATACAAGTTAACTTTACATCGCAGATAATATTATAATTATATAAGGTAACTAAAATGAGTAACGCACATTTCAAATCGTATGATCGTCTACAATAGAACGAGCGTTATAAATATTGTATGCAAACATCAATTTGTAGTGTTACGCTTTTATTTCGTAAGAGGTAGGTAGGGGTAGGTGCTGGTAGTGTCAACCAGAGAACGCCAAGCTTATTTCCATCTCAAGACATGGTAGGCGGCTTGTCTATCGACACACTAGGAACAATTTCCTGTACCAGTTGCATACTGTTTTACGACCCAAAAAAAACTCACACATTGGACCTATAATGATTCTCAGCAACTATTTACTTTTAAATCGATTCCAGCATCAAAAAATCTGCGAACATCCGCAATATTTAACCATTAAAATTCTAATTTCGTCCATAAATTACAGAGCCTGAAGCCTTATATGTACATTTATACATAAGCTCATGGTTTTATCTTAGAAGGGTAGGTAGAGGTGCCAATAGTGCAAAGACAGCAGAGTCTTCATTTCCGTTCCAAGATAAAATGGGAGGCAAGTTTATGACCAAAGCGTACACAGTTTCTAGTTCCACACAATTCATATCAGACAATTTTCGGACCAAAAGCTATACACATCAAATCCATTACGAAACACAGCGACTCTACTCTAATAAAGCAATCTATATTCCCTAATTCTAAATCGATTCCTACATCAAAATATTCAGAAACATCCGCAATATTTAACCATTAAAATTCTAGCTGTAAGCTTCAGCGTATGAAACCTAAATGAGTGTTGCAGCAGACTCTAGTGAGCACCCCGCACTTCATTATCACACGGCTTTTTGTACGCACACGCGTGTGATGGAGATCGCTTTATACCTCTTTGAAGGATGTGATTTTGATTTTTCAGGATTTAATCAAGGTTAGTTGATTTTTGTGTACATGTAGCATGAACATCTTGAAATGTAAAGTCGGGAAAAGCAAGGTCAAGTTATAATTTCAAAAAATTAAACCGGTATAAAAACGATATTTACGATTCTTAAGAAAGATACATATCTTACATAAGTGGTAGAAACGTCAAATGTCAGAAAATTAATTCTACTCGTACCACAGTCAGCTTAAAGAACATATTAAATTGATGATCCCGAAAACATTTGTCATTACGAGGACCAATTACAATTTATGCCGAGTATTTACCTGATTACATCACAGATGCTTTAAAACTACATGGATAGATTTTTGTCCCAAAACCAAAAATTTCAAACAAAACCACGAAAATAAGCCTACGAACCCAGAACAAATTTCGCCTGGCGTTACCGTGTGTAAAATGAGATTAGGCGCATAAATACGCAGTACCAGGTGGTCGGAATTAAAACGAACAAAAGACGCCTACAACGCAGGGATGAAAGTGAGCCAGGGAGCCGCGTAATGAAATCTTGGGGTATTGTTCGATGTTATTATCTTATGTGGAGGTGATAGATCAGTTTTGACACAAAAGTGTCAGTATTTTTGGAACGTTAAAGGTCTAATTTTAAACTGTGTTTTGAGAGCCAGCTGTTAGAGGAAGGAAAGCTGCTGAAAGCTTGATCCAAGTATCGAGACAAACATTGATGTAATTTACAAATATTTGTTTCGGTTCTGTATGTTGTCAGACCAAAAAAATATTTCGTAGTTTCACGGCGGTTGGGGGTTTAATCCCAGGGCACAAATCTGGGTCATGTGTGTATTGATAGCCAAAGATCACACACTATAACGTCGAAGGAAAACATCGAGAGGAAACCTGCATACCATAGCGAATTTGTAAGAATTTCTAAAAGACCGCCAACCTGCACTAGGCCTACGTGCTAGACTTTAGGGCCTAACTACTCCCAATCATACTCTCGATTATAGAGGAGGCTCGTGCGTAGGAAAGACGTGCAGTGGGACCTATGTAAGTATATGGGCTGATACAGTAAAGTATCAAGATGTATTTCATACGTGACATAATACTGCGAATTCTATCTCCGCATCGAGACAAAACATGCAGATATGATTCAGAAATATTGATTTCGTCTCTGGCAGCGGTGAAGTCAAAGTCTTCTGTAAGTTTGTAACACTTGTATTGGGTCAAGAACAAAAGTGAGTGTTAGGCTGTTCTTTGACATTATAATTCAGCCAAAAGAAAGGGGTCACGCCGCTTCATCGAGCCGGATCATAACTTCCAGCAAACTAATTGCTGGAAACATTAAGAGTTGGGGAATTTGCGAAATAAACAAAGCCACAGGTGCCGAGGTACGAAATTAAATACGAAGTGCGTAAGAGAACTGGCCTTACATAAATAATTCCCCCTTTAATTTGGGCCTAGATGTACAGCGACGTTGAGTTGTGCAGGACTGGATGAGTCTAAAAGAAAAGGTACGCCTCATAATACTCAGTTTTTATTTGAATAACGTAATATTACGTATGGAATAGACACCGTACTGCATAGAAACGCGCGTGTCATTGTTCGCAACATCAGGTGATTTTTAATAGCGTTGCACTACGTCATAAAAAATGATATAAACCTTAGTTTGAGGAAATATTCACAATGTTAAACAACAAAGGTGCCGCGCCTGCATTATTTCATAAGCATAAAAGTCAGACACGCGATGGGTCGTACAACTATAAGCAATTTCGTAATACGACTATGATACGCCGAAACAAAGAGTATCAAAAACGAGGAAGCGCTTTTCGATCTAGCAAATGCAATCGTTTGGTTAATGCAACACTGCGTAAGGCACTACTTATCCGTAATAGATATGCAGGGTATATCAAGACAGCTACCAAAGTCGGAGCCAGGTGGTAGTTTTAGTGAGTTTAGACACAATGCAACTAACATTTTTGCAATTTTTTTCCTATATTCGTATTTCGGTGGTAAATACATACATTTTTCTAAAAAATTAAGTACGCCCTTTTTATTTTTAAAGACGCTATAGTACGCAAGGTTTTAAATTATAATTTAAGCAAAATCTATGGATTTACCACACAAACACAATGATTTTTAAGACATTACAAAAAAAATCGTCGTCAGTCGTGATATAGCCCGTATGCTTGTGTCCTTTCACCAGCTCTAAAAAAAATAATAAATACACTCAAACTCATGCTCTTGGATCTACAGTAAGGATGCAAGTCTTCTGTCGTGGTTATCACAAAGTACGAGAACAATTTAGTATCACAACCAATAAAACAACTCAAGAAAGTAATCGTGTTATTACAATATTCCAATCCGAATTTAAGTTATACCCCAAAACCACAGACCCATCTATCGAATCTACATCAACGCGACCACCTTCACAACTCAAAAGGGTTATATCTTGAGAATGAGGGTGAACTAGTGAAATGTGACGTCATAGCCCGGTGTAGTGTCAATATTTAATAAACACCACACATCCAGACCTCTGGGTAACTGTTTTGTTCTAAACGGTTTATTGTTCTATAAAGTTTCACCTTGACTGAGGTGCCTCTAATGTACCTGTCGTTCGCAGAACAATGGCATGAAATATTTGATGTTGGGCTGTGGTAAATGGTTAGAAAAGCGTGTAGCTAGTTTTATTTGTTCATAGTTCTTTAGTAACGTGTATTGTATTTTAGTTTTCTGAGGTATTGTAATATCAGAATTTTTAGCATGAAGTGGCCAAGTTATGTTTTTAGAATTGAACAATGTCCTTCATTAATATCAGTCGCAAGAACTTCGCTGTTGAATATGGGATCCCTTCAAGGATTCCCGTAACGACGTATTATTGGAACAGTAGGGTAATTCACATAATTAAATAAGTTCAGTTGCAGTGCAGTTGCAGTTAAGTTTCGATCAAAACAGACCTTTTCGTATTCTCGTAATTGTGACAACCGCTGTCAGATACGCTCGCGTCTAGTTCGCGTCACGCGAGCGGTTTAGCGTATTCTATGCTGCGTGTTTTACGTGCGTGATTTAGATCACGACTTGATCGGTATTCACGTGTAAGCTTCTTGCATACGACTGACGTATAGTTGACGCGCAGCACCCGCGCAGTTTACGCATAGCTTAGGTGCAGTTCACGCGCAGCTAAACAATTACGTGAATTACCCTACAGGTCTGAATGAAGCTCGTTGCTTAGTAATAGACGAAGGAACTATCTTTAATAATAAATAAATATATATATATATATATATATATATATACACCCAACAGTCACATATGTACATAGTCCTGACCCCACATGATCGAGTCTTGTGTCGTGGGTATCAGAAACTACGAGACTTTTCGGTCTCACAAACACCCAGACCCGAAACAAATACCTATGATTCACACAAATATTTGTTTCCGCGCGGGGATCGAACCCGCGGCCTCTCGTTTCACGGCCGGCGTTTAAACAACTGCGCCACGGACGCTGTCAATCTTCTCAAAAAATCTGCCCAATATAAATGGAGAAAAATATATAAACGTCTCATTTTTTCTTTCCCCATAAGACCCATTTGGTACAAAATCCGTACATATAGCAAGCTTATCAGTGTTTCTCACTCATTGCTTCCCTGCCCTGGCTTAAGAGAGTTCTCGCACGATTTGCGCCAAATTACCCTTGACACTAGCCCCTTGTATTGAAATTGATGGCCCTTGAAATTATAACCACTTTTTCGGACTTTATAACTTTTTTGGAACAGAAAATGTTAGTTTACAAGAGACTAGCAAGCGTTATTACCTTAAAGTGTCAATAGTTTTTTTAAATATGTTTCTGTATTAGCTTCATATACGTCTATATATGTCACTTTCAAATTATAACAAATTATCAATGATGCTCTGATTTAGACCAACTTGTAACTTTTGTAATAATCACAATATTGCAAACTGGTTTTGAAAAGAGAAACAGTAGAGTTTCTTGCCCGTTCATCTCTAGTGAAAACCGCTCTCCGAACTGGGTGGTAGAAAAAAAATGACTGAATCTAAATAATGTTGAACAATAATGTTGATTTTTCATTTTCATTTTTTCCTATATACGGCCCACTCCAAGACTCAAGCTTTCTCTATAATCGAGAGTACGATTGAGAGGGGTTAAGCCAAATAGTCTACCACGCTATACATCGGCGGGTTGGCGGACTAAACGTAAATCTTACAAATCACCAAAAAAAAATGTTTACAGAACCAAACATATTTTGAGCTGTCAAGGACTATAATTTTTTTTCGACATGGGATCATTGTATTGTATTGTATTGTATTAGCCCATATATGACCCACTGCAGGGTACGGGCCTCTTCTACAATCGAGAGTACGATTGAGAGTGGTTGGGCCATATAGTCCACCACGCTGGCCTAATGCCATGGGATCATGCCTTGTTATAATTGAGACAGAAATTAACCTGACAAACTATAGGTGATTTTAGAATCAATTATTATTTATTTATTTATAGGTACTCTTTATTGTACTCTCAAGTAACATAATAATTAAATATAAGAAATAAACTTAAAGGAGTACAATGGGCGGATAGATAACTATACCTTAGAGGATTTAAGCTAACTCTACATATAAATCAGGGCGAAAAACAATTTCTTCATATAAATTAGGTGCAACAAATTCTATAACTGATATACTGTTTCAAGCGTTCCCACATTTGAATGCGTTGACGAGGCAACCCTTTGTTTACCTTCACTAATGTTCTTGTACATCTGTCGGCCACGTGTCGGCCTGTGTACGATGAACCTTCAACTCAATCTTGTGATTAACGAGAAGATAAAACTAACAGTTTTTTTCCTTAACATTGTAATGAATTGTATTATATGTGAATAGTAAAATATTTTATATATTTATTTATTCTTAACTGCATACAAGAAGGAAAACACATAAAATTAATAAAAATAAGAACGGAGTACAGATGGCGGTCTAATCGGTCTACGCGATTTCTTACAGAGAATCTTTGGATAAACCTACTTTACAACCTTTATTTTACTTGCTAATCATTACGCTTAATTGTTTCTATGGAGATATAGTACTAATATTCAAAGATTTGATGCGACATTATGAAGTAGAAAATATGTAATACAAAAAAATCAGTGCTCGTATATATGACAGCCAACCGTCGTACAATCGAAACGTTAAAGATCGAGAAAAAGCGCTAAGATCGATTAAGAAGGCGGATACCGCACCAAATGGAAGAACCTTTGTAAAAACGGAAATTTTAAGACATAAAACACTACTATTTTCAATAAACTGAATAACAATTAGAACATATCGGATGAAACACGTAACTCCAGTCGTGATTTGCGTGTTCCAATTCGCAAATTCCTGTGCGTCATATTGTTAGTTGCACATGTACAATACACCTTTCGCGATGTCAGTCGTGTCTGTCCATTCACACCGGATTTCAGCAGGTTTCAGTAAACGTGCGCTTTGATTTATTCTTCTAAACAAATGTGTCATGCAGACAATACCCATGCCTTACTTGTGATATTTTACGTGGGAATTTCAAACGAGCTTATAATTGCTGTTCATGGAATAGAATAACATGTTTAGTGAAGAATAAATAATCATGTATATTTCATTGCGATGTTGAATGTTCTGTCTGAACTGAGGTCTTGCAAAAATCATCACAGCTCTATAAAAATAATTTATATAGAATGCAGATTGCAGGATTCGGACGTAATATTCAAGAAATCTTGATAAAAACCATTTATCTAGTTAAATAATTTTTTTACAACAAAATTATAAAACATAAAGATATACGCAGAGACCAACAATTAATAAAAATATGCGCAGTCTTTATTTACCTTGCTAATTTGCTAATCGATACTCACTTGGAACCAATTGAAGCAAACAATTTTATAATTGGCCGTAATATTATCTCAGCGACGTAAATTTCTGAAGCTAATTATATCGTCAACACAACGATAAAACCCTCCTTTCACTTCCTAGTTCAACATTATGAATTCCAATTCAAACCGTTCCAATCAACGCAGCTTTATGATAAAACATAAATTCAATTTCTCATTACTTTATTCTGCTTTCAGGATTTCTCCACAAACGGAACGTAACCAAAGAATGTTGAAATAAGAACCTCACCGTTTGATTCATTGATAAAAATAGATCGGTAATGCGCACACGTGCGTCCCCTGTTATCAGATTTAGCTGTTAGAGGGTGTTAGATAACACGGGCTTAAGATCTAATAATAGTGAGGTATTAATGGATGATAAATAGCGGTAGTAATGACAGCCTAGTGCGTGACTATAAATATAATAACACCAAACAGTTCACGGTGGTCGCGGGTTCAAATCCCAGGGCACACCTTTGACTTTTCGGAGTCATGTGTGGATTTATAGTTAATCACTACGTACTATAACGGTGAAGAAAAACACCGTTAAGAAACCTGCATACCATAGCGATTTGTCATCATTTCTATGGTATGTAAAGTCCGCCAACCCGCACTAGGCCAGCGCGGTGGACTATATGGCCTAACCCCACTCAATCGTACTCTCGATTGTGGAGGAAGCTCGTGCCGTGCAGTGGGACGTATCTGGGTTGATACAGTAAAGTAATTAGTACAGTACAATGATAGACTTGATGGAGGAGAAAGTGTTTAAAATGTTTCATTCATGGGCTTGGACTGATATTAATTATGGATAGAAACATATTATGTATTTAAAGAGATATTTTTAATTAGTTCTTGATCATTTTTAGAAAAATATTGTTTGTTTTCATCATAACACGACGTTAGTGGCATTACTCGTTTACAAAGTATTTCATAATTTGATCCTCGTAAGTTATCGCGCTCTAATAACATACTCGTAATAATACACATACAATTTTTAATACCACTGAATTCATCGTCGTTAAAATAAAATATACTTTAAATTTAACAAAGGACCTAATTCAGTAAAAAAGTTTTGGAATTATTATGTAGAAAATATATAATTTTTAAATCAGTAATAACTAAACTTTGATTCCAGATATCATAAAGTTGTAAAAACAAATGTCTGCTGCATTAAATTTTACAATTCGCATTACCTGATTCCCACAATAGTTGAACCTTAGTAAACAAGCTGAATTCCTTGAAGTGTTTAATCCGTGCCGTACAAAGCGGTGAATACTGTTGCCACAGCTAATCGGCACACAACACAAGTAATTGCGACACAAGACACGAATCACAACACGAGGCATCAGTGGTTCAGTGGCTGTGACAACACTCAAGTACTTACAAGGACGCATCGGTTAGATTACCTTTATTTATTTTCCCCTTCTTTTACGCTAGGACATTATCGCACTGTTTTGTGGTTTGTACTCGTATTATCTGATTCTTAGCGAATCAATGTTTTATTTATTGCTTACTTCTTTGTAATATATAAACTCACGCCTTTGTCCCAGAAGGGTTAGGCAGAGGCACCATAAAGACACCCACATTTCGCCTTGTATGTTCCGTCCCACGGTGTGATAGGGGGCGAGCGTATCGCTATATCGGGCACAAATTCCTGACTCCGGGCTGATAATGAGTTGAAAAATCCAATATCGCTTTTCCCGACCCGGGAATCGAACCCGAGACCTCAACTTTGCTATCGTACCGTAGTACGGCTACGCCATCGAGGCAGTCTTTACTTGCTTTTTTATGCTCCATAAGAAGAAAACCAATAAAAATGATAAAACTAATGGCGCGTTCACACTTGGCGGCCATATCGTAACAGCGATTTTTTCCAGGCTGTAAACCAGATAAATATGTCACCTAAATAATACCTTTCTATTTAAAAGCACATTTTGATTTCTATTTAGTTAAAAACGACGTCTGTAGTCTGTACGTCTCGTCATTCTGGATAATAAAATATGCGACAAGAATGTACTCATATTTACTCTCTAATTTTACATTCTTGTTACATTTAATTAGTTCTCTTTTTAACTACATAATAATAATAAAAAAATGTTTTACCAGTAGGTCATTCAATTCGTAATTAATTTCTTTCTGTATTTGATTTTGTGCATTTTATTGTATTGTATCAGCCTATATACGTCCCACTGTAGGGCACGGGTCTCCTCTACAATCGAGAGTAAGATTGCGAGTGGTTAGGCCATATAGTCCACCACGCTAGCCTAGTGCGGGCTGGCGGACTTTATATACCATATAAATTCTTTCAAATCGCTATGGTACGCAGGTTTCCTCACGATGTTTTCCTTCACGGTCATAGTGCGTACTGAGTAACTATCAATACACACATGACTTGGAAAATTCAGAGGTGTGCTCTGGGATTTGAACATGTTGGCAGCCGCGTCTGTCCCGTTTACCAACAAGCCATCACGCACTCAGTCTGTAGTCTACCTGTAGTCTGTACGTCTCGTAATTCTGCATAATAAAATATAATAAACGAATGTACTCATAATTACTGAATATTTTCATGCTTGTTATATTTTAATTAGTTCGTTTTTTTAAGTGCATGTTTTTTTACCAGTAGCTCATTCAATTCGTAATTAATTTCTCTTTGTATTTCGTTTTGTGCATCTGTGCCAATAATTTATACCGCCGATCACAGAAGTAATAAATTATTCATTCGACGATGTTATACGTCATCATTTGTAATTATTTCGACTTCTCATTTCAAAGGGACGCGAGGATTGCGATTGAAATTTTGTTTTCTTTTTCGCGTGTTTTCGGAATTATATCCAATGAGTGTTGAATGATCAAAGTGATGTGGGAACGATAAAATAATTGATAAAAGGAAAAAGTGAGAGTTATTTTCTTTTTTGTTTTTATAGAATATCAGATCGAGGTTATAAGCTATTGAGATTTATTAACACTTACCCAAGGTGATCACCGATTAATAAATTGTAATTATGATTATTACTCAGAAAACATGATGTTTGCAGCCTCCTTGGCGTAGTTGGTTAGACGCTGACTGTCAAACGAGAGGCCGAGGGTACGATCCCCGCATCAATACAAATGTTTATGAACTCTACATACATTTGTGTCGGGTCTGGGCGTCTGTGAGACCGAAAAGGCTTCACGTAG
Organism: Theretra japonica; assembly: GCA_033459515.1. Classification (NCBI taxonomy): domain Eukaryota; kingdom Metazoa; phylum Arthropoda; class Insecta; order Lepidoptera; family Sphingidae; genus Theretra; species Theretra japonica. Next base: position 12,346,252 of record CM065949.1, read on the forward strand.
CTCCTGATACCCACGACACAAGACTTGATCTTAGTGTGTCAGGACTATAAATGTGACTGTTGGCTGTATTTATTTATTATTATTATTTTATTTCATAACATAATTTTATATTTGAGAAAGGGAGAGGGAAAGGTTTAAAGAAATTAAGTCAGTGAAATCGCTGGATATGAGATTTAACATCTAATATATCGGGGTCTGAAGCCTGAATTGCGAAGGCCACCGAGGTTTTAGTTGGTATGCTGATGTAGGTTTTGATAGGGACCTGGCTCGGCCGCATTATCCGCAACGTGCCGGGCAGGAAGACCAGTGACACTAACATACCCCTTTCGGCTTCATCCGCGGTACCGAAAGCGGAGCTTGACAACTTTCCTCTTGACACAAAAATTACCATGCGATTCTTACAATAATACTAAATGAGAAGCATTGCTCCTTTTTTTCGGCAGGCGTGATGTTTACCACCAGAAAACCATAATAAAAAAGAGAATCTATTATAATAATAGCATGTTAATTCGATATAATGAAAGTGCTGGCTCGCGAAGCCATAGCTTGATGGTCCAAACCATCTCGGTGCGAACTAAAAGTTTCGCAAAAGTTTTGTGCCTTTTTTGTGCCGCACCATCAAGGTGTGGAATTGTTTCCCGTCACACGTGTTCCCTCCTTCCTATAGTCCTGGGTCCTTTCTCCGGAGTGTGGAGAAGCATCTCAGCAGGCCGGCATAATTGTATAGAATAGCATGGGACTGCCGTCTGATGCCATTCGATACTCTGTCTGGACGGCATTTGCGCTTACCATCAGTACCTTTGCAGTGCAGTCATTATGCTAGCGTAAAGAAAAATTTGTGTGAAACATTGCCGATTGGCCCCCAAGAGGTTGTAATTACGATCACGTGCATTTTAATTTGTAGTTACACTGTCGGTCTGTGTGCCAGTATACATGTACAGGGAACGCAGGAAAATGGCACACTTGCTCAGTTGGATACAAGGGCATAATATTAGTATGATAATAAAGAAATAATATTTGGTTATAAAGTTTTAACCTTATAAAGTTTTAAGAATTACCACCACTTTTTCGAATAAAACCGATTGGAATGGGTAACGCACAAGATTTTAACATATACGTATTTTTTCGTTTCGTTGTTTATTAAATAGTCAACGAAATAAACAGTGAAAATCATTTTGAACAACAACAAAACTTTCACAGACTTCGCCTTAACACTTGTTACAGAGGTACATAGGTATCTATTTGGCGTAATACGTTAAGGGGAAGCACGTTTTTTGTTAATTGATAATTTCTCGGCATCTTTGCTATTATCAGTCTACGCTATGCAAATTCATTTTAATCTAGACGCAATCACGATTTACTAAAATGCATATTAGCAAGTGCGCCGTTTGTTTGCGCACCTTGTATATTAAGTATATCTTCTTTGGCCTTACCCCTTTCAATCAACTTTTCTATTGAAAAGAGTCCCGTACGATGCAGTGGGACATACGTATACGGGCCGATTTTTTTAACCCTTCGAGATTTCCAATCATTTAATATGAATGCCGAAATGGTTTTTTACATACGTCGGTACTCAACATTTTGGTATCTGCGCCTACATATTGAAATCCACTACGCTCCAATGCAGTTGCGATGTAGCTTCAAAAACCACGGATTTTTGCCACACTGCGTTTTATATTCAGCGTTCGTTTTCAATAGTGTATCGCGGATTTGCATTAGAAAAACAACGACAAATAACACAGTTGGAAAACGTCTCCCACGTACTGAATTTACGCTTTTTCGCTTGATTTCTATCAAGATACAGCGGAATGAGTTGAGTGTTATCAACGTTATCAGCGGCCGTACTGAATGTATGTAGATGGGATTACATTTGGTTTTTTTATATATTTTTTTCATATGAAATTTATACAAATATATATATAAGATAAAAGGACTTGTTTTAAAAAGAAGAGTGGAATAGTAAACGCAGCCAAGCGAAGCTCTAGAAAAAGGATCAATAAAATATATTTCTATTATAAATACCTCAAATGTACAAGGTATGAAATTAAAAAGAATATATTCAGCTTTATTCCTATCTACAGGGATGATCGGTGACTTAGAAAACAGTGTACAAATGAATTATTATAATCATTTGTTTTAGTAGATTAGAACTTAAGTTCAAATACATAAATACATCCAACAATCACATACATACATAGTCCGGACCCCACACTAAGACCCAGTCTTGTGTCGTGGGTATCAGGAAATACGAGAGACTTTTCGGTCTCACAAACACCCAGACCCGAAACAAATACCTGTGGTTCACACAAACATTTGTTTCGGGAGTCGAACCCTCGGCTTCAAGTTTCACAGCTGGCGTCTAACCAACTGCGCTACGGAGACTGTCTGGTCTTCAAATAGGCTTCGAGCGCTGAATACAATTCCGTAAATATAAAAGTCATGATAAAAATTAAAAATACCTAAACAAATTCTACAAAAATTAAATACCACAGCACATCCATGTATTTAATACACCCCAATTCAATATTCCGTACAAAGCTCAAAATTCATATTTTTACACGTGAAATAATATGCGTTGCAGGAATAATCCAGAGCTGACATTCGGGATCGTGTAATCCGGCGCGCTGCATTGCGGGCTACAGGCATTACGGCACGTGCATTTTGTGAAAGATTTTTAGTTGAATTTCGCTAAAACTCTATTCTGTATGGATTTAAATGGTTTATGGGATGTACGAATAACATTTCATACTGTTTTTGGGACGACAGATTATTGTATAGGTAATGGTTAAAGTATTATACAATTGGAGTATATTCAAGGATGTTATACATACATGCAACGTATGTATGTATTTATGTCATATACATCACGCCTTTATTCCAAAAGAGATAGGCAGAGATGCAACCAGGACACTCATGTTTTGCCTTGTGTGTTCCGTCCCATGATGCGACAGGGAGCGAGCGTATCGTCATATCGCGCCCAAATCATGACTCCGGGCTGATGACTACAAAAATCCAATATCACTTTGCCCGACCCGAATTCGAACTCGAGACCTCAGCTATATATTCGCACCATAGGTACACTCCGCCGCCGAGGATGTCGCTTGTCTGTTGTCGTGTCACGTCTGGCCTAAACAAGCGCAACACTACACACAACTTATTATTTAATACTGCACTACACATCCCAAAAAATCAGATGTTACGTGACTTAATGCCTGTAATTGCTAGTAACTATAGTACTTAGATATTGCTGCTTGTCGCCAGAAATAGGCAGAGTGGCGGTACCCACCGAAGTGGGCCCGAGTACATACCACCAAGTACTTATAACTAACTCACACAAATCTGAGGCACCAGAAATTCAACAAACTACAGTAAGGCCGGGTTCTTACAATAGAATACGGTGGCGAGCTATCCTCTTACTGTCTCCTCCTCACACCCACCACTGCAACTTCTGTAAGCCAGCATCAACAGTGTCACGCATTTTAATGACACTGAGTATTGTAGCTCAGCGAGTCTCCAGGAATGTCTGACTTGTGTTTAACCCGCAACGAAACAATCATACAGATAAATTAATAGGATTAGTTGGAAATATTTGTATCCATTTACCTCAGTAGCAAACCGGGTTAAAAATAATGAAGTAAAGAGGTAAATAACTCCGCTTAAAGACTTTTACAGCCAGAGAACCCAGTAAAGCAGCACGGATTAAATCATTATTACATTTTAAATGGGACTTTATGTTATGTACTTGATTCCAGTGATAGGTATACAAAACGGCCGATATTTCTCTTAGTCTCTACAAGGTTCAATACTTTTAGGTACCCAAAATTGATATTAACATATTTCTCCTCTTTAAAACAAATATCTGACTTACCGAATACGAACATTGCCAAAAGGGCAATAACCGAAACGAACCTGACGTATTCTTCGAGACGCGGAATGTTTTTTCTATTGAAGATTCTATTCCTACATGAATATAGATGGCTAATACATATTTCACTATAAAAGCGAAAACAGAAGGAAGTATTCCAATATTATTACACGTTTGGATTTCCAACTCATTTCATTGCATAATAAGTTTTCGCTTACGACAATTATTAGCGTCTTTAATTTTTGAATGTCAGCGGTGATTAAAAAATAATATTATATCGACAAAGTATATAAAAAGAAAGATATATTTTCGCGTTTCCTAAGTAGGTTTTTGCAGTGATAACTCTTTCTTTCGCTTTACGTGCGCTGACCGAAGACCACTTTTGTGTTGTACTTTTTTTACATTAATTAAAATGTTTACCGCTATGACCCAATGTGACTTATAGCTATATACATCAAATCTGTTCGCTTATCGTAAACTTTTCTTATAAAACTAACTAACTCCGCTGGCTCAGTGACCCAAAGTGGGTCTTGGCCTCCGAAACGAGAGTTCTCGAGCTGTCTCTATTGTGCACCACCTCTCGCCAATTACAGACTTCACTATATCGCTCCAGCGATACCTGGGCCGACCCACCGGCCGGTGACCGGTTGGTCGATCCAAGTATGCTTCCCTTACAATGCGATCCTTGTGCCACGGAAGCTATCAATATATTTTTTTCAAAATGTTAAGATATATTTCTCTTTGGTTTCAGATTTGCGTCGGCACTGCCGTTAGAACTGAATGGTAAGTGAGTTTACTTTGTCTTTTGTCATTGAAAAACTTACAATACTGTTAGTAAAAAGTGTAATTACAACAAAGTTTCTTGAAAACTACAATGCACGCATTCTAAGTTATACCTCCGTCACAACTTATGAAAAGAAAAAAGTACATATTGTGTTCCATTCATTGAGATTCTAAGAATCCTAGATTATGAGAGCAGTAATAATTACATCCATGAAAACGAGTGTCGATGCTATCAAAAACACAGCTTCCGCATCCAAACACATTTCCGAATTCCCAAACGAACACAACTTATTCACACATTAAGCAATCAAAAACAACTCAGTGTTTTGCTCGTAACGCCTATTCGCGAAACATTCCCGATGCCAAATTGAAAATTAATACGGAAATTATACACGTGGAAAAATCGGGCGCGCCATTGAAGTATTAACAGAACGGACAAAGCGAACTAAATCAGCGCGCAAAATGTACCAACAAACCGACCTAACATGCGTGCATTTATACAGTCTTGTAATCGATTGATCTCGTATTTTAAAAAATAGTGACGACTAGTATATTTCAATTTATTAAATTGTTTTTTATAATATTTACCTATGACATTAATTTTTTTAATAATACTTACTGCTAACCTCGAAAAATATTCAATTCATAATTATCGAAAAACGTAAAATGTTACAGTTATTAGTCAACAAGTAGGCGATGTGCGCAATGGACCACGGGATCCAGTCAAGCGAGAAGGAAAATAGCGTGTCTGTGTAAGAGTGAAAGAGACAGGAACAGGAACGTGTACCGCTCTTTTTAGCTACACATTTTGTTCACAATGTCTCCTCTCGTAAAATATTTTTATGGACGAGGCATAATCGCCGTGCTTCGGGGCCCAGAAAATTAAAATACTCCGGGCATTGTGAAGGCTCTTTGTCGTGTAAATGGACCCTTATTCGGGATACGTTTTACATTGGAATTAATGTGGAATCCATCTTTCTGCTGTTCGGGTCTAATAAACACGAGGATTTAAAGTTTTTGATGTTGTAATTATGAGGGTGATTGGAATTGTAAAGGGTTGATTGTATGACGGTTTCCTGGTGAATATTTATTTCAATGATTTTACGATTTTTGATAGCGAAAAATAAGGGTTCGCCTCACCGACATAGTGATGTTAGGTTCCAAGTCTTGTTTGAACGTTTTTGCTGTCAATACTTCTTTAGCCGAATTTAGCAATTAAAATTCAGATATTTTAATAATGGTATTGTCATTTAAGTGTATGTACACATTTAAATTTAATGTATTAATGTTATTTTAATATGACGTCACATTTAGACTTCACATTCCACATGTTGAATATATTATTTCTAAGCCACTAATTCCAACTCCAGTGAACTGAATAAGAAAGCGTTTGGCTCAAACGGGACCAACATGTATAAAAGCCAACATTTGAACAAACATGTTCAAACTCCCATATCTAAACATTGCCACTGAATAATAGTTATTTTCTTGAAAAACGCCACACGACGCGGATTTATGTTTCGCACAAATCAAAATTTACGCCTTCAAAACAAACTTTATATTTTCTATTGGTAAAATTAAAATTTCAATTGTAAAACGCTTGGCTCCTGGCAACAGGGTGGAAATTTGTTTGCATGCAAATTTTTAGACTTGCGGATATAAACTAAAATGTTTACTCAGCGGCGGGATATGGAAGGACGGTGTCACACCGTCGCGAATTTATGCAGTTTTCATTTAAGCAATTACGACTATTGATGTTGTGATGTCGACTATCGAGAATGTAAACTCTGTTACCAGAATTAACCTTGAAAAAATACGCACGAAGTCCACTGATGAATATAAGGCTTCCTTAATGATTTAATATACCTGACGAAGCGTAATGTGTTTATCGCGCAATAAAACAAAATATAATTATTAATAGTTAACAAACATTTCGCCTGGTTCAAAAATTGTGTTCACGTTCTTCCGTTTCAGACATTTTTCAATACATTCTTTATTCAACTCGACTTTATTCAATACATAAACTCACACATAAAACCCATTGCGGCAGACAAAAACCAGACTACTATCGCTAATTTTATATTCGTAACAAAATTCTATACCACGAATACTGTCCGTAATCTTTATACAATTAAAACTAGCATACGTCTCTCTATATCGCCCTTTCGCACCATTCAATACTTCGCTGTTTATAAACGGCTCGCTTCGGTGTAAACGCGCCCTCCCGAGTGAGACAGACTGGTCTGACGTCACGGGAAGCGCGGCGCGCTCCGCTTCCGCCGCGGTGCTTCCGCCGCCTCCGCCCAGTCGTCAGCAAACTTGATCACCGCTTTAGAATTGGAATTGGAATTCCATAAACACTCCGACGGCTTATAAGTGAATTGGGTTGTGAATGTCTAGCGGGTGTTTTGTTTCGTTTATATATTTTGTGCGATTTATATATTGTGTATGAGTCAGAGCTTGTTGAAAGCGAAAAAAAGTGCTGATACATAGCTCGTATTCGATTAAAAAGCCATTATAAAATAAATAAATACACCCAGCAGTCACATACATAGTCCTGACCCCACATTAAGATCAATTAAGTCTTGTGTCGTGGGTATTGGGAACTACGAGAGACTTTTCGGTCTCAGAAACACCCAGACCAGAGACAAATACTCGTGGATCTCACAAACATTTGTCTCGATGCGGGGATCGAATCCGCGGCCTCTCGTTTTACAGCCGGCGTCTAACCAACTGCGCCACGTACGCCGTCGTTTATTACTTTTCGTTTTTATTATTTTTAAGCATATTCTTCATCAATACTATTTTATTAATAATTCCTCCGAGCATTCGCAGTGATACAGACGGTTGAACACCACGGCATCGTTCCGAAACTATAGCAACTTCAATTCGCACGTAACATCTGCATCATTGTAAAAAAAGTGACTAAGTAACTTGTAAAATGTCCCCGCGGGCGACAATTCTCGCATACCATGAATCACAATGAGCGCGGCTAATAAGTCCCTTAGTTTGGACAATAACGGGGGCTTCATTACCGCTGCTATTTGCGTGGTGCTATTTCGGGCACGGAAATGTACCGGCATCCGTTCGTAGGGGGTCCGGCCGTTGACTGAACCGTTCGACATTAGCGTTTGTTATTACAGAGAACGTTAATTAGTGAGACATTACCACAATTAATATGTGAGTAAGAATTATGCGACAAGCGAGTGTAAGTACTACGAGTATCAGTACGGGAAAACCATTTGGAATTAAATATTTTTTGGAATTTCCATTTTTTTATTTTATTTCAATGATTGTCAAACCGAGCATGCCATTCGCCTGTTGGTAAGCGATACGACAGCTCATGGATAGAAGCAAAATCAAACAACACCATAAATTACAAAGCAATGCTTGGCAGTCCACTGCGCTTGCCATCCTGAGACATACGATGTTAAGTCTCAATATGTCCAGTAGTTACTCTGGCTACAACGTACTTCAAAGCGAAACACAACAGTGCATTTCTAGTGCTGTTTGACGGGAGAAATAAACATTGCGGTGGTACCTAGCCAGGCGGCCTCTCACATATGAGAGACCTACCACCAATAAACGTACACTTAGTGCATACAGTGTGCATAATAATTAAAAGTTCTGAGTGGTGTTGCTTCTGTTTATAACAGGCGTAATGATTACGATTATGATGCATCATGCTCGTTTCGTCATACTCGCAAATAAAGAAAAATAGTCTTAATACAACCTCGCTCAGATTCAATATCAAATTTCGATCAACTTTTCAAATCAGATGCAAGTCAATGGCTTCATTTTAAAAAATCTTTTCAAAGCAGAAAATTTCACCTGACGCTGCCAAGTCTGCATGCCGGGCACGAAGTTCTTGTGTTTACACAAAAAATTCTTTAAAAAACTACAGATTATCGGGGATTTGATTTTCACCGAAGTTGGTAACTTGTAGCCGTCGCCGAGTTCCGGAATATTGTGGGACGAAAAAAAATGAGAAAAAGAATCTAAAAGTTGGGGAAAATTTTCCGGGGATTCCGAGTTTGACAGTTCTGACAGACTGAACCAGGCGTGACAGGCTAAACAGGATTTTAACGCGTTTATTTATAACGTTATCAATTAATAAATTAGGCAGCGAAGTATTCACGCAATTTATTCTACATGTTGGCTGTATGCTGTAAATTAAGATTTTATCTTAAAGAGCAGGCTCAATTTGAATTATCTATCGTTTATATACGAGTATTCAATTGCAAATTAAACTATTAATGGATTTCTATTATCCCGGAGCTGCATTTTATCTCATTTTAATTAGAATATGTACGAAAATATTCCTTCAACTTGAAAAACATAAAGTTCAAGAATCCCATAAATAACAACTATTGTGTACATCTACACAGAGGCAGAAAATGATATTTTGAATATGTTACATGAAAAACCCAAATTCGCGTTCTTTAATTGCATTTACCAATTCATCAACACCAACAAAATTGTAAATGAAACCCAGAGAAAAAATCAACACAATTTACACAAGATCCGACGCACATTCCAGCGTATATCGCCATATTAAATGCAAATGTCGTCTAATTTACATCGCCTCAAGAAAATCATGTAAATTTTTCACGAAACCTTATTTCCAACTGAAGTGAAAGTTGATTTTAATGTTGTATATTCAGTGAACAGTCTAGCAAATTACGCGAGCTGTGATGGAGGGAGTGTCATGGGTATAACAACTGCGAATCAATTTTAGCTCCCCTACCAACGTCTCGGCTATTTTTGAGACGATTTAAATTCTTTCGACTAAATGACGGTGACTTTTAGGTTTTAATGGTACGGTTAAGTGCTGCTGAGTTATATGTATAGAAGTCGATGCACGATTTAGGAGAATTGGGACGGTGATGCCGTCAAATGGAATTTAAAGGGATTTACGTCTACTATTTTATTATAATTCTAAGACTGCCTCGGTGGCGTAGTGGTACTACGGTACGATTGCAAAGCTGAGGTCTCGGGTTCGAATCCCGGGTCGGGCAAAGTGATATTGGAATTTTCTATTCATTGTCAGCCCGGAGTCAGGAATTTGTGCCCGATATGGCGATAGGCTCGCGCCCTATCACATCGTGGGACGGAATATACAAGACGAAACGTGGGTGTTCTGGTAGTTCAGCTCTGCCTACCCCTTCTGGGAAAAAGGCGTGTGTTTATGTATGTATGTATGTATGTATTTTATTATAATTCTTTTTTCAATGTCTAAAAAATCAGAAAATGTAGACCAAATGCTGGATGGAGACCGTTTTAATGAGATCACTAACTTGAAAGGTTGAGAGAGAATTGCTTTTAGCAGTAGACTTGAAGTGGCTGGTGGTAATGATGATAATTAATTTGCTGGAGGCAGGCCGCTTCCCACAGGTCGATGTGGAAATCCTTGGGGGAGGCCTGGGTTCAGCAGTGGACTTTCTGCGACTAAAAAAATTGTTAGATATATAAATAGATTGTTTTTAGGTCCAGTTTTTATATCTTTTGCTTCAATCAGTCCTCTGACTGAGTTATGTTTAGGTTGTTTAAGATTCCCGTCGCAGATAAATTACACTAAACTGTTTGTAATTAAACTAAGAAATTTATGTATTTATTTATTCTTAACTGCACACCGAAAGGAATAACATACAAAAAAATAATAAAAATAAGAAAAAAGTACAGATGGCGGTCTTATCGCTCTAGGCGATTTCTTACAGACAACCTTTGGATGGATATAACACAATGAAGAGAAGACAGGGCAGTCTAGAATATAAAAGAGACAAGCTCCAAAACAAACAAAAAAAAAAGGAAATTCTGATTGGCTTATACTAAAATAGGAATCTTCTAGCTCAGCTCCGGTATTAATATTATTCTTGTCTCACTGAAAACTGAGAAACCAAACTGCATAGGTTTTGCTATCATTATTTCATTAGGAAGTGAATCCAAGGTTAAGCATTCCATCACATCACCCATTTTTCATTTGTGTCCATTCTCTGTGAAGTCCAAGCTTCTGCGCAACTTAAGTGGTATCACTTGCCATCAGGATAAGCGATTGGTCGTACATAAACATAACTATAGGCTATTATTTAATTCTCGACGATGTCTCACTCATAACTCCCAAACACGTGGTAAGGGAAAGCGTCGCAAGCCGAGACTTATCAGTACAAATAATTTCCCATTACAAGCATACACTAAGCTGCTTTTCCAATTTTGTAAAATAAACATCGGTCCGACTGTATCTTCGGGCGTACCACTCAAAGCTTTAGTAATGAAACGATGAGTTAACGTCGTACGGTATATGATAGGTGTACTGTACTGTATCAGCCCTATACGTCCCACTGCAGGGCACGAGCCTCCTCTACAATCGAGAGTATGATTAAGAGAGGCTCGGCCTTTAGTCCAACACGCTGGCCTGGTGCGGATTGGACTTGATATACTACACCGTAGAAATTATTACAAATCGCTATGGTATGCAAGGTTTCCTCACGATGTTTTCCTTCGTCGTTATAGTGCTTGGTGATTGACTAAACAATACACACATGAACCAGAAAAGTTATAGGTATGCCCTGGGATTGGAACCCGCGATCATCGTGAATATGTTGGCAGTTGCGTCTGGTCCGTTTACCAACAAGCCACCACGCACCCCATGGTAGATGTGGTAACTTACATAAATTATTTGGTTATTATGAGATTAACCTGTAAGTGAACTCCTACAATTTCAAGTGTTAGTAATTGTTCCGCCTGTTTACTGTCTCCTTTTTCTTTTTGTCACGGGCCTTTAAATTGTGTATTTAACCTTCATATATTTACTTGAATACTGTAGGCTCGATTTTTCATGATATTATTATCGTGTTAAACATAAGTGCACACAATCTCGATATAATTAACTCTTAATCAATTATTTTCACTGTTGTAGACATGGAATTTGTTGCGGAGTGGGTTTATTTCTTTGTAGCTGAAGATAGGATGTTGCCATAGTACAATATAAAGTATATTTGAATCTTAATAAATATATGAATGTCTGTCTCTCAATTTTGAAAGATCTTGTGTACATTGCAAGGCCGGATATGTTTCTCGTCGACAAAGTCAATAATGTTCCCGCTGAAGCACCTTTTTATTTCCTATTTGTAATGATGTTTGCGTGACGTAAATGAAGTGACATCAGTGGCATCTTATTACGTCATAATACAATATTTTTCATGGGTTCAGAATAGATTTTCTGATAGGCCAATTTTAGACACGATTTTAATTGAGTAGTTATTAAGCAAACTCTCGGAACTATAATATGTTAAATAAGGAACAAATTAATAGAAAAACTATCAAAACTTCGTGTAAGTTCTTCAGATTGATAAATATTAATTGCCATGTATCACATTCTGGCATGGAAAAAAGCTAAGTACACTGATGGTAAGAATAGTGGCACCGCTGCTTACTTCTTTAGTACTAAAGGCGTGAACATTAGTGTTGGCCAGTCGAGTCTTTATTTCCAAATACAATTTTCAAACAGAACAAGTCTAATGATCTAAATTGTGACAACAAATAAAAATACGGCACAAATTCTCAATTCAAATTCGATCATCATTTAAATGAATTTCGACAATATCAATTCGGAATACCTCTTTAAGATGATATCACGTCCGACAGAAATCTAAATTACACAGAGTTTCTTATTGCGCATTTATAAATAAATTTCGTTTCAATTTACAAATCATGGGCGCCCTCGCGCTTTTAATGGGTCTCGTCCAATTTATGACGTTGGAATTGGTCATTAAGTATTGGCTTTATTAATTTAGGGGGGCTTAATGGCAGAAATGGGAATGTAGACGATATACGAGTAATTACAACGGTAGACTATATCTGGGGCTTTGTTTATGAAAAGCCAATTTTGTGCCTACTCTGTCCACAATGTTGTGATAGCAGCGTGTCGACCTGTGGAAAATCGACGCCCTGTCGACGTGCTTGAAACACTGCTGAACTCGAAAGTGACATTTACTGTGACTGGATTTCGAAACTTCCATCCGTCATCCATCTATCAGCCAAAGGAAGTCCACTGCTGAACATAGGCCTCCCCCAATGATTTCCAAAGTGACCTGTTGCAGGCAGCCTGCATCTAGTGACGACGTCCCGCGACCTTTACCAGGTCTTCTGACCACTTATGCTTATATGTATGCAAATATATACAAATAAATATCCTACATCCGTCAAACCAGCAGCTTGTGAAATATTAGCACTTACGTACTACACCAATCGCTACACCATTCTGCATTATTTAAAATTGTGTCTGATTTCCTCTCATTAACACTTACGCCATTGTAATGCTTCCATGTTGCCCGTAGGAACTTTTTCAAGTGCTTGACATATAATTTGCTATTGAACATAATTGTTCACGAATATTCTGCATTCAGTCACGCTTCATTTATTAAAATACGAATACATCATGCATATACGAGTTTTGTAACCCTGTTTTATTCACAAGAAATAATTTAAAATACTTTTTTACATCACCTAGTCTGTCTGTAGTGTTACAAAAATGAATATTAAAAATAGAAAACATTTAATATCTTTTTTATTTTAACTTTGAAATATTACAGCTGAATGATAACCGTTCAGATGTGATTTCATGTGTAGTATTCGACCTCTGTAGTATATTCCTGATGCTCAGTAGTATCTTCGGGAGACTCAGTAGTGTCTTCTGAATAGGCAGTAGTATCTTCGGGAGACTCAGTAGTGTCTTCTGAATAGGCAGTAGTATCTTCGGGAGACTCAGTAGTGTCTTCTGGATAGGCAGTAGTATCTTCGGGAGCCTCAGTAGTATGTTCTGGATAGGCAGTAGTATCTTCGGGAGTCTCAGTAGTGTCTTCTGAATAGACAGTAGTATCTTCGGGAGACTCAGTAGTGTCTTCTGGATAGGCAGTAGTATCTTCGGGAGCCTCAGTAGTATGTTCTGGATAGGCAGTAGTATCTTCGGGAGTCTCAGTAGTGTCTTCTGTATAGGCAGTAGTATCTTCGGGAGTCTCAGTAGTGTCTTCTGTATAGGCAGTAGTATCTTCGGTAGCGTCAGTATATTTTATATGATACGTTGTAGTTTCTTCAGTAGCCTCAGTAGTTTCTTCAGTAGCCTTAGTCGTTTCTTCAGTAGTCTCAGTAGTTTCTTCAGTAGCCTTAGTCGTTTCTTCAGTAGTCTCAGTAGTGTCTCCTGTATAGGCAGTAGTATCTTCAGTAGCGTCAGTATATTTTATATGATACGTTGTAGTTTCTTCAGTAGCCTCAGTAGTTTCTTCAGTAGTCTCAGTAGTTTCTTCAGTAGCCTTAGTCGTTTCTTCTGTATATGCAGTAGTCTCCTCAGTTGTTTCCAAAAACCTTAAACCTAATAATCCATTTAACAGTGGCCCAGCATGGTTTTGTGGGGGAAACAGCAGGCAAACCGCAAACTAAAAAATAAGAGAAAATTAAAATAAGAATTTTCGCGTGGTTGGCTTAACCTGTGCAGCTTGACGAGTAGATCAGTTCAAAAAAGTATCTTGAGTTGTTCCTAAGGTTAAAACAAATTAGTAAAAAAAGTATTCGATCGGCAAGTCCCATAAAAATCCATTTTAAATTAGCATTTTAAACTTTCGCGCGTAAATGTCAGGAAACGCTAGATGGCGTGTTTCGAGTGATTACGTCACTTGGCGTCGAAATGTAACCCATGTAAACCACGACACCGTACTACAGTACGGTGTATAAAGCGTGAATTACTGCAATAAACATGAGTTAATCTCTTTTAATATTTTATTTAAATTATTTAAAAAATATTATACTCAAAGAATAGTCATAGAACTTTTTTGTTAACGCATAAGGTTTACTACTCGTATTTACACCCGGAAAGACAACATCGCTATGCATCATGGCGGCTTCCGTTGCACATGTTTGTAGAACAGATCAACAATTTGAAATATTTAAAATGGATTTTCATTCTTTGATATTGTGAATTTAAAATGACATATTATTGGCTAATGGTACAATATTTTGATTTATTGTTTTTCTCACTTGTAGTAAAATACCCTATACAAGCCTATCAATGTATATATATTAAAAAAAATAATGTATTACATAACGTGATATATTTTTCTTCTCAATAATTTACTATTATTCGAAAAGCAAATGAATAATATAATTTATTTCGTCTATTCTTCCCAATCTCATGTATGATAATGTTATAGATTTTAACCAGATATTTTTTTTCATAAATTTCATCATAGCACGTATAGTTTTTGGAAATAATAAATTTGGAATTTATTTTAATCATATCTAATATCTAACCGGACTATCACTGTCACCCGTTAAAAACTTTACTCTTTCTTTACCTAGTCAACATTTTATTTTTCTAACCTAGTTTTTTCAACGTCCCGCCACCTGGAAAAGGTCGCAGGAAGTCGCTGGGTGCAGGCTGCCTCCAACAGGTCACTGTGGAAATCATTAGTAGAGGCCTATGTTTAGCAGTGCACTTCCTTTGGCTGATGGATGATGATGATGACGAACCTAGTTTTAATTTTACTAATTTTATTTATTTAACAGCCAACCCGCACTAGGCCAGCGTGGCGGACTATAAGCCTTAACCCTAACAATCCTACTCTCGATTGTAAAAAAGGCCCGTGCCTTGCAATAGGCATTTACGGGCTGATACAGAATTTACTAGTACACCATAGACTTCGAATGACACCAAGATAAACCTATAAAAATAAATTGAATTATTATAATTTGATACAACTCCATTTTTGCACTTTGCTAGAACATTTTTTATTTTTTATTACACTTATACAGCGCTGAACATTGCGATAGCTCTAACCACTGCTGTTAGCATGTTCAAGAATAGCAATAGTGATTGTATCACACACCCTCATTTTTAGATTTCCCGCAAATTCAAAAAGACGTGGAATGTGGAAGGAAAGAGCGCTCCATACAAAATTTCCAATTTCTATACACAAAAGTAAATTAAGATGAGTAAGTGACTCATTAAATTGATAGCTAACAGAAATTGCGTTAATTCTTATTTCTACTTAATAAAGTGGGGCCTAAAAAAATCTGTGGCTCTAGTGATTAGTGGTACAAATCCAAAATCATCATTTAATATACTCGTAGAACAGCGCAGGTTAACCGTGTAGAATTACTAAACACAATTGTCTCAGCTATGAATCTATTTGGTGCATTTCACTGTGCAGTATTACCAGCATAAAAAAGGTAAAATAAAAAAAATACACACTACTTACAATAACCACAATCTTCATAATTTCGGCTTGGATTGCACTTATTTAATATCAAAGAAATTTTTAAATAATTCTGTTGCATTTCGATGGAAACGGCTTTTATATTAACACCAATAACGAAAGCCGATAAATAAACAAGTTTAAATGTAGATAAAAGTATATTGACTAAATGGTTAGTGAACTTCTGATAATATGTTATATTAATTATTTTTATCTGACATGACAATATATCTACCTTAAGGGAAGCGCAGTCCAAACAGAGAACTGGCGAAAACTGGTTACGGCCAAGACTGTTCGGACAATAAGGCATGTATTTTTAAATATTTCTATAGATACAATGTCCCAAATCAGTTTGAAAATGTAAAAAATAGCTCTAAAAATCAAAATTTAGTAATAAAATGATTTAAGAGAATAGGTGGTAGCTGAAACGGATATGAAGTCGAAGTCTATAATACTCCTGTTTAGTATAGTAAAAATAGTCGCTGTTATTTTTTTATTGCATAGGTCCGGCAAACGAGCAAACAGGTCACCTGATGGTAAGTGAACACTGCCGCCCTTGAGCATCCACAACGCTGGATCATGGATGTGTTGCCGGCCCAATTGGGAGGGATCAGAAAGGAAAAGGATGGGAAGAGGGTTATTGGGCATGCGGCAATCTTACTCACCGGACGAAACGCGACGGCTGAGCTGTCGCTTCACGACGATTTCCTGTGAGACTGTGGTACCGCCCCAGATGAGTTCCGCCCATTCATGCTGAGTCATGACTGAGAACAGCGTGGCTCTACCACTTCCAAAAAGGTATTCATGGTATAAGCGCCGAAAATTGCTAATGAGCTTGGCAGACATGATGGTGACGTCAAAATGAGTCATTATTTTGAATAGTCAAGTATTCACAACTTTATTCATAAACACGGAATTGTATAGAGCTCTAGGCAACCATCGTATTCTAGTTACATTATTCAATATTATAGTCAATTTAATAGTCAAGCATACATACAGTTCAGACAGCATTTTCGCATGAAACTGAACCATATTTTTTATATTATTATACTAGCCTAAAAGAACCCACTGCTGGGCAAAGGCCTCCCCTAAGTTCTTCCATGTATCTCTAGTGAGAGCAATTTTCGCCCAGTCCCTGTTAAGTCTATCGAGATCGTCCCGCCATCTGCATCGCCATTCGGGGTCTGCCTCTTCGTCTATATCCGTCTTGCGACATTCGTTCGCCGATGATTTTGGCCCATCGATCAGGGTGCATCCTGCAGTGCCCGGCCCAATCCCACTTGAGTAGCGGTCTTTTTGCCGACGTCTGTGACATTTTTTATGAACAGAAGGGGTAGGCATAGGTGCAGCAGGTCTGATAATTTATTCATTTATTAAATCAGTTACACCATCGGTTCGCCGCTACACTATTGCTAAGCAAACGTGTCCATACACCATTCAAGATTATTTTAAATCATAGGAAAAAGAAAGAAAACAATTACATCAAAAACAATAACATTAAATCAATAACAAATAATAATAAATTATAAAATAATCGAAAAGAGAAATATTTGAATATAATTAAAAGGAAAATAAATAATATTACAATGTGGTTCTGGATAAAATACATCTTAAGATTGTCAGTGTACATTTTATTGAAAGCTGTAAACAATAGTTAATGTCAATGTAACAGTGCCATTGCTATTTATATCATTTCATGATTTAAGGAGTCGGTTTAATGGAGCATTTGACAGCCTCCGTGGCGTAGTTGGTTTGACGCCGACTATGAAAAGAGAGGCCCCGGGTTCAATCCCCGAACCAGCACAAATCTTTTTGTGGCCCACAAATATTTGTGTTGGGTCTGGGTCCGATATATTATATATAGTCTGGATACCCGCGACACAACACTTAATTGATCTTAATGTGGGGTCAGAACTGTGAATGTGACTATTGGGTGTATTTATTTATTATTTCTACCCAGTTTTGTTCTACTACTAGGAAACGAAAAGGTTTCTGATAAAGGATGTTTTGGTAAATTTTGAGGAACCCTGACATTTATCTGTTGCAAACATTTAGTAGAATTTAATTGACCATGTATAATCTTAAATAAAGTCATAGTATCTGCGATATTTCTTCTAGTTTCTAATAAATAGAAAAAGCTCATATCACTTTAACCGACCCGGATTCGAACCCGAGACCTCAACTTTGTAATCATACCGTAGTACAACAACGCCACCGAGGCAGTCCTACCTAAAAATATACTGGAACATTTTCGGAATTTTAATTACTTGCAACACTAAATAAAAGCGTTCGAAAATTTAAAATTATGAATATTTTTTTGTAGAATTGTGTTGATTATTTCTTGTTATTTATTAAGACATAGCTTGAATTGTCAGTTGTAATCGATTTTATACATCATCCATCCATCAGGCAAAGGAAGTCCACTGCTGAACATAGGCCTCTCCTAATGATTTCCATAGTGACCTGTTGATATTATACATCATCCATCCATCCATCAGCCAAAGGAAGTCCACTGCTGAACATAGGCCTCTCCTAATGATTTCTACAGTGACATGTTGGAGGCAGCCTGCATCCAGCGACGTCCCGCGACTTTTACCAGGTCGTCTGACCACCTAGTAGGTGGACGTCCCACACTGCGCTTTCCGCTTCGTGGCCTCCATTCGAGAACTTTTTGGCCCCATCGGCCATCAGTTCTCCATGCTATGTGCCCCGCCCATTGCCACTTCAACTTGCTAATCCGCTGAGCTATGTCGGTTACTTTAGTTCTCCTACATAATTGATAATAATTATTAGTCCCTAAAATAAATTTGGGAGGAATAAAATAATACTTAACTAGTTTTTTTTTTATTATAATTTTTCATGTTATTCGTGCGTCTTCCAAGCTGTTACAATTCATGCTGGATAGGGAAGAAAAAGGCGCCACCATATTTATCTACGTTTTTAAAGTACGAGCGCGCCCTCTATTAATATACTCTAAAGTCTATGGTAACGGAATGACTTGTTAGTCTAATACGCTGGTCTATATATGTCATTCAAATAAAAAATAACACAAATACGAGTAGTACATTTAAAAAATCCTTTATTCAGTTCCTTAATCAGTTTTCCATTGTATAATAGCAGGATTAAAAAGTTACTACAGGAGTCGTGACAATATCACCTGTTGCAGTCGTGTCTATGTCAACACCTTCGACCGACATCAACGGATTTAAATCGAGCTGCATTGCTATTATACCGGCCGCCAAAATAATTTTAGATAATCCCTCAGCCACGCTAATTTCTATTGTTATTGGCTTGCATTCTCCATATGAGGCCAATAGCAGACAAACGGCAAACTGAAAAACAAAATGTAATATTACATAAATTATTTTCAAGCAGTCACCTAAGGCCTTGCTTATTGTTGTTCCACCACGCACTTTAACGATAAAGGAAACATCATCAATGACTGCACTGCACCTGATGGTAAGTGGTCGAGACAGAGTATCGAATAACGTCAGACGGCGGTCCCAGGCCATTCGATACAATTAAGCCTGCCTGCTGAGAAGTATCTTTACACTACGGCGGAAGGACCCAGGATTATAGGAAGGAGGGCACACGTGAGACGGCAAACAATTCCACAGATTGACAGTGCGGCACAAAAAAAAATTTACGAACCTTTTGGTTCGCACCGAGATGATTTGGACCATCAAGCTATGGCTTCGCAAGCCAGCATGTGTGGTTCTGTTAAGGAAAGGTTTTCTATGGACTCGAAGTCCGTCAAACCGCAGTAGCCCAGCTTGGTGAACTATGAAGTGCCTGTGAACATGTGAAATCGCTCTGTACGATGGTATCATGAATGATACGAACATCCCAGTACGAAAAAAAAGACATTTATGAACTTATTCGGGGACAGTTTTAAAACCTATTTTAGGTATCAAATGTTTTGTCTTCTTCGATCAAACTGAGTTGAGAAGTCGTTCGAAAGAGACAAAACATTCGATATTTAAAATAGGTTTGACAACAATAAGGCCGTTAAAGTATGCGGTAAATTCGTATCAAGTACTTACTTGAATGTACTCTTTGTAAATTACACACAACTAGCCATCAATTAGGATGAAATAGATATCACACTACTACCTACAATCACATCGAAAAAAAAAACAATTCAGAGCATCTTTTTTGATAACTTTTAAGCCGAAAACCTCAATCTTGCTCGTACATGCTGCTAAAATACTAATAACATTAATTTGTATGACCCTAGAGATGTCTAATATTAGACTATCTCCCTCTCTCTCGCACTCTGTCTCTCAATTACTCCCAAGAAGGCGAAAGGAATGAACTTTCAGTAAAAACACAATATTCAATTTTTTTGTATTGTATCAGCCCATATACGACCCACTGCAGGGCACGGGCCTCCTCTACAATCGAGAGTACGATTGAGAGTGGTTAGGCCATATAGTCCACCACGCTGGCCTAATGCGTGTTGGCGGACTTTTACATACCATAGAAATTTATACAAATCGCTATTTTATGCAGGTTTCCTCACGATGTTTTCCTTCACCGTTATAGTGCGTGGTGATTGACTATCAATACACACATGACTCCGAAAAGTCAGAGGTGTGCCCTGGGATTTGAACCCGCGACCACCGTGAACATGTAGGCAGCCGCGTCTGGTCCGTTACCAACAGGCCACCACGCACTTCAATATTCAATTATAATAACAATATTACATATAATAAAGCCTGCCTCGGTGGCGTAGTTATACTTCGGTACGGTCACAATGCTCAGGTCTCAGGTTGGTCCCGGGTCGAGCAACGTGATATTGCATTTTTCTATTCATTATCTGTCCAGAGTCAGAATTTGTGCCCGATACGGGGATAGGCTCGCCCCCTATCACATCGTGAGACGGAATAAAAAAGACGAAACGCGGGTGACCTGGTTACTACGAGGAGAACCTCTGCCTATCCCTTCTGGAAAAAAGCGTGTGTGTGTATTACATGTAATACTTACAACAATTGTCAACCTCATTGTATCCTCTTCAATTGCTCGTAATACCGGGAGACAATAGAGAATTGTTATCGTTATTTAACAAGACCCATCTTTATATACTTTTCTGGTAATATATACAACAGATTAAAAAAACACGAATTTATTTAATAGACAGAACCGTAACTAATATGTTGAAATTAGTAAGGCATACTTTAATCACGCCACGTTAGGATTCATACAATAAAGTTATCAATATGTTTTGGTAATTGCATGGTAGGGGCATAGGCACTGTGTTTTATCTAAAAACGAAGCATTTTTTGTATCCGTTTTGAATTTAGCCTTAATATCCATTACAATGTGCGCGTGTGAAAGAGACGGTAATATGTTCCAACGACGCTCCCACTCTTTTTTTATAATACTAATACTTAAATACACAGAAATGTTTTATTTTAATGGTATTTGTGTTTAAACGCAAATTAATTATTTAATAAAATCGATAATAGTCAAATACCCTATTATAAATAAATTATTTCACGAATTTGTTCACGCCATTGTGTTTAAAATGCCTCTGATATCGTATTTATATTTCCAACGAGTTATTTGACATACTGTATAATTACATACTGTTGACAAGGAAACAATTAATTACATGTTGATAGCAAAAATTCACGCATCCAACGGTGTAATTAACCTAATACGTAAATTATTTTACATATTCAAATAATTTGTGTCCTAATTTTTGCACAACTATACATGAATTAAGGCGGCGTCGCGTCGCGTCGGGAGTGATAAGTATGCGAACAGCTGTAGTTTTTAATTAAAAAATGTAAATTGCACGCGTGGACCTTTATGAAGTTTTTGAAGTGTGCACTCGCTGCGTGAAGGTGGTGCTTTAATAAAAACAATTATTAAACTCGTTTGTATGGCACGTTATGTTAATGACTGAACTTATTAATTTTATTACATGGCTCAGCCGAGGATCGATATCGTTAGTGTTTTCAGCCTATGTCCAGCAGAAAAATACCATAGGCTGGTGATGTTGATGATGCTACATGATTATGTTTTTTACTGCCGATTATCAGACACGGGATGGGGGCAGAAATTATTGACTAATTATAATATAATTAAAATTATAAGACATGCTTAATTTAAACAACATAACACCCGTTCCAAAAAAGGTACACAAAAGTGCTTCGTTTTCAGATAAAACACAGTGGAGTATGGTTTCGAATTATTTTCTTTTAGAAAGCGGCCTTAATTATACCTTAATTTAAATTCCTATAAGTGATAAAAATTTTAATAGCAACACAATTTAAGAATAACGAAGACTTTTGTTTTGTTTAATATTATAGTTGTTTTTGAGGCAGTCATCACACAAAATAAACAGGCGTAGAATTTGAATTCAAAGTGGACGGACTAGCTGGTTAAGGTTGCAGGAAGACGCCGGATACCGGCTGCTTCTAACAGGTCGATGTGGAGATCCTTGAGGGAAGCCTATGTTCAGCAATGAACGTCCTGTGGCTGAAGGGAAAGAGAGAGAGAATTTGAATTCAAGACGTCGCAATTCATAGTCATTGCTCTCTCTCTTTGTCCCTTCACCCATAGAATATCTGCTGAACATAAGCCTATCTTAAGGATTTTTATAGAGACCTAGCGGCCTTCACCCAACGACTTCCTGCAACCCTAGCTAGGCTGTCTGTCCACCTTGTAGATGACCTTCCAACGCTTTATTGTCGATTGCGTGACCTCCAATCAAGAACCAATGTCTCGGCGACATTATTCCCCACAATCCAAATATTATGATTAGTTAATTATCTCGTATATATTTTTTATCGCTTAGGTCTGGCAAACGACCAAAAAGGTCACCTCATGTTAAGTGATCACTGCCGCCCATGAACATCCACGACGCTGGATCATGGATCATACTTACTGAAACTCCTCAGCGATTATCACACGGCTTCATGTATACATTCATTCGTATCGAGATTTTTCAGCTTTTCATCAGAAACATTATTATTATTATTTAGTTATCACATTAAATCCGAATCTATCGCTTTCCTACTTCAAAAGAAAATATTATTCGCATTGTGACCATTATACACATACATACATACATTAACATCTAGCCTTTTTCTCAGAAGGGGTAGCCAGAGCAACCAGGACATCCACGTTTCGCCTTGTGAGTTCCGTCCCATGATGAGATAGGGGCGACCCTATCGCCATATCGGGCACAAATTCCTGACTCCGGGCTGGAGATGGATAGAAATAATCCAATATCACTTTACCCGATCCGGGATTCGAACCCGAGACTTCGGCTTTGTAATCATATCGTAGTACAACTATGCCACCGAGGCAGTCACCATCATACACGATTTTTGAAAACCCGTCATGGAGTAAATGTAAGGCGGCATCCAGCTCAGACAAGATCGGCTTAAAATCGAAAACGTCGGATGCCCAGGAAACCTAGCGCTATAGAGTAATATTTGAAATGTTTTTACCACCACACGCATTTTAGGCACTTTATCTCGCCATTATAACAATTACTGAAATGCACACTGGATTCTCTTTACTGCGATAAATCCCACTGAACTACAGCGAAGACATACGGCTAGAAATATAGTACTAAGAAATATTCCTGTGATTCGATTCATCGCCCACTTTGGTGTAAGTCTCTGATTTATTCGTACCGCGCTAAAAGCACTGACACACAAAAAAATTAACAAAAACTGAGTTGGCAGTTTTGCACTACGTTAGTATAAATGGGTTTATGTATGGAAAAGGTTAATATGTTTTCTGTAGTATCTGGGTATTGTTCTATGTATGTGACTGCAGTATGTTTTATGTTCTACGACTGCTAGAACAAGTGTTGATGTGAATACGTCGAGACTTTCGAGGCGTTGTTTGTTTGTATAGAGAGAGTTTATAATGAGAGAGTGTAGAATACAAATGAACATAAAGTTAAGAGTTCTTCTGTGTTATTCATATTTTTAACCAGCCGTTTAAAAAAAATACAGATAAACGCAGCATCATTTTTAAGTAATTATATTTAATCCACCTATATGCAAATGTATTTTGAAGTAAATTAACAAATTTCTATACAGGGTATATCAAGACTGCGACCGAAAATGAAGTCAAGTACTAGTTTCAGAGATTACAGACATAATGCAACTAAAAATTCTCAAAAAAGCCACATGTTTTTTTTTAATTGTTTAAATATCATCGTGTTTTAGTGAGTTTGAGTGTGAAATCTCTAGTTATTGCTAAAATTAAAATTTAACCTCTTACGCTCCATTGTGTTTTTAAAAATAAAAAGGGGTACATTATTATTTTGAGAAAACGATGTGTTAACTAAACAAATTTGACTATAAGTAAAAATGACAACGAAAAAATTGTCGCTTTTTTTTTGCGACATTTTTAGTCGCATTGTGTCTGAAGTCATTAATACTATCACCTGACTTCGTTTTCGGTCGCAGTTTTGATATATGTACACTGTATAGTGAACAAAATGGTTTTATCGTATTTGAAAACTCGCACAATATAACCTCGCCCTGGATTTCAAAACAAGCTGAAGGTTTTTTAATTTACACGTACAGAAACTGCATTAATATGCGCTTGATAATGTAAGTAGGCTGTGTTGTTATCATTAGGAGCCGCGGATATTTCACTACTGAACGTAGCTTCCTCCTAGAGACAAATAAAACTACCACAATCCATAATTATAGTACATGCTGACCATAACTGAATTTTAGTAAATAATATTACACTTATATGACTGCCTCGGTGACGCAGTTGTACGGCATGATTACAAAGCTGAGGTTTTGGGTTCGAATCCCGAGTCGGGCAAAGTGATATTGGATTTTTTCATTCATTACCAGCCTGAAAAGGGGAATTTATGCCCGATATGGCGATAGGCTCGCCCCCTATCACATCGTGGGACGGAATATACAAGGCGAAACGTGGCTGTTCTGGTAGCACCTCTGCCCACCCCTTCTGGGAAAAAGGCGTGTGTTTATGTATGTATTATGTATGTGTTTCGGTCTCGTATCAAGCAGACCGAAAGCAAATATTTGCTACTCACTTATCTAATATCGTTATCATTTGACAAACAATGGTACCTTCAAGCACCCCTTTCTTTTGTAATTATCGATATATTTCCGCGAGGTACTCATTTTAAAAATATGTTATTTATATACTATGAATAATGCAATTTAAATGTTTATTTAATTGCACAGTTCCGGCAAACGAGCAAACAGGTAACCTGATGGTATGTGATCACTGCCGCCCATGAATACCCACAATTCTTGGTTTATAGATGTATTGCTGGCCTTTAAAATCAGGAGGAGAGCGGGAAGGAAAAAGGATGGGAAGAGGAAAGAGGTACAGCGAAGCTGTCGCTTCACGTCGACTTCATGTAAGACTGTGGTAGCACCCCGAACGAGCCTACCCATTCATGCTTAGTTATGACTGACAACAGCGTGGCTCTACCACATAAGAAAATGTTTTGTGATTTATGGTGTTGTTTGGTTTTGCTACTGTCCATCAGCAGTCGTATTGCTTAGATGCGGCCTAGCTGCAGTCACCATATTTGTTATTAGTTGTTTCTATAGGAAAATAGTTCAGTAATAAAAGTCGCTTATTCAACAAGTTTTTTTATTCAGGTCGCTGGTACAACGAGACAGTTGTTAGTCGCTTATCGCGGTTACTTAAGCAGATCTTGATCGATGGTACGGGGTCTTGAAATCATTGTTGTGCTTGGACCCTCGTCATCTATGGATTTGAATAGGTTTCCGATTAATTATTATTTTTATGACGTGGCCAGATCGTTGAATTATTCATTTCATAAAATAATCGTATATCTCATGAAATGGTTGCTATTATGATATGATCTTAGAGTATTGTTTACATATATAGAGGGAGTGCTGGTACTTCAAAAACGTTAATAAAATGATGGTGCAGAAGAAGTGATAGAAGAACAGAAAAAGGTGGCCCATTTTTCCTGCCCTCCTATTTGCTGACATTTAAAGGGGTGCCCAACATGCACGAATTATTTGAAAAGAAAAATAGTTTCGGGTTATTTAATTCCATTCGGTTAGCAACGGAACTTGGAGCAAATTGTTTTTAAATATATAATAAGTTCAATTTTCACTTGAATAGCAGTGCTACCAACTTTAAGTACAAAAAACAATTATGCTTCGAAGACGCAAATGTATGACAGCGCTCCCTCTATTTGTATTATAAATATTCTAGGGATATGGTTTATTAAAACCAACCACATCATTACAAACGTCAACGTTCGGATGAGATCATCTACTATCTTCTGTAACCGAAAGCGCTGTTGCGCAAAGTAATAAGATAGTTGTTCTGCTTTCACATTTTTTACGTTGGACTTATTGTAATGTTCATAGATATTATACATTTTTACAATTAAGAGAACAAACTCTCTTCATCCGTAAATATTTAGCTGCACATAGGCCTCTCGCAAGGGGTTCAATAAACTTATAAGTAAACTACAACTGAAAAATTATTACCGTGTGGCACGAAGGACGATGTCTCTACAATACTTGTCCGCGCGGGGATATGTCGGGCATGGTGGGCGCTATCTTTATAATTACTCGTGCGAAGTCCTGCGCGAGGCTCTGTGTAAGCAGCAGCAAGCCGCACACCACCAGCTGAAAACAACGTGTGAGACCTTCACGCACAGCTGATGAAATATTTCGGTGCCGTTTATTACATAAATCCAAACGTTGATAACACCTTCGCTGGCTTCTCTTATGAATATTAATTCCAATTATCAGCAGCTGATTTACGGCGGCTTGTTGTCAACTAACCATCGACATCACTTTTCTTCCATCTCTCGTGAAAATTCGATAGAATTGAGCAGAAAACAATATCAAAAGTAAATCCGTGTTGTCTATAAAATCAGCCCTGAATCAGAAGTTTGTGCCCGATGGCGATAGGCTCGACCCCTATCGCACGTTGGGACAGAACACACAAGGCGAAACGTGGGTGTCCTGGTAGCATCTCTGCCTACCCCTTCTGGGATAAAGGCGATACGCCTTTATGTATGTATTGATATGATATTTATGTATGTTTGTACTCACAATCATTATAATCGTAGATAGCTTCATTGTTGCGTCTTGAACTGCTCTTGCTACCGAAAGACTATTCGGGAGTGTGATGTTTCCTTTATGACACCCGCTTATATACCCAATTGAAATAATTTTGGCACATAACAAGTAGTGTTTCAATTAATTTAGATAATGTGGTTACTGAAATATTGTGCATTTATGTAAAATATTAGATGATTGGCTCCTTTTTAAACAAGGCCGCGATAAGTTCAATTTTAACTTCTGCTCCTACCGCTGAACCGCTTAGAACCGCTGCTTCTAACAGGTTGATGTGGAGATCCTTGAGGGAAGCGTATGTTCAGCAATGAACTTCCTGTGGCTGAAGAGGGAGATAGAGAGAGAATTTGAATTCAAGACGTCGCAATTCATAGTCATTGTTCTCTCTCTTTGTCTCTTCACCAATAGAATATCTGCTGAACATAAGCCTATCCCAAGGATTTTCATAGCGACTTGTTAGAAGCGGCCTTCCCCCAACGACTTCCTGCAACCTTAGCTAGGTTGTCTGCCCAATTTGTAGATGAACTTTCAACGCTTCATTAGCCTCCTTTTATATTGGCTACGTGATCTCCACTCAAGAACCAGTGTCTCTGCGTCATTGTTCCCCACAATCCAAATATAATGATTAGTTAATTATCTCATTTTTTTTTTTATTGTTTAGGTCCGACAAACGAGCAAACAGGTCACCTCATGTTAAGAGATAACTGCCGCCTATGAACATCCACAAAGCTGGATCATAGATGTGTTGCCGACCCAACTGGGATGGGATCGGGAAAGAAAGAGGATGGAATAGGAAAGGGGTATTGAGCATCCGGCAATCTCACTCACTGAATAAAACGCGACACCAAATCTGTCGCTCCACGTCGATTTCCTGGGAGACAGTGGTACCGTCCCGCATGAGCCTGCCCATTCATGCTGAGTATTGACTGACAACAGCGTGGCTCTACCACTTCCAACATTAATACAAACAAATAATCCTTTTCCATGCATCCCTGATTATCCAACTGAGTTGAGCTTTGCGCAACCATTTTGTGTGTTCTTGCAAAGATTTCTGATATACTGCGATCTACAATAGGTCTGAGCGCAATGGCATGAATTTTGTATGGAAAACGTGATCCTTTGAAGTTCAACTTAAAAATAGGTGGATTATAATCATAGACGTATCCGGACGAAACCGGGCTGGGTTGCTAATAATGAGTATGATTGTCAATGTGAGTTTATTCGTTTTACGATATAACACCTTTACTACTAAACATACCTGTCAGCATGAAATTTTGAAGGCTTGTTATCTGGCGTACAGAGGAGGACTTGGGGTACCTTTCATCTCGAAAAAGTATTTATTTATTTATTCATTTAAATCTTTATTGTACCCAATTTTACATAAAAACACTATACAGAAACAATAATGAAAAAAGGTACAAATGGCGGTCTTATCGCTCTACAGCAATGTGTATGTCTTAAAGACAACCATGGGATGGATTAAAAAGAAGGAGATAGAGAAGGCAGTGTAAAAACTAAAGAATTGGAGTGAGTATTACTAATTAAACATATGAATGACAGCCTCCGTGGCGCAGTCGGTTAGATGCCGCCTGTGAAACGAGAGGCCACGGGTTCGATCCCGCACCGAGACAAATGTTTGTGAGGCCCACAAATATTTGTGTTGGGTCTGGGTGTTTGTGAGCCCGAAAAGCATCTCGTAGCTTCTGATACCCTTTTTTTTTTTTTTTTTTTTTTTTTTTTTTCTATGGGGGAAAATCCTCATTGGATACCCGACTATTTCCAAAATAGACCGAGCATGCCGGACTCCTACCGGCTAAAAAACCCCATGTCTCCATCTGTACTTTAGAGGCACTTTGGGACCTCAAAATGAACACGCCAAAGTGCCTCCAGTGCGCGACATAAAGCCACTACGCAGGAATAAAAAACAAAATCCACAACGGTACTAGGTGGTAGAAACAGGATTATTTCTACCACGACCGTTGCGTCTCCGTCTCCGAGCGGGATCGGCTCTTTCGCGATCGCGCTCCGCAGCCTCTTTCTGAAGCATTACAGCTTCACAGAAAAGGGCCACGGCTTTCCAATTTGACTCTCCCGCCAGCATCGCCCTTATGACTGACGGTAGAGAGAGGTTACCTCCAACCCGGGAGACCAAGGTCTGCCGCTCCACTTCCCACGCAGAACAGTGCGCGAGTGTGTGGGCAGCTGAGTCCTGCTCTCCACTATTGCAGTGGTGACAATTTGCCGTCGATTCGCGCCCTATCTTATTCAGATAATCACCGAAGCATCCATGCCCGGTGATTATCTGAGTAAGCCGATAGGTGAGTCGTCCGTCGCTTCGTTCCATCCAGGCTTCAAAGACGGGCAGGATTGCTTCGACGACGCGTTTGTGCACGGAAGGTTCTTCAGAGAGTCTCGAGTGCCACGTCGTGAGTGCGTTTAGTTTTTCCTGCCGTCGTATCGACCCTCCGAGCGCCATTGGTGTTGGTACCTCTTCGCTCGTTTGGCGGACAGAGCGAATTCGTTCGTAAACATTTGCATCCATGTCCGCAAGGATGTCCAACGGCGGAAATCGTGCTAGGAGTGTCGCCGCCTCAAAGGATATTGTGCGGTATCCTCGTGCGATCCTGATGGCCATCTTCCGCTGTAGTCGATATAATTTCGTTCTACAGCGGCGAAGTCTTAGTCGTTTCGACCAGACAGGCGCCCCATACAGGGCTATAGATCGCACGACTCCTGCATAGAGACGGCGAACCCCCTCTTCCGGCCCTCCTAGATTAGGCAGTAGTCTATGCATGGCACCTGCTACCCTCTCAATTCGGAGAACTAGACGCTCGAAGTGCTCCTCGAAGCCCCAACGACCGTCCAGTGTAAGACCTAAGTACTTAATGTACCGGCCCACCTGAACTTCTGACTCTCCGACTCGAATTTGCGAGTTGGGTGGCTCCCTACCACGCGGTAGTTTGTGGAACCATAATGCCTCAGTTTTGTGCGGTGCTATTTGTAAACCCAACTCGCGTATTTTAGCGACAACGATTGCCACCCCGCGTTGTGCCAGCTCTATGGTCCTGTCAAAATTTTCTCCGTCAGCTAAAATCAGAGTATCATCGGCATAACAGATGACATTTATGCCGGCAGGGAGATTGATACGCAGAACTGCATCATATGCGATGTTCCACAGGAGCGGGCCCAGCACAGACCCCTGCGGAACGCCGCACAGAACTTCTCTTTGGTGCAATTGCTTATCCTGTCCCACGTACTGTATGTACCTATCGCGGAAGTAAGCCCCGATTATAGCTTGTAGGTAAGATGGCACTAAATGGTATACCAGTGCTTTCTTGATGGCATCCCACGGAAGAGAGTTAAATGCGTTGACAATATCTAAGCTTATTGCCAACGCCACTCTGCCCTGAGATACAGCCTGCTCCAACAATGACCGGACGTGAAGGATCGCATCAATTGTCGATCGTCTTCGCCTGAAACCATATTGATTATCCGCCAAATTCGGGCCGATTCGCGACAGATGTTCACT
Organism: Theretra japonica; assembly: GCA_033459515.1. NCBI lineage: Eukaryota > Metazoa > Arthropoda > Insecta > Lepidoptera > Sphingidae > Theretra > Theretra japonica. The sequence continues at coordinate 12,376,765 of CM065949.1, forward strand.
AATACGAGCAGCAATTATTCTTTCAAATAACTTACCACTCTCGTCCAGCAAGCATATGGGACGGTAAGCAGAAGGAGAGTCTGAAGCTCTGCCTTCTTTCTTTAGGAGGACCAGCTTAGCTGTCTTCCAAGCTCTAGGGAACGTGGCAGTACGGAAGCAGTTGTCAAACAACCGCCTCATTCTATCCCCCAAAGCTGTCAGGGCCAAAACCCAAGCTCGACCTGGTATCCCATCAGGGCCTGGCGCTGTGTTTCGGGCTCCCAAGCGGTGAACGGCTTGATTAAGCTCCTGTTCCGTCACTTTTATTTCGTCGGACCAGTCCGTTGGTATTACCGGGGCAATTGAGGGGCTTACCCGGCCCGCCGCGAACAAAGTGGTAATTATTTGTTCTAAGAGGTCCGGATGTAGAGTTTCCGTTAAAGGTGGCATCCAGGGGCGGAGTTTGCCCAACACCATTTTATACGGGCGGCCCCACGGATCCCTGTCCAGGCTCTCCAGAAGCTCTTTCCAGCACCGTGACTTGGCAGTTTTAATCGCATTTTGGAGTTCTATTGTCGCTAACCGATACTCTCTATAGGCTCTATCGACTTCATCAGCTGTAGCTCGCCTTCGCCTTCGGGCTCTAGTGAACTTGCGACGACTGCGTAGGCAAATAGTACGTAGTTGCCCAATTTCGGCGGACCACCAATAAACCGCCTTTCTATTGATGTTCTTGATCCGGGGCATGGATGCGTCACATATGCCAGTCATTGTGTGAAAGAACCAATTCGCCTCAGACTCTGGATCTAACACCATAGCACCCGCGTTAGTTGACCAAGCTGCAACATTGGCAGCTGCTTTAAGGATGTCACGATTAAGTCCTTTAAGCGACCATCGTCTCGACGAACTACTATATGTTCGACCAGGGTTTGGGTCTGGTCGGTGATGGGCTACATTAAGAACAATGTGGCGATGGTCAGACATTGTGACTATTTCCTCTGCGACTCGCCACCCTGATATATGAGTGAGAGCAGAGGAAGTAGCCCATGTCAGGTCCACTATTGATTCCCCTTGCCATCGCACGCAAGTACTCACTGAGCCCTGATTAATCAGCCGGAGGTCAAGTCCTGCCGCCCATTCTAGTACGGTCTCTCCTCTTCGATCGTTTCTGGGGTTACCCCACACTCTTGAGTGAGCATTGAAGTCCCCCAAGACAATTAATGGACGAGGCATATATCTACGGATGAAGTTAGCTACTTCGTCTAAGTATTGTTCGTAGTCATCAATAGAAATATTTGGCGAGACGTAACAGCCGACAACGACGAAATTACCCCACTGAACTGCGACAAAACCTTGACCCTTTGCGATTAAGGAGCAAATTGGAGATCTATGGCTTTCTCCCCAATAAACAGCGACGGATCCCTGCACATCTCCGAACCATCGAGGATGATCTGGAACAGTGTATGGCTCCGCTACCACTACTAGAGCAATAGACCACTCCGCAATGGTTTGCGTTAGCATGAACTGCGCATTGCGGCAGTGGTTCAAATTGCATTGGAGAATTCTCAAGAGCGGGAATGTGCTGTATCCATTGTCTCCGGCAGATCAGTGATCTGGTCTGTAGACTTTTCAATAACCGTTTCGATAAGAGCAGAAGGAGCCTGCTTACTACTTTTACTCTTTTTCGGAAATGGAGCGCATTTCTTTCCAAGCCGATGATCTGCCGGACGTCCCATGTCACTGCAGAGAGGACACTTCAGCACCGGAGATGTGCATTGGCTTGCTCTGTGCCCGGCTTCACCACAAGCATAGCATTTTTTACTCCTATCCACTTTACTAGGGCATTTGCTGCCAACATGCCCTCTTTCGAGGCACCGAAAACAGTGCATCGGTCTTGGTTCGAGCACCTCCACCCTTGCTAGACTCCAACCTACGCGGATGCGCTTGGCTGTAGTGATTTTTTGGACAGCCGTGAGAGGGCATTTCACCCAGCAAGTCCCCATTGCCGTAGGAGTTCGATAAATATCACCTACTTTGATATCCTCCAGCGTGCACCCGCTGACCTCGGCTACTGCAGCGGCAACCTCCTGTGGGCTGATAGCATCATCAAGGTCCCTTAATCTTATATCAGCCGTTTTAATCGGACGATTGATGCGGATATTTTCCTGTGGGAGAACTTCACGCATGCGTGCCGCTAATTGTGCTGATTTTGATCCACATTCGGGGTCGTCTATTATGAAAAGCAGACCACCAGTTATGGCTCTTTTGAGCCGAATGTTTTCTAAACCGAAATCCGAGACTTTGATTTTATTTTTTATATCTTCCGTTACTTTACTATAAGTAGTAGATTCGTCAAGCACTGTCACTGATATAGCTGCAGTGGCAGGAGGTCTATTAGATTTCTTTTTCTTCTTTTTCTTTTTATCTGTGGTTCCTAGGGAAGCCTGTGTCTTACTGACAAGCTGTTGCCCTGTGGTCCTAGATTTAGCCTTCTTCGCAACCACAACATTCCACGATTCCCTCCCTGATGTAGCGGAATGTAATTCTGGGCCTACAACTGGAGATAGTTCCGCCACCGACGAAGCTACATAACGGCCATTTTTGTTCTTCTTCTTTTTGCCTTTGGTGGAGACTGCTTGTGATTGCAGTGGCTGTTCATGTCCTACTGTAGGCGTCGGAATTCCTGAACATTGTTCTTTAATTCCCATTTCAGCTTTAAGTGTTTCAAACTGGCTCTTCACGAGAACTTTCATTTGTTCCACGAGCTTTGTCTCAATTCTGTCCCACTGTGATATAGGGGGGACAGTGGTCTGCTGAGTAGATTTTAGGCTCTTATTTCTCTCCCCAGGCAACTGATCAGATGTTTGACTGACATCTTGTCGTCTAAGCTTCGCCAACTCTTTCGTGAGATTGGACAGTTGGGAACGTAAATCTAGGATTTCCGTTTCGAACCTTGAGGAAGCAGTAGCTGTGGTTGACCGTCGAGTCAACTCTTCTGAGGTGGCTTTTATCCACCGCACAGCAACTTTAAGGTCGTGTGCGTACTCGCCTTTGAGGTTACGGGACTTTTCCGTGACCTTCTCTATGGTCTCCAAATGTTGCGTTATATAGTTACCCAGTTGTTCTTTCGGTTTTGTCTGTACGATAACGCTCAATTCTTCCGTGCTGGGAAGTTTTTTCTTTCGAGTCTTTGAAGAAGATTCGATAGAAACATCAGTTTCTGCTTCGGTGATGGTGTCTTCTTCTCCAGAGTGAGCAGTCAAAACAACTGCGCGTTTCCGTGTTGGCTCAGTAACAGTAGTTGTGTGAGGCCTCCCTCTCTTTCGTGTGCTTGCACCCGAAAGAAAAGTCGAAGCCTGCGATACAAATGAGCTATCGGATTCACCCTCATCGCTCTCCATGACCCTTAAATTTATAGGTGTTCTCGGACGCAAAAAACGCCTAGCCTCTTCTCCTACCGATACCGTAGGCATTGGCATTACTCCCTTCTCCTTACTTACGTCAATTGTTAAGTTTTTTTGTGTGTTCATACTGTTCCCACGAGTCGGGGGAAATAAAAGGTCCACCCAGGCAGTGCCCCCTGTACCTGGGTAAGCCTTACGTAACCCGCCAAAAGTGTCGGCCGGTACTCCGGCGGGGGTCGCACTTGACACTGATCTTCCCGTCAGCCATGCATCCTCTCGTGGTGCGCCGCCACTTAGGATTCGGGGTAATTTTTTATAGAGGTTTTCTTCCTCGCGATCCGGCCAGTTAAGGCAAGATCCTCGATCCCAACGGAGACCGCGAGACATGACCACGACGCCTCGTTTGAGATTACGAGATCGACGGTGACTGGATAGAATAAATTCTATGTCAGTCTGCTTGGCGGCAATGTAAGTGCACGCCGAGCCCATCAATATTCATCCACTGAGCCCTCTGCAGAGGGGCCCGTGGAGAATCCCCCTCGCTGGTTTTGGTCCACGCCGTTTCCGGAACCCCCAATGGGGGGCTTTCCCCTATCCGCCACCCAGGGGACGCGCCCGATGGGAGACCAGCAACTCCACACGGGAGCTTCTGATACCCACGACACAACACTCGATCTTAGTGTGGGTTCAGAACTATGTATGTGGCTGTTGAGTGTATTTATTTATTTACCTAGAAGAAGATTTAAACTAAGCGAAACGTAATTGAAGCAATTGAAATATTTCATAATATGCTAACAACCGTGAAAATACAAAAGCAAGGGCATTAATTTCAATATAACACTAGGCTCAATTGTCCAAACGCAATTACAAAATACTTTGAAATATCTGATCTTTACATATAGATAATTTAATTTTTATTTAACGGTTTAAAGTTAAGGATTTAAAATCACATCCTCTCAATTCTTGGGAAATGCCATGAGATGTAGGAAAATTGAAATCTGCTATTGTTCATCTTTTTTTGTCTGCCCTTTAATCCTCGTTCGACCCTTATTTAGAAAAACTTGAGCAAGCTTTTTTGTTGGTGACGGGAGCGCTGTTAAGCTCTTCTTTCGGTACCCCAGGGAAAGCGGAAAGGGGTATGTCAGTGTCACTGGCGTTCCAACCTGGCACTTTACGGATATTGTGGCTGGACCGTGTCCCTAACTAACCCTACGCGATCAAACTTACTGAAACCCCTCAGTGATTATCACACGGCTTCATGTATACATTCATTCGTATCGAGGTTTATCAGCTTTTCGTCAGAAACATTATTGTTATTATTTAGTTATCACATTAAATCCTAATCTATCGCTTTCCTACTTCAAAAGAACATATTATTCGCATTATGACCATTATACACATACATACATACATTAACATCTAGCCTTTTTCCCAGAAGGGGTAGGCAGAGCAACCAGGACACCCACCTTTCATCTTATGTTTTCCGTCCCATGATGTGATAGGAGGCGACCCTATCGCCATATCGGGCACAAATTCCTGACTCCGGGCTGATAATGGATAGAAATAATCCAATATCACTTTACCCGATCCGGGATTCGAACCCGAGACCTCGGCTTTGTAATTATATCGTAGTACAACTACGCCACTGAGGCAGTCACCATCATACACGATTTCTGAAAACCCGTCATGGAGTAAATGTAAGGCGGCATCCAGCTCAGTGTGATCAGAAATTCTACGGTGTGTAAGTCCGCCAACCCGCACTAGGCCAGCGTGGTGGACTATATGGCCTAACCACTCTCAATCGTACTCTCGATTGTAGAGGTGGCCCGTGCCCTGCAGTGGGTCGTATATGGGCTGATACAATACAAAAAAAAAAAAAAAATCCAGCTCAGACAAGATCGGCTTAAAATCGAAAACGTCGGATGCCCAGGAAACCTAGCGCTATAGAGTAATATTTGAATTGTTTTTACCACCAGATGCATTGAGAAAACGATGTGTTTACTAAACAAATATGACGATAAGTAAAATTGACATCCTCCGTGGCGCAGTTGTTTAGACGCCGGCTATGAAACGTGAGGCCGCGGGTTCGATCCCCGCACGGAAACAAATATTTGTGTAATCAACAGGTATTTGTCAAGACAATATGTATTTGACAACACAAACACCCAGACCCAAGGTTCTGGGTGTTAGTGAGACCAAAAAGTCTCTCGTAGTTTCTGATACCCACGACACAGGACTCGATCTTAATTGTTGGGTGTGTTTATTATTATTTATTTAATTACAACGAAAAAATTGTCGCTTTTTTTTGCGACATTTTTAGTCGCATTGTGTCTGAAGTCATTAATACTATCACCTGACTTCGTTTTCGGTCGCAGTTTTGATATATGTACACTGTATAGTGAACAAAATGGTTTTATCGTATTTGAAAACTCGCACAATATAACCTCGCCCTGGATTTCAAAACAAGCTGAAGGTTTTTTAATTTACACGCACAGAAACTGCATTAATATGCGCTTGATAATGTAAGTAGGCAGTGTTGTTATCATTAGGAGCCGCGGATATTTCACTACTGAACGTAGCTTCCTCCTAGAGACAAATAGAACTACCACAATCCATAATTATAGTACATGCTGACCATAACTGAATTTTAGTAAATAATATTACACTTATATGACTGCCTCCGTGACGCAGTTGTACGGCATGATTACAAAGCTGAGGTTTTGGGTTCGAATCCCGAGTCGGGCAAAGTGATATTGGATTTTTTCATTCATTACCAGCCTGAAAAGGGGAATTTATGCCCGATATGGCGATAGGCTCGTCCCCTATCACACCGTGGGACGTAACACAAGGCGCACAACAAAACCGAATTGATAATTATGGTGGTGCCGGGGCCACTATTTTCTTGGAAATGCAATAGCATTGTGGAAGACATATTAATAAATATAAAAGAGAAACTGAAAAAATGAAGTTTAGCGCTATTATATTTATTATGAGAGCAAAAATCTTTGAAGCGTGAAAACTCACATTTAATTTTATTTATTTTGAAACTGTGAGGGGTGTTTCGGTCTCGTATCAAGCAGACCGAAAGCAAATATTTGCTACTCACTTATCTAATATCGTTATCATTTGACAAACAATGGAACCTTCAAGCACCCCTTTCTTTTGTAATTATCGATATATTTCCGCGAGGTACTCATTTTAAAAATATTTTATTTATATACTATGAATAATGCAATTTAAATGTTATTGTAGATTCCGTCTTTTTTATTTTATTGCACAGGTCCGGCAAACGAGCAAAACAGGAACCTGATGGTATGTGATCACTGCCGCCCATGAATACCCACAATTCTTGGTTTATAGATGTGTTGCTGGCCTTTAAAATCAGGAGGAGAGCGGGAAGGAAAAAGAATGGGAAGAGGAAAGAGGTACAGCGAAGCTGTCGCTTCACGTCGACTTCATGTAAGACTGTGGTACCACCCCGAACGAGCCTACCCATTCATGCTTAGTTATGACTGACAACAGCGTGGCTCTACCACATAAGAAAATGTTTTGTGATTTATGGTGTTGTTTGGTTTTGCTACTGTCCATTAACAGTCGTATTGCTTAGTTGCGGCCTAGCTGCAGTCACCATATTTGTTATTAGTTGTTTCTATAGGAAAATAGTTCAATAATAAAAGTCGCTTATTCAATAAGTTTTTTTATTCAGGTCGCTGGTACATCGAGACAGTTGTGAGTCGGCTATCTCGGTTACTTAACCAGATCTTGATCGATGGTACAGGGTGTTGAACTCTCTGTTGTGCTCGGAGTCTCGTCCCCTATGGATTTGAATAGGTTTCCGATTAATTATTATTATTATGACGTGGCCAGATCGTTGAATTATTCATTTCATGAAATAATCGTATATCTCATGAAATGGTTGCTATTATGATATGATCTTAGAGTATTGTTTACATATATAGAGGGAGTGCTGGTACTTCAAAAACTTTAATAAAAATGATGGTGCAGAAGAAGTGATAGAAGAACAGAAAAAGGGGGCCCATTTTTCCTGCCCTCCTATTTGCTGACATTTAAAGGGATGCCCAACATGCACGAATTATTTGAAAAGAAAAATAGTTTCGGGTTATTTAATTCCAATCGGTAGCAACGGAATTTGGAGCAAATTGTTTTTAAATATATAATAAGTTAAATTTTCACTTAAATAGCAGTGCTACCAACTTTACGAACAAAAAACAATTATGCTTCGAAGACGCAAATGTATGACAGCGCTCCCTCTATTTGTATTATAAATATTCTAGCGATATGGTTTATTAAAACCAACCACAAAATTACAAACGTCAACGTTCGGATGAGATCATCTACTATCTTCTGTAACCGAAAGCGCTGTTGCGCAAAGTAATAAGATAGTTGTTCTGCTTTCACATTTTTTACGTTGGACTTATTTTAAATGTTCATAGATATTATACATTTTTACAATTAAGAGAACAAACTCTCTTCATCCGTAAAAATTTAGCTGCACATAGGCCTCTCGCAAGGGTTTCAATAAACTTACAAGTAAACTACAACTGAAACATTATTACCGCCTGGCACGAAGGACGATGTCTCTACATTTGTTCGGGCGGGGGTATGGTGGGGAAGGTGGGCGGGCGTATGGAGGGGAAGGTGGGCGGGCGTATGGTGGGCATGGTGGGCCCTATCTTTATAATTAGTTCTGGGGCGACCTGCGCGAGGCTCTGTGTAAGCAGCAGCACGCCGCACACCGCCAGCTGAAAACAACGTGTGAGACCTTCACGCACAGCTGATGAAATATTTCGGTGCCGTTTGTTACATTAATCCAAACGTTGATAACACCTTCGCTGGCTTCTCTTATGAATATTAATTCCAATTTTCAGCAGCTGATTTACGGCGGCTTGTTGTCAACTAACCATCGACATCACTTTTCTTCAATCTCTCGTGAAAAATCGATAGAATTGAGCAGAAAACAAAAGTGAATCTGTGTTGTCTATAAAATCAGCCCTGAATTAGGAATGTGTGCCCGATGGCGATAGGCTCGACCCCTATCGCACGTTGGGACAGAACACACAAGGCGAAACCTGGGTGTCCTGGTAGCATCTCTGCCTACTCCTTCTGGGATAAAGGCAATACGCCTTTATGTATGTATTGATATGTATGTATGTTTTTACTCACAATCATTATAATCGTAGATAGCTTCATTGTTGCGTCTTGAACTGCTCTTGCTACCGAAAGACTGTTCGGGAGTGTGATGTTTCCTATCTGACACCCGCTTATATACCCAATTGAAATAATTTAGGCACATAACAAGTAGTGTTTCAATTAATTTAGATAAAGTGGTTACTGAACTATTGTGCATTTTTGTAAAATATTAGATGATTGGCTCCTTTTTAAGCAAGGCCGCGTTAAGTTAAAATTCCCCATTAATTAATATTTTAACTTCTGCTCCTACCGCTGAACCGCTTAGAACCGCTGCTTCTAACAGGTCGATGTGGAGATCCTTGAGGGAAGCCTATGTTCAGCAATGAACTTCCTGTGGCTGAAGAGGGAGAGAGAGAGAGAATTTGAATTCAAGACGTAGCAATTCATAGTCATTGTTCTCTCTCTTTGTCTCTTCACCTAAGGCGGCATTCAGCTCAGACAAGATCGGCTTAAAATCGAAAACGTCGGATGCCCAGGAAACTTAGCGCTATTGAGTTTTTTTTTTTTTTTTACACTGGCACGGCATAATTACTGCACTGCACCTGATGGTAATCGCAAATGCCGTCCAGATAGAGTATCGAATGGCATCAGACGGCGGTCCCATGCCATTCGACACAATTATGCCGGCCTGCTGAGATGCTTCTTCGCACTACGGCGGAAGGACCCAGGATTATAGGAAGGAGGGAACACGTGTGACGGCAAACAATTCCACAGCTTCACAGTGCGGCACAAAAAAGAATTTGCGAACTTTTTAGTTCGCGCCGAGATGGTTTGGACCGTCAAGTTGTGGCTTCGGAAGCCAGCACCCGTGGTTCTGTTAAGGAAAGGAGAGGAGGGGATCAAACTAAACAATTCCTCAGGGCATTCACCGTGATACAGATGGTAGAACACGCTTAGAGAGGCAACATCCCGCCGCAACTGTAGCGACTCTAAGTTGCTCGTAACGTCTGCATCATTTGCAATGCGGATGGCCCGCCGCTGCAATCCATCCAAGGCATCGAGTAAGTACTGGGCGGATCCTTCCCAGAGGTGCGAACAGTATTCCATACCCGGCCGATCCTGCGCTTTATACAAGCGGTATAGTTGACCGGGCGTGAAAAACCGACGCACCTTGTTCAGTATCCGACCCTGCGCGATGTGGCAGATATTACGCCCTCGATGTGATTCCTTGGATTTAGATCACAGCGGATATCCACACCAAGGATACTCAGGTCATTCCGCATTGAGAGAGGAATACCCTGAAGATTGGGGAGGGCAGAGAACGGGGATTTTTTGCACGTGAACGCACACACCTGGGTTTTCCTGGCATTGAACTCAACCAAATTCCTGGAACCCCATGTAGAAATGAGATCCAAGGAACGGTTGAGGTCAATGACAAGATCTTCGCGCCCGCTCACAGTGCCGTCACGGCAACCTGGGGGCCCATAGCAGTATCGCCCATGAACCGTGCTGTCATCTGCATAGCAATGAATGTTGCCGAGCGACAACATATCATTGATATGCAGAATAAACAGGGTGGGCGACAGTACCGAGCCCTGTTCTCAGCCCTGGCTCACAGCAAGAGCCTCGCCACGCTGGTCGATCGCTTCACCCCAGCGATGCAGGACAAACGCTAGAAGATCACCCGTTGATCGGTTGTGACGGAAACCGTATTATCTGTCACTGATCAACGAGTGATCCTCCAGGTAGCGGACCAATTGAGCGTTTATGATCCGCTTTGAGACTTTGCACATCACTGAGGTGATAGCGATAGGGCGATAATTGGTAGGGTCTGACCGATCACCCTTTTTGGGGATCGGTTGCACATTGGCCTCCCTCCAAGATTCCAGCACAACACCTGTGCGATAAGACGCTCGGTAGAGGCGTGTCAGTGCAGGAGACAGCTCCGCTGCACAAGCCCTTAAAACCACCGCCGGTATTCCATCCGGACCACTGGCTTTCCGGACATCGAGGGATCGTAGCTCACGCCGCACATCACACTGCCTGATGCGAATATCAGCCATTGAGAAACCGCAATCAGGCAGCGTGGACGGCGTCTGGGAACCACGGTCCTCGAGGCGGGAATTAGCCGCAAAAAGATTTGCCAGTAAAGTGGCTTTCTCCTTCGGCTTATGAGCCAGTGACCCTTCCGGGTACTTCAGTGGTGGAAACGTGGGATGGCAGAAGTTAGACTGGACGGCCCTGGCCAAACTCCAATAAGCACGACTGCTAGTTGGGTGATTGGCCAACGCACGCCCAATGCTACAAACGCGCTGGGCATCCGCTCTAACGTAGGCCTTCCTGCAGGCCTTGGTGTAATATTTGAATACGTTATGTACTTGGACGTTGGTACGTTATGTACTTGGAGTAATATTTGAATTGTTTTTACCACCAGACGCATTTAAGCACTTTATCTCGCCATTATAACAATTACTGAAATGCACACTGGATTCTCTTTACTGCGATAAATCCCACTAAACTACAAGTACAACGAATATATACGGCTAGAAATATAGACCGACAAAAAAAGCGACATGTTTTTTTTTAATTTTTTTAAATATCATCGTGTTTGAGTGGGAAATCCCTAGTTTTTGCTAAATTTTAATATAAACTCTTACGCACCATTGTGTCTTTAAAAATAAAATGGTGTACATTATTCTTTTGAGAAAACGATGTGTTTACTAAACAAATATGACGATAAGTAAAAAATTTACATCCTCCGTGGCGCAGTTGTTTAGACGCCGGCTGTGAAACGTGAGGCCGCAGGTTCGATCCCCGCACGGAAACAAATATTTGTGTAATCAACAGGTATTTGTCAAGACAATAGGTATTTGACAAGACAAACACCCAGACCCAAGGTTCTGGGTGTTAGTGAGACCAAAAAGTCTCTCGTAGTTTCTGATACCCACGACACAGGACTCGATCTTAATTGTTGGGTGTGTTTATTATTATTTATTTAATTACAACAAAAAAAATTGTCGCTTTTTTTTGCGACACTTTTAGTCGCATTGTGTCTGAAGTCATTAATACTATCACCTGACTTCGTTTTCGGTCGCAGTCTGGATATACACTGTATAGTGAACAAAATTGTTTTATGGTATTTGAAAACTCGCACAATATAACCTCGCCCTGGATTTCAAAACAAGCTGAAGGTTTTTTAATTTACACGCACAGAAACTGCATTAATATGCGCTTGATAATGTAAGTAGGCTGTGTTGTTATCATTAGGAGCCGCGGATATTTCACTACTGAACGTAGCTTCCTCCTAGAGACAAATAGAACTACCACAATCCATAATTATAGTACATGCTGACCATAACTGAATTTTAGTAAATAATACTAGCGGCCCGGCCCAGCTTCGCCTGCGTGCTTAGATGTGTAGACTCCACTCCACATCAGAAATATCTTATTCCCGTTCAAACTTTTGTACTCCTGAACTCAACCTAAGTACCTACTATCCCTTTTCCTATCGTATCCCATCTCATCTGGCTCCTTTTCTTTCTGTTACATCCCGTCCCATTATTTCCCATCGAATGCAATCCGGATCCGACCGGTCTCATCGCGTTCGTCCCACTTTATCCCATGTCATCCCTTAATGCCTAAATAGGCATGTTGAGAATTTTTTGGAATTATTAGGGACGGAATATATAAGGCGAAGCGTGGGTGTTCTGGTAGCACCTCTGCCTACCCCTTCTGGGAAAAAAGCGTGTGTTTATGTATGCATTACCTAAGATGTTTTTATAGTGCACATTATTTTTCGTTACTGGTGTCAAATTATAAGTTTTTATATCAATAGCTTTAGCGGTTTTGATTTTACGTACAATATTTCTACCCTTATTTTACCCCCGTAATGATGTTTTTCCAAAATTATTGTAAGCCATTATTTTTTGTTTGTAATAAGGAGCTGAAATATATATTTTTATAGAAATAGCTTCAGCTGTTTCGATTTTGCATATAAAATTCCAAGCCTTATTTTAACCCCTTCAAGCCTTTTCTTCACAAAAAAAAGTAGCCTATGTCCGTCTCCTGGCTCTAAGCTACCTCCTCACCAATTTTCAGCCGTATCGGTAAAGCCGTTCTTGAGTTATAAATAGTGTAACAAACACGACTTTCTTTTATATATATAGATTACACTTATATGACTGCCTCGGTGACGCAGTTGTACGGCATGATTACAAAGCTGAGGTTTTGGGTTCGAATCCCGGATCGGGCAAAGTGATATTGGATTTTTCGATTCATTACCAGCCTGAAAAAGGAAATTTATGCCCGATATGGCGATAGGCTCGTCCCCTATCACACCGTGGGACGTAACATACAAGGCGCACAACAAAACCGAATTGATAATTATGGTGGTGCCGGGGCCACTATTTTCTTGGAAATGTAACAGCATTGTGGAAGACATATTAATAAATATGAAAGAGAAACTGAAAAAATGAAGTTTAGCGCTATTATATTTATCATGAGAGCAAAAATCTTTGAAGCGTGAAAACTCACATTTAATTTTATTTATTTTGAAACTGTGAGGGGTGTTTCGGTCTCGTATCAAGCAGACCGAAAGCAAATATTTGCTACTCACTTATCTAATATCGTTATCATTTGACAAACAATGGTACCTTCAAGCACCCCTTTCTTTTGTAATTATCGATATATTTCCGCGAGGTACTCATTTTAAAAATATTTTGTTTATATACTATGAATAATGCAATTTAAAAGAGGCACAGCGAAGCTGTCGCTTCACGTCGACTTCATGTAAGACTGTGGTAGCACCCCGAACGAGCCTACCCATTCATGCTTAGTTATGACTGACAACAGCGTGGCTCTACCACATAAGAAAATGTTTTGTGATTTATGGTGTTGTTTGGTTTTGCTACTGTCCATCAGCAGTCGTATTGCTTAGATGCGGCCTAGCTGCAGTCACCATATTCGTTATTAGTTGTTTCTATAGGAAAATAGTTCAATAATAAAAGTCGCTTATTCAATAAGTTTTTTTATTCAGGTCGCTGGTACAACGAGACAGTTGTAATTCGGCTATCTCGGTTACTTAACCAGATCTTGATCGATGGTACAGGGTGTTGAACTCTCTGTTGTGCTCGGAGTCTCGTCCCCTATGGATTTGAATAGGTTTCCGATTAATTATTATTTTTATGACGTGGCCAGATCGTTGAATTATTCATTTCATGAAATAATCGTATATCTCATGAAATGGTTGCTATTAGTTGTTCTGCTTTCACATTTTTTACGTTTGACTTATTTTAAATGTTCATAGATAATATACATTTTTACAATTGAGAGAACAAACTCTCTTCATCCGTAAAAATTTAGCTGCACATAGGCCTCTCGCAAGTTTTTCAATAAACTCACAAGTAAACAACAACTGAAACATTATTACCGCCTGGCACGAAGGACGATGTCTCTACAGTCGATATTTCCTGCGCGAGGCTCTGTGTAAGCAGCAGCACGCCGCACACCGCCAGCTGAAAACAACGTGTGAGACCTTCACGCGCAGCTGACAAAATACTTCGGTGCCGTTTATTACATTAATCCATACGTTGATAACGCCATCGCTGGCTTCTCTTATGAATATTAATTCCAATTTTCAGCAGCTGATGTACGGCGGCTTGTTGTCAACCAACCATCGACATCACTTTTCTTCAATCGCTCGTGAAAATTCGATAGAATTGAGCAGAAAACAATACCAAAAGTAAATCTGTGTTGTCTATAAAATCAGCCCTGAATCAAGAATTTGTGCCCGATATGGCGATAGGCTCGACCCCTATCGCACACAAGGCGAAACGTGGGTGTCCTGGTAGCATCTCTGCCTACCCCTTCTGGGATAAAGGTGATACGCCTTTATGTATGTATTGATATGATATTTATGTATGTTTGTACTCACAATCATTATCATCGTAGATAGCTTCATTGTTGCGTCTTGAACTGCTCTTGCTACCGAAAGACTGTTCGGGAGTGTGATGTTTCCTTTCTGACACCCGCTTATATACCCAATTGAAATAATTAAGGCACATAAAAAGTAGTGTTTCAATTAATTTAGATAAAGTGGTTACTGAACTATTGTACATTTATGTAAAATATTAGATGATTGGCTCCTTTTAAGCAAGGCCGCGATAAGTTAAAATTGCCTATTTATTAAAATTTTAACATCTGAAATACATTCACGACGTGCGTTGTTTTGTGTTAGGGAATAGCTGTTGTGTTCATCTTTCGGTACCCCGGGGGAAGCTGCGGGGTCATGCCGGTGTCACTGGGGTCCCTGGCACGATGCAGATATTGTCATGCCAGATCTCTAACAAATTACGGCTTGTTGCTGGTGGTAGAATACACGCATTTGCTAAGATATCAATCACCACTGATTGTATAAGATTGGGGAGAACTCGTCACAATGACACACGACTATTTCTCGGTTCAGATATATTCTATGCGCAGATACGGTTTAATTCACCCTTATAACCCAGTTGATAACACCCATTTTATAACATACCCAATACATACATAAATGCGTATCGCCTTCTTACCAGAAGGGGTAGGCAGAGATGCTACCAGGACACCCACGTTTCGCCTTGTGTGTTCTGTCCCAACGTGCGATAGGGGTCGAGCCTATCGCCATCGGGCACAAACTTCTGATTCAGGGCTGATTTTATAGACAACACGGATTTACTTTTGATATTGTTTTCTGCTCAATTCTATCGAATTTTCACGAGAGAGAGAAGAAAAGTGATGTCGATGGTTAGTTGACAACAAGCCGCCATACATCAGCTGCTAAAAATTGGAATTAATATTCATAAGAGAAGCCAGCGATAGCGTTATCAACGTATGGATTAATGTAATAAACGGCACCGAAGTATTTTGTCAGCTGCGCATGAAGGTCGTGACACCCAGGTTTCGCCTTGTGTGTTCTGTCCCAACGTGCGATAGGGGTCGAGCCTATCGCCATCGGGCACACATTCCTAATTCAGGGCTGATTTTATAGACAACACAGATTCACTTTTGTTTTCTGCTCAATTCTATCGATTTTTCACGAGAGATTGAAGAAAAGTGATGTCGATGGTTAGTTGACAACAAGCCGCCGTAAATCAGCTGCTGAAAATTGGAATTAATATTCATAAGAGAAGCCAGCGAAGGTGTTATCAACGTTTGGATTAATGTAACAAACGGCACCGAAATATTTCATCAGCTGTGCGTGAAGGTCTCACACGTTGTTTTCAGCTGGCGGTGTGCGGCGTGCTGCTGCTTACACAGAGCCTCGCGCAGGTCGCCACACAAACAACTATAGAGCCATTGCCCAGCTTGCCCACCATACCAACTCCCGATCAAATGTAGAGACATCGTCCTTCGCGCCAGACGGTAATAATGTTTCAGTTGTAGTTCAGAGAAACAATATCTCACAAATATAAAATATATTTACACGTAAAATTCGAGTATATTCGAAAAACATTTTTTTATATATTCTTCTATTCCAGTTCTATTTACTTATAAGTTCTAGTTACTTGTAAGTACTTCTAGTTTACTTGTAAGTTTATTGAAACCCTTGCGAGAGGCCTATGTGCAGCTAAATTTTTACGGATGAAGAGAGTTTGTTCTCTCAATTGTAAAAATGTATGTTATCTATGAACATTTACAATAAGTGAAACGTAAAAAATGTGAAAGCAGAACAACTATCTTAATACTTTGCGCAACAGCGCTTTCGGTTACAGAAGATAGTAGATGATCTCATCCGAACGTTGACGTTTGTAATGATGTGGTTGGTTTTAATAAACCATATCCCTAGAATATTTATAATACAAATAGAGGGAGCGCTGTCATACATTTGCGTCTTCGAAGCATAATTGTTTTTTGTTCGTAAAGTTGGTAGCACTGCTATTTAAGTAAAAAATTAACTTATTATATATTTAAAAACAGTTTGCTCCAAATTCCGTTGCTCACCGAATGGAATTAAATAACCCGAAACTATTTTTCTTTTCAAATAATTCGTGCATGTTGGGCACCCCTTTAAATGTCAGCAAATAGGAGGGCAGGAAAAATGGGCCACCTTTTTCTGTTCTTCTATCACTTCTTCTGCACCATCATTTTTATAAAAGTTTTTGAAGTACCAGCACTCCCTCTATATATGTAAACAAAACTCCTAAGATCATATCATAAACGCAACCATTTCATGAGATATACGATTATTTCATGAAATGAATAATTCAACGATTTGGCCACGTCATAAAAATAATAATTAATCGGAAACGTATTCAAATCCATAGGGGACGAGACTCCGAGCACAACAGAGAGTTCAACACCCTGTACCATCGATCAAGATCTGCTTTAGTAACCGAGATAGCCGACTAACAACTGTCTCGTTGTACCAGCGATCTGAATGAAAAAACTTATTGAATAAGCGACTTTTATTATTGAACTATTTTCCTATAGAAACAACTAATAACGAATATGGTGACTGCAGCTAGGCCGCATCTAAGCAATACGACTGCTGATGGACAGTAGCAAAACCAAACAACACCATAAATCACAAAACATTTTCTTATGTGGTAGAGCCACGCTGTTGTCAGTCATAACTAAGCATGAATGGGTAGGCTCGTTCGGGGTGGTACCACAGTCTTACATGAAGTCGACGTGAAGCGACAGCTTCGCTGTGCCTCTTTTAAATTGCATTATTCATAGTATATAAACAAAATATTTTTAAAATGAGTACCTCGCGGAAATATATCGATAATTACAAAAGAAAGGGGTGCTTGAAGGTACCATTGTTTGTCAAATGATAACGATATTAGATAAGTGAGTAGCAAATATTTGCTTTCGGTCTGCTTGATACGAGACCGAAACACCCCTCACAGTTTCAAAATATATAAAATTAAATGTGAGTTTTCACGCTTCAAAGATTTTTGCTCTCATAATAAATATAATAGCGCTAAACTTCATTTTTTCAGTTTCTCTTTCATATTTATTAATATGTCTTCCACAATGCTGCTGCATTCCCAAGAAAATAGTGGCCCCGGCACCACCATAATTATCAATTCGGTTTTGTTGCGCGCCTTGTGTTACGTCCCACGGTGTGATAGGGGACGAGCCTATCGACATATCGGGCATAATTTTCCTTTTTCAGGCTGGTAATGAATGGAAAAATCCAATATCACTTTGCCCGACCCGGGATTCGAACCCAAAACCTCAGCTTTGTAATCATGCCGTACAACTGCGTCACCGAGGCAGTCATATAAGTGTAATATTATTTACCAAAATTCAGTTATGTTCAGCATGTACTATAATTATGGATTGTGGTAGTTCTATTTGTCTCTACGAGGAAGCTACGTTCAGTAGTGAAATATCCGCGGCTCCTAATGATAACAACACAGCCTACTTACATTATCAAGCGCATATTAATGCAGTTTCTGTAGTGTAAATTAAAAAACCTTCAGCTTGTTTTGAAATCCAGGGCGAGGTTATATTGTGCAAGTTTTCAAATACGATAAAACCATTTTGTTCACTATACAGTGTACATATATCCAAACTGCGACCGAAAACGAAGTCAGGTGATAGTATTAATGACTTCAGACACAATGCAACTAAAAATGTCGCAAAAAAAGCGACAGTTTTTGCGTTCTAATTAAACAAATAAAAATAAATACACCCAACAATCACATACATAGTTCATTTTTTTCTACCCTATACTGTCCCACTGCAGGGCAAAGGCCTCCCTTTCCTTCTTCCACTCCTCTCTATCCCAGTCTTTCTTCCACCAGTTGTTATCAAAATGGTCCAAGTCATCTCTCCACCTTCCGCGCGGCCTACCACGAGGTCTCTTCGTGTTTTGTGGAGTCCATACGGTAGCAGTTCTAGCACTTAATTTATTTATATGAATTATTTATTGGATGCACAAGAGTTAGTTGAAGAGTTGCTGCGAGCATAATAAAATTAAAACACTGACCTAAAAGAATCCAAATTTACATGATATCTGTAGGGTGATTCACGTAATTAAATAAGTTCAGTTGCAGTGCAGTTGCGGTTAAGTTTCGATCAAACCGCTGACAGATACGCTGGCGTCAAGTCCGCGTCACGCGAGCGGCTTAGCGTATTCTACTGCTGCGTGTTTTACGTGCGTGATTCAGATCGCAACTTGATCGGTATTCACGTGTAAGCTTCTTGCATACGACTGAGGTATAGTTGACGCGCAGCACACGCGCAGTTTACGCATAGCTTAGGTGCAGTTCACGCGCAGCTAAACAATTACAAGAATACTATTTTGCACTAAGACGTAAACTTAATTGCAACTGCACTGTAACTTGATCGACGCGTCAAAAAATTACGTGAATTAGCCAGCTGATCATCTGACGGTTGAATGTCTTCATCTGACACTATGTGTTGCGTAATATAACTGGGAAGCTACTTTACCCAAGAGGCGCTAAGTGAACGCGTAGCATTACCCGTCACTCAAGTATTGTTTATGGATTGAATTTTGTGCATTTGGCAGCACTATGCGTCTTCATTGTATTGTTTTATGAATACGGGTGTAAGTACCTAAACGATCGAAATACACGAAAAATCAACAAAAAGTACCCAAAAACAGAGCAAAAACAATCCGCCGAACAACACGTAATGGAAAATTTACTTTATTAGTTCATATGTCCGTTCTGCATGGGCTTTTAGTCGCGAAGGCTTTTAGAAAGTTGATACATGACAGAACGTCACTCGGCAAATGGTGCGCAACGAACGCCACTCAGTCGGACTGCGCATGATGTATACGTGCCGAAATATTAATCAATTTTATTTATAGGACGAGTTTCGTTTCGGATTTTTGTTAATACTGTGTATCTTCTTTATACATCCATTCGATATCTTAGATAGAAGATTGTCTATCTGTATGCAGGGTATATCAGGACCGGTACCGGAAACGAAGCCAGGTGGTAGTTTCAGTGACTAAACATTATGCAGTTAAAATGTTTGCAAAAAAATAGGGAACGACTTTTATTTGTATTTTTTTTCCTATCATCATATTTGGGTGGTAAATAACTAAAAACATACATTTTTCTAGAGAAATAATGAACACTACCTAATTTTTCCGGCAAACGAGCAAACAGGTAACCTGATGGTATGTGATCACTGCCGCCCATGAATACCCACAATTCTTGGTTTATAGATGTGTTGCTGGCCTTTAAAATCAGGAGGAGAGCGGGAAGGAAAAAGAATGGGAAGAGGAAAGAGGTACAGCGAAGCTGTCGCTTCAAGTCGACTTCATGATAGACTGTGGTACCACCCCGAACGAGCCTACCCATTCATGCTTAGTTATGACTGACAACAGCGTGGCTCTACCACATAAGAAAATGTTTTGTGATTTATGGTGTTGTTTGGTTTTGCTACTGTCCATGAGCAGTCGTATTGCTTAGATGCGGCCTAGCTGCAGTCACCATATTTGTTATTAGTTGTTTCTATAGGAAAATTGTTCAATAATAAAAGTCACATATTCAATAAGTTTTTTCATTCAGGTCGCTGGTAAAACGAGACAGTTGTTAGTCGGCTATCTCGGTTACTTAAGCAGATCTTGATCGATGGTACAGGGTGTTGAAATCTCTGTTGTGCTCGGAGTCTCGTCCCCTATGGATTTGAATAGGTTTCCGATTAATTATTATTTTTATGACGTGGCCAGATCGTTGAATTATTCATTTCATGAAATAATCGTATATCTCATGAAATGGTTGCTATTATGATATGATCTTAGAGTATTGTTTACATATATAGAGGGAGTGCTGGTACTTCAAAAACGTTAATAAAAATGATGGTGCAGAAGAAGTGATAGAAGAACAGAAAAAGGGGGCCCATTTTTCCTGCCCTCCTATTTGCTGACATTTAAAGGGGTGCCCAACATGCACGAATTATTTGAAAAGAAAAATAGTTTCGGGTTATTTAATTCCAATCGGTAGCAACGGAATTTGGGGCAAATTGTTTTTAAATATATAATAAGTTAAATTTTTACTTAAATAGCAGTGCTACCAACTTTACGAACAAAAAACAATTATGCTTCGAAGACGCAAATGTATGACAGCGCTCCCTCTATTTGTATTATAAATATTCTAGGGATATGGTTTATTAAAACCAACCACATCATTACAAACGTCAACGTTCGGATGAGATCATCTACTATCTTCTGTAACCGAAAGCGCTGTTGCGCAAAGTATTAAGATAGTTGTTCTGCTTTCACATTTTTTACGTTTGACTTATTTTAAATGTTCATAGATATTATACATTTTTAAATTTGGATAACAAACTCTCTTCATCCGTAAAAATTTAGCTGCACATAGGCCTCTCGCAAGGGTTTCAATAAACTTACAAGTAAACAACAACTGAAACATTATTACCGCCTGTCACGGAGGGCGATGTCTCTACAGTCATGTGTTCAGTCGTGGGCATGGTGGACACTGGCACCCAAGTTGTGCCCGATGGCGATAGGCTCGACTCCTATCGCACGTTGGGACAGAACACAAGACGCGTTTAAAACATTACAAAAATAACGTCGCGTTTTTTTGCAAAATTTTTAGTTTTATCGTATTTATAATCACTAGAACTACCACCTGGCTTCGTTTTCGGTAGCAGTCTTGATATACCATGTATACATTGTACTAAAATGGGTGTTATCAACTGGCTTATAAGGGTGAATTAAACCGTATCTGCGCATAGAATATATCTGAACCGAGAAATAGTCGTGTGTCATTATGACGAGTTCTCCCCAATCTTATACAATCAGTGGTGATTGATATCTTAGCAAATGCGTGTATTCTATCACCAGCAACAAGCCGTAATTTGTTAGAGATCTGGCATGACAATATCTGCATCGTGCCAGGGAGCCCAGTGACACCGGCATGACCCTGCAGCCTCCCCCGGGGTACCGAAAGATGAACACAACAGCTATTCCCTAACACAAAATAACGCACGTCGTGAATGTATTTCAGATGTTAAAATTTTAATAAATAGGCAATTTTAACTTATCGCGGCCTTGCTTAAAAGGAGCCAATCATCTAATATTTTACATAAATGTATAATAGTTCAGTAACCACTTTATCTAAATTAATTGAAACACTACTTGTTATGTGCCTAAATTATTTCAATTGGGTATATAAGCGGGTGTCAGAAAGGAAACATCACACTCCCGAACAGTCTTTCGGTAGCAAGAGCAGTTCAAGACGCAACAATGAAGCTATCTACGATTATAATGATTGTGAGTACAAACATACATAAATATCATATCAATACATACATAAAGGCGTATCGCCTTTATCCCAGAAGGGGTAGGCAGAGATGCTACCAGGACACCCACGTTTCGCCTTGTGTGCGATAGGGGTCGAGCCTATCGCCATATAGGGCACAAGTTCTTGATTCAGGGCTGATTTTATGGACAACACAGATTTACTTTTGGTATTGTTTTCTGCTCAATTCTATCGAATTTTCACGAGCGATTGAAGAAAATTGATGTCGATGGTTATATAGTTGACAACAAGCCGCCGTACATCAGCTGCTGATAATTGGAATTAATATTCATAAGAGAAGCCAGCGATGGCGTTATCAACGTATGGATTAATGTAATAAACGGCACCGAAATATTTCATCAGCTGTGCGTGAAGGTCTCACACGTTGTTTTCAGCTGGCGGTGTGCGGCGTGCTGCTGCTTACACAGAGCCTCGCGCAGGACGCCCCAGAACTATCGACTGTAGAGACATCGTCCTTCGTGCCAGGCGGTAATAATGTTTCAGTTGTTGTTTACTTGTAAGTTTATTGAAAAACTTGCGAGAGGCCTATGTGCAGCTAAATTTTTACGGATGAAGAGAGTTTGTTCTCTCAATTGTAAAAATTTATGTTATCTATGAACATTTAAAATAAGTCAAACGTAAAAAATGTGAAAGCAGAACAACTATCTTATTACTTTGCGCAACAGCGCTTTCGGTTACAGAAGATAGTAGATGATCTCATCCGAACGTTGACGTTTGTAATGATGTGGTTGGTTTTAATAAACCATATCCCTAGAATATTTATAATACAAATAGAGGGAGCGCTGTCATACATTTGCGTCTTCGAAGCATAATTGTTTTTTGTTCGTAAAGTTGGTAGCACTGCTATTTAAGTGAAAATTTAACTTATTATATATTTAAAAACAATTTGCTCCAAATTCCGTTGTTACCAAATGGAATTAAATAACCCGCAACTATTTTTCTTTTCAAATAATTCATGCATGTTGGGCACCCCTTTAAATGTCAGCAAATAGGAGGGCAGGAAAAATGGGCCACCATTTTCTGTTCTTCTATCACTTCTTCTGCACCATCATTTTTACTAACGGTTTTGAAGTACCAGCACTCCCTCTATATATGTAAACAATACTCTAAGATCATATCATAATAGCAACCATTTCATGAGATATGTATACGATTATTTCATGAAATTAATAATTCAACGATCTGGCCACGTCATAAAAATAATAATTAATCGGAAACCTATTCAAATCCATAGGGGACGAGACTCCGAGCACAACAGAGATTTCAACACCCTGTACCATCGATCAAGATCTGCTTAAGTAACCGAGATAGCCGACTAACAACTGTCTCGTTGTACCAGCGATCTGAATAAAAAAACTTATTGAATAAGCGACTTTTATTATTGAACTATTTTCC